>CM019826.1:36668734-38067055 GCA_009763385.1 Coix lacryma-jobi var. lacryma-jobi
TGCCAAGTTATAGTGGTTAGTTCACCATATTTCTTGCAAATGCATCATAGCTCATATCTATTCTTTGATATTTCCAGGAAGTACTAATGCTTTACAAGCAAGAGCTTCCTACTATGGACTATGCAGCAGACACTGGGAGAAAGTCAGAGTTTCTTGAAAAATGCACAACTAATGGGTACAAACTTACCTTTCTTTCTTAATCTAATTTTCTATAATGTTGGGATGTCACTTATTACTCATGGTATTGGTACAATAGTTTCCACTGGAGTTTTGCCTTGACATCACTATCATATTTTGATTATGAGAGTATAAAGAATCAGTGTCCTGATTTCATGTTTCTATTGCCCAGGAAGTACAAGACTCTAATTCTGCTGTCTACCTCTGTGGCACAGTATGGCGAGGTAAACATCTTTACCATTTTACCAACGTGTTGCTCCATTTGACTCCATTGTGTGTAAACAATATTGTGGACTTTTTTGTCTGACCATTTGTTTGGTATTATTATGTATACAGTACACAATTTTTTTTTCTGATATCTCATTAAACATACATTTGCCAAAAACTAAACCAAGATTAACATGCCGTAATCAAGAAGAGAGTTCATATATTGCAGAGTCCAACGTTATTAAGCCTTAGTCGACTCAAGTGACTAGATGGCTGACTTGTCCATTTGGTTGCCTAGTCAACCAACTAGTCTGATGTAGCCTCAAATAGTGTAAGAACATATGCATCTTTTGTAAGAACATATGCATCTTGTATATCATGAGATGAAAAGGATAATGACATCAGTAAATGATGAGTTGGTTACTTAATTTGGTTTTAATTAATTGAACATATAGTTCCTGCTCCCCCTAGTGAGTTTTGATTTTGAAACTGAGGCAACACTATGTCATCTGTATGATTAGTCGCTTGGGTTTGTTCACTAGCTCCCCTAATCGAGCCATTCTTTCCTGTTATTGGCCATGTATTACTAGACGGTTAATCATGGATTCATCAACAGCTTGAAAATATTGATGGAGTCTACAAATCAATTGATCTTATGATAAATTTGATTGGTGATATCTATTCGTCTTCGCTTTCCACAATGTCCTAATTATCCTACCACTTCTTTGTTAACTTTAGCAAGACATCTGTTGCATTTAAATTTGTGTCCAGTGCGCACCATTAATTTTAGAATGTTAACCTTATTTTCTGTGAATAGCTTTGAAGAACTATAAATTAAGTTAGTTACTTTTTTCTACCACGGCCAAGCTGAATTTCATTACTTGAAAGTAACAAAATTAGAAAGGTTTGTAACGAAGCTAAAACAAATGCCATGAACCTAAAAGAAGCCAAGTTCTGATGAACATAGAGGGTTCACCCAACTGGCACGAACCGAGCTATGAAACTAACAAGCACATTAATTTAGTTACTTTACCATGGATTTTGAATTTTGGTGTTACTAACTTTAGGATCTCATAAGATAATCTCTCCATTAGTGGAGAGGTATATATATATAGATTCTTATATGGGCCAGTAGTAGATAGGCTTTCACTTAACAGCCCCCTTCGAACTCAAGGCGGAAGTGGAGGATCGGAAGTATTGAGTTTGAGCAAATGAAGCCGATGTTGCTCTCTAGTTTGCGCTTTAGTGAAGAAGTTAGCCAATTGCAGCTCGGATGACACATACTGAAGAGCAATGGTATGCTGATTACAATGAGAACGAGTGAACAAAGCATCAACGCCAATATGCTTGGTAAGTTCATGCTTCACAGGATCATTGGCAATCTGTATAACTCCTGTATTATCACATAGAAGAGGTGTGACAGCATCACAAGAAATCCCGAAATCAGCTAGCAACCATCGAAGTTGTACGATTTCTGAAGTAGTGGTCGCAAGTGCTCGAAGTTCTATCTCTGTACTAGAACGAGATACAACAGATTGTTTCTTAGACTTCCATGGAATAGGAGAGGACCCAAGAAGAATACAGTACCCTGTGATGGAACGACGATCTGTTGGGTCACTCGCCCAATTGGAGTCCGAGTAAGCATGAAGCTGAAGCGGACTGTCACAAGCATAGGATAAGCTGTGAGATGATGTCCCTCTCAAGTATCGCAAGGCACGAAGTAAATGGCCAAAATGAATGGACGTAGGAGCACTCACAAAATGACTCAAAATATGGACGACATGGGCAATATCAGGTTGAGTAACAGTGAGATAAAAAGGCTATTCACAATATGCCGATATCTAGATGGATCCTCAAGAGTACCATCACCCATCAGTGGGACGAAGCTGCAAATGAAGATCCATAGGTGTCACAGCTGTCCGATGTTCAGTGATGCCTGAACGAGCAATAAGGTCTTGAATGTACATGGACTGAGAAAGAGAGCAGCCCTTTGCAGACTGTTTAACCTCAATGCCTAAGAAATAACTAAAAGGACCTAAGTCAGACATTTAAAATTGTGCACCAAGCTGCTGCTTGACATAAGAAATGTGATCTGCATCGTCACCCGTAATCAATATATCATCAACATATAGAAGAAGCATAGTACGTCCACGTGAGGAGAGGTGGATAAATAAGGCAGGGTCATGATCACTGGGTGAAAAACCAGCAGCCCGAATGATAGGACGGGTGTAGAGGTTGACGACGAGTAGCAGTACGGATTGAGCGAAGAGGATCGTGCGAACCGGACGAAGAAGAACTGCGGACGGTCGTGAGGAGGATCCACACAGACGGCGCGGTCACCCGGATGACGTGGGCACGCGGGGAAGAACCGCGCGGACGTTGTCGCGCGGAGAGGAGGATCCGCGCGGGCGGCGCGGTCACGCGGGGAAGAGCCGCGCAGACGGTGTCGGGTGGAGAAGAGCGGGCGGCACGGGCGGCGCAGTCGCATGGACGGCAAGCGCCCAGATGGCGCGGATGGATCATGGATGTGCGGCGATGGGCCGGCATGCACGCGGACGGTGCGGCGGAGATGCGTGGCGACGAGCCGCGTGGATAGAGACGGGCGAACGATGTGGCAAACGGTCGCACACGAATGCGATGGATCCCAAGGAGGAAAAAATTGGATCGTTGGTGAATCTGAGTAGCCTAATTCTAACCCTAATCCATGGCTTTGGTACCATGTTACTAACCTTAGGATCTTAGAAGATAATCCCTCCATTAGTGGAGAGGTATATATATATATAGATAGATAGATAGAGAGAGAGAGAGAGACTCATATGGGCCAGTAGTAGACAGACTTTCACTTAACATTTGGTATGTTTCTTTTGGAAACTAGTTATATGATAACTAGTTTTTTTTTACCTGAAAAACAGCAAGGGCAGCCCCCGCTTTTAGGATTTTTATTAAAGCAAAAAGAACCAACTGTACAACAAAAATAGAATAAAAAAGAAAAGTAACAACAAAGGAAACAGGAAGCCTGAGGTAGGCTAGACCAAACTATGTACAGAGCTCTATCCAAGAAAGGAAGGGAGCACACTTGTTTTCAGAGATCCTGTGAGCTTGTAGGTGAGCTTCATCTACGAAACCTGTTTTCCAAGCAAGGAAGGATGGCTGGCCTCTACTACAAACGAAGTTGTTTCTTTGCTTCCAAATTTGCCAAGCACTGATGATGAAGACTTCCATGAAAAAAAGGGTGTGAGAACCCTTGCTTCACTTGCAACAGCATATAAAAGAAATCAATTGCAAGGTTCCATTGAATGCCAAGGTGCTGCCAAACAAGCCTGACTAAAAGGGCATCTGAAGAAACGAAGAGCTGTTTCTTCAACATTCTGATTGCACAGGGCACAATTGTAGTTGTTTCCTTCAAGCTTGTGCTTAACTAGTCAACTGCGCGTTGTGCAGTCAAGAATTAGAGTTGGCTGACCAATTAACGGCGGCCTGCGTGTTCGCTCACGAAGTATGGTTCAGGGTCCTTGCGCCGCTCGGCCTTATGTCGGTGGCATCGCAGCCGGCCACCTCAGTCACGGACTGGTGGTTGTCCAGCAGAGCGCGCATGGGGGAGCAGCTGAAGCGCGGGTTCGAGAGCCTCTTGATCTTGGGCGTGTGATGCCGCCGGAAGGAGCGCAATCGTAGAGTCTTCGATGGGATCTCACAGCCACCAGTAGCCGTCGCACAGAAGATTGAGGATGAGGCTGACAAGTGGTCTCAGGCGGGGTACTCGAGCCTTGCAGCGCAGTGGGCTCAGGCACAGAGCTGATCGCCGCCAGCTTCTTAGTCATGACATTAGTTTTCCTGTAATAGCTCGTTAAGGTTAGCCTTATGACATTTTTTTGGCCCTTGTTCTTCGCTACGATCCATGGTGTGCCTCTCACATGCCGGGATCTCATGCGAAGATAGATGTAAAACTTCCCTTCTACTTAATGATATACATGCAAAAGCATGGTCGCGAAAAAGAAACTAGTCAACCACATAATAGTGATTCCTATCATTCTGCTCATAAACAAAGTGTACCTACTACCGACCATGGATAGTACAAATTGTTGGGGAAAGGGGCCCTCGGCAGAGGCACCACGCAGGCTAGCTAAACAAAGCGGCCCTCGCGCGTCCCGCGCACCTTCGCCGCCTACCCCCCTATTTCATCCTGTTAAGTCTCTCAGATCGCCAATCAAACCTCTGAATACTGACCCAACCTTCGGAGGTGTTCAGGTACTTTTTGCAGGAGAGGGGCGTGAAGAGCGCTGGGAGTGACCCTCGCGCATCCCGCGTACCTTCGCCAAGAGGCCCAGACCCAACTGGTGGCGAGGAACCTCAAACTCGGCAACTGGGCGGATACCTCCGCAAAACGAAGGTCGGCCCTCGTCTTTCTATCGGGGTGAGCGTGAACCGAGCGGCGGCGGGCGCATGGAAAGCAGGCTAGGGTTTCGGCTCCGGCTGTGTTTGTACGAGTTTGCCCTTCTGTATGAGTAGCGCAGAGGAATCTTTCTTGTACCCTACTGTAACTTGGTCGACACCCCTTGGTATCCCCTATAAATACCGGGGGGTGAACAGTGTAAGAAGAAAAACGATCTTTTTGGGGAACAGAGCCACAACAACTCTGCCTTCGTTTCCTTAGCCTTCGCTATTGCTCCCGACACTTGGTCACCTTCGCCACTCCCCTGCACAAGTGCGGAGGTGGGGCAAGTGTGTTTCCAACAGTTTGGCGCCGACCGTGGAGAAGCGAGTTCGAAATGGCAGGAAATAGGAGAGCGCCCACAGCTAAGGACCGACGCGTCGCCAGTGAGACGGCGACGGTGGTTCCGCCTGCTGAGGAGATTGTGCAACCCTCGGGAGCCGAGGATGTCACCCCAGAATCTGAAGTCCCGGGCCCCCAGGCCCGAGTGGTGACACAGCCGCACCCCCACACTTCCGGAGAAGGAGAGGGGAGAGACGAGGAGGAGTTGGGCCTCGAGGCCCTCGAAAGACTTGAAGCTGAGCTGCAAGAGAAAAAGAGGCGCCTGGATCAGCTTGAGAGGCATAACCGATTGCGCTCGATCAGACAAAGGGCAGGCGAGGCCAGGGAACAGCTTCGCCGAATGGAGGAATCCCTCGCTGCGGCTGAAGCCGAAGCCGAAGGTTGGAATGATGAGGAAATGCCCCCGCCGCAAGAGGGGAACGAGGAGCAGGATCAAGACAACCTTCGTCGCCATCCACCACCCCCACCACCACCAATTCACCCAGAACCACATCCTATGAGGCCACCAAACTTTCGCCAACTCTACCCAGATGAGAGAGAGCCAAACCTTCGCAACCAACGAAGACCTCAACAACACCAAATGCCCTATGACCCAAAGTCACCACTCTCCCAAATACTCCAAACCCAACCCTGGCCACCATGCTATAATCCACAAAACCTACCCCGCTACGACGGGCTTTCCGACCCTCGCCAATTCATCATGAGCTATGAAGCAGCAGTTGCCGCAGCAGGCGGAGATGAATCAACAATGGCAAAATCTTTTGTCATCATCCTGCGAGACATTGCACAAACCTGGTACAACAACCTCCGCCCCGGAACTGTAGATTCCTGGGCCAATCTCAGAGACAGGCTTTGTACAAACTTCAAAGCCATTACACCAGCCCCATCAAACCCCATTGAGTTGTTTAACTGCAAACAAGAAGAGCGCGAACTATTTCAAGATTATTGGCGGAGGTTCATCCAAATCAGAGCAAGAACCCCGGGAATATCCGACGAGGCTGTCATCCTCGCTGCAGTCAGTGGCCTGCGCCTAGGCCCATGCTCTTCGAAATTTGCCAGGAAGCCGACAAACACAATCGAGGAATTACACGAGACAATGGAAAGATACTGTAGAGCAGACATGGACTTCAGAGCGAAGTCCGATGCTCGGAGGTCACAGCAGAAGCCGCAACCGAGGCTTCAACCGAGAGAAAACAACCCTCGCCAAGAACAAAGCAACATCGGCGCCATCAACAAACCAGTACACTATGAAGACCAAAGACGGGGCACTCAACCTCCGAACAACCAAAACCCCCAAGGTTTGCCAACCCCGCCAGATCAACGGAACCAGCAAAAAGACCTCGCGAAAATGTATTGTCATTTCTGTGGTCTTGGAAAGGGGCACACCACCAAACAATGCGAATGCTTCGCCAAGGGGAAAGAGTTCCAGGAGTCCAAAAGAGCCGCTTCGGCAGACAACCGAACCATCAACCACACCAGGAAACCAAACTTCCACCCACCAAATCCCCCATACCACTATACCCCCATAAACTACGGCCTACCTTCGCAACAACCTATCTACACCCATCACCCACTCTACAACCAAACCTCTTATCAGCCAACCACCATCCCACAACGCCAAAATCCACCATACACAGTCACATACCCAACAACCCCCCAAACCCAAACCCCAACTACCCAACAAGTCAACAATGCTCTACCGCCACCACCACCAATACCCGCTTTACCAGCGCCTCAACCTGTCAAATCCGAAACCCAGAGCCAAACGACCATCAACAACCCAACATCAACCTTCGGTGTAATACTAGCTATCACCGAAGGTTCAAATGAAGACCACGACAACAAGCGGCAGAGAAAAGAACATGCCAGACGGGTGCACCATGTAGCCGTCGAAGGACCACACAAATTTGGTCGTTGGTCCCACATTCCCATAACCTTCGACTCCAGTGATATGAAGTTGAGAGATTACCCTCATACCGACGCCATGGTGATCGAGACCAATCTAGCAGGGTGGACTGTCACCAGAATTCTGGTCGACACAGGAAGCTCCGCAGACATCCTGTTCGCCTCAACCTTCGACAGCATGAAGCTTGACAGGAACCTCCTACAACCTGCCGAGAACCCTTTATACGGCTTCGGCGGTCAACAAGTGAGAGCCATCGGTAAAATTTCCTTGCCCGTGACCTTCGGCGACCAGATCAACTGCAGAACCGAGCATTTAATCTTCGACGTGGTCGACATGTTCTATCCGTACAATGCCATATTTGGCCGAGGGGTAACCAACACATTCAACGCAGTCATCCACCCCGCTTACCTCTGCATGAAGCTTCCCGCTCCGAAAGGAGTGGTCGCAGTATATGGCGACCAAAACATTGCAAGGGCAGCTGAGGGAACAGTAGCACCAGGGCAACGTAATGTCCACAACCTGTCGAAGCCTCAAGCTACTAACCTCAATGACGAAGGTGAGGTGTGCACTGACAAAATAAAGGTGTCACCCAAGGAAGAAACCAAACAAGCGCAACTCTTCGAGGATAACGCCGAAAGAAAGGTGTTCATCTCAGCCAACCTAGCCCCCCAATCAGAAAGCGACCTCGTCACTTTCCTCAAAGGAAACTCCGACACCTTCGCCTGGTCCGCAGAAGACTTAAGAAGAGTGAACAGAACCCTGATAGAGCACAACCTAAACATCAAGCCGGGCTATCGCCCGGTCAAACAAAAGCTTCGCAAAATGTCAGAAGAAAGGAAAGAGGCAGCGAAGGCTGAGGTAAAAAGGGTTTTGGACGCAGGCGTCATCCGCCCGGTCAAGTACCCAACATGGCTCTCAAACGTGGTACTAGTACAGAAAAAGAACAAGAAATGGCGAATGTGCGTAGATTTCACGTGCCTGAACAAGGTTTGCCCGAAGGATGATTTTCCCCTCCCCAACATAAGCACCTTGGTTGACAGAGCAGCCGGCTGACAAATGCTATCTCTACTCGACTGCTTTTCGGGGTACCACCAGATTTGGATGAATGAAGAAGATGAGGAGAAAACAAGTTTCATCACACCTTCGGGAACATTTTGTTTTCGGAGAATGGCAGAAGGACTAAGAAACGCGGGTTCAACCTTCGCTCGTATGACATCCGAGGTCTTCAAAAATGAACACTCCGTCTCCGCTTATGTTGATGACCTGGTTGTCCAAAGCGAGTTAAAAGAAAACCACATTTCGGACTTGTCGAGAGTGTTCAGCAACCTCCGGCGTGTTGGATTAAAGCTAAACCCCGAAAAATGTGTTTTCGGGGTAAGTGAAGGAAAACTGCTGGGTTGTATCGTCTCTGCAAGGGGAATTGAAGCTAACCCCGACAAGATTGATGCTATCATCAACATGGAACCCCCGACAACCAAAAAAGCAGCCCAACGCTTATCAGGCCGATTAGCAGCTCAGCAGATTCATTTCCAGATCAGTTGAGCGAGGGTTACCCTTCTTCGAAACTTTGAGAAGCACTGCACCATTCAACTGGGGACCCCGGCAGCAGAAAGCCTTCGAAGACTTGAAGAAGTATCTCACCAGCTTGACTGTTTTAACCAGCCCAAGCAAAGGGGACTTGTTACTGCTGTACGTCGCAGCCTCGCCTCACGCAGCGAGCGCAGTCTTAATCAAAGAGTTGCACGAGAACAACAAAACCAGGCAAGCCCCAATCTATTACGTATCAGAAACCCTCGAAGGCCCTAAACGAAATTACTCAGAGCTCGAGAAGATAGCGTACGCAGTGGTCATGGCATCAAGAAAGCTCAAGCACTATTTCCAAGCATACGAAATCCATGTACCCTCGGCTTCTCCCCTCGAGAACATTTTCAAAAACAACGAGGCAGTCGGAAGAATAGCTAAATGGGCAGTTGAACTCAACAGCTACGCCCTAACCTTCGTCAGTCGAACAGCAATCAAATCCCAGGCGCTAGCAGATTTCATAGCAGAATGGACCCCAGACCCTCGCAAAGATGAAACTCACCAAGACCCATTTTGGACTGTGTATGTTGACGGAGCCTGGGGTGCAACCGGCGCAGGAGCCTCGGCCATTCTAGTCTCGCCATCTGGATCTAAGCTAAGATACGCAAGAAGACTTGACTTCAAATGTACAAACAACTCCGCAGAATACGAAGCTGTGATACTCGCTCTCTCAAGGCTTCGGTCACTGTCAGTCCGAAGAGCAGTCATCTACACAGACTCATAGGTCATCGCGGGGCACATTGAGAAAAACTACAAGGCCAAAGATCCAGAGCTGCAAAAGTACTTCCAACATGTCCGAAGGTTAGAGTCCTTCTTCCTCGGCATATCAGTAAAGGCAATACCAAGGTCAGAAAATAGCGAAGCAGACTGCCTAGCTAAAGCAGCAACACAACAATTACACCTACCGCCCGATGTTTTCCACGAAGTTGCGACCCAATCAGCTTTCGAAACCTTCGAAAACAGCGCCAAGTTGATCAATGTAATCCAGAGTGAGGACTGGAGGGCACCTATCATAGCCTACATCAAGGGGCTCCACGAACCAGACTCCAAAGAAGAAAAAAACAGGCTAAAACAAAGAGCACGAGGGTATAAGATTGTGGACAACATTCTGTACAAAGCTTCAGTAACCTCGCCCTGGCTCAAATGCGTCCCACAGTCTGAAGGAAATGACATTCTTAAGCTTATCCATGAAGGCATCTGTGGTTCACACAATGGCCCAAGGGCATTAGTTGGAAAAGCCTTCCGGCAAGGTTTCTACTGGTCAACGGCGCTAAAGGATGCAGAAAACATCGTCAAACAATACGAAGGTTGCCAACTAACAGCAAAAAACCAAAACGCTCCAGGGGCTCCTACGACGCTTATATGCCCAACATGGCCTCTGCAAAGGTGGGCAATGGACCTCGTGGGCCCACTACCGACAGGTCCAGGAAACCTTCGCTACGCGGTGGTAGCCGTGGAATACTTCACAAAGTGGATTGAAACAAGACCATTGTCTTCTATCACCTCCCTCGCAGTGAAAAAGTTTTTCTGGCAGCAAATAGTTTGTCGATTCGGCGTCCCTAAACATCTCACCGTCGATAATGGCACCCAGTTTGACTGCGAAGTTTTCAAAGAATTCTGCGCACAAATCGGTACAATCTTATGCTTCGCTTCAGTTCGGCACCCTCAATCCAACGACTTAGTTGAAAGAGCTAATGCAACAATTTTCCAAGCCATATCCAAGAAATTGCAAGGCAGGCCTAAGGGAAAATGGGCGGAAGAGCTAACCTCGGTCACTTGGTCTCACAACACCTCGGAGTGCAGAGCAACCAAATTCACACCTTTCAAGCTCCTGTTTGGGGAAGAGGCTGTGCTACCAGAAGAACTGAAGCACGAATCACCGAGAACAACCCTCGAACCAATAGAAAAAAGCCAGCTGCTCAACAAAGATTTACTCGAAGAAGCAAGATGCAACGCAGTGCACAACCTTCGCAAGTATCAAGAAGAAACCAAAAAATGGAGAGATAAAAATGTCAGAATCAAAGACTTGCAGAAGGGTGACCTCGTCCTCATCCGGAAACAAAACGCCGGCATGGCGGGGAAGTTCCAGCCAAAGTGGACCGGTCCATACCTGATATTAGAATGCAATCGCCCTGGCTCTTTCCACCTCTCTGACAGCGAGGGAAACATCCTGCCTCATACCTGGAACATCGACGACCTTCGCAAATACTACCCATAGCGGAGCTTTAGCGAGCCCTCGCATTATGTAATTTGTTGTTTCTTCCATTTTCTATGAATGTAACAAACAAAAGGAGCTGCACTCTTTTTCCTTACGAAGGGGCGTAAGGTTTTTTAACGAGCCAGTATCCAAACCCTTAATACAGGCTAGAACCCCAAAAAAGTAAAATCTCCAAGTTATTACTTTTACTAGCAAACATCGAAAAAGCACTTCTTTTTTAAAGAGCGCTACAATCGATGGAAACCCGCTAAGATTGCTCCGAAAAACAACCTTTTTTCTTTTCAAAGCAAACTTCACCTCCACCTAAGATAAGGGGAGGCGCGAAGTCCAAATAAGTCGAGCACCCTCGCAAACATGCCAGGGGCTCGCAAAAGCAAACTTCACCTCCACCTAAGATAAGCGGAGGCGCGAAGTCCAAAAAAGTCGAGCACCCTTGCAAACACGTCAGGGGCTCGCAAAAGCAAACTTCACCTCCACCTAAGATAAGGGGAGGCGCGAAGTCCAAAAAAGTTGAACATCCTCGCAAAACACGCCAGGGGCTCGCAAGAAGCAAACTTCACCTTCACCTAAGATAGGGGGAGGCGCGAAGCCCAAATAACTCGAACACCCTCGCAAAACGCGATCCTCGCTTAAAATAAAGGGGGCGTCGCTGTTTTTTACAAAACAACTGTCTAATGAAACGCGAGCCTCGCTAAAAAGAAAGGGGGCGTCACTGTTTTTTACAAAACATCTCAGTATAGTGAGACGCGAGCCTCGCTAAAAAGAAAGGGGGCGTCGCTGTTTTTTACAAAACAGCTTAGTCTAATGAAACGCGAGCCTTGCTAAAAAGAAAGGGGACGTCGCTGTTTTTTACAAAACAGCTGTCTAATGAAACGCGAGCCTCGCTAAAAAGAAAGGGGGCGTCGCTGTTTTTTACAAAACATCTCAGTATAGTGAGACGCGAGCCTCGCTAAAAAGAAAGGGGGCGTCGCTGTTTTTTACAAAACAGCTCAGTCTAATAAAACGCGAGCCTCGCTAAAAAGAAAGGGGGCGTCGCTGTTTTTTACAAAACAGCTGTCTAATGAAACGCGAGCCTCGCTAAAAAGAAAGGGGGCGTCGCTGTTTTTTACAAAACAGCTGTCTAATGAAACGCGAGCCTCGCTAAAAAGAAAGGGGGCGTCGCTGTTTTTTACAAAACAGCTGTCTAATGAAACGCGAGCCTCGCTAAAAAGAAAGGGGGCGTTGCTGTTTTTTACAAAACATCCCAGTTCAACGAAACGCGAGCCTCGCTAAAAAGAAAGGGGGCGTCGCTGTTTTTTACTAAAACATCTCAGTTTAACGAAACGCGAGCCTTGCTATTTCGCTTTCTGAGCTAAACATTGCATACAACAAAACAACGCAGTGCCGGACAGCCAGCGAGCCTTGTCAATATCCGATAACGAATAAGGAATCGTAGCGACATAAAACCAACATTCAGTGTTCCCGTTCATTTACAAAATAGCTTCACAACGACAAACAAATCATGAAAAATTACCAAAAATTACAAGGAACCTTTGCTCCCTTCAATTAGCCCTCGCTACCTTCCTCAAACTCTGGCTCCACCACAACGATGGGTCCCCACAACAAAGGAGCTGCCGGAACAATTGGCAGCTCCCCAGACAAAACCCTAGCCCGATACATATATGTACGGCCTACATCTCTGACCTCCGAAGGTTCCTCCTTTGGGACCACTAACGATCCGTCCGAACCTAAATCTAGTTCGATTCGCCCAAACAAGTACTCCAAGGCTGTGTTCTCATCAATATCATCATCAATTCCAACTTGCGAGGACGAAGAAGCACCAAATAAATAACGGGTGGCCTGCCGGTCAGTAAAGTCCGCCTCGCGCCAAAAACGGCTCGACCTGTTATTTTTTAAATCGTACCTTCGTACCTTCGACCACCAAAAACGCTCGAAGGTCAGTGAGGGATGTTTCAGCTTAGCACGAGCCCAAGATTCGCCAGTTACAAAAATATCTTGATAATTTAACGTCAGGGGCGTCACATCAAACACTTCTAGCACGGTCCATCAGGAACCTGCATTACTATAGAATTAAAAAGTATCGTCAAGTCATTCCACCTACCTCACACATTACAAAATAACCTTCTCACCCATACAATCCTAAATTCTCACACCTGCTCGGCTTCCCCGTGCTTGCCCGTCTCAACCCCGCCAGTGGCAGCATCCACACCTTCAGCAGGTGCCTGCTCCGTGGCCACCTCTTCCTCGACACCATCGCTAGTGGTCGGGGCACCCGCGACCAAAGAGTCAACCTCGACTGGTGGAACCTCTGCAGAACTAGGAGCAGGAACAGCTTCGGAGCTACCACCAGCATCAATGGCCGCAGGCGGCGAAGGCATCGCCTCCCTCCGAGCCTGTAAGCACAAATAAGAGAAAAGAAACCTAAGTTAACACCAACTCCATAATCATTGAAACAAAGCCAAAAAACCAGTCTATCCAATAACGCGAACCTGACGAGTAGCCTCGGCAGCTTCCTCGAAAGCAAGAGCGCGACCACCGCCAGCAATCCAAAACCGGCGAAGCAAGCGCATCGCACAATTCCGAACTTCGGCGTCCGCGATCTTCATTTGGCGCACCTCGTCCACGGTTGGAAACTTATGGTTGGGTTTCTTAATTTTGCGAAGGTGTTCGCAATCTGCCTGACGAAGCGTACTAGCCATCGCCAGTGCTCCGGCATACCCACCAAAATCTGCAGCATTCCCAACCAATGAGCTAAACACATCCAGCTCATTACATAACCAACCTTCAAAACCCGCTGCGTCTTCAGCATGCAGCGGTTCCCCGGCAGAACCTCTGGCTTCGGTCAAGCATGTATCTATCTTATTTTTAACCCTCCCCATGCTTTCTCGCCAAGCCTCGGCTTGGGTAGCCAGCTCCGTGGACAGCTCTTCTACGCGCTTGTTCGCAGCCAACAAATCCTTGTCCTTTTGCTGGCTAGCAGCCAGGAGCTCCGCGTTGCTATTCGCAACCTCTTGTGCTTCATCTCGCGATTTCTTAACCTTCTCCAAAGCAGCTTTGAGCTCAATCTCTTTGTTTTCCAAACTCTGGCGAAGCTCTTTATTAGCTTTCTCCGCGTCACTCAACCGGTCATTCAGGTAGTGGAGATTGTAACTTGCCCTCCGGCGCGCCGACCGGCTGAGAAGCATCAGCTCAACCACTTTAACGTCAATATCATCGTGAAGTCCCTCCAAGGGCTCGTTGGCCAGCTGAAGCTCCGCCTCTGGCACACAAATACGGTTAAACACCCGACCCAGAAAGCGCCTTTCCTCCGGAGCACACTGCAAGTGACATTCTCGAAGGTCCGGACTCGTGAAAAGCTCGGTCGCCGGGTCGGAAACTCCAAGTTTCTTCGCATAATAAGGAAGACATGACCGGCTAGCCTCGCCATACGGCCTCTTCCCCGGGGTCCGGTCCGATTCGACGTCACCCTTAAACTCAAAACCTTCGACCCAAATGTGCGAGCCAGCAAACTCGGGAAACGACCCTCGCGGAGGACTCTCTGGCTCAAAGTTCCGTATGATGTCATCAATGCTTCGCGCAGCCGCAGCACCAACACCGGACGAGGCTATTCCTTTTCCCCGAGCGTCCTCGATGGATACGTCTTCATCGGAGTTACCTTCGCTACTTGACGTATCACTATCCTCGTCGGAGGAGTCCTCTTCCGTACCGCCCTCCTTTTCTTCCTTCTCCCCTTCCTCCTCATCATCATCGGAGCCACCCTCGTCATCCGAGATTTGAACCAAAGCACCAATACCGCCCACGCGGGGCACCCGTCCTCCAGTCTTCCCAGTGCCTCGGCCGCTCGAAACAATGGCCGAGGATGAGGAAGTGGCGGTACCTCCCGAACCGATGGCGATCTTCGTCGCAAGTGTTTTAACTCGACCACCGGCGCCGCCGCGTCCTCGGCCACGACCCCTCTTCGGCCGAGAAACAACTTCCCCCTCCGCAGAAGCACGTTTCCTTTTCTTTGGCGCATCTTCGCTCGACGGAGCAGGCCAACTCACATACTGAACCCCAAGACTGTCAAACATCCTGTTAACCCGACCTCCGCTACCTACCGAGCTGTGGATCGCTTTAGTCTCCAACGTGGAAAGCTTTCCAACAAGTTCCACCGCCCACCCCTGAACACGCTTGTAGACTGCTTCGACCCCATCTTCTCGCCTGGGAAATTTCTTCAGAAGTTTATCCCAAACCTTATCAAGGTCAACCTTCGGCTTCTTCAAGCCCCTACCCTCGTACCTCGAGTCTTCCCCGACTGCAAACCACGCCTGTCTCCGGCTGAGGGGTCAAATCTTAGCACAACAGTACTCCTCGACCAAGTCGCGAGCACACTGAGACCGCGCCACAACCCTCAAACAATCAACACAAGCGTGAGCCTCAGAGCTCATCATAGCTTCGGCGCTAACATCACCAAGTGGCGAAAGCTCGCCGCAGAGCTCTGCATTCCCACTAAATTTATAGTAAAACCAGGACTCCTGCCACCCACTGGTCCACTTATTTTTCTGGGCTTGCACCGGCAACTCCGACCCAGCGCGATGGCAAAAAGTGTATACTGCAAACTGTCCAAGACTGGTGTTACCTCCGCGATCCGCGATCTTGCGAGGTTGCATGTGCACTCGATAGGTCCGAACAAACCCCTCAACATGAGGAACAATACCCTGAGAGCGGCACACCCAGATATAAACTGACATCTTTGTAAAGCACGAGGGTGTGAGCTGGTGGAAGCGCAAGTTGAACCTTCGCAAAACCGAGGTCACAAAAGAGTCAACAGGGAAGCGAAGACCGGCTGAAAAAAATTCCTCAAATACAACAACCTCATCTGCGTCCGGCTTCGGCACCGTCTCCCCGGCACTAGTCCTCGCTTTACCTTCCTCAATCCAACCCCACCTGACATAAGACGCAATCTCCGCGGTGCAAACTCGGCTGAGTCCGAACTCGAAGGTAATCCCCTCATCCGCGGCTGTGGGAGAAACAACGCGAGCAGTTTGCTTCAACCTAGCCATCTCTTCAGCTGCTAACGCTACCGAACAGCGAACGCCTGTCTCAACCCTCGCAGACAAGCTAAAACAAACCTTCGCTACAAGCAAATTGCAACAGCAGGATGGCTATAGCAGAGGAGGGCACAATCCAAACTCCTCACCCACCCCTTCTATTTATAGACCGGGTGGCGGAACGCCCCACCCGATAACACTGGCACGAAAACCAAAAAAGTCACGGCACAAAAAACGAAACGGACTCCTACAGTTCAAAAAACAATACTACGGCCCGGCCCAAAAGCAGCCGCGGGCGTCGCTGCCGAGGGTCCCGTCTCTTTTCCCGTCGAAAGGCGTTGCTTGGGCCTAAACACGGTTCTTTAGATCCAAGACAACGAGGGGCTACTGTTGGGGAAAGGGGTCCTCGGCAGAGGCACCACGCAGGCGGGCTAAACAAAGCGGCCCTCGCGCGTCCCGCGCACCTTCGCCGCCTACCCCCCTATTTCATCCTGTTAAGTCTCTCAGATCGCCAATCAAACCTCTGAATACTGACCCAACCTTCGGAGGTGTTCAGGTACTTTTTGCAGGAGAGGGGCGTGAAAAGCGCTGGGAGTGACCCTCGCGCATCCCGCGTACCTTCGCCAAGAGGCCCAGACCCAACTGGTGGCGAGGAACCTCAAACTCGGCAACTGGGCGGATACCTCCGCAAAACGAAGGTCGGCCCTCGTCTTTCCATCGGGGTGAGCGTGAACCGAGCGGCGGCGGGCGCATGGAAAGCAGGCTAGGGTTTCGGCTCCGGCTGTGTTTGTACGAGTTTGCCCTTCTGTATGAGTAGCGCAGAGGAATCTTTCTTGTACACTACTGTAATTTGGTTGGCACCCCTTAGTATCCCCTATAAATACCGGGGGGTGAACAGTGTAAGAAGAAAAACGATCTTTTTGGGGAACAGAGCCACAACAACTCTGCCTTCGTTTCCTTAGCCTTCGCTATTGCTCCCGACACTTGGTCACCTTCGCCACTCCCCTGCACAAGTGCGGAGGTGGGGCAAGTGTGTTTCCAACACAAATAGAGATGAAATATTCTGCCTAGTTACTTTTACTCAATCTATCATGCCAGGTTTCACAACTACTCTTTCATGCAGGTCATAGCTACTGTATCATATCAAATTGTGCCAGCTGACACTCAGTATGCTGAAATACCCCTGGCAGCTGTGAGATCATCTTATCAACGTGCGGTACGTGTCCTTCGCAAGTTTCATTAAATCTTATTTGGATTCTTTATTAATGGTCAGCACCTTACAAGGAAGTGTAGCACATCACTGCACAGCTTGAGATTTTCACATATTTGTTTCCTGTTTAACATTTGTAGGGGTATTGTATGTTTATACCGACAGTAATGCATGCTTTACTTCTACTTCTGAATTTTAAATCCATTTCAGTAAATCTACTTTACATGGTTAGATGCTGAGGAGAATAATTTCTTGAATATCATTAAGTACATTAAATTGAGATTTCAGACTCCTCAAATGAACTTCCTGCAAAACTCAGTTTGTTTGATGCATTACCAGTGTAAACTGACAATTATGGTATTTATGCAAGAAACAGAATATTGTTTTGAATGCATGCAGTTATCCACTATCCCTGCTCGAAACATATCATGGTTGACACTGGTTGTTTTGATATTCAACTCAGGGTATTGGCCAGCTCTTATATAAGGAACTATCACATAGGCTTCAGAATGTTGGTGTCACATCCATTTTCTGCTGGGCAGATAAGGTCTCTGGGGGTTTTTGGCTAAAACAGGCAAGTAAAAGAGTTAGTGGATAAACCATTTTTCCCTCTTTAAGTGCATAAAATTAATGTGATCTGGAGATGGTATTTACTTAGCAATTCAGTGCTTGCGTTAAATTTAGGTTCAGAGGAGAAATAAAGCCAGCTTTTCCAAGTAATAAACATCGAATGTTTCCTACATTTCAGACACAGGGTATTCTGGCAGTGTGACATGGCAATCTGATGGAGTCAAATACTTGACTCGTTATGTTAGTGCATGCATTCTACCAATCTTGAATATGTACAAATTGTATGCCCTTTCCTGATAAAAAAATCAAAAATAGAAATCTGTTAAGCTCCTACTATCATGTTTCCTTGAGTACCAGTATGTTGTGCTGATGTGACTTTGTTTTATACCTTGAATGTACTGCAGGGTTTTGTATCTATTGGAGAAGTGGATACTAAAGGTAAGATTCGAAAAATTCCAGTAAGGGCTGATATAAAGAGAGCATTATGCTTTCCTGGAGGATCAACACTTATGGTCGCACACCTTAAGAAGGAATTGCCAATCATGCAAACATGGGAGAAACACCAGACATCACTCCATGCTGTAGTACCAGATAGTAAGCCTACACTCCATACTTATCATGTAATATTTTAGGTTTTGAATCACAAACATGCTGTTTCTGAAGCCTGTGTCATGACAAATTTAAGTCAGATGCAAGGTATGTGTTGCAAGCTTCTTATACTAAAATTTGAGGTCTACTATAGTCAGTGGCATCCTTTTTCCCTTTTGTTCTTTTCCAAATTTATCTGTGACCAGTCAATCCAAGTAAACACACAATGCTTGAGAAATAGCTATATTATATGCATTGCTACACTAGGGCATACTAGTTCGAGTACTGAACTCATATTTTTGTTCTTCTTGAGAGTAAGCCAAATACTCAATGTGATGATGCATTTGCTTGAAGGGAGCTTTTTTTTGTTGGTATGGATAATCAATTTTTGTTTGCTTCTGAGAGTGAAGTTGAATTTTAGTCAATAGTAATCTTGTATATCACTGTCGATCATTATTAACGAAAATATACAGATACATAGCTTTAATAGCAAACGCCAACTCAACACTGTAACTTTGATGTATTCTGAACAAATTAAGTTTCCTATGTTTCCTACTGTTTTACAAAGTTCTTTGCAGGTATCTCTCCTGGTGAAACCGATGTTCTCTCATGTGAAAACATGGTCCTCCAGACATATAAACGCCGTGGCGTCAGAAAGACTGCAAAGGTGGCAACAAATGAAGTTCGCAATGCTTCTAGTGAAAGTTCATTATCTGAGCAAGAGCCAAAGAAACGTATGTATGAAATGTCGTCATCATCACTAAAGTCTAAAAGAATAAGATGTAGCAATGATGTTGACAATTGCCAAGACATGAATCAAATTGGTGCACATGACAATAACTTGTGCAGTTCTCCTGGAAATTCACTGCATCTAATTTCTAAAGAACATCACATTCCTAGCATGGGGGCTCAATTTGAAAGCAAAATGTCTCGAGATGACAAGGCCATTATGTATTCTAATGGAAGCCCTACAATTATGCTCATGAATATTGCAGACGAACAAAAGAAGGCACGCCTTACAAAGGTACTATATATGATATGTTTATGTAATTCACATTATTCTCAAATAAGCTTAATGAATATGGTCATTGACACAGTAAAGTAAATTGCAGTCTTCTGGTACAGAAAGCTGCATACTCTTTCATCATGTAGCTTGGGATTTAGACTTACAGGAAGTTGTGGAGTTTGTTACATGCAATATTTTTTTTTTCAAACTCGTTGCATTCATTCTTTTGTGATCACACAAACTTGCATGTCTATTCTTTTTATTCTTTTCTTGAGTCCACATTGTTTTCTTCATTCATCAGTACAACACATTTCCATTTTCTGCCTCCGAAATATAATAAGATTATGGTACAGGTTGTTGAAATGCTTAGGGGGTTTGTTACTTGCGATGGACATTCATGCACACATGTTGTTACCGGAAAAGCTCGCAGGACTATGAATTTCTGTATTGCTTTGTGCTCTGGGTATGTATCCTTATCATTTGTTAATCAAATGACCAGCTTGTTTTAACCTGTAACAAAATATGGTATCTTATTCTTGACCGAGATTTGGTGGGAGTTAAATATTGTGCTTAACCCTCATATATTGTGATTTTCCTGTTTTATGGTTATTTAACTAATTTAGAACTTCATATGCTCCTTGCAGTGCTTGGATAATTTCCCCAAACTGGCTAAAAGAAAGCTTCAGAGAAGGGCAATTTGTAGGTTAGTTCAAAGTTGACTTTATAAATATCATTGCAAATGTCTGTACATCGAATAGAATATGAATGGTGCAGTTTCTGGTCTTCGTTAGCCCCTGGGCTTCTGTTGTAGTGAAATTTTTTACTATGTCCTGGTTATTTTTGTTAAAAGAACATTAGCTCTTAAAATGGACAACAAAACGCAATGGACCCCCTGTCTTCTCTTAGACTTTTCTGCTGTTTTGCAGGAGAAGCACAATATGTTCTGGAAGATGAAGAATATAGGATGCAATATAAGTCTGAACTTAGAGATGCAGTCATGAAAGCTAAAGAAAGGCCTAACTCCTTATTTGCTGGCTATACTTTCTGTCTGTCAAAGTACATCCAGCCCTCTTTTGATGTTCTCTCGGCCATTATTAAATCTACAGGAGGCAAGGTAACCACATTCATATTGTCTTGTTCTATTATAGCATCTTAAATACATGCATAGGCTTTTTAAGAGTGGCACGAATCAACAATTTATCCAGAATTCCAGATGACTTGTGAACTTGAAACAGTAACCCAGTAGGGCCAGACCTTGCTCCATGCAATTCATAATATGCCAGACATGCATTTTGTGGATGGTGTCCTTAAAGAGCTATTATTAATAACAATTCAATCCTAAAACTTATAGGCACGTGTTTTTCTTGGTGAAGGACAGCCCTTTTTTTATGGTACGAGAAAATGATTCTTGGACGTAAACATGATCCATAAATAAATGTGTTGACTTGATATGAATTCGGGGTATGAAGCGTGCAGCATTCTTGCTTGCTTAATTCTCTAGTAAGAAGCCTGATTAATACACTGCTTCATTCTAAACTATCTTTTAGAGTTTCAGTTATTAATGTTTGTATGTTCTTTGAATGAAATTCATGTCTATGTGTTTGGCAGATCATAAAAAAACTGAGTGAGTTAGATGAGCCGTCCCAGACAATCTTTTTGGTGAGTGAAGAGGAGGCAGAACTTGCATTGATTGCAGCAAAAAATGGCATAAAAACATTCAGCAGTGACTGGTTCATGAGCTGTGTCATGAAACAGGAACTTGACCTTGAGGCGCCTCAGTTTATTGTATCTCTATGATGTGCCTACAGTTCAAGTCCTTTAACTAAGACATCTCTTCCGTCAGTTGGGATACAAATAATCTCCTGGTTCTTTGTAGATATACAGATTTTCTTATCTCCTAGTTACAAAATCTGAAGAAGTATCAAACTAGTTTTCATCCTTGAAAACGATTACCTGTTTAAATGGAAAACGTTGAGGTGGAGCTATTCCAATTTCTGTAGGTATTTTTGTATGGAATTTTGGTGTTCAAAATCCAAATCAGTACTATAATTTCACTTGATGATATGTTCACTTACCGATGATTGAATCTCAAAAGGATGACATCCCCTGCGTGAACTCCAAAATGAAATGCTAATTGCAATGTTCACAGAGGTAAAAGAGGCCTTCTCTGAGAGGTCTCATATCATCGCAAAATTTTTGATATGGAGAAGAGTGTTGAAAGAAAGAGGTCTCTGTTTCATGAAACAATGGCCATAAGCTAAATTTAGGACTACAAGATAACTTTTTCATCATTGAACAATTGTTGCCATTTTGCCAACCTCTACTTGGCGCTTTTCTCCATTCTAGCCGCCTCAACTCACAAGGCATCTTTAGACACATCTCATGCTTGAACAGACCTCTACAAAGGCTTTGCAAGCATGTGGCTAACATTTTCCTCTTTCTGCTTCACATCATGGCTCCTCGGGATGGTCTTGACTCTCAGGTTAAAAAGTTGACCCACATAAGAAATCCTGAGGGCATCAAACGACTAGTTTAGCTGTTGTTTCGCACAAGTGCTAAGACTTTCGCCTTATCCTCTTTCTAGTGTACGGGCCACAAATATCCTCAACAACTTGTTCAACGAATATAACGAAGGCCTAGTCATTCAAAAAACGCTCGGTCCTTTGAAAATGTAGTGCTTGCACCTGTTGATCTCCTCAAACTCACTCCACACCACGAAACAATTGAGTAGGTTAACTTCGAGAGCCACATACTCAACCAAATCATGACTACCTGATGATGGGAAGCAAATGGCTGCATCAATGAAACAAAGGGCATAACGTTTATCAAGCCCTTCGCCTTAGAACGAGCAATTTCCTCAGTGTATGCCACTCAGTGATAAAACCATATCCAACGATCCCACTTGTTTCAATAAGCTGGCATGATCAAAGGTGTACCTCAGGCCTTTAGCATAACGAATTGCAAGAACCATATTGGGCCAAGGCTTCAATGCTAGTCCCTAGGTCCATTACAGATATCTTCGCCAATTTCATCTCATACAACTTGGTTAAACAATCAGCATTGGGGCTAACCCCTTGCATTTTCAACAACATAGCGAAAATGCTCAACCTAGTAAAAGCATCTGGTGTGAGCTCATGGATTTGAACTTTGAAATTTGCAAGCACATCTCCCACAAAGGTATCTCATGAAAAACGAAGACTAACTTTGAAAAAGTTACAAAACATGACTGCTTCATAAGATTGAGGTTATAGAATCTCTTCATTCCATGGTTCTTGAGAGATCACGTCTCCGGCTTCAATAATGAATCTGTCATGAGAAAAATATTTGAGCGCCCAATACGATTCATCACACCCACATTCTTACACGAAATTTGTGTGGGATCCACAATGATGGTGGCAACTGAATTTCTCATAGCTTGCCATGAGTTGCCACTCAAGGTTTCATATGTGGAATGACACGAAGTAACATCGATGCCACTGAAAAGGATCTAGGATGGCTAGAGGGGAGGAGGCCGGGGTTGGATAACATCTTAAAAAATTCCCTTCAAAGACAAAGACACTAACAAGTGAGAGCCTAATCCCTAGTCTTGGTCTTACAATCAGCCACTCCCTATATGTAGGCATCACTTGGATATTTTCTAAGTTGCACTTACATGAACTGCTCAACATAAATACTCTGAGGGTTAAAACTGTCCAAATTTTTCATCGTCGATCCAAAAGACCCGGTACCTTCTCGACATTACTTCACATCAACGTAAGTTTTGAGATGCCACCACATGTCCATTGATCTGCCACTCCCCAATTTTAAGGCCCAAACCAATCAATCTAGTCACCGATGGTTATGAGGCCCAAACCACAAAACTGATGACACTTGGTTTTAGCAAACCCCACTCTAATGGTTTTGAGGCCCAAACCACCAAACCATCCATCCCTTGTTGTTAGGATCAAACTATTAAACCCCTCAAATATGTCTTACTAGGCGTGACTAAACGATGTTGATGTGTTCCCAACCCTCATGTCCTCGGTCCGATGGTCTACAAGTGTTCGCAACACCTCACCGTGACTTGGTCCAACCTTGTCCTTCTCAGTCAACGCCGTCTCCACCATCCATCTACCTTTTCTCTTCCTATGCCTAATGTGAGCCGCACATGAATGATTCACTAGCCTCTTATCCCTCGATCCAAGCACCAGTGGAGGTCTCTTGTTTCCCATCAAGTTTCGCCACTGGATCCATTGCACATGGATTCCACACTTCACCTTCTCCATCATATCGTCATCTATTGTCTTGGTGTACCTAAGACTTGTACACTCACAAGCCAAGAGGTATGTCCCACGACACACTTAATACAATTCAACCTCAATCGATTGGTTCAAATAGACAGGTTTAGAACCTTAAGAAATACGGAGTACAAACGTACTTAAGAAAACATTCGTATGAGATGGATTACTCTGCAGAGTGGTGCTTTCAAAATTTAAAGAAACCACTCTCGATTTCCAATCTTGATTTCTTTGGCAAGATTTAAAGAAACTGCCCTTCAACAACTTTTTATCTCAACTCCAATCTTAGATTTGGGCACTTGCGAAAATAGATCTAATCTCATGCGGAAATATACGGAATTAAATTGGGTGCACCCTATGCCTGTGCACCCCCATGGTGGATGATTGACACGTGGCGGTAAAGAATATCATGCGGACACCAGATAACATGCGTGGATAATAAATTTAGAAAATTACCCACAACATGCAGGAAGTTAGTTCTTGCGAATTTTGCTGGACGTAGGATTTAATTTTCTAGACACGTGTCAATCATCCACCATGGGGGTGCACAGGTACAGGGTGCACCGCCCAATTTAATTCCAAATATACGGTGTTCGTTTCGCTGACAAAATTTTTTTGCCTGTCACATCGGACATTGCGGCACTAGTTTAGTCTATTAAAAATAAATAAATTATAAAACTAATTACAAGGCCATATGCTAATTACACTAGTAGAATGATGATTTTTCCTAGCGCCTCAATTTTTTTTACTGGCGGTTTGAGTTACCACACGCCTGTAGAAATGAACCGGTGGACCTCAAGTCTAGAACCGCCTGTAGAAATGGATTTCTACAGGCGGTTTGTTAAGACAAACGCCTGTAGAAATCCATTTCTACAGACGGTTCGTTAAGACAACCGCGAGTAGAAATAGATGTGTTTTTTAAAATTTGATTTTTTTCAAACTATCTCAGATGAGAAAACACCCAAAATAAAAGTTGTTCGTCTCAAAAAGTTATGAAACTTTGTAAATTACAACTTTTTAATTTAAAGTCATCTTGTCATCAAAAAATATGTTTGAATGGTCTCACATTTGAAATTTAAATTTTGTAAACGACCTCGGATGGAGAAGCAGTGTCCTCCTCTTTAAGCTGGTAGAGAAGCAGTGTGCACATCCATCACCAAGCTCTGTGTACATGGCTAGCAAGAGGATGCTCTCGGCGGATCATCAAGCTCTGCAACATGGCCACATGGGCACTGAGGCTAAGAAGAAGGTCGTCGATGGGTACAACGCTTACCACGATCTCCAGTTGCTCATGTTGTCGTACCAGCAGGTGCCGGAGAGTAGCAAGAGATCACCAGCGACTCGCGACAGTTCATCTGCCTCCTGGCTCCTATACCACTGTTCAGCTTCCTTAGCAGAACACACCAACCCTCTTCATCTTTCTTCCGAGCACACAACAGCCCCGCACCACCTCCGCCCAGCAGGCCCGACCCTTTCCCTTTAGCTTCCCATGCCCACATCATGCATACCTGCAGCTCCCTCCCTTCAGGTCACTGCCCTTTGCGGCTCCTCACTTCTCCCATTCAATTCTACGTTTCCGGTAACTAATTCCGCTCTTAAAATTTGCGTTCCCAGTTATCTACTCCATCCTCCTTGCATTGCCTACTCCACTTTGTTCAAAGCTGTTGGCTCCCAAAGTCTCAGAGCAGATTCATCGTTCCTTCGATGCAGAACCTGCAATACTGACTTGTTCTACAAATTTTGGCAGGTAAGGCCCTTTGTTCTGCTATGCTCCACTAATTAATTGGATTCTTTCGACCCCCTCTGCTCTACTGAACCACAGTTGACATGCTCTGTTCATCGATTGTGAACCTTTTAATTTTTGTTGCAGCTAAAGTTTGAATTTAATGGTACGTCAGGTCAGAACTTACAGTGCAAACTACTCCATCTATTGTCATCTCTAAGTGCTACATACAGTTCATATTTTGTGACAATGCTATGCACAAT
Source organism: Coix lacryma-jobi var. lacryma-jobi (assembly GCA_009763385.1). Classification (NCBI taxonomy): domain Eukaryota; kingdom Viridiplantae; phylum Streptophyta; class Magnoliopsida; order Poales; family Poaceae; genus Coix; species Coix lacryma-jobi. Next base: position 36,694,262 of record CM019826.1, read on the forward strand.
CCATATTGTCTTATCATATCTCTAAGTGCTATGTATAGCAGCTCATATTTTTTACCGTGCTATGCACAATTCATATTTTCTTAATTATATATTACAAATATAAAACTATTAGTTATTAGTCAAAGTTATAAAATTTCATTAGCATGAAACCTGGAGAAGATCCAATGTGTTCACCATATGGCCGTGACCGTTCATGCCGTAGAATGTCACATACCAACCTTACAACGGATGTTTCCCAAGTTCTCAGTTCTCAGGGTTCCCAGGGAAAAAGTTCTCAATTCTCATGAATCCTCGGAAGGCACACACAATGCACTCTAAATTTTTCCATTGATTACCAAAAATTGTACACTATCATATTTTTATTAAATTCACAAATTAATCGCAAACATCTTCCAGTCAGCTTGATATTTGGTTAATGTGAACAACTCCACTTATCCAATGCTTTCATAGTTTGGGCAGCAATGCGCGGGGAATTCAACTAGTTCTACCTACTATCATGCACCTCGTCTGACCATGTGGACACTGAGTCAAGCTTAGACAAAAAAAATGACCCTCCTCTAAGTATAGGGACTTACCAAATTTCAGCTTCCTAGATTTTAGTTTTCTTTCAGGCAATGATTATTGCACATATTTTATATTAAAATCATAGTTTTATTTCATTGTAAAATTTATAGATACAATCTGCAATTTTTGGTTCCCAAAAAAAAATCTGTTAGACAATTTAATAAATTATAATTATTTTTATAATCAGTCAAGGATAAAATTTGATATATTATATGACACAAAAAATAGATAACAGATCACAAAAGTGACAATTTACTCGTACTAATTGATAGTATAAAAGTATTGCCTATATCTTAAAATTCAGATACATAAATATAGAAGTGACTAATATAATATGTAATATAATTTTTCCATTAATGAAACCTGGTATTTGGGCAAGGTGTGCTCTAATTTCTTCTTCTCTCGCCGTCAAACAATGCAGTCTGACCAATTTTTTTGGCCTATATATGTTTGTTTATTTGTTCAGTCCATATAAAACTTATTTCCATGGGTTTGGTTTTAGGTATAGATAGTTTTTGTTATATGCCAACAATTTTTTTTGTTTAATTTCTCCTATATACACTGTTAGCCTAAATGATCGTTTATTCCATTTACACTAGACGTTATAGGGTGGCACATTGTTTCCGTTTAATTGGTTGTTTTGATCGTTTAAACAGTTATTTCACCTGTTTAAACACCTATTTTGGCTAAATAATGGGATAAACGGTAGGTGACCGACCGTTTACTCGTTTATATGAGACCATCTCTAAAAATCAACTAAGGGAGGTGGTCGTTCTGTTGGTTTGTCTCTAGAAATAGTTATCTAAAATATTTGTAACTTTTTTATATGAACTCAAATGAAGATAAATTTTATAATCAAATTTATAGATCTATGCAATCTATGATTTTATAGTTGATAAAATTTTGATTTGAACCATTAGAGTCCTATCGCAAAATGAATTTAAATTTTAGATTTTTCAGAAACCTCAGATTTTGATGTGATATACACAAAAGTTGTAATTTCCAAAACAATCTATAACTTTGGAGTTAACAAGTTTTGGATTTGAAGACATTTAGATTTCTAAATATTCATTTTATGTTTGAAAGGACCGTGACGCCTAAGAGGGGGTTGAATTAGGCAACTTAAAACTTCTACTCTAAACTATGGCCTCTAATTTCCACCTAAACAAAACCTATGTAAGAAAGTAAACTATCTAATGTGCAACTAAGGTTTTGCTAGGTGTGTTTGCTATCTCTACCAAAAAAGGAGTTGTGCAACCTAGTTTCCAAACCTATCAACTAGCAAGAGTAAGCTAGGAAAGGTAGAGAACATGAACAAGGTAGCAAAGTAAATGCGGAAGCTTAAAGAGTGTGATAGAGATGCAAACTCCCGTCGACGACTCCGGTATTTTTACCGGGCTATCGAGAAGCGCGCAAGCTTCCCCCTAGTCCTCGTTGGAGCCCCTCGCAAGGAATCCCTCGCAAGGGCTAAGCTCCCGGCCGGGTAACTCCGTGGATAGCTCCGGGTCTTCCCCACACGCAAGTGAGTCTCCGGTTAAGCCACTTGTGGCAAAGCCTCTCCCGGATGCTCCCCGCCGTCTTCACTATCAAGTTTCCGGCCGAAGCGCCGCGGGCCTTGTTCCCTTCGGTACACGGAGGCGGCCACACCACAAACACAGTTGATGTGATCTCGCAAGACTACAAGCCCCACCGATGTACAACAATGGTGCGCGCAAGCACCGATAGATGAGAGGTTTTCAACCTCACTAAACACTAGGCCAAACACCTAGAGCAAGCGCAAAGCGGTGGTCTAACTAGCTTAAGCACTTCGCAAAGCACATACACTAATCACCTAGTATATCACTTGAGCACTTTGGTGGCTAGAGCAACTAAATATGTGTCTATACACTTGGTACACTTCCTTGAGCTCCAACCTATCTATTTTGGCCGGCCATGGGGGTATATATAGAGCCCCAAGCAAATAGAGCCGTTGGACACCAAAGATGGGCTTTCCTGCGTAGCATCGGATGCTGCAGTCGTGACCATCGGAGCGTCCGATGCTCCTTTAACGGCTGGATGACGGTCTGGCACTGTGTCACAACGGCTAGTTAGCGTCCGATGTCTGACCCTCGGATGCGTCCGATGCCCACAGAGCCTCTCTGGAACCTTTCTGCATAGCCATCGGAAGCAGGGTCCTATAGAGTCCGATGTAGCATCGGTGCGTCCGATGTAACGCTGTGCACAGCGCACAGTGTTACCGGTGCGTCCGATGTGGTACCATCGGCGCGTCCGATGTCTCTGCTGGCGCTGACATGAGCTAGGGTTTACCAACAGAGCGTCCGATGCTTGCGTGGGCAGTGTCCGATGCAGCGTCCGATGTCCCTTTCTTCTCGTTTCTTCGCGATTTCTTGCGCCGTCTTGGTTGCATTCTTGTGCCTTGGACTTTTCTTGATCTTTAGAGTCTTCTACTGAGCTTCTAGAGTCTTGCTTGAGGTGTTGATCATCAGATCATCACATAGCCTTTGTCCAAGTCACATTTGCACCCTATTGGACTACAAAACAAACACTTGTAAAAGCATTAGTCCAATTTGGTTATGTTGTTCATCAAACACCAAAATCCGAAGTTAAATGGTCCAAGGTCTATTTTCGTTACAATGTTGTAATATTTTGAAATTCAAAATGTAGAAATTCCAAACGACATCAGAAATTGACCTAATCTATACCAAAGTTGTAGTTGTCAAAACAATCTACAATTTTGCAGTTAATAAGTTTTTTATTTAAAATATTTAGAGTCTTAAATATTCATTTCAAAAATCTTATATTTTGATATCCAATTTTTTTTGGATATTTCAAATTATCTTGAACAGAGACACATTCTATATCAAAATTGTAGAGGTCGATAAGTCCTAAAAAAGATAACCCTGATTTCTTATATGCTTCCCTATCCTTTAAATATAAAATGTAACAAGACTAACAAGAGACCTCCTAAATTCACCACCATCTCTCTTAAAGAAAGGAGAGTCTTGGATCTCTCTCCTAAATCAGGATTACATTTCGGTAATCTGCTAGAGCAAAGGTCTCTCATATCATAAAGTTACTTTGAGAGATGTTCTATAGTTGGTTTTAGAGGAAAATAAATACGAGATCTAGTAGAGATACTCTAAACATATTTGGAACAATAAGCCACCCCCACACGTCACTTGACAAGGAATGCATGGATGTTCATCCATACAAGTGCTTGTTTGGCTGTGCACAAATTCACACCAATTCACATGGTTTGGAGTGGATTGAAGTGGAATTTAAACTAAATTATACCTCAATCTCTCTCAAACCATGTGGATTGAAGTGTATTTTTCTACAGCCAAACAAGGCCTAAATGCATGTAGCCTAGATACTCACATCACATATGAGCACCTTGAAAGTTTAAGCTGTGCGTCATTGTTGCAATCATGAAATAAATCTAGAAAAAAATGTAAGCACATGCATTAAGTCAATGACTTGATTCTAGATGGACATGTTTCACCACGAGAAACTTAACCAGCTGAGATACACGCAGTATAATCTTAAACTTTAATCTAAATACCAATACATCTGAGCATTATAAACTTCTTTTGTAGTTTTTTTTTGCGATGATTCTTTTGCAGATTTTTACTGATACACTTGATGATTTGTAAATATATACTGGAACGATTTGCAAAGAGAACAAAGAGGGAAACGTACCGTACCAGCACAGAACAAATCGTGAAAGCTGGAAGCCTAAATTCAAAGTCATTATGAAACTAAGTAATTGTATTATTGTATATATACTTGGACAAATGAATGCAACTATAGAAAGCTTGGCGGTTAAACTATTTTATTTTAACCAAGTTTATAGTAAATAGCATTAGCATTTATATCTTTAAAAAATATTATAAAAATATATTTTATAAGGTGCTTATTTTGTCTTATAAATGTTAGTATTTTTTATATAATTTAGTCAAAGTTTATGATGTTTGACTTTTGAGGATATGATAATTGTATTTTTTTTTTGGACGGAGGGAGTACACCAGTAGTACAAATGGGTATATTTCAGGGGTGTTTGTTTCCATGGCAAAATTTTTAGCTCTGTCATATTAGATATTGCAACTCTAATTTAGTTTATTATAAAAATAGACTATAATTATAAAACTAATTTGTCAGACGGAGACTAATTCATGAGACGAGCGTATTAAGTTTAATTAGTCCATGATTTGATAATATAGTGCTATAATAAACATTTGCTAATGATGAATTAATCTGATTTAATAGATTTGTCTTGTCAATTACCGTATGACGATGATATAATTAGTTTAATAATTAGTCTATTTTTAATAGACTAAATTAGTATTGCAACATTCGATGAGCTTCAGAAACAAACACACACTTAGCTGAGCAAAGCTCACTAATCTACACGTACCGATTAACGGATACGACTAGTTATCTATCATTCTTGCGTGTGTCATACCCTGTGGACAAGAGGTGTGCATAGAGGACCTGATTCCAAATGTCTGGCACGCCCGGGAGGCACCAGTGGCTGCAGTCCTCCGGCGCGCCCGGTGGCGTTCCTGGCTCCCTGTGCCGTGACGGATGGCCATCCGGTCTGAGCTCCGTCATGTGAGTGATGTTGAGAAACCTTGCCTTCCTTCCGTGGCTCCTGAGGCCATCCGTCATCTTGGCGATCATCCCGTTCATCCAAGAGTACTCCTCGCCAAAATAGTGTGCGTTAGTGGTCGTCAGGGGATCTCGCTGGTTGGCGCACGAACCGCCAATGTCCCAGGTGCCATTGCTGCCATTTTCAGGTACGGTGGAGAAAAAAATAAACTAACCATGGTTACGAGTAGAAAGTGTATTTATCACAGTGCAAGCAAAACCACTTACGTACTTACCTATAGTGTGAGGGAGAATAACTCCTGAAGAAGAAATAGCCTTTGGAAAATCGGGCACTCAGCTCCCAATCTTTCACCGTTTGCAGAGACAGTCGAAAAGCTTCCTTGATGTTTATGGTTTTGTTCAAGTGGTCGCCAACCATGAAATATTTTCCTCTGCTCATCTCACGACCCGCAATCACGACAACCCAAAATTAGCTAGTGTCTTATTATTACCCAGAGAGAAATAATATTTATATTTATCAATCAGCACCTAATCTAAAGTAATTAACCATAATGCCATATATATACGTACACCTTGACGGTTTTGTGGTGGTTCCACCAGTGTCCGGTGTTGAGCACGAGCGCGTCGGCGCCGGCCCACCGGTCCGCAAGTCGTGGCATCACGTCCAGGCGGATGGCTCCCCTCGCGCCGCTGCTTGTCCTCGTGTCTCCCGGCCGGAAGCGGTCGACCATCACGATCATCGGCGCGCGGTAGTACTCGACAGAGAGATTGTAGTCGGCGAAAACCATGGCGAGGTAGCCCCTGTGCCGGCTGATCGGTTTTCCGAACTCCTCGTACACTCTGGACGACGACGCGCTGGCCGTGGCCGGCACGGCGGCGGCGGCGAGCATGCACACCATGGACTCCCACTGGTTCCGGCCGATCGAGTCCCCGACGAAAACGATCCTGCCGTTCCGGCTCCGCTCTAGCATGTCTGTCGCGTTGAACCTAATAAATGATAATAATAAACATCTTGATTAAACATTGGCTTGGATCGATCAGGTAAGATGGGTAATAACAAGATGCATGCATCCGGCCGGAGAAGAAGAAGAAGAAGAAGAAGATGCCGACATGCATATGCATGCATGGCGGAAGCTACCTACTTAGGAAGGTCGCAGCGATGAGGTCGCCAGCGCCAATGTCGGAAGGACGAGTCACGGCGGCCGTTGCGTGTGCACCGGAACCCGGGGTCGAGGAACGGACAGTCCTCCGTGTACGTCGTCGTCACGTGGGCAGCGGCATCGTCGTCCCTCACCCACCGTCCATCTGAATAGTCGCACGGGTGGCCGTCGTCGGCGTTGTCGTTCTCTCGTCTGTTGATCGGAGGAGGCAGCCATGACGGGAACAACTTCGACCGTGGCCATCCACTAGGCGAGGGCAAGAGGACGACGACACAGAGCGCGACGACGAAGAGGGAGGCGGAGGGGACGAGCACGTGTCTCGCATGCATGGGTCCCACACGCGAAACGTCAATAGTGTTGACCGGCTAACATTGGTTGCTATACGTTAGTCGGAGGGGAACGAATGAGGTCAGGAGTGCAGCGAACCAATGGAACGTAACGTAACGTAACGGAGGTAGAGTGTACGGACTACATCAGGCCAATCTCAATGGGGTTTCGGTTTCATTTGAGTTTCATTTGCATTAAATATACTGCCACATAAGCCTGTTTGATGACATGACAGTGTATTTAAGAAGAGAGAGATGAAATAAGTTTCATCTGGATAAAACTCTCTTAGCACGAATACCAACTCTCTATGAGTCATGAAATTTAATGTCTATGAAACTTTAGAACGAAACTCTCACCCTCAATGGAGAGTTTCATTCAAGTTTCATTTTAATTCATATGACATGACAGTCTTGAAAACAATACAATGAAACTCACCATTGAGATTGGCCTCAAAGAGAAACCATCATCACTACCATGTAGCTAGAATTAGGGCAGTCCCAATGGTTGAAACCATACACGGTTTCCATAACGACACGTCAGCTAAAAATCAAACGTAGAAACCACCTTATACAATGGCTGGTTTCTTTAAGTGATAAATGTTACAGTTTTTCTGTCTCTCCTTCTTATCCCTTCCACCATCTGGTGTGGTCACTTCCACCCGCACCGCGCCCGTGACTGCACGGCGTGGAGGAGCCCGGCGACTGCACGGCATGGGGGAGCCCGCGAGGCGGCCGGCAGCCGCGTGTCGCGGGGGAGCCTGCAAGGCGGCTGGCTGGCGCGAGTCGCGGGGAAGCATGCGCGGGGGAGGCACGAGGCGGCCGAAGGCGCGAGTCGCGGTGGAGCCAGTGCGGCGGCCGGCGGGGCACGCGTCGCGGGGAAGTGGTCACGACGGCCGACTGGTGCGCATCGGTCGGGTGCCGGTGCAGGCAGAGCTGGGCTGCCTAGAAGAGGCGTACGTGCTAATCATCGAGTCCCGATGGGTGCTGCGGTGGATGTACCTGCTGGTGTATGTACCTGCTGGTGTACTACATGGACCCGGTGTGCGACGAGGCCAAGGTCGAGCTGTGCGAGCACATCCAGTCCAGAGCGAGGCCGAGAAATCGCTGGAGACGCTGCACGGCTGTGTCGAGACAGAGTGGAACGAACTCACGGGGGAAGCCGCCGCCGCTGGCGCTGAGTACGAAGCCGCCGCCGCCGCTGGCGGCCGGCTAGTGCGCGACGCGGCCGGCGGGCACTGGCGAGCGCGACCATCTGGGAGCGCGCAGCGGCGGCCGGTGAGTGCGCGATGCGGCCGGCGGGCACGGCCGAGCGCAGCCATCTGGGAGCGCGCGGCCGCGGCCGGCGGGCACATGCGAGCGCGGCCACCTGGGAGCAGCAGCAAGGGCGCGCCATCCCAGCTCACGCAGCGTGGAGTAGTGGATCCGACATTGATGAGCTCGACACTGGTGGTTTCTTCCCAACGGGATTTCAGTCGAGTCTATGCGCCTCATTTCTATCGTCGACGTCGTTCCCAGATGAAGAAACGATTTCTTTCTTTTTTCCTCTCTCTCATCATTTATCCTAGTGCCACATCAGCAAAACGATGACCTGACAATGTCATTAATAGAGATAGAAACTGCTATTAATGCACCGTTAGGACTGCCCTTAGAGCAAGGCTAATAATTTAGCCCACTGAAGGCTGTAAACCAATGCCATGTCATTTACAGCGAGCTATTCAGCCTGCTAGTATTATGGGTTAGCTATTTAGCTAGCTGCCGTAGAGATGGTAAATATTTAATGTTGTAATGTGTGTGCAATCTGTTATGGTCTATGTCTTTGTGGCTGTATGTATGTGATCATCCATCTATAAAACTACATATGTGAAAAATAAAATATTAACAAAACTACATTAGTCGAAAATATTTGGAGTTGAGATATAACAGGTAGTGAACTAAAGAATACAGAGTAAGAAAGGAAGAACGCAGACTATTCTTGCGGAATTGTCTAATCCTACCACCGGCCTTCTCCTCAGTCTTCACCATATACAGACGAATAGACGATCCTGTATCTAGTTCTCCGACAACTACTGTAGAAGTCCATGGTGGATTGGTGGCCTCCGTGCCATGCATGCTATAACAACCTGTCAACCTGAGGTTCATCTCCTGCCAACATCGGCAAGGCTACCAATCCAGCATCTGATGGATAAGGAAGGTGAGGGCTCCGGTCCACAAGAATCGATCTGGCTTTGGGAGTTCGGGATTTAGGGGCGAATTTGGTGGTTTCAGTATCCGTATTTGAAACACAGTTCGATCTGGAGTGCACTTTGACGAGAGGCATGGGAGATTTTCCGGAGCGGTGAAGAAAGAAGCGGAGGATGGTGGAGCCGCACGGGATCGGGAGGTAGGAAGAAACGCCAGCTATTTCGCCCACGCTCAACTCTCTCTCTTCATTTCTCTCCACTCCACCTAGGACTGTTATGACGTGGACAACTATTTCGCCGGCTGACATATACTACAAGTCTACAACGAACTGATTTAAACCCACTGCGCCTGAACCTGTGTCAACGGGATGTACAATAATGCCACACCACGTCGATACATCTCGTTGAGCTCGCGATCGCCGCTTGCTTTTGCGTTGGCCGTCGTCTGACCGTCTCCCAGATGCACATGCACGCCAGTAATCACTATTGCGGATGCATGGGCATTTGATTCCATGCGCCGAAGTCGTAGTTTCCACGTCCACCATTAACCGATGGCTCTCCCGCATCCCGCAGCGGCCATTGTTTATGTCGCGCTAATCAGTGCGTATGTCTCTGCCAAAAAAAAAAAAAATCAGTACGTGTGTCAGAGGAGCTTTTAAATTTGGATCTTGTCCCTCAAATTTTTTTTATCTATCACAATGAATATTTGGACACATACGCATAGTATTAAATATAAACTAAAAAAACAACTAATTACACACATTATGATAACTTTACAAGATGAATTTTTAAGTCTAATTAGTCCATAATTTAATAATATTGTGATATAGTAAATATATGTTAATGATAGATTAATTAGTCTTAATAAATTCATCCTACAGTTTCCTGATAAAATATGCAATTTGGGTTTTTATTAGTCTATTTTTAATAGACTAAATTGATACCGCAACATCCGATATGATATCAAAAACTTTTCACTTGCCGACTAAACACTCTCTTAGTTTCTCTTCATGGATCGGAGTTCATACTAACCCGTACTCAGGGTCCGATCATGTTAGCACTTCACTGCTGGCATGTTTCATCTTACGGTTTTTAAGGGTCCCATGTCAGTTTTATATCACTACGTACATACAGTAGCGGATCCAGAAAAAAATATTAGGGGAGACTTATTTAACTTTCAAACAGCAGCCCCTCTTCAGTGTGTATCTATGACAAAAAAAAATTTAGGAGGGCCTTAGCAGGGCCTCCATGCATCCAGCGGCCGTAGGGGGGCTAGAGCCCCACCCGCCCCACTGCTGGATCCGCCGCTGACTACATATTGTTGTAGTATTGCAGATATAAGTAACATGCTTCTAATATATTTAATTAAATTAAATAACTAAATTCCAAATATAAACAATAATCTACTCAGAACATAGCTAAAAATAATTATAATATAGAAGAACAATATCATATCTAAAGCTTGTACTCCCTCCATATTGTAAAAGTAGACGTTCTAGGCTATAGTGCTGATTTCAAATAACTTGACGTTCTGAATGGAGGGAGTAGATATGGACGCAATTACCCCTGCCGATTGCGCTCCCGACGGCTCGGCTTCAGCCCGTCGATCATTTAATAAGCCAGTGGCGTGGAGTAGTACAGGCAGCTCAAACGTCGGTGTTCTTGCTTCAAACGAGCGCGAACCATCAGCCATCCGAGCGCGCAGGCAACAAACGAAAATAAAATGCGCGCATGCAAAACTGCACAACCCGCCAAGCCAAAAACGCAAGCAAACGCGACAGCGCAAGCCGAAAATGCCAGAGCGAACAGTGTTCTGCACGGGCAGCACGCAGGCAACAAACGAAAATAAAATGCGCGCATGCAAAGCTGCACAACCCGCCAAGCCAAAAACGCAAGCAAACGCGACAGCGCAAGCCGAAAATGCCAGAGCGAACAGTGTTCTGCACGGGCAGCAAAAAGTTGAGGCTGCTGGGTATCGAACACAAGACGCAACACTCAACCATCAGCGCATTAGCCAGTTCCGCTACTTTAGTTTCTCATACAGAGAGCAACAGTTGCCTTATTTAATAGGGACAAAGATGGAAAGTAAAACCCTAATTAATCACTCCTTGGTTACCACACTCATGTCCTAAACGTCTACTTTTATGATATGGAGGGAGTACAAAATAAATACAACTACTCAGTTCTATATCAACAACTATAATAGCCAGTAGATGAAGAAGACAGATTAACCACATAAACATAATTTGTTTATTTATAATTGCTCTCAAAATAGCGTGTTGCTGCTCTAGACAGCCTTCCAACGCTAGTGGTGATCACTGATCTCAGACTAACCTGACAACCCTACTTACCAAAAGATTTAGGTTCCAGATAAAAATTAAATGCCTAGAATAACATCAATATAACCACGAAAACAAATTACTGTAGTTTAATCCAAAACAGTAAGAACACAAGTTATATGCTCACAGGTTAATTAAAGAGACAAACAGTAATTAGTTCAACAATAGAGAGATATATTTTTAGACAAATAATTTAATAATGCTGAAAATAATCAACACTCTAGAACCAACGACTATCACGTTGTCTCACTATACCGCTTGTATCATCGAGCAATAAATTAATCCGTCCAACAGTGCAATCACACCCAAGTTACAAGAACTAGCAGATTGCACAAATATAAATATTTCTGAATCGTAAACCGAGAAAAGCAATTGTCTACGTAGGAAGACAAGCTCAAGCGAATACGAAGTTCTGTCCCAAAAAACTAATTCCACCGCTCACGTCTGAACCTCCACGACGAATGGAAGACGGAGATACTAGAGCCGCTATCAGAGCCGAGGGAGACGTCCACGGCCCCAACCCGAGGAGCAGAGGTACACCACGCAGCAGGGAGCCCAAATAACAGGCTAAGGTCGACAGCAACCAGAACGCAGTTGCACAGCACCACACAGGCGCTTGCACAACTGCAGCAGCAGTATGCCACCGGTCGAAACCAGCAGCGCACACCACAACACCACCACTAGACAGTGCACAACATCGTCAAAACGACCACGACACGTGCACGAAGACGCTGCTCAGACAAGGCCGTTCACCACACGAACAACACAACTCACGCCCGGCACCGCACGAACAACACGATGGACGACGGTGGGCGAGTGACCGCGTACACCCTCGCGAGGAGGAGTACCTAGTGAGTCAGTGGTGCTACCGTCGACCAATTGAACCTCAGGACAACAGCAATCGAACCTCCAATGGAGCAAATCGCACAGATCGAGTGGATCAGAGAGGGAAGGTGGAAGAACGGGAGTTTCAGAGATGTGTTCAGGTTAGGGAAGAACGAGAGAAGGTGCACCCATTTGAAGGAGTGGAGGAGCGTCGCAGCGTCGCGTGGACTACAGCGGGGTTGAAAACGTAACCTGTTCGCTAGCGGGAACATCCGTTGTTCAGTCGAGTCAGGGCCGACTTCCCTTCCATAAGCACTGTGACTAGCTTGGATAAACCAAAATCCCTTGACTAGTTTAGTTTATTTACTTGCCGTGATCATACCTTTTGAAAAGAATCCTTTTGCCAAAGATCTTGGAATGTGGGTAAAGCATCAGCTTATTTTGACCGCGTCCTACGGCTGCGCGCGCTTCTCGGCGAGAGGGCGTTGAACGCCTCCGCCGAACGGTCGTGCCAGCTCGCCCAGTCCGCTCCTCCCCTGGGACTCGGCCCTGCCTCCCTGTCCGTCTGATCCCTTGAAGGGATAAGGGCAGCTACCGGCTGGGCTGCTCAGCCGAATGAGCCTTGAGTGGCCTGGCCGGTTAGCTCTCTCCTCTTTTTTTAATTATTATTCATTTCTCCATTTTCCAATAAGAAAATAAAAGGGAAAATCCCTTAAATGAACAACAATCCCCACCATTTTCACTCTTTATTTTCTATTTGATGTCATTGAGCCCTCATACTGTTTATATACTATTTTTTGACAAAGGTACTTGTTAGGTTTGAACCAAAGCCTATCCTAATGATCTCCGACTCTGCACAGGCAAGCGGAGGACTACGCCTTGATCCACAGGCCTTAGTGTGAGAGGCTTCAACCAAGAGGCACATAGTACAAGGCAGTTAGACTGCTTTTCTTACGGGGCAGGGCGTTACGGCCATGCCCTTTAGCATCTTTGAAAGGTCCTAAATGGCTAGGGGGGGTGAATAGCCTAATAAAAATTCTACAAAACACTTAGAGCAACTAGTTAGACAAATACAAAGCGAAGCTTTTTGCTCTAGCTCTACTAAGTGTTGCAAGCCACCTATCCAACAATTCTAGTAACCTGTAATCACTATGGCACACAAAAGATATGTCACTACTCTCTAAAATAATGAGCTAGCAAGAAATAATTACTTCTAATTAGAGAGCTACTTCTAGCTACAAATATCTCTACACAAGTGATAAAGAAAGTAATGCAAGGATAGAGAGATATACCGACGCCAACAAGAGATAATCAATCACAATAAGAATACCAAGAAACTTCGGGAGAAGTCCAAAGAGGCAAGAGACACAAAGATTTTCTCCCGAGGTTCACGTGCTACCGACACGCTACTCCCCGTTGTGTCGACCAACCACTTGGTGGTTCGGCGGCTAATAGGTGTTTCACAAACCTAGCTCAACAAATGAGCGCCGCAAGAACCAACCCACAAATGGAGGTAACTCAAAGACACGCGCAATCCACTAGAGTTACCTTTTGGCTCTTCGCCGAGGAAGGCACAATACCCCTCACAAATCACCGGGAGATGGCCACGAACAATCACCACACGTGCCAAAGCTCCTCCGCTGCTCTAAGCCGTCTAGGTGGCGGCAACCACCAAGAGTAAAGAGAATACCCGCAGCAACAATGATCCCCAAGTGCCACTAGATGCAAACTCACAAGCAAATGCACTTGGAACCACTCGATCTCACTTAGATTCGCGCTATCAAGCAAGGGGATGAGTGAGAGGGAGTATGTCTAGCTCAAGAGGATGTTCAAGAGGTTGGAGAGTCAAGAGCGAGCTCCCCACACTCGGCCACAACCTATTTATATGGAGAGGGGAAGACAACAAGACGTTCTCCCCTTTTCCCGAGCTTTCACGCCTACGGTCGGTACTACCGACCCAAGGGCCGGTACTACCGGCGGTCCAAATGACCGTTAGAAATGACTTCCTAACACGGTCGGTAGTAGGGTCGGTACTACCGGCCCCGGTGCTACCGGCCTTATAGCGGTACTACCGGTAGGCCAAATCGTCCCCTACACAGAACGCCTCCAAACTTCCTCCAAACCTCGGTACCACCGACCCCTAGGGTCGGTACTACCGTGGCCCGGTACTACCGGCCTTATGGCGGTACTACCGGTAGGCCAAACCGTCTCCCGAACAGAGAGTTTGCGCGCTGCGCACAGGGGTCAGTAGTAGGGTCGGTACTACCAGCCTTATGATGGTACTACCGACTTCAGCATCCTGAACTTCTTGCTAAAACGACCATAACTCTTAGCTCCGAACTCCAATTTCGATGATCTTGGACATTTTGGAAATCTTATTCAGAGGGCTATACAACCCACATGAATACAAGATCCAAAGCACAAAGGATTAGTACAGATTTCCAATCCAAGATCCATCGCTTCTCTTTTCAAACCAAAGATTTCTCCGAAAACTTCTCCGAGTTGATCCAATTCAACTCCACCACCTTCTCCTTTGCAAATGTGCTAACACCAACAAGTGTACATCATCATGTGCATGTGTGTTAGAATTTTCACAATCATTTTCAAAGGATTAGAGGTTAGCGCATTAGGTCCTAATGCATATGCATGTATGAATTCACCTAGTGGCACTTGATAACCGCGATCACGGAGATAGTCCCCTCTTAATAGTATGGCTATCTATCCTAAACACTCTCACACCCTCTATGGTGTCTTGAGTGCCAAAACAAAATCCCTATTTATACCTTTGCCTTGATCTCCATAGGGTTTTGCTTTTCTCTTCTTCTCTTTCCAAATGTGGAGCACTTTATCCATCTTTTGGTCATCACCACCAATACCATGATCATCATCTAGCTCCCGCACTTGGTGTGTACCAACCTAGCTCATAAACACTTCATGACAAATATTAGTACTCTAGGTGACATCAATTATCCAAAACCAAACAAGGACTTTCAATCTTTTCATGAGCTCACTAGAGAGAAAACCCGGACTCTCTCGGACCGCGACCCCACAGTCAGCTCATATAGGTGAACTTTTTCAGGAGATTCTGTAGGACAATTTCCCTGCTTATAGAATTAAGTTCATTAAGAGCAAATTGCTCAACCTGCCATACAGATGGAGCACGACAGCTAATGGGACTCTTTAAGAGTTTGTGCTCCTGGTTCTACAGTGCTTCGTTTCCTAGCGCCTGCATCTCGGGATCTCCGGTCATATAGGATAGTTATCCACAATTGAAACCTTTAATAGGGTATGAGCCCCATTCCCTTGCATGCTGCCTAGATTGGTTTTTGGGCTAGTCCCTTAGTGAAAGGATCTGCGATATTCCTTTCAGACTTGATATAATTCACAGTAATTATACCAGTCTCTCTAGTATACCGACACAAATTTAGCCATCTTCTAATATGCCTCGAGGATTTTTGGTTATCTTTTCTACTGTTCACCTTTAGCAGCACAACTATGTTATCACAGTATACTAGGACAGCCGGTATCGGCTTTGCTATCATTGGAAGGTCTGACAACAAGTCTCTTAACCATTCGGGCTCCAATGCTGTTGAATCAAGCGCAACTAATTCAGCCTCCATTGTGGAACGTGTCGACAAAGTTTGTTTAAACGATTTCCATGGCACGGCCCCACCAGCTAAAGTGAATACATAACCACTTGTAGCTCTCATTTGATCCGAATCAGAGATCCAGTTTGCATCACTGAATCCTTCAAGCACTGACGGATATCCGGTATATTTAATACCAACATTCATTGCCCCCTTCAAGTATCGAAGTACTCTGTGCAATGCGACCCAATGTCTATCTCCTGGACTGGACGAATAACGAGCCAACCTGCATACAACATACAAGATATCTGGTCTAGTAGCACTGCTAAGGTACATAAGGGAACCGATGATCTGTGAGTAACGTAGCTGGTCTACGGGCTTGCCTTTATGTTTGCAAAGCTTGTAGGATGGATCATAAGGTTTGGAGAGTGGTTTACAATCCATTTGTCCAAACCGTGTAAGGACCTTCTCCACATAATGAGATTGTGTTAGGTAATCCCATCCTTACTGTCGACACTCAAAAGTGTCACAGGTAAAAGTAAATTTAGGAGAAGTATTCGGCCTGTAATATTAGGGTTGAATTTGTCTTCTATTATTTCATATTTGATGGATCAGATGTTCTAAATCAAATGGTCCTGATCATTTTGGACTTCCGATCAGTCAATGGTTGTGTTCAACCAGGTAACACTGGTTGGAGGCCTTATAGTTATGACAAAGGCTAAATCCTGCAACAATTCATGGGCTAATAAAGTCCATTGAGGCTGATTTAGATCAATCTGGTCGATCTAAGGATCGGCAAGATTAGGGTTACCTTGTTGTATCCAGATTGGATTCCATATTGATAGAGTTCAGATAGGAAACTTGGAGATCGTATCTGAAGACGTTTCCTATTGGGATAAGACCAACCCCCTCTATATATATGAGAGGATCATGGCCGATTGAAGTATCCAACATCAATCGATCAAAATCAATCTACTATCTCTTTTACCCCTTTTCCCATTTATTCTGCTGTTCGGCGCGTCTCCCGGCGAGACTCGACGGCGTTCTAGGCGGCCTTGCTGGTTCTAGAGCAACCTCTACGTGCTTCTCCCCGACGGGTCTTCCCGGGAGAAGTTCTAGAGTTATCAACACGAGGATCTAAAACCCTAGATCAACCTAGACCGGTCTCTAGATCGGTCTTTGCTGGTTTAGCCAGGGTCTTCGCTGTCTCAGGTTGAACCGCAACCTCATCGGGCATTCTAGCCCTGTTGGTGTGTGATTCGGATAACTTCCGATGTCAACACACTTTTTGGCGACTCCGCTGGGGAAGATTGAAAGCTCATCTACTACCAACATGGGCGGCAAAGACGGTGCTACTGACAAAGACAACATCGTTCGTCCCTCTGGCATCGACGAACTCCCCAACGAGTTGAAGCAACAAGCGCAGGCTAAGCTTGACGCCGTTCTAAAGGCCTTCCTGGAGAGCTGTTCAAAGGATCGGCGTAGCAGAGTCACGCAGGACAAGGAGCCGGACTTCAGCGAGATCATCCCTACCGCGACAAATACAAACGCTGAAGACGCTTCTGACAAGGTAAAAGATAAGGTACCTGAAGATCCTTATCCTACCCATGCTAATTATTCCGCAATGCTGGTTGATTCTTCAAAAACTCTTACTAATACTATCCAGCATTCTTTTAAATTGCTTAGCGATCGCATGGATAAGATAGAAGGCAAAACTGTCGAACCCAAAGTCCCGACTAGGCAACCCCAATTTGGCATGCCTTTTAATTCTTTTAGAGGACATACTTCACACGTTAATTTCGGACAATTAGGGTCCACCGAGACTAGGGGTGGTGAAGCTGGTACCTCGACAACTACCAACCATGGCGCTGGTCAGACTATGTAGACCAACCAGGGTACCTCGGCAAACAGGACTTCGGGAGGGCAGGGAACAATGTTACCCAACCCGCCGAAGTCGCCAAGCCACAATCCCATGCATGGTGGCACCACCGACCTTGCCAACACCGATTTTGGACGAGCCATAAATCGGTTTAAGGATGAAATAACTAGGTCGCTTGAGACTAGTTTAGGAGTCCAATTCAAGCCTACCAGGACCACTTATTCTAAACCGTACCCTTCATATTTTGATTTTATGAAAGCACCTGACGGTTGGAGGGTACCAGATTTTTATAAGTTTAGTGGTGACGGTAGTAAATCAACAATGGAACACATCAACATGTTCCTCTCTCAAATGGGCGAAGCCAGTACTTTAGATTTTATGAACATACAATATTTTTCTTTGTCTCTTACTGGTACGGCTTTCGCCTGGTTTACGTCACTGCCAAAATTCACCGTAGGTTCTTGGGCCGAGTTAGAAGAAAAATTTCACAATCACTTTTATGATGGAGTCCAAGAAACTAGGTTATCACATCTTACATCGGTTCGACAAGGACGTAGCGAGTCGGTAGCCAATTTCTTTAAACGTTTTAAAGAAATTAAAAACCGATGTTTCCATTTGAGGATCTCCGATAGAGATCTGACGGATCTATGCTTAGCTGGCCTGCGTTGAGAGATCAAAGACAAACTTGAGCATCATGATTTTTTTAACGTAAATCAACTGTTGCAAAAGGCCGTTTCGATAGAATCGCGCTTCAAAGAACCCTATGATCCTCATAAGACTCATCGGTCGGGTGTGCATATTGCCGAGATAAATTCTGATAGTTCTGACGATGAGTCTAAAGATTGTTACGCCACCGAGATTTTATGGCCGGCGCAGAATAAATTAGTCACTTGTCCTTCCCTTAAACCGATTCAGAAGAATCGGGGTGAGGAAGTAAAATTTACTTTTGATTTCTCTAAATGCGACCAAATATTTGATGAATTGCTTAAATTCGGTTATCTTAAAATTAATTATACTTTGCCGTCACCTGACAAATTAAAAAGGAGAGCTTACTGCAAATTCTACAATTCTTTCTCTCATGCCACTAATGATTGCAACGTTTTCCGTCGACAGGTCCAATCGGCCCTCAATGAAGGACGATTGAGTCTAACTGAGATGCAGATCAGTACTACTCCTTTCCCAGTACACATGGTGGAAGCAGGGAGTCCTGCCATTATGATTCATCCAGAGTAAGCCGGTACGACCAAAGGCAAGAATGTTGTTATCGGCGAGCCACGGGTCGCACCGAATACTGAGAATGATTCGGGGAGTAAAGTGGTGCTCGAGAAGGATGATGACGGCAAAAGCAAGCTCATGATCATGGCGGGGTCCGCACGGCACCTGCATAGACAAAGATATTTTGAGTCCAGGGCGGCGCAACACAGATCGACCAGGTCGGGCCCTCAGGCCGACCAGTCTGGATCATCTTCAAAGCAGCCGATACAGAGGACCGACCAGGTCAAGTCGGTCTTTGCCGATCTCAGTGTGGCTGGTAAATCGACTGACGCGGTCGGTTTAGCCGGTTTGGGAGACTCTACTTCTTCCAAGACACGTACTGTTCGTACGTTTGTCCCGCAGAAACCCGAGGTCAGGACTTGGAAGACCAATGAGGACAGAAGTAAGGGGAAAGTTGCTAGAGAGCCATGCACCTTTGATAAGCTCATGGCTAAGTACAAGCAATGAAAGGCTAATTCTCAGAATCGGTCCTTAAAAAAGAGAGAATCCACTCCTCCGAAGCGTGAGGACGAGAAGTCCAAGCAGATGATGGTGTCCCGAGCAGCGTCTTCGACACTGAGATTTAACCCTTATTATCATCAGTGGGCTCCTCCCATCTCGCCGCCACCACAATGGGGTCCTCAAGGGGTGTGGGTACCTTACCCTATGCCAGCACCTATGTATTATCAATCGGGGTGGGGAATTCCTACTTGTCAATCTGCAAGAGTTTCAGTGTTCGATCGTCTGGGTGATCGGCCGAGCTCTAGTCAGAATCAGCTGGTCGCGTCAAAAGCGACAAAATCTCAGGAAACAGGAAAGACACAGACACGGCAAATCTATGTACCAAAGAAAGTGCAGAATGTTCCCATTGCCTCTCCGACCAGATTTGACCCGGTCCCCACTATTACAATCGGATCTATGGAAGTCCCTCTTGCCAACGAACCTAGGCCGATGGTGGTTGAGGAGCCACCAGCTGAAGAGGTCCCAGAAGCTCAAGATACTTCGGCTGAGCCAGAAGCAGAAAAACCTGTTGAGCGTGACCCCAAATACATGCAGCCCAGATGGTGTCCTCCTGGTTTGACTAAGACTCAGCGAAGGAAGCTGCAGAGGGCCCGCTGCAACAAACAGAAGAAGAAGCGACTTGACAAAATGAGGGAAGATATATTTAACTCGACACATCCTACTTTCCCTCAAGGCAAGCGAGGAGGAGAGGAGCTGGCTTGTAATCAGAAACCGACTTTAGCAGCTGTGGGATCAGACAGGTCGGATCCTGAGGCGACCAGTTTAAACACCGAATCTACTCAAGTGGCTTCAGAACCAATCAGGTCGGACGCCGATCCGACCACCTTAGGAGAGGTGCCGACCGGTTTAACGGTCGAGCAGGTTGAACCGATTATTGCTAAATCAGAGGTCAGACTGGTCCGACCAGAATCCAAGACTGAGTTGGTTCCTTACATGCTGAAGGGGCTAGCTTCGCTTCTTGATAGCCCTGTTTCCTCTGCTGGTGTTGTTGTGACCAATAGTGAATTACCAGAAGGACAAGATGAGGAGATGGTGGACTATGAGCCTTCACCGGAAAGGGCGGAGGTCAACGTGGTTTACTTGTCGGCCGACTATTAAGTGGTCGGAGATGATTCAACGGCAACGGAGTTCAACTTCGCCACACAGACTATTGTATTCCAGAAGCCGGAAGAATCTGTCAATCATCTTAAACCGTTACATATAAAGGGTCACATTAACGGTACACCAGTCCACAAGATGCTGGTCGACAACGGGGCAATTGTAAACTTGATGCCATACTCGCTATACCAGAAGCTCGGCAGCACCGACGAAGAGTTGATCAAGACCAACATGACTATCACTGGAGTCGGAGGAGGAGAGCCCATTCCGGCCAAGGGGGTTGTGTCCATGGAGCTGACCGTTGGGAGCAAGACTTTGGCCACCACTTTCTTCGTTGCCGACATACAAGGTAGTTACAATCTTATACTCGGGCGCGACTGGATTCATGCTAACCGATGCATACCTTCTAGCTTGCATCAGTTTCTTATCCAATGGGTAGGAGACGATGTTGAGGTAGTTCATTCAGATTCATCGGCTTACGTAGCTACGGCCGATACTCCTTTGCTCGGGGGGCATGATACTATTGCTTGTTTATCTGGTCGGGACCTTTCTGATTTTCAATTTGTTAGCGTCACTAAGGAAGGTTTCGTACCAGTGTCCTTAAAGCCGATTGACAATCGGTTCAACATTATCATGTAATTTAATGGATGCTAATGTTGATTGGTTAAAGCATCGTGTTGAACAATATCGGGCTCGCGAGACCGATACTTGTGAAGCTATTGATGATTTTGATTATCTCAATAAGTTGAGCCAAGGTTTTACGTCGGCCGATCCGTTGGAACAAGTGGACATTGGAGACGGTTCTGTGCCAAGGCCGACTTTTGTAAATCAAAATCTTAAGGCCGATTATAAGATAAAATTAATCGCCCTATTAAAAGAGTTTTTTGATTGCTTTGCATGGAATTATACGGAGATGCCTGGACTAAGTCGGGAACTTGTCGAGCATCGGCTTCCTATCAAGCTGGGATTCTGACCATTCAAACAGCATCCTCGCCGCTTTAATTCTACAATATATGACCGGATTAAAGAGGAAATTAATCGGTTATTTCAAGCAGGGTTTATCCGACCATGCAGATATGCAGAGTGGGTCTCTAATATCGTGCCTGTAGAAAAGAAAGATACCGGAAAAATCAGGGTTTGCATTGATTTTAGAGATCTGAATAGGGCCACTCCCAAAGATGAGTATCCTATGCCTATAGCCGATATGTTAATCAATGATGCTTCAGGACATCAGGTTGTTAGTTTTCTTGACGGCAACGCTGGTTATAATCAGATATTCATGGCCGAAGAGGATATGTCCAAAACGGCCTTTATTTGTCCTGGGTTTGTTGGTCTCTTCGAATGGGTTGTGATGACATTCGGTTTGAAGAACGCAGGTGCTACCTATCAACGCGCTATGAATCTGATCTTTCATGATTTGATTGGGATAGTCATGGAAGTATATATTGATGATATTGTGATTAAATCGTCTGCCCGTGTGTCTCATCTGGCCGATTTGCGTTTAGCATTCGAGAGAATGCACCGCTATGGTTTGAAGATGAACCCACTAAAATGCGCTTTTGGAGTATTAGCTGGGAAGTTTTTAGGGTTCATCATTCACGACAAGGGCATAGAGGTTGATCCTAAAAGGATAGAAAAGATCAAGAAAGTTCAAGCGCCTACATGCAAAAAGGACTTGCAGAAGTTCTTGGGGAAGGTGAACTACTTGAGGAGATTTATTGCAAACTTGTCCGGGAAAATTATTCCTTTTACCCCGATATTAAAGTTGAAGGATGAAGCTGAGTTCGCTTGGGGGGCAGAGCAGCAAGAAGCATTTGAAAAGATAAAGGAATATTTGTCATCTCCACCAGTTCTTCGAGCGCCCAAGAGAGGAGCTCCCTTCAGATTGTATGTTGCTGCCGAAGAGAAGGTCATTGGAGCTGTCTTAACACAAGAAGATGGAGGTAAAGAATATGTAATTGCATATATTGGTCGCCGTCTTCTTGATCCCGAGACAAGGTACGCCCATATCGAGAAATTATGTTTATCCTTGTACTATGCTTGTGCTAAAATGAGACACTATTTGTTATCTAGTACATGTGTTGTTGCATGCCAGGCCGATGTAATTAGGCACATGTTATATCGGCCAATCCTTAGAGGCAGGATTGGCAAATGGGCAT
The DNA here is from genome assembly GCA_009763385.1 of Coix lacryma-jobi var. lacryma-jobi. Classification (NCBI taxonomy): domain Eukaryota; kingdom Viridiplantae; phylum Streptophyta; class Magnoliopsida; order Poales; family Poaceae; genus Coix; species Coix lacryma-jobi. The sequence goes on from CM019826.1 coordinate 36,716,763, forward strand.
ATGCATTAATTGAGTTTGACTTGACTTATGAACCATTGAAAGTTTTGAAGGGTCAAGTTCTTGCCGATTTCATTGTTGAGCATGGTATTAGTTTAGAAGATGAAATCAGTTACTTTACTTTTACTCCATGGAGACTTTATTTTGATGGATCGGCTTGTAAGGAGGGCCAAGGAGTTGGTGTGGTCATTGTTTCTCCTAATGGTGCTGAGTTTGAAATGTTGAGCCGGTTAAATTACTCATGTACTAATAATCAAGCCGAATATGAAGCTCTTTTATTCGGTTTAGAAATTTTATGTTCCATGGAAGTTAAGCATATTGAAGCTTATGGCGATTCCTTACTAATAGTGCAACAAGTTGCTGGTAATTTTCAATGTTTAGAGGGATCGTTAAATGTTTATCTTGATATGTGTCTTGACATCATTGCTCATTTTACCGAATTCCAGATTCGGCATATACCAATACATGAAAATCATAAAGCTAACATGTTAGCTCAAAAAGCATCTGGCTATAATATCAATAAACGCAATTTTCACATGAAGCCGATGCAAAGGCAGGCAGAAATATTGTCGGCTCACATGGCCGACCAGTTTGCTTTAAAACCAGCTCGGTCACCTTGCACCAGCGACCAAGTGCATTTTAAGCATGATCGGGTAAGTGCTATGACCGACCAGGTTATTTATGAGCCAAGTCAGTTAATTCGTCCAATTGACCTGGTCGATCTTGGAACGATTAATTTGTCCGAAGAAACTCTAAATCGGTCCGAAACTGATTTGGAAGATTGGAGAACTCCCCTATTTAAATATCTTAATGATCCAAGTACTAAGGCTGATCAAAGTGTTCGGCGGGGTGCATTTAAATATGTACTGCATAATGATGAGCTTTACCGAAGAACTGCTGAAGATTTGTTGCTTAAGTGTTTGGGATTTGATCAAGCAAAGGTGGCTATGGGGGAAGTTCATGAAGGTATTTGTGGTACACATCAATCGGCTCCTAAGATGAAATGGCTATTGCGCAGAGCTGGATTTTATTGGCCTACAATGATAGCCGATTGTTTTCGTTACTACAAAGGATACGAAGAGTGTCAACGGTTTGGAAACATACAACTTGCGCCTGCTGCTATGCTTCATCCTATTATCAAACCGTGGCCTTTTCGTGGTTAGGGGCTAGACTTCATTGGCCAGATTCATCCCCCGTCTTCGAAAGGACATCATTTTGTGCTGGTCGCTACAGATTACTTCACTAAGTGGACTGAAGCGGTGCCTTTGAAGAATATGACACATAAGGAGGTAATTGAGTTTATTACTGAGCATATTATACATAGATTCAGTATACCACAGACATTGACTACAGATCAAGGAACATCTTTTATCTCTAAAGAGGTACGAGATTTTGCCGAATTATATAAGATAAAGATGCTCAAGCTAATGGCCAAGCTAAGTATAGTAACAAAACTTTGATCAAGCTTATCAAAAAGAAGATTGAGGACAACCCAAGGAGGTGGCATGAGGTTTTGTTCGAAGCTTTATGGGCTCATCGTGTGTCAAGACATGGTGCAACGAAAGTCACTCCTTTCGAACTGGTGTATGGACAGGAAGCAGTGTTACCCGTCGAGGTGAATCTGGATGCATATAGACTAGCTAAACAGAATGATTTGACTGCTGTTATGTATCATGATGCCATGATGGACATCATTGATGAAGTAACTGATAGAAGATTAAAAGCTCTTAAGGAAATGGAGAAAGATAAAGCTCGGGTTGCCAGAGCTTACAACAAGAAGGTGAGAAGTAAATCGTTTCAAGTGGGAGAATTAGTATGGAAAACTATATTACCGCTTGGATCGAGAAGCAATAAGTTTGGCAAATGGTCACCGAGTTGGGAAGGTCCTTATAAAGTGATCAAAGTGATATTCGGGAATGCATATGTGCTGGAGACGTTGCAAGGTGAAAGTCTTCCAAGAGCAATAAACGGAAGGTATTTGAAAAATTACTTTCCAAGTGTTTGGCAAGAAGCCTGAGCGTCTTCCAAACGATGGTCGATACATGTATCGCCCTTAGTATAAAAATAGTCAGAAAGTTTATCCTTAATTATCGAATAGCCGATGAGTTGGACATCGTTGTTGTTCGGTTTGTTTTTAGGTTTTGCTAAAGATCACCTAAAAACAGGGGGCATATGTTGACACTCAAAAGTGTGACAGGTAAAAGTAAATTTAGGAGAAGTATTCGGCCTGTAATATTAGGGTTGAATTTGTCTTCTATTATTTCGTATTTGATGGATCAGATGTTCTAAATCAAATGGGCCTGATCATTTTGGACTTCCGATCAGTCATTGGTTGTGTCCGACCAGGTAACACTGGTCGGAGGCCTTATAGTTATGATAAAGGCTAAATCCGGCAACAATTCATGGGCTAATAAAGTCCATTGAGGCTGATTTAGATCAATCTGGTTGATCTAAGGATCAGCGAGATTAGGGTTTCCTTGTTGTATCTGGATTGGATTCCATATTGATAGAGTCCGGATAGGAAACTTGGAGATCGTATCTGAAGACGTTTCCTATTGGGATAAGACCAACCCCCTCTATATATATGAGAGGATCATGGCCGATTGAAGTATCCAACACCAATCGATCAAAATCAATCTACTATCCCTTTTACCCTTTTTTCCCCTCTATTCTGCTGTTCGGCGCGTCTCCCGGCGAGACTCGACGGCGTTCTAGGCGGCCTTGCCGGTCCTAGAGCAACCTCTACGTGCTTCTCCCCGACGGGTCTTCCCGGGAGAAGTTCTAGAGTTGTCAACACGAGGATCTAAAACCCTAGATCAACCTAGACCGGTCTCTAGATCAGTCTTTGCTGGTTTAGCCAGGGTCTTCGCTGTCACCTCATCGGGCGTTCTAGCCCTGCTGGTGTGTGATTCAGATAACTTCCGACGTCAACACTTACCTTTAATTAGCTTGATGTTTAAAATTACATCAGCTTTACCCAAGTCCTTCATGTCAAAGTTCTTGGAGAGGAATGTTTTTGTCTCCATGATTATTTCTAAATCAGTCCTAAACAATAATATGTCATCAACGTATAAACACAAGATGATACCTCTGCCCCAGCAAAATGATAATATACACACTTGTCAGCTTCGTTTACACAAAAGCCAGCAGTGGTCAACGTGTTATCGAACTTCTCATGCCATTGTGTAGGGGCTTGTTTAAGACCATATAAAGATTTAATCAAGTGACACACTTTGTTCTCTTTCCCTTCAAGCACAAATCCCTCTGGTTGCTGCATATAAATTTCTTCTTCCAACTCTTCATTTAGGAATGCTGCTTTTACATCCATTTGATGAACATGAAACTTATATGCAGCAGCCAGGGCTAAAAGCACACGGATTGTGGGCAATCGAGCTACTGGAGAATAGGTGTCAAAATAATCCTCCTCTTTCTTTTGAGTGAAACCCTTAGCCACTAAGCGGGCCTTGTATTTTTCAATACTACCATCAGGTCTCCTCTTCCTCTTAAAGATCCATTTACAGCCCACAGACTTACAACCAGCTGGGAGATTAGTGATCTTCCATGTTCCGTTAGATAAGATGGAATCCATCCCACTACGAACAGCTTCCCTTCAGTGCTCTGCATCTATAGATGCATATGCCTCTGAGAGGGTACGTTGTTCTTCATCCACTAGATAAATGATATAATTATCTCCCAGAGATTTTTGAATCCTTTGTCTCTTGCTCCTCCTCAACTCCACATCAGGAGTTGGGTCATAGACACTCGAGGGCAGAGAGTATGTCCGATCTGGACCATCTAGGGCTACTACCTCTTTACCCTTCATTGGGAAAATGCTCTCAAAGAAAGTCACATCTCGAGACTCCATAATGACATTAACAACAACATCGCTCGTCTCGGAATGGATCACTAGAAATCTATAAGCTGCACTCGAGTTTGCATAGCCCAGAAAAATACAATCTACAGTCTTAGGACCTAGCTTCCTCTTCTTCGACAACGACACATTTACCTTTGCAAGGCTGTCACACCCCAAAATTTCTGATTTTGGAGTGTGAGTAGAAAACACTAAATAAAATAATTAATTTTAATATTTGTATAAAATTGATCAAGTTTAATGGGGCTAGCGCCAGTAAAACGAGAATTTTAAAAATTTTCTAAACTAATTTGACAGGTTATGCTTGATGTGATGGTTGGTTGTTGTTTGACCTTGTGTTGTGAGTCGGTAGAGTTTTAAAACACGTTTGTTAGGTCGTCAATCTATATCCGGTTCGTCTCTGTCCTTTTTCTAAAATCAAATTTATCGTTCACATCTCTATCCTCTTGTTGGACTTTTTCAATATCCTTTTGCTTGTGTCCTAAATCACTTCTTTGAGTTGATCATCCACCATCATATCGCTATAAACTTATTGCAAATTTTTCTGGTTTTTTTTGAAAGAGTTTCTAATATTTCAGCGAGCATAATCTAATTTTTAGATGCTTCAAATATCTTTTCATGAGCTCCAAATACTTTATTTGGGTTCATTACATTTCAAAGTGACTCTGAGAATTTTCCTAGAATTTTCGGAGCCATCAGAGTATTTTTCATGGCTTAAACAACAATTCTGAACTTTTCTGAAATTATTTTAATCCCGAAATTAATTAATTCCAAAAATAATAAAATATCTTGTTTTTCGTTTTTCCCCAAACCCTAACACTATATATATGCCGGCGAAGCCCTCGACGTCCTGAGTCCAGAAGTACGACTCGTTTTGTGAGCCGACACTTCTATCATTCTAGATCTGAAGCCGAAGTTTCGCATCTACTGGACTCCGACGAACTTCCAGCGAGCGTTTCTGGCTATTTCTGACATGCTTGGGGAATTCCGACACCATCATGAGGTAGCTCTCGTCAATCTCTACGCCGTCATGTGCTCCTTTATACAAATCCATCACCGTTTGACATAATCCTCTTTGTTTGTTTTGTTTCCGGTGTGTTCGTCAGCGAGCACCATGGACGACCTTTTCCTTCCTCGTTTCCAGCCGGCAACACCGACCAGGACCTCTGGACTCCAGCGAGCTGTCGTCGCGCTCGCCTCGGGCCTTCCTGCGCCCCTCACGCGGTGTCCTCGCGATGCCCGTGCAAGCAGATCGTCCGCCGCCGGAGCAGCAGCTGTGTTGCAAGGCTCCGCCTTCTCGGTGTGGTCCTGCCTGGCTCAGGGCTCGACCCCGTGCGTGGACTCCACGCTGGCCTCGTCCTCGTCTTCCGTACGTGCTTCGCATTGGAGGCAGAAGATGAAATATTTACTATTTTGTCACTCAACATTTATCTCCACCGTTTAATCCTCTAATTTTCGTTTTAGTCTGTTTCAGTTGCGTTAGTTTCGTGTCGATGCGCTCTACGCAGTAGGTTAATGTTTATCATGTCACATGTTTATAAATCTAATCCTATTAATTCGGTTAACAATTATTTAATGCCTTTCTAATTAAAAGCAACTTAGTGTTTAATCTCCGATCTTTTATAATTAAATCATAACTTGATTAATGACAACTTTAATGTGTATTTATTAATTATAATATGATTAGGCTAATCGTTGTCATATAAATACTATTAGTTACTCTCACATGTTTCTTTTCTTTTACTAAGATAAAGTTTAACTTGATTAAATTATATGATAATATTTATGAATGAAATATGATTAGACTAACATAACTTTATAATTAAAATATGTTTTGTATAATCTTAATTAATATTTTATCATGATCTTGTTTAATTAAAATAAAGCAAGCCAGTAGTTCTTACTTTTATAATACAAAATTCTCGGTAGACGTGTCTCTCAGTCGTTTGGTGCGATCCCGCGACCGTAGTACGAGCTCTCTTTAGTATGTTGTTTTGTCTCATGTTGTGTTGTTCTAGTCGTCTATGTTGTTTGTTTGTATATTGCTTATGTTTGGTGCCTACTACGAGTAGACGACGACCGCTTGTGGGCGCTGAAGATCAGAAGATGATGACCAAAAGCTGTCGATGTGAGAATTGGTCAAGTGTAACAGGCAAGTATAACATGAGACCATCCTTGTTAGCTACACACTTATAATCTACTATTCATGTGCATGTGTCAAATTTGCAAGCCATAGGTTTATCTAGATGATTCGACTCTATACCTTGTTACCTTGGGATATATGCATATGGGTAGATCTGCTAGTGCTTAACTCCAACCTATATGAACAAACGAGATGACTAACAATATGCGCAACACATACTGATAACTTATTTTCTTGGTAATGTGAACATCTGACCCCTAAATGATCTTCTGTGGGCAAAAGCTGAGACATATAGTACAACCGTGAGGGCTACATGGCTCTGGTTTTAGTTGATTCGAGGACCTCTCCTCGCTTGATGGTGGTTACTCGAAAGGGCACAAAAGGGGCTCGCCGACTCGGATATAGGACGACCACCTGGTCTCATGTGTATAGCCGGGAAGGAATGTGTCATCGGAAAGGGGGTTCCTATATCTGCTTGCCGATTAGAAACCTAGTGGCCACTATCTTGTTAGGGGAACTTCGAAAGACTTCATAGTGGACCCTGCCGCACTTCCTTGGTAGAGGTGATATGGGCTTTGCAACCCCTAGCGCATGGGGATCACGGCTCACGGGTAAAGATGTACAAACTCTGCAGAGGATTAAAACTGATATATCAGCCGTGCTCACGGCCATGAGCGGCTCGGAAAACTTGCAGACTAATAACTTTAACAATATATACCTTATGTTCATATTACTGTCAACTTGTTAATCTTTGATGTGGTTGCTCGTAATATTATTCATGTGGTTTGAATGGGATGTAAGAACAACTTGATGACTATCTAATGCTAAAATATTGACTCAACTAAAAATGCTAACCGCAGTAAACCAGTGTCAGACCTTTTGAGCTTCATAACCCCATGTTGTATTTGCTGAGTACGACATGTGCTCACCCTTACTATTTCCCCCATACCCCAGTCTTCATCAGAGCCGCGCAGCGGAAGCGTGGTGAACACATAGAGAAGTTCCAAAAGACTGATGGAAGTGCTAGACGTATGTACCCCCAGTCAACTGTCCTTGTGAAGAATGAAGTCTGAAGAGAAGATTAGTATCCGTTCCGCTTAACTTTGATGTAAGTGTTGTTTTCGACATCTAGAACACTGTTTTTGATATCTTTTCCTCTGTGGTTGTATGTGTGGACCTCCTGGGCACACATATGGCGTACCTGGTTTTGTTCTTTAAAACCGGGTGTTACAAAGGCAGCCCCAAATCGGAAGATGAGAGAAATCTGGCTTCCTTCCTTTAAATCCATCAATGGGCGTAACCTCGCAATTGCGAGGAGGCACCCTGTTGAGGACATAGTTCACAGTGAGCACTGCCTCGCCCCACCATACCTCAGGCATCCCCGAACTTTGCAGCAAGATATTTGCCAAGTTGCACACTGTCCGGTTCTTCCTTTCAGCCACCCCATTGGATTGAGGTGAGTATGGTGCAGTGGTTTCATGAATGATCCCACATTCCTGACAGTATTCATTGAACAGGTTGGAAAGGTATTCACCACCTCTATCAGACCATAGCCTTTGAATTGTTTTATTTAACTGGTTCTCAACTTCAGCTTTATAGGTTTTAAAATATTTTAGTGTTTCATCTTTAGTTCTGAGTAAATAAATATGGCAGAACTTAGTAGCATCATCTATAAAAGGTAAGAAAGTATCTTTTGCCACCTTTTGTAATTATACCATTCATCTCACATACATCTGAGTGAACAAGTTCTAAAGGAGTGGTACTTCAACCTTCGATCGTATGAAATGGTTTTCTAGGTTGCTTTGCCTGCACACAAGTACCACACTTTGAACCTTTAACATGTTTATATTCAGGAATCAAAGACATGTCACTTAATCTCTTAATAGCCTCAAAATTCACATGACATAAACGAGAGTGCCAAATATCATTAACCATGTCATTATTATAGACCACATTAACAGAATAAGAAGAATGAGTACTCAAAGTAGAAAGACGGAACAAACCGACTGACTCATATGACTTTCCAACAAAGACACCAAATTTAGACAGGATCACTTTATTAGGCTCAAATACTAATTTGAGACCCTGGCGCAGTAACAGCGATACTGAAATGAGGTTCCAACTCATCGATGACACATATAGCACGTCCTTCAGCATGGGTGTCTTGCCTGAAGTCATCTTCAGACAAACATGTCCTATGCCTCGAACAGCTGCCAAAACTCTATTTCCCATCAAAACTGGCCCGCTGTTGCATCCCTGAAATGAAGAGAACATTGACCGATCAACACAAATATGAACAGTAGCACCTGAATGAATCCACCGGTCATGTGATAGACCTGCCATAAAGGCCTGAGGTGCATACCCTATGGTGGTGTTAACCACCATGTTCCCTTCTTTGCGTTGAGGTGGAGGACCTTTTCCTTTTCTGTCACGACATCTCTTGGTTGTATGGCTAGCAAGACCACAGACATAGCAAATAAGGTCCTCCTTTTTCTTCTTCATCTTTTTGGGCTACAGTTTATTCTGGTTCTGAGATGGAGAGTAGTTCTTCTTCTTTTTCTGCTGGAATTTTCCACCTCCACCCTTCTCAACAAGATGAGCTTGAACTTGCTGGGATGGCTTATTACTTGCCCTTGCACGCTCTTCCATGTTTATAGTAGCAGACAACTCAGAGAGAGTCATTTGCTTCTTCACGTGGTGGCGTGCGGTCACAAAGTCTCACCAAGACGGCGGAAGCTTTGTCAGTATTGCGTTCACTTGAAAGCTCTCTGGCACGTTGCAGTTATATTGGACTAAGTCCCTCACGTAGAGTTGAAGCTCCTGTAACTGCTCCATGACAGATCTTCCCTCGGACATTTTATAGTTGAGGTAATTGTAGTGAACGACTCATTGCCATTATCAGCCTCAGAGAATTCATTCTCGAGCTCATCCCAGTGTTCCTTAGCAGAGGTTTTAGCAGAGTAGACATCAAACAGGCGGTTCGACAAGACGTTCAGTAGTCGAGATAAGCATGTTTGGTTGGGGTCGTCCCACTTTGCCTTTTCCGCTTGCGCGGCGGCCTTCACTGTAGCATCAACATCAGCTGCTACAGCCTCGGGGACAACGGTCATCACCACCCAAAATAATTTGAGATCGGTGAGCCATATGCGAGTCGTAATCTGCCAGTGTTTAAAGCATGTGCTGTCTAACGCCTCAGGCTTAATGACATCAAAACTAGAGGCCATTGCAAGAATGGTTTTCTGGATTGTTGTAGTATTGCAGATATAAGTGACATGCTTCCAATATATTTAATTCAATTAAATAACTGAATTCCAAATATAAATAGCAATTTACTCAGAGCATAGCCAAAAATAATTATGATATAGAAGAACAATATCATGTCTAAAGCTTGTACAAAATAAATACAGCTACTCAGTTCTATATCAACAACTATAATAGCCAGTAGATGAAGAAGACAGATTAACCACATAAACATAATTTGTTTATTTATAATTGCTCTCAAAATAGCGGGTTGCTGCTCTAGACAGCCTTCCAACGCCAGTGGTGATCACTGATCTCAGACTAACGTGGCAGCCCTACTTACCAAAAGATTTAAGTTCTAGATTAAAAATTAAATGCCTAGAATAACAGCAATATAACCAGAAAAACAAATTACTGTAGTTTAATCCAAAACAGTAAGAACACATGTTATATGCTCACGGGTTAATTAAACAGATAAGCAGTAATCAATTCAACAATAAAGAGATATATTCTTAGACAAATAATTTAACAATGCTGAAAATAATCAACACTCTAGAACCAACGACTGTCACGTTGTCTCACTACACCGCTTGTATTATCAAGCAATAAATTAATCCATCCAATAGTGCAATCACACCCAAGTTACAAGAACTAGTTGATTGCACAAATATAAATATTTCTGAACTGTAAACCGAGAAAGGCAACGGGTAACTCACGACACGTAGATTGTCTACATGGGAAGACAAGCTCAAGCGAATACGAAGTTCTGTACCAGAAAACCAATTCTGCTACTCACGTCCGAGCTTGCACGATGGATGGAAAACGGAGATACTAGAGCCATTGTCGGAGCCGAGGGAGACATCCATGGCCCCAACCCGAGGAACAAAGGTACACCGCGCAGCAGGGAGCCCAAATAGCGGGCCAAGGTTGACAGCAATCAGAACGCAGTTGCACAACACCACACATGCGCTTGCACAACAGCAGCAGCAGCACGCCGCAGGTCGGAACCAGCAGCGCACACCACATCACCACCACCAGACAGTGCACAACACCGTCAAAACGACCACGGCATACGCACAAAGACGCTACCCGAACAAGGCTGTTCACCACACGAACAGCACAACTCACGCCCGGCACCGCACAAACACCGTCAAAACGACCACGGCATACGCACAAAGACGCTACCCAGACAAGGCTGTTCACCACACGAACAACACAACTCACGCCTGGCACCGCACAAACAGCACGATGGACGACGGTGGGCGAGTGACCGCGTACACCCTCGCGAGGAGGAGTACCTAGTGCGTCACTGGTGCTACCGTCAACCAATCGAACCTCGGGAGAGCAACAATCAGACCTCCAATGGAGCAAATCACACAAATCGAGTGGTTCAGATAGGGAAGGTGGAAGAACTGGAGTTTCAGAGATCTGTTCAGGTTGGGGAAGAACGAGAGGAGGCGCACCCATTTGAAGGAGTGGAGGAGCGTTGCAGCATCGCGCGGACGACCGCGTCCTACGGCTGCACGCGTTTCTCGGCGCGCGGGCGTTGAACGCCGCCGCCGAACGGCCGTGCGAGCTCGCCCAGTCCGCTCCTCCTCTGGGACTCGGTCCTGCCTCCCTGTCTGTCTGATCCCTTGAAGGGATAAGAGCATCTCCAGCAGCTCCCCAAAACGATCCACAATCCCCATAAAACTGTCATATGGGGAGAGATGAGAGAAATTTCTTGCTCCAACAGCTCCCCAATACGGCCCCTTTTTTGGTGATCACCAAAAAAAACTCCTCTTCTCCCCTCAAATAAAGGGGGAGTTGCATCTCCCCTAATAAGGTGGGCCCCGCCCCAATCGTCACTCTTCTCTCTCTACCATGGCATCGAGGTTGAGCACACTGTTGCTGTTGCGCCTTGGCCCGTCGCAGCCATGGCCGCCGCCGTCCCCGGCCGGGGCCGAGCACCGCTGCACCTCGTTGTCCGTCGCGGCCATGGTCGTCGCCGTCCCCGGCCCCGGCCAGGCCCGCGTACCGCTGCACCTCGCGGTCCGCCGCGGCCATGGCCGCCGCCGTCCCCATTGAAAGTGCATGTTGCACTTAAGTGTGATTTTGGATGATTTGATGACAATGTTGATTAAAGATCTAATATGTTTGCTAAGTGTGACACAGGGAAATGATTATCTCACTATGTACTTGAAATGTAATGCAAAGCCAAAATGATGGATTGTTGTATGAAGATCATGTCACAAGCACAAAACAACAATGAGAATGATATTGATATAAAGGGTTATCGTATTGTGGGATAATCATAGTGCATTTATGTTTGCTAAGAAACGATTCAAAATGAAGCATGGTTGAATGGCTTGAAATGGTGAAGATAGCAAGGAAAGAGTCTTTGAGGTACTAAGCAAGGGTGAAGGGCAAGCGACGGCTTGGCGGCCGAAGAACCTAGCTAGAGTGAAGAAGAAAGTACTTGCATTTAGTCGAAGGATCAATCAAGCTTGAAGATCGCATCTAGTGGAGAATCGACATTCCTAGCAACAATATTGTTTGGAGTGACTTGGCACATTTGGAACTTCATTATGTCACTTGCATGGAGTCAAGTCACATGTTCAAGATGGCTATGCTCGAGGAATATCTACTTCTAAACTTGACAACCATTCCTCTCGATATGGAAAATGAAGTCAAGCGGCTTTGGTTCAAATGGGAATCAACTCAAGAGGTTTAAAATTCGTATTTCAATTTATCTTGAGTAAATAGGAAAGCCGTACTATTAAGAGGGATGCAACATAGAGTAGATGATTCTTCATAAGTGCTCAAACCAACCTAAGTGAGACATGAGAGAGCTAGAGCTAACTTTCAGCTGAGTGTTGCACTGTCTGTCCATACCGGACATGTCCGGTATGCATACCGGACATGTCCGGTATGAGCCCACAGCAGTGCGGCCATCCGTCTCGCCCGAGCCTCTGCGCCAGGCCTCGGCCTCGGCGCTCAAGCTCCGTCCCGCCCGAGCCAGGCCTCGGCCTCGGGCGCTCAAGCTCCGTCTCGCCCGAGCCTCTGCGTCAGGCCTCGGCCTCGGCGCTCAAGCTCCGTCTCGCCCGAGCCTCTGCGCCAGGCCTCGGCCTCGGGCGCTCTTGTGGAGTCCATACCGGACATGTCCGGTATGCATACCGGACATGTCCGGTATTAGCGGAGTTCTGTCTCGCAGCTTGTGTTCGGGCGGTTCAACCGACTCTTGCGTCGGTGCTACCGACAGGTACTACCGGAGTAATGGCGGTACTACCGGTAGGCCAAATTTGGCCCAACACAGAGAGGTTGCAAAACCCCCTCTTAACTGTCGGTACCACCGACCTGGTGGTCGGTACTACCGAGATCCTATTCGGGGTTTGAAAGATGGTTGGTTAAGAGTGCTTCTCACGCAGTCAAGTCATACCGGACATGTCCGGTATGCATACCGGACATGTCCGGTATTTGAGGATTTGTGGCTAACAGTATCTTTGTTATAGGCGGTACTACCGACGCTTGGGTCGGTACCACCGAGAGGTACCACCGGGGTTATAGCGGTACTACCGGTAGGTCAAAATTGGCTACTTCCAGAGAGGTTGTGAAAACCCCCTTTATAACTAGCGGTACCACCGACCAAGTTGTCGGTACTACCGAGATCTGTGGGGAAGTTTGAAAGTTGGTCTGTTCAGTGTGTTCCTCACGCAGTAAAGTCATACCGGACATGTCCGGTATGCATACCGGACATGTCCGGTATGAGCTGACTCAGCCAACGGCTAGAAAACGGCTAGTTTCGAATGTGGGCTTATAAATATCCCCATACCTCCACCTTTGGAGGCTGCTGATTCTACTGGTTCCCACACTCATTCTAAGGCTTTCAAAACACTTTCCAACCCTCTCTTAGTGAGTGATTGTCCTCTAATTGCCAAATCCATTTGTGGGTTGAGAGAGATTCAAAATTAGAGAGCAAGCCACCTCTTGAGCACTTGTGCAAATCGTCGATCTTATTGTGCGCATTCGTTACTCTTGGACTCTACGGTCCTAGACGGTTAGGCGTCGCCGTTGAGCACCCAAGAGATTTGTGAAGTGCCTCGGAAAGTTTGTAAAGGTTCGATCTCTCCTCAAAAGAGATCAACTAGTGGAAGGAGCATTGCGGGTGAAATAAACCGCGGCTAGAGTGACCCGTGGTGTCCTCTAGAGCCCACCTTTGTGGTAGCTCGCAGCCGGCTCAACGGAGAGTAGGACCCGAGGGGGTGCCGAACTTCGGTGAAACAAATACCGTGTCTTTCCTTTGTGCTTTACTTTCGGCTATTCGTTATTCTTCGTTGTGCTAGTTGTTTTGCAAGCAATCAGTTCTATCTATATATACATCATACATAGTGATTGCAGGTTGTGTGAGAAATTGGAGAAGAAAAGGAGCAGTCCTGCTCAACCCGTCCATACCGGACTTGTCCGGTATTGATACCGGACATGTCCGGTATTTGTTGACTGCGCCCAATTTGTTTATCGCTTGATCTAATCTTTGTGGTGCAGGGTGTTAGCTTCTAGGTGTACTAAATACTTGACATATACTTTGTGTTTGTCTCTTAAGGGGTTGTTTTACTCCGATTGGGAGTTTCCAAGCAATTGGAAACTCACATACTAATTGCTTCCGCTTTATAAGTTGTAAATTTTCAGAAAAGCCTATTCACCCCCCTCTAGGCGACACCTTAGGTCCTTTCAATTGGTATCGGAGCTTGGACTCACGTTTGAGCTTCACCGCTTGTGAGAACCGATGGATTCGCCTATGGAGACAAACGTGGTGCTTCTCCAAAATGATGGTTCAAACTTTCTATCTTGGTCATCTTATGTACTCAATGCATTTCGGGCTATTAGCCCCATTATTGAGCATATTGTGGATGCAAGCATATCTCTTTCTATAGTTGATTGGAGTAACAATAAGAACTTGACAAAAGAGGAAGAGATATGTGTGCAACTCAATGCTCATGCGTGTTTGATCATGTTGAACTCATTGAGTGCAGAGGTTCTTAAGGAGGCTATCTACAACGGAGAATCTCCACCGGAGAGTGCTCATATCATTTGGACTAGACTTGCCCACTTGTATGGGAAGTCCAAATGTGATGAAGCATATGATTGTGATTCAATGGAAATAAAGTCCATTGAGTCATCATCATGTGAGGAAGCCTCAAGAAGCCTTAAGGAAGACGAGCCTGATCGAGGGCTGCCAGCTGCTGCTGCTCTGGACTCTGTCTGTCCATACCGGACATGTCCGGTATGGGTACCGGACATGTCCGGTATCAGCCCAGCAGACAGGGAGCTAGCAGTAGACAGCAACGACTCTCATGCTCGGTGGCGACCAAGTGATGAGTCAACCTCAGTAGCTCATGATACTCATCACTTGTGTCTCATGGCCAAGAAGAACAAAAAGAAAGCAACCAAGAAAGATCAAGAGAAGATTCTTGGTGAGATCAAGGAGAAGGCATCAAGAGATAATCAAGTAGAGAGCGATGAGGATGATGAAGATGATGAATCGCTTGATTATCTCAAGTATGAAGATAAGCTCTTGTTCGTCAACTTGCTGAAGAAAAATGATGAGCTAGAAAAGGAGGTGGATGAACAAGAGCAATCCCTTCAAAATCAAGAAGAGTTCCTCATCTCCAAATTAGAAGAGCTAAAGGCATTAGAAGAAAGGTATGAAAAATTGTCAATTGAGCATGCCTTAGCTACTAACTCTCTATCTAATTTGGAAAGGCTAGAGAAGGAGAACTACATGCTTAAGGCAAAAATGAGTGATCTCTCATATGAGCACAAGTTCCTACAAGAGGACTTCACTTATCTCAAGTGCTCACATGAGAAGCTAGTGGAATCAAATGCAATGCTTGAGATTGCACATGAGGTTGTTATTGCTATAGTAAAATCCTCTCAACCTCACACTACTACACTCACTAGTGCACTATCTCAATTAAATGTTATTTGTGCTAATGAGTGTGCTTCTCAAGCAAGCCAATCTTCGATTGAGCAAACTCTTAAAGAAAATGCTAGGCTCATCGAAGAAGTGGGAAATCTAAAGAAGGATGTGATTAGATTGAAGGATGAGGAGAAAGCACAACCTTCTCAAGATAACCGTGATATCATGGTGAAGAAGCTTGAGAAGGGTTCAAACCTTACTTCCTCCAAAATCCA
Organism: Coix lacryma-jobi var. lacryma-jobi; assembly: GCA_009763385.1. NCBI lineage: Eukaryota > Viridiplantae > Streptophyta > Magnoliopsida > Poales > Poaceae > Coix > Coix lacryma-jobi. The sequence continues at coordinate 36,732,185 of CM019826.1, forward strand.
ACAATCTAGTCACTCCTCAAGTCATGAGAAAGCAACCAAGGGCAAGAAACAAAAGAAGAGATTATGCTATGGTTGCGGATTGTATGGACATGAGTGGGCTAAGTGTCCACACAAGACTTGGGCCGACAAATGTGAAGCGGCCGAACAAAAGGCATCAACCAAATTGTCCAAGCAAATGAAGAATGATGCACCAAGTCCTTGCCTCAAATGCAACAAGTTGGGTCACCTCACCAAGAGTTGCCCCACATACCAAGAGGCAAGGAAGATGGCTCAAGTTGCAATAAGAAGATGCTATGCATGCAATGAGCCGGGACACATGGTTGATGCATGTCCCAACAAGCAAGACAAGAGAAGAGCAAACAATGGGCGTATTTGCTATGCTTGTAGGAGAAAGGGGCATCTAAGCTATGATTGCCCAAATGGTATGTTTCCTAAGCCGAACACATTTGCAAATGATAAGGTGCTTAGGAAGGTCACAAAGGGACTTAGCACTAGTAAGGTGATGTGTTCACCGCATACTAGCTCTAAGGCCACTTGGGTGCCTAAGCACTTGTTGACTAACCTTGAAGGACCCAACAAGAGTTGGGTACCAAAATGTGCTTAGGATGTTCATGTAGGTACAAATGGTGAGATGTAGGCTTTCGGGGTGTTTGAGCAAGCAAAATGACATCTCAACTAAAACTATCAACTTATGTTGTTAATACTATTCTATATGGTTGACCCGAAGATTATGTAATGTTGATTTCACTTTTGCTCATCCTCACCATTGATGAGCATTATCTTAGATGAAGTGCAGGAAAGCGAAATAAACTAGAGTCAAAAGAAAATCTCAGAAATGGCTGTTTTCTGGTTCTGTTTTGCAAATACCGGACTTGTCCAGTATCATACCAGACACGTCTGGTATGGGATATTCACTCTGGCAGAACCAGTGACTCAGTACGAAGATTTGGACGAAGTCTTTTCATACCGGACTTGTCCGGTATGCCTACCGGACATGTCCGGTATGGCCAGGAAAAGCACAGCATCCTGACTTCAGTAGGATTTTTAAATCCTTGTGATCTAGTCCCATGCTCTAACTAAAGACCTGCACATTTGATCAACAGTGAGTATTTGTAAGCTTTGCTTGGGCTTAATTCAATTCTTGACAAAATTATGTGTCTAGGTCAAGGTGGAAAAGCATTCCCATTTTTTTAAGAAAAGTAAAGTGCTTTCACAAGTAATTCAAATAACTTGAGCACTTTGTAAAGGGGAGCTTAGTTTCTACCTTGAACCATTGTGATCTAACAATTACCTCTAAGTGATGTGATAGTTCTATGAATAAAAATGGAGATCACTTTGACAAAGGCATGATCACTTGACAAGTCAAGTCAACACGAAGATGATTATGCCATGGTTACTCTTAGTGGAACAAATGTGAGCTCAAGGCCAAGGTATGTGTTTACATACATGCTATGTAAGTGCATATAGGATTCATAATGCTAGTATGTGCATTCGGGGTGGTTGAGCAAGACAATTTGAAATTCTAACTCAACCTATCAACCTATTTTCATCATACTTGCTTTATGTGGTTGACCCGTTGGTAATCTATGTTTATCTTATCTTTTGCTTTATCTTCACCATGACATAGAGTGCCTAAACTTGCTACCTATCCTTGCCTACATGAGATTTGAGCTTATTTCTACTTGTGCTATGCTTATTGTCTTAACTTAGATCTCACATGTCGTTGTGTCTCAAGTGATTTGTGCTTAGAATTTACTCTCTTATCACATATGGAAAATTACATTGTGTTGGCCAAAGTTGAACTTTGACTCTCACATTCTTAATGGAATGAAAGTGCTTGGAAAGGAATTCAAATACTTGAAGCACTAATTGAGGGGGAGCTCAATTTCAACTTTGTGCCCTTTATGAGCTAATAAGGTTTATCTAGCATATGTTGTAGTTCATCTTGATCAAGTTGACTTCTTGATGAAGACATGACTATTTGGCAATTAAGGTCAACTAAATCATCACCATGTCATGGTTACGCTTAGTGGAATTTATGGGCTCAAGGCAAAGGTATGTTTTAATATATGCATTGAAAGTGCATAATAGGCCCATAATATGCTAGCGTGTGCACTTGTGTGTGATAGGATAGATATTTCCAAATTCCTTACTAGCATGAGTAGGAAGTGTGTTTTGTGAAAATATTTGACTCTTGGTCTTTGTGACCTATCCATGACACTTGTAATTATTGTTCTACTTGATTGTTTGATTGACTAATTACAAGTGGCATGGCTCTCTCTCTCTCAAGTCCTATATCTCTAAAGTAAATTATATTCCTTGATAATCCTCTTGTCAAAACGAAACATGGACATAAGGTTTCTCTCTAATCTTTAGTGTGTTGAAAACCTTGGTTTAAACATAGAGAAAAGAAAACATGAGATTTGGACACAAGTACTCTTTGTGAAATCATATGAAGAGAAGAGAATAAAATATGATGGATTACATGTTCGAGGAAAGAAAGGGGTTTTTGGATGAAGAGGGAGCAATTCTGGAGCTGTTGGACACAATCTGCTAATACCGGACTTGTCCGGTATCCATACCGGACATGTCTGGTATAAGCAGAGAAGCTCTGGAGAAAACCCGCAAATACCGGACTTGTCCGGTATCCATACCGGACATGTCCGGTATGAGCGGGGGACATAAAGGGGCAGCGTACCCCTTCGTGCTCTATCTCTCCCTCACTTCTGTTCTTCTCAAACCGGCCAAGTAAGAAGCCGATTCTCACCACCCACGACGGCCTAGTGATCCCACCTTGGGAAAGTGAGAGAGGGAGAAGGATTTGGAGAAGGATTCCTTCAAGAACAAGTGCCCGGTGTTGGACTTGAAGTCTCTCCTCGTTTCCTCTCATCCCAAGGTATTTCAAATACCGGACTTGTCCGATCTATTCATCGCTAAATGTTTCTCAAATTCCTTTGGTCAAGATGTTGGATTCATGGTCTAGAAGCTATGTATCAAGTTTGAGGTGGATTGGATTTGGATTGGGGGTGAACCGAGGAACCCTAGGAAGAGGGGATGCTGTGAACGTCCATACCGGACATGTCCAGTATGGGACCGGACATGTCCGGTATTTCCCAGCAGAACAGAATTTTTTCTGTTTTTCTCGATTCATGCCTCCTATGGTTGATATTAGGGATTGTATCAGATGTCTATAAGTGTGTTGTAAACCTAGTGATCAAGTTTGATCTAGGTGCTTGCAATTCATGGGGCATTTAATCATTTCTCTAATTATTCAACTATATTTGAGAAATCCGACGAATATGCTTCTGAGACATCTTTGTGGGTTGTTTGGTCACAGGGCAGCAGCTATGAGTGATAGAGTTGAGCCTCGAACCAAGACGAGACATGATCCAGCAAGGGAAAGGCATAAGAAGAGGAGGCAAGATTCTCACCCCGGCTTGTCAGGTGGAGGCAGCAGTGGCAGTGGCAGTGGTAGTGGCCGTGGCACTACTAGGCCTCCGAGGGGAGGTGCTTCTAGAGCTCATTATCAGTTTGCAGCTCATGATGACATAGAGGAAGAAGAGGAAGAGGAAGAAGTGGAAGAAGAGTTTGAAGAAGAAGAAGAGGAAGAAGAAGAAGAGGAAGAGGAAGAAGATGCACCTCAGCAGCAGCAGGAGGGTTTGCACTTTGGGGCTCTTGCGATACGTCCTGCCGCCCTGATTCCTGCTTGGGTGGCTCGTGTGGACTATCGGGAGTCCGGTGGTACACAGAAGGCCAGGAGAGAGCGGAGGAGAGACCCCAGGGGACAGGAGAGGAACATCTATGACTATAGGTTCCACACCTTGTTTCACATTGACTATTATGAGAAGGTGCTTCTGACCAGAAACCCAGTGATCATCAGGGCTCAGTACGTTGATTGGCAGCATGCTAGAGATCATCACCGTCCTTCAGTTGAGCATGCTATTGCTATTTGCCAGCAGACATGCCTCTACCGTATTCTGGAGTTTCAGCATGATTGGTGTGATGAGGTGATAGCCCAGTTCTATGCCACCCTATATGTTGAGGAGTCTGACGAGATTGATGAGAAGCGCATGAACTGGATGACTGAGGGTGTCTGGTACTCTGTGTCTTATAGGGAGTTTGCAGGGTATCTTGGCTTTGACGAGGAGGATCTTCAGAGAGCTTGTATTCACGATGAGGTTGTGCTTCCTCCAGAGCAGCTTGGGTACATGTACCCACCACCTCTACCTGCTGGGGCAGTTGTAGGGAAGGTGAGAGGCATTCACCCTACCTATGGCTATCTCAACAGGATGCTCAGGGCCACTATTGATTGCAAGTCAGGAGACAGAGGGACACTTGCAGATTACACGAGGAACCTCCTGCACAGGTTAGCGCCAGGAGCACAGCCTTTCAGTGTCTTTGATTTTATCTGGTATGAGATCAAGAGAGTGGGTGAGAGGCCACTCAAGGGATGTGGATTTGCACCATACATTCAGCATATGATTGAGCAGCAGATTGGTGCCACTTTCACCTATGACCACTCACACAGGCCCTTGAGGTTCCAGGCAGATCTTCTTGAGTCTCCTATACCTCCACCTGGACCAGGGGCAGTTCCAGCAGCAGCAGAGCCACAGCCAGAGGACCCAGTTGCAGGAGCAGCGGGAGGAGCAGCTGGAGCAGGCTCGCCACAGCCACACACTCGTTCTCACTCCACCTCTCAGGGACGTGGCAGGCAGCGCTCTCTCTTGCGCAAGGTTCTTAGCAGTATTCTCGGCGTGTGCAAGGATGTCAATGTGATCAAGGCTCAGCAACACCGTGAGAGGCAGGCTAGGAGAGAGGACTCGAGGACGCTGAAGATGCTTCACGAGCACTACAGGTTTCAGCCCCCGAGGTCCCCACCGTCAGATGACGAGACTGAGCAGCCTGAGACGTTTGAGCAGCAGCAGCAGAGGTATGAGAGGGAGTTTGACGACCTTTCAGTGCGTCAGAGACAGGGAGCAGAGACAGAGCAGCAGAGTCAGAGGCAGGGAGTAGAGGCTGAGCAGCAGCCCCACGACACTCTTCCTTCAGCTCCTAGGTTCTCCACAGACCCCCTACTTCGTTCTAGCTCAGCTGAGGAGTTTGCTTCAGACGTGTGGGACAGCTTCCTTGGTGGTACCTACGGCTACCCTGACCCAGGACAGAGCTCTCGACAGCCTGGGGACGACGACGAGTGACAGTTTCGCCTGCAGCCCTCCTGGTGTCATCCTTGAGCTTCACCTTTACCTTTTTGGAGATAGATGACAAAGGGGGAGAGATAGTTGATTAGAGCTTCAGTCTTCATGTTATCTGTTATGTGTCTTGTGAGCTTCAGTCTTCATGTTATCTGTTATGTGTCTTGTATCTGGAGATTTGTACTGCAGGTGGTTTAGTTCTCAGAGTTTGAGCTTTATTGTAATATCATGAGTCATGTATGAGTTCTTTAGTGTATCCGATATCAGAGATATCTTTGTGATGAGACATGATCCTTATCTTGTAATATAATCTATCTTAGTGGTTGTGGACTTGAGAAATCTTTGTGTGAGTGCTATGTGTGTGATATGAGTAGTAATTCATTCTTCATAAGATCTTTACTTACTAGTGTGTTGCATATGTCTTGGTGTATTGTTTTTCATTTATTGACTTGTGTGATATATCTTGTCATATGCATCATGATCTATATTGCTCACACACTTGAATTTCTCGGATGCAATGATTTAGGGGGAGCTTCCAACTCACCTTAGTATGTGCAAATTGACATTTTGAGGTCCTTTATGAATTCAATTCATATTGCACATATTAAGGGGGAGCTCTTCATAAATCATTGAACCCATAAGCTTAATTGTTTATCCTTTGGTAAAATTTAATCAAGGTTGTCATCAATCACCAAAAAGGGGGAGTTTGAAAGTGCATGTTGCACTTAAGTGTGATTTTGGATGATTTGATGACAATGTTGATTAAAGATCTAATATGTTTGCTAAGTGTGACACAGGGAAATGATTATCTCACTATGTACTTGAAATGTAATGCAAAGCCAAAATGATGGATTGTTGTATGAAGATCATGTCACAAGCACAAAACAACAATGAGAATGATATTGATATAAAGGGTTATCGTATTGTGGGATAATCATAGTGCATTTATGTTTGCTAAGAAACGATTCAAAATGAAGCATGGTTGAATGGCTTGAAATGGTGAAGATAGCAAGGAAAGAGTCTTTGAGGTACTAAGCAAGGGTGAAGGGCAAGCGACGGCTTGGCGGCCGAAGAACCTAGCTAGAGTGAAGAAGAAAGTACTTGCATTTAGTCGAAGGATCAATCAAGCTTGAAGATCGCATCTAGTGGAGAATCGACATTCCTAGCAACAATATTGTTTGGAGTGACTTGGCACATTTGGAACTTCATTATGTCACTTGCATGGAGTCAAGTCACATGTTCAAGATGGCTATGCTCGAGGAATATCTACTTCTAAACTTGACAACCATTCCTCTCGATATGGAAAATGAAGTCAAGCGGCTTTGGTTCAAATGGGAATCAACTCAAGAGGTTTAAAATTCGTATTTCAATTTATCTTGAGTAAATAGGAAAGCCGTACTATTAAGAGGGATGCAACATAGAGTAGATGATTCTTCATAAGTGCTCAAACCAACCTAAGTGAGACATGAGAGAGCTAGAGCTAACTTTCAGCTGAGTGTTGCACTGTCTGTCCATACCGGACATGTCCGGTATGCATACCGGACATGTCCGGTATGAGCCCACAGCAGTGCGGCCATCCGTCTCGCCCGAGCCTCTGCGCCAGGCCTCGGCCTCGGCGCTCAAGCTCCGTCCCGCCCGAGCCAGGCCTCGGCCTCGGGCGCTCAAGCTCCGTCTCGCCCGAGCCTCTGCGCCAGGCCTCGGCCTCGGCGCTCAAGCTCCGTCTCGCCCGAGCCTCTGCGCCAGGCCTCGGCCTCGGGCGCTCTTGTGGAGTCCATACCGGACATGTCCGGTATGCATACCGGACATGTCCGGTATTAGCGGAGTTCTGTCTCGCAGCTTGTGTTCGGGCGGTTCAACCGACTCTTGCGTCGGTGCTACCGACAGGTACTACCGGAGTAATGGCGGTACTACCGGTAGGCCAAATTTGGCCCAACACAGAGAGGTTGCAAAACCCCCTCTTAACTGTCGGTACCACCGACCTGGTGGTCGGTACTACCGAGATCCTATTCGGGGTTTGAAAGATGGTTGGTTAAGAGTGCTTCTCACGCAGTAAAGTCATACCGGACATGTCCGGTATGCATACCGGACATGTCCGGTATTTGAGGATTTGTGGCTAACAGTATCTTTGTTATAGGCGGTACTACCGACGCTTGGGTCGGTACCACCGAGAGGTACCACCGGGGTTATAGCGGTACTACCGGTAGGTCAAAATTGGCTACTTCCAGAGAGGTTGTGAAAACCCCCTTTATAACTAGCGGTACCACCGACCAAGTTGTCGGTACTACCGAGATCTGTGGGGAAGTTTGAAAGTTGGTCTGTTCAGTGTGTTCCTCACGCAGTAAAGTCATACCGGACATGTCCGGTATGCATACCGGACATGTCCGGTATGAGCTGACTCAGCCAACGGCTAGAAAACGGCTAGTTTCGAATGTGGGCTTATAAATATCCCCAAACCTCCACCTTTGGAGGCTGCTGATTCTACTGGTTCCCACACTCATTCTAAGCCTTTCAAAACACTTTCCAACCCTCTCTTAGTGAGTGATTGTCCTCTAATTGCCAAATCCATTTGTGGGTTGAGAGAGATTCAAAATTAGAGAGCAAGCCACCTCTTGAGCACTTGTGCAAATCGTCGATCTTATTGTGCGCATTCGTTACTCTTGGACTCTACGGTCCTAGACGGTTAGGCGTCGCCGTTGAGCACCCAAGAGATTTGTGAAGTGCCTCGGAAAGTTTGTAAAGGTTCGATCTCTCCTCAAAAGAGATCAACTAGTGGAAGGAGCATTGCGGGTGAAATAAACCGCGGCTAGAGTGACCCGTGGTGTCCTCTAGAGCCCACCTTTGTGGTAGCTCGCAGCCGGCTCAACGGAGAGTAGGACCCGAGGGGGTGCCGAACTTCGGTGAAACAAATACCGTGTCTTTCCTTTGTGCTTTACTTTTGGCTATTCGTTATTCTTCGTTGTGCTAGTTGTTTTGCAAGCAATCAGTTCTATCTATATATACATCATACATAGTGATTGCAGGTTGTGTGAGAAATTGGAGAAGAAAAGGAGCAGTCCTGCTCAACCCGTCCATACCGGACTTGTCCGGTATTGATACCGGACATGTCCGGTATTTGTTGACTGCGCCCAATTTGTTTATCGCTTGATCTAATCTTTGTGGTGCAGGGTGTTAGCTTCTAGGTGTACTAAATACTTGACATATACTTTGTGTTTGTCTCTTAAGGGGTTGTTTTACTCCGATTGGGAGTTTCCAAGCAATTGGAAACTCACATACTAATTGCTTCCGCTTTATAATTTATAAATTTTCAGAAAAGCCTATTCACCCCCCCTCTAGGCGACACCTTAGGTCCTTTCACCCGTCCCCAGGGCCCGGCCAGACCCGCGTACCGTTGCGCCTCGGCCACCATGGCCATGGCCGCCGTCGTCCCCCGCCAGGCCCGAGCACCGCTTTGCCTCGGCCAACCGCGGCCCTGGCCACCGCTTCTCTCGGCCCAACGCACAACTATGCCTTGGCCCGCCATAGGCATGGCTGCCGCCGGCCTCGTCCAGCCCTGTCCGTCTGCTCCTCATGCCTGTAGATCCCGTGGGGAGGAGGTGGGAGGTGGAGGCCGCGGACATCGTCGGCGCGGGCCTGTACAGAATCGCCCATGGGAGAAGAGAGAGATGGACGAGGCACTATATTGGTGATAGGATTGGGAAACTGCTGCAGAAACAACTTAAATCAGACCCCAAAACGATATTGGTGATCACCAATACACCTATATTGGGGGAGATGGATCAGGGAGCTGCTGGAGATGCTCTTAGGCCAGCTACCGACTGGGCTGCTCGGCCGAATGGGCCTTGAGTGGCCTCGCCGGTTAGCTCTCTCCTCCTTTTTTTAATTATCATTCATTTCTCCATTTTCCAATTAGAAAATAAAAGAGAAAATCCCTTAAATGAACAACACATATCACTTCAAAAAAAAGCACATATCACTCCACCATAACCACATATCACTATGTTTGATGTTTGGTGTCATCAGTTTCATTTCTGAGGAATACACATTTGTTTTTTTTTCAGTAGTATCACTGCCGATTTTTTTTGGTTGGAACTAGGAGTGATGGTCGCTCTAGAACCGATAGTGATAAAGTTATCATTGCTAGTTAAAAACAGTGATATCTGTTAGAGGCCGTTTGGATCCCTTCGTTTCGGAGGAATTATTGGAATTTACTTAATAAATTATGCTATTTTGCTTGAAATTTAATATTCCACCACTTTCCCAAGTCCACATATAAACCTACCTCAAATTCATAGGTCGAGAGAGGAAAATAGATTCTAGAGATCACCATGCTATATTTCTAATTTGCAATTTATAACATTCAATCCAACTCATTCCCTCATGCTAGAAATACAACACATGGGTACCTCTCTCATATAGGCAACAATAATATACAAATATAATTCATATACAATCATATTAGTTTAACTAAAATGTGTCTAAATTATGATTCTTAAAATAAATTTAATTCTAGGTATCTAAACGGGCCCTTGTCTTTTATCCACTGCCAATAATTAATCGGCCCGGTGAGGTATTTTTGTATTAGTGTAGGTTTAGGTGGATGAATTGAATAATCATTCCTAATCACTTAATCAGTGGTGGAGCCAGGACTTTATAGAGCCTGGGCGCAACGTAACACTAAGGATTTGTTTGGTAGGGTTTTATTTTTTTCTAGGATAACTTTGGCTCCTCATGTTGAGTAGTTTGTTTTAGCTCGTTTTGAAAAAATGTTCATAAAAAACAGGTGGGTGACATTTTTGTAGTAATTTTGTGAGGAGGACAGAAGAAGTCGTACTTCTACAACTTGGTTACTCTATAAAAAAAGGAAAATATCTAGTGCAAACCATAACCTTTATGAAAACTCATGCAAACTACAAAAAAAAAAGTTATTTAAATTCATCAAAAAATCATATATGTAGATAATATGATGATACACAACCTTATAAAATATCTTGTCCAAAATCGAATTCATTTGTGAGATATAAAAATAACAAATTTCTAACAAATCATGTGGAAAACTTTTTGGCTTGAAATTTATTATTTTTATAACTCACAAACGAAGTCGAGTTTGTACAAGATATTTTACAAGGTTGTGTATCATCATACCATCTACATGTGTGATTTCTTTGGTGAATTTAGACGATTTTTTACCCTAGTTTGCACAGGTTTTCATGAAGGCTGTGGTTTGCATTTTCGTGAAAACCAGTGCAAACTACGGTAAAAAAATCATCTAAATTCACCAAAAAAATTACACATGTAGATGGTATGATGATACACAACCTTGTAAAATATCTTATACAAACTCAACTTTGTTTGTGAGTTATAAAAATAACAAATTTCAAGCTAGATGGTTTTCCACATGATTTGTTAGAAATTTGTTATTTTTATATCTCACAAATGAATTCGATTTTGGACAAGATATTTTATAAGGTTGTGTATCATCATATTATCTACATGTGTGTTTTTTGATGAATTTAAACAACTTTTTTATTTTGGTTTGCACAGATTTTTACGAAGGCTATGGTTTGTACTAGATACGTTCCCTATTACCAAAGGGGTCATATCTTCTTGCCCTTATTCCGGCTTACACATGAATAGATTCAAACTTAACACATGGTTTTACTATAGCACCATATTAGAATTAATAGATTCATTTTGCAAATCAATCTTCATCTAAACAGTTAGTTTTGTAATTATTCTATATTTAATACTCTAAATTAATATCAAATATTTGATGTGATAGAGATAAAACTTTAGCCTGTTCAACCAAACACCCTCTAAGAAAATGGGTTGTGAAAACTTCCTATATTTAAAAGAAAAAAAAGAAAGTGAGCCATGCCGTCGTACTGGCTCACACCAAGGACGGAGCCAAAGATTTTATTTTTCTAAATGTTAGGAGGCCAATAATAGTGTTAAATTTTTTAAAAAAATAATGAAAAATTTAAGTTTATAGGGGCCTAGCTCCTGCCCGCAGCCCCTTCTCTCCACCCCTGGCCCACACAACAGGCTCATCAGCCAGAGTGGCCAGGGCATGACAGAAATCTTTTCCTTCTGCTTCCTGAACAAATTGAAAGAAATTCATCAGGTCTCACCAAAACTTAACAGGCACACGGTGACACGACTTGTGTAATCCGATTCCTATTCAATTTCTGCAGAAGCCGCGTCGTTCCTACGTTACGGCGCGTAGATACCACGCATGGGCGCATGGCGAAGTCGCAACCGACCTCTCGAGCGCCGTCGTGACCCCAAGTCTATATAACCATAACCAACATGCAAGCAACTTGTTGTTGCCCCAGCGTGTCCCATCGCATCCATCTCGCAGCTCGTAAACCCTCTTGCAAGAACGGTTCATCGGAGCCCTAGCTAGAGGACGACGACTAGACGGCGTGCGACTGACCGGCCATAGTAGTCGAGGACGATGGCAGCGCTCAGCTTCTGGGACAGCGGTAAGACCCACTGCACATGATGACGGCGCCGGCGCGCCCGTGGTGCGCTCGCCGTCCACCGCGGCCGCCGCCGGTGCGGCGCTCGGTGGCACCGTGGGAGAAGGACTTCTGCGAGTCCCGCGGGGTGCCATGGAAGAAGGTGACGGACCCGGACGTGGGGCTGAACGCCGACGCCGAGGGCAGCGTCGCGCGCTGGGACGACTCGGGCGCCGTGGAGGCACTGCTCGCGGCCAAGAAGCGCTACTGGGCGGAGATCAACGGTGGCCTCAAGAAGGTCACGGCGCCGCCGCCGGGCCCCGGCATGTACTGCGACTTGATCGCCGAGGGCGAGGGCAGCGTGGATCCCGAGTTGGACGCGGAGTACGAGGCGGCGCTGCGCGACATGGAGGTCGCGTGGGAGGAGAACCGGAGGCTGCAGGTGGCCAAGCTGCGCGACGACTTCGTGCCGGTGGCCACCGGCTGGGACGTCGACGCTTGACAACTTAACTGATCGACAAGGCGGCTCGTCGTGTTCTCATGCATGAATGCATGATAATTCTCCGTCGTCGTCTCCAAGCTGTGTTGCTTCGTCGTTGTACTACATACTGTATGTATAGGGTAATCGTCAACAGCCGATCGATCTTCATTCTCGATCGCCATGTAAAGTGCTATTGTATGTAAACGTTACTAATAAGATCGATGAGTTTTTCTTTGAGAAAACACGTACTCGATCCGATCCATCGATGATCTATAAGGATTGCTTGGAACGTTTTTGACCAAACCAAGACTCGACGTATGTATTTACACTATTCATTTTATTCAAAATGTTCTGTCTCCCGGGCGCGTGCTGGATTTGGTGGTCTGTCGCCAGGATAATCACCACACTTTTCTGCTAGTTGCCTAACTTCCTCCTGGGAAGTGTTAGTGATCACTTATCACAACTATTGCGAATGAAGACCCAGCCTGCTAGCTAGACACTACTACAAAATTCATAGATGCCCTTTTCCAGAAGCGGCTCCGTTAAGAAACATTTCTAATAGAAGAAACTGGTTTTAAAGATCGATGACCGTCCTCTAAAAATCGATTTCTAGAATTAGTGTTGACGCAAAATGTGGTCCGCGCCTCACACACAGCAAGCCGGAAAAAGCGTGGCTTCAATCGGGTGCCCGGACGGTTTGGAAACCGGAGACGTGCCAGTCGGTTTGACCTGAAAAGCCAACAAGGGATAAAACTGCGAGAATAAAACTGGAACATGCCGGATAAGACTAGACAGTTCCATATTTACGGCCCTGAAGCCACTCACATCAGCATACAGCTATAGAAGCTGTCTGCTGAACATGTTCATAAGATCATTCGGCAAATACAAAAAAGAATGCATATAAACGAGTTGGTTGCCGAATACACATGCAGGAAAACGACATGCTTGAAGATATCATCAAGACGTGAAGAATTATAAACATGTAACTTGTAAGTATAAATCTATTCAAACATTACATGCATAGGTTAATCCAACTAGTTTGCCGCACATCTAATCTTCATAAACCCGTCAAGCATAGACTCAAACAAGGCTAAAACTCGCTATAAGTCTACGCCACTTCCTACGGTCAGATCAATCCACCGCATGATACAATCTGACAATAAAAAGCTAAAAGCATGTATACATCTGAACAGATCTATAAACACTCATTACTCGTGCAAGCTTAACCAAGCTCGGCAAACTAGCCGAGTTGGGGTTCATGGAGAAGGAACATACAAACAAGCATGATTAAACCAATCTAAAACCTGCATCTGCCGCACGATACCTAGTTTTATCAAAGCTCGAACGTGATTGATATGCATGAACCCACAACATGTAACAACCTAGATTGGAATTTGATTCGGCCATCATGATCATGCAATTATTGGAATACAAGTAAACTTGTAAAGCAAGGCCGAACAAAGATCAATCTAGATTGGGCAAAAGAGTGTTACAGAATTAATTAAAACATGCAACACATGATAACTTAATGAATCTACTAGATCTTGCCAAATCTAATAGAGCCGATAACTATCTCGCTTTTGCTAAACATATGAATAAACGCCTGCCGCACGGTATCTACTCATAAGTAAAGCATGAGCGAAGACTTCTTGATCACTAACAAAGGTCCGCCGCACGACCATTGAAAACAAACAAGACTACTTGCATCATATCTAAATCCACCGCATGATACTAGACATGATAACAAGGTTGCCGGGACTTACGGAGGTCGACGGATCGATGATTCCTCTCGAAGAACACGACGACACGACTAAGGACTCGAAGGTGGCACGGGGCCGGTTTGTATTGATATGGTTGTGAACAGTTTTACAATGACCGAGGGTTTATATTTATACCCTGGGCGAAACATGAGTCTTAGAAGACTACGACCTCTACAAGGAAATCTAGGAAAATACGAGTCCTATCCCTATTTTCCTCTTGGTGTCCTCCATCGCTACGTGTCTTTTCGTGCAAGTCGGCTCCATTTGCCATATTTATTTCCGGAACAAAATCACCGTCTTGCAAGATAGCCGACCGCTCATGCATTCGCCAGGACCCCGAAAATTAACCGATCTTGGTTTTCTGCCGAATGCATCATACGTCGCACACCGGCCCATTTGTCATTTCCTTGTGTCTAACAATTAGTTTTAGCTAGATGGGACACCACTAGAATTAGAAATGGTATGGGAGATATGCCCATCTAGATTTATACAAATGGCACGTTTAGCCGCTCCTAGAAATGTCATTCATTTTTAGAAGCGGTTGGTGCTAAAAAAGCTATTTCTAGGCCATTTGTGCTTTTAAAGGTTGTTGGTGTTACTCAAACACCTCTAAATAACATTTCTTACACAAATTTTCTAGTGGCATTTCGAAACACCAACTGCCTATAAAAACTAATTTCTAGAGATAGTTGATAAGGTCACTCGCCTCTTATAATAGGCATAGCACAAAAAAATACTAACATCATTTTTCAAATTAAGTCAGATCAAGCAAACCTAGGGTAGCTTAGTTGGTTAGGTTCTTTATGGTCAAATTTGTCCAACCAAGATCAAATCTCAGATTGGACATGAGTGCTCGTATTTTTTTGAATTTATTTAGGATTTAACAATGTTATTCTTTCAGTGACAAGCGAGAGAGATAGGGTATACATGTGTGCACTCGTAAGAGTAAGTGTGCGCTCGTGTATGTGAGCGTTCGTGTTTGTAACTAGGTCTCACAAAAAAATTAAGTCAGATGAAGACAAACTTAAAGAAACTTTATGGACATAAAAAAGATCTACAACTGCATAGTTGGCAATATTTTCATTTGAAATCTTTTAGTATTTCTAGTATGTTTTAAATTTTTAGATTTTCGGATTCAGATTGTTTTTTTCAAAGATCTCATGTGTATGTATGTCTAGTATCAAAGTTGTAGTGCTTGATGAGAACTAGAAGTTTGTAGCTCAATTTTTTCTCATTGAAAATCGTTTCAATGCCCAAGCGTCTAATACACATTTTTTCTCGGGCATATAGTCATTAATTTTGTTTGAGTGTATCCTTGTGCTACCAATCTTGCTTAGTTTCTCACCACTATGTCAACTTCATTTTGCTTGTTCTAAAAACCCACTTTGTACCAATCACATTATGATTCCTTGGTCTCTTTACTAATTCTCATACTTGATTCTAGGTGAAGTTGTTTAATTCTCCATGCATTGCATTTACCCAATTAACATTCATCAAAACATCTTATTTCTTAGTTGGTTCTATGGATGGCGGCACAAATGAGTAGTGCTCACAAAAGGATGTCAATCTTGATATGATCTTATTTGCACACCACTCCTAATATGACCAATAATTTAGTCCAATGGATGATCTCTTGTAATGTGAAACGGTTGGAGAACTTGTACTCGATCACATGCACTTTGTTGGTCATTTGATTAATTTGCTTGAGATGAACTAGGTTGTTGGTCTTAATCATAAGGTTAGTCCATTAGGTTTTATCAATTAGCCAAAACTAAACTTGGGCTTTCAAGGTACAAGAAAGGGTAGAGTGTCTGATAGCTCGAGATGGTGGACTAGAGGGCGTGAATAGTCCTTTCTAAAACCTAAAGGCATTGGCTAACCAAAACAAATGCAGGATTAAAATTATCAGTTTAGCTAAGACTACACCCCTCTATCTAATTTCTCAAGCACCTTGAAAACATCCTAATCAAGCAATTAATGTTTCAGGCTAGCTAGAGTTCACTTAAATAATTCTAGCTTGCAAGATCATACAAATCTATGCATCTAGTACTCAAGCAACCAGGGAGCTTCTACACATGCTAGTATGTAAAGCGCACAAGGCCTAAGCTCACTAGCACTACTCAATAGCAAAGCTGCACAAGACAAACTAAATAGCTCAACTTACTTAACTACATAAACTAAGCAATATGACTAGTAAGACTACACAAGCCAACTAGTCACACAAGGGATCTACTTCTAAGCTACTCAAGCAAAAAATGTAACTTAGAAGCTACACAAGCTAACAAGAAGCTCAAGAGCAACAACACTAGCACAAAAATATGAACAAATAAATAAGCTAGCGAGAGGACATGAAAACTAATGGAATGAAGGTGACACAGTGATTCTTTTCCCAATATTTACTTTTTTACCAACAAAGCTAGTCCCCGTTGAGGCAAGCCCAAGGATGTTACCGATCCTCTAGCTAGTGGTGCACGGAGTTGCTCACACTGAGCTTCTATCTTTTGATTTGGTCGGACCACTTGGCGCTCTTCACACCTCACTCTAGTAGAATTGCTCTTCGCAATCCCCGCGGGCGAACACGATGCCCCTTATTACAACCCCTTCTCTGCAGCCACATGCAAGTTTCTTATGGGCATCACGACGGAGGCACAATCACCAAGACATCTACGAGGTGGTAACCTCCAAGAGTAACCAGCACCATCAGCTTGCAACATGACCATCTAGTGCCACACCTTTTTTAGGAAACAGGAGGGGAATCTCATATTGAATTTCATTTTATAAATGAAGTCTATACAAAAAGAAAAGAAATCTTGTACACTGTAGAAACTGCCAAATTAAAATTGTGCTAACCAAGCCTAAAGAAGAGTTTTTTTTGATGGCTTACACTTAAAAAGTGAAAGAAAAAGCTCATCCCGAGGACTACGGTTCCACTGTCCCAAAGAAGGCGATGCGCCATCAAAGATGACATTGTTCCTCATTGACCAAATACACCAAGCAGTTAGAATGACAATCTCCATAAAGATGGGCAACCAATAGCTATTCTGGCTACTTGCAGCCTCTCCAAGACAGGTAGAGAAGTGTCCCAGGTAATCCCAACAAAGCGCCAGCACCAAGCACTGAACGTGCACTCAAGAACAAATGATCCAAAGTCTCTTCAACATCTGTATTGCACAACACACAGGAGTAGCTCTACAAGTAGAAATTCCCCTTGCATGGCTAGTTTCTAGTGTTAAGACGATCCAAGACCAAGAGCCAGAAAAAGAATTTATGCCTGCCATGACTGCCACTCTTCCAGAGCCAAATAAATTTCTGAGAAGCTTGTGAACTACCAACAATAGCATTATAGGCCTGCTTACAAGTATAATTCTTCCCCAAAGATATGACCATCTATAAGTCATTGCATCATCCAACATAAGATCATATATCTTGTCTGCAAGGTTTTGAAGTTGTAGCGACACAACCAGAGAGAGGCAACATAAAATTAGCAAAGATATCTTGATACATGAAAGCCTTAACAGACACTTTTGGATCCTTAGCAAAAGATAATAGTTGCGGAAATTCCAATCGTAAGAGACTACCATTTCAGACATCTTCCCCAAAAAACTGAGCGCCCATTACCAACTGTTGCTGCAGCAAGGGATCCAAAATAAAGCATGGTGAGCTGCTTCCTGTCGCTCTTCTTTGTCCATCTTGGTTTTGCATTCTTTCACAAAGTGCCCATAGATGCCGCACTTTCGGCACTTGCCTTTGCGTCTTGGGGTGCCCATTGAAGTGAGCTTGGCACCGATGTCGCGTGCATCACGCCCGCCACGCGCTCCGGACTTCTCCTTCTTCCAGTTCCGACCACCCCCATTTGAGCCTGACGCCGATACATCCTGCACGATTCGGCTCTTGTTCCTGGCCGACCACTCTTCCTCCGTAAGCAAGAGTCGACCTGCCTTCTCCGTGACCTGCTCCACCGCAGGCTCCAGGCGCTCCTTGGCCGCTCGTAGATGGCCAACCAATTCTTCAATCGAGAGGGTCTTCAGATCTTTGAACATCTCGATCGCCACCGCGACTTGGCTATAGCGTGTTGGCACCACCCTCAGAAACTTCTTGACGACGCGACTGTCATCAACACTCGTCTCACCGAGTCCACGAAGATCCATCGCCAGCTTGATGATGCAGATGGCAAAATCATCTATTGTTTCACCGGTCTTGAACGTGATGGCCTCGAACTCACTCAACAGCCTCTAAGCGTTCGCTTCCTTGACACGATCTGATCCAAGACGCATCGTCTTGATCACCTCCCACGCCTCCTTAACGCTCTTCTTGTTCAGAAGCATAGGATGCATCTCCTGTGGAACACCCCGGAGCATTGCTCCTAGGGCGAGCCGATCTCGACGCCTCTCGACCTTGTCACCCTCCACGGCATCCCAGAGGAACATGCCCTCCAGATTGCATTGGACGTGTGAAGCCCACTCCTGGTAGTTGGTTCGGGAGAGCATCGACCACACCAGATTTTCGGCAGCCTGATTACACGCCTGATCCATGGCCTCCTTCTCACCCGACGAACTCATCACGACGACTCTAGGGTTCGTACCTCCGCTTTCTCCGAAGTGATGGACTGAACCACCCTTCCTCCTTCACCTCTTCTCTTCGCCGTCGGCACCACCGTCTCCGGCACACCGTAGCTCTGATACCACTTGTTGGCGCTGGTGAATCACGTCGCCGCTAGGAACGCCGAGAACGCGAGTTCGCGGTCACCACGGCAAGGGTTTAGTAGATGAAACAGAAACGCGAGAAAAACTAGAGTTTGTTGCCGCAAGATGCCGCGGGCTTACTCGACTCTATTTCTTTGTATTTATAGACACGAGTACCAGGATCTCGGAACAAGTCTCCGAGTATCCCACGCCACGCCGAACACCATGTGCCACACCGTTTCAAGTGCGGTGCGCACCACGTGCTGCAGCGTACGCCGTGGCGTGTAAACCGACCCACACCGGGCTGCGTTGTGGACTGAGCACGCCTCCAACCATGCACAACCCGCTAGCCTAGCTGATGCAATGCATGAACAAAGTTCTTTACAAGATAACTATGCAACAATTTAGCTAACAAAAATCAGCTCCCAACAGGTGAAGCAATAGGCCCATGCTAGTGGTCTTGTTAATTATACTCTGAAGCAAATTTGCAGCTGATACAAAAACTAAAGGGGATAGAGGGTCCCCTAGCGTATCCCTTTTTTACAGTGAAATGACTTCCCTATAGTTCCATTCAACAGCACTGGAGAAGTAAAAGAAGATAAGATTTGCTTCATCCAACCCATCTATCTCTATGAGAAGCCTTTATGAAGCAGCATGTCAAGAATTACAGGGTGCTCTACTTTATCAAAAGCTTTCTCAAAATCCAACTTAAGAATGATTATCTCTTTTTTGGATAGGTGACGGAAGTGCAAAAATTGGAAAGCCCAAGCAAGGCAATCTTGAATGTTTTTGCCTTTGATGAAACCAAATTGATTGGAATGCACAACTTGTGTTACCTGAAGCCTATTTGCTAGCATCTTGGTGAGTAGTTTTAGAGAACAATTTAATAATGAGATGGGCCTATAATCATTAACTGACTCTGGATCCGGTTTCTTTGGGATTAAAGCAATGAATGAACTATATATAGGTTGCAAACTAACTGTTCCCTGCCATAAGTCATCACAAAGCCTTCTAAAACTAGGGAAAGTTAGAAGCCAACACTTCTTATAAAAAAGGCCATTGAAGCCATCCAGACCTGGAGCATGATCTAATCCGATGGTAGGTTATTTTAGCACTTAAACCCTTCTACTCATCTCATCCTAATCCAAACAGGTGTAGACACAGGGGGGTTATGTGCTAAAATAACCCTCCTTCATCTCTAACCATCGGATTATATTCTTGTGGTCTTGATTAGAGTTTCTATAGTTTACACAGGAGATTGGTTTCCATAGCATATGTTGCCTTATAAAGCACCTGCTATAGATCATGATCAGCGATAGTTGTGCTGTCATCAACTTTAATTTGAGCAATGTAATTTCTCCTAAAACTTCTAGTGGCAAAAGAATAAAAAAACCTTGGTGTTTTCATCTCCCAGGATTACCCATCGAGTTGTACTTCTCTGCTTCCAAAAGGTGTGTTTGCCTTCCAACAGGAACAGAAAATGGTTATAGATAGTACATCTGAAATTTTGCTCCACTCGGCTAAGTGTGGATGGGGATCTTCTAAGCCATCCATCAGA
This sequence comes from Coix lacryma-jobi var. lacryma-jobi, assembly GCA_009763385.1. Taxonomy (NCBI): domain Eukaryota; kingdom Viridiplantae; phylum Streptophyta; class Magnoliopsida; order Poales; family Poaceae; genus Coix; species Coix lacryma-jobi. The sequence continues at coordinate 36,752,316 of CM019826.1, forward strand.
GCAAGAGTCCAGCTATAACGATCAATCAGTGTACTCAGATTTGAAAAAGATTTGCTCCAATGTCTCAACCCTGTCTGATCCTTTTAAGCTTGGCATTGAGATCTTTTGACGACTATAAGAAGTAGGGTATAAACTATCAAAGATCTATAACTGTGGGCAAGAAGGAAGGAAACTAGGCCCAATAATTTTCAAACCAAAAAATGCTAGCTTTGGGAATACCACTGCTGAGCTGAGCGACATATGGGACATGATCCGAAATAGGCTTAGAGATAGGGTGAACAACACTGTTTGGATAAGTAATAAAGCCAATCTATTGAACAAAAGACTTAGTCAAGCTTCACTAAAAGAGGAGGTTATGCATGTTGCTAATTCAATCCAATTATGAAAGCTAATCAAGTCATTAAAGAGTAACATCTCAGAATCGCAACCCTTAGGAGCATTCCTATTATTTGATGATCTTATGATATTAAAATCCTTTAAAAGAATCCATGTTTTGAAGGATTGTCTAGATCTTTAAGCGAAGCCACAAAGTGTGCCTTTTCTGTGGACTAAGAGGGACCATAAACGTTGGAAACAAAAATACTCTTCTAGTGAGACAAGTGTAAAGTTAAGATGAAAGAAGTTGAGTGAACCACAATTCCTTCAAAAACTGTCAGACCAAATTGAGAGAAGGCCTCCAGAAGCCCCCACAGAACTTTGAAATGTAAAATGACTGAGGATCGAGGACAAAATTTGGAAATATAAAGGGAATCAAAAGATTAATGCTTAGTTTCTTTGATACAAACAATATTGCTAGCACATTCGAGGTTTTTTGCACGAAGGCAGACATGTTTTTTCTTGTGAATTCAGACCTCTCACGTTCCAAGATAACACATTCCAGGATCTATGAGCCATAAAACAACAAAAAGAGGAATAACAGGCCAAGCGAGCCAAGCTGATGACCACCACAACAAAACAACAGCATATAGAAGAAAGCATATTGATTAACCAATGAAGGAAAGAAGTAATACACTGAACACACAGAAAGTTTAAGAAAATTGAGGGTCATGCAAGACCAACTAATTATTGAAAGGCTACCACGCAGGGTCGGCTGGACACAAAGAGCAAAAGAGACCTAAAACGCAGGACGAGCCAAGATGATGCTAAACCTCAAATTCATCATCACTGGTCACTAGAGAAGACATCAGAGCGTTGACAGAGATATCCTCAGGATTCATCTGCAATAACTTCTTCCCAATATCTTGAACAAGCTGCAAGGGAAGGAAGGGGGCTGGACCATCATGATCAGAAGCATCCGCAATAACAGTAGACCAAAACAATGCAGCAGCCTCGGCGGCCTCTTGGCCTCAGCAGCTTAGTGCCACACCTTGGAATCTCTCAATGCAACACACTAGCAATCAGTCACTTGTAATCGATTCGCATGTTTCAAGCACAAGTGAGTTAGAGGGCTCCCAAGCACACATACACAAGCCACCAAGGCTCAAGGGTGCTCCCTTGGATGGCCAATGCCAGCCACCACTTCTATATAAAGCCCCAAGGGCTAAAAGAGTCGTTGCTCAAATGTTGCCTGCACAGGGTCCAGACTGAACATTGAGCAGCTGACCAAACACTACTATTCATAACGTCTAGTCACTGGATCTTTGTGATGTGTCTTCGTCATATGAAGATGACCGTTGAACCCCAACGGCTAATTCATGCATGCGCTCAGCTACTTTAGACCAGACATCTCTCATTGCAATCCAACCAGAGTTCGGTTGCAACTTGCCTGTTGGCCAGTGTTGATAGTCACTAACACCAATTTTACCATCAACTTAACTTGAATAAGGGCATAAGTGCAATTATCAACCTAGACATAAGGGTTTATTCTAACGAGTTCCATGAGTTTTGGTGTTCTCACTTATTTTGTAGGATATTTAATTTTTCACAGTATAAAGACATCTCAAGTGATGAATTGGAGAGTACCATTGCGAAGAGCTTGTCGAGACGATTGAAACATACATATCATTTGATATATTGGGAGTCCTGGTGCAAAAGATATCAATTCTATGATGAAACCTGTGTAGGAAGGATCTAGAAGTACAGAAGTCACTCCACCGAAGTGGGGGTCCGAAGCCCACTGTAGTGGGCCAGCTGACCAATGAGGGAGGCCGGTCGGCCTCCCCTGGAGCCCATTACCCTACGCTTCGTAGGTCAGTTACTAACCATCTTAGGGTTTGCATCTACGTCGTTGATTAAGTCGGTTTGATCCAAGGGCTCACGTTGCAAGCTTTAGCCTATGTAAAGCAACCCCTAGCCTCCTCTCTAGGACATCCTAGAAACCCTAATTCATATTCTAGTTGGGATCCATTCAAGAGGCATCCCATTGAGGATCATACTCTCATGGAGATCAACACACCAGGAAGATTAGGGCTAGACTTTCCAATATAGTAGATTAGATCTACTTGAGAGTTAAGGAGAGTGAGCTACGCTCAGGTTTTGGAGCCATCTTTGGAGACCTGGTATATCCTTGTATCTTATCTTTGCAAGACTCATGCATTAATATATTTATCTTCTTTATTTACTTTATGCTTTCATGTGTATGGTTAGTATAATTGTTACATCTTATCATGGGATCTTCACTCCAATCGAGTGCTCTAGTTATCGATTGTAGCTAGAGTAGTAACCAATAGATTAGACCTGGTGTCTAGCCTATAGGTTACCTGAGATCGCTCCTAATCCCACTGTTAGTTGTGGTAGCCCTAGGGGTGACAGCTTTATTAGGCCGTTGGATTCCACCACGTTAGGGTTGGTGTTCGTAGAGCTTTTGGTAGCCTTTCCCCGACTAAGCTTTCACACCCCTCTCGTGAGTCAGAAAGGTACTTGAAAGCCTTAGTTTGGTTTTGGTTAATTGATGAAACATATTTGGTCTAATCCTATGGCTAAGCATGTGTGTAGCTCATGAGATGGATTAGGACCAAGCCAAGTGTTGGAGCTAGCGAGGTGGTAACTATGGAGGAGATGGTGAAGACCACAAGCACTCAAGTGATCAAGTGCTCCATATTTGGTGAAATGGAGAAAATAAGAGAAGTGAAGAGAAGAGGAGAAACAAAGAGGTCCGAAGGCAAGGTATAACCTATAGGCTCTTTGGTTTGGTCATCAAGGCACTTAGTGAGTGCGATCACATTTAGGATAGATAGTCATACTATCAAGAGGAGATATTCATGGTTTATGCGGTGTTCAAGTACCACTAGGTGATCACTAACATGTTGATGTATTAGACCTAATGAGTGACTAACAAGACCCTTGGAAAATGCTTTGAAAAAATGCTAACTCACGTGCACAAGTAGTGAAACACTTTGGTGTTGACACAAAAAAGTAAGGGCGGAAGTTGGAAAGCGAGAAGTGTTGTCCTAAGGACATCAGACGCTCCCTGCGGGAGCACCGGACGTACCTGATGGCTAATCCTAGGTGCAAGTTGTGGTTCAGCCTACATCGGACGCTGCACCGGATGCATAGGTGGCACTGTGCGCGTCTGATGCAGCTAACGTGGCATGAGCTGACGAGTCAGTGGAGCATCAGACACTCGGGGTATCCAATGGCCTTCCATCTGACACATCCAAGGGCTCAGAGATGGTTTTGGATCCTCTCTGGACACCCATCGGATGCTGGCACTAAGCAGGTCTGAAGGGTGCATCCAATGCAGATCCAGAGTGCATATTTTTCGCTCAGAGCGCACTGGGCGCATTCGATGGGTCAGAGCGTCACTTCCTATGAAACATTAACCAGCGCACGAAGCTTAGTGACCGTTGGGATCGGGTGGCCTAAATTCATACCGCAAGGATACGTGGATGTCATCAGAGCATTAGACTCTCTTGGTGCATCTGATGCCTGAGACAGGGCGCGTCCAATGCCTCTCTGTGAGGCCCAACGACTAGCCCTTGTGTTGGGGGCTATTTAAGTGGGTTGGCCGACTAGTCTAGTGGATGCTCTCTCTTGCACATTTTGATACTCTAGCATCCTTGTGAGCTTTGGCAACCCTCCTCACTCATCTCTAGACTTGATTTATTGATTCCAAGTGAGATGGAGTGATCTAGTGCTAAGATTTGACAGTGATTCGTTCAAGTGGCACTAGTTCTTCCCATCGGCGTTGAGTTTTTTGTTACTCTTGGCATGCATTTGTCGGTGCCTAGACGTCTTGGAGGAAGTTTGGTGGAGTTGACAAGAGTTGGTGATTGTTCTTGGCCACCACCGATCACATTTGTGAGGGGTTATTTGGGCCTCATCCCCATCGGTGTGGCAAAAGGCACCTCTAGTGGATTGCTCGTGTTATCGAGCTACCTCTCTTGTGGTAGATTCTTGTGGCGGACATGAGGAGCTTGGCATGGTGCTAATTAACCACCGAATCACCAAGAGTTGGTCGACACAATGGGGACTAGCGTGCCAACAAGCACGTGAACCTCAAGATAAATCGTCTTGTCTCTCGTGTGCTTGATATTGTGACGATTGTCTCTTGGCATTCATGGTGATTGGTCCTTTCCCGAATATTTGGTGATTGGCTCTTTGCAAGGTGCTTGCCATGATTGGTCTTCTGCTTGGTGATGCTCAATGAAACACTTCACTCTCTAGCTCATTTACTTATTGCATTTATATTCAAGTTGAGCTAGTTTCTTAGTGTACCTTAATTGTAATCTATATCTAGTGCTATCTCTTTGTTTAGCTAGATTGATTAATTGCGCTCTAGTGTATTTGCTATTCTCCTCTCATATTTAGTATTTGCCATAGTTTTTCTAGAACTAATTTATTTCATTCATTCCATTGTGTAAGCTCTAGTTAATTGTGTGACATAGAGATACTAGGTAGAATTATTGGATATGTGGCTTGCAGCACAATCTTTATGCTAGTGCAAAAAACTTTGCTATTTGTGTTGCTAATCAATTTTGCCTAAGTGATTTTATAGATTTTTAATTAGGCTATTCACCCCCCCTCTAGATAATTTGGACCTTTCAAGTGGTATTGGACCTAGGTTATCGTTTGTTTGAGGCTTAACCACCTCTGGTGTAAAGATGAATCAAATCAACTATATGGGGAAGCCACCAAATTTTGACGGCACTAACTATGATTGTTGGAAGAGGAAGATGTGTGCCTTCACAAAAGGAATGAATCACAAGATTTGGGATGTGATTGAAAATGATTTTGCAGTGCTTGATACCGCCAATCCTACTCCAAGAGAAGAAGAGAAGCTTCAATGGAATGATATTGCAATCAACCTATTCTATGAAGCCTTCGACATCAAGGTGTTTGAGAAAGTCAAAGACATTGAAAGAGCAAGTGAAGTATGAGAGAGACTTGGCGTATGGTTGCCATAGACTTGGTGGATGATGTTGGTGGTTTGGGTTTGTGCTTGTTATCCTGCCTGGATCCCTAGGACCCGGTTCTCGAAGCATGTAACCCGGCTTAACAGCACAACCATGAGGCCTACATGGCTTTGGGCCAAGCTAAGTAATTAGTTTCATCTAAGTCGAGGGTTTACACAGGGATGGTTTAAGTCGCTCAAGAGGGGTCCCTTGGGGTCTTTGACTTATGGACATGGGAGAAACCTTAGAGGTAAATTTAAAACGGTCTTGGAGAAGGCTTTGTAATGGCCTTGTAGAGAACCCTGTCGACTCACCTTGGAAGTGGATCAAGAGGCTAGCTACCTCGGGCACAAGGGCAACACGACTCGTGGGTAAAGATGTGCAACCTCTGCAGAGTGTAAAACTGATATACCAGTCATGCTCACGGTCACGAGCGACTTGGATTTCTTTGGGATTAGTTGGTTGGTTCTGGTTCGGGTTTGCCAGATGGACTTCAGGTGTGGTTTGCCTGATGGACTTCAGGTGTGGGTTTGCTTGGTGGACTCCATGTGTGGTTGCTTGGTGGATTCCAAGTGTTGGTTGCTCGGTGGATCTCAATCCGAGTGTGGTTTTGCTCGGTGGACTCCGAGTGTTTGTTCTGTTTAGAAGGAGATGATGATTTACACATAGTAAATAGGTGCATAGGAAAATAGGATTAATAGGATTGTGTCGCTTTAGGTGCTTGAGTCAAACAGAGTCAGCCTACCTTTGGACGCTGGAGTTTACGACGAGGAGCAGGAGTACCCTGAAGACGGTGGATTCGACCTAGAAGGCTTGTACTAGGTTGATGAGAACACAAGGTTGATATGTGCCCTTGTGGTTCCCTTCCTGAGTGATGAGTGATCGATCAACGGGCAACATGTCTCTTGGCTGTGTTGATGTGCAGGTGCAGAGCTCGGGCAGTGGTCGAAGGTGAGGTGAAGGTCAAGTAGGGACGTGCCGTGCCGACGGACCGTGAGCGGTGAAGGGCGGACGTGGAGCTTGGACCAACGGACCGGGAGACTTGAGGACCAGCTGTGGTAGCTGGCACGTGGCGTTGACAAGCAAGAGCACATGGGGATGTGCGGTGCATCGGCCGAGTCGGGAGGAAGGTGATGGCGTCGTGACACTTGGCGGGAGGCCGAGAAGGAAGGCGAATGCACTGTGCCCGGCGTGGAGGCTGGACATGCTCCGGCATCGGTGCTGGGACTCGGGGTGTGCGAACCACATCCCGTCTACGGCATGGGTTCGGTAGCTGAGCCTCTAAAAGCTACCCTCGACGGTTTCTGAGTTTGGGCCTCAAAACTCGGGGTGGCCGGTTTCCGAGTTTGGGCCTCAAAACTCGGCGTGGACGGTTTCCAGGTTTGGGCCTCAAAACCTGGGCGCGCGGGTTTCTGAGTTTGGGCCACAAAACTCAGCCTGAGGACAGGTTTCCCGGTTTCAGCCTCAAAAACGGGGGGAAGCCCAGGTTTCCCGGTTTCGGCCTCAAAACCGGGGGAGGTCCGCAAAAAGGACGGTCGACGCGTGGCGGCGTGGAGAGGCTGACACGGAGGCGAGGCTATCCACGAGGTAGGCACGGCGGTCGACTGGGCGGCACGTGGCGGCATCCTGAGGCTTGCGTCGAGGCGAAGCTAAGGGTGAGGAAGGCGTGTGGCCGTCAGATCAACCATCAGCAGAGTTGGACCGGGATACCCCTAGGGTTGGCCGCTTCGCTCTTGTATCTAGGGGTAGAAAGGGGATTATTGTTTTAGGTTATAAATAAGAGAGGCACCCCTCCTCTCTCTCTATCCTTGCAGTCATTTGTTCCTGAGCACTCTCTCTCTAGCCTCCCTGCTTAGGTTCTAATCATACCTCGCTGCAAGCGATCCGCAGAGACGGGAATCATACCTCTGTGTATTTGAATCTTTTGAGGAAACGAGACCGTATTCTCGTTGTCTCCTCGTGTGGAGGAATTTCGGCTGAAATCGAATCGATTCGCGTTTGTGGGTTGTGTTCTTCGCATTTTGGTTTTTCATCTCCCGGAGAATTGCCTAGTTTTTCCTCTCCATGAGATGATTTTCGATTCCACTTGAATCAATTCGTTCTTGGTCGTGAGCTCCTTCTTTCCACCGAAGGATTTCTCCTATAACCTCACGAATTCATAGATCGAGTCGATTTCGTGTTCGTTCTTCCTTCTTTCCCCTTTTGCGGTGATTCACGAATTTCTCTCAATTGACTTGGTGAGGTGCGATGATTTCTTAGGATTAGCACCCCAATACATAGAGGATCATCTGGGAGGAGTTTGATCGAAGTTCTTCTCGATTTGGTTGAGATCGATTTGGAGTTGGCTTTGAACCCGAGCAAGTTTGTGTTTTCTGGGTGGTGGCGGACAGTCCGCGCCTCTGACGGCGGACAGTCAGCGGATCGGGGTTCTTCAGGTTCAGTCAGGGGCAGACCCCTGACTGTTCACTGTCGAGTGAACGGCGGACAGTCCGCGGTACAAACCCGCGGACAGTCCGTGATCTGTCCAGCAGACTTGCAGAACAGTTCTGTTTCTGGTCTCTTGCCGGTGGACAGTCCGGACTTTCAGTGTCGGACAGTCCGGCATTGGGCGGACAGTCCGGGATCCTGACCCCGGACAGTCCGCGAATCGGCTGTTTGTGCAGTCTTGTTCCTTGGCTTTGGCAGTTGGTTTTGGGGTTTTTCCGAAGGTTCCGTTGTACCACTAGGACACCTACTAGGGTATCCACCTACTCGTAGGTCGTGAACTCTCCGGTCGTTTCGAGTCTTCGTTTTTGGGGTGACTTTCTAGGACAAGGGCCATACTATTCACGAGTTGAATTTGAGGCTCCCATTCACCCCCCTCTGGTCGCTAATCCGGTCCTTCAATTGGTATCAGAGCCGGTTAAGGGATCTTCTCTACCTTAATCGGTTTCGGATCCTAAGGGTGACATGGAACGAGGGAACGGCAAGGATCCGTGGTTCGATGGAATGAACTATCCCTATTGGAAGATTCAGATGCGTGCTTATCTCAACATCATCGGATCTCCTGTCTGGGAGATATGTGAGAATGCTGAGTACGTAGTCCTTGCGGCTCGTGTGGGTCAGATCCAGATTGATCAGCACGAGGCCAACTCCAAGGCTCGTAACGCTCTTTTGGCCAGCATCTCGCTTCCTGAGTTTGAGCGTGTCTCTGAGCTTGAGACGGCACGAGAGATCTGGGTGAAGCTTCAGAGCTATCACGAGGGGACCGCTCAGGTCAAGACCAGACTCTTCGAGACATACAAGCGCGAGTACGAGAACTTTGTTCTGTTGGAGGGAGAGACGATTGACGCCATGTTCGCTCGTTTCCAAACGATTGTGAACAAGATGCGTGCCAATCGGGCTAACCTACTCTATGACGATCATGAGAGGGCTCTCAAGTTGCTATACGCCCTGGATCGAAGGGTATGGGAGGTGAAGGTGTCGACCATCATAGAGTCTACATCTTATGACACCCTCACCGTGGACGAGCTGTTCAGCAAGCTCAAGTCCACCGAGATCGATCATCTGACTCAGGCCAAGCTGAAGAACCCATCTTCACATACCATGGCTTTGGTCTCTAGCACAGGTGGATCGACTTTTTCTGCTGACCCTTCACCTCCTCTGTTTTCGTTGTCATCTTTGCTTACAGTCACAGAGGAGCAGTTGGAGGCGGTTGGAGACGATGAGCTCGCCCTCGTCATCACCCGGTTCTCGCGGTTTCACAACAACCGCCTGAATCGCCGGCGTGGTGGCGCACGTGAGGGCTGCTACAAGTGTGGTGACCTAGACCACTTCATGGCGAACTGCCCCAAGAATGACAAGAACTTCACCGGCAAGAACCGCAACTCCAGGCGCAAGGGCAAGCCGGAGAACAAGGCCGGAAGAAGAAGGGCAGCTATCACCGAGAGGACATGGAGAAGGCTTTCAACGCCGGTCGGCGTGCCTTCCTCGCCACCATCAGTGACGGCGAGAAGATCTCCGACGGTGACTCCAGCGATGATGGGTCCGAGCACAATACTGAAGAATGCTTCAACGGACTCTGCTTCTTCGGCCACTCCTCCAAGGGTCTCTGCACCATGGCCTTGGACGAAGAGGACGCCAAATGCCAGGCAAAGGACGCCGACACCGACGACGACGACTATGCTTCCGAGGTATCAACCTCTTCTCTTGTCGATCGTCTTACCGGTGAGCGCGACTCTCTTGTCGACATAGTTCTCGCTCAGGACAAGCAACTCAAGCGAGCTATCCGAGAGCGCAATGAGTTTAAGGCTAAGATGAATGAGGCGCTTAAGGAGCTTGAGTTAGCTAGGTCCGAGGTGAAGGTGACCGATGTGGAGGAGTGTGAGGAGTGCACGATGCATATGACAAACTTTGTCACCCTGCAAACCAAGTATGCCTCCTTGATTGAGGTGTATGATGAGCTGAAAAGTAGGCTAGACTTGGTGGGTGATTGCAAAGAGTGTCCCTCTCTGAAGAAGGAGCTGGAGGAAGTGAAGGCGAGGTCTTTCTTGTTGGGTGCGTTCAAGCTTTGTCCTAGCTTGCGAACTGAGTTGGCAGAAGTTAGTGCCAAGCTTGCTGAAGCCTTGAAGGCCAGCTCAGTTAGCACCTTGTCCGCTCCATGTGAGCGATGTGTGGGGATGGAGCTTGAGATTGCCAACTCTCAGCATGACAGGATGCAAACCGAGGAAGAAAACACATACCTTCGGTCCATCCTGAGTTGAGTGTCATGCAGTGAGCCGCAGTTGGGCATGATGATCAGTCAGTTCAAGAGAGGAACTGATTGCTCGGGAGTAGGCTTTGCTTCAAGTGGGAAGGGCGCTAGTAGCTTTGGCAAGATCGGTGAGTTTAGTGGAGTGAATCCTAGTGAGAAGCCATCCGCTATCCCTAAGCTCACCAAGATCACCCCACCTGAGCCTCCCAAGCCTATCACCAAGGATGGCATCCTTGATGAACCTCCCAAGGCTCCACCTCGCAAGCAAGTGTGGATTCCAAAACCTAACCATCTTAGGAACACACTTGACACCCTTCCTGACGTATCTAGTGATCCCCTTCCGAAGGGCAAGCAGCCAGCCAGAGTGAACAACCCTCGCAACCATAGGAACCAACAACCCAAGAGAGTGGTGAGGTTCGAGTGCAAATATTGTCACCGTGAGGGTCACCTAGCTGAGTTCTGCTTTCGGAGGAAGAGAGACGCTAGGAAGGAGTTGGAGCTGAACAACCAGGCCAGGCACCACCCTCTCCATGGTGTGCAAGGTCGGGGAGTTCAGAGGCAGGGCGCTAGGCCTAGAGGTGCACCTCCTCAGGCTGCTAGGCCCCACGCAGCTAGACCACTAGGTGGTGGTCGTGCCCATCGCGGTTCCGGTCGTCCTCAATACGACTGTGAGCCGAGTGTAAGAGGTTTTGCTGCTCAGTCCCATAGCGGAACACCTTTTCAGTATGGTGGTGATCGCTTTGCTCAAATGGGACATAGTGGTGAGTTTGGAGGTTTTCCGTTCCATAGCGGACCATCTTTTCAGTTTGGTGGTGATCGCTATCCACCCATGGGACGAGGACAGTTTGGTGTTGCTACTAACACTTTTTCTGGGCTTATGACACAGCACTGGTATCCTTCTCAGTATACTAACCCCAGTGTTGTGCCATACGCTCACTTCCTGCCTTTCTATTGATGCAGGAACTTCGGTTGGAGAACATGTGGCTCATGGATTCCGGGTGTTCGCGCCACATGACTGGAAAGAAGGAATGGTTCTCCAGCCTTAGCCCCGTGATGCACAAGGAGTACATCACTTTCGGGGATAATAGTAGAGGTAAGGTTGTTTCTCAAGGAGCTATTCGGCTCAATGAGAACTTTGTTCTTAAGGATGTTGCTTTGGTTTCGAACTTGCATTACAATTTGCTTTCTGTTTCGCAACTTCTTGAGGATGATTGTGAAGTGCGCTTTAAGAAGGGTTTGAGTCGTGTTTTAGACCCCCGGGGAGATCTTGTTTGTTGGATCGTCCCTTTTGGCCATGTTTTCAGAGCCGACTTTTCTCGCTCTTTCGGCTCTGCTAGATGTTTGATGGCTGGTCCTTCTTCTAATTTGTGGAAGTGGCATAGGAGGCTCGGTCACTTGAGTTTTGACTTGCTTGCAAGACTTAGCTCACTTGGCCTAATCCAAGGATTGCCCAAGCTTAAGTTTCAGAAGGACCTTGTTTGCCATCCTTGTCGTCACGGGAAGATGGTTGCTGCTTCTCACCCACCTGTTAATCAGGTGATGACAAAGCGACCCGGCGAGCTTTTACATATGGACACAGTTGGTCCGGCTCGGGTTTGCTCAGCGGGTGAGAAGTGGTACGTTCTAGTGATCGTTGACGATTTTTCGAGGTATTCTTGGGTGTTCTTCATGGAGGGTAAGGATGAAGTTTTTCCTTTTGCTCGTGATCTAATTTTGAAGTTGAAAACTAAATTTCCTACTGATACCATTAGAGCTATTCGTAGCGATAATGGTACTGAGTTTGATAACTCTCAGTTTGCTTCTTTCTGTTCTTTTAATGGAATCGAGCATCAGTTCTCTTCTCCTTATGTCCCCAGCAGAACGGTGTTGTTGAGCGCAAGAACCGGACCCTTGTTGAGATGGCCAGGACGATGCTCGATGAGCATAGGACTCCTAGGCGTTTTTGGGCCGAGGCGATCAACACCACTTGCCATGTCTCAAATCGCATCTTTCTTCGAGCTTTCATGAAGAAAACTTCTTATGAGTTACGTTTTGGATGGGTACCCAAGGTGTCTCATTTTCGGGTGTTTGGGTGTAAGTGCTTCATCCTGAAGCAAGGCAATTTGGACAAATTTGAATCTCGTTCTGCTGATGGGGTGTTTCTTGGTTATGCTTCTTACTCACGTGCTTATCGAGTTCTTAACCTGGAGACTAACCGGATAGTGGAGACCTGCGAGGTCACATTCGACGAGACTATGCCTTGTGTTTCTTCTGCTTTTGATGTTGCAGGAGAACAGGAGCTGGGAGAGACCATCTTTGTGGAGGAGGAGCAGGAGAATGCCGATTGGGGTGATCCCGAGCCAACTCCACTAGCTGCCCCCGTCGACCCTGTGACGTCTACTTCGGCTTGAGGACCCGATCCCACGACATCTTCTTCTTGGGGTCCTCTTGAGCCACCTCTCCAGCAAGCACCCGCTGCGCCTGAGGGAGCGACTGCATCTGGCGAGGGGGAGGCGACTTCGGCGAGGCAAGCGCCCCGAAGCGTTCAGCAAGTTCACCCCCCGCAGCAGATGATCGGCGGCATCGACCAGCGAGTCACGCGGTCGCGAGCGTATGGAATCTCTCACTTTGCTCATTCTGCATTCGTTGCTTCTTTTGAGCCCAACGATGTTGGACACGCCCTTTCTGATTCTAACTGGGTTAATGTCATGCATGAGGAGTTAGAAAACTTTGAGCGAAACCAAGTTTGGAACCTAGTTCCACCTCCACCAGAATGCCACCCTATAGGCACCAAATGGGTTTTCAAAAACAAAGAGGGTGAGGATGGGATGGTAGTGAGGAACAAGGCTAGGCTAGTAGCCCAGGGTTTTTGCCAAAAAGAGGGGATAGACTATGAGGAAACCTTTGCCCCTGTAGCCCGTTTAGAAGCCATTAGAATCCTTCTAGCCTTTGCTGCTTTGAAGGGTTTTAAGCTTTTCCAGATGGATGTCAAGAGTGCCTTCTTGAATGGATATATAGAGGAAGAGGTTTATGTTAGGCAACCCCCTGGTTTCGAGGATCCCAAGTTTCCAAACCATGTCTATAAACTTTCAAAAGCTTTGTATGGTTTGAAACAAGCCCCGAGAGCGTGGTATGATCGTTTGAAAACCTTTTTACTCTCCAAGGGTTTTAAAATGGGACGGGTCGATAGAACTTTGTTTCTCCTCAAGCAAGGCAATGACACCCTGTTAGTCTAGATTTACGTGGATGATATCATCTTTGGTGGCTCCTCTCACGCGCTTGTTGCCAAGTTTGCAGATACTATGAGCAGGGAGTTTGAGATGAGTATGATGGGTGAGTTGACCTTCTTCCTCGGGTTGCAAATCAAGCAAACCCGAGACGGGACATTCGTACATCAAGGCAAATACACGAAGGACATCCTGAAGAAGTTCGACATGGGCGAGGCCAAGCCTCTTACGATGCCCATGGCGACGACTGCTGTGATGGACACGGACCAGGACGGAGAGGCAGTTGACCAGAAGGAGTACAGGAGCATGATCGGCTCGCTCCTGTACCTGACGGCAACGAGGCCGGACATACAGTTTTCTGTGTGTCTGTGCGCTCGTTTTCAAGCGTCCCCTTGGACTTCCCACAAGCAAGCAGTCAAAGCGCATCATGAGGTACCTCCGATACACTCCTGAGTTCGGACTTTGGTACTCTTCTTCTTCGACTCTTTCGCTTTGTGGTTACTCCGATGCGGATTTTGCCGGCTGTCGGCTTGAGCGCAAGTCTACTTCTGGGACTTGTCAATTTCTTGGCTCTTCACTGGTTTCGTGGTCTTCTCGCAAACAGTCGAACATAGCCCAGTCTACTACAGAAGCCGAGTATGTTGCCGCTGCTTCTTGTGCTTCGCAGCTTTTATGGATGGTTGCTACATTGCGTGATTTTGGTCTAGATTTCAGTCGGGTTCCTTTACTTTGCGACAACACTTCTGCCATTAGTGTAGCAAAGAACCATGTTCTTCACTCCAAGACCAAGCACATCGATGTTCGCTTTCACTTTCTTCGTGATCACTATGAGAAAGGCGACATTGATCTTAGGCATGTAGACACCCATAACCAGGTTGCGGATATTTTCACCAAGCCTTTGGATCTCTCAACTTTTGCTAGGTCGAGAGGTGAGCTTGGCGTGTGTTTCCCCTTTTAGATGGGGGAAACATTTTGCTTGTTGTAAAATAAACTGACTTTCTGATCCTTTTTGTTTTTGGGTCTTGAGTCTTTCTGTTTTTATTTTGGCTCCAATTCTGAGTTCATCATGCATACATCTTTCATTTTCAAGTTTCATGTCTATATTCCTTAGAATGAATTTATGCTTTGATTAGTGTATGCTTCGATGGTATATGATGATGCTTGTAGCTTAGGCTCTCTTTGATCACTGCTACAATTTGTGAGCTAAGCTAATTTTTCAGAATGCTGAACATGCTTAATGAACTTAAAACTTGATACATGTTCACCATTGAGTTTGGCAACTAGCATGTGTAGGATGTGTTGAGGTCACTTGAGCTATTTCATATATGCTAGGTTGCTATGTCTCTAGTTCTGAGTCTTTCACTTGCTTGGACTGTTCATATCTTGCTTAAAATAAACCAAGTGTTAGTGAATTGAAAAGATCGAGATGAGATTGCTTTGTCAGCACATCACGGTATCGAGACTGTTTCTCATAGCACTTTGAGTTAAACTTGAGCCGTGTAGTGTAAGATCGAAACCGATGTTTTAAGCTTCTAATTGCATATGCATAGGCTTAGCACGGTTGAAAAGTTATGCAATGACAAGCTTTCACTACAAGAAACTTGTTAATCTTTGACGCTCAATCCATGACGATATGTGAAAACCGTCACAGATAATGAAGAACTTCTTTAGTATCTATGACAGTTTTCAGATATCATCATGGATTGAGCGTCACATATTTACAAATTTCTTGTAGTGTTTCAACCTCTCGCAATCACATGCTGAATTTGAACTTGTGTTAATAACCGCTGCAATTTCTCCGATAAAATCTGAAAACACAAGTCCATATTTCACTCTATAGCATGATGATTGAACTTTGCTAGGGATAGTTCACCTGGTATACATGTTTAGCACTTGTTTGACTTCCTATTTATACATGTTCAGTGCTATTTTGATGGTGAAACCCGTTTCTGAATGGCTTAAAACTGCTCACTAAGCTTCTGCATTCATATTCTGTATTCGGTGATCAGTTTGAGCCTTTGCTAGCACTTTTACATGTTGCTTCGTAGTCGGATCAGCACTCCTTAGAGCATTCTTTCACTCTTTCGAGTATATACCTGAAGCTGCTAACTTGCACTTTTAACTCATGTGCATTTGCTTGACTCCGATAGGCATGACCTAGCTCCGTTTTCCTTACTTGAGCTTTTACCCTTTTCTTTTGGTTGCAATTTGCCCCCAAGGGGGAGAATGCTTCTGGTGGTGTCAATTTGCAATTTATTCTTCAATTACTGAGGGGCAATTTATTCTTCACTTGCTGAGGGGGAGTTCTTTGAGTGAGGGGGAGTTTTTCTGTGCCGTTCTGAGTCGATTTCTTATTTGATATCGATCATTTCAGCTAGTTGTGTCGAGCCTCTGTGCCTCTATCTTGAGGGACTAGCTGTTTTGATGGTTCTTGATTGGTATCGTGCTTACTGCTGGTTGTGTCGAGCCTCTGTGCCTCTATCTTGAGGAACTAGTAGTACCTGCCTGTTATGCAGTCTTCGTGCGGCTTCGAAGCTTTCAGCTAGTGGTGTTGAGCCCTTTCTGCCTCTTCTTGAGGACTAGCTCGTTTCTGACTTGGTTGCGTCGAGCCGTTGCCCATGTCTTTGGGAACCAAGTCTTGTGCTCTGTTTTTGATCGAGTTTTGCTCCTTGATGAGTTGTTGCTCCGATTTCTTGCTTGGTTGTGTCGAACCGTTGCCCATGTCTTTGGGGACCAAGCTTCGCTTATTTCGATTTGTGCTTCTTCGGCCTTTTCTCCGGCTTTTGGACATCTCGAGTGAGCTCTTCTCCTTCTATCTAATTCTGTTTTCTTTCTATTCTGGTTACGATTACTATGAGTTGACGATGCACTCATCAAGGGGGAGATTGAGAACACAAGGTTGATATGTGCCCTTGTGGTTCCCTTCCTGAGTGATGAGTGATCGATCAACGGGCAACATGTCTCTTGGCTGTGTTGATGTGCAGGTGCAGAGCTCGGGCAGTGGTCGAAGGTGAGGTGAAGGTCAAGTAGGGACGTGCCGTGCCGACGGACCGTGAGCGGTGAAGGGCGGACGTGGAGCTTGGACCAACGGACCAGGAGACCTGAGGACCAGCTGTGGTAGCTGGCACGTGGCGTTGACAAGCAAGAGCACATGGGGATGTGCGGTGCATCGGCCGAGTCGGGAGGAAGGTGATGGCGTCGTGACACTTGACGGGAGGCCGAGAAGGAAGGCGAATGCACTGTGCTCGGCGTGGAGGCTGGACATGCTCCGACATCGGTGCTGGGACTCGGGGTGTGCGAACCACATCCCGTCTACGGCATGGGTTCGGTAGCTGAGCCTCTAAAAGCTACCCTCGACGGTTTCCGAGTTTGGGCCTCAAAACTCGGGGTGGCCGGTTTCCGAGTTTGGGCCTCAAAACTCGGCGTGGACGGTTTCCAGGTTTGGGCCTCAAAACCTGGGCGCGCGGGTTTCTGAGTTTGGGCCACAAAACTCAGCCTGAGGACAGGTTTCCCGGTTTCAGCCTCAAAACCGGGGGGAAGCCCAGGTTTCTCGGTTTCGGCCTCAAAACCGGGGGGAGGTCCGCAAAAAGGACGGTCGACGCATGGCGGCGTGGAGAGGCGGGCGCGGAGGCGAGGCTATCCACGAGGTAGGCGCGACGATCGACTGGGCGGCACGTGGCGGCATCCTGAGGCTTGCGTCGAGGCGAAGCTAAGGGTGAGGAAGGCGCGTGGCCGTCAGATCAGCAATCAGCAGAGTTGGACCGGGATACCCCTAGGGTTGGCCGCTTTGCTCTTGTATCTAGGGGTAGAAAGGGGATTATTGTTTTAGGCTATAAATAAGAGAGGCACCCCTCCTCTCTCTCTATCCTTGCAGTCATTTGTTCCTGAGCACTCTCTCTCTAGCCTCCCTGCTTAGGTTCTAATCATACCTCGCTGCAAGCGATCCGCAGAGACGGGACTCATACCTCTGTGTATTTGAATCTTTTGAGGAAACGAGACCGTATTCTCGTTGTCTCCTCATGTGGAGGAATTTCGGCTGAAATCGAATCGATTCGCGTTTGTGGGTTGTGTTCTTCGCATTTTGTTTTTTCATCTCCCGGAGAATTGCCTAGTTTTTCCTCTCCGTGAGATGATTTTTTATTCCACTTGAATCAATTCGTTCTTGGTCGTGAGCTCCTTCTTTCCACCGAAGGATTTCTCCTATAACCTCACGAATTCATAGATCGAGTTGATTTCGTGTTCGTTCTTCCTTCTTTCCCCTTTTGCGGTGATTCACGAATTTCTCTCAATTGACTTGGTGAGGTGCGATGATTTCTTAGGATTAGCACCCCAATACATAGAGGATCATCTGGGAGGAGTTTGATCGAAGTTCTTCTCGATTTGGTTGAGATCAATTTGGAGTTGGCTTTGAACCCGAGCAAGTTTGTGTTTTCTGGGTGGTGGCGGACAGTCCGCGCCTCTGACGGCGGACAGTCCGCGGATCGGGGTTCTTCAGGTTCAGTCAGGCGCAGACCCCTGACTGTTCACTGTCGAGTGAACGGCGGACAGTCCGCGGTACAATCCTGTGGACAGTCCGTGACCTGTCCAGCAGACTTGCAGAACAGTTCTGTTTCTGGTCTCTTGTCGGCGGACAGTCCGGACTTTCAGTGTCGGACAGTCCGGCATTGGGCGGACAGTCCGGGATCCTGACCCCGGACAGTCCGCGAATCGGCTGTTTGTGCAGTCTTGTTCCTTGGCTTTGGCAGTTGGTTTTGGGGTTTTTCCGGAGGTTCCGCTGTACCACTAGGACATCTCCTAGGGTATCCACCTACTCGTAGGTCGTGAACTCTCTGGTCGTTTCGAGTCTTCGTTTTTGGGGTGACTTTCTGGGACAAGGGTCATACTATTCACGAGTTGAATTTGAGGCTCCCATTCACCCCCCCCCTCTGGTCGCTAATCCGGTCCTTCAGTTGATGCTACCTCCGGTCGACGTTCCTGAGGAGATGGCGTCCAGTTCCGCGAGTCTACATCAGAGTCTTCATTAGAGTTATTCATGAGAGTCTACACTTTTCTTTTGGACCCGAGGGTCATTTTTGTAATAATGTTCGATATATTAATAAAACATTGATTTTGATATTACTATGATGTTGATATATGTATGAATATTGATACTGACATACATATATTGTGCCCCCAATTTTGTTCTTAAAATTGGGGTGCGACAGCCACGCCACCAGAGTCCAGTCAAATTCATAGAGCCGTCCTAGCTAGGGTTTGCTACCGAACAAGTTCAGTTGCCTCGGAGACAGCGTCCGGTCATAGTAGTGACCCAAAACCTACTCCGTTTCAACTCCAACTTCTTCTCATTTGCAAGTGTGACAACCCACCAAGTGTACACCACCTTGTGCACGTGTATTAGCCTTTCACAAATGTTTTTCAAATGATTTTTGCTTGCTCTCTTCTCACCACTCGATCCTAGCAACATCACATCATTAGATCACCCAAGTGGCACTAGATAAACGATATGCAAACAAGTTTGTCCCTGTTGTTAGTATGGTCATCTATCCTAAATCAGGTCATAATATTTTGTACACACCTATGACTAGTGAAATGAAATGTCCTACAAATATATCTTTGTTGCATTCCATTTCATCTCCTCCATGTCATCTCCTTCTATATTGACGCAACACATGCAACAACCTTGATAATCAAATGATATGATCCACTTCATATCATCATGTGACCCTATTGGTTCATTGACCTTGACCTCACTTGCTATTCACTATTGCATTGGTCCATTGGTGCCAATTCATTGCTCAAGCATCCTGCCACGCAGTCCAGCACTTCAAAGACTCTAACTTGCCCTTCACTCTTGCAACCAGTTCATCAAGTCAAGTCTTGCATCTTCTCCACCTTAGCCACATGACTCTGTGTCATGTATCATATGCAATGAGCTCCTTCATCAAATGTGTGAGCTTTGCAACATCTCCAAGCCATTTCCATCTCCATGGCATGTGTTGTTCATACTAATGCATCTTTGGACTAATCACGTATGTCAATTAAACACATATTAGTCATAGGTTGTGATTCTATTACCAAAACCAAATAGGGATGATCTTTTAGTGGCTGACATTGCAGGCCCATGTATACTAGTAGGTAACGGTGTTTAAATGACACCCATCTCCACCCACCCAGCCACCCTATCCCTCACACCAAATAAAAAATAGAATAACTTCATCCCTCAAACTAAACATGAGATGTGTTCAACCCAACCATTAAAACTAGTGAAAGGATCAAGATGCCCAAGAGGGGGGGTGAATTGGGCTTTTCTAAAACTTTTGCAATAATTAAATCCTAACAAGCCCAATTAACCCCCTAGTGCCTAGAACTGTGATTCTCTAAACTCTACCGCACAAAAGACTATCATTAAACCATTTCTACTCTAGCATGGCAATTCAACTTATGAAAGAACAACAAGTAATTTGCGGAATTGAATTGCTCAAAAGTAAATGTGTATGTAAAGAGAGTAGAGATGACACGACGATCTTTTTCCCGAGGTATCGAGGTGTCGGTACACCCCCTAGTCCTCGTTGGAGCACCCGCGCAAGGGTATTGCTCCCCCTTGATCCGCGCAAGGATCAAGTGCTCACTACGAGCATATTCTTCGCCACTCTGGCCCGGTGAATCGCTCGCTACCGGTCACAACTCGGCTTGGGTCATCCACAAAGCCTCTAGATGATCACCAAGCTCTCCGATCGCCACCAAGCCATCTAGGTGATGCCGATCACTAAGAGTAACAAGCTAGAACTCTCACTTGACCAATACAAGGCCAAAGAGATGGATGGATGCACACTTTCTACTCAATTCTCACTAGGAGGTCACTAATTCTCTCAATTAGCAATTCTCTCAACCTCACTAGGGCTCTTGCTCTTTCTCACACTCACTATGTGTTTCTCAGCAGAGGAAAGTGGCAAGAACACTCTAATGGATGGGGAGCGGGAGGAGTATAAATACTTCCCCCAACCAGCCATCCAAAAGAGCACTGAACAGGTGTTTCTGCGGGGGCATCGAACGCTCCGATGCCTGGCATCGAACGCTCCGATGCCTGGCATCGAATGATCCGATGACTTCGACCAACGGTCGACTGTACAACCTATTAGACAAGTTAAAGGAGCATCGGACGCTGGGCAGCGTCCGATGCCATCACAATGGACGCGTCCATTGTGATTTTACCCTGTTTGGAACCCCTCTGCATGGACATCGGGCGCTGGCCCTCAGCGTCCGATGCATGCCCAAGTTCACTCGCAAGTGAACAGTGGCACGGGCACGTCCGATGTGGCAACATCGGAGCGTCCGATGCCACGCACCAGACTAAACCCTAGTCTGAGTGAGCCTCGGACGTGTCCGATGCTCACCAGGCCAGTGTCTGATGCCTGTTTCACAGGCAAGACTCACTCGAATCGTGATGTGGCCTTAACAACTTTTCATCCTTACGACATAAGGCATCTCTCTGAGCTACCAAGGGCTATGAAATAACAAGTGTGCACCACACCTACCTCAATAGACTCATCTAGGTCAAGCTACTGATTCACGCTCCCCTTTATAGTACGACCAAAGGAAAAACAAAGACCTAAGACTACCTAAGTGTCCTTCAACACCATGTGACACTTAGCCTAGCCTATCACCGTCTTCGTCGTTTGTCCTTTGAAAACCGAAACGATTTCCATCGCCAGGGGACATGAACTCCATATGTCTGTATCGTTGCCATTACCGTGACCTAACTCATCCCTGTTTCTGCAAAACACACGTTAGTCACAGTAATCTTGTGTTTCATCCAATCGCCGAAACCCACTAGGGGCCAAGATGTGCTCAATCTCCCCCTTTTTGGTGATTGATGACAACACTACCTCGAGTATAGAGAGAAGAGGTTTTCAAATCATGACATGTATGAACTTGCAATGAATAGGAGAAAATGATTAGAGGCAAGATCATACATATCATGCCAACATCCTGCACTCAACAAGTTAGAGTGAAAAGCAAGTGCAAGAGTAAAGAGCTCAAATACATAATAAGTGAGAATTAAGCGCAAGTAATCTAGTGAAACGAAATGACATGTCATATAATATATCATAGTGAGCACATACATGTCTTAAGATCCATAGCACACATATATAGCATAATAAGGTGCAAAAGAAGCGATATGTAAAGAGCGTATTTGAAACATAACACAGCAAAAGAAGCAAATCCCTCTCACATGGCTCCCCCTATTGCTATACTCGACCCACTCTCCCCCTTTGGCATCAAGCGCCAAACTAAGCGTCAGAGGGCGGAGGTGGTGCAGACGAGTCAGGTGCAGTCTCTGGAGAGCGTTGGGTGAACTCAAACTGCTGTAAGATCACCTCGGAGTCTGAAGAAGAGGACCCAGCAGACTGACCCTCTGTGGCTATACACGGAGGTGAATCGGTCTGGGTTGGGTCTGCCTGCTCTGGCTGCTCAACCTGCTCGGTCTGCTCTGCTTGCTCTGTCTCTGGCTGCTCTGGAGCTATCGGCTCTGTCGCAGTCACCGTCTCGGTAGCTGTGGCCGCCTGAGCCTCGGAGTGCGGAAGCTCTGGAATAGAAGATAGCTCAGGCAGTGTTGTAGTGGTAGTCTCGGACTGGACAGGCTCTGTCTGCTCGGACGACGCGACTGAACTCGGAAGAGTCTCAGTAGTGGAGGTCACTGGAGCTGTCAACGTCGGAACCGGACCCTGAAGATCTGGAGTGGGAAGTCCGGTGAGCTCGCTGAAAGTGGCAGACAGATCCTGCGTCACTGAAGTGGTTGTTGGTAGTTCTTAACTTCACTAAAGATAGAGCTAGGCAACTATCCCCGGTAACGGCCCATAAATGCTTGTTGACACTTGCTAACGTCGTTACTAGGAGTAGACTATGGAATCTATCCCTGGCAACGGCGCCAGAAATGCTTGTAGCAAGTCCAGTCACTATACCTAAAGGAGTGAAGCTAAAGCAGCTATCTACTAATGTCAAATGAGGTTGTCAATCCCGACACTAGTAGGAGCTAGCTAGAGAGATTGCAATCTACCTAGAGGAGATTCTGCAAGCACACAGAACTATCGTAGTAGCACTTCGCCTGGGAGTACCAGGTGTCGATTTATTTGATCCCAAAGGAAGGCTAGGGTGGTGTATGAGTCGAGTCAAGGAGGGGATGAGAGTCGAAGAATAAGAAAGGGAAAAGGAGAGGAGAGAAGAGAGGAGATGAAAGGCTAGAAAGAATTTATGAGTGGATATGTAAGGATGAATGGAATGGCTAAGGTAAGGTGGATAGACAGGTAGATAGGGGGAATAAGATAACTAAGGATAACTAATATAACTAACTAATAATTAATTACTACTCCTAGATAACTACGAAGCAAGATAGGCAAATGCCAAATAAGCAACCAAGTTAAGAATAGTTTTATTCCTATCTTGTCAAGTACCGAGGCGTACTAGCCTTTACCACTGACTTAGGTTGAACGCTAGCACAACGAGCCTTACTGTTAAACTAGACCAACTACGTGGTGGAATTCAAGGCGCACAGGGCTGTCACCACCTGCTTGCTTCCACAGCTATCCGGGGGTCTAGCCGTATCTAAAGGTAAGTCTATAACTAAGCACCATGCCTAATTATATTCTAACTATCTCTACCCTGGCCTAGAATAGAGACACCCTTGCGGACATCAGAGCAAATACTTGACTTAATAAGATAAACACTAAACTAACTAAGCAACCTATTGGCAAAGATCAAACACTAAGCACACTAGAGATTAACTACTATGGCTAAGTGAATTGAGATGTAGGATAGCTAGGTACTCAAGCAATCAATCAAGTATACTACTCAATACTGGCAAGTAGAATAAAGTAATACTTGAAATGATGAACTAGAATATAGTAAAGTGCTTGAGTTACAATAGCAAAACCTGAACCGGAGATGAAGGAAAACTCTTCCCAACTCCAGGACCGATTACTCGCACGCTTCTACTCTTGAGCTAAGCCTTGAGCAGCGCTTCCGCGAGGGCAATGAGGCAAGGATGCCTTGCTCTACTAGCTACCTACTTGCCTAAGCTTGGCTAACTCCTAAGCTATTAGCTCTCTAGCTTTAGCCTTGCTTTCTTCTTCCTTCCTTTCCTTGCTTGAAGTGAAGTGACGCCTCCAGGGGGGTATTTATAGTAGAGAGGTGGAGTAGGGGCTACTCCACCGCCACATCATTGATCCGCGTGATGATGGATGAGAGCCCTTGGATCGTAACCTCCTTCAGATCAATGGTGGAGAAGAATTAAGCATGTGCTTCCTTAATTCAACATGTGCTTCTTTGCATGGCGGCATGCATGATCCATGCCACTCCATCCTGAGCCCTCCGATGCCACCGACCTAGTGACCGAGGGCTAAGATTTGGCCCTGGGGTGGTCACACGGATCAGTGACGTGGCAGGGGAGAAGTTTGGGCACCACCCCGCTAGGGCCCAAATGGGCCATGGTGAGTGGTCTCGGCCCCCGGTGGGTCCATTCTCCAAATTTGGTCCAAATCCTGCATTCAAATAAAAATCTATGGACATGTGGAATTTGCTTAGTTTGAAAACTATTTGACTACTTTTCATGCCTTTTTGGTGAATTTTTGGGTAAAATGTTGAAGGTAAAACAAGTGCTTAAGGACCATCAACAGTGGTCGTCGCAAACAGGTAGTCTGTCGGACGTGGCGTGAACCCAGTGCGAAGCGAGCTAAACAGCTGAGCTCCTCCAGGTGGTGTAGTAAAACTGGTGAACTAGGAGGAGCTGGGGCCAGGAAACTACTGCTGCTGAGTGAACTGCTGCGGTGGAACTGGTGGCTGCCACTGAATCTGCTGGGGCTGCGGTGGAGGCTGCTGCCACTGCCACTGGGGTAGACCACTCATGACCCTCTC
Organism: Coix lacryma-jobi var. lacryma-jobi; assembly: GCA_009763385.1. Lineage (NCBI taxonomy): Eukaryota > Viridiplantae > Streptophyta > Magnoliopsida > Poales > Poaceae > Coix > Coix lacryma-jobi. The sequence continues at coordinate 36,776,498 of CM019826.1, forward strand.
CATGAAGCTCAGGGTCTGCTGCTGAAGCTCCATCATCAGGCGCTGCAGGGCATCTGACCGCTCCTGGGCCTGCTGCTGTGCCAAGACCTGTGCCTGAGCTAGGCGCTGCTGCTCCTGTGCGAGACGCTGGACGTCCTGAGTGACCGTTCGATGCTGCTCCTCCATCCGGGATAGGATCGCAATAAGTGTTGGGTCGGAGGAAGCAGTACCACTCGTCCCGGCCTGAGAGTCGTGAGCTCGAGGCTGGTAGTGAGGTGGGAGGTGGTACTCCTCGTCAGAGCTGTCTGTGGGGTCGTCAGCCACGAACGTGTCCTCTCCCTCTAGGTCTGCAAGCTCCTGCTCTGCGAGGGCTCGGACTGTCTCGTCCTGCTCCTGAGCTGACTCTGGCAACTTTGGCCGATGTCTCAAGCTAGACGATGCCCCTGCTGTTGCTGCTTGCGGTCCTGACCGTGTCCCAGAAGCTGACTCATGTTATAGGCGGGGAACACGGTCGCGGAGCCGGTGAGTGACTGATCTGGACGTCTCCCGGTGGTGGCAGCTACCTTCCAAAGAATATAGGAAATCCAGTGCGCATAAGGTAGCTGCCTGCGGGCCTTGATGCCCTCTGCCACTGTATCCTCCATCTCACAGATGATCACATCCAAAATATCAAACTCCTTTTGCTGAATCAGATAAGATAGAAGCCATAGCCGGAGTCGTGAGATAGCCTCCCTGAAACCGACACGGGGCAGCAAGGTGTGCCGCAGGACCTCATGGAGGATCCGAGCCACAGGAGTGAGATCCTTCGGCGCTCGGCTCGAACCCTCCCCAAAGGGCTCACGGAAACACGGGCGCACCAGGTCTGTGAGGGGCTGCTCTCCGCCGTGAGGGCGTCGCGGTGTCTCGGTCCTATCGTAGCACAGGTCATGAATCCGAGTCTGCGAGTGACTAAGGCCAAACCAGTCTCTGATCTCTGAAGTGAAAAACCTGTAGTGCTCGCCGCCAAAAGAAAACTTTATGGTCTCTCTGTCTAGGTGCACCCAAAGTGACGCGTAAAACTAGAAGACCCAATCCTCTATGTATGAGCCAGACTGCCCCAACAGGTCTGCGAAACTGGGTAGGTAGGTGAGAATGGGGCGGAGCTACTCTGACGCTGATACCAGGGCCTCCAGGGTGCAGACTCTCTGTGAACACAGGCTGATCCCGGTGTTCATGTATCCTCTGTAGAAATCCTCCTGCAGCACTGTGTAAAAATTTGCCCCTACCTACTGCTGCCTCTCCCTGGGGAACCACTGCTCCACTGGAACGAGCAGGAGCGTCTGGATCTGAGAGCACGTGGCCGCACGGAGGTCTAGCCACGGAATCTACAGGGGTGGACACCTCGAAGGAGCACGTGCACCCCGTAGAGGGACATCGGGACGGGGTGGCACCGCAGTCCTGCGACGAGTCGACCGGCGCCTGGGTACCTCCGCAGGGACCTCCTCCTCCGCCTCTGCCTCTGCCTCTGCAGTCTCGGCCTTTGCCTGGCCCTGCCCTGAGCTCTGGGGCTCCACACCCAGAGAGGTGAAGGTCGTCCGACGACCGGCAGCCATGAGCGTGCCAGTCGGCGAATGGTGAAAGCTCTCGACCTCCTCAATGGCACGCCTCTACTCTGGCGTCAACTGGTCCTCAATCCGTAAACCGCCACCACGGCCTCCCCTCTCGACACGCTCTGCGGCGTTTGCAATGACATGTGCCTGCTCGGCCTCTCACTGCTCTCTGGTGCGCTTCCGGCGCGTGATCAACTTCCCCTTCCCGGGTCGCTGACCGGAAGGAAGGGGACGGGGAGGAGAGTCCCCCGGATCACCACCGACATTCTTGCAGCGCATAGCTGACAAGAACGGGAAGCACTGACACTGAGAAGCGCTGAACTGTCTCTGAAAGACCAACTGTCACTGAAATCCCCTGACAACCAGCTGACAAGAAACCCAACTGACAGAAGCTCCCCCTGACACTGACATCCAACTTACACTGACACTCGCGAGGCTTGGCCTCGATCCTTACCCGCGGGCTTGGCCCCGAGTTCGCTGATACTACCAAACTGTCAAACTGGCCACTGACACTGACTCGCTGCAAGAATAGATAGGAGATATATAAGAACATATATTCTAGAGACGAGAAAGCCCTATGGAAGCAAAGCATATAGGATAAGATGGGAAAGGCTTCGCTACCTGACGATCCGACAAAACGACTCAAGCACAAGAGAAGGACTGACGTTCCGGCACCCATGTATCACACCAAGGATGACTGCAATGAAGTTGGGTGAAAACAGGGTTAAAAAACAGGGTGAACGGTCATTGGGACATTTTGTCGAGCACCTAGTGAGCAAGAGAGTTGGAGAAAGGGTGGTTGCTCACTGAGGCGTGTCTGCGTGCCGGGGAAAGGTCGCCGGAGAGGGTAGAGAGCTCGGGGACGCGAAGAGGGAGCTCCGGCGGGCAGCGATGAAGCTCCGGTGATGGCGCCGACGAGCTTGACGGCGACTTGCACGCGGCGGCAGGAGGCGCGAGAGGGCACGGGCGCAGCGGGAACAGCGACCGGCGGCGAGGGCTCGAGTGGGGGGGGACTCGGCGGTGGATCGGGCGCGCGGGTGGGAGCACAGCCGGAGGAGGGAAGCTAGGGTTCGGGTGCTCAAGGGCGGCGGCGACGGGAACTCGAGCGCGAGGAAGACGATGTGTGAGGTGTGACACATGGGACCCTTTAGTCAGTTGAAGAACAAACTGTGCCGCTTAATGGGGCATCGGACGCGCCGATGGCATTGCATCGGACGCTCCGATGTCCACTCAGAGAGCTCCAAAATCGTCCAAAACGCATCGGACGCGTCCTTTGCCTCAGCATCGGACGCTGAGCAGCGTCCGATGGTGCACCGACGCTCCGTTGGTGACACAACAGATGCAACGCCAACACTGTTCCAGCCGGAGCTGTGTACAGTGGGGGCATCGGACGCTGGGGCCAGCATCCGATGTTGCAAATTGGACTGTTATGAAGATTTCTGTTGCGGCTCCCTCTCCCAACTAAGTTCCAACTCAAATAAGAGGCAAATAAACACCAGTTGGAACCTAGTATGAGCATCCTCGCATAAACCCTCAATTTTATAAATATTTTGCCATAGGCTACATATTGTTTTTAGCGAAAATAGGCAATAAATCCCAAGGAGACAACATGTGGCCACCAAAACTAGGGGACTCAACCATTTGGAGCCTCAATGCTCCCCCTAGCGGTGGACGAACACAGCGGTTGCTCAAAGCTTAACCAAAAAGAAACGACGAAGCAACACACATGCATATGCAATGCAAAGCGGAATTTGAATCTAGGTTGCTTGTCAAGTTTGCTCATGGGTAAGCTTCTTCACACGCTTTTTACGGAGGTTATCTTAACCACGTCTGACAAGCCTATGTGCATAGAATAATTTTAACATGGCATATGATACAATGCAATGCAAAGACATCCCCCTTTCACCTTTTGACAAAGTTACTTAGATCAAGCACATTAAGCTCGCAATCTACAAAGGGTGTTCTCATCTAGGGGTTTTGTAAAGATATCCGCCAATTGATCTTCGGTTCTAACTCCCTCTAAGGATATGTCTTTCTTTGAAACATGGTCTCTAAGAAAGTGATGACGAATATCTATGTGCTTTGTGCGAGAGTGTTGAACCGGGTTGTTAGCAAGCTTAACCACGCTCTCATTGTCACACAACAAAGGTACCCTTTCTAGAACTACACCATAGTCTAAAAGGGTTTGTTTCATATAAAGGATTTGTGCACAACAAGCACCCGCGGCTATGTATTCCACCTCGGCGGTAGATAAGGCCACACTATTTTGCTTTTTTGAACTCCATGAAACTAGTGATCTCCCAAGCAAATGGCACCCTCCGGATGTGCCCTTTCTATCTACTTTGCAACCCGCGTAATCCGAATCGGAATATCCAACGAGTTGGAAGTTAGCTCCTTTGGGATACCAAAGGCCAATGCTTGGGGTGTGCTTTAGGTACCTAAGGATTCTCTTCACAGCTATGAGATGTGATTCCCTAGGATCGGCTTGAAAATGAGCACACATGGACACACTAAACATGATGTCGGACCTAGATGCGGTCAAATATAACAAGCTACCAATCATAGAACAGTAGAGAGTTTGATCAACCGGGTTACCTCCCACATCTAGGTCGAGATGTCCATTTGTTGGCATTGGAGTCTTGATAGGCTTGCAATCATCCATGTTGAAGCGCTTGAGGAGGTCTTTTGTGTACTTCTCTTGAGATATAAAAGTTCCCTCCTTCAATTGCTTGACTTGAAAGCCTAGGAAGAATGTGAGCTCTCCAATCATGGACATTTCCATCTCCTTTGACATCAAGTCACCAAATTCCTTGCAATAGGCTTCATTTGTTGACCCGAAGATGATATCATCAACGTAGACTTGACCAATGAAGATTTCTCCATCAAGATTCTTGGTGAATAGTGTGGTGTCAACCTTCCCAATGGTGAAGCCCTTCTCAATGAGGAAGTCTCGAAGGCACTCATACCACGCTCTAGGGGCTTGCTTGAGCCCATATAGCGCCTTGGACAACCTATAAACAAGATTATGATATCTAGTGTCTTCAAACCCGGGAGGTTGATCAACATAGACTAGTTCATTTATGAAGCCATTTAAAAATGCACTTTTCACATCCATTTGATATAATTTAATGTCATGATTTGATGCATATGCAAGGAGGATATGGATGGCTTCTAGTCTTGCAACTGGTGCAAAGGTCTCTCCAAAATCCAAGCCTTCTACTTGAGAGAACCCCTTTGCAACTAGCCTTGCCTTGTTTCTAACAACCTTGCCTTGATCATCTTGCTTATTTCTAAACACCCATTTTGTTCCAATGACTCTTGCGCCTTTAGGTCGCTCTTCAAGTGTCCAAACTTGGTTGCGGGTGAAGTTGTTTAATTCTTCATGCATAGCATTCACCCAATCCGGATCACCTAGAGCTTCATCTACAATGGTAGGCTCAACAAGAGACACAAAGGAGTGATGTTCAATAAAAAGAGCAAGTTTTTGAGATCGAGTCATTACACCCCTTGTTGTACTCCCTATGATGAGATCTTGAGGATGAGCTTGTAGTAGAGGAATAGTCCTTTGATCAACCACTTGAGGGGCCGCTTGAGGAACATCAACATCTTAAGCTTGTACCACCATTTGATCATAGGAGACATGAGTATCTTCAAATGGCTCTCTCCCATTTTTACCATCATCTTGTAGTACATTTGATGAGGATGGCTTTTCAATGACTTGCACATCATCATCATCATCTTTAGGCTTGATGGCTCCAACTGGCATATTCTTCATTGCTTCCCTCAATGGTTCATCACCTACATCATCAAGATTCTCATGCTCTCCTTGAGAGCCATTAGATTCATCGAATTCCACATCATATGTTTCTTCTACCATCCCAGTGGCATGGTTGAATACTCGATATGCTTTGGACTTCAATGAGTAACCAACAAGAAAACCAATATCACATCGGCGTTGAAACTTCCCTAGGTGTTGGCGCTTCTTGTAGATGTAGCATTTGCACCCAAACACTCTAAAGAATGATACATTCGGCTTCTTGTTGTTGAGTAGCTCATAGGGGGTCTTGCCAAGGAGACGATGGGGGAACAACCGGTTTGATGCATAGCAAGCGGTGTTGATTGCTTCCGCCCAAAATCTTTTCGGTGTAGAGTACTCATTTAACATTGTCCTTGCTAGGGTGATCAGAGTCCGGTTCTTCCTCTCAACTACCCCATTTTGTTGTGGTGTGTAGGTTGCAGAGACTTCAAGCTTGATCCCAACTTCATCACAATATTCCTCAATATCGGTGTTGTCAAATTCCTTTCCATTGTCACTTCTAATCTTTTTGATCTTTTCTTCAAATTCATTTTGGGCTCTCTTGGCAAACTTCTTGAATGAAGGGGTTGCTTCGGATTTGTCATGAAGAAAGAATACCCAAGTGTATCTCGAATAGTCATCAACAATCACTAGACAATAGAGATTTCCACTCAAGCTAGCATATGTTGTTGGCCCAAATAGATCCATGTGAAGTAGCTCCAACTCTCTTGATGTTGACACAAAGGCTTTGGTTGGATGAGTATTTGCGACTTGCTTGCCGGCTTGACATGCACTACACAATTTGTCCTTCTCAAATTTGACATCCTTCAAGCCTCTAACCAAATCCTTCTTCAATAGCTTGTTGAGAGTGTTCATTCCCACATATGCCAATCTTCTATGATATAGCCCACCAAGTGATTGCTTAGTGAACAAACATGTCTTCAAGTTGGCATCTTCGGAGGTGAAATCTACTAGATAGAGATTGTTGTATCTAAAGCCTTTGAAGATTACTTGTGTATCATCTTTCTTGGTCACAACCACTTCTTTGTCGGTGAACAAACATTGAAAGCCAAGATCACAAAGTTGCCCAACAGATAGCAAGTTGAAGCTCAATGATGCAACAAGAAGCACATTGGAGATGGTATGGTCATTTGATATTGCCACTTTGCCTAATCCCTTGACATTACCCTTTGAGTTGTCACCAAATGTAATCTTTTCTTGGTCATCGACATTCTCTTCTAGTGAGGTGAACATCCGGGGATCACCAGTCATATGTTGTGTGCAACCACTATCAATTACCCAATGAGATCCACCGGTCTTGTAGTTCACCTACACACACAAGAAATCAAGCTTGAACTTTCGGGACCCAAACTTGTTGAGGTCCCTTAACCTTCTCTACAAGTGACTTTGCAACCCATATTTGCTTTGGCCTATTCTTGTTAGGAGGCCCCATGAACATGACTTTCACTTTGCCACTTGAATCTTGTCTAAGCATGTAGTGAGCATTGAAAGCAAAGGGCCTAGCATGCTTGGGCAAGGGTGTGGGTTTTGGCTCTTCACAATCATGAGCAAAGTGTCCTTCTTTTCCACACTCATAGCATCTCCCAATCTTCTTCTTCTTTGGTTTTGTGATACTCTTGCGTTGCTTCATCTTCTCTTCAAGAAAGCCAATGACATTCCTATTGGTCTTCATTATGGTGTTCATGAGTAGCTCACTTTGAAGACATTGACCCTTGGTGAAGTTCCTCAATCCGGTGCTGAGGTGCTCTTTCTCCTTCTTGAGCTTGGCATTCTCTTGTTGGAGTTCCAATTGAGATGGTGTCATTTTGTAATCACTCTCCATCTTCAATCTCTTGTTTTCTTCTTTTAGCATGTCTAGCTCAAGTGACATGCTATAATCATCATCTTGAGTCTCAACAATGACTCGCTTTGTGGTTGCAAGCTTCTCTAGATCACTCTTGAGCTTTGCATTCTCATTCTTGATCTTGATGTAGTCATCATAGTGATCGGCCTCAACCACTTTCTTGCCCTTGCCACTAGCTCTTTGCTCATCATGCTCACTAACCAAGTCCTCACAAGATGTTGCTATGTCACACTTAACAACATGGTTAGGGGCATCATGTGTCTCATGAGAAAGCATATCATACGCAACACTAAGTGTATCATGATCTACTTTGACTTGAGTATATTTCTCTTTGAGCAAAGAATAGCTAGTGTTAAGATCACTATGCATCTTATCAAGTTTTTCATTTTTAACTTTGAGCTCCTTGTTAGAGGACTTGAACTCCTTGATAGATGATGACATAGTAGCAAGTTCATTTTGAAGCTCATCATTAGCATGTGTAGCATTGTTATATTTTTCAACAAGAGCTCCATTGTCACTAACAAGCCTATCATTCTTGGCTCTAGTCTTATGATTTTAGAATAGTTGTTAAGCAAAGCAACAAGTTCATCATAAGAGGGTGCCTAAAATTCACCATCACTATCACTATCACTAGAGTCATCATCACTTTGTACCTTCCGGTCACCCTTAGCCATAAGACATAGGTGTGTAGAGGATGACGGTGATGACAGTGGTGGTGGTGTAGAGGTGCCAATGACTAGAGCGGCCACCTTCTCCTTCTCATCATCACTATCTTCATTTGATGAGCCACCGGAGGAGTCAATGTCGGTGAGCCAATCACCAACAATGTAGTCCTTGCCACCTTTCTTGTGGTATTTCTTCTTCTTCTTGCCATCCTTCTTGTATGGCTTCTCACTCTTCTTCTCATCTTCACTAGATGAGTCATATTTCTTGCCCTTGTTCTTGTTCTTGTAGCTCTCTTTCTTGGGCTTGGTGCATTGATGAGCAAGATGGCCAAGTTCACCACAATTGTAGCAATCCATCTCGGAGATTGGCCTTCGCTTGCTACTTGTGAAGAATTTCTTCTTTCTTGAGTCAAAGTTGACTCCATTCTTGTGAAGCTTCTTCAACATCTTTGTGGTTCTTCTCACCATGAGAGCAATGTTTGTATCATCTTCCTCATCACTTGAGCTCTCATGGTGTACCTCAATTGTCTTGGACTTGTCCTTCTTGTCATGGCTTGCTTTAAAGGCCAAGTCTTTCTTCTTGTCGGTGAAGGAACCACCACTTGGTGTGATGTGCATGTACATCTCATGCGCATTGATCTTTGATGTAGCACGGTCACAATGTGTCCATACTTCTCAATTAGAAGAACACAAAGAATCTTCCTCACAACATCGGACGGTTGCATTTGTGTGAGGCCAAGTCCATTTAGCTCTTCTACAAGAACATTCAAGCGTGAGTACATTTCATTTGCACTTTCATGAGCAAGCATATCAAACGAATGCAACTTTTGCATAACCAAATGATAACGCTCCTCACGCTCACTCTTGGTTCCCTCATGGAGTGCACAAATGTTTTCCCATAGATCATGGGCATTTTTGGGGTTCCGGACGCGGTTAAACACATCCTTGCAAATGCCTCTAAAAATGATGTTTTTGGCTTTTGCATTCCATTTCTCATTTTCCTCCTCATTAGGAGTTAGGCGTGTGCCCTCCTTGGGCTTGGCAAAGCTGGTGATCGCGGCTTGGCGGCATTTCACATCAATCGCTTCTAGGTACGACTCCATACACATTTTCCAAATATGGGAAGTCGTCTCCCTCGAACATGGGAGGTGGTCCATCACCCCCGGACATCTTAACTCTAGGCGGTTAAGCCTAAATCGAGAGCACGAGGCTCTGATACCAATTGAAATGATCAAGATGCCCAAGAGGGGGGTGAATTGGGCTTTTCTAAAACTTTTGCAATAATTAAATCCTAACAAGCCCAATTAACCCCCTAGTGCCTAGAACTGTGATTCTCTAAACTCTACCGCACAAAAGACTATCGTTAAACCATTTCTACTCTAGCATGACAATTCAACTTATGAAAGAACAACAAGTAATTTGCGGAATTGAATTGCTCAAAAGTAAATGCGTATGTAAAGAGAGTAGAGATGACACGACGATCTTTTTCCGAGGTATCGAGGTGTCGGCACACCCCCTAGTCCTTGTTGGAGCACCCGCGCAAGGGTATTGCTCCCCCTTGATCCGCGCAAGGATCAAGTGCTCACTACGAGCTAATTCTTCGCCACTCCGGCCCGGTGAATCGCTCGCTACCGGTCACAACTCGGCTTGGGTCATCCACAAAGCCTCCGGATGATCACCAAGCTCTCCGATCGCCACCAAGTCGTCTAGGTGATGCCGATCACCAAGAGTAACAAGCTAGAACTCTCACTTGACCAAGACAAGTCCAAAGAGATGGATGGATGCACACTTGCTACTCAATTCTCACTAGGAGGTCACTAATTCTCTCAATTAGCAATTCTCTCAACCTCACTAGGGCTCTTGCTCTTTCTCACACTCACTATGTGTTTCTCAGCAGAGGAAAGTGGCAAGAACACTCTAATGGAGGAGGGGGGAGGAGTATAAATACTCCCCCCAACCGGCCATCCAAAAGAGCACTAAACAGGTGTTTCTGCGGGGACATCGGACGCTCCGATGCCTGGCATCGGACACTCCGATGACCTCGACCAACGGTTGACTGTACAACCTGTCAGACAAGTTAAAGGAGCATCGGACGCTGGGCAGCGTCCGATGCCATCACAACGGACGTGTCCATTATGATTTTACCCTCTCTGGAACCTCTCTGCATGGACATCGGACGCTGGCCCTCAGCGTCCGATGCCAGCGTCTGATGCATGCCCAAGTTCACTCGCAAGTGAACAGTGGCACGGGCGCGTCCGATGTGGCAACATCGGAGCGTCCGATGCCACGCACCAGACTAAACCCTAGTCTGAGTGAGCATCGGACGCGTCCGATGCTCACCAGGCCAGCGTCTGATGCCTATTTCACAGGCAAGGCTCACTCGGATCGCGACGCGGCCTTAACGACTTTTCATCCTTACGACATAAGGCATCTCTCTTAGCTACCTAGGGCTATGAAATAACAAGTGTGCACCACACCTACCTCAATAGACTCATCTAGGTCAAGTGATGTGACTCGATGTCCTGATCTTCACGACGTAGGATCAATCTCCAAATAACTAGCTGTAGAACAGCCGGATAACTTGCTGCAAGCAGCGATAACTAGTGCAACCTGACAAATAAAACTCGAAGCCAACCACCGTCTTTAACCGGCAACCTGAATCGAGGATTCGCCCAACCACACTCTCAAAGAACCAACCAACACAGCCTACAATCAATCAAGGTAAACCTTGAAGGGAGTAGGAGCACCAATTGGGAGTGGATGACGCCGCCGCTTCTGTAAATCCACGAAGGAAATCACAAGAGCAAAGGGGTAGAGATTACACTCTCAAGGTTTGTTAGCACACAGCTGAACAAAGGGGTTCTATATTTTGATTATCAAAGTCTACGATTGCTATGAAGCAATGACATATTTATACTAGGAACAGCCCTCCTAGATAGGTATAAACACGAAATGGAAATGAAAGGGTAGAGTATGTGAACAGGCTTCCACGAAAGGGCTTCTGAGTTAATCCTGCGTGACTGTTGGGCTTCAGAGCAGTCTTCAATGTTTTGGCAATAACTCCACCTTGGAAAGTCCAAATGATGCACCGTCAGTTGCGTTGGAAAGTTAACTTGATAAGCTTTCACACCATGTGCAGCATGCACCATGAAGTTTCATAGATTGGTACAGTTTTGCACGGCAAGTTGGACAATATGCAGTCTGTCCACCAGCTGACCAGTATGCACTAAATCTGGTCGGCAGAAAAGAGAAAAATTCCAAACTGGTCGGAACTTGTTGCATTGGAAACTAGACTTCATAAGCTTTCCAGAATGTCCTCATGGGCCTTCATAGCTTTCGTGAATCAAAAGATATGACTAATTCTTTCTGACGTTTCTGCTGGACTGGACTGGTCGGGGTGTGGAGCTTTCTTTGTGTGTTCTTGTCATCCTCCTTGGTGAACCTGAGCAATAGCAATATGCACGACTTAGGTAGTATATAATTCTCATTAATATTAAAATGAATTTCACAAAGTAGCGCGTGCACCTTTTGTTATAACTTCTTTGCTTGGCTACGTGTAACATCGAAGACTTGGCTGACTTGGGCTGGTGACCTGTTGTAGTTTCACTTGGAGCTTGTAACATCTTCGTTGTCGGCGTGCTGGTCGATATGCTGGTCGGTGAGGTCATATCATCCTCTCCTCCTTGAAAAGGAGTCGTCCTCGACTCTAAAGTATATATTGTAGTTTGATTTGCAGCTTGTAACTTCTTATTGGTCGGCGAGGTCTTGTTGGTCGATGAGCTGCTCGGTGAGGTCATATCATCCTCCCCTCCTTGAAAAGGAGTCGTCCTCGACTCTAATCCATCTAAGCCCAATAATTGTGCTAGGCCAACAGGACTAGATGCTGTAATTCTTGTACAATCTTCTTCTTCCATTATAGCAAGGTGTTTGAATCTATAATCATATAGACTAAGTAGTAGTTTTGTAGGTGAGAATCTAAACAATTTTGAATCAAGTTTAGCTTTCACCTTGAATGAATGTTTAGAATTATGAGTGAATGTCGATGTCCTTGGTATGGTCTTATCATCCTCCCTCCCTTCTAGAAAAGTTGTCCGCTGCTTTTGTTCACCTGAAAGTAGTTTAAAGAAAATAGAGAGTGGATGTGTATGCCAATTTCTACGATAACTTACCGAAGATTGTTCACTGACTTCTTTATAATTTATTTTCACAATATTTCCATTCTTGTTGGACAAAAAATTTCTAAGATTTTGTGATCCTGGGATTAGTTTTGAAAATGAAAGGACAAAAATTTCTTTTAAACCACTTATTTTATTCATGTTATCATGTTTTATCTTAGTGAGATAGTTCATAACAAGAGATGGAAATGAAACATTCATGTCATTATAAAGATTCATATGGCGTAATGTGTTCGAATGTTTAGATATGTACCTTTCAAACTCCATGGTTCCAAATGTAGATGGAAAGACTTTGGGTGAATGAGTATAACACAGTTGCACAAGATTTCTTTCTTCCTATGAAAAACACGAACGAGGAGATAACATTGATAGTTCCAAACAACAAGCACTAAACAATGCACTTATCTCAAATAAAGAAAAATATGGTTCACAAGATGTACTGCTCATTCTATTCAACTTCAATTCAGCAAGCTTGTCACATGTTATGCAAAGAGCACAAGCATAAAATTTATTTTCATGATGATGTCCAATGAAGTTAAAAGTAAACTTGCACCTATATGCACTATTCAGAGATTTCATAGATGATATATCAACAGCGCTTTTAAGTATTTTATCAATATCAACAAATTCATCAAGATTGACATAAAACATACATTCAGCAGGGGTTGTTCTATTAAGAAATTCAGCATGAGTAATCAACTTCACATGATGATCAACATTATTAGGATGTAATGTAGCATGTATATCAGTCAAAGAATAGTAACAATGGTGGATGATTGAACAATGGTTATCATCTTGCAAGATTTTAGCACTTGTATGAACATGTGGATTAATCAAATCAGCATAAAGGTTTTGTGTTTTGTTAATTCCAAATAAAACAAGTGGAATGTCACATTTGCTTGCCAATCTGTATTTCAAATTCATACCTAAATTATTTCTGGTTCCTTTCAGATTTGGTGATGGTTCATGAACAATGGATTGTATCTCTAAATTTTTACCTCCACTGTTGTCATGGTTCAAACTTGGGGCAGCAATTAATTGGTTGTCAATATTTATTACCTCTTCACTTCGCTCACCAAGCAGGGTGGCATTTTGAGAAGCAATCTCTTCTTCATTTTCCTTGCACACCTGCATATTTGGAGAGACAACACTAGAAGTAGATATTAATGTGTTAGTGCTAAAAACATTCTCACATGGCTTGAAATAAAGCTTTCTCTCTTTGTGTGATGTTTCCCTCACACTCATATTATTTATGTTCTCACTCTCACATTTAGTGGAATCACACAACTCACTTTTATTTTCACTCTCACTCAATTTGGCTATGTGGCTCTTATTCTCACATGGGTATTGATGCTCAACCTCTTCAATGTCTTGTGGAGTGTCATACAAATAGGGGTTCAGATTCCTGGTCTCTTGCAATTGCATTGGAATAACAATAGTTGCAACCGAACAATCATCTTTGACTTTCTCAAAAGGTGTTGTACTAGCATTGATATGAGTGAAATCATCTGCACAACTCTTGCCTTCAATCTGATCATTAGGTGCCATGTTGGAGCACTCAATTTCAGCACAACTGTCCAATAACTCCTCACACAATGAAGCTGATGGTACCATACATCTTTGCATTTTGTTCATGCTTGGAACAACATTAGTTTGTAACTGCAGATTTGTTGGAGCATCATGATCTTCATCTTGGATAGATTTGGCACTCACACTAGGTGGCAATACAGTGTCATCTTTTATCTCATGTTCAGCATTCAAATTGACACTATGGTCAGTCTTCAAATCCAGATTATATATGCCTTCAAAATTTGAAATGTTACCAACCTCTTGATCCCATTTCAGCTCTAAGTTTTCAAGTTCCATGGCAGAATTCTGCACAGTTTTGGAACCTTTAACTTCACCACAATTGGTACTAGAACAAGGCACAAGACTTGTAGTACCTATAACACTTGTGTTCATGCATTGTGGTGATGCTTCTTGTTGACAAATTTTCAGATTTGCATGGTGTGGAACTGCAGCATGTTCCTTCAACTCCGTACTTAAAAGATCAGCCTCCAATGTTGAAATATGTTCACTTCTTTTGGCACTAGTATCAACTGAAGAAGCTTTTAGGACAGCATGTCTTCTCTTTGTGCATGGAGTTGATGCTTGCTTGTATCCAATTAAAGAGGACATAGTGGGTTGTTTCTTAGCACCTAAGTCTTGGCTGAAATCAATGCATCCTTTGATCTTGCCTTGCTGCACCTTCATAAGTTTCTTCTCCTCTTTAATTGCACAACTCAAAAGATCTTGCATGTTTCTAAAATATTTTCTCTCTATTGCATCAACAATGTTATCATTAAGGCCTCTCATGAAGTACTTCATTGCATCCATGTCATCAACAATATTTGCTCGATGCAAGAAAGAATATAGCTTATCATAATATGCTTGGACAAATTTACTACCTTGCTTCACATTCTCCAAACGACGAAGCAAAATCAGCCCATATTTCCTTGACACAAATTCCTTTCTCATGGCTTTCTTCAAATCTTCCCAATTCTTGATGAGACGCTTATGTGGATATTGTTTCCACCAATCAAGAGCATAATCTTCAAATTCAAGTATGGCTTGAGATATCTTTTTTGTTTCTGAAAATTCTTGATCTTCAAGTTCACTCTCCATTTGTTCTTGCCACTCAAGAAATTCCTCCGGATCAGTACTTCCATAGAATGGAAGATTGGTGTACCTTCGACCTGTCATGGTTAATGCATATGCAAACAACAAGCTTATATGTGGTATAAGATAATATGTGGAACTCGCACAACCTCACCTCTCTTACCAACCGAAGCTCTTATGAAATCCCTGCGGGTTACAGAAAAGCAAAGCGTGTGGTGGTAACAGAAAGTGATGGCTAGGCGAATACAAGACCAGTGTACCGATTACGATGGCTTGTATGTGGAGCTTGGTGGGGAATGATACACAAGGAATGCAATCTGAATTCTAGTTATTGTAAAGTTAAATAACAATCCAAACTAGAAGTTCCCGGCCTAGTGCTGATCACAGGATATGAAAAATATAAATGGTTCACACACGCACAAAGAAATTTCAGCATTGATGCAAACAAGGAGTATGATTAGGATGCAAGTGTTGCGATCAGACCCAACCAAAGTTTTGCACCAAACAAAGATAGCAAACTGGTTACACAATTTGATATGATTAACTTCAACACTTGTGCATATAAATTAACTGATCTTAATCTCTTTTTTTAACTTCTTGCAGCACTTTTTTTTTGCACTTGTTCTTTCTCCTTTTTTTGTGACACACTTTTTTTTTAAATAGAACTAAACACACATACAGATCAGATATGATACTTGCACACTTATGGATAAAATCATACAAACAAAAAGCAACCAACGGCTATGACTTGATAGGACCAAAGTTAACGCGAAGGACGATATAGGTTTCGGATTTTTTAATAGGGATTTTCAGATATATTAAAGAGGCACAAAGGACACACAAAGGATAAATGATCAGCGACTAAACAAAGATTCTAATGGACTAAAACTTAAAAAAACTCACTGAAATAACAGATTAAAACAAAGGGCTATGGCAAAATATTTTTATGACTTTTTGGTGGATAGGACGAACACAAAATATATGTAGCTAAGGGTAAAGATTCCTACCGTGGTAACGAAAGCTTTGATACCAGATGATGCGATTCGATGTCCCGATCTTCACGACGTAGGATCAATCTCCAGATAACTAGCTGTAGAACAGCCGGATAACTTGCTGCAAGCAGCGATAACTAGTGCAACCTGACAAATAAAACTCGAAGCCAACCACCGTCTTTAACCGGCAACCTGAATCGAGGATTCGCCCAACCACACTCTCAAAGAACCAACCAACACAGCCTACAATCAATCAAGGTAAACCTTGAAGGGAGAAGGAGCACCAATTGGGAGCGGATGACGTCGCCGCTTCTGTAAATCCGCGAAGGAAATCACAAGAGCAAAGGGGTAGAGATTACACTCTCAAGGTTTGTTAGCACACAACTGAACAAAGGGGTTCTATATTTCGATTATCAAAGTCTGCGATTGCTATAAAGCAATGACATATTTATACTAGGAACAACCCTCCTAGATAGGTATAAACACGAAATGGAAATGAAAGGGTAGAGTATGTGAACAGGCTTCCACGAAAGGGCTTCTGAGTTAATCCTGCGTGACTGTTGGGCTTCGGAGCAGTCTTCAATGTTTTGGCAATAACTCCACCTTGGAAAGTCCAAATGATGCACCGTCAGTTGCGTTGGAAAGTTAACTTGATAAGCTTTCACACCATGTACAGCAGGCACCATGAAGTTTCGTAGATTGGTACAGTTTTGCACGGCAAGTTGGACAACATGCAGTCTGTCCACCAGCTGACCAGTATGCACTAAATCTGGTCGGCAGTCAAGAAAAAAATTCCAAACTGGTCGAAACTTGTTTCATTGAAAACTAGACTTCATAAGCTTTCCAGAATGTACTCATGGGCCTTCATAGCTTTTGTGAATCAAAAGATATGACTAATTCTTTCTGACGTTTCTGCTGGACTGGACTGGTCGGAGTGTGGAGCTTCATTGTAATCAATTCTTTGTGTGTTCTTGTCATCCTCCTTGGTGAACCTGAGCAATAGCAATATGCACGACTTAGGTAGTATATAATTCTCATTAATATTAAAATAAATTTCATAAAGTAGCGTGTGCACCTTTTGTTATAACTTCTTTGCTTGGCTACATGTAACATCGAAGACTTGGGCTGGTGACCTGTTGTAGTTTCACTTGGAGCTTGTAACATCTTCGTTGTCGGCGTACTGGTCGATATGCTGGTCGGTGAGGTCATATCATCCTCTTCTCCTTGAAAAGGAGTCGTCCTCGACTCTGAAATATATGTTGTAGTTTGATTTAAAGCTTGTAACTTCTTATTGGTCGGCGAGGTCTTGTTGGTCGACGAGCTGCTCGGTGAGGTCGTATCATCAAGCTACTGATTCACGCTCCCCTTTATAGTACGACCAAAGAAAAAACAAAGACCTAAGACTACCTAAGTGTAACACCCCGGGTGTTAAATTAATTAAAATAAATTAGAATTTAATTAGGAAATGGTCAAAATCCTAGATGGAGGAAAATTCTAACCGGATGTTTGTTGCATTCATACCGTTGCCCAATTTTATTGGGTGAAAAAGATTTTATTAAACTCGAATAGGGCGTATCAGTTTTATTCTATTTAGAAAATAAATAAAAAGATTGATGAAAATTTTATAAAATCAAACTTAAAGTTTTATTTGCAAAACCTAGGAAAAAAATATTTCTAAAATATTTCAAAGTGATTTTGATTTCAAAAGAATTTGGATTTTGAAAAGAATTTATAAAAGTTTGCAAAATAAAAGAAAAAGAAAAGAAAAGGGCAAGGGCCTCTCCTCATCTCTCCCCTCTCCTCATTTCCTCGCGGCCCGCCCGCACTCTCCTGCCCCACACCCTCTCCGCCGGCCCACCTTGGCCCACCCTGCGCGCACCGGCCTCCCGGCCTAGCAGCTACCCGCGGCCCAACCCCTCCCCCGCGCGCGGGCCCACTTGCCTGGGCCGATCCCGACACCGGCCCACGCTCTCTCTCTCTCCCCTCAGCCCACCCTGACGCCGGCCCTCAAGCAGAGCAGCCGGCACCGAAGGCCACCGCGCACCCACTCCTTGCTATCAATGACAGGCGGGTCCCGCTTCACCTCCCACTGACGGGTGGACCCCACCCGTCAGGACCGCCCCCAACCTCCATCCCCGCCCTAAGCGCGAAGCCACCCGCGCACGTTTTCCCGGGATCGACCGCAGCGAGCGGGATCCAGCCGCCACCCCTCCTCTTTTCCTCGACCTACAAGTAGTCTTTATCCCCTCCGCCTCGCGCTCACTTTTCCCCCACAGCCCCAGCCCCTTATCCACCACCGCAGACCCATCGTCATTGCCGACCGCCAAGCTTGGGCCAGAGCTCCCTGTCCTCCTCAACCGAGGCACCACCGGCTTCGCTCCTTCCTCCTTCGGCATCACAGTCGCGCACCGCGTCCAAGGGGCCCACCCCGGCGTCATCCCGAGTCGGAGCTCGTCCACACCGGCGCACCAGAGCACCCCGCCGCACCCCCTCCGTCACCGGCCTTCACCGAACCTCGTTTGACGCCGATAACGCCACCGGAAGAACGGTTGTAAGCACCGCATCAAAACCCTACCTTTCCCGCTGTTTCTACCACTGCCTAGATCGCTCCCCGAGCCACGCCGTTCCTCCAGCCATGGCGCCGTCGCGTTCTCTTTGGCTCCGGCCGCCACACGCTCTCCCTCTCCCTCCCTGTCCGTCAGATATGAGCGGGCGGCTCAGATTAGACTATACCCCGAAGGGGTATAGACCATCGATCGGTGGACGCTGTCCACCGCCTCTTTGCGTTCGCGTCCACAGCCAGGTGGCGCACCGGTCCACTCATGCAGCGCCGCGTGGCGACCACGACAGCGTTGCGCCGGTCGCCGAGCACTTTTGCATATAAGCCCCTATATGTTTCAGAAATAAACCCGCGATCCACCCTTGTTGTTCATGTGTCTAGGATTTCTTCCGTCCTAACCCCTGCGGTTTCGGGAAAATAAGGCCCAGCCCAGCCAGCCTTTTAAATTTCGTTTTGAATTATTTAAAATAAGAAAATGAGTTCAAATGATTTACAGATTTGCCACTATACTTCAAACACTCATAACTTGCTCATTTTAACTTCGTTTTGACCCATTCAACTTGCGTTAGATTCGTCTCGTCGAGCTCTACGTGTTAGATCAGTTTATATTCTATTTTCATAATATTTGATGTACTGTTATTTATATTGTTTGTTTGGGCCATGTGATGATGCTTGATCCAGCGAGTGCGAGCTACGTGGAACCTTCTGATCCAGGTTGTGCCTTCGTCAATCCGACCCAGCCCGAAGGCAAGTGTCCTTGAACATCTTGCTCCCGTATTTATTTTATTTTGAGTTAGAGTAGTTAGAACCAGTAGTTGCATGCAGTCTTAAATTGAATCCCATGATATGGTTTACTAGCAATTGATTATACTTTCCTTGACACCTGGTTTGGGATGGATTGGGTAGAAGTCATGCTTAGTCTTGCTGTCTTGGGTTGGGATGGTTAATAATTAATTCTGATTAATGATCTATGAAATATGGACTGGTAATGAGTAGTACGGTGAGTAGGTAAATCCGGCAGGATGGACCGTGTGGTGATTTTTGTGTTATGGGACTCGACAGTTGTATTTGGTTTTTGGTTCTGGGCTCGTGCTACATTTATCCTGCCTGGATCCCTAGGACCCGGTTCTTGAAGCATGTAACCCGGCAAAACAGCGCAAACCATGAGGCCTATATGGCTCTAGGACTGGCTAATTAATTAGTTTCCTCCAAGTTGAGGGTCCACACGGGGTTTGTTTTAGTGGCTCACGAGGGGGCCATGAGGGTCGTAGACCTTTGTACGGGGTGAAACCTTAGAGGTACGTGTGGAACGGACTTGGAGGCGGCTTTGTAACGGCCTTGTAGTGCGACCCCGCTGTGCACCTTGGCAGTGTTTAGCGTGATGGGGAACGCATGACTCATGGGTAAAGATGTGCGAACTCTGCAGAGTATTAAAACTGATATATTAGTCGTGCTCACGGTCACGAGCGGGCTTGGACTTCTTCGAGATTAGTTGGTTACTGGTTACTGGTTCGGGTCATCTGATGGACTTCAGGTGTGGTTTGCCTGATGGACTTTAGGTGTGGGTTTGCTTGGTGGACTCCAAGTGTTGGTTGCTCGGTGTGACTCCGAGTGTGGTTTGCTCGGTGAGACTCCGAGTGTGGTTACTGTTACAGATGGAGACTGTGGTTATAACCTAGTAAATAGGTGCATAGGAAATAGGATTTAATAGGATATGTTGCTTTAGGCGCTTAAGTCAAACAGAGTCAGCCTACCTTTGTTTTTAGCCTCATAAGCATATATTTCCTACACTTACGGAGTACATTTCGATGTACTCACCCTTTCTCTTTGAACCCCCTGCTACCCCACCCAGACGCTGGAGTCTACGACGAGGAGCAGGAGTTACCAGAAGACGGTGGATACGACCCAGATGACTTGTACTAGGATGGCGCAGCCCCCGGTCGACCTTCCTGTGGAGATGGCGTCCAGTTTCCGCGAGTCTACATCAGAGTCTGTTGAGAGTCTGTACTTTTCTTTCAGACCTGAGGGTCATTTTTGTAATAATGTTCGATATATTAATAAAGCATTGTTTTGATATTTACTATGATTTGGATATATGTATGAAAATTGATCCTGGCATACATATATTATGCTCCAATTTTGTTGTTAAAATTGGGGTGTCACACTAAGTGTCCTTCAACACCATGTGACGGGTCTAGCCTATCACCGTCTTCGTCGTCCGTCCTTTGAAAACCGAAATGATTTCCATCGCCAGGGGACATGAACTTCATATGCCCGTATCGTCGCCATTACTGTGACCTAACTCATCCCTGTTTCTGCAAAACACACGTTAGTCACAGTAATCTTGTGTTTCATCCAATCGAAACTTACTAGGGGCCAAGATGCGTTCAACTAGGAAAGGTGCAACCCATTTCACATTGTCTGAAACCAAACACATGCTTTAGGCCCTTATAACATAGCTAGTTAGGTTGCTGACTCATTACATCGATGCGCCTGCATGGAAAAAAGTTTGAATAGTGGAGGAGAGGGCCAACAGGAATTGATAGTGGGAGGAGGAAATATGAGGTCAATAAATCTAGGGGTCTAGTAGTGGGTGCTTTTTATTTGGCTTTTGGTATGAAAACTTATGTCGTGTAAGTTTTACATGTGCATTGCAGCTTAGATTGTTTTTCTTTTTTCCCATGTATTGTGCAGTATATAGACCTAGCTCTTTTTTGAGAGGGTATATAGACCTTGCTAAACAAGCCAAGAGAAGCATGTTGTGGTGAGCCTACTTGGGGCTGCGGGTGAGTGGCTGGGCGGCGAGCTGAGTTAGAAGTGGTGGCATGCGAATGAGGTAGGGCCCAGCCTAGGGCTAGCTAACCTTGTGGTCGGCCTGGTCCTTTTTTAATGTTTTAGTAGAAATCAATAGAAACCAATTATTAATAATAGTTGAAAAAGGTAAAAGTAGCTCTACTTATTTTGGCCACTTATAATAATCCATAATTTGTCTATTCTTTTTAAGTACTCAAAAATTCAAAAGAAATGATTGTAAGACCCCACGTGGAGGGCCACTCCAGAGGAGCTCGCACAGGGTTGGCTGGCCACACTTGGTCCGGCTGAGTGATATTTTTGCATTTTAGCTCTTTTTTAAAATATTTTTTTGCAAATAGATTTGCTTAGAAACTTTGTTCAAAAATGGGACAAAAGGGTCGGCGTCATGTCCCATGACGCCGAGCTATAGCGACTCGGTGTCATATCCCATGACGCCAAGCAGAGAGTTGGCGTCATGTCACATGACGCCGGACTATAGTACCTCGGCGTTATGTCCCATGACGCCGACTCTTTTGTCCCATTTTTAAACAAAGTTTCTAAATAGATCTGTTTGTAAAAAATATTTTAAAAAGGACTAAAATGTAAAAATATCACGTCCGGCTGACCGCTCAGCCAAGGGCGGCTGTTGCCGCTAGGCGCCTAGGCAGCCAGCGCTCCTGCCCAGGCGCAGGAGCAGGGAAGGGGGGTTCGGGAGGGCAGCGCATGGACCGACGCTGCTGCGGCGTCTTGATGATGGCTGATGCACGAACGTCCGAGAAGAAACAGAAGCACTGCGGACCATGGATGACCTCGCCAGAAAAACAGAGGAATAAATGAGAAATTGATCAAACGATGATGGATTCACAAAAACGAAAATATAACGGCATAGAGAACGATGAGACCTATCTCGCGGTGGTGATGGTTTTCGCTGGAGACGCCGAAGATAGCCGAAAAAGATCACCAAAAGTTTGCCGGATTGGGTGGCGAAACTTCGCCTTCAGATCTGGATAGATAGAATTGGCTGCTGTGAAAACGGGCTGTATTTTTGGAATCAGCGCGTCGAGAGCTATGACGGCATATATATATATATAGGGTTTGGATAAGTTAGAAAAATAGGATATTTTATTAATTTCGGGATTTAAATTAATTCCGAAAAAGTCTAGAATTATCATTTAAACCACGAAAAATAATTCAACGACTTCAAAAATTTTGGAAAAATTCTTAGAGATACTTTGGAACAAGATGAACTCAAATAAAGTATTTGGAGCTCACGAAAAGATATTATGAAGCATCTGGAAATTAGATTATGCTCGCAGAAAAATTAGAAATTGTTCCAGAAAATTTCCCGAGAAGTTTGTAGTGATACGATGATAGATGATAAACTCAAAGAAGTGATTTGGGGCACAACAAAAAGGATCTTGGAAAAGTCTAACAAAAGGATAGAGTTGAGAACGATAAATTTAATTCTCGGAAAAAGACAGAAACAAACTGGATATAGATAGACGACCTACCAGTGTGTTTCAAAAACTCTATCAACTCACGACACAAGGTCAAACAACATGGAATACACGTCAAGCAAAAAAAACCCATCAAATTAGTTTAGCAAAAATTTAAAACGATGATGCCCTCTCCGCCGGTGCCGTCGCGTATCTATCCCAGTCCCCGCTGGCACCCCTTCTCTGCTGCCCTCTCTCACGCGCTTCCACCGCTTGCGGCTATCGGTCCCGCCGCCTCGCTGCCCCACCCACCTCACAATGCCATCCCTCGACCCCACCCTCCTCTAATTAACCCTGGGCAAATTTTACCGAGAACCGAACCAAACTTTCCGAGAACCGAATCGAACTAATCGAGAACCAAAATTTCGGATACCTATTCGGTTCTCAGTTCTCAAGAACCAAACTTTATTCGGTAAAATCAGTTCTAGGTCTCGGTTACCCGAAGTAACTGAAGTACCGAACATCCAACAATTTTGTGATGTTTTTTAGAATATGTGATGTAAAAAATAGTTTTCATTATGTCAATTTATGTCTTAGACTATGTGAATTATATTTGTGATTGTAACTGTATGAAAAATCATGCTAAAATGCTATCAAAATTTGCTATTAATACTAATGTTATTATGTTTGTGTACTGTTCCGTATTTCGGTTCTAACCGGAACCGACCCGAAAGAACCGGAACTGAATTTACTCGGTTCTCAATTCTAAAAAGAACTGAACGGTCCCTGTTTTATAGGAACCGAACTTCTACAGGAACCGAGGAACCGAACCGATCGGTTCAGTTAGAACTGAGTGCCCAGGGTGACCTCTAATGACAGCCGATGAAAACTCCGGTGCAGTGCCCCCGCCTCCGGTCCCTCCAAACCGCCATCTCCCATCGACCTAGCAGGCCGTGTCCACCTCACCTGCCACCACCGTCGTTTCGAGACCACCACCCCAAATTCTCTTCTGCACCCATCGATGAGTGAATCCCCTCCGAGAACCCTAACCCCCACCCTGTGCGGCTCTTCTTCTTCCCTCCAAGGGAGCACAGATAGTTCGCACAAGTATGCGACCCGTGGTGTGTTTGAGTTTGCGATCCTTTTACCCCGCGAGTTCTGATCATGCACACACGTTCCAATCACTCCCAACCATAGTTTTAAATCTCCAGCTATAGCTACGGTTATAGCCTTTTGAGATAGGGTGACGTTATCTGTGTTCACGTACAATTTAGCCGTTATATGCCGCTATAGCCTACTATAGCTCCACTATTAGTTGATGTTTTAGAGATATCTAAACGTCTTAGCTCGCTGTTGCAGGCAGGTACATGCACCCGTCTTCCAATTTGTTACAACCTCGTACACAAGCTGTTGGTAAAAGCTAAAATGTATAGGGTTTAACTCTGATGATCAATATTAGTAATAGGAGATAATAAGGAAAAACTTAACACTTGAAGACTGATGGTGCGGAGCCAGATCGCCTCCTAAACACAGAACGATGGTTGATGATGGCACCACGCGGCATAATATAATCCACATGTGGCACGGTGATTTCTTCCGACTGATGAATTGGAAAAGGCTAACACTGTACTGCGTAATTCGGCAGATTTGTTTCGTTTAACGACCACTTCTCCGTTTCATCGCGTGTTGGAACAGCATGCCAGTGTGTTGCGTGGTTCCATCACCAATCCTTGCCCATACTGCACTCTGCTCGACCCAGCCTATCGGCCAAGTCATTTTCCTGTTGTGGATACGGCACTTGTCGACCAGTTGATCGTCCTGCAAATCGTGTCGCAAAAAAGCGGTGCTGTAATAACAAGAAGAATGGAAAACGACCGGCCGTGTTTGCAAATCTCGTTTAATTACCTTATTAATTACCTGAAGAGAGCGTCAGGCGTTGTTTTACCGCGCGCTTACCTGACATAATGACCAGCAGTTCACGGAGCCGCCAAGATCGGGCAGGAGAATTCCAGCACGTTAGTAATGCTACCAACCAGGAGGAGCCTGTAGCAATCTTCTTCTTCTGACAAGACGATCGAGATGTAGTACGTACGTATATTTATTTATATGTGTCCAAATAATTTAGCAAGACAGAGATGTACTACTTATTAATAAGGTGACATGGTATCAAACCAATAGGAAGCTAGCTAGCATATATATACGTGTTGTTCTGACGACATATATATATAAGTACCAAATATTAATTAGTTCCATCAGCCGAGTCTGCTATAGTGCTATGTCACGTCTCAGCTCGATTTTGATCGTGCGCTTTAAGCTATCCGTGAGCTATAGCATTCCAATCAAATGCGATTAATTGTCCCTTTATCTCCAACTGTGTTTTCAGCTAGTAGTGAGTTATGGCATTTCAATCAAATGCGCTTAGTTGTCCCTTTCTAGTTGTGATGGCCACATATTAGCAAAGCGGAATATTTCTACTGCTAATCTCCTATATATCTTCGTTCTCTCAATATAATTTACCTGGAAGCATGCAAAGCTCATCAGCTTTTAACCACCATTATTTACCGTCGTGACTCAATAATGATCTACCGAATGATATGATAGGATTATCTCTCGAGTTATTTTGAGATCATCAGATAAAATTAGTTGTAAGAACTCTATGTAAATAAAGTAGAGTTTTACTCGGAGGAAAGATTTTATTGCACCTCCCAGTCTCATGTTTCGTTGTAGTATAACCTGCCACCTGGGTTTAAGACATCGAGTTGATGTGAATGCTCTAGTTTTTCTAGATTTACTTAGGTTTTAACGGTGTTGTTCTTTCAGTTGTAGATGATATATCCGTTAATAGACGACTATGATGATTTCGTCAAACTCGAAATCTTAGTTGTTTGAAGGTGCTTACAAAAATAGTGTGTCCATGTATTCATATATAGGGATGAGTGCACACCTACTCCTCTCTGTCCCTGAAAAAATCAATTCCTAGAATCTGTGTCAGTCAAACTTTTTAAACTTTGACTAACTTTATAGAAAAGAGTAATAACATTTATGATGTAGCATGGACATATTATGAAAATATATTCTATGGTGTATCTAATGATATGAAATTGATACCATCAATCTTGATAGTTTTTTATAGAAATTTGATCAAAGTTTAAAAAGTTTGACTTAAGACAACTCTAGGAATTTATTTATTCAGGGACAGATGGGGTATATACATGAGCATCAACGTTATACTGTAATTCATAAAAATAAAATTAATTTGAACCAAAATATAATGTAAAAGTTTTAGATTGGACCCTGCAGATACCCAAGGTAAATATATATGAATCAAAAAAGGCTTTTTTTTTTTAAAAAAAAGGCTTCAGGCCCACAAAGAAAACGATAAAGATTTCCATAAAGAAAATGGAAGATGTAAACTAATGTCGGTGGTGGTGCACATTTGAAAAGAAAAGCTTGTCGGTGCTGGTGACGCTTGACCCTGATATCTCTATAGTTCTATATAAGAGGGCTGTTGCCAGGAGTTTGTTTCATCGAAGCAATTAGCCAATTACAAGCACAGAGTCTTGGAGAGACGTGTGTAATTAAGCATAGGCACACAAGACACAGTAGCCTCTTGAACACGCACCGGGGAGGATCTGAGGAACAGAGAGACTGGCAAGGCAGAGTGCAGCCTCCATGTTGGCTACGGCGGCATTGCTTCTCGGCGTCTTTGCCAACATCGCACCATGTGATTATTCCCGGCCTTCTCTATATATTTGAGTTTTCCCTTTACTTACAGTATTAACTGCTTTCAGGCGGGTATGTTTGTGATTATATTGCAGCTAGAAAGACGAAAACAGATTTTTGGGGGAATGTAAACTCTTTGACAGTAACTTTAATGTAGAAATAAGATAATTACTGCCGTTTGGATCCCTTCATTTTGGTGGAATTGGAATTCACTCAATAAACTAGCCTAGTTGCCTTGGAATTTGACATTCCACCGCTTTCCAAGGTTTACATGTATGTCTACCTCAAATTCATAGGGTAGGAGAGAGAAATGAATTTCATACATCTCCATACTATATTTCTATTTTGTAACTTATAACATTCTCTTCAACTCACTCTCCTACGATAGAAATGCAACACATTAGTATCCCTCTCGTATAAGCAACAATAATATACAAATATAATTCATATATAATCATATTAGCTTAATTAATATATGTCTAAATTATGATTCTTAAAATGAATTCAATTCCAAGTATCCAAACCGGGTAATGTTACGTTAAAGTAATGTTAGTGCCTTTTTGCATGGCAGGGTTTTGGCTTCTTAAAAAAAACAATGAAGCTAGAAAGAAACCATATTTTTTATGCCTTCAAATTCTTGCCAAAACAACGGCATGAGTTTCAGTACTTTGACATTGGCTTCGGCTTCTAAAGCCCTTTCTCGTTTGTGCTTGTTTGATTAAGCCGTGAAGGATAATAAAAACCCTGTCAAAAAGGATCCAGATAAAGATGACAATTTCTACCAGAAACCCGATGGGTAAAACCCTATTAGGGCAAGGGTATGGCTAATTTTTGTACTCATGGGTAACTTGATAGGAAAGAAGTCTTACCTAGCGGGTAATATGGGTAAGGGTGTGGGATTGCATTACTCATACCCGTTAACCCATGAGTAAATTCAATCCGATTCAATTTATAGAAATCATGGGTCCAAAGTCACCACCGTACAACTCAAGCTCAATAATTATTCAAACTGTATGTGAACTTTGTTTATGTAGCTGATTTGTTTGATGAATTTACTATTGATTTCATTGTTTTGGATGGAATTGGGAGTCTAATATATTGATATATGTAATTTTGACTTGTAAACATTCTTGCTCATGGGTAACCCGTTACCCGTATGGGTAAGGGTATGACAAAAAAAAACTCCTACTCGAACATGGGTATAGGTAAATTAGTGGCTACAATATTTGGCAACACATACCCAGCGAGTAATTATCCATTGTCATTCCTAGATCTTAAACATGCGGGACCTAACTAGCTATATTATTGTATTTTTTTTTTGGGGGGGGGGGGGGGGGGACAACTAGCTATTGTCTTTGTAGCTATGATGATGAGAATAAGGCCAGCTATTGGCCGTTAATCTCATTCGTGCTCTAGCTAACGGCTTTGGCCATCATATCGATCATTCGTGGACTACCCAACGGCCCGGACGTTTCCTCTCTTTGGGCCTCTCACCCTCTCTGCTCGCATGCAGCAGCTAGCTGCAGTATGACATAATCAGTTGCTTGTGACGTCGACTGTTGCAAAGATTGCAGATAGACAGTAAAAGAAAGAGGATCATGGTAGAGAGAGAAATGAGGTTAAATGTCTTCTCGATGTAGAGATAAGAAGTGGGAGGAGGATCTATCAGACTAGCAGTTACACAGACACGGTCACACGTACGGGGACAGCGATGCTCGCTGTCTCTGTTGTTTTATGCTCAAGTTTCCTTTTCCATTAGGTTGGTTCGGTACCTTTGGATTAAAATAGGTCCCCGGAACCATGGTAGACTGGAAATGGTAGATTGGAAATAAGTGAACCAAAAGAATTCACTTGATTCGATTGTTTTCATTCATGACTTTAAGAGGTGAGGAATAAATCTAGATCTTAAAGCATGAGCTAAATTCAAACTGAACCACATCAAATCGTCCGAAACAGAACCTCGATCAAATAGTTATTTTGTTATGGATCGGCCGGATTCGAAATCGAATGAGATAAATCCGACCAGAATGACTCCGTTCTGACGTAACCGGACAAGACCTTAATTTATTCACAATTTTACTGTGATTAATTAATAAGTTTGACTGGAGTAGTACGTGTGTGTGCAGCCGTGGTGGAGTCCATCGGGGTGTCCTACGGCATGAGCGGCGACAACCTGCCACCAGCGAGCACCGTCATCGGCATGTACAAGGACAACGGCATCACGCTGATGCGGATCTACGCGCCGGACCAGGCGGCGCTCCAGGCCGTGGGCGGCACGGGCATCCGCGTCGTGGTCGGCGCGCCCAACGACGTGCTGTCCAGCCTCGCCGGCAGCACCGCGGCGGCCGCGTCGTGGGTCCGCAACAACATCCAGGCGTACCCCAAGGTCTCCTTCCGGTGCGTCTGCGTGGGCAACGAGGTGGACGGCGGCGCGGCGCAGAACCTGGTCCCGGCCATGGAGAACGTGCGCGCCGCGCTGGTCGCCGCCGGGCTTGACGGCATCAAGGTCACCACGTCCGTGTCGCAGGCCATCCTCGGCGGGTACAAGCCGCCCTCCGCCGCCGAGTTCACCGACGAGGCGCAGGGGTTCATGGGCCCCGTCCTCAAGTTCCTGGCGCGCACCGGCGCGCCTCTCATGGCGAGCGTGTACCCCTACTTCACCTACGCCACCAACCCGTCCGCCATGGACCTCGGCTACGCGCTCTTCACCGCTCCCGGCACCGTCCTCGAGGACGGTGCCTACGAGTACCAGAACCTCTTCGACGCCACCGTCGACTCCTTCTACGTGGCGATGGGCAACCACGGCGGCTCCGGCGTGACCCTTGTGGTGTCTGAGAGCGGGTGGCCGTCCGCGGGCGGCGTCGCGGCGTCGCCCGCGAATGCGGCCATCTACAACCAGAACCTGATCAACCACGTCGGCCGGGGAACGCCGCGCCAGCCGGGCGCCATCGAGACGATCCTCTTCTCCATGTTCAACGAGAACCTCAAGGAGAGCGGCGTGGAGCAGAACTGGGGGCTCTTCTACCCCAACATGCAGCGCGTCTACCCCATCAGTTTTAACTGATCTGAAGCTGAAGCTAGCTCGATCGATCGAGGTCCACGTCCACCTACTCTACTCACCGTATGTTCGTATGTCCGTACGTCAATAAGTATGTATCCGTATGCGTCCCAGCAGGTGGTTATGTATTGTATTCCTACAAAGGGATTGCTTCGCGAATCACGACCACGTACTGGGAGTGTCGAATGCTACTCTCAGATGACTAGATGAGTATGCCATGAGGATTCTTATATACGTCGACAAACCATGCATGGCCAACGACGTGTGAAGTGTGATCAATAATCTCTTCTTTGATTATTTTGTGTTTTCATTGAAATCGAACTTTGAACTAAAAAAAAACTGCTCTTTTGGAGGGCTCGAGGGATTTATCTCATTTGTTTTATCTATTCACTTTGTGTTAAAACTTTTAGTGGACTTATATGTTCTACTAACACAAAAAGGATACAATTCTAGGCTTCATCGCGTGTTCGAGAAAGAATGCAATTTGAGAGTGTCTAACTACTATCCAAAGTACCAGAGACTAGTATGGTAGGAGTAATCATTTCATCTGACGCAGCAATAATGTCACACCCGGTTTTCCGAAGAAGACCAAGTGCTAACTATATGTGTGCCCAGGATATCCACATGACACAGCGACAAATATGGACAATATAACAAAGCTTTATTATATATCAAAACATAGTTACAACTAGATTACATATATAATATATTACATAACATACTCCATAGGGATGGTTGACTGGGGAACACTTGTCTGGTACTCTTGGACACATCCCAATTGACCCATCACTTGAATCCACCGATTGGAAAGCAAGAGTGAGCGCACCATACTCAACAAATATAAAATGAGAGATGCAAGGCTCAAAAGACTAGACACGACTGAACTACGGTAAACACTTTTAATTGGTCATATTTTACTTATTAAGCCTATGTCACTAGGTTTTGCTTAAGCTCCCAAGGTGAAAGTATCATTAAGATCAAGATTAATCATCACCCAAACCATCTATTTCGAAAAGAATCCAGGTCGCCCATGACTGAGAGCACGACTATTATAACAGCTTTAAGACACTCTGCAAAGGTCGTACATCTTTACCCACGAATCGTGATTGTCCTTTTGCCCGAGGTGATCGGCCTCTTGACCCACTTCCAAAGGTAGGTTGGGAGGGTCACTACGAAGCTTTTCACTAGTGTCACACCCCAAAATTTCTGATTTTGGGTTGTGAATAGAAAACACTAAATAAAATAAATAAATTTAATATTTGTCTAAAATTAATCAAGTTAGTTTGAGCTAGCGTCACTTTAGTTGTTGTAAAATGAGAATTTTCAAATTTTTCTAAACTAATTTGACGGGTTATGCTTGATGTGGTGGTTTCTTGTTGTTTGGTTTTGCGTTGTGGTCAACCAGTCAGTTGTTCCCTGTGAAGTTGGTGTCTCCATCTGAAGATCAGAGTGTCTTTCCGCTGTCTGCTCCTTAAGGTTATGTTCTTTGTGTTTATACGTTATATATGAGCATTGTCTTTCGATATTACCCCTTTATTTGTGGCTATACGTGAGATTTGACTTCCTAGGCTCACATATGGTGTATAACTGGTTTTGTTCTTAAAATCGGGTGTGACAACTAGTCATTCTAATAAGTAGCAACCGCTAAAGTTTTGAACTAATCAGGTAGATATAGATGCTCTCTTCTGAGAGTGACACACATATAACCACAGCCCAATACACACCACGGCAGGACAAGAGCTACACCTGAGCTAGCACCCCCCCCCTCTTAACCTTTCGATAAGCTGCTGAAAAACTAGAACAAATCAAGATACTGGGCTAAGACCAGAGCCATGTAGTTCTCGTGGTTGTACTATATGTCCTGGGTTGTCACTTTAAGATTTAGTCCTTACGCAGGACAGACTAGAGCACCCAATAAGGCCTAATGCTCTAACCCCCTTTTGTTCACCATTTTAACATTGATTCCATAAATCATTAATCAAAATTAACATTGTGACATTTGGTGATTGCAAGCTAAACAAAACTAGCCACATGCATAACCCAAAGGTAACAAGGAGTATAGAGTACAACAGTTCTAGGCAAAGTCCTTAGGGTTCATCAAATTAGACACATGCACATGAAAAGGTGATTATACAGTTATTAGGTATCAAAGGTACTCATGTTACACTTGCCTTCCAAAAACTTTCTAAGTTCTCCAAATTTTCCTTTTGGATCATCCTTCGCATAGCTTCTCTCTTCTAACGATAACAACAATTAGCACAAGCACCATAAAAAAACTAGAAACAATACATCAAGCATTATAAACCAAGACATAAAGGTTTTGAACATGTAGGGCTTGTAACTATGAATGTATGAGCGCAAAAGCTACAAAAACAAAGCTCTGGTTTAAAAGATATGAGAGATTGGATGGAAGAGGATTATAGTTAGATGAGCAAGGTGGAGTTTGGACTAGTAGAAACATATTCTTCAGAACAAAATGGATCGATGTGCATTAGGTTCTTAACACAGAGTTTGGCCTGAGAGAGCATGATATATATTATGGAGTACAATAGGGATAGTTTGAGGGACTAAAATAGATTGCATATATAGGAGAATAATATTGAATTCATATACATCATGTGGCATGCTCAAGTGATGAGCATTAAAGATATGATGTCATCATGACTGAGCTGGAGTGAGATGTCAAGGTTGATAGATGAGGTAGCCATGACATTGTGGTGAGGGTTTGGTTTAGGAGAGTGATATAATCAACACGACTTGAATAGGACAAGTGTATTTGGTGGTCATTAGCTCATGATGGAATGGTATAACATGACATGGTTAGATAACATGTAGCTCATGATTCTAGTTGGACTGTGTCTTTGATGACCAAAAGATGTAGGGAACATGTGTGCAACACATGGGGGCATGTTACTCTGAGAGGGAATGTTGATCAGAGATGCCCTTGTGATAGAATGGATTTGTTAGTGTTGGTTGTATGCCAACAAACATCATTGGAGGAAAAGAGTGGTCAATAGATAACATGTTATGATACTAGCAAGAGTATTTATCTCTGGTTATACAACATTGCATGACAAAGATGACAGTGGTGGTTGGAATAAGTAGAACTTATCAAGTACATGACAACCATGGATTTAAGACGGATAGAGAGGTCACACATAAGGCTCGTGTTCTAATTATTAATAAGAGATATGAGCTTGTGATTTTGGATTTAGGTTTCTTGGGAACATGTCATGACCAACAAATGCACTGAGGTGGATGTTGGGTCAAGGAAAACATGATTTTGGCGATTTGTGCATTAGTTGAGCATACCAGGTGGCGGATATGATGACTATTTGCATGGTTATGATAAAGCCAAATGGTGATCAATTTTGTGGGGTTGCTAGGTACTGTATGGAACATATTTTGGCAAAAGGAGATGATGTTCCGACCATCAGTTAGGTAGGGAACAAGATCGCAAGAGGGCACTCTGTGGTGGTTGGCATGGCAAGAGTAGGGACATTGTGATGCTTATAACTCAAGTGTCATGGTTCATATTCCAAACCAACTTGCAAGGATGTGTTTAGTTCTATGGTACAAACTTTGATTGAAGGGCTCGATCACCAGAGTGGTGGATCAATGGGAACACGCATGCCAACTGACATAAGCATGGCTGCAGGGCAACAAGGACAATGAGCACAAGAAAGGAACATATATCTTTCATATTTGATCCCATAGCCATGAAACTTTGCAGAGGCATGTGCAACTATATAAAAGGTGTTCTTGTCAAAGAATGCATCATGGGGATCGATATATCAATGGGAACTTCAATGCCAAAAACAAGGTGACGATTGTTTGGACAGTAGAGGTGACAGACACTTCGACATCGATATCATGGCCACCGGGAATTGCATAGCCAAACCAACTTGTGGGATCATGTGAAGGGATGTAATTAACATGTAGGTTCAAAGAGCTTTGTGATTTAGATAGTGGATTAGTAGGGAACGCCAAAGCCACTCAGAGTTAAAACCTGTCCAGACAGCAGGAACAACAACACCAAGATGACCATATCTCAAATTTCTCAACTCCTATGGAAAAACCATTTTATAGAGGTGTGTTCAAGGATGTTAAATACAACTTCGCCAAAGGGTTTGATGATTCGAACAATGAAACAGTGAAGAACGCCAATTCCATCAACAGCAGCAAGGCCGGCAGTGAGGAGAACAACACACACGACGCGTAAACTTCATCGTGGATCAACCATACATCATCTTAGGCACTTGATATGCATAGAGGAACATGAAAATAGTGGGGAGATGATGGAGTGTTCTCACCATGGGGGAGGGTGTGGTATAGTGAGGAGACGAATCGTGATGGCTGATGACGACGATGCAGTGCAACGGAGCATCCTTCTCATGTTGCGGTTGATCGGGGCAGCCATGGGGGAGGAGGAGCAGAGGGAGGGGCATCTCACCTATATTCTTGATGTGAGAAATGAATAGGGAGTCATGAGGGGGCTGTGGGGGGGTATATGTGAATGGGGGAGGTTGGGAGATGAAGGGGTGAGAAGGCTCTCCATATTTCTTGTCATAGTTGATATGTGTGTGCAATATGGAGAGGCTTCAAGGGGGTGACGTGGGAGAGGGGAGAGAAAAGGATAGAGGGCTTATTGGGCTTGTTTTTTAACCACAAAAGAGAGGACGATGGTTGGGTTTTGACCCATGGCAAGAGCTAAGGCAAGGTTTGGGACCAGATTTGGCCCGAAGTGATGTTGGAGGGTGGAAGGAGTAGGGTTGACCCATTAGCACAAAAGGGAGTTGGAGAGGATTGTTTACCATTGGGATAAGCTTATGGATTTGACCCAACAAAAGAGAAGATGGAAGGGAAGTGTTGGACTTGGCCCACTAAATTCTTAGAGATATGATTAGGGTTTCCCAAAAAAATTAAAGTTCAAAAAGGTGGGACCAAGGTCATAGAGATCTCAAGGCTAGATAGAAAACAAGTTTGTCTTTGATCAAGAGGAGAAAAGGTGGAGGGAAAAGATCCCATGTAGATGTTTCCCAAGGTGAGAAAAGAAGAGAAAGTCGAAATTGAGATTAACTTGGGTGCATGACATGCGATTGGTTTGACTTGAACAAGGCGATGGTTGAATTGCATGAGAGAGAAGAGAAACAACAATGGGTCATCTAGCATAGATTTTGGGATTTGGAAAGACTCAATAAAAAAGGATTAGGAGCTCAAATATAAGGATGAAAAAAGGATAAAAGAAGAGCGAATTAGGATATGACTAGTTAGGATTTTAGAGATCATGAGTTTGGGTGTTTGGCAAGATGAATGTTTGAAGATCCATCAAGGTTTTTGAAACAAGAATCAAGGTGTATTGTTACCAAGGATTTGATCATGGTTTTGAGGTCATGGAAACTTGATCAAAGATAAGGAGAGATTTGCTTTGGTTCAAACCCTAAGGCATATTTGAAAAACTTTAAATTCATTTTTCATACATAAACACTATGCAACAAACCATTAGATTAGATTCTTAAAAAATTTGGAAAGTCACATTTTCTACTGTATAAATTGTTAACAACTAAATAAACGTTAGAAATTTTTTAGAAAAAATATTAAATCATAGGTTTTATTAAGCGTTTTCTATTCACAACCTACAATAGAAATTTTGGGGTGTAACAATAACATGGGAGATTGCCACATCAAAGCAAGCATACCTTAGATTCCTAGGCTCCCGGCAATGATTTGACCTATAACAGATAGGGGCCATGCGTCTTTCACCATACTGCTTAATTTCTTTTCGATATTCGAGAGTTGTTTTCTTTCTCGAACAAAGGGAGTACGAAATTCATTGTGAAGAATGGTGGTATGAACAAGGGTAGAAAGTGTATTTTTCTTGCCTTGCCACATGGAGGTCATCCACGAAGAATAATAATGGTCAACGACAAAAGAGGTAGTGGCGGAGCGTGAAGTAAATAAGGGCACCAACAATAAAGGCTAACACATTTTGATACAAATAAGATGATCCGCATAAACTACAAAATATTGACACTACTATGCACACAATGTAAACTATCACTACTTGTGTTTTCTAATGGGACTTTCTCTATCACCATGCGTCACTTTTATTTCTCTCTCTTCTTTTTTAGCATGGACCACTTTCTCTCTCCCTAAGCATATGTAGCTTCTGCAGACAACTATGACAACTGGAGACCACCTACTTTTCTATCTCATCCTATATTGACCTTGGGGCTACCAGTAAAAGCACCACATTGAGAAAGGCCTAAAGGAGGGGTGAATCATGACTAGCGAGCCACAATTATCTCTACATCTAATTAAACATATGTATGGTTATCGTCAGCACTTTGCCAATCACCCCACTTGCCTCTCTCTCCACTGAACGAAAAACATCACCCCTCCTGTCCCCAAACATTCCAGTATTGTGAGTGCATCCGCTAATGGTAGCTAATTTGAAACCTATTTGCCATCGAGTCCAATTAAATCCAATTGGTCCACTAGTTGAGTTTCAAAAAAATGTTTACTTTGAATTCTTTAGTTGAGTCTTTTGTGAAGTCGATTTTAAACTGGATGGATGTAACACCCAGTTTTAAGAACAAAACCAGGATAGCCATATGTGTGCCCAGGAAGTCCACACATACAACAACAGAGTATAGAATATCAGAAACAATGTTATTATATAACGTAACATAGCTATATAACACTTACATATATCAGAGTAAAGCGGATCATAAACTAATCTTCACTTGAGGCTCCAATCTTCACAGGGACGGTTGGCTGGGGGCACCGTACACCAAGCACAACTGATAGTCTTCTGGTAAACTCCATGACATCTCCACTAACCTTCTGGGTAACTTGGGCTACCGTCTGGGGTTGTGGGGAATAGCAAGGGTGAGCACATATCATACTCAACAAGTACAGGCGGAAATAAAATGTCATGCAAGGCTTGAACAAAGGTAGGCTGACACTGTTCAACTGCGATAAGCATTTTAGTTGGTCAAGTTTTATTAGCACCTGATTACTATAAGTGAGTGTAGGATAACCCATCCCATTAGTTAAGAGGAATACCACCTTTTAAAAAAAACCATCAACCGAGGTAAACACCTCCACCTGAGAAACCAACATCTTATGTCCGTAAGTCCAACTATCCAAAACTAATCATGTGAGGGTCCAGGTCGCTCGTAACCGTGAGCACGGCTGATATATCAGTTTTACACTCTGCAGAGGTTGCACACTTTTCCCAACGAGCAGTGATTCCCATATGCCAAGGTCATGACTCCCATACTACACTTCCAAGGTGCATGGCAAGGTTTCACCACGGGCCTTTACAAAGATTCATCTAGCGAGCGATAACCACCTAAAGTTCCTACTGGAAGCCGCAGCAACCAGAGGACCCCTAGGTCCATACCACATTCTTGGGCCATCCCTCAGTAGCGCCGCCCGGTTAACGCAACACTAGAATCCTCTAATTAATTAGCCCGGTTAGAGCCATATAACATCTCGTGGTTGCAATGTTATCCTGGGTGGTCGCTCCATGAGCCAGTCCTAAAAGGCGGACCCGAGCACAAATCACAAACCACAAGCCAAACTTACCATAACCACCATACCATACCATGTGCCCGAGTCACTGAGTTCCACATTAAAGCATACTTCCATATCCATTGAGTCATCATTAATATATCATCATCATGTGGTATTTATAGAACAAGAAAAGTTGCGTAGCATAGCATTACTACCCATCCTAAAACCCAGGTAACAAGGAAGATATGGAAAACTAGGATAATCCTTAGGGTTCACATAATTAGACACATGCATGCATATAGTGATTAATGGTGAATAGGTAAAGAACATGATCAAAGGGTGCCTGCACTTGCCTTCTTCGAGTTGATGTTGGTCACAGTCTTCAAAGTCAAGCTCTTGTAGGTTCACTTGCAACTCTTCGTCTATACGCAACAAACATCGGCACACAGGAGCAAACATACAAGCAAAACATGCATTAAATTAGAAAACAGTACACCAATACATAAAACATGGATAAAACGCTTATAAAACTGTTCTACTCGTCGAGACGAACGCGTGGACACGAAAACCACTAAAAACGGAGCTATAACGGAGGAGTTATGATTTAAACAAGGTTTTCTTTAATAAATTATTAGATTAAAACTAAACTCGAAATTTAAAAGTTGGAAACATGATTAATAGTTGTAAAAACATGTAGATTATGTAATTACGAACCTAACGCAACTTGAACGGGTCAAAACGGAGTTAAAACGGAGATTTTATAGCGAAAACAAAATCAGTGGCAAACTTGTGATTATTAGAAAACGTATTTTGGATAGAACAGACCTGGCTTTACGTTTTCCCGAGGAGAAGGTGTATTCTGCGTTTGCGCTTTGGACGGCGGGTTCTAATCTAAAGAAACCGAGGGTCTCTTTAGAAAAAGGCAGGGGCGAAGGGGTATGGAGCCTCCTCGGCCGTTGGATCTGCAATCAACGGGCGAGATTAGATTCCAGAGAGAGCGGGCGGCGATTTTGGCCGGAGGGGGAAGAGAAGGTGGCGGCCGCCATGGCCTGCCGAGCCCGAGCTCGCCGGAGTTCGGCGTTTCGGTCCACGGGAAGACACAGAGAAGGCACCGGGAGGAAGGGGAGAACAAGGGGAACTCACCGAGGGCAAAACCACGGCCGCAGAGAGCTCGGAGGTGGAGGATAGCGGAGAAGTTCGGTCGCGACTCCGGCGAGATCTAAACAGGGCGGCGCGACAAAACTAGGCACGGGATCGACCGTCTTTCAACAAGGGGAGAAGCGGTGCATGCGGGGAGCTTTATAGGGGGGGCTCCGTGTGCGGATAGGGCAAGGACGAGGCGTGCTCGGCGCGGACTCCCGATGGAATGGAGTCTGACTCCATTACGACGTGAGGAGGAAGACGGCCTGACAGGACGATCCCACCTGTCATTGAGAAGCGACGCGGGACCGGATCGTCAGTCACAGAGGAGGGGGCGCCGGTGCGGGCTCGGCCTTGCTGCTGGGCCGGCCTGGTCGATGTGGCCCAAGCGAGGGGAAAGGGGGAGGAGGGAGGAAGCGGGCCGGCCGGCGGTGAGGAGAAGAGGTGGCGCTGGGCCGGCCTGATGCAGGAGAGAGGGGAGGGAGAAGTGGAGGCCGGCTGGGCCGGGCTAAAAGCCAGGGGAGGAGGGAAGAGAGGAGAAGAAACCCTTTTCTTTTTATTTAAAGCCATTTCAAAAGCATTTTCAAAACAATTTTGAAAACCTTTTTAAACTTTTGAGCACACCACACATCACAAAAATAAATTATGCACCAGCATGTATGCTCAAACATGTTACCCTAAGATAAATTTTAATTCAAAGAAAAGTTTTATTTCTCCTATATTCCCATGAGCACCAAAAATACATAATAAAGCATTTTCTCTCTATTTCCAAACTTTGCAAATTTTAGGGTGTTACAAATCTACCCCCCTTAAGATGAATCTCGTCCTCGAGATTCGGAAGGATCTTTGAAGAGATAGGGAAACTCTGCACGTAGCTCATCTTCACGTTCCCATGTTGCATCATCCACCGAGTGATGACTCCACTGGACTTTGCACATTCTGACAACCTTGCTTCTGGTAACTCTTTCAGCGACTTCCAAAATCTTCATGGGATGCTCAGAATAAGTAAGATCATCCTTCAAGTTAACTTTCTCTAAGGGTAACTGTTCCTCTGGCACTCTCAAACACTTCTTCAACTGTGATACATGAAACACATTGTGTACATCTGACAACTGAGCAGGTAACTCAAGTTGATATGCCACTTCACCTTTTCTTTCCAAAATCTTGAACGGACCAATATATCTGGGTGCCAACTTTCCTTTTACTTTAAATCTCTTGAGTCCTCGGACAGGTGATACTTTAAGATATACATAATCACCTACTTCAAAAACTAACTGTCTACGACGTTTGTCGGCATAGCTTTTCTGTCTGGACTGAGCTGCTCTCAAGTTCTCACGAATGATTCAAACTTGTCTCTCTGCTTCCTTTAAAGCTTCTGGTCCAAACACCTGACTTTCTCCTGTTTGATTCCAAAACAAAGGAGTTCTACATTTTCTGCCATACAAAGCTTCAAATGGGGCCATTTTGAGACTAGCTTGGTAACTATTGTTATAAGAGAATTCTGCATATGGTAAACTCTTATCCCAACTAGTACCATATTGTACAGCACAAGCTCTCAACATGTCTTCTAGAACCTGATTCGTTCTTTCTGTCTGTCCATCTGTTTGAGGATGATAGGCTGAACTAAAATTCAATTTCGTACCCATAGATTCATGAATCTTTTCCCAAAAACGAGATGTAAACTGAGTACCTCTATCTGACACAATCTTCCTCGGCACTCCATGCAAACACACAATTCTTGACATGTATAACTCTGCAAGTTTTGCACTAGAGTACGTGGTCTTGACAGGAATGAAGTGAGATACTTTAGTTAAGCGATCCACAATTACCCAAATTGAATCATAACCACTTTGAGTACGTGGTAAACCTACTATGAAATCCATACTGATCTCATTCCATTTCCATTCAGGTATCTTCAGTGGTTGCAACAATCCTGCTGGTCTTTGATGCTCTGCCTTCACTCTTTGACACGTATCACACAAAGCCACGTATTCTGCTATGTCTCTCTTCATACCATACCACCAAAATTTCTTCTTCAAATCCTGGTACATCTTAGTGCTACCGGGATGAATGGAATAAGCTGACTCATGAGCTTCTCTCAATATCAAATCACGGACATGTTTCAAGTCTGGCACACAAATTCTCTTCTTGAACCAAACAGTTCCATGCTCATCTATATGGAATCCAGGTGCTTTGTCTTTCTTAACGAGCTCAGCAATATCCTTTATCTTCTCATCATCCAATTGACCTTTGCGAATATCCTGCTCTAAGGTCGAATCAACTTCCATTGCCACTGCTTGAGTACTAGCGACCAAACCAAGGTTGAGCTTTTCAAATTCCTTGCATAAACCAGCTGGGAGTTGATGTTCTATGATCATATTAGCATAACTTTTCCGACTCAAAGCATCTGCTACAACATTAGCTTTTCCAGGATGATAGTGAATACCAAGATCAAAATCTTTAATAACTTCCAACCATCTGCGTTGTCTGGAGTTAAGATCTGACTGAGTGAATATGTACTTCAGACTCTTATGATCGATGTAAATCTCACATCTATTACCCAACATATAATGTCTCCAGATTTTCAAAGCATGAACCACAGCTGCCAATTCTAGATCATGAGTAGGATAATTCTTCTCGTGTCTCTTTAACTGCCTCGAAGCATAGGCTATAACTCGACCTTCTTGCATAAGCACACATCCCAAACCATGGCGAGAAGCATCACAATACACATCAAAATTCTTACTAACATCAGGCATTGCTAGCACAGGCGCGGTGGTTAGTTTGTTCTTCAGCATTCTAAAACTTTCCTCACAGGCTGTCGTCCATTCAAACTTCTTTCCTTTTTCCAATAAAGCTGTTAAAGGCCTTGCTATCTTGGAAAATCCTTCAATAAATCTTCTATAATAACCTGCCAAACCAAGGAAATTTCGGATCTCACTCACAGTCTGAGGTGGTTGCCAATTCAACACATCTCTTACTTTGCTTGGATCTACAACAATACCTCCATTAGAAACAACATGGCCAAGGACAGAGACTTCATTCAACCAGAATTCACACTTACTCAGCTTAGCATACAACTGGTTTTCTCTGAGTCTCTGCAGAACAAGCCTTAAGTGTGTTTCATGCTCTTCTTCACTTTTGGAGTATATGAGAATATCATCAACTAGAACCACAACAAACTTATCCAGATATTCCATGAAAACCTTATTCATGAGATGCATGAAATATATTGGCACATTAGTCAACCCATAGGACACCACTGTGTATTCATAAAGCCCATATCTTGTAGTGAATGCAGTTTTAGGAATATCAGCTGATCTAACCTTCAATTGGTGATAGCCGGATCTCAAATTGATCTTAGAGAAAACACAAGCTCCTTTCAACTGGCCAAAAAGATCCTCAATCTTAGGCAAAGGACATTTGTTCTTGATCGTAACTTCATTGAGTGATCTATAATCCACACACATTCTCTGAGTTCCATCCTTCTTATTCACAAGTATAACTGGAGCTCCCCATGGTGATGAACTCGGACGAATAAAACCTTTATCTTGTAGTTCTCTTAATTGCTTTTTGAGTTCTTCTAACTCATTAACTGCCATCCTACAAGGTCTCTTAGATATAGGGGAAGTTCCAGCTAGAAGATCAATAAGAAACTCAACTTCTCGATCTGGTGGCATACCGGGTAGATTGATAGGAAACACGTCAGGGAAATCACATACCACTTTGATTTCTTCAATGGGAGTGCCTTTCATCTGATTGAGCAAATCTTCTTCAACTGACGGAAAAGAGGCCACATATTCCACTTCCTCACCTGAGGAATTAACCAAAGACATAGCTCTTCTAGCATAATCTATGGTACCATCATGCATAGGTAACCAATCCCTTCCAAGGATCACATCAACACCTTCGGTCTCCAAGATTACCAGATTAGCTAGGAATTCTACCCCCCTTATGTTGAGACTAACTTTCGGACAAATAAGGGTGGCTTTCATCTCTCCACTAGGTGAACTAACTAGCAGAGGGTGCTTCATAGTAACAGCACGAAAATGATGTCTTGTGGCATATTGCTTACTGATGAAGGAATGTGTAGCTTTTGAATCAAAAAGAACTGATGTTGGAATAGAGTTGACAAGGAACATACCGAGTATCACATCGGGATCACTTCTGACATCATCCATGGTCATATTGTTCACTGTGCCTCGCATATAAGTCTGTTGCATTTCATTCCTCTGATTCTGAGCTTGAACACGGTTCTGATTCTGATTCTT
Source organism: Coix lacryma-jobi var. lacryma-jobi (assembly GCA_009763385.1). Lineage (NCBI taxonomy): Eukaryota > Viridiplantae > Streptophyta > Magnoliopsida > Poales > Poaceae > Coix > Coix lacryma-jobi. The sequence goes on from CM019826.1 coordinate 36,818,718, forward strand.
GTTACCATACACATATGGATACTTCTTTGGGCATTGTCGCATGAGATGTCCCTCTTGCTTGCAATGGTAGCAACCCATTTTTGATAGACTGCTGGAGGTTCTAGTCTTCTTAGGAGTCTTAGTCGTTGTGGCCGACACGGGAGTATCAGAGATCATAACCGCTTCAGGAGTGACAACTCCTGTAACATGATGGAGTTCTTGCAAGTTTGCGTGTTGCTCTTGCGACTGCTGACGATACTCATTATCGTTGATCTGAGGTACCGGCTGAAGCTGATTCGCTTGCGGAGAGGCACTGCGAGGACGAGTATGTCTATGAGGTTGCTCCCGAAGCTTTCTCTTCTTTGCATCCATTTCCTTGCGCTTATTATCAACTATGATGGCACGATTCACAAGTGCTTGGAAGTTAGGATAGCTGTTGGACATGAGCTGGAGTTGAAGACCATCATACAATCCTCTAAGAAAGCGATATTGTTTCTTATCATCATCATCTACATCTGTTGGAGCATAGCGCGATAGCTGAGCAAACTTATCACGATACTCAACCACAGACATTGATCCTTGCTTCAAGGCTCTGAATTCTTCCTGTTTAAGCTCTACTAATCCTGCGAGAATATGATAGGACCTGAAATTCTCAGTGAACTCCTCCCAAGTGATAGCAGGAGCATTGTTGGGACGTCCATACTGGAATGACTCCCACCAATCTTGAGCTGCTCCCTGAAGTTGTCCTGATGCATACAACACCTTCTCAAGATCATTGCACTGTGCTAGGTTGAGTTGCCTTTCTACTGCACGTAGCCAATCATCTGCCTCCAATGGATCAATAGCATGAGCAAACACTGGAGGATGTCCTTTCATAAACTCAGCACGACTATCCCTTGGTGGCACACTACTTTGCTGGAGGTTGGTCACTACTTGCACCATTGACTGCATGAGTTGAGTCTGCATCGTCATCCACTGTTCCATGTTGCCTTGAGAAGGTGGTTGTGAGCTCTGGTTGGTAGCATTCTGCATGCTTGCCTGCCTTCTTGTGTTCACCATCTGATTTAACCAAGAACTTGTAAGCATAGGTGGAGAGATAAACATGAGTAGGAAAGATTGAGAAGATGAGGGAAACAACATGAGAGGCTTGAAGAAAGATTTTGGAACAAGGAACAAGATAAGATCCCCCAAACTAACTAACAACACACTAAACTAACAACTTGATGTAGTTGTGAACATTGCCCACAACACATCACACTCATTACAAAGAAGCAAATCATCCAAAGGCATAAAGACAACAAACTTGCACACCCAAACATGCTTCAACGCAACTAACGCTCTTGATGTTATGGTGGACAGCCTAAAGGGGTCAGTTGCTCTAGACATCTTAAGGTCACGTAGCAGCGAAGGTGAGAACCAGATCTAAAAGCAAGAAGCATAAGGTAGATAGAGTAGGAGCAAGAACTTGAAGGTAAATAGACAAGGGGGAGGTCAAATGGTCAAGGAAAGGAACATTAACAAGAGTAGAAACAAAGGATATCAAGAACAAGGGTTGTATAACAAATTGGAATCCTATAAACGACCATTTTCTAGTTGGCATACGTCCTACAGTCAACACGGCTCCGATACCATTCTGTATCACCCAGTTTTAAGAACAAAACCAGGATAGCCATATGTGTGCCCAGGAAGTCCACACATACAACAACAGAGTATAGAATATTAGAAACAATGTTATTATATAACGTAACATAGCTATATAACACTTACATATATCAGAGTAAAGCGGATCATAAACTAATCTTCACTTGAGGCTCCAATCTTCACAGGGACGGTTGGCTGGGGGCACCGTACGCCAAGCACAACTGATAGTCTTCTGGTAAACTCCATGACATCTCCACTAACCTTCTGGGTAACTTGGGCTACCGTCTGGGGTTGTGGGGAATAGCAAGGGTGAGCACATATCGTACTCAACAAGTACAGGCGGAAATAAAATGTCATGCAAGGCTTGAACAAAGGTAGGCTGACACTGTTCAACTGCGATAAGCATTTTAGTTGGTCAAGTTTTATTAGCACCTGATTACTATAAGTGAGTGTAGGATAACCCATCCCATTAGTTAAGAGGAATACCACCTTTTAAAAAAAAACCATCAACCGAGGTAAACACCTCCACCTGAGAAACCAACATCTTATGTCCGTAAGTCCAACTGTCCAAAACTAATCATGTGAGGGTCCAGGTCGCTCGTAACCGTGAGCACGACTGATATATCAGTTTTACACTCTGCAGAGGTTGCACACTTTTCCCAACGAGCAGTGATTCCCATATGCCAAGGTCATGACTCCCATACTACACTTCCAAGGTGCATGGCAAGGTTTCACCACGGGCCTTTACAAAGATTCATCTAGCGAGCGATAACCACCTAAAGTTCCTACTGGAAGCCGCAGCAACCAGAGGACCCCTAGGTCCATACCACATTCTTGGGCCATCCCTCAGTAGCGCCGCCCGGTTAACGCAACACTAGAATCCTCTAATTAATTAGCCCGGTTAGAGCCATATAACATCTCGTGGTTGCAATGTTATCCTGGGTGGTCGCTCCATGAGCCAGTCCTAAAAGGCGGACCCGAGCACAAATCACAAACCACAAGCCAAACTTACCATAACCACCATACCATACCATGTGCCCGAGTCACTGAGTTCCACATTAAAGCATACTTCCATATCCATTGAGTCATCATTAATATATCATCATCATGTGGTATTTATAGAACAAGAAAAGTTGCGTAGCATAGCATTACTACCCATCCTAAAACCCAGGTAACAAGGAAGATATGGAAAACTAGGATAATCCTTAGGGTTCACATAATTAGACACATGCATGCATATAGTGATTAATGGTGAATAGGTAAAGAACATGATCAAAGGGTGCCTGCACTTGCCTTCTTCGAGTTGATGTTGGTCACAGTCTTCAAAGTCAAGCTCTTGTAGGTTCACTTGCAACTCTTCGTCTATACGCAACAAACATCGGCACACAGGAGCAAACATACAAGCAAAACATGCATTAAATTAGAAAACAGTACACCAATACATAAAACATGGATAAAACGCTTATAAAACTGTTCTACTCGTCGAGACGAACGCGTGGACACGAAAACCACTAAAAACGGAGCTATAACGGAGGAGTTATGATTTAAACAAGGTTTTCTTTAATAAATTATTAGATTAAAACTAAACTCGAAATTTAAAAGTTGGAAACATGATTAATAGTTGTAAAAACATGTAGATTATGTAATTACGAACCTAACGCAACTTGAACGGGTCAAAACGGAGTTAAAACGGAGATTTTATAGCGAAAACAAAATCAGTGGCAAACTTGTGATTATTAGAAAACGTATTTTGGATAGAACAGACCTGGCTTTACGTTTTCCCGAGGAGAAGGCGTATTCTGCGTTTGCGCTTTGGACGGCGGGTTCTAATCTAAAGAAACCGAGGGTCTCTTTAGAAAAAGGCAGGGGCGAAGGGGTATGGAGCCTCCTCGGCCGTTGGATCTGCAATCAACGGGCGAGATTAGATTCCAGAGAGAGCGGGCGGCGATTTTGGCCAGAGGGGGAAGAGAAGGTGGCGGCCGCCATGGCCTGCCGAGCCCGAGCTCGCCGGAGTTCGGCGTTTCGGTCCACGGGAAGACACAGGGAAGGCACCGGGAGGAAGGGGAGAACAAGGGGAACTCACCGAGGGCAAAACCACGGCCGCAGAGAGCTCGGAGGTGGAGGATAGCGGAGAAGTTCGGTCGCGGCTCCGGCGAGATCTAAACAGGGCGGCGCGACAAAACTAGGCACGGGATCGACCGTCTTTCAACAAGGGGAGAAGCGGTGCATGCGGGGAGCTTTATAGGGGGGGCTCCGTGTGCGGATAGGGCAAGGACGAGGCGTGCTCGGCGCGGACTCCCGATGGAATGGAGTCTGACTCCATTACGACGTGAGGAGGAAGACGGCCTGACAGGACGATCCCACCTGTCATTGAGAAGCGACGCGGGACCGGATCGTCAGTCACAGAGGAGGGGGCGCCGGTGCGGGCTCGGCCTTGCTGCTGGGCCGGCCTGGTCGATGTGGCCCAAGCGAGGGGAAAGGGGGAGGAGGGAGGAAGCGGGCCGGCCGGCGGTGAGGAGAAGAGGTGGCGCTGGGCCGGCCTGATGCAGGAGAGAGGGGAGGGAGAAGTGGAGGCCGGCTGGGCCGGGCTAAAAGCCAGGGGAGGAGGGAAGAGAGGAGAAGAAACCCTTTTCTTTTTATTTAAAGCCATTTCAAAAGCATTTTCAAAACAATTTTGAAAACCTTTTTAAACTTTTGAGCACACCACACATCACAAAAATAAATTATGCACCAGCATGTATGCTCAAACATGTTACCCTAAGATAAATTTTAATTCAAAGAAAAGTTTTATTTCTCCTATATTCCCATGAGCACCAAAAATACATAATAAAGCATTTTCTCTCTATTTCCAAACTTTGCAAATTTTAGGGTGTTACAATGGAGAAAATGATCAGATTTGATAACAATCCATTCGATCGCACCTTTGTGATTGCCTCTCTTGCCATATGTTTTAGAATTGATCATAAAACCAATATCGTCATGTGTAATATTTTTAACCTTTGTCTTGAATAATTAAGCCCAAAATAATTATTACAAAATTTGTATCTCATTTGGGACAAAGTATGAACTGAATTTAAAGCAAATAAAGCAGCTCACATCGATATAAAATCAAACAAGGTAAACATGGGAAAAGCTTTAACTTTGTCATAATATTGTTATCAGCCACTTTATAGGGAATAATATGTTGGCCGATACAATATGAAATTATTCCATTATAAATAAGTAAATTACTTCCTCAACCGGTCTCTTAACATTATGTAACACCTCTGGTGTTTAAGCATGTAATTAACTTGACATATCATCATTAGCATCATTAATCATCTTGATCATGATTTCATGTGTATGCATTTGCTTAGTGTATCATTTTATGTGATGTACCTCTATTGCAAAAACCCTTAATAGCCCACTTCTTCCTATAGGGGCAAAATGGTAATTTCACCTCTGTGCCTAGTTCTATGTAATTCTTGTTCAAATTTAGTGCCCTGATGTTTGTTGCTTTGATCCAAGTTCAAAAATCAGATTTGAATTGAGTTTCTTTGTGCAAAACCCTAAATTCCCAAATCCTGGATTTATTCCCTTTTTGTTAACTTTTTCAAAATTCAAAATTTTGAGTTGGTTCAAAAAGCAAAGTTGTGAATCTGATCTAGAGGAACAACTTTGGTATTTACAGATTTCCATGTTTCTATATAAAATTTGAAGTAATTTCAAATTTGTTCAAATTCCAGTTTTTGTTCCCTTTTCAGTTTTAAAAATTTAGTCAAAAACTATTGAGTTTCAGAAAAAGTGTATATTAGCAAAGTTGTAGGTTTTGACAAATGGAACAACTTTTATATATAAAGATTTTCAAGTTTCAGTTTGAAATCCAAAGTAATTTTGATTTGAATCAAATTTGAAAGGTGTTCCCTTTTCTGTTTTTGAATGTAGTTCAAAAACTATTTGGAACTTGAAAATGTTCATATTGACAAAGTTGTAGATCTCTTTTTTCTGAACAACTTTGGTATTTGGAGTTTTTGTCGCGCAGTTCAATTTTTGGGAGATTTTTGCAAAATACAGAAACCAGCCAAAAGTCAAACCCTAGACCCTAGCACTGTTCTTCTTCCCGTAGAGCCAGAGGCCAGGGGGGCCCCGGCCATGGCGCCGGCGCTGCGGCTGCAGCGCAGGCGGCTGCTCCCCACGCGCCCTTATCCTGCCGCCGCTGTCTCCCGGTTCCCTCCGCGCCCGCACGCGAGCGCTGACCCTTGCTCTCGGCCCCTACAGTGCCCAGCCGCCGCCGCCGCGTGGCCATCGCCGGCCGAGCTTGCGCCCGAGCCCCGGCTGCGCGCCAGCTTATCCGCCAGAGCGCAATCGAGTGCGCACGCCCCCGCAAACCTTAACCGCGTGACCTCGATGCTCGCTACCGTCCCATAGCCGCGGCTATATAAGCCGCCGGAGCCCGACCTCCGCACTCCACCTCCGCCACCGTGGCCAGCTCTCTCCAGACACTCCGCCGCTCCACCATCTAGCCCTAAAGCTCCGCCTTGAGCTCGTGAAGCTTTCCACCCTTCAATTTCACCTTCCCCGCCTCCGTTCGCCCGGCGTAAGCTCGCCGTCCATCCCCGGCCGAAACCCGGCGAACTCGGGTTCGTGGAATTCGCCGTCTCCGGCCATGATCATCTCTCACCGACCCTGTGTTTTGTTCCTTGGCCCCGTGCGACTCTAACCCGGCCCTTGCGGTCGCATGTGCTGCGCAGGACCGTCGGACCGCCGGAGCACCGCGCGGTCATCTTCTTCTCCCCGAGCGTGTCGAGCCTCACCCTCGTGTCGAGCCTCACCCTCGTGTCGAGCCTCACCCTCGAGTCGAGCCTCACCCTCGAGCCCTGCCTCCGTCACGTGGTAAGCATCCGAGCCTTCGGCCCTGCTTCAACTCCGTTTCGCCGAGAGCCCTCCCAGTCAGGTCTCGGACAGAGGCCTTTTCTCCGCTTCGCCCGAGCCCAAGCCTCGGCGAGCGCATGCCCTCCGCTTCGGCCGAGCCCAAGCCTCGGCGACGCATGTTCTCCGCCTCGCCCGAGTCCGGCCTCGGACCGAGGCTCACTTCTCCGCTTCGCCCGAGCCCCGCATTTCGCCGAGCCCGGCCTAGAAGGAGCACAGTGCTCTTTTCTTTTCTGAGTGTTGTGAATAGTGTTCTGTTTTCATCTTTTTGTATGATTTTCTGTGTGCATCCAAAAATTCTGAAATTTTGGTGGTAGACTCTTTATGCTCTGGAGTATTTTAAAAAAATATGAAACTTGAGTTTTGTGCAAAGATTTAAAAATGTAAAATTCCTCTTTTAATTGAAAAATGAAGGTTTTGGTATTTTTGGAGAGTGATTTATAACTCCAAAAATCATGAGACAAATTTTTTGAGCTTCTTATGCCATGTTTAGTCTCTGGTAAAATTTTGAAGTCTTTGGAACAAGTTGATTTTTGAGCTTTTATTTTAATTCCAAATAGTACCTTTTGTTAATTAAATGTCTAGATTTAATTGAGCACCTTAATGACCTCCAAAAATTATGAAATTTGTTTTGCCATCTATCTACACCATAATGAACTTATGTGATTAATTTGGTAATTTTTGGAGCAACTTCATAAAATGACCTTTTAAATAAATTAAATAGAAAAGATGGATTAGGGTTGGTAAAAAGTGTTTGATGATGTGATCTTTGGATTGATTGATGTTCATAGACCCCTACCCTTTGGTCTATGATGTTTGTGATGCTATGTTTGGTTGATGCTTAGGATAATTATAGTAATGGCTAGTTTAATCAATATTGCTTAAGGAAGAAATGGTTACCTTTTATGCTCAACCTAGATTTCAATTATGCCTTGTTTAAAGAGTAATCTAGAATCAGTGGAATTGTCTTGCACCTTAAGTCCATATCATCATTCTCATGAGCATTCATCATTGCATCCGTATAGTTGACGAAGAAGGACCTGAAGTCGAGGTAGCCACCGAAGGATCTGTCCCCGAGGCAACCCCGAGCTCCGGCACCTACACCACCAATCCCGAGTCTGCTCTTTTTGCCATCCAAGGCAAGCCCGGTGCATTTAACCCTTCCTTGAATTTATAAAGTGATTTCCTTAAATGCTTTGAGTTAATTAAATTATTGCATTAGGTTTATAGGAGTTGTTGCTATCCTAATTGATGCATTACCCACCTTGACCACTGAAACACCCGATACCTGCTTTTCAAAAAGTGTTTGAAAAATGCTTAGCAATGCTTTTAAATAGATTTGCAATAAAAATGCCAATTTCAAAAGTGTGATCACTTAAAGAACTTTTATGGGAATTTGGCTTTACTCCCACTATTGGCTAAGTATCTGATCCGTACTTAGTCAATGGGAAGGAGAGGTTGTCTTGCGTACGGTGCCGTCATGTTGTAGTCCGGGACTCAACAGTTGACACCGACCGGGACAGGGTTTGAAAAACTGACAGGACCTGTACTCTTGGGTTAGAGTCCCGAGGTGCTTGTCGCTGGCTGGAAAATGTAGGGACCATCCGTATGGGGGCCTGCTGGTCAAGACTTGTAACTATTCACATACTACGGAAAGCTCTGGCTCCGAGAAATCCATTATTGGACCGACAACCGCGCACTGGGAGTGGAGAGATGGCGGAAGTAGCATGTACCCACGTGGGTTAGAGTCCCGGATTGGAGTGGTGTACTGTACTTCCGGGTGGCGTAGGACGGGCCCAATCTTGGAGGAATCGTGGTAGACGAGTTGGCATATGCAAGCTTGGGTGCTACATATGCAGTGTGGATAGGGATCCTCAGCTGAGTATTATTTATCCGGATTAACGTTGCTCCTCGGTTATGGAGACTTGGTCCACTGACTGTCAACGGAGAGTGGTTCTCAACTAGGAATGTTTTGAAATGTAAAATGATCATGAATGATGAAGAATTGAGGAATACTGAATCTTTCAAAATTAAAATAAGATTTACAAAAATGCTTTTCTGCAAAATACTTGATCTTGCTTAAGCCTTACTTGACTACCCTAAGCCTTCATTCTGAGTCTTCTCCCTTTTTCTTTAGTCGGTTAAGTCTTGTTGAGTACCTTTTGTACTCAGGGTTTTATTACCCATGTTGCAGGTACGGCAGATTCCTCAGTATTATGCCTTGGACCCTGCTGTGTGACTGTTGTTCAGAAAGAGGCCGATGAGGCCGATGAGTGATTATTCACCCTCGGGCTGGGTGATGTATCTTTACCTTTAGTTGTTGTCATATGCTACTCTGCCAGCTCTATCTATTTGAACTATGGTCTGTAATAACTTCACTTTAATTTTATGTTGAACCCTGGTTTGTAAAACTATTGTTATCTAAGTCTTCCGCTATTTACTCCGATGTTGTTTGTCAAAATGTTAAAGAGATTGTAACTGAATTGTGAGATGATCCTGTGGACAACGGGCACTGATGTAGCCCAGTAGCGGAACCGGTCCCAATCTCTTGGCAGTACGGATCGACTGTCAGTGGTTGACGGTGATCAGTGGGCCATGGGATTAGAGCCGTTACGTTACACATTACTAGTAAGAACATCACTAATAGATGTAGTGATTGAAATAATATGATCGGATTGGAAATTTGGTAAAATATTTGTGCTTGTTGATTATGTTGGAGAAATGTATGACCTTAGTTTGAATGGTGTTACTCTTAATCTCTAGAAAACAATGAATTGTAACATGTTCTGCATAAGGCTCCTCAGAATTTGTAGAGACAACGTCATGAACAACAGGGGCCGAATCATTTAGAGACTCATTGGCGACTAACAGAATGAGAGGAACCGACCTGGTCGGTTTGGTCTGTTTGGTCGGTCATCTTTCCTTCCTTTTTTATTGTAGGGGCATGATCCTCATCATCTTGATATGCTTTATTAGCTCAATCTTGTTTGACTATAATTTGAGGTTCATTGATGGTGCAATAATCATCACTAGATAAATGCACAACTCCTTTAGCTCCTAAAAGTTCAAGTCTACCCAATTTCTTGCGCCTTCCATGTTTTGCCACAACTAGACTTGTTGCTTGAGATGAAATTGATTCAGAATGGATATTGTTTTGTTTTGTTAACTGAACACTTGCTTATATTCGAAACAACTCTTTCTTTGCCACTTGTGTCAACCAACAATTCTTTTTCTTCTTGCAAAATTCTGATTTAATCTTATGAGTGTGGATGCTTTTGACCTTCTATCAACTTCTTAGCATAGTAGTCATTAAACTTTTTCGTCCGAACATTAAACACATCACCCTTTACAGTACAAGCAAACTATCACTTAATACTTCCAGGTTCATATAAGAATGAAGCATAATTATTGTTGAATTGTTGACCTCGAGTAGGTGGTAAATCATATGCTACACTACTGGTTGATGGCGCATGTATGCTAGCTGAAATTTCACTAATTCAGCTATGGTCATAAGTGAAATACGGAGCCGAATTGAAAGCCTTGAACTTTGCATATAGTGTTGTTTTTTTATTGATTCGGCTATGGTTAATAATAACACATGAAGCCGAATCAGGTATTAGCACTTCAATATCTTGTTGAAATTTTATGAATTCAGTCATAGTTTTTAGCAAGAAAAAACTATGTTCTTGTCCCTATCCAGCGTCCAATTATAATTTTATCCTTATTCTTCAACTTTATGATTTTGCCCTTATTATTTTGAAACAAACCATCTGATTGCCCCTAGTTTGGATGCCTTTTAGATGAACACAAAATAGATAATTTTTTTAAAAAAATCAAAATCCCTAAAAACAAAGGGAAAAAGACCATGTTGCCCCTCATCTTATCTTCAGCCTCCTGCTCGCTACTCGTCCAGCCACAGGCAAACCGTATTTCATCAGCATGTCTTGTGGTGGAATCACATGTTGTAAACTTATAGCCGATGAATAAGGATATACATGTTGTATGCTTCTAGTAGCATTAGAACCCATAGCTAACATTGACTTTTGAACATGATATCCAAAATTACGATGTATATGATTGATGAAAACCATTAACAACATAAACATAAGCCGATGCAACATGTCTGCTATTATTATGACTAGCAACACCAACATAAAAATTCATAGGACTTGCAAAATAACTACTAGAATCATAAGATGCATTTGCATGTTGTACCTTAGAGTGTTTGTAGTAGTATCATGGTGCAACACCTTGGTAATTTATAATTTAGAATTTGGCCACATTCCTAAACTTTCAATAACAAGGACAATACGTTGCAAAATAGCAAGCAAAATCACTAGATTATCAAAACTAGATGCGATCGGCCTTTTAGATAAAATGCAACAGTAATGGCGAGGTCAAGAAAATAGATCAATAAAGAATATAACTAGGGCAAAAAGATTTGGATATAAAGTAGAGCAGAAGCAATCACCCCGAGTGGAGTCGCCAAAAAGTGAGTTAATACCAAATTGATCCTGTATCACACGTACGCTAGCTAGGATTAGATCTCTCAGGCCGCCATAGACCTAAGAACACGACAAGAATATCACACTTATGTGGTGAAGAATGAAGATGTTTATGAGCAAACCAACAAAGGGTAACCAATCGTGTTGGGGTGACGAAGAACAAATAGTTTCTAAGCAAATTAGCAAAAGAAATTATCGAAGCTCTCATCCAGGAAGGATCCCATGGACCCCATCCTTGATCGTCAGATCAAGCAGTGAAGAACAACATAGAGATTGGAAGAGATTAGGACAAAGAGAAATAAATTTAAATTGTATTTGTTCAATTTGATGTTGGATGATCTCAATCGCTAGTGATCCTCTTATTTATATGGAGCGGTAGTCTTATCCCAGTAAAAAAAAGTTGAGATCTTAATCTCCAAGTTTCTCACGCTTAAAATAGACTCAAAACCGATTTGTAATCATAATATAACAAGAAACCAACGTAGCCGGGTCTCGAACCGGTCTGACCGGTTTTCATGGGGCTAGACAACCACACATGCTGCAAAAACTGGACTAGCCGGTTCTGCTGTGAGCCGAGCACAGAAAATCTTTCGAAATTTGTATTTAATTCATCGGAACTTCAAATAAGATGATCCATATATGTTTTCCGGTTAGATCAACAAGAGAAACACAAGTCCAATCTTGCATTTGAGAAGGAAAATCGGCATGGTCAATTCTGGCTAGGTCAGCGTCTTTTTTTTGAGATGAAAGAAGAATTATATTAAAATATAGCTGGGTACATCATCACATTACAAGTACTCTGGAAAAAACGTATATCCAGAAATGATTTTTATCTATATTGCACCCACACTGTGAATAGCTCAAACTCTCAAATCCAAACCTATTTAACGCTTCATATGGATGACCGCACAGACAAATACTCGACAACAATTGTTTGAGGCAAATACTCGGCAACAATTATTTTAGGCCAGACAATAGATGCCCAACGGACGACCAACATTCCTGCAGGTGGAGTTGAGAAACTTCTTCTTTCTCGTGTCTTCCTTCTTCTTCTTTCTGCCACCGAAGAGTGAAGAAGACTGATCTGAAATTTATTCTCCCTAGTCCTTCATTGTGGCCAGATCTAACCACAACAAAACAGAGAAGAGACCGGAGAAAATTATTCCATGACGACGACATCATCTCCGTCTTGATGCCGCCATCCGAAAACACAAATCTCCATGTCGTCATGCTGGTGAAGATGCTGACGCCGAAGTTGTCGCCCCCATCTTCAATGAAGCCGCCATGAAGAAGACAATTCCATCTTTTCCCTTCTCCGTCACCGAAGATGAGAAGAAGGAGATAAATCTCCAATACCACGATACTGGGCATGGAGAGACTCAAACCTAAAAAAAACTCGATCTATTAGTAAAAAATATTAAAAATAATGGATCCCCACCCTCTCCGGCCTCCGGCATACGCCGGAGGGAGGAGAGAGGGGGACCAACAGAGGGGACAGTGGCGGCGCTCCGCGCGGTGGGAGCGGTGGCAGCGTAGGCGGGGAGCGGGTCTGCTGGGCGGCGTAGGAATTAGCGAGATTGGCTAGGTCAGCCTCACGAAACATTATTTTCTTCATCCAGACTACAAATGAAATGATCTGAATATACTTTCTGACAGTCTCAACGATATAAACAGATGGCGAAGTCCTCGTATACTTCAGCCATTTTGGTTGTGAAAATAATTCATTTCATCCTTATATATAGGAAAATATCATCTCTATTTGCAGGCTAGCCACACACAAATGACGCCAAAGTGTGCGTTGAAACATGACGCTTGATCTGAGAGGAAGTAGAGAAATCATAAATTGCCTCTATGAAAGCGACTAACGAACACACGTGACACGTCACCCGTCTATTTTGGAGAGTACGGTTGAAGTAATTAGACTTCTAGTATTAAAATTTAACCCACACAATAATAAGTACTCTTTCAGTTGTAGACCACTTCGAACTGATATATTTTGCTACTTTCTTCAACTTTTAAAGTGTAATACAATATTATGTGTTATTAGAATTATAATTTTTGATAGTGGTATATATTTGCAAACACACTTATTTCAAGATGTAAGGAATAAATGCTGGCATCATAATACAATCTCTACCCGCGGGAGGATTGGCGCCCTCCCGCGGGTTAAGTTACTGTAGTTTTTTTTTTGCTTTTTTTCCTTTCCTTTTACTTTTTCTATTTTTTTTAAAGATTTTTGTAGACATCTTTTCTATAATACAAACTCTAATTCTGGGACAACGTCCTATCAATACTTGCGTGTGTTTTATGGTTATATAGTGACTGATATATTTGATATATTTAGAGATTGTTTAGTTCCAAGTTAAAAAATTTTGGGATGTCATATCCGGTGATTAACACTAATTTAGAGTATTAAATACTATTAACAAAACTAATTGCATAAGTGAAGAATAATTCGTGAGGCAAATTTATAAGTCTAATTATTAATAATTATCAAATGTTTAATGTAACACCATATTATCAAAATATGAATTTATTAGGCTTAAAAAATTAGTCATTTCGCAAATTATTTTGAATTTATGTAATTAGTTATTTTTAGTCTATATTTAATATTCTATGTAAGGTCAAAACATCTGATGTAATAAGTGGAAAATTTTTAGGTACTGTTTAGGCCGATCAAGTTTTCCGTACATTCATACACAGTAGAACAGAGACATTCATGAGACTTTGACAATCGTACCAATAGCAGGCGCGGCGAAGCGCTCTAACCACCCTTATAAAAATCTATACCCGTGAGAGTATTGACGTTCATTGAGTACCTCTCCTGCTATCTACCAATGACCATGTGTCACCTGACTGCTCCATTGCACATGCGCTATGCCAGGAAACAGGTTATCATCCTAGTAAATTAAAGTACATCCCCTGATCTAACGCAACCTAGGCAGCGAAGCGCGCATTGCAGATTCGGCGATGGCGCGGCGTGGTTAGGCCCTGCTGCCCGGGGTAGGAAGAGAAGACTGACGAGAGGAGACGATGGCGACCAGGCGGGACACAGCACATGCATTTGGCGGCCGCGCCACGCAGGCCGGGCATGACGACGCGAGCAGTGACGGAGGCATCGCAAGCGCGCAACCGGCCCGGTCGTTTCGTCTCCTGCCATAAAGCAGCCCAGTTCCAGTGAGAGTACCAGGGCAAGTAGCCAAGTACACTGAAGTTTCTGCTATTGCCATTGCCATGACTACATCCCTGTTCTTGGTTTCTGCAAATAGTGCGTAGAAGGGAGCTGGCCTGACCCCACCCGACGGTGCCAAAAAGATCGGATTGGATTCATGGGTACCCTCCTCACTTGTTAGTCCTCTTTCACCTTTTCTTATCATTACTATAGGAGTACTTGGTTACCGCATCATGCAGCGTGCCTCTCAACGAGTCAGCGGCGAATCTTGCAATCACCAACTCCCAGGCTGTGATTTTTCGTACCAATTCTCTGCGTTGGTTTTCCAGGTTCTTGGATGACGAACTTGTGCGGGGGCCCTATTTGCTCCAAACAAGCTGCAGTCACGTGCACATTCAGGGGGATTTTCGACTCATCCACCTGCTTGAACCATCTGCTGGTGATTGGCACTGCCGCCCTGTTCGTCATCATCCTTGCACTCCAACTGCTCGTCAGAATTCCTAAGAGCCGAGCATTCGCGGGGCAGCTCGTGGCGCTCAGCTCACCGATACATTTGGCTGCTGTAGGGTTCAATGGCTGCTTGGGTGTGGTTTATCTCAGCTTAGGATTCTGGATGCTGTGGAGTAGAGGCTTCAATCAAGGTGCCTCTGCTTACCTGCCGCACTGGTGGTTAGTGACCTTGTCTCAAGGATTCAGTTTGATCCTTAGCAGCTTTGCTTTCAGCATCAGAGCACAGGTTCTCGGAGCAACATTTGTTCAGTCTTGGTCGGTTTTTCTGACCATGTATGCAGCATATATTTCTTGCTCCTCGGTTGTTTACATGATCTTAAGTAAGGCAATCACTGTCAAGGCTTGTTTGGATGTTCTGTTCCTACCAGGGGCACTACTAGTCCTTGTCTATGGAATTTGGTTCATCAAGGATGATGGTTATGAACAAATTGAAAATGCTCTATGTAAGCCCGTCAACACTGAGATGGACGCAGCTGCTTCTGAGAGTCATGTAACCTGTTTTGCTAAAGCTGGGTTTTTCAGTGTGATGTCATTTTGGTGGCTGAATCCTCTGATGAAGATAGGGTATGAGAAGCCCCTAGAGGAGAAAGACCTACCACTTTTATGTGCCACAGATCGAGCATACAGTCAGTACTTGATGTTCTTGGAGAAACTGAATAGCAAGAAACAGTTGGAGCCACATGGCACTCCATCACTCTTTTGGACTATCATTTCTTGTCACAGAAGTGAGATCATGGTTTCAGGTTTCTTCGCATTGCTCAAGGTGCTGATGCTGTCTTCAGGTCCGTTGCTTCTGAAGGCATTCATCAATGTTTCACGTGGGAAAGGGACCTTTAAATACGAAGGTTATGTGCTGGCTGCAGCATTGTTCTTTTGCAAATGTTGTGAATCTTTATCAGAGAGGCAGTGGTTTTTCCGGGCTCGGAGGTTAGGACTCCAAGTGAGGTCATTCCTATCTGCTGCTATCTATAAGAAACAACAGAGGCTTTCAAGCTTAGCAAAAATGAAACATTCTTCTGGAGAGATCATGAACTATGTCACTGTCGACGCCTATCGGATCGGGGAATTCCCATACTGGTTCCATCAAACATGGACAACAAGTGTCCAACTTTGCATTGCTCTAGTAATTCTATATAATGCAGTTGGTCTTGCTACAATTGCATCACTTCTTGTCATCATTGTCACTGTACTTTGCAATGCTCCATTGGCCAAACTGCAACACAGATTTCAGAGTAAACTAATGGAAGCCCAAGATGTGAGACTGAAGGCCATGTCGGAGGCCTTAACTCATATGAAGATCTTAAAACTTTATGCATGGGAAACTCATTTCAAGAAAGTCATTGAGGGGTTCAGGGAAGTTGAATACAAGTGGTTATCAGCATTCCAGCTTAGGAGAGGATACAACAGTCTTCTCTTCTGGTCATCACCTGTTTTGGTTTCAGCTGCGACCTTCCTTGCATGCTATCTTTTGGAAATTGCTCTTGATGCTAGCAACGTCTTCACATTTGTTGCAACTCTGCGCCTGGTGCAAAATCCAATTCGGCAGATACCTGAGGTTATAGGAGTTGTGATACAAGCTAAAGTTGCTTTCACTAGGATAGGAAAGTTTCTTAATGCACCTGAGCTAAATGAACAAGTGAGGAAGAAATACAATGAGCGATCTGAGTATCCCATAGTGATGAACTCCTGCAGTTTCTCATGGAATGAGAACCATTCAAAACCAACCCTAAAGAATACAAATTTGGTGGTCAGAACTGGAGGGAAGGTTGCAATATGTGGCAAGGTAGGGTCAGGAAAGTCAACACTTTTGGCTGCAGTACTTGGAGAAGTCCCAAAAACTGAAGGCAAGGTATGCCTTTTCTGTCACCCTACATATAAAACAAAAAATTGGAGGGCTAAAAGTGGCACCTTGCTAGAGTTTGTCCCATATTAGGGCTTGTTTGGATGTAAATGTATTTAGTTTAATCCATATGTGTTGGAGTGTATTTAAACTAAGTTTCACTTCAATCCACTTCAATACATGTAGTTTGAGGTAGATACATGCACATCCAAACAAGGTCTTAAATTGCAAGTTTTAAAATTTACCTGTCAATTAGGATGAGAACGGGGCGGATATTTCCCAATATCCATCCGTCCCAAAATGGTCAAAACCCTGCATGGATAGTCCGTATCTGAATCTGAACATTTAATATCTGTACCATATCTGAATCTGAATACTCAAAACCGGATTTCTGATATGTATATGGGATAGATATCAATATCTGACATGATTTGTATCGGGTTCTGAGATCTGAGCAGGATCATTGATATCCGTCTGTATCTGATTTGTTTTCATCCCTACCGTCAATTAAAACTACCAATGGTCATATTCAAAGTTTGCTTCTCAATAGTTGTTTTTTGGGGCAGTTAGCTGCCTAATCATTAGGAATATGATATTGCTTTGTGCAACTGAGAACCTTGATTGCTAATTTCTTTCTGAAAATAGTGTCTGCCGATAACTGCATCTTGTTAAGTTCTGCAATGTTATGATTATTTTACTTGATAATCAAAGTTTCCAGGATCACTATCTTGAATGGATTAGAGAATCTTGTGTTTGAGTGATGATCATGGGATTCATATAAAACCTATTTTTTTTTATTCTACAAAATATATTTTTTTAAAAAAATCCATGTATTTTTAGCATTAGTACAGTTATTCAAATTACTCTATAACTTATATAAAAATGTAGTGTAAATGAAAGATCAAGTGTTTTTATGCAAATTATAATAGACATGGAGTGCCAAAAAAGTAAAACTATAGCATTAAAATCACGTACACAAGTGACTATCCATAGTACTCCCTCCGTCCATAAAAACATGCAATTATGGGATCCGTGTCAGTCAAATTCATTCAACTTTGACCAAGATTATAATAAAAGATATTAGTATTTATGTCATTAAATAAAATTATTATAAAAATATATTCTATTACTAATCTAATGGTATAATTTTTGTATCAAGAATGTTAGTACTTTTTTATATAATTTTGGTCAAAGTTCGAAATGTTTGACTCCTCGATAAGCGAGAATTGCATGTTTTGTTGGACGGAGGGAGTACACTCTATCTCCTCAATGAAATATGTGCTGCTCATCGTGTTCTCAAAAGTTAATATCAATTGATTCTTCATTAAATCTTCAGATCCAAGTTTGTGGAAAAATTGCATATGTTTCTCAGAATGCATGGATCCAAACAGGAACTGTGCAAGATAATATTCTCTTTGGATCTGCAATGGACAAACAAAGATACCAAGAAACACTGCTGATTTGCTCTTTGGTTAAGGACCTTGAACTGTTGCCATATGGAGACCATACTCAAATTGGGGAGAGAGGTGTAAATCTTAGCGGTGGTCAGAAGCAGCGTGTTCAGCTTGCTCGTGCACTGTACCAAAATGCTGACATCTATCTCCTTGATGATCCATTCAGTTCTGTTGATGCTCACACTGCAACAAGTCTCTTTACTGTAAGGACCCCACACAGTACTGAACTGCAATGTTATTTGATCATAAACAGTTTTAGAAATCTTATTATTTTACAGGAATACGTCATGGGAGCCCTATCGGACAAGACTGTTCTTCTGGTGACCCATCAAGTGGATTTCCTACCTGTATTTGATTGCATCCTGGTTAGTTACTTAGTTTCCTCCTAATGAAGAAAGAAGGATGAGCAGAGTGGGTTTGCTGTGTGCAGTTTCACCCTATATGATTTGCTTTTTTTTTAAAAAAAAACTTGTTAGTAGCTATGTTATAGAGCTCCCTCATTAAACATTATCGCTTCTGGGTCTTATTTAGCCTCTATTATGTCAAATTTGTGGTTCTGCCACTCATCCTAATCAAACTCTGTGTCTCCATGGTCTGTGTGCAGGAGCTGTTTTTTCATGCTAAACTAGCTTTTGATCGTGCATCCTTCTAACTGATAATGGAATGAAATTTTCTCTGAAATATGCATGAATGATGTTCTGCTTAGATATGGTTAGCTCTCTTGATGCCATTTAGGACAAAAACGATATGCAATGGTATCGGTCTCTCCATGATTTATATTTATTTTATTCACTGATTTATTGATGTCATAAAAGATTAGTGTTGTTTTTTGGCAGTTAATGGCAGATGGGGAGATTATTCAATCTGCACCTTATCAAGAGCTATTGGCACATTACCAAGAATTTCGTAATCTTGTTAACGCCCATAAAGATAGTATTGGTATTTCTGATCACAATAATATGACCACCCACAGAGCAAAGAGAATATTGACCAACGAGGTAAATGACATTCATGGAAGCAGATATAGAGAACCTCTGAAGCCATCACCAGAAGATCAACTGATCAAGCGGGAGAAAAGAGAAATGGGCGATACAGGTCTTAAGCCTTATATGCTCTACCTGTGCCAGAAAAAAGGCTTCCTGTACGCCTCTCTTTGTGTTAGTTCCCACATGATTTTCTTAGCTGCACAAATATCACAGAATTCATGGATGGCTGCAAATGTCCAGAACCCTAGTGTTAGCACATTGAAGTTGATTTCTGTGTACATCGCTATTGGAGTTTGCTCAGTTTTCTTCATACTTTCTAGAACTTTATCAGCCATTGTTCTTGGGAACCAGACATCAAGATCCCTATTTTCCCAATTACTAAACACGTTATTCCGAGCACCAATGTCCTTTTTTGATTCTACTCCTCTAGGAAGGGTACTTAGCCGGGTAAGAATTCTTGAACAAATTGGAAAAATGAAAAACATATGAAACCAAAATTTCATCTAACTTTAAGATTTTCTATTGCTGGATTTACTTCTTTTTTTTTCATGCAGGTTTCTTCAGATCTGAGTATTATTGACCTTGATGTTCCATTGGTCTTCATGTTTACCAGTAGTGCCAGCTTAAATGCATATAGTAATCTGGGGGTATTGGCTGTTGTTACATGGCAAGTTTTGTTTGTCTCAGTGCCAATGATAGTTTTAGCAATTACATTGCAGGTAATTTAGACAGGCTTTGTTGGTTGGATCATATTTTGTGGGTTACCTCAGTTACCAATCGAATTCACAGTTCCTCTTGAATGAAATTTGCTGTGTTTGATGGTACTTGCAGAGGTATTATTTAGCCTCAGCTAAGGAATTGATGCGGATCAATGGCACTACAAAATCTGCTCTGGCTAATCATTTAGGTGAATCGATTTTGGGGGCAGTGACAATAAGGGCCTTCGAGGAAGAAGATCGTTTCTTTGCTAAAAATTTAGAGCTTGTTGACAAGAATGCCAGTCCATTCTATTATAACTTTGCAGCAACGGAATGGTTGATTCAGCGCTTGGAGACAATGAGTGCTGCTGTCCTTTCATTTTCTGCGTTTATCATGGCTCTTCTTCCTACAGGAACTTTTAGCCCTGGTGAGCAATTTTTTTTTTCTTGAATATACTGGAGAGCAGCATATCATTGCATTATATAAGGAAGAAGTGAGGGTACAAAGGGTGAACTAATCCACCCACGAGCCACAGTAGCGAAATAGGACTAGTGCAAAATAAAGAAAAAATACACACTAAACACAAGCTTGCCATCTGAGCTGCCGACTAACCCCTAAGGGTTTTGCTTGGATAAAAGCCGTTTCGTCCTAATTATGCTTGCAGATTAGATGGAATTATTTTCTTTCCAAATGAGGCTTAACATGAATTAAAATAGCAGCCCTGCTAAGCCCTTTGCTTCAGCTTTGCACTACATGTTGGCCTCGGCTACAGTTGAGTGCACCACCTTGTGGACATTTGGTTACACACCTTCAAATACACAAACTTTTAAGTGTTTCCATATGACCCAAGAACCAAGCATGAGAGGATTATGTTCCCTATGTCCTACTCTTCTAGCCACTTGCTTCCACCTGGTGAGTAACAGTTCTTTCTCGAACATGCAGGAAAGCTGCATATCATTTCATAAGAAGAGTTCATAAAATTACAACACCCCCACCCACACATACACCTTAATATTATATAAGCTTCAGTGACATGAACAAACTTGACCTTAATCGACAGAAGCCTTAAGCTGTGCCAACCCCCTTGCTGAGAATAGTGATTGGATTGATTGGGCTAACCCCTAGGAGGGTAGCAATATTGTAGTCTTACATGGGCCTTATGGGCCTAACACATATACATTCCAACACCCCCCCGCAGTCTGAACTACCGGCGCAGCGGAGTTTCAAGACTGGGCACGAAAAGAAGCACAACATAGGAGCCCCCCACAGACTCAACTAGCCACTAGTGATGTTGAGGCTGGAGCGAAACTCGGAGAAGGTCGAGGACGGGAGGCCCTTGGTGAAGATGTCGGTGAACTGGGAAGTGGTCAGTACGTGGAGAACCCGAACATCGCCGATGGCCACCCAGTCACGAACGAAGTGGAGGTCGATCTCAACATGCTTGGTCCGCTGGTGCTGAACGGGGTTGGTGGAGAGGTACACGGCACTGACGTTGTCGTAGTAGACCAACGTGCTCCGGGTCAGGGGACTGTGGAGCTCACCCAAGAGCTGCCGGAGCCAGGAGGCCTCAGCCACGCCGTTAGCAACAGCGCGGTACTCCGCCTCGGCACTGGAGCGGGAGACCACCGGCTGGCGCTTGGACGACCAGGACACCAGGTTGCCGCCGAGGAAGACGGCATAGCCGGAGGTGGACCGGCGAGTGTCCGGACACCCGACCCAGTCAGCGTCGGTGTAGACGACGAGCTCGGTGGAGGCAGACCGGTGGAGTAGGAGGCCGTAGTCGACGGTGCCGCGGAGGTATCGGAGGAGGCGCTTGAGGGCCGTGAGGTGAGGCTCGCGCGGATCATGCATATGAAGGCAAATCTGCTGAACTGCATATGTGATGTCCGGGCGAGTGAAGGTGAGGTACTGAAGCGCCCCTGCAAGACTCCTGTATGCTGTAGGATCAGTAAGTGTGGTGCCCGTGGTCTCTGACAGCTTGGCCTGAGTGTCAACCGGAGTGGAGCAAGGCTTGCAGTCAGTCATCGTAGCTCGCTCCAGGATATCAAGAGTGTACTGCCGCTGGTGAAGAAAGAGACCCCCGGGACGAGGCTCAACGGTGACCCCGAGGAAGTGATGGAGCACACCGAGATCCTTCATCGCAAAGTCCTGCTGAAGAGAGGAGATGATCCGCCGCAGTAGTGTCGGGCTGGAGGCAGTGAGCACAATGTCATCAACATAGAGTAGCAGATAGGCAGTCTCCCCACCGTGGTGGTAGACGAAAAGCGAAGTGTCTGACTTGGCCTCCACAAAACCCAGAGTAAGCAGGAATGCAGCAAACCGAGAGTACCACGCCCGAGGGGCCTGCTTGAGGTCGTAGAGTGACTTGTTGAGACGACAGACCAGGTCAGGGCGGGAAGAGTCAACAAAGCCCGCAGGCTGACTACAGTAGACCGTCTCAGCAAGGGTCCCGTGGAGAAATGCATTCTTGACATCCAGCTGATGCACGGGCCAGGAGCGGGAGAGTGCCAGTGAGAGGACTGTATAGCTGGCTTCACCACTGGACTGAAGGTCTCATCATAATCAACACCAGGCCGCTGAGTGAAACCCCGGAGAACCCAACGAGCCTTGTACCGCTCAAGAGTGCCATCAGCCCGACGCTTGTGGGTCCAGATCCACTTGCCGGTGACGACATTGGAGCCAGGCGGACGGGGCACCAGATCCCAGGTCTGGTTGGCTAGAAGAGCCGCGTACTCCTCTTCCATCGCACCCCGCCAGTGAGGATCGGCCAAGGCGTCACGCACGGAAGAGGGTACTGGAGAGACCCGCGACTCGCCCGTCGTCGCGGCGAGAGCCCGGGGCCGCAGCACCCCCGCCGCCTGCCGCGTCACCATGGGGTGAACATGACGCGGGTGGCGGTGAAGAAGGGGCGGGTGGTACACGGGCGGCTCGACCCGAGCAGCTGGCGGTGGTGGAGGCGGCGGCGTAGGCGTCGACGGCGGGGACGAGGCCACGGAAGGTGACCGAGGTGGCGACGGCGGCAACTGGTCCCGTACCGGGGGCGGGAAGACCGCCCGCGAACGACGCTGGTAGACCCGCACCGGCTGGGCGAAGCGTGTGGGAGGTGCCGAAGACGCTGGACCCGCGGCAGGCGCAGCCACTGGACCCACACAAGGCGCAGGGGCAGACGCAGCACCGGAGGGCGTAGCGGCCGGACCCGCGCAGGGCACAGGGTCAGGCACGGGCCCGGAGGGCGGCGGGCCGGGGCATGAGCCCGCCGGAGGACGCGGTAGAGGACCTGCAGGGTAAAACAGTAAAGGTGGCTGGGCCACCGCGTCAGTGGGAAAAAGGGAGAGGCCAAGGTCAGAGGACGAGGTGAGAGGAGTGGTGGTGGTGGTGGTGGAGAAGGGAAAATCGGACTCGTCGAACACAACGTGACGGGAAATGAGAACTCGACGAGAGGAGAGGTCAAAGCAACGGTACCCCTTGTGATCTGGGGAGTACCCGAGGAACACACACCGAGTCGAGCGGGGAGCCAGCTTGTGGGGAGCAGTGGCAGTGGTGTTAGGGTAGCACGCACACCCAAAGACGCGGAGGTGGGCATAGTGAGGAGGGGTACCGAAAAGGGCGTGGTGAGGAGTGGGAGCAGGACAGGCAGTGGAAGGTAAACGGTTAAGGAGATAGGTGGAGGTGTGAAGACCCTCGGCCCAGAAGCGAGCAGGAAGGGAGGCCTGCAAGAGAAGGGTGCGTATGGTGTCGTTGGTGGTGCGAATCATGCGCTCGGCCTTGCCGTTCTGGGAGGAGGTGTAGGGGCAGGACATGCGCAGCTGCATGCCGTGAGAGAGAAAGAAAGCACAAGAAGTGGAGTTATCGAACTCACGGCCGTTGTCACACTGAACAGCCTTGATGGTGAGGCCGAACTGAGTGGACACCCAGGCAAAGAAGTGAAGAAGCGTGGAGAAAGTGTCAGACTTCGCACGAATGGGAAACGTCCAGGAATAGTGAGAGAAATCATCCACCAACACAAGGTAGTATTTATAACCAAAAATACTCAGAACAGGAGATGTCCATAGATCACAATGTACAAGATCAAAAATATGGGTCGCATTTGAAGAAGAGGTTGGAAAAGGAAGACGAACATGACGGCCCAGTTGGCACGCGTGACATAAATGCTCATCATGAGCCCGAGTACATGGAATGTCGGAACTATGACTAAGCTGCCTCAAAATGTCGCGGCCGGGATGTCCGAGCCGGTGGTGCCAGGTGGTGGAGGAAGAAACGACGGCGAAAGTAGCGGATGAAGTGGAAGGCGACGACGGTGGAGGAAACCGAAGAGTGTAAAGGGGCCCCGCGCTGTCACATCGGAGAAGAGGACGCCGGGAAGCCAAATCCTTCACAGTAAGACCAACAACAACAACAACAACAACCAAGCCTCTTAGTCCCAAACAAGTTGGGGTAGGCTAGAGTTGAAACCCAACAAGAGACCCTAGTCACGGTTCAGGCACGTCAATGGCTGCTCTCCATGCATTTCTATCCAAACATAGATCTCTAGGTATATCCCAACTTTTTAGATCCCTCTTTATTGCCTCCCCCCACGTCAATTTCGGTCTACCTCTACCTCTCCTCACATGAAAATCTTGGGCTAAAACTCCATAATGCACTGATGCCTCCGGAGGTCTCCTTTGGACATGACCAAACCACCTCAACCGATGTTGGACCAACTTTTCTTCAATTGGTGCTACCCCTAGCCGGTCACGAATATCGTCATTTCGGACTCGGTCCATCCTTGTGTGGCCACAAATCCAGCGCAACATACGCATTTCTGTAACACTCATTTGTTGGACATGTCTTCTTTTAGTAGGCCAACATTCTGCTCCATACAACATAGCCGGTCTAATCGCCGTCCTATAAAACTTGCCTTTGAGCTTTTGTGGTACCCTCTTGTCACAGAGAATACCAGATGCTTGGCGCCACTTCATCCACCCTGCTTTGATCCTATGGCTAACATCTGCATCAATATCTCCATCCTTCTGTAACATCGATCCAAGATACCGGAAGACATCTTTCTTAGGCACCACTTGGTCTTCCAAGCTCACCTCTCCCTCTTCCTGTGCAGCATTGCCGAAATCACATCTCATGTACTCAGTCTTAGTCCTGCTTATTCTAAACCCTTTGGACTCAAGGGTCTGCCGCTACAACTCTAGTTTCCTATTTACTCCTGTCTGACTCTCATCAACTAACACTACATCGTCTGCAAAAAGCATACACCAAGGGATATCTCCTTGTATGTCCCTCGTAACCTCATCCATAACCAAGGCAAAGAGATATGGGCTCAAGGCTGACCCTTGATGAAGACCTATTTTAATCGGAAAGAAATCAGTGTCACCATCATTTGTCCGCACACTGGTCTCGACGTTGTTGTACATGTCCTTGATGAGGGTAACATATTTTGTTGGGACTTTATGTTTGTCCAAAGCCCACCACGTAACATTCCTTGGTATCTTATCGTACGCCTTCTCCAAGTCAATGAAAACCATGTGTAGGTCCTTCTTTTGCTCCCTGAACCGCTCCATAACTTGTCTTATTAAGAAGATTGCTTCTATGGTTGACCTTCCAGGCATGAAACCAAATTGGTTCATGGATATCCGCGCCGACCCTCGCAATCTATGCTCAATAACTCTCTCCCACAACTTCATCGTGTGGCTCATCAACTTAATTCCTCGATAATTAGTGCAGCTTTGGACGTCTCCCTTGTTCTTGTAGATTGGAACCAATATGCTTCTTCTCCACTCCTGAGGCATCTTGTTTGAACGATAGATATTGTTAAACAACTTGGTTAGCCATACTACAGCTATATCCCCGAGGCATCTCCACACCTTGATTGGAATACCATCAGGACCCATCGCTTTATCCACTTTCATCCTTTTCAAAGCTTCTCTAACCTCCTGCTCTTGTATCCTCCGCACATAGCGCCTATTGGTGTCATCAGATGAGTCATCCAACCGAACGGTGGAGTTCTCATTCTCCCCATTGAACAAATTATCAAAATATTCTTGCCACCTATGTCTAATCTCATCTTCCTTCACCAAGAGTTGCTCCCTCTTATCCTTAATGCACTTGACTTGGTTGAAGTCCCTTGTCTTCTTATCACGAGCCCTAGCCATCCTATAAATGTCCTTCTCTCCTTCCTTCGTATTCAAACGTTGGTAAAGATCCTCGAGTTGTCAGTGGTAAAACGACGAATAGAAAGAACGTTGTGAACCATAGAAGGAGCAACAAGAACGTCAGGAAGACGGAAGGAGCGATGAGTGCCGGCAGCACCCACAGATGTGACAGGAAGACATGAACCATTTGCGACCATGATGAACGAGGGGTGAGAAGAGGAAGGAGGATGAACCGAGGAGAGTATACCGGGGTCAGGAGTGGTGTGGTAGGTGGCACCCGAGTCGACGATCCAGTCCGGGCTGACTGGTGGAGTCAGACTCATGGTGCTGAAGGAGCGGGCCAGGGCTGTCGGGTCCCAACCGACCAGCCCGGGCGTGACCCCAGGAGGAGTCCATGGCGACGGTAGCGGAGGGACGGCAACTCCCGAAGTCCACTGAGCGCCCGGGACCCCCCCAGCGAGCATGGCCGCCGGAGGACGAGACTCGCCGCCAGCCGTCGGAAAGGGCCACATGGAGATGCGCCCTGACCATGGGTGGTTGTAGGATGGCCAGGGTGCACCCCGTGGAGGCGCCGGTGTGCTCCCACGGCCGGACCCCGCACCCCGGCCGCCCCCGCGGCGTCGGCGTCCGCCACGTCCCCCACCCCCGCTCGGACCGGGAGGAGGACCAAGTAGAGACGACGCGGGCGGAGCGGTGGGACGCGGCGGCGGAGGAGTGGCGACCAGAGCAGTCGAAGAGGACGAGGACCCCGGCGCGGAGAGCGACCCAGGCTGGATGCCCTGAGTAAGCTCCTCCATGACGAGGTCTTCGCGAACCTGAAGGAAGGTGGGGAACGGCCGCTGCCGAGTGATCCAGGTCCGAAGATGGCCGTAGCGCTCGCTGAGGCCGCGAAGGACGTTGAGGACCAAGAGCCGGTCCTCCACGCCGCAACCCAGGTCACCGAGTGCGTCAGCCATGCCCTTCATCCGACGAAGGTACTCTCCGACAAAGAGGTCGCCCTGGACGAAAGTGTGGAAGCTCGCATCGAGGCGCAGAGCCCGGGCTTCGGTGTTACCCAGGAACTGACCCTCAAGCGCCAGCCAGGCACGACGAGCGGTGGCAGGAGTACCCTCAGGTGGAGCGCGGACGAGGTCGTGCAGGTCGAGGGAGATGGTCCCAAGAATCCACGAGAGGGCGATGCTGTCGAGGCGAAGCCACGCAGAGGTCTGAGCCGCGGCCGGGGTGGTAGCGAGAACGTGGTCGTCGAGGGCGTAGCGGCGGAGGGTGAGGAGGACCAGGTCCCGCCAGCGGGTGTAGGAGGGCGACTCCGAGTCGAGGACAACGGGTACCAGACTTCGGATGTTCTGGACAGCCCCGGCCTGGTAGTGGAGCTGCACGACGAGGGGATCGGCCGGATCGGACACCGGTGCGAGGGTCGGGCGGGGAGCTCGCGAGCTGGAGGAGGTGGCGCCGGTGTCGGGAACGCCGATTGCGGGAAACCTCGAAAGCTGGGGGTAGACGAGGAGCTTCTCCGCCTCAGCGAGCTGGCGAGCAAGAGCATCGGCCGCATCGCGCTCCCGTTCCCAGACGACGGCAGCTGCACGGACGCGCGCTTGACCCTCCGCAGCAGCGACCCGAGCGGCTACGAGGGCAGCAGCAATGGTGTTGTCGGGTTGGGGAAGAAGTGGCGGTGGAGGAGGCGCAGGGAAGTAGCCTCCAGCGCCGGCGCTCAAGGCGAGGGCACCCCAGCCCGGGCCCACAGCGCCGTGCAGGCCGGAGGGGTACTGGTGGCCGCCTGGGACGTGCCGGTGGCCGCCTGGGGCGCCACCAGAGCCGCCTGCGTCGCCGGGGAAGGAGCTGGTGCCTGCCCCCGGCTGTAGGACGGCAGCAGGGAGCAGGGTGGCGTCGCGGTTGGGGGGATCGGGCTGGTGGAGGCCATCGGGAGCAGGGGTGGAGCCACCCAGGTCGCCCTGTCCATCTGCCTCGATGGGGCCGCGCGCGTCGGGCGCACCCCGGCCGCCCTGGCCGCCGGGACCGAGGGGGCCGAGCCCGCCGTCGCCGTCCTGGCCGAGCCCGCCGGCTCCGCCTGGCGCACCCAGGCCGCCCTGGCCGTCCGCCTCGAGGGGGCCGAGGTCGTCGGGCGCGCCCAGGCCGGCTGCGCCGAGAGGGCCGAGCCCGCCGTCGCCGCCCTGGTCGCCCGCACCTCCTTGGCCGCCTGCGCCTGCAGCGAGCAGAGCGCCGGCGCCGGGCGCGGCTGCAACAAGTTGTGCCCAGGAGGGGTAGGGTAGGGGAGGGAAAGCAGAGAAGTAGGTGGGGGAAGGGGGAGGAGTGTGGTCGCCGGCCATGGCCGCGCCGGGCAGCAGCGGCGGCGCCCCGGCAGAGGAGGCGGCGGCTGTGGAGAGGAGGAAGAGAGAAAAAAACGAAACCCTAGCTTGATACCATGCTGAGAATAGTGATTGGATTGATTGGGCTAACCCCTAGGAGGGTAGCAATATTGTAGTCTTACATAGGCCTTATGGGCCTAACACATATACATTCCAACACCCCTAACTCCCACTGAACACCAAAGATGTCCCTCCATTTGTTTTCCTATGCAAGATTAGGGGAGGCTCCATTGAAAACATGATCATTCCAATGTTTCCAATGTTAGGCTAGTAACACCACAATTGGGGAATTGGACATTGGTTTAGATGACAGCATTGGCACTAGCTGCTTGTAGTTCTATTTAAAGACAATAGTAGTACTTGGTTACAAAAGGCATAGCCAGGACAACTGGGCGATATTTTACCCGATGGGTACTACCATCCCATACCCGCACCCGCTAGGTGATATTTTACCCGTCGGGTTACCCGTATCGGCATGCGGGTAGGAAAATTCACCCATACCCGTACCAGCTCGTCCTCGAGAAGCAGCTCGTCCTCGAGCTGGAAGCTTGGAAATTGCTCGCGGAACCCGTCGATGTCTTCCCAGGTGGCCGATTCCGGCGGTTCGCCGCGCCAGTGTACGAGCAGCTGACGGACGCCACGCGTCAAGCGAGCCCTCTCAACCCGAGCCGGCTCTTGAGTCACCACGCCATGATGGATGTGAGGCAAGACTGGTGGAGTTGGCGGAGGCACGCCGTGGAACTTCTTGAGGGTGCTCACATGGAACACGTCATGGATGCGAGCCTGCGGCGGAAGGTCCAAGCGGACAGCCACATCGTTGATCAGCTCGGCGACGCGGTAGGGCCCGATGTAGCGCGGCTTCAGCTTGCCTGTAGTAGCTTGAGGCAGGGAGGACATGGTGCGCTGGCGGAGGCGCAGCAACGCCCAATCGCCCACCTGATAAGACACCTGAGGATGTTGTCGGTCATAGTGGTGCTTCTGAACGATCTGCGCCTGTTCCAGGCGATAGCGGACGTCAGCGAGAAAAGCTTCGCGTTCCTCCATGTCGCGAGCCACGGCAGCCACCTGAGTCTCGCCCGGCTCATAAGAGCGGATAGTGGGAGGGTTGCGGCCGTACACCACGCGGAACGGTGTCTCCCGAAGCGAGGACTGGTAGGCCGTGTTATACACGTACTCAGCCCAGGGAAGCCACCGCAACCACTGTCGAGGCCGATCTCCCGTGAAACAGCGCAGGTACATGACAATGGCGCGGTTGGCCGCCTCCGTCTGGCCGTCGGACTGAGGATGGAAGGCGGACGACATATGCAGCTTGGTGCCCATCAGCCTCATAAGCTCGCGCCAAAATAGCGAGGTAAACACTGGGTCGCGGTCCGAGACCATGGACTGCGGCATACCGTGGAGGCGCACAATGTCGGTGAAGAACGCCTGGGCCACGGTCTCGGCGGTGTACGGGTGCGCCAAGGGGATGAAGTGGCAGTATTTGCTGAAGCGGTCGACGACGGAGAGGATCACTGACTTCCCGTTAACTCGCGGTAAAGCCTCCACAAAATCAAGGCCAATGTCGGCCCATACAACGGTGGGGATGGGTAGCGGCAGGAGGAGCCCAGCGGGGTGGAGATGTTCCGACTTGTACCGCTGACAAGTGATGCATTCCCGAACAAAATCTTGCACACAGCGACGCATATTGGGGAAGTGAAAATCGCGGCGTAGTCGATGCAGGGTGCGCTGGACCCCCTCGTGCCCGTCGCCGTGGATGGCCGCCACAATCTCCTACAGCCGAGGCTGGCGGTATGTAGAGCCGCCTGTCGTAGGTGACCAGGCCGTCGGATAGCACCCACGGTGCAGTGCGTGTGCCCGCGCGGATCTCGTCGTGGACAACCACCAAGGCTGGATCCGTGGCCTGAGCTTGGCGTAGGCGGCTGATGAAGTCGAAGCGAGGCCCCGAGACCGCCATCAGCGCGCCCGTGGAGTCCTCCTCGGTGTCACGACGAGAGAGGGCGTCGGCCACCGTGTTTGTCGCGCCGGACTTGTACTCTACAGTGAAATCAAAGCCCAAAAGCTTGCCGACCTAGTGATTCTGGGGAATAGTAGCGAGACGTTGGTCGAGGACGTACTTGAGACTGTAGTGGTCCGTCTTGACGATGAAGCGGCGCCCCCACAGGTACGGTCTCCAGTGGCAGACGACGAGGACCAGGCCGATAAGCTCCCGCTCATAAGCTGCAAGGGAACGATGGCGAGGCGCCACCGGGCGACTGAAGAACATGATCGGGTGCGCCTCCTGGATGAGGACTGCCCCGAAGACGTATGTGGACGCGTCACACTCCACGATGAAGGGCTTGGAGAAGTCCGGCAGGGCCAGCACAGGGGCTGACGTCACCGCCCCTTTGAGGGCTGTGAAAGCCGTCGTGGCGTTGTCGTCCCATGTGAACCCCTCCTTCTTCAGCAGCGCGGTGAGGGGCGCGGCGATGGCGCCGTAGTTATGGACGAACTTCCTGTAATAGCCCGCCAGCCCAAGAAAACCGCGCACAGCGCGCGCAGAGCGAGGACGCGGCCACTCATGGATGGCCTGGACCTTGGCGGGATCCATCGCCACGCCGGAGGCGGAGATGATGTGGCCGAGGTAGCCAACGGAGTTGACGCCGAACGAGCACTTGGACCTCTTCACAAAGAGGCGGTGTTGGCGCAGAATGGTGAGGATGACTCGGAGGTGTCGAAGATGGTCCACCCAGCTCTTGCTGTAAATCAAAATATCGTCGAAGAAAACGAGGACGAACCGACGGAGGTGGGGGCGGGGGACGTCATTCATGAGTGCTTGGAAAGTCGCTGGGGCGTTGCAGAGCCCGAACGACATGACCAAGAACTCGTAGAGGCCGTCGTGGGTGCGGAACGCCGTCTTGTGGATGTCCTCTGTCCGCATCCGCACCTGGTGGTACCCCGACCGAAGGTCTAGCTTGGTGAAGAAGCGCGCGCCATGGAGCTCATCCAAGAGCTCGTCGACGACGGGGATGGGGAACGCGTCCTTGACGGTGAGGGCGTTCAGGGCACGGTAGTCGGCGCAGAAACGCCATGAGCCGTCGGCCTTCTTGACGAGGAGGACCGGTGAGGAGAACGCTGAGTCGCTGCGGCGGACGATGCCCTGGGTGATCATGGCGGCACATTGCCGCTCCAGCTCGTCCTTGTGGGCCGCCGGGTAGCGGTATGGACGGACAACCACAGGAGAAGCATTCGGCTTGAGGATGATGCTGTGGTCACGGGCGCGTGGGGGAGACAATCCCACAGGCTCAGCGAAGACGTCCTCAAAGGTGGCCAGCAGCTCATCGAGGAGGGACGCGCTGGCCGTCGCGGAATGGAGCTGCGGCACGCTGGAAGATGGCACCCCGGTCCAGCAGAAATCGCGCCCTCGTAGCTGGAAGGACATGGTGTGCTTGGCGAAGTCCTAGACAATCGGTCCGAGGGTGGCCATCCATTGGGTGCCTAGCACCAGATCGTATCTGTCGAGGAGAGCGACGAACGTGGCGCCGCCCAGCGAAACGGCGATCTGCAACGTCCCGCCGAACGGCACGCCAGCCACCGCGTGCAGGGAGAAGATCGGCGACTCCGTCTCTGGCTCGTCGGTCGCGGCTGCGTCGTCGGTGTTAGAGATCTCCACGCCGCCGATGTGGAAGAGGCGCCGGCAGACACGATTGTGCCCCCTGGTGTACTTTTCGTTGCAGTTATAGCAGAGGCCCAAACGACGACGCTCCTCCTGCTCCTCCTTGGAGAGGCGCATCGACGGCCGGCCTTCTCCCTAATTTGCGGGCACCAGGGCCTTATCGGTGGCGGTCTGAGGCGCCGAAAGGGGCGGACGCATGCCAGGTGCGCCGAGGACGCCACGGGTAGAGCCCATGGCCGGAGCGGCGGTGTACTGTTCCATGAGCTCGAACTGCCGGGCAAGGCTCATGGCGGCCGCAAGGGTTTGCGGGTTCTGCATCTGGACCTGGAGGCTGAGCGGCGGCAAGAGCCCACCCGTGAAGAGCTGAACCCTCTGGGCCTCGTGCAGGCGGCCGACGCGGGGAAGCAGCGACTGAAAACGGTCCTGGTAGTCGGTCACCGTCCTAGTGCGGCGGCAGGCCGACAGCTCGAAGAGGGGCGCTGAACGGAGCTGGGGTCCGTAGCGCAGGTTGAGAAGTTCCCTGAAGCGCGGCCATGTCGGTGTGCCCTCGTCCTCCTGGACCTGCATGTACCACAGTTGGGCTCCCTCCTGGAGATTGTACGATGCCATCCAAACGCGCTCCTCCGGCATGATCCGCTGCTGCGAGAAGGACTCGCATTTGTTGATGAAGATCAGCGGGTCACTCTTGCCGTCGTAGTGCGGAAACTCGGGGCGCCAGTGCTTCGGCGACCGATCTTGGTGGTGTTCGCCCGTGCCCGAGCGACCTCCAGACGTCGAGGAGCTGGTGACGGCGAGATCACGGATCGCCTTCGCGTTGGCCTCGATCGACTTTTGCATCAGTTCCATGTTCTTGGTGAGCGCCTCGATGGATGCCTTGAGGTCATCTCCCATGTCGTCGGTGGAGCAGGAAGCAACGGACGACGGGGTCGGCGATACGGCGACGGCGGGTGGTGGTGGGGTTTCGGTTGTTGGCGGCGAGGCGGGCTGGGCGGCAACAGAGGAGGAAGAGGATCGATGAGATCTTGATACCAGGTTGTCAAGCGCCTTCACGCTCAATGATGGCGGTCCGCGGCTACGGAGCTCGTAGTCGCGCTCCGTTCTCACCGCGAGGTTATACCCCTCTGCAGGTGGCTTACGTGAGTAGAGGTAGGAGATTAGATTGAAAACTGATTGCTTAATCTTAATGTTTTGAGTACAGGGAATATATAACTAATTTGGAAACAAAGGGAAACAAACGATCCTAATCCTAATTGGGTCCGGCCCTGCCATCTTCGTCCACGTTGATCGCGGCCCTTGCCGCGTCGCGCGCTGCGGCCCGCTCCGCTGCTCTACGGACATCGCGCGCCCTGCGCTGCCTTGCATAAGTCCGGCCCCACATGACACATACCCATCTGTTTATCAGGTAAAACCCGTCGGGTATTCGGGTTTCGGGTAGACGGGTACCCAATGCCATCTTTACCGAAGTAGAAGCAGAGGAGGCCATGTCGAACGTTGACCTCATCTGTGCCTTGAACGTCTCCACATTCACCTCTTCTATGCCTGTGATGATTGATGACGAGATCGTCGATGTAGACGCCGATGAGCAGGACGACACCTGCTGCTCCGCCGGTACATGATCGCCTCGTGCGCGCTCTGCTGGAAGCCCATCTCCTTGAGAATGGCATCCAACTCACCGTTCCAGGTGCGCGGGGCCTGGCGTAGGCTGTAGAGGGCCTTGCCGCAGGCGGTAGACCTTTCCCTCTTGGACGGCGACGACGAAGCCAGGCAGCTAGCGCACGTAGACTTCCTCCTTCAGGTCGTCGTTGAGGAATGTGGACTTGACGTCCATGTGGTGGGCATGCCAACCTTCTTGAGCCGCCAGCGTGAGGAGGACCTAAACCAACTCCATGCGCATGACAGGTGTGAAGGTGTCGCTGTAGTCGATCCTCTCTTGTTGGATGAAGCCGCGCGCCACCAACCTCACCTTGTGTTTGATCACCGCCCTAGATTCATCCTTCTTCAGTTTGAACACCCATTTCCGTTTGATTAGGCGTTGGCCATCGAGCAGATCGATGAGCTCCCAGGTTTGGTTCTGCTCGACAGACTTCATCTCTTGCTACATTGCAGCATGACACACCACGTCCCCTTTTGCTTCAGCGTTGGTAGCAGGTTCGCCGACATGCATCAGGTGAAGCTTGACGTCGAGGTCATGTTGCACAACCGCTGGCATTGGTTGATCGCCGAGAATGTTGCCCATAGTGCGGTAGCGCACTGGGGTGTCACCGTGCGTGGTGTCCAGACGATCTTCATCGTCTCCCAGCGGTGTGGCGAACATGAGCATGTGTCGTCCACCAGTGGTTGGCGTCGCAGCCGGCATAGCCGATGAATTAGAAACCAGCGTCGGTGTTGGAGTAGCAGCCGTTGTCGCTGGTGGAGTAGCAGCCGGCGTAGGCAAGCCCTTAGGTACCTCTTGGCCACAGGCGATCGCGGAGCGGGTGGCGTCAACGATGTTGGGGTAGGCGAACTGGATGTCGACGCGGATGCACTTGCTCCCCTAGCTTCCCCGAGCTGCATGTAGTCGTCGATGAAGTCACTCTCCATTGCTGCTGCACCGCCGCTACTCCCCTTCGGCTAGTCCCAACCGTGTCCTTCATCAAAGACGTCGCGCGCTACGTGCACACGCTGGGTCACCGGGTCGAGGATGTGATATGCCTTGGCCCCTTCTGCGTAGCCGATGAAGACGCCCGATGAGCTCCGGTCATCCATCTTGCCGAGCTGGTTCATCTCCTTCACATAAGCCAGTCAATCGAAGGTACGTAGATGCCCCACCGGCGGCGTGCGCCCATGCCATGCCTCGTAGGGGGTCTACCCCTCTAAGCTCTTGGTTGGTGACCGTTTTTTTAGACGTGGTTGGTGACCGGTGGAGAAGATGACCAACAGTCATCACTGCTTCACCCCAGAATGGCTGGCATGCCTCTCTACTGAGCAAAGCGCACACGCATTAGCCACCGCCGTCCGATTCTTGCACTCAACCTGCTCGTCACCTCTTCGATGGAGAGATCCTCGAAATCCCGAAGGGTCTACATTGCTAGAGTGATCTGGGTGTACTTCTTCGAGACGATGTGCATGTACTTCACCACCCTCTGCTCGTCGATGTTGTCATCACCATGCTGAACCAGCTGCTGCATCAGATCGGAGGCGGAGAGCGAAGTTGTTGACGTTGTCCCCTAGGACGGAACACGAGGCAGTCCCACTCCTGGCACAGCTTCTGTATGGTGGTCTTTCGGACACGGTCGATGCCGATGGGCGTCGCAGCAATGGAGTCCTAGGAATGCTTGACGGTGGGCTTGTTTGCGAGAGAAGCCCCATCTCTAGCGGAACGGAGGCTAGAAGGGCCACGAGCTCCCGCCAATCATCGTGGAAGTCGGCGTCGCCGTACTCGACAGCATCCTAGAGCTGTCGGGCCTATATCTTTACCTTCATCACTGAGCTCCACTCGTATTTTCATTTTGGTGAGCATCGGCCATGGCATGGTCCCCTAGGCTCGTTGATAACCTGGCAGACAATGGGCAACCCACAACGGCCGCGACGCTGCTCTAGTGACGGCGAGACGTGGTGACGCATGTGAGGGCTCCGCGACACGTTGATCTGCTCTGCATTGTTGTTGTCATCCTCCTCAATGCGTAGAGCAGCAGCAGCAGTTGATGCAACCTCAGCCACGGTTGTCGCCACCCTGGCCACCTCAACTGCCTACGCTGCTGCCGTCGCTGCTGCTATGCGCGCCTCACGCTCCCTGGCCACGACAGCAGCTCTGCACTGGCTCAGCAAGAGGGATGACACCTCGGTGCCTGAGGCAACAGCCGCCGCGCCCTCGTCGGCTTGTGGAGATTGGCATGACTCAATTAAGAACCCTATGCTTTGATACCAAGTGTTAGCCAACAAACCACACAATTGGAGATTGCGAACTCTGGGAATTCAGATGGTGGTACTTTAACAGCATGCTTGTGAGTCCATATATAGAAAAGCAGTACTGGTTACATCTCATGCATAACAACTAAAGTGCAATTTCAACGACTCAAGTACTGAGAAGATAAGGTAGTCGAGATCAGCCCTAACAAACTTAGAGATAAGTAGAGATAAATGGACATAGGCTTATTGTTAGAGTATATTAGGGATATCTCTATATTAGGTAGATTATGATTGAATCTGTATCCTACCATATTTGTAGGAGTGACTCCTTGCCCTCCAAATCATGTACCCCTATATATTCAGCCCCAATGCTCAAGCTAATATATCCACCAATTATATTCTCTTACATGTTATCATGAGTTTAGGGTTTGAGATCCTAGGCCAATCCTTCTGCTGCCTCCCATTGCGCCCCTGCGCCCCGCACGCCACCGGTCGTCTCCAACGGTGCGCCTCCAGCTCGCCCCGTTGATGACCTCCTAGCGCGCCCCCAGGGTGATCACTCGTGTCGATCTCCGCTGGGGCAGCGTGCTCGATCTTCGCGGCGGATCCTGTTAATCCGCCACCCCAGCGTCAAGCAACAGCAGATCAAGGCGTACCTCGCCATCCGCTATGGAATTCGTCGATGACAACCCCGTCCCACGTTGTTGTGGTAGCAGCCGCGGTCTCCCTGCAGTGCGTGCGCTCTACCCTATGATGTCGTAGTGGCAGCTAGGACCTCTGCGCGGTGCGTCCGCCACGTCACCGACAGATTGCGTGGTGGCACCTCACCTTCACCCCATCCCCTCCACTGTATCGTCAGGCCGCGGCTGAACCTTCCCGTGTGAATCCTGCGTCGGATGAGGCCCTCCACCGCAAGTCGTGACGTCCTGCTACAACGGGCGGCGCGCCTGTCTCAGCGGGCCCCTTGTCGCCCACCCTTGCGGAATTTGCTGTCACTCCCGGTGAGAAGCGGCCCGCCCCAACGAGATTCACCACCGTTCCTCGTGGGGAGCCGCTTGCCTCGACGGAGATCCGTCTGCCCCGACACTTTCGATGTCCCCGACAGGATCCGCCCTGCCCCTCCTCATCGCCTTCGACCAGGCTGCCTCAACCCTCTGTCTACTCTCTCGCATGGCAGTTGACCGTGGTGAGAGACGAAAAGAGAAAAGAGAAAGAGAAAAGAGAATGAGGGGTTGTGCTACGTGCACCCAGAGGTACTACACAAGACGCTGTTGTGTCTTCTTTTGCCCGATCAGAGATTGGGATTGCGGCGTCCACCGCTCGTCAACCTCGTGCCTCTACCTCGACATCGGCTTCGACTTCCCCTCCTCGCCGCTTTATCTGCACATCATCCTTCGCCGGCTTGTCGTCACCTCCATCAATCGTGACGCCTCCACCAACTTCGCCCATCGCCTCTTGTATACCTGGTCTGATCAGTCGATATGTGTGATCCATCTGGCTCCCGTGATGCCTGTCATTGTACCGCACATCTCTTCACCATGTATTAAGTTGCATGCGCCAACCAGTTCAACCCAAAAGCTTAAGCTGATGGGGAGAGGCGGGCAATTCACTTATACTCCAACACTCCCCCTCACGTGGAGGCTCCCTCAGGCCTCAGACGTGGAATAAGAGCGGGCAATAATTATTTTATTTAATTGTGCCTACCAGGATTCGAACTCGGGACCTCTGGCTTTGATACCATATTAAGTTGCATGCGCCAACCAGTTCAACCCAAAAGCTTAAGCTGATGGGGAGAGGCGGGCAATTCACTTATACTCCAACACCATGTATGGAGGGTTGCCGCAGCATTGCTTCTTCGGGCAGCAGTGGCGCCACTCGTGGTCTCCTCAGCCATTGCACCCTCATCGTCGATGACCACGTCCAGGACCTCTTCGTCAACAATGTGTCGTTGCGCCCTGCGCGCATGGTCTTCATCAAGTTGTCTGAGTTCAGCGTCGTCTTCCTTGAGCACCACCGCCGCTACCCAACGGATCACCTGGCCATGTGTCGTGATCATCTGTACCTTCTCGCTTCGTCTAGCACAACCATGTCGCCAACATCGCTGTCTCCTCCCGAGGTACTTCGTCTACTCTAGCAACAACAGGATGCGTTGGCATCTTCTCCCTCTCCGTTTTTCTGCGTCTGCGACCGCTGTCGAGGCCTTTTCTGCTCGTCCCTCAGATGACGACATCTGGTTGTGCACCCTATCTTTCACGTCCGGTATTGGCAGCACCGGTGCGTGCGTTCGTCCCCGATGCGTTCACTGGGCGTGGCAAACTCGACGCACACCTCGCCATGGTGGCCTTAACCACATCATCGGCATCGACCTTCTCCCTCAACGATTGCCTCGATGCCATTATGCGTCACCGTCTTCGTCTACGGTGCCTTCTCTTTTGTGCCACCATCTTTGTCGCCCCCTCATGCGCTCGCGGCTTCATATGCGGCTAGTCGACTTCGGCATCCTCGACTACTACGTCGATCACGGCTATCCTACGCGCGACATCTTCGACTACAACTATTCGCCCTTGCGCTCGGTCTACCTCGATATTGGCACAAAGAGCTACCATTTGCTTGGGCAACCTTGTGAGTTTCCACTCTAGCCACAGTATTTGCGGCAGCTCGTCGACTTCTCTCCAGTCTCACCATTTCTAACGCTCCTGCTATGACTGCGGGGGATGTTAGAGTATATTAGGGATATCTCTATATTAGGTAGATTAGGATTGTATCTGTATCCTTCCATATTTGTAGGAGAGGCTGCTTGTGCTCCAAGTCATGTACCCCTATATATTTAGCTCCAAGTCTCTAGCTAATATATCCACCAATTATATTCTCTTACACTTATACTTTCAGTTGTGCTGTGATGAATTGTAATAAGTTGGCCTGATTCCTCTCCCTAGAGGATGAAGCCGGATGTTCTTCCATTGTCTAAAAAATTTTCTTCCTAATGGAGTCATGGAAAGTTAAGGTACAAGTAAATTTATTAGCAGCCAGCTGGGCAGCATATCCTATGATGATGAGTACATGTTTCAAGCTACTAATGTGATTTTATATAAACTGTATATTTTAGTGACTTGTATCTTAGTGCAATTTCAGTGACAATTTTTTATATACAGTATATTTTCTGGCCACTAAGGCTGATGAAATATTGTTTTTGCTATTTGGTCTTTTCTGTGACCACTTGTATCACTGACATAGAAAACTTGGGCATTTGATATATTGATGTTATGAAGAGTGAACATTCCTATCTGACATTAAATACTTCCATTTCTTCTTGCACAGGTTTTGTAGGAATGGCATTGTCCTACGGTCTATCCCTAAATGTGTCTTTTGTTAACTCTATTCAGAGACAATGCAACCTGGCTAATCAAATTATCTCAGTGGAAAGAGTGAACCAGTACATGGACATACAAAGTGAAGCAGCAGAAATTATTGAAGAAAACCGACCACCTCCAGACTGGCCCCGTGTTGGCAGGGTGGAGCTTAAAGATTTGAAGGTAATCAACTACAACTATTTATGTTCATTCCTTGCATGGACAAACACTTTATGATTTATAATAATTCTCTGTGCTTGACTTTCATTCAACAGATTAGGTATAGGAAAGATTCTCCCCTTGTACTACATGGAATCACTAGTACATTTGAAGGGGGACATAAGATTGGTATAGTTGGCCGGACAGGAAGTGGAAAGACAACATTAATTGGTGCATTGTTTCGTCTTGTCGAGCCAGCTGGGGGGACAATAATTATAGACTCCATAGACATCACCGCAATTGGCTTACATGACCTGCGCTCACGTTTGGGTATCATTCCACAAGATCCGACACTCTTTCGGGGTACTGTAAGATATAATTTAGACCCTCTTGGTCAGTTCTCAGATCAACAAATATGGGAGGTAAGATGACTTATAGCATACAAAGTTATCCATGTTCTTTTTTCTCACCATTCAGAGTTCTATTTATTTTTGGAAATTAATGGGCCGGAGAGCAGAAGAAATGATAGTATAGCTTCAGTGCAGTTTGGTTTACCATGAAACAGGGTTATTTTGAAAGTGCATAGTGTAGTGTTGAAATATTGAAACCCCCTTTTTTTGTTGAAAATGAAAATTAACTCCACTACTGTTGTACAACGCCCAATAGTTTCAGAATTTTGGAACATGATGATTGCACGAATAAACTGATTCAGGGGCATGCAATAACAAGTTCTCACATTTTTATGGCATGCATAAATCTTCAAATTTTGAAGGAATCATATTTCTACTCTGCTGCAGGTTCTTGACAAATGTCAGCTGCTTGAAGCTGTTCAGGAGAAGGAACAGGGCCTAGATTCACTGGGTAGGTCACTTTGCTTCATCCATAAAGTTTAATTTCTGGAATCCTTGAACAATTTTAAGGTTTTCCCATGTCCAGACTAATTTTTCAAAACCATCCAAAATTGAAACTAGGGAATATGGATGATAGCACGGGCCCTACTGTGGTAACCTGCTTTGAACAACCTGTCTCTTGCTTTAGTATGGGCAGAGCCCCTGCCAATTCCTTTTGGGGGAAAAAATCCTGATAGGTGAATTCCATGCTGATGAAATCTTAGTGGCAAAAGAACTTCTGTTTACAATGAAAAGGGTTTTCCATTTGAAACACATAGTTACTGTTACTAACCTTGGAGAGTACAAAAGATGAGTCCTCCATTAGTGGAGATCACCATATATAGGGAGAGCCTCATAGGCTATATGGGCCTATAGAATGGGCCTTGATATACACTTAACACCCCCCTTCAAACTCAAGGTGGAAGCGGAGGATCTAAAGCATTGAGTTTGATCAAATGAAGCCGATGTTGTTCTTGAGTTTGGGCTTTAGTGAAAAAATCAGCCAGTTGCAATTCAGAGGGAACATACTGAAGATCAATTGTCTTCTGATGACAGTGAGAACGAGTAAAGAAGGCATCAACACCAATATGTTTAGTAAGTTCATGTTTGACAGGACCGTTGGCAATTTGGATGGCTCCAGTGTTATCACACAAAAGAGATGTGGGTGCATCACAAGAAATACCAAAATCAGTGAGTAACCATCGAAGCCATACAATTTCTATTGTGGTAGTAGCAAGTGCTCGAAGTTCTGCTTCTGTACTAGAGCGAGACACAACTGCTTGTTTCTTGGACTTCCATGCAAGAGGAGAAGAACGAAGAAGAATTCAATAACCTGTGATAGAGCTCGATCCGTGGGGTCACTTGCCCAAGTTGAGTCTGAGTAGGCATGAAGCTGAAGTGGACTATTACTAGCATAAAACAAGCACCGAGATGATGTCCCCCTTAAGTATCGTAGCACACAAAGCAAATGACCAAAATGAACCGAAGTAGGCGCACTCACAAACTGACTTAGAATGTGGACAGCATGAGCAATATCAGGTCGAGTAACAGTAAGATAAACAAGACTGCCCACAAGATGTCGATAGCGAGAAGGATCCTGAAGAGGTGTGCCATCAGTAGCATGCAGTTGCAAGTGGATATCCATAGCAGTGGCAGCAGTGCGATTATCAGTAATGCCCGAACGAACAATAAGGTCTTGGATGTATTTTGACTGAGATAGATAATAGCCATTGGCAGTATGTGAAACCTCAATGCCCAAGAAATAAATGAGAGGACCTAAATCAAACATTTGAAACTGCATACCAAGTTGCTTCTTCACATGGGAAATATGTTCCAGATTATCTCCTGTAATTAAAATGTCATCAACATATAGAAGGAGCAAGGTACGCCCACGTGGAGAGGTGAATAAATAGAGCAGGGTCATGAGCACTAGGTGAAAAACCAGCAGCTCGTATCACAGAAATAAATCTCTCAAACCAAGCACGAGGAGCCTATTTGAGACCATATAAGGCACGACGAAGACGACAAACATATCCTAAGGGAGCATCAACACCTGGGGTGGCTGCATGTAAACTTCTTCATTCAAGTCACCATGAAGAAAAGCATTCTTAACATCCATTTGAGAAATAGCCCAATTTGAAGTGGCAGTCACTGCAATCAGAGTACGAACAATAGTCATATGAGCAACCGGTGCAAATGTCTCATCATAATCACGTCCTTGAGACTGCTGAAAACCTCTAGCAACAAGTCTAGCTTTATATCTCTCTATAGAACCATCAGAGTTTCTCTTAATCTTGAACACCCACTTAGATGTAATTGACACTGCATGTGATGGTAATGGAACAAGATCCCAAGTGCCTTGACGATCGAGGGCAGCAAGCTCCTCACACATTGCAAGCTGCCATTCAGGGATGCTAGAAGCTTCCTGACATGTGGAGGGTTCATCAACAACAACATTCACACATGGAAAATGTAGTGAACCTTAGTTCCTATGGGTGATAAGGGGATAATGGCGCCAGGGTTTCTACCTGACAGCCTAAGCAGGGGGATGAGATTAGAGATAGCAAGGAGATGAGACTAGAGATAACTTCATTCTTGTTCATTGCTTGATTCATTCCATTGATGTTGGTTATAATATATAGGAGCTGAGCTCCTTGCTAGGCGCACAGACTCTGACCCTTTCATACTTGAGGCCCTTTCATACTTGAGGCCCCTTCAGCTGCTCCTTAATTGTTAATTAATAGCCTTGCATACTTGAGGCCCTTTCAGCTGCTCCTTAATTGCTATTAATAGCCTTAATGACATTGGCTCTTTCAGCCACTAGCCTCCTCGGGTTGTGCCAGGCCTTGGGAGCACCCCTTTCTGCATGCAGCCATGCACATGACAGAAAACCATACTTGTCAGCAGGCCCGATAGTAGGACGATCCCGAAGATTATATCGTGGACCAACCTGTAACTCATCAGGTAAATCTTGTGACTCATTAGTAACATTAGAAACATCAACAACGGGGTCGTCGGGACTGGCCATGGTGGTAGGATCTTTGGGACGATGATGGTAGACTTGTGTAATGGGTGGTTTAGATGGAGGTGGAGGTGGAGGTGGAGGGGAACTCTCATGTGTAGATATTACATGAGGTGTAGTGAAGGAGGATGGTGCAGGAACATCACCGCCAGATGAATTAGTTGGAAAACACAGAAATGAGGTGGACTCAGTGGAAGAATAGGAAGGGGTAGTAGATGGAAGTTGTATTTGCTTTCCAAGTTTGCAACCCTTACAATGGAAACTAGACTGGACAGATGTATGACCTAGACACCCTTTATTTATTAATGTTGACAAACGGGACCCACATAAATGACCAAGGCGGTGATGCCACTTGGCGAAGGACGAGGTGGATGAAGATGCAGCGGATGACACACGAGGCATGGCTGTAGCTGAAGGAGGAAGGCTCAAGGTGTCCAAAACATAGAGGCTAGGGGCACCTTTACGGCGATGGCCAGTCCCAATCACAGTCCCGCTTCGACGATCCTGAATGAAACAAAATGAGTCATCAAATCCAACAAAGCAATTTTGATCAATAATGTGGCCTGCTGATAAAAGATTCATGTTCAACTGAGGTACAAGAGAAACATCAGGTACAGAAAATTGAGAATTGCAAAGAGAACCGTGATGAGTGATGTGACAAAAAGTACCATCAACAGTCTGAATAGAAGCACCATCTGTGGTTGGCTTGCAAGCTACCAAGTGGGACTGATCAGATGCCACATGGAAGGAAGCGCCCGAATCAAGAACCCAAGACGTCGAGGGAGCACTAACAGGTGAGGCTGCAACAATAGAAACTGAACCTCTAGAAGTAGAACCAGTACCACGACCACGGGCAGCAGCACGGCGAGCACGATACTGAGCTAATTTTGCCGGATGTTGAGCAAAACAATTCTCTAGAGGATGACCAATCCTGCCACAATGCTTGCAAGGCTCTGAGAAGGTGCCTTTCGGTGCACTGGTTCGCTGCGAGGCTGCCAAAACACTATGAGGCACAGATACAGAAGCAGACATAGACTGGAGACGTGTTTCTTCTGCAAGTAAATCAGCCAAGGCTTGTGCCATAGTAATATTTGTGGAATTGTGAAGCAGCCGAGTGCGAATGGAATCATATTCTGCCCGAACTCCCATGACAAATCTATATGTAAGGAACTGCTCAATGAATGTAAGGGTTGTACAGTTCTCTGCAGCTGTGCATTGAGGTACCATGGAGATCAAAGAGCTCATCAGACGATCAAAAGCGGAATAGTATTCATCAATAGACATATCTTTCTGTTCAATGACATGAAGTTGTTGCATGAGAGTGTGCTTAAGAGCACCACTGTCTTGAACATAACGTTGCTTCAAGTAGGACCACATGGGTTTGGCTTTCTTGAACTTGCGGAGGCTCATGATCATAGTTTGCTTAACACTATTGACTATGGCTGCCATCACTTTGGCATCATTGATTTCCCAAGTTTTAATAGCAGC
Organism: Coix lacryma-jobi var. lacryma-jobi; assembly: GCA_009763385.1. Lineage (NCBI taxonomy): Eukaryota > Viridiplantae > Streptophyta > Magnoliopsida > Poales > Poaceae > Coix > Coix lacryma-jobi. Next base: position 36,862,866 of record CM019826.1, read on the forward strand.
AGTATTACTACCGTCAGTGTTACGGAAAAAGCCCACTCCGGGTAGTTCTGACCATCTAGAGTGATATTGATAACAATTGCATTGATCTGCGACATGGTTGAAAAGACAGCTGACCAACAGGAAGAGAAGGCAGTAATCAGTTACCACAGTTGCAGACCTCCCAGACAGCCGGACGTTGCAGACCCGTTGAAGACCCCGCACAGGCCAGACGGAAAAAGGCAGGCAAGCGGATGAAGACCCCGCACACGAGCAGCTGGAATCTGCGGCTCCGTGTGTAACGAGCGCGCGAGTCGGACGAATGAGTGCCGCGCGAGCAGCAGGGCTCAGCGACTCCGTGCGCGGAGAAGGAAACCCGCGCGTGAAATCCGCGCGGGAATGCCGCGCCCACGCGTGAAATCCGCGTGTGAATGTCGCGCGTGAGCCACACGGGAAGGCCGCGCCCACGCATGAAATCCGCGCGTGAATGCCGCACGGGAAGGCCGCGTGGGAAGGAGGACAGCTTGGGCGATGGAAGCCCACGAGCGAAGACGAAGACTGCAGGCGGATGAGGAAAGACGACGAGCCGCGACGATGAGCCGCGCTGATGGAGCACGACGACGGGCCGCAAGCAGAGGAAGAACCTGCGCGGCGACGGGCCGCAGAAAGCAGGGAAAAAAAACGTGCGAAACAGAGGAAGAACAGAGGAAGAATCCAAGGTAAAAGAATGGATCGTGGGTGAATTAGATTAGTCTAATCCTAACCCTAATACATGGCTTTGATACCATGTTACTAACCTTGGAGAGTACAAAAGATGAGTCCTCCATTAGTGGAGATCACCATATATAGGGAGAGCCTCATAGGCTATATGGGCCTATAGAATGGGCCTTGATATACACTTAACAGTTACGAGTTATGTTGATCATATAGCATGATATCTGGAATTGTCATATTTGCTGTACTCGCTGAGATGTATCTTTATGTAGTTCTGGAAGACGGGTCAAACTGGAGCATGGGCCAAAGGCAGCTCTTCTGTTTGGGACGTGCACTTCTAAGAAGATGTCGTATCTTAGTTCTCGATGAAGCCACAGCATCTATAGACAACAAAACCGATGCTATCCTACAGAAAGCAATCAGGACAGAATTCAAAGATTCCACGGTTATCACCGTGGCGCACCGTATACCAACAGTTATGGACTGCACTATGGTACTTGCAATGAGTGAGGGTATGTTATTGTTCTTGTGAACTTGCTAGAAATTTGGTAACTACGTTTGCTGGCTTATATTTGACAAAGAAAAATAACGATAGTTACTGACTAACTGTATTAGCACATTTGCATCTAAAATAGGTTATTTACCTGAAACCGTATATAAGCACTGTTGATAGAAGTGAACAATCCTTTTCCCAGTTACTCCCTTTTCTGTGTGGATTTATGTGCTAAATCTGCTCCTAGTACACTTTCAAAATAGATCAAAACTACCTTTACAATTCTTTTTGTTATTTTCTTTTCCATCTTCTATACAATGAAAAAGTTGATCTCAAGGTAGTGCTGCCGTTATGTTGTTTCCCAAAGGCGTGAATGTAACCCGATACCTTGTGGGTGTGTGGGATGTTTTTGTATAGGTTCTTATACTCTTTTTTCCCTTCTCTAATGTAATAATATGCAGCTATCCTGGGTGTTCCATAAAAAAATGTAGTTCTGCAGCATATACTTCCATTGTCCATATCGATATTAATGGGTTCTGCTTACTTCCAGGGAAAGTGGTGGAGTATGACAAGCCTATGAAGCTCATGGAAACTGAAGAATCTCTATTCCGGGAGCTGGTCAAAGAGTACTGGTCATACGCATCGAGCAGAAATATTTAGGAGACAAAAGTCTCGATTACCTACGCTGCAGTCTCTTAAGGACTGACAAAAACTTTGGCTCATGTATCAGGGGAACTTGTATGCTCAGAGTCTGAACTCTGAAGAACAGGAGCCATGTCTTGTCAAGAAATACTTGTGTCATCTAGTGAATTAGGATGCATAGAAACTAACATAGGCTCCATTTGAAATTTATCTCAACATAAAACTAAACACGTGATTCTATGACATTATTTGTTAGTGGTGGTGATACTTTATTTCAATATAAGGCCAGTCTCTGCAGTAAATAAGATGACACATCGCCTAATTTGGTGACATGGCAACAAATTTATGAAGAGATAGAGGAGACCAGTTTCATCTGGATGAAACCAAAATGCACATAGTTACCAGATCTTAGAAACCGGAAGAAGCTATATTGGGAGCACGCCATTTCATCGATACCCAATTTTGCCGATCCTATGTGGTGGGCGTTGTCCCAGCAGTCTCTCTGTCTTTGCATTTTATTGTGTACTGTCGCCTGAGTGTAGTGGATACACCAACAATGTAAGGCTTTCTAATCGAGTTAATGGAAAGTGGTCTGGAAAATTGCCACAGCTGTCACATCTGAACTAAACAAATAGCGTATAGCTGACAGTTGCAGGGAGATAATAGGGAGACGCTTGGGCGAGACAGAGGCTGAATTGCAGTGTACCACACTGAACTGCAGAATCACATCTGAACACCCACTGTATCGTTTGTTGTTGCTCCATATTGGATGTGCTCTCTCTTCTTTTCCCGCAAGTGAATTTTACTTACAGTGAGCAGTGTGATATTTTGTTGTTGTGTTTTAATTACCAGCTGTCTGAAGCAATCTCGTTTGAAATAGCTCAAGCCTTATTTAGCATCGACAAATTATTATTGTTCAGTAGCCTGCCATCTGCCCAAACGGTTTTCTTCTGCCTCGCATGACTGGTTCAATTCAGTAAAAAAAACCAATCTAGGCTGGACTCAAAATTTGGTAACATGAATGCAAGCATCAGAAAAGGTATTGCTTTCTACTCCTGCTTACTGTTCATGGTCTGGCAATTATAACCGGAACTGGTTTGAGCTTTGATTCTCATATATTCAAAATCGTTTAATGGTATGACTGTTAACAGTGACAAGTATGGGTGTCTCCAATTTTCAGGTAAACAACAGAGGAACTGAGATTTCAGATTTCAGAAGAACAGAGACTGTTCAAAGGACAACAAAGGTCTGATATGTCCTGTTAACAGTCCATTTTGCTAAATTATTTTTGTTGATTGAATTGATCACATTTGGTTGCGGGTAATATGACAACAGGTTCATATAAATAATAGCTCTATAGTTTTGCCAGACAGTGATAATAGCTCCCCAGAATTAACCCTGGGTATTTGCCCAATGGGTATTTGCATGAATTGAAAGGTTAGATTTGCTGTGTCTGGTTTCTATGGCAATGGAGAAGGGTTGAGGAACTAGCGGTTGAGGATGTGGCGTTGATAGCCAAGTTCCACCCAACTCTACAACAAAAGAGGTTGAGGCTGATTATTTTGCATCAGGAACGAACTTGAGTCTTACTGGAATGAAGAAGATAGTGCTAGAAATTGATGTTTTGTATACCTTGTGTCATGCCTTTTTGACTTGAAATGTGATATATTTACAGAGATTATCTTACGATGTGGTGTGGTCTGTAAAAGAAAAAGAAATAAATGTACAGAATCACAATGAGCGAACAGATCAATCAGTTGGTGAGAGCTGGGTGCATCACAATTGTCTGGAAGTAATACGGCCTCTGATAAATGGTTCGATATCGCCTTCCAAGACTGAGTTCAAGTCTGACAATTGGATGCCTGTATTGAGATCATGGACCAATTTCTGAGGTCCAAATGTGTATCTTCGTGTTTCACAGTTGCACTTATCCTCTATAGCTTGTCTGTTAATCATTTTTATATCCGACACTCTCAATTCTCTAGCTATTAGAAGGAGCTTTGCTTTCAACCTACTTGTGGCTTTTAGCTTGTTTGCAAAGTAGCTTCTCTCACCTGTTGATAGGATACCTTGTTAAATTCCAGTCACAATTCACAGTTGCGTACCAGTTCATATTTGCATAAGCGACATTTGTTCAGTACCTGAACTTTCAGCAGTGACTCCACTTGGTACGTGTTGAACCCTAACAGCAGCACCATTTCTTCTGTCTTGCTTCTTATGTACAGAAGGTGAGGGAGAGGTCTCTATATCATCGTCATCCAAGTGAAGATCAACTGGTCTATCCAAGAACAGGGGAATTATGTCGACTCTAGCTGATAATGCCTGCAAGCTTTGGTAAATATTGGGTTAGCCATTCTGACACTTAGCAGCATATGGAAAAAGATCATGGTAGAATTGTGCACACAGTCCAGAACCCAGATTTTCTACCAGACTTCTTCAAAAGTAAAATAGGAGGTTTAGCATTGAAATACTAAATCAGAAAACATTACCTCGCAATCTACTCTCTGAGCCCAGTAGTAAAAGAATCAGACTTACCTAACATGTTACTTGATGTTCCCACTTACATCAGCATGTTGGGAACTATGTTAAAAAATCCTTAAAAAATTATGACGATTTTCATTGTGAATTGTATATTTACTTGGCATGTTGCAGTTTTGGCCGACTTTTGTGTATTAACTTTTGACCTCCATTGCTACTCTTTGAGAGTAAGCAGCATAACTCTATCTATAGTCATCTCTATCCATTTTATATGTGGTTGGTCTATGCATATTAGTCAACACTTTCGAGCTCTCCTGCGCGTTCGAGAAAAGAAAAAACATTTTCAAGCTTAACTCTGAACACATGAGGCTCAAGCATTACTTTCTTTGACTTGAGCAATCTATTGGCTAATATATCTTGTAGAGCAGCAGCAGCTTACTGCTGTGTATGGATAGTTTGTCATGTATATTGTTGGAATAGTGAATGGATTGGATTGGCTAACCCTAGAAGGGTAGCAATATAGTAGCTTACATGGTCCTCATGGGCGTACACTAATTAACTCCCCCCCTGCAGTCTGAACTACCGGCGCAACGGAGTTTCAAGACTAGGCACAAAAAGAAGCACAGGCACAACACAGACTCAACTAGCCACTAGTGATGTTGAGGCTGGAGCGAAACTCGGAGAACGTCGAAGACGGGAGGCCCTTGGTGAAGATGTCGGCGAACTGGGAAGTGGTCGGGACGTGGAGAACCCGAACATCGCCGATGGCCACCCGATCGCGGACAAAGTGTAGGTCAATCTCCACATGCTTGGTCCGCTGGTGCTGAACGGGGTTGGTGGAGGTACACCGCACTCACATTGTCGCAGTAGACCAGCGTGCTGTGGGTCAGGGGACTGTGGAGTTCGCCAAGGAGCTGCCGGAGCCAGGAGGCCTCAGCCACGCCATTAGCAACAGCGCGGTACTCCACCTCGGCACTGGAGCGGGAGACCACCGGCTGGCGCTTGGACGACCAAGACACCAGGTTGCCGCCGAGGAAGACATCATAGCCGGAGGTGGACCGGCGAGTGTCTGGGCACCCGGCCCAGTCAGCGTCGGTGATCCTGATGCACACTTGTGTCACGCGTGCCAACTGGGCCGCCATTTTCGTCTTCCTTTTCCTACCTCTTTTTTCCATGTGGCCCGTATCTTTGACCTTGTCCATTGTGATCTGTGGACATCTCCTGTCCCTAGCATTTCAGGCTACAAATACTACCTTGTGGTGGTTGATGGTTTCTCTCATTATTCCTGGACTTTCCCCTTGCGAGCAAAGTCCGATGCTTTCCCCACGCTCCTTCACTTTTTCGCTTGGGTTTCCACTCAGTTCGGCCTCACCATCAAGGCCGTCCAATATGATAATGGGCGTGAGTTCGATAACACCACCTCTCATACTTTCTTTCTCTCTCATGGTGTCCAGTTACGCATGTCTTGCCCCTACACCTCCACCCAAAACGGCAAGGCTGAGCGCATGATTCGCACCACGAATGACACCATGCGCACCCTTCTGCTCCAGGCCTCACTTCCCGCTCGGTTTTGGGCCGAGAGCCTTCACACCTCCACCTATCTCCTTAACCGCTTGCCTTCCACTGCCTGCCCCGCTCCCAATATGGTTCACAACCTACTTTCTATTCGCCATTTCACAGCTGACAACTCATGTTCTGTTGAATTCGACCCTTCTGGTCTCACTGTAAAGGATTTGGCTTCCCGACGTTCTCTTCTCCGTTGTGACAGCACGGGGCCCCTTTACACTCTTCGGTTTCCTGCTTCCGCTCCATCGTCTTCGCCTTCCACTCCGTCAGCTGTTTTCGCCGCTACCACCTCCTCTACTACTTGGCACCGTCGCCTGGGTCACCCTGGCCGCAATGCATTGACACAGCATGGTATCGAGCTAGTTTTTTTTTCTCTCCTCTTCCAGCCGCCGCCTCTCCTCTGCTCTGCCCAGCGCCGCCGCCGTCGACGGCGCGGCCATGGCCGGCGGCCACCCTCCCCCTCCTCCCCCTACCTACTTCTCCTCCTTCCCTCCTCTTCCCTCTCCGCCCTGGGCCCAGCTCGCGGCCGCGCAACCCGGCGCCGCTGCCTTCTTCGTCGCGGGCGGACCCGACGGCCCCGGCGCGGCTGCGGGCGGCCACGGCGCGCTCGGCCCCGGCGCGGCTGCGGCCGCGCGGGCGGCCCCGATGCGCTCTGCGTGGGCGGACCCGCTGCGGCTGCGGCCGGCGCGGGCGGCACCCCCGACCTCCTCCCTCGCGCCCCTCCACGGCCGGGCAGGCCAGCAGCCGCCGGCGCCTCTCCTCCGCCTCTGCTCGCCTCTCCTCTGCCTCTGCTCGGCGCCTCCCTGGGCGCGGGTGGGGGCCTCCCCACTTCCAGCGCGGGCGTGGGCCATGGCGCTGCCACGGGCGCCGCCACAGCTGCTGCTACGCGGGCTGGCCAGTTTGCCCCCCAGCGTGAGCTTCCCCGGCGCTGGACTCCCCTTCCTCGGCCCCTCCAGCACAGCCGCTGGCTCTGCTGCTGCTGCTGCTGCGATGTGTGATGCGGCCGTGCTGCCCCCCGGCGCGAGCTCTGCCACCGCCGGCGGTCCCCTCTTCTTTCCCTTTGGCAATGCTGCTGCGCCCGGGCTGCACCTAGGCGCTAGTCCTACCGGTGCCATCTTTCCCGGGCTGAGCGGGTGTCCTCCGGTGGCCATGTTCGCCGGGGCTGTCCCGAGCGCTCTCCCGTTCCCGTCGCCGTGGACTCCACCCCCCGGGACCCTGCCAGGGCCTGTCGGTTGGGATCCGATGGCCTTGGCCCGTTCTTTCAGCACCGTGGGCCTGACACCACCAGTCAGTTCCGACTGGATTGCTGACTCAAGAGCCACCTACCACACCACTCCCAACCCTGGTCTCCTCTCTTCCATTCACCCTCCCTCTTCGACTCACCCTTCTTCCATCATGGTCGCGAATGGCTCTTGCCTTCCGGTCACGTCCGTGGGTGCCGCTCACACTCATGGTTCTTTTCTTCTTCCCGATGTCCTTGTTGCTCCGATACCATGCTGGAATAGTGAATGGATTGAATTGGCTAACCCTAGAAGGGTAGCAATATAGTAGCTTACATGGGCCTCATGGGCCTAGACTCCAACATATATTAATTTAAAACTTGGCACTCAATAATCCCTGGTGAAATCTGATAAAATTAACAAATAATAGCAGAAAGCATAATCACCTGATCAATGTCCGAATTTTCAAGGGAGGAATATATCATTTGATGCATTCCTTTTTCTCCAGAAAGGGTGCCAAACATGTACTCTGATTCAATCTCCATTGCTGCAGATTGGATATGGCCACTCGTTGAAAATATCTTCTCAATCAATCCAACCTTGTAACCTTGCTTCCTTGCCCAACTTGTATACATGCCAAAGACCTTCTCTGCCCACAGCTGCAGAGGACAAATATCAACATTTTTGTGAGTAAAAACATATCATAGTTAGCCATTTGAACAGTATATATCAAAACTTCAAAAGGTTGATATGACCACATTCAGAGTAAAATATCAACTTCCATCTATTCAGTATGAGTATGAATCCCTTTAGGCAATTCAGTAGCTTTATTTTTTACATGGACTTGAGCAGAATACTAATTAACGACAAATTCATAGAGGCAAAAAGGACAGTAAGGTTATCTATTCAAATTACAAAGGTGAAACTGTAACAAAAGCTACATCACTATTTATTATACTATTATTCTACTAGCAAACGTGCCCATGCATTGATGCATTGCAACGGGAGAATTTTTTTTTACCAAATCCGTGTGTTGCAATAGGAGAAAAAAATTATGAAACATTCATGAAAAACGAGGACCAAAACGAAACATATCTTTCATATTCTATACTTTTTCTATAAAATTATAAAGCTAATTTTTTATGATAACTATGGCATCTATAATATAAGCTATTGGCAATAATATGATAATACCCTATTAAGCATGTAAATATAATCTTGATAGATTTTTTCGTCTCTGGTTGTAAAACACACAAAACTATTTATTTTTAAATATAAAAACATAATTTCATACTATCTATGTGTTGGTATATAGTTAAATATGCCTACACAAGAGCCAGCCAAGACGAGGACTGCCATGTCCATGCTCAAATTTGGTTAGACTATCAAACTACTTTCTATCATCAGTTTAGTTGCCCAAACATCAACTTTTAATTGAATATTTTAATACAAAATTATACTCCTTTGCAGATATACAAATGAGTATCGATATATACAGGAAGCTAAATGAGTATCGATATATACAGGAAGCTGACAAGAATGGTTAAAGTGCCTATTTTAGTCTTCCATCCTTTGAGTAAAAAACACAATTGCACATGGAACTGACCGCTGCATGAATGGTTGAATTTAGCCCACAAACACATGAAAATGACATAGTCCATAGGCCATCCGGTCAACCCCTTTTATTTATTATACTAACCCTAAGCCCAAGTCCCAAACGTAGGCTCCTAAGCTCATTCGTCTCTAGGTCTACCACGCACCGCACATAGAAGATCCGGTTCCCCTCCCGAGCCCTTTTCCCAAAAAATAAAAAAAAAAACGAATCTATGAACGGATCCATTCTGAAGGAAGAAATTTTGTTTTTTGAATAGTAGGTAATACATATAAGTACGTTGATCCAATACGTATAAGGTAATAAAGATTTATATTCTTATTTTAATTTTTTTAATTGGATCAGGATTCTTGATTCGGTTACTAAGGATTAGAGAGATTTATTTGAATTCGGATTAGGATTCCTACCTATCTAGGTTTCCCAATAAACTCTGCATATGTTATTATATATACAAGGGGTAGACAAACCGAGACAACTTCCACATTCACATAGTTAGAGTAGGCCTTACCAAAATAATGGTAGCAAAAAACGGCGGAAATTTTGACTCTTTATTATTAGGGAATAGATTATCATTAACCTTTGATCATACACATACAAAATGCAACTACAGTTAACTTACCTCAAAAGTAACACCGTTAGATAGTGCAGTAACAATAATGCACGCTCCCTCCTTGTCATACGGACCCTTAAGAAGCTTGTACATCTGGTAGCGATCTAGATACTCGCTAGCATCTACTGAAGATTTGTATGCTTGCTTAAATAGCTCACCATTTATGGCATCCATCTCTGATAGTTGACTAATCAACTTGGCCTCTTCAGCCTGCACAGTATATCTAATGATCACCAGCCAGAAAACAGAAGTGCCAATTCAAATTGTAGTTTCTGTGCACAAAATAAAGACAAAATGAATTTGCACAATTTAGTGAAGGGAAGTGACAGAGTACACATGGTTTAGCTCTACATATCTTCTTAAGCCTGTTCACATGCATGAAGCACCACACTATAAAAAAGCATATTTGTTTGTTGAAATCCTGAGAACGAAAACTGTTTGTTGAACTCATATTACATTATAGAAAGCACCTTGAAGCGAAGATCTTTAAGATGGTCGACCACCCTGATAGCATCCGCCAGAGCAGAGAGCGTCTCATGTGACTTGGCTGGATTATCCCACAAGTTACGTTTCTGCAGTACTTCTTCCTGTTCAATTCTCCGTGCTTCCTCCAACTCCAAAGCACTGGATGCGGTCGTTTCAACCCGCACTACTGCATCTTCAATCCTCTTTTTCAAGGAGTACAGACCTCAAAGCAACAAGCAAAAACAGTTTATTAAGGAATTTGAGCTTTTGGATTTAAGGAACAGGTACTTTGTTCAGCTTGGCTCAGTGCAGACTGCAGTGTTGCCCAACCTCTGAACTTTGACGCCAAAAGAGATTTTGCGTTCTACTCCTATATTCAGACTGCGCTTTTTATCAGGGAATCAGATGAACAAATAAACTTTGTGCCACGAAATCAAACTTTTGGATTGTGTGCGAGTTAAGTGGCCAAGAGCTACTTTTGTTTGGCCAAGGAAGAAACCTGCGGGACAATCTCTTGACCAACCAAATTAGCTAGTTTGCTACCCTCTCCTTTCTCAGTTCGTCCAAGTCCAATTGACCCCGAATTGTACACTAGGCATCAGAAATTTCAACGACTTCTTCCGATAAAAACTGCGAGTGGCGGACGTACCAAGTTTCTTATAGGAGGCAGCGCCATCACCGCCGCGCCCGTCAGCCGGGAGGGCGGCAGCGCGGACGGCGAGGCGGCCCGTGCGAAAGCCGGACGCAGACGCTCGTGCGCACGCTGCCGGCGAGGTGTCCGCTGCCATTCCAACGGCGAGACAGCAAGAGCAAGGTGGCGGCCGGCCGGCGGGAGGCGGACGCGAGGAGGGTGACGGTGGGGGGTGAGGGTGTGGCTTAAGAGTGGAGAGGTCGGTGAGGTTGTGCGGCGGAGGGAGGGGCGCCTGGCGCGGTGTGGCTCACACGCGCCTCATCCGCGGCCCAATCGCCGCGCGCCAAATTGGTGTGGCGTCCAAAAGGCCCTCCACACAAAGACTAGAGCATCATCATCCGTTTGTGGCACGATGTTTAAGGAACATCACTCTGTTACCTTAAATATAAGTGTGTTGTTCAGGCCAGTGTTTGTGGAGCTTTATGTAAGATTTCATACACATTAAATATGATACCCTAAATCGCGAGGAGATGCACGTTGGTTGTTTTTAGAACATTAGTCAATTTTAGTTTTTTCCACACCTAGTTTGGCAATCTGTCAAACCTAGGAGGTTGTTTTTTTTGCGCTACTTGCGCATGTAATTCTCCTTCTCCTTATTAATATAAGCCGGACTTGATCCGTGATCTTTCAAAAAAAAGAAACATTTTATCCCCGCGAAACCTTTGAACGTTGTTTTCAAAACGGTGAAATCTTGGTAAAACTCTTATTAAGAGTGTCATTGTGTTTCATCTCATACAACGCGCACAGCTCGAGAAAAGAATGTATTTCATCAGTGATTTCATATGTAAACACGACTCAATTTACAATTTCAATGCACAGTTTCATATGTAAATTGAGGGAAGGATCTATTTCATCTGTGATTTCATTTTGTCGGTGTTCGGGAACGGGGGTCCCACGCGCCGACGGTTAAACGGGGGTGTATGAATCGATATTGTGGCGGGGCGCGGCGTGTTCCCGCTTGGGAGAGAGAAGCGAGAAAGGAGTCGGGGGTTTTATATTGGTTCAAGCGAAGAATGCCCTACGTCCAGTGGGAGAGGAGACTTGTATTATTCGGCACCGGGGTGCTTACAATAGAAGTTACAAGCGGACAAGAGAGGGAGCTGGTCCCAAGTCTCGTGTGAATGGAAGGAGGAGTGTGGGGAGTGAAAGGATCAAGATGCCCAGGAGGGGGGTTTGAATTGGGCTTTTCTAAAACTTTTTGCAAGAATTAAGTCCTAACAAGCCCAATTAACCTTTTGTGCCTAGAAGTGTATTTCTCTAGAATCAACCGCACAAAAGATCAACACTATGACATATCTACTCTATCATGACAATTCAAATATGGATGAACAACAAGTAAAGCAGAGTTGAATTGCTCAAAGGTAAATGCGAAAGTAAAGAGAGTAGAGATGACAGGATGATCTTTTTCCCGAGGTATCGAGGTGTCGGCACACCCCCTAGTCCTCGTTGGAGCACCCGCGCAAGGGTATCGCTCCCCTTTGATCCGCGCAAGGATCAAGTGCTCACTATGAGCTGATTCTTCGCCACTCCGGCCCGGTGAATCGCTCACTACCGGTCACAACATGGCTTGGGTCATCCACAATGCCTTCGGATGATCACCAAGCTCTTCGATCGCCACCAAGCCGTCTAGGTGATGCCGATCACCAAGAGTAACAAGCAAGAACTCTCACTTGACCAACGCAAGGCTAATGAGATGGGTGGATGCACACTTGCTACTCTCTCTTCACTAATGAGGTGTTTCATCACTCAATTATCAAATCTCTCAACCTCACTAGGCCTCTTGCACTCACTTGCAATCATAATGTGTTTGGCAACCTTTCAAATGAGCAAGAGAAACAACATTAATGAGGGGGAGGCATATTTATACCCCCAACTCAAAACATGCACGAAGGGGTAAGTCTAGCCAGTTACACACTGACCGAACGCACCTGTCGGGGTGACCGGACATGCCCGGTCAGTGCCCAACGGCTAGCATACGCCAGCACTGACACATGTACAAAGTGTTGATCGGACGCTACCATGCGTCTGATCCCCTCTGATCGGACGCGTCCGATCACGTATATTCCTCTCTGGAACCTCTCTGAGTTGGACCGGACTCACCCCCTGGTGTGTCCGATCCATTTCTGAGGGAGCGTCCGGTCACAACCAGACTCAATCCTCAGCGAGCAACACTGACCGGACGCGTACCCTAGCGTCCGGTCACAGGGGCTCCAGCATCCGGTCGCTGTTTGAAGTCCAAAACGACTTCGGTTTGCGATGCTCCCTTCACGAACTTTCTTCCTTATGATCTTAGGGACCTTCCTAAGCTACCAAGGGCTTTGGTTAACAAGTGTGCACCACACCTAACTCAAAAGTATCACCTAGGTCAAGCTACCCATTCAAACTCCCCTTAATAGTACGGCTAAAGATAAAAACAAAGACCTATGCTACTCTAAGTGTCCTTAAACACTAAATGACACTTAGAACTAGCCTATCACCGTCTTCGTCGTCCATCCTTTAAAAACCGAACGAATTCCATCAACAAGGGGACATGAATACCATGGTGTCCACTCGATCATCATTACCATGACCTAACTCAATTGTTTATACAAAACACACGTTAGTTATAGTAATTTGCCGTTGTCATCCAATCACTGAAACCCACTAGGGGCCTAGATGCTCACAATCTCCCCCTTTTTGGTGATTGATGACAACCTCAAGTATGTTTGAAAGAGAGGCGAGGTTTTCAATTGCTTGGTTTATATAAGCATGTGACAGTAAGATCAGAAAGGGTTAGACATGCTTATACAAACCAAGTCCACATAAGTACTCAACATATAAGAATTAACACAAGTACTTATGAATAGGCTCATTTATCGGAGAATAAGTGCAGAAGCAAAGTAAATGAGCATAACCAAGTGACATGTATATATAAGGAGTGAAGCATAACATGTCACAACCAAAAGACATACGCATATCGTACAAGTGCCATAAGATAAAATATGTATGCATATGAGTGCAAGAATCACACAAAAGAAACGAGACCCTCTCACAAGCTCCCCCTAAGTCTAACATACGCTCTCTCCCTCTTTGGCATCAGGGACCAAAACCTAAGGGTCTGAAGGCGGGACGGGAGCAGACGAGTCGGGCGTTGAGGTACGTGGGTGTTTACACCAAAATTTGGATTAAGAGGAAAAATGGACTGAATTTTACCGAAGATAGCCGTAATTTGAAGAATCGGCAGAATCAAGGAAGATCGTTTGATCAAGTGGACCCGACCGACAGTGGGATGGGCATTCTGTAAACAACCAAGCAGTCGTTTAGCTCTCGGAGTTTTGGCAAGTGCAAGTGCGGTCGGCTATTTTGCAAGACGATGACTCCATTCGGGAAGCAAATACGGTAGGTAAAGCCGGCTTGCATGACAAGACATGTAACAACGAAGGACACCAGGAGGAAATTAGGAATAGGATTCATATTTTCCAAAGTTTTATTGTGTAAGTCGTAATCTTCCAGGACTCATATTTCGCCCAGGGTATAAATATAAACCCCCGGCCATTGTAAAATTGTTCACAACCATATCAACACAAATCGGCCCTGTGCCATCTTCGAGTCCTTTGTCGTGTCGTCGAGTTCTTCGAGAGGAATCATCGATCCGTCGACCTCCATAAGTCCCAACAACCTTGTTATCATGTCTAGTATCATGCGGTGGATTTAGATGTGATGCAAGTAGTCTTGTTCGTTCCAATGGTCGTGCGGTGGACTTTTGTTAATGATCAAGAAGTCTTTGTTTGTGCTATGCTTATGAGTAAATACCATGCGGCAGGCATTTGCTTGATATGTTTAGCAAAAGCGAGATAGTTATCGGCTCTATTAGATTCAGCAAGATCTAATAAATTCATTAAGTTACCACGTGTTGCATAATTTATTTAATTAGTTTTGCAACACTCTTTTGCCCAATCTAGATTGACTTTGTTCGGCCTTGCTTTGCAAATTGTTTACTTGCTCTTTCCAATAATTGTATAACCATGATGGTCGAATTAATCTCTAATCAAGATTGTTACATGTTGTGGGTTCATACATGTCAATTACGCTTAAACTTTGATAAAACTAGGTGTCGTGCGGCAGATGCAGGTTTTAGATTGGTTTGATCGTTTTTGTTTGCATGTTCCTTCTTCATGGACCCCAACTCGGTTGTTTTTGCCGAGCTTGGTTATGCGTTATTTTAGAATCTATCTTCTATTCAAGCATGTCTTTTACGCACATGCATTCGGCAACTAATTGTCTACGTATGCTCATGTTTGGAGTTAGCCGAATGATCTTTAAAACTTGTTGACAGATAGCTTCTATAGCTATATGTCGTTGTGAATGGCTTCAGGGCCGTAAATATGGAACTGTCTGGTCTCATCTGGCATGTTCCAGTTTTATTCTCACAGTTTTATCCCTTGTTGGCTTTCAGGTCAAATCGACTGGCACGTTTCTGGATTTCAAACCGTCTGGGCACCCGATTGAAGCCACGCTTTTCGGCTTGCTGTGTGTGAGGCACGGTGCGACACATTTTGTGCCAACACACTTTTTGACACGCCCGGTGGGACACTATATTCCAAGATGGTTGAGTTCGATAACACTCAGATTTTGGAAGTGACCATGGATGAGTTGCCGCCAGAATTGAAGAATCTAATACAACAAGCATGCGATGAGTTTCAGCGCAAATGCTTGATGTCTTTTTCTAAGAACAAGAGCAACAAGGTTTTCCAGAAGCAGTCACTCCCAAGAACTCTCCTCCCTCATCAATCTGACAGTATTGATGAGGAAGATACTCAAAAACTATCCGAACTGGTGTACAAGGCTATATCAGAGGCCATGACAAATCATCAATCAGCTTTCTTAAACACCTTTCATGCCATCATGGTCAGTACTTTCGGCCCGGCAGTTGATAAACGTTTTGAGGAAGCCACTGGCCCGATACAGGGACCATTGTTATTCCCTGTACCCCAACATCAGAAGAGAACTACTGAAGACGGCGGGGTCGGTTCAAGCACGGGAGGAATGGTTCTTCACCAGGCACGGCAGCCTCCCACGACTCATGGTCAGCTCGCATTTGGCACGACGGGAAACGTTCCACCATCTGCTTTCAGAGTGTCTCCTGCAACAGATAGATTGCAAAAGAATATGTATGGAGACGGATATCAGGAATTCATTGATTACAGTGCGATTAATGCTTTCCTGAATCCAGGTTATAAAAATTCGACAGGAGCGTTTCTCGGAGGTCAAACACAAGCAGCTCCAGATTCAAGTGTTGACCTCATCATGCATAAGATGACTGATATGATGCAGAATCAATTCGGCCTGAAACCAAAAAATAAATCCTATGCTTACAAGTCTCCTTATCCGGAGTGGTACAACCGAGTCGCACTCCCTCCAAGGGTGAAACCTCCTACTGATCTCACCAAGTTTTCGGGCCAAGATGACACTAGTACCATAGAACATATCAGTCATTACTTGATGCAACTTGGAGAGGCATCTGCAGATGAGGCTTGGAGGATTCGGTACTTCCCGTTGTCGTTAACAGGACCAGCTTTCTCATGGTTCACATCTCTGCCGGCAAATTCTATTAGTACATGGGCAGAGTTAGAATAGAAATTCCATGTGTATTTCTTTACGGGCACTAATGAGAAGAAGTTGGTCGACCTCATGAGTTTGAAAATGAGGGCTAATGAGACACCACAAGAATACTTGCGTAGGTTCAGGGAAACTAAAAATCTCTGCTATTCCCTAAATTTACCAGATGATCAATTGCCAGGGATAGCTATAGCTAGTATGTTGCCGAATATCAGGGAGAGATTATTCGGCATGGAGTTTGATGATCTTGGGCAATTAGCACAACGGTTGGCGATGATGAGTAATCAGGCTCAGGGGTTTAAGAGAAATAATCAATACCAGAAAGGCGATGTGGCTAGTGAAATGTACCAGGCTTTCTTAGAAGAGGCGATGGAGTATGATGATGAAGATGAGATAGCCGCAACAGAGTTGGTCTGGACTAAAGAGCCGACTCAGGTCCATCAATGATGGCTGAGACAACAAAAAGGTACCTACGACTTTGATGTTTCCAAATCAGATAAGCTATTTGAGTTACTGGTGAAAGAGGGACGCATGAAGTTGCCGGAAGGTCATCCTATGCTGAACCCTGAAGGAGTTAAAGACAAGAAGTACTGTGGTTTTCATAATACCAGATCTCATTCTATTAATGATTGTCGAGTGTTCAGAGTGCGGATCCAGAAAGCTATCCAAGAAGGGCATTTGAAATTTGATGGAAAAATGAAAGTTGACGGTAGCCCTTTTGGACAAAATACCGTATCTTTTTCCGCTAACATGGTTAATACAGATGACCCCAGGGGCAAAAGCAAGATGAGGGTGTTGACCTCTGATAGAGCAAGAGAAACCGGTGCTGTTGACCCTGATTGGTAGATCACAAATGAAGAACTTCGACGACAAGTTCGTTTTCAGAATAGCCGAACTGAAAGGGGTGAAGCTTCCAGGCCCAGGGTCACGACACACATTTTGTTAAACAAATGGCGTCGGGAGCAAGAACGGTACCAAAAGCAAAAATTTTATGAAGAACAGAAATTCATAGAGAAGAAGCGGAGATACAGAGAGGAGATATACCGAGAAGAACGAGAATATATGAGAGAGCAAGATCAATCTCATTGGAAGTGCTCATTTTTCAAATATTGTTGGAATGAAGGCTTGAAGCTGCCTGCTAAGAACAACTGCCCTGAATGCAGTGATCAATATTCTGAATATAGGCAGTCTCGAGTCAACCGCCGTTCGGTCCATGAAAGGCTTAGGGTCGAATCCTTGAGGACGATCGGCGCTTAAAAATAAGTGATTCCGAAAACCGGCAAGGAAGAAGATTTGCCGACCAAGGTTGGGCTCGCGCTGAAGAAGAGGAGTACCGTGAATATGTTTGGCAGAAAGGACAATGGTGTCCGCCAGGATTAAGAAAGAGCCCGAAAAGAAGAGTGCAGCGCCTGAGGGACAGAGAATTGACACAAGCAGGTGCCAAAACAAAGCAGATTTGGTGTCCTAAGGAAAAACCTGATGAGGGTGATCGTTCGGCTAATGCGTGCATGACATTCTTTCTCCCATCAGAATTCATAGCTCCCGGAGATCAAGATGTCCAAGAGGAAGTGTATTCGGATTTTGACGAAGACGAATACCAAGATCTGATGGCTCAGCTCGTTTTGACTCAACTGGCAGTCTTTGATAAGCCAGCTAAGCATCGACACTTGAAGCCACTTTATATGAAGGGGTATGTTAATGGCAAGCCGTTAACCAAGATGTTTATTGATGAGGGAGCTGCCATAAATATCATGCCATATACTACCTTCAGGAAGCTTGGGATGACAAGTGAAGAATTATTGAAAACTGACATGGTGTTGAGAGACTTTGCTGGCAATCCTTCCGATACTTGAGGAGTGGTTCATGTTGAGTTGACGATCGGGTCAAAAACCCTGATTACTACCTTCTTCGTCATAGATGGCAAGGGGGCATATAGTTTGCTTTTAGGAAGGGATTGGATACATGCAAATTGTCGCGTTCTGTCAACTATGCATCAAATCCTCATCCAGTGGATTGGAGATGACATCGAAGTTGTCCATGCTGATGATTCGGTAAGTATTGCTACTGCAAAACCTATCTACTGGGAATACGATGGTGTCGAGTGCTTCTCTAGAAAAGTTTGGAAAGAAGGTCCTGTGAATGTTTTTGACAAGGGCCAACTGCCGATTCAAGAAATCGGCTCTCAGAGCAATTTTTGAATGAATAATCCAATTGATGGTAACGGAGGAAAATTGGGACGAGATTTCGTATCGGCTGATAAGAAGTAAATATGCCGAGGCAAGACCGATATGTGTCAATCTGGGTCCAGAATACAGATTGAATTTGATAAACCTTCTGAAAGAGTTCTGCTTTTTCTCCGTTGCTGAAGCTTAAGAAAGATCAAAAATTCGCGAGGGGTGACGTACAACAGAAAGCTTTTGATGGAATTGAAGAATACATGAAAGGACTGCCGGAGTTGGTACTTCCACAACTTGGTAAATCTTTCGAGTTGTACGTGGCGGCCGATAGCCTAACAATAGGATCGGCCCTTATATAAGAATTTAAAGGAAGAGGGAATATTATCTTACCTTAGCCGAAAGCTGTTAAACCCAGAGACGAGATATTCGGCTACATTCATATGTATGTTACTCGTGTACCGAGCTTCGGCACTACCTATTAAATGCCGATTGCGTGATAGTTTCTGAATTAGATATGATAAAACATATGATTGTTAATACTTATGGAAGGATCGGCAAATGAATTTTAGTATTATCAGATTTTGATTTAAGGTACGAATCAGCAAAAGCAGTGAATGGTCAGGCTACTGCCGATTTTGTTACTCATCATCGTGATCCTTCTACTAACATGATGGCAACTTTAAACCATATCCCTAGGGGGCACAACAAAGAAGCAAATAAGTTAGCTCAGGCTGTTTTTGGACATCTGAAAAATCAAGAAATTCTTGCTTTGGATGAAAGTCGTATGGTTAATAGTTGAGAGAGGAATTTTTTTGGAACTGATGATAGGAGATTTCTTGAGAAGTTTCATTCTCGTGTGGAAGACGGTACATGAGCAAATTCAGGGATTTTTGTACACGGAAGTAGCTGATGTGAAGCATCGCCTTTTGCAGAAAAATGCTCCAAGAATTTGAAGAATAGCCGATATTGTTTAATATCGCCTTTAGTACAAAAAATGTTCATAACCCTGGTGACCCTAGCATTTTTGAAGTTAGTAGGTTTATCGGGAGGAGAGAAAGGTGAAGCGCAGTAAATAAGATGCCGAGTGACATGACATGTCAAAGTGAGATCTATTCGGCTAAAATGACATTATATGGTTGAGGAGTGTTTTTCTGAAGAAATGTTGCAATCGGGGAAAATCCCTGAGGTGATCAGGAGATGCAAATGGACATTGTTTAGGGAAGACAACTTCGGTTATTCATTTGCAAGTCTGGAATCAGAAAGCCGACAGGATTCGGCTCAAGATTGTTGCCACATGAGGGGTTCAGTTTCGGTTGATTGTTTGGAAACCCATATTATTGATTGATACCAGGGACAGTAAGCCATATTATTGATTGATACCAGGGACAGTAAGTTTGGCAAGTGGTCTTTGAAGTGTAAAGGATCATATTTTCTCCAGGCGATAGAATTTTAATGAAGAAGTCCTCAGGAATTCCTTAAGAGGTACTATCCTAACGTCGTCATGGATTGGAAAATTGAAAAGGATCCAGAACACTAGATTTGAAAACAACCGATTATGACGATCGCTTGTGGAGCAGAGATGACTGACATGATTATCAGCAGTAAGCCGATGCGATATACATTGCCTTTAAGGCAAAAAGAATATAAGTAATTGATTAGTGCACGAAGCAAAACACACATTGATCTCGAAGGATTAGTCACAGATTGATTTCAAGGGTCGCACAGAAAGACTTTTATTTACAAGAAGGGGGTACAGAATTACAGTAAAAAAAAGAAAAGATCAGTTCGTCCACCCTATCCTTTGTCTAATCGGGAGATCGTGGTCGAAGGAATCAGCCAGATCTGTTCCAGCTTCCTTCATATCATCCATAGAATGTGCTACTCTATATTCCAGCCCCCGCTCACAGACATCAAAACTACGGTAGTCGGCGCCAGAGTGAATCCGTACAGCGTTGAAGGCAAGCGCTGCACTATATCCCATACCAGCCCTGGAGATATCGGGGAGGATTCAGTTAACATCGTTTACCCGATCCAAGGTTGTCGTGCCTGCTGCGTTGGCCGTGACGGCGAGCCTGGCGACGACAGCTTCAAGAGCATGGAGTTTGGCCCCCAGAGCTGAGATGGAGAAGAGTAAGTAAAAAAAATAGGGAGAACAAAGACAACGATGATGAAAATATTCACCGGCGGCCCGATTCCGAGCGACATCACGTTCCCGGGAAACTTGAGAAATCTCCTGATTCTTCTCTTCCAGATCAAGTTGAAGATCTATGATCTGTTGAGTCAAATCCTTGGAGAAATCATCACCGACCGTCCTGAACAAAGGTAACAAAGTGAGAACGGTTGCTTCATTTTGAAATAAAGTAGAAGAGAGCAACCTCTTCCT
Organism: Coix lacryma-jobi var. lacryma-jobi; assembly: GCA_009763385.1. Classification (NCBI taxonomy): domain Eukaryota; kingdom Viridiplantae; phylum Streptophyta; class Magnoliopsida; order Poales; family Poaceae; genus Coix; species Coix lacryma-jobi. The sequence goes on from CM019826.1 coordinate 36,883,491, forward strand.
GGAAGTGCTAGAGATGCCAAGCTCGGAGCTATGGTTTCTCGCCACGGAAGACGTCTTATGGATTGGATTGGGTGATGATAGGAGGAAGAAGGGATTTCTTGGTTTTGAGATTGAAACAGGAGAGCTTGAAGGAGTAAAGCCGAAATGAGGTGAAGAGTGAGTTAAAAAGACCCCAAGGGGTGCATCGGGAGATGAATCAGCAGGTAGGGCAATTATGACACGCAATATTTCCACAGGAGGTGGACGCTTCCAGAGGTTCCACGTCAGTGGTTCGGGAGAAAAGAATTTTGGAATAAATATTTATCCCAAAATTAGGGGGCAAGTGTTTACGCCAAAATTTGGATTAAGAGGAAAAATGGACTGAATTTTATCGAAGATAGCCGTAATTTGAAGAATCGGCAGAATCAAGGAAGATCGTTTGATCAAGTGGACCCGACCGGCAGTGGGATGGGCATTCGGTAAACAACCAAGCGGTCGTTTAGCTCTCGGAGTTTTGGCGAGTGCAGGTGCGGTCGGCTATTTTGCAAGACGATGACTCCATTCGGGAAGCAAATACGGTAGGTAAAGCCGGCTTGCATGAGAAGACACGTAACAATGAAGGACACCGAGAGGAAATTAGGAATCAGATTCGTATTTTCCAAAGTTTTATTGTGTAAGTCGTAATCTTCCAGGACTCATATTTTGCCCAGGGTATAAATATAAACCCCCGGCCATTGTAAAATTGTTCACAACCATATCAACACAAATCGGCCCCGTGCCATCTTCGAGTCTTTTGTCGTGTCGTCGAGTTCTTCGAGAAGAATCATCGATCCATCGACCTCCGTAAGTCCCGGCAAACTTGTTATCATGTCTAGTATCATGCGGTGGATTTAGATGTGATGCAAGTAGTCTTGTTCATTTCCAATGGTCGTGTGGCAAACTTTTGTTAATGATCAAGAAGTCTTTGCTTGTGCTATGCTTATGAGTAAATACCGTGCCGCAGGCGTTTGCTTGATATTTTTAGCAAAAGCGAGATAGTTATCGGCTCTATTAGATTCGGCAAGATCTAATAAATTCATTAAGTTACCACGTGTTGCATAATTTATTTAATTAGTTTTGCAACACTCTTTTGCCCAATCTAGGTTGACTTTGTTCGGCCTTGCTTTGCAAATTGTTTACTTGCTCTTTCCAATAATTGTATAACCATGATGGCCGAATTAATCTCTAATCTAGATTGTTACGTGTTGCGGGTTCATACATGTCAATTACGCTTAAACTTTGATAAAACTAGGTGTTGTGCGGCAGATGCAGGTTTTAGATTGGTTTGATCGTTTTTGTTTGCATGTTCCTTCTTCATGGACCCCAACTCGGTTGTTTTTGCCGAGCTTGGTTATGCGTTATTTTAGAATCTATCTTCTATTCAAGCATGTCTTTTTATGCACATGCATTCGGCAACTAATTGTCTACGTATGCTCATGTTTGGAGTTAGCCGAATGATCTTTAAAACTTGTTGACAGATAGCTTCTATAGCTATATGTCGTTGTGAATGGCTTCAGGGCCGTAAATATGGAACTGTCTGGTCTCATCCGGCATGTTCCAGTTTCATTCTCACAGTTTTATCCCTTGTTGGCTTTCAGGTCAAACTGACTGGCACGTTTCCGGATTTCAAACCGTCCGGGCACCCGATTGAAGCCACGCTTTTTGGCTTGCTGTGTGTGAGGCACGATGCGACACATTTTGTGCCAACAGTGGGATAGCCTGGAACTGAGCAAGGAGGGCCTCCTCGTCAGACGACGAACTGTGAGCTGGCTGACCCTCGGACACTGGACGTGGAGGCGAAGCAGTCTGGGTCTGCTCAGCTAACTCTGGTGCGGCCTCTGGCTCGGGAACCTCTGGCTGTGGAAGCTGTGACTCTGGCGGTGGATCACTATCTCTGTCTCTGCCACTAACACGGTCAATGCAGCCTCAGGTGCTGAACTGACGGGCAAAGTCGAGCTCTGAGAGACCGGTGGCTCGGACGACGCTACTGAAGAAGGAAGAGTCTCTATAGTACCAGTAGCGAGAGCAGGAGCTAGAGCGAAGGTCACCGGCAAGTGAAACTTTGGCGGTGTAGGCTGGCCGGTGATCTCGCTGAACGTAGCCTCCAAGCTCCTAGGGGTCACGAGAACTGACTCCGTCTGAGTGGGAGTGAAACCGGAGCGAAGCGGTGTGAACCCCGACAGCTGCCCTGGCATAGGTGAGGCAAACCACTGTGTGAACTGCGGGAAGGGCAAGACCGACGACGGAGGAACTGACGTGTAGTACGAGGTCGAACGGCTGGACCCCTCGCCGAACGGCTCTCGAAAGCAGGCACAGACTAAATCTGCTGGTGGAATCTCGCCTGCATGAGGATACTGAGGTGGCTCAGTCTCTCCGTAGCACAGGGTGTGAATCTTGGTCTTGTAGGCTGTTAATCCGAGATACTCTCTGGCCCTGGAGCTGTAGAGCCTGTAGGATCGTCCCCTGAAAGCAAAGTGCAGGTACCGGTGATCCGGGGAGATCCACAGGGACGCGTAGAAGTGGCGCACCCAATCCTCAACGTACTGACCACTCCACCCAAGAAGATCTGCCAAGCCTGGCAGGTAAGTGAGCATCGGACAGATGGCCTCGCCTCCAGCTGCCACTATGTCCTCGAGCGGGCAAACTCTGTGCGGTCGAAGGTGAACTCCGCTGTTGACATAAGCTGTGTAAAAATCCTCCTGGAGCACTGTATAGAAACCTCGGAGGCCTGAGGGTGCCTAGCGGCTGGGAACCACTCCTCGTAAGGGATAAGCCGAAGAGCCTGCACCTGACGTGCTATCGCGGCCCGCAGGTCCATGTGCTCCACAGGTGGGGGTCCGTATGGCCTCGGAGGGGGTCGACCACCCCGCCTCTGCACCTCAGGTCTGGGAGACACCTGAGTGGGAGAACGGTTGGACCTGCGGACGGGCTGCTAAGTTGGCTGCTCCTCTGGCTGACCCTCTACCTGGGTCTCTCGCGCTGCACTGGACTCTGGAGCTGACCCTCCTGCTGAAGCTGCCTCGGATGGAAACCAGAAGTCCGGAGGGAGAGCATCTCTCGGGTCATCAAGGGAGAACTGCTGATCCTGGACCCGAAAGACGCCACCCTCAGCCTGAAGCAGGGCCTATTGTTGCTGCTCTATAAGCAAGTCACGAATACGAAGACCACCTGACTGACTGCCAACTCTATAGACTGGTCTCAAATACGAAGACCGCATGCCTGACCACCCTGCTCTGCGCGCTCGGTTGCCCGTGCTGCTGCCAAAGCCATCTCTGAATCATGATCAAGTCTCTTGCGCTTCTTGGACATGAGCTTCGGCTTCCCCTTCCCCTTGCCACCAGAAGGAGGGCAAGGGGGAGGAGGATCTGCCCCGGGACCTTCACCGACATTCTTGCAGCGTGCCATCGCTACAAGAAGAGAACCACTGCCAACTGTCTAGTCAGAATATCAACTGAACCACTGTCGCTGACAAACCCCACTGCTAAGAATCTCTGACAAAGCAAGACACTGGACTGAACCTCAGAGGCTTGGCCTCGTTCCGTATCCGCGAGCTTGGCCTCGGATGAAACTGTCACTGACAAGCTGCTCACTGACACGGTCCCGACTCGCTACAATAGATAGATAGGGATATAAATAAGCATATATGATCTAGAGGGAAGAGAACCCTAGCGGAAGCAAAGCAAAGGAGAGAAGAGAAGAGGCATGACTTTCCTACCTGACGAGACGCGACGAACGGACCAAGAAAGGTGAGACACTGACACGTTTGGGAACCACGAACTCTCGCCGGAAGGATCTGCGCGAGATTGAGGGCAAAAGCTACGTTAGATGGGCAAGAACGGTGGTTTGAGCATTTCGTCGAACACTTGGCGGGCAGGGAATAGAGGTGGAGAGGTGGGAGCTCACTGGTTGGGGACTGGTCGCCGGGAAGTGGTCACCGGAGAGGTAGAAGAGCTCGGGGACGAAGGACATGAACTCCAGTGAACTCAGAGCAGAGCTCCGGCGAAAGCGGCGCCGGCGAGGTGCACTGTCCTTGGTGGTTTGGCGGAGGAGGGGCGGCGGGGGCGCGCACAGGAAGAGCCACGGCGAAGAGGAGGCCGGCGGTGGAGAGGTTGCTGCGTGGGGAGATGAGGCGGCCGGCGGTGAGGTGGATGGGCGGCGCGGCGGTTAGGGTTAGAAAAAGCGGCGGGCGAATCGGGGGCAGGCGAGTGCGGCTGGTCGAAGAAGAAAGGAGAATGGGACCCACGTGTCGGTTGAAGAGCTTATTGCGCCGTTTAAGTTGCGACCGGACGCACCCACAAGTGATCGGACGCACGATGCCTAGCGTCCGATTGAACACAGAGAGCTCCCAAAATGCATAACACGCGATCGAACGCGTCCTGTCCCACATGACCGGACTCACCCATGCGTCCGATCAGAACTCAGCCAACGATCGGACGCACACACCTTCACGTGACTAGATGCAACGATGACATTGTTCACCAGTGCATTTGATGCAATGATCGGACGCATGAGCAGAGTCCGGTCACTGGGAAGACCCTGTTTGACTCGATTTTTCGCGCCGACTTCTCCCAACTAAATTCCAACTCAAATAAGACCCAAATAAACACCAGTTGGAACCTAGTGGAGTGACTTCTCTCAAACCCTCAATTTTTTTCAAATAATTTGCCATAGGCTAATTTAGTTTTCTAGATAAAATAGGCAATAAATCCCAAGGAGACAACATGTGGCCACCAAAACTAGGGGTATCAACCATTAGGAGCCTCAAATGCTCCCCCTAGCGGTGGACGAACACAACGGTTGCTCAAAGCTTAACCGAAAAGAAACGATGAAGCAACAAACATGCATATGCGATGCAACACAGAATTTGAATCTAGGTTGCTTGTCAAGTTTGCTCATGGGTAAGCTTCTTCACACGCTTTTTAGGGTGGTTATCTTAACCACGTCTGACAAGCCTATGAGCATAGCATAAGTTAAACGTGGCATATGATACAATGCAATGCAAAGACAACCCCCTTTCACCTTTTGACAAAGTTACTTAGATCAAGCACATTAAGATCACTTTGCAATCTACAAAGGGTGTTCTCATCTAGGGGTTTTGTGAAGATATCCGCCAATTGATCTTCGGTTCTAACTCCCTCTAAGGATATATCTTTCTTTGAGACATGGTCTCTTAGAAAGTGATGGCGAATATCTATGTGCTTTGTGCGAGAGTGTTGAACAAGGTTGTTAGCAAGCTTAACCGTGCTCTCATTGTCACACAACAAAGGTACCCTTTCTAGAACTACACCATAGTCTAAAAGGGTTTGTTTCATATAAAGGATTTGTGCACAACAAGCACCCGCGGCTATGTATTCCGCCTCGGCGGTAGACAAGGCCACACTATTTTGCTTCTTCGAACTCCAGGAAACTAGTGATCTCCCAAGCAAATGGCACCCTCCGGATGTGCTTTTTCTATCAATTTTGCAACCCGCGTAATCCGAATCGGAATACCCAACGAGTTGAAAGTTAGCTCCTTTGGGATACCAAAGGCTAATGCTTGGGGTGTGCTTTAGGTACCTAAGGATTCTCTTCACGGCTATGAGATGTGATTCCCTAGGATCGGCTTGAAACCGAGCACACATGCACACACTAAACATGATGTCGGGCCTAGATGCAGTCAAGTATAACAAGCTACCAATCATAGAACGGTAGAGAGTTTGATCAACCGGGTTACCTCCCTCATCTAGGTCGAGATGTCCATTTGTTGGCATTGGAGTCTTGATAGGCTTGCAATCATCCATCTTGAAGCGCTTGAGGAGGTCTTTTGTGTACTTCTCTTGAGATATAAAAGTCCCCTCCTTCAATTGCTTGACTTGGAAGCCTAGGAAGAATGTGAGCTCGCCAATCATGGACATTTCGAACTCCTTCGACATCAAGTCACTAAATTCCTTGCAATAGGCTTCATTTGTTGACCCAAAAATGATATCATCAACATAGACTTGACAAACGAAGATCTCTCCATCAAGCTTCTTGGTGAATAGTGTGGTGTCAACCTTCCCAATGGTGAAGCCCTTCTCAATAAGGAAGTCCCGGAGGCGCTCATACCACGCTCTAGGGGCTTGCTTGAGCCCATATAGCGCCTTGGGCAACCTATAAACATGATTAGGATATCTAGGGTCTTCAAACCCAGGAGGTTGATCAACATAGACTAGTTCATTTATGAAGCCATTTAAAAATGCACTTTTCACATCCATTGATATAATTTAATGTCATGATGTGATGCATATGCAAGGAGGATACATATGGCTTCTAGTCTTGCAACTGGTGCAAAGGTCTCTCCAAAATCCAAACCTTCAACTTGAGAGAACTCCTTTGCAACTAGCCTTGCCTTGTTTCTAACAACCTTGCCTTGATCATCTTGCTTGTTCCTAAACACCCATTTTGTTCCAATGACTCTTGCGCCTTTTGGTCACTCTTCAAGTGTCCAAACTTGGTTGCGGGTGAAGTTATTCAATTCCTCATGCATGGCATTCACCCAATCCGGACCACTTAGAGCTTCATCTACAATGGTAGGCTCAACAAGAGAAAGAAAGGAGTGATGTTCCATAAATAAAGCAAGTTTTTGAGATCGAGGCATTACACCCCTTGTTGGACTCCCTATGATGAGATCTTGAGGATGAGCTTGTAGTAGAGGAGTAGTCCTTCGATCAACCACTTGAGGAGCCGCTTGTGGAGCACCAACATCTTGAGCTTGTACCACCATTTGATCATGGGAGACATGAGTGTCTTCATTTGGATCCCACCCATCTTTGTCATCATCATGTGGTACATTTGATGAGGATGACTTGTCAATGACTTGCACATCATCATCATCATCATCTTTAGGCTTGATGGTTCCAACCGGCATGTTATTCATTGCTTCCCTCAATGGTTCATCTCCTACATCATCAAGATTCTCATGCTCTTCTTGAGAGCCGTTAGATTCATCGAATTCCACATCATATGTTTCTTCTACCATCCCGGTGGCATGGTTGAATACTCGATATGCTTTGGACTTCAATGAGTAACCAACAAGAAAACCAATATCACATCGGCATTGGAACTTCCCTAGGTGTTGGCGCTTCTTGTAGATGTAGCATTTGCACCCAAACACTCTAAAGAATGATACGACCGGCTTCTTGTTATTGAGTAGCTCATAGGGGATCTTGCCAAAGAGACAATGGGGGAACAACCGATTTGATGCATAACAAGCGGTGTTGATTGCTTCCGCCCAAAATCTTTCTGGTGTAGAGTACTCATCTTAACATTATTCTTGCTAGGGTGATTAGTGTCCGGTTCTTCCTCTCAACTACCCCATTTTGTTGTGGTGTGTAGGTTGCAGAGACTTCATGCTTGATCCCAACTTCATCACAATATTCCTCAATGTGGGTGTTGTCAAATTCCTTTCCATTGTCACTTCTAATCTTCTTGATCTTCAAGTCAAATTCATTTTGGGCTCTCTTGGCAAACTTCTTGAAAGAAGAGGTTGCTTCGGATTTGTCATGAAGAAAGAATACCCAAGTGTATCTAGAGTAGTCATCAACAATCACTAGGCAATAGAGATTTCCGCCCAAGCTAGCATATGTTGTTGGCCCAAATAGATCCATGTGAAGTATCTCTAACTCTCTTGATCTTGACACAAAGGCTTTGGTTGGATGAGTATTTGCAACTTGCTTGCCGGCTTGACATGCACTACACAATTTGTCCTTCTCAAATTTGACATCCTTCAAGCCCCTAACCAAATCCTTCTTCAATAGCTTGTTGAGAGTGTTCATTCCCACATGTGCCAATCTTCTATACCATAGCCAACCGAGTGATTGCTTAGTGAACAAACATGTCTTCAAGTTGGCATCTTCGGAGGAGAAATCCACTAAATAGAGATTGTTGTATCTAAAGCCTTGGAAGATCACTTGTGTATCATATTTCTTGGTCACAACCACTTCCTTGTCGGTGAACAAACATTGAAAGCCAAGATCACATAGTTGCCCAACGGATAGCAAGTTGAAGCTCAATGATGCAACAAGAAGCACATTGTAGATGGTATGATCATTTGATATTGCCACTTTTCCCAATCCCTTGACATTGCCCTTTGAGTTGTCACCAAATGTTATCTTTTCTTGGTCATTGACATTCTCTTCTAGTGAGGTGAACATCCGGGGATCACCGGTCATATGTTGTGTGCAACCACTATCAATCACCCAATGAGATCCACCGGTCTTGTAGTTCACCTACACACACAAGAAATCAAGCTTGAGCTTTTGGGACCCAAACTTGTTGAGGTCCCTTAACCTTCTCTACAAGTGACTTTGCAACCCAAATTTGCTTTGGCCTATTCTTGTTAGGAGGCCCCATGAACATGACTTTCACTTTGCCACTAGAATCTTGTCTAAGCATGTAGTGAGCATTGAAAGCAAAGGGCCTAGCATGCTTGGGCAAGGGTGTGGGTTTTGTCTCTTCACAATCATGAGCAAAGTGCCCTTCTTTTCCACACTCATAGCATCTCCCAATCTTCTTCTTTGGCTTTGTGATGCTCTTGCGTTGCTTCATCTTCTCTTCAAGAAAGCCAATGCCATTTCTATTTGTCTTCATTACGGTGTTCATGAGTAGCTCACTTTGAAGACATTGACCCTTGGTGAAGTTTCTTAGCCCGGTGGTGAGGTGCTCTTTCTTCTTCTTGAGCTTGTCATTCTCTTGTTGAAGTTCCAATTGAGATGGTGTCATTTTGTAATCCCTCTCCATCTTCAATCTCTTGTTTTCTTCTTTTAGCATGTCTAGCTCAAGTGTCATGCTATAATCATCATCTTGAGTCTCAATAATGACTTGCTTTGTGGTTGCAAGCTTCTCTAGATCACTCTTGAGCTTTTCATTATCATTCTTGATCTTGATATAGTCATCATAGTGATCGGCCACAACCACTTTCTTGCCCTTGCCACTAGCTCTTTGCTCATCATGCTCACTAACCAAGTCCTCACAAGATGTTGCTATGTCACACTTAACAACATGTTTAGGAGCATCATGTGTCTCATGAGAAAGCATATCATAAGCAATGCTAAGAGTATCATGATCAACTTTCACTTGAGTGTATTGTTCTTTGACCGAGGCATAACTAGTGGTAAGATCACTATGCATCTTATCAAGTTTTTCATTTTTAGCTTTGAGCTCTTTGTTAGAGGACTTGAGCTCCTTGATAAAAGATGACATAGTAGCAAGTTCATCTTTTAGCTCATCACTAGCATGTATAGCATTGTTATATTTTTCAACAAGAGCTTCATTGTCATGAACAAGCCTTTCATTTTTAGCTCTAGTCTTTCTTATGATTTTAGTGTAGTTGTTTAGCAAATCAACAAGTTCATCATAAGAAGGAGCTTGGAACTCTCCATCACTCTCATCATCACTTTGTACCTTCCGGTCACCCTTTGCCATGAGGCATAGGTGTGTAGAGGATGATGGCAACGGTGGAGGTGGTGGTGTAGACGTCCCAATCACTAGAGCGGCCACCTTTTCCTTCTCATCATCACTATCTTCATTTGATGAGCCACCGGAGGAGTCAATGTCGGTGAGCCAATCACCAACAATGTAAGCCTTGCCACTTTTCTTGTGGTATTGCTTCTTCTTCTTGCCATCCTTCTTGTAGGGCTTCTCACTCTTCTTCTCATCTTCGCTAGATGAGTCATATTTCTTGCCCTTGTTCTTGTTCTTGTAGCTTTCTTTCTTGGGCTTGGGGCATTGATGAGCAAGATGGCCAAGATCACCGCAATTGTAGCAATCCATTTCGGAGATTGGCCTTCTCTTGCTACTTGTGAAGAACTTCTTCTTTCTTGAGTCAAAGTTGACTCCATTCTTGTGAAGCTTCTTCAACATCTTGGTGGTCTTCCTCACCATGAGAGCAATGTTGGAATCATCTTCATTATCACTTATGCTCTCATGATGCACCTCAATAGCCTTGGACTTGCCCTTCTTGTCATGGCTTGCTTTGAAGGCCAAGTTCTTCTTCTTGTCGGTGGAAGTGCCACCACTTGGAGTGATGTGCATGTACATTTCATGTGCATTGATCTTCCCCAAGACTTGTGTTGGTGTGGATGTGGAAAGATCACCTTGATGTAGCACCGTCACAATGTGTCCATACTTGTCAATTGGAAGGACACATAGGATCTTCCTCACAACATCGGATGGTTGCATTTGTGTGAGGCCAAGTCCATTGAGCTCCTCTACAAGAACATTCAAGCGTGAGTACATTTCATTGGCACTTTCATGAGCAAGCATTTCAAAAGAGTTTAACTTTTGCATGACCAAATGATAACGCTCCTCACGCTCACTCTTTCTTCCCTCATGGAGCGCACAAATGTTATCCCATAGTTCATGGGCATTTTTGTGGTTCCGGACGCGGTTAAACACATCCTTGCAAATGCCTCTAAAGATGATGTTTTTGGCCTTTGCATTCCACTTCTCATTTTCCTCCTCATTAGGAGTTAGGCTTGTGCCCTCCTTAGGCTTGGGAAAGCCGGTGATCGCGGCTTGGCGGCATTTAACATCTACCGCTTCTAGGTACGACTCCATACGGATTTCCCAATATGGGAAGTCATCTCCCTCGAACATGGGAGGTGGTCCATCACCGCCGGACATCTTAACTCTAGGCGGTTAAGCCTAAATCGAGAGCACGAGGCTTTTCTAAAACTTTTTGCCAGAATTAAGTCCTAACAAGCCCAATTAACCCCTTGTGCCTAGAAGTGTGTTTCTCTAGAATCAACCGCACAAAAGATCAACACTATGAAATATCTACTCTACCATGGCAATTCAAATATGGATGAACAACAAGTAAAGCGAAATTGAATTGCTCAAAGGTAAATGCGAAAGTAAAGAGATTAGAGATGACATGACGATCTTTTTCCCGAGGTATCGAGGTGTCGGCACACCCCCTAGTCCTCGTTGGAGCACCCGCGCAAGGGTATCGCTCCCCCTTGATCCGCGCAAGGATCAAGTGCTCACTATGAGCTGATTCTTCGCCACTCCGGCCCGGTGAATCGCTCACTACCAGTCACAACATGGCTTGGGTCATCCACAATGCCTTCGAATGATAACCAAGCTCTCCGATCGCCACCAAGCCGTCTAGGTGATGTCAATCACCAAGAGTAACAAGCAAGAACTCTCACTTGATGAACGCAAGGCTAATGAGATGGGTGGATGTACACTTGCTACTCTCTCTTCACTAATGAGGTGTTTGATCACTCAATTATCAAATCTCTCAACCTCACTAGGCCTCTTGCACTCACTTGCAATCACAATGTGTTTGGCAACCTTTCAAATGAGCAATTGAAACAACATGAATGAGGGGGAGGCATATTTATACCCCCAACTCAAAACATGCACGAAGGGGTAAGTCTAGCCAGTTACACACTGACCGGACGCACCTGTCAGGGTGACCGGACGCGTCCGGTCAGTGCCCAACGGCTAGCATACGCCAACACTGACACATGTACGAAGTGTTGATCGGACGCTACCATGCGTCCGATCCCCTCTGATCGGACGCGTCCGATCACGTATATTCCTCTCTGGAACCTCTCTGAGTTGGACCGGACTCACCCCCTGGTGCGTCCGATCCATTTCTGAGGGAGCATCCGGTCATAACCAGACTCAATCCTCAGCGAGCAACACTGACTGGACACATACCCTAGCGTCCGGTCACAGGGGCTCCAACGTCCGGTCGCTGTTTGAAGTCCAAAACAACTTCGGTTTGCGACGCTCCCTTCACGAACTTTCTTCCTTATGATCTTAGGGACCTTCCTAAGTTACCAAGGGCTTTGGTTAACAAGTGTGCACCACACCTAACTCAAAAGTCTCACCTAGGTCAAGCTACCCATTCAAACTCCCCTTAATAGTACGACCAAAGATAAAAACAAAGACCTATGCTACTCTAAGTGTCCTTCAACACCAAATGACACTTAGAACTAGCCTATGACCGTCTTCGTCGTCCATCCTTTGAAAACCGAATGAATTCCATCAACAAGGGGACATGAATACCATGGTGTCCACTCCATCATCATTACCATGACCTAACTCATCTGTTTATGCAAAACACACGTTAGTCATAGTAATTTGTCGTTGTCATCCAATCACCAAAACCCACTAGGGTCCTAGATGCTTACAGGGAGCAAAGGTGTTAGAGTGTTTCATTGAGCGTCTATGGACTTGGCTCGGGGCATTATGAGCAGGTATGCCTGATTCACTTGTCCCTCCAATCTCTCTTTTAGTCAATGCCTAAAGGGTTCCCTGGCGCCTCCTTTTATAGGCACAAGGAGGGCACGAGGTTACATTTGGAGTGACCACGTGTGGCCTTCTAACTGATGAAGGGCGAAGATGATGGCCTCCCGTGAAGGCACAGTTGGCATAGTGGGTTTCGTCCTTGTTGCGTGGGCGAGTCATGCTCGATGCGTCTAGCCTTGTTGAGTCCTGTGCGCGTTGTGGTGAAGACTGTGGAGACGTGGTTTTCTGTGTCTTTGACCTCGTGGGGCGCCGAGGTCTGGTTGGGGCCGTGGCTCAAAAGCCTCGGAGGGATGGGCGTCCATGATGCCTGTACTTCACTGAAACCCCAGTAGTGGGTATAGTGTGAAGTAAGGCATTACAGTGCTCGGTACCCCCGCACGATCGTACCGGGAGCAGGTGGGGGTGACGCGATCTCTGCACGCTGAACTTCATTATCCATACCGAGCATGTGCACAGACGACACTGTGAGAACCTGTGGTACATGGAGTCGGTCCTGCAGTCTTGTCGACGCGTACGACGGGAATGGAGGCCGCTCGAGTCGGGCTCAGGCGAGTCGTTGTCTGCTTCCTTCGTCCGAGGCCCAGCGTCAAGGTCTCAGGCAAAGTGGTGGAACAGTGGGCTCGTCCGAGGACTGGACGAGAGGCCTCAGACGAGACGGAGGATTGGGCGCCCGCCCAAGCTCTAGGCGAGAAGGTCTCGGGCGAGTCGGGGTTTAGGCTTTCATCCGAGGCCTGGGGCAGCAACCTCAGACGAGTCAGAGGGCCTTGCGGTCTTACTCCCGGTCAGCCCAAGGAGTAGGTGTCACAGTGTTTGAGCACGCGTGATCGCCTTTATTGTATTCACTGGGACTGGATCCTTGATGAGTCCTCTTTTGAGGCGCGGGTGTCATGCGACTAGTGAGGTGCAGCGGCTGGCAGACGGTGCCATCAGGCGCTTGAATGGCCCTTCGATGGGTGCGGTCATTGGACTCCTAGTCTTTGGAGCGAAAGGCTCTGTGATGCCCGGTCAAACATCTGACTCCGCGGCGGCGCGGATAAGGAGGCGAGCCATGGAGGCTCCTGCCTTCGTCAGGGTGCATTGGATTGGTCGGCTGTTATGCTTGTCGTGCACTGATGTGTCTGTCTTGTGTTGATGGTCCTTACAGTCAATATTATACCATCAACTAATGCAGAGAATGATATGAAATAAACCATAAAGGATAGTTGTAGGGTTTGATTCTAACAAGTTCCACGGGTTGTGTTGTTCTCACTTGTTTTGCAGGTTATCAATATTTCACCATATAAAAGTGTCTCAAGTGATGAAACAGAGCACACCATTGCAAAGAGCTCACCGAGACGATTGAAATGGACATATGGTTTGCTACATTTGGAGTCCCGACGAGAGAGTCCTTGTTGGATACGACTTGGAAGCTTCTAGAACAGCCTGGAGTGATCACCAAGCAACATAATTCAGGGGCTAAACTGACAGATTCCATAGCTTTGGTGAATTACTATTTTCCAGGGAGTTTTCCAGCAGATGGAAAGAGGTAGAGTCCTACTCCAACACGATGAATCGCGCAAACAGATGGCAAGTCGCGTTAGGGCAACAAGGGAGGTTCCAGAAGACACCACATCGAAGGAGGGACATGTTGGCTGACAGGTGCGGTCGGCTGGCTCCACCCCCAGGCTGGTCGGCCTAGGCTAGGAAGCCCCTCGGCCCATATTCGTGGAGCGTTCCCTAATCGACTTCCTCGACACATCTCAAATCTTTTTCAAGGTCGGTTTGATCCGAGGGCTGCGATTCATCCATAGGGGCTACAAAACCAGACCCAGACCCCCCTGGGGAGGCACCTCCATCTTCGTCTTCATTATTCATCTACATATCAAACCCTAGGTTTTCAAGTAGAAGTAGAGATCCCTCTAGTTGATTTAAATCTAGTTCTAGTTCTAATTCTAGTTCTAGTTCTTCTAGTTCTAGTTCTAGTTCTAGTTCTAGTTCATCTAGTTGTAGAGAGTTATCCCAAGATTAGAATTAGAAGAGAGACAAACAAGTATTAGAGGAGGATTAGAAGGAGCTCCGGCCTGTCGGATCTACTTCTTCAGCTTGTACCTGTGGATTCAAGTTCGTCAAGAGCTTGGATTAGGATATTCTTCGGTCTTCAACTTCTAATTACCATAAGCGTTCTTGTTCTTATTATTCTTCTGGCTTGCAACTCTAATTAGAGTACTCTAATCTAGTCTCTCTAGAATTAGAGGAGTCGTTGTCGTGTCAGCATGGTGCTTAGACTCGATTACATGCATAGTGTATCCTATATTCCGGACTGGTGGTAGCTCGCGAGGGTGACTCTTATAGCCTTGTTGAATCTTCCATAGTCCACCTCCCGTCTATAGGATGAGCAGGAGTATATTACTTGGGAACAACCATACTCTGGATGTGGTCTCCCAACGTAATCCATAGTTGAATAATAATCGCATAGCTTCCTAAGATTAGAGCTGCTAACCCTAGTTATCCCCTTTATCTTTTGTGCTCTCATCTTTGCTAGTGCTAAGGGTTTAAGCAATAGACTTAAGACAATCACCCCATTCCTTTGGGTTCGATATAAAACTGGGTCTACATCCGGTGAAGTGCGGGTATCTAATCTGTGCGCTTGCGGGATTTATCTCTTGTGTTCTGATAACATACCTAAGCCTTTCTAGTGTCGTTGCCAAGGTAGCTCTTGGTAGCAACGGTAGTAAGTGTCAACAAGCATTTCTGGCGCCGTTGCCGGGGAACGGTCGAGAGTTGATCTTAAGTCTGCTTAAACTTGTAATCATACTTTTATCTTTTCCTTTTTTTCCCAGTCTTTTCATCATTTTTGTGTTCATTCTTATGAATGTTGTTTTTGAATTCCACTCTTATCTATCACTACCCGATGAGCGCAAGCTATAACTAGTAGAATCCTTACACCCTATCATAACACCTGGTTATGAGCTACGCCTACATTTTGGGAATATTCTATTCTGGGAACATTCCTTCTTAGGAGTTTGCATTTTAGACTAGATAAATAATCTCTTGGCTCATTGTGGGATGATTTTAATAACCTCATTATGTAATCCATTAATGCTGCCATTAGAGAGTGTTCCTCTGTTTTGTCTGCTAGTGAGCAAGGTTTATGTTTCATTATATTACTAGAAAAGCCCCCTTGCCCTAGTTTTCTCACCAACTCCCTAAAGAAGATAGTACCACCCGAACATGAGTGTTCACCATTTTGCTGCACTGTCCTTGTGTAATGAGCATAGAAATATAATTGTGAAAATATTCCTTCGGGTATTCTTGTCACTAACCTTTCCAGGTCTGGAGCAGAAAAAAACGAAGGAACAATAAACACAAGGTATGTCTAACCAATCATCATGTAACATTGAATTATATTCATCCAATCTTGATTTCTACAAAATCCAAGCTTGGGGAATAGACTTTCTAAGAACATCTCTTGTCATGTTGCTATGTTGGTTGTCCCTACCTTTAAGATATGCTCATGTACTAATCATGGTCTTTCATCACCATCTGAATAAATCTCTATCACGCTTTCATGTTATCTTTATTTGCTATAGTATATGCTTTGGTTTTGAAGTTTTTTCATACACCTTTTAAATTAGGCATGGAGCTTAGTTTAATTGTTTTCATGAATTAAAGTAAGACATGGTGTCTGGTTTGATTCTTGAGCTAAAAGGTGTGTTGATTTTACCTCTAAAGGTTTTTAAATTAAGTATGGTGCTCAAATTAAAATGCCTTCCTAGATCAAATTAGACGTGGTGTCTAGGTTGATTTTTGAGCCGATAATATTCTATAGTGGATGTTGGATATTTTGTTGGACTAACCCCTGTAGGAAAACTTTCAATATCAATTTGGGAAAGTCCTAAGATGAAATCACACTGGAGATGAAGAGACACATGAACTTCAACAACTTGCGCAAAGAAGACTCAGCTCATTCATCATGGATGAAAGAACTGTGAGTATCAAAGTTTATTTATTTTATCTTCTAATGCAAGTTATCTTTTGCCTTGAATCATGTTAAAGTGCAGCCAACACATAAAATACTAGTCTATGCTAAAGTAATCCTGAAGGACCGAAAGAGCTACCAGAAAGCGACCAGAGGGGGGGGGTGAATGGGAGCTTCAAATTTTCCTACCGGAAACTTGTTCACCACTGTCCCAAGAATCACCTCAAGAGCAAACCTAGAGCTTGCAAGTGTACACAACCCTAGATGTAGGGTGGATGCTTCCAAGAAGCACAGCGGGACACTACACAATCCTAGAAACCCAACACAAAAGACGGAAAGCAAAACCGACAACGGACGAACAAACCACGGACGAATCAGTGCTGAAACAGCAGCATCGGAAGCTGGCTAGCATCCGATGCCCTAACACCGGAAGCGTCCGATGTGAATAGGACGTTTCTGGAACCTTACTGGACTGGCATCGGACGCTGCTACAGTGAAAACCTAGCGTCTGATGCTTGACCTCCGGTGCGTCCGATGACAACGGACGCTCCGTTGGTCAGCGTCCGATGCTCCTTTAAAATCACTGTCAGATGATACGTGGCAACAGATGCTCCGATGGTATGAACTTCAGCGTTTGATGCTCACGAACAGAGCGTCCGATGGTCCCGAATCAGCACTGTTCTTCTGCGAAATTCACTCGATCTCCTCCGAATCAAAAGCACTAAGGCTTAGATTTGGTATGAGGAGTTCCAAGGAGGTTAGTGAGCTATCCCAAAAGAATCATGGCTCGAACCTAACTCCAAATCGATGAATCGGAAGAAATCGGGACAAAAGGAGCAAAACTCGATCCAACACAAAAATCGACCAATCTACTAGCTCGTGGAGTTAAAGATGATTTCCTTCGGTGGAAAGAAGTGCCTCATGATCTAGAACATCTTGGTTCAAACGGATTTGCAAGAGACGCACCAAGTAGAGAGATCAATGTTGACGCTGGTTATCTATCAAAATTAAAGGATAAATAAATATGAAAAGAGCAAGAATTTGATCACCAACAAAGGTTTAGGGTTTCAACTGACAATATTCCACGAGTTTTGGTGAGTTATGATTCTGCAGGGACTAAACCAGGAAATCGGCACCGATAGCTTCCCATAGAAGGAAACCGTCGGGAGATAACGCAACCGCCACGTCGGGATACTTCTAGAAGACTCCAGAGAACACATAGAGACACCACGAGAAAGGGCATCGCGGTCCACCTCCAGGTGGGACCGACCGGTCCCTTGGACCCACCGGTCGGTCCCCCCTGGGCCTGCTGGTCTCCGTCTTCTGCAAGCTTCCTCCACCGACCTCTAGGATGCATCTTAACCGTACCTTAAGTCGGTTTGATCCAACGGCCGCGGTTGATCCCTCAGGGCTATATAAGCAGCCCCAAACCCCCCTCTCCAGGCATCTCCATCTTCATTATTCATCTCCACATCAGAAACTAGGGTTTCAATTAGAAGTAGAGGTCCCTCTAGATGAATCTCTTCTAGTTCATCTAGAATTAGATCTAGTTCATCTAGTTATAATCAAGAGCCAGCTATCAAGTAGAAGACTAGTTACCCCTCTAGTTTAGGTTTAGAACCTAGTCTTATATTAGAACTAGAAGAGAGAGAGAGAGAGAGAGAGAGAGAGAGAGAGGAAGAGATCAAGAAGGATCTCCGGCCTGTCGGATCCACTTCTTCATCTTGTACCTGTGGATTCAAGTTCATCATCAACTTCAGCGATTGTTTTGGTAATCAACGTCTATATTTAAGTTTGAGCTATTGTTCTTATTATTCTTAAAGATTTATGACTCTCTTTTGAGTACTTTAATTCTAGTCATTCTAGAGTTAGAGTAGTTGGATAGTGTAAGCGTGGTGCTTAGACTTGATAGCTCATATATGCCTCCTATAACGCTGATAGTAGTGGTTGTTCGCAAGGGTGACTCTTATAGCCTTGTTGATTCTTCTATAGTCCACTTACCCGTGTGTAGGCTCGGTAGGATTATACATTTGCATAAAAGACTCATACTCTGTTTGTGACCTTTTATGGCAACTTCCCCACTAAGAATAATATAAACATATCACTCTTGAATTGGATTTAGACAGCCATAATGATCCCCTCTATACTTCTACATTCTCCGTCCTTGTTAGCTACTCAGGGGTTAGACTTTAAGACTTATCACTATCCGTTCCTTTGGGTTCGATATTAAAACTGGGTTACTCCGGTGAAGTGCTACTTCGGTAGATTTTATCTGTGCGCTTGCGGATAAATTAGAGTGTGCGTTAATTTATACCAACAAGCATTTCTGGCGCCGTTGCCGGGGAACGATAGATCATCTTAAGTCTTAGTTTAACCTTGTAATCATACTTTTATCTTTTCCTTTTGTCCCAGTCTTTTCATTATTTTTGTTTTCATTCTTATGAATGTTGTTTTTGAATTCCACTCTTATCTATCACTACCCCATGAGCAAGCTATAACCAGTAGAATCCTTATACCCCATCATAATACCTGGTTATGAGCTATGCCTACCTTTCTGCTGCACTGTCCTTGTAATGAGCATAGAAATATAATTATGAAAATATTCCTTCGGGTATTCTTGTCACTAACCTTTCCAGGTCTGGAGCAGAAAAGAACAAAGGAACAACAAACACAAGGTATGTCCCACCAATCATCATGCAACATTGAATTACATTCATCCAATCTTGATTTGTGCAAAATCCAAGCTTGGGGAATAGATTTTCTAAGAATATTTCTTGCCATGTTGCTATGTCGGTTGTCCCTACCTTTAGGACATGCTCATATACTAATCATACTCTTTCATCACTATCTGAATAAATCTATACAATGTTTTCATGTTATCTTTATTTGCTATAGTATATACTTTGGTTTTGAAGTATTATCATACACCTTTTAAATTAGGCATGGAGCTTAGTTTAACTGTTTTCATGAATTAAAGTAAGACATGGTGTCTGGTTTGATTCTTGAGCTAAAAGGTGTGCTGATTTTACCTCTAAAGGATTTTAAATTAAGTATGGTGCTTAGGTTAAAATGCCTTCCTAGATCAAATTAGACGTGGTGTCTAGGTTGGTTTCTGAGCCGACAGTATGCTATAGTGGATGTTGGATATTTTGTTGGACTAACCCCTGCAGGGAAACTTTCAATATCAATTTGGGAAAGTCCGGAGATGAACTCACGCTGGAGATGAAGAGACACATGAACTTCAAACAACTTTGCACAATGAAGACTCAGCTCATTCATCATGGATGAAAGAACTGTGAGTATCAAAGTTTATTTATTTTGTCTTCTACTGCAAGTTATCTTTTGTCTTGAATCATGTTAAAGTGCAGCCAACACATAATAGTCTATGCTAAAACAATCCTCAAAACATCTTTTTATTAGCATAGATGCAAAATACATAAGTTATGGATAACAACCCATGCTTAAAATTCTTGCAATCCTTCGGGTATATGTCCACTAACATTATGCAGGAGAGAAATTTTGCTCATCCATGGTTTGGTGTGAACATTGAAGATCCAAAACTCAAACCATAGACACACAAACGTACTCTCAGATCACAAAAGGTGCTAGCCTAGCTTTGAGTCTTGCTTGGGTGCTGATGACAAACAGGATGCAACTTACCTCGTATGAGACAACCTATGCCTGCAACCATCATTGCCCAAGACATCAAGACAAGAAGTGAGAAGTTATCGTCTTTTCTAATCAAGAGCTAGCTTGGGAGACAAGATGGTACCACTACAACAATAGCAAGATCTACAAGTCAAACACATGAACATGCTGTGGGGAGTCCATCTACATCACAAGCCAGCCTGGGAGAGACAATTCCGTTGTCTAGATGTGTTTGACAATCAAAGGGAGGAAGGAGAAACCAGCTTCAAGACATATTGATCTCATACCTATCACTTTGATCAGTACAAACCACTAGATGCTGTTCCAGCCGAGAAGAAGAATATGATCCACCACTCATTCTTGGAAGATTGTTCTTAAACACCATCAATGTTATCAACTTTATCGGACCTGGAGAAGTCAACTTTTGGATCTTTCGCTACACCTTCAACATCTACATCACTTATGAGCAGCCAAAGAGAACCAAGAGAAGACGTCGAAGGGAGAACCAACTGCCAAGAATTGAGGAGGGCATCATGAAGGATGAAGCCACTGCACCACATGAGTTAGAAGATGGAGAGATAATACCTGAGCCAGTAAATCAAGAAGAACAGCCGATAAGATCTCCATCATCTAGACACTGTTGAGAGGACAAGTCTCAGTTGTGACATTACAAGACAAAAGACTCTCATGGAGGCACTCGAGTAGCAGCTCTAAATTCAAGTCTCTTGCCAACCCAATGATTAAAGGAAAACAAGAAAGGTTGACAAGAGAAGAATACACGCTAAACACTGCCGAGGTGTATAGAAGGTTGCACTGCAAGGCCTTTACAAAACTCCCTCCAAGTCCGTTTTACACGTTCACTAAGGTTTCACCGCTAACAGTGGATATACGCACCACTGCAGAGTGTAAAACTGATATATCAGCCGTGCTCACGGTCACGAGCGGCTTGGACTTCTTTGAGATTAGTTGGTTACTGGTTGGTTTTGGGTTCGGGTCATCTGATGAACTTCAGGTGCGGTTGCCTGATGGACTTCAGGTGTTGGTTGCTCGGTGTGACTCCGAGTGTGGTTTGCTCGGTGCGACTCCGAGTGTGGTTACTTTTCTACAGAGTCTGTCTATAACCTAGTAAATAGGTGCATAGGATTAATAGGATTAATAGGATGTGTCGCTTTAGGCGCTTGAGTCAAACAAAGTCAGCCTACCTTTGTTATAAGCCTCATAAGCATTTATTTCCTACACTTGCGGAGTACATTTCGATGTGCTCACCCTTCCTCTTTGTCCCCCTGCTACCCCACCCAGACGCTGGAGACTACACGTACGAGGAGCAGGAGTATCCAGAAGACGGAGGCTACGACCCTGACGACCTGTACTAGGATGGCGCTACCCCCGGTCGACGTTCCTGTGGAGATGGAGTCCAGATCTTCCGCATCTTCATCAGAGTTTATTTTAGAGTCAGTTTCATGAGAGTCTGTACTTTTTCTTTCAGATCCGAGGGTCATTTTTGTTATAAAGTTCGATATTATTAATAAAGCATTGTTTTGATATTTACTATGATGTGGATATATGTATGAAAATTGATCCTGGCATACATATATTGTGCTCCAATTTTGTTCTTAAAATTGGGGTGTCACAGAGTGGTAGCGCGTAGGGCGGAGGTTCGGTGCGAAGACGATGGGTCCGACAGGTGGCATCCACTTGTAGGCGTCTGGGAATTGGTTGTGCAGCATAGTACAAGAAAGAGAGAGGATCCTAGTCAGCATACTCGAGGAACAATGCGCCTTCACTGATAAGTCGACACAAGAGAAGGAAGGTCGATACCTCTAAAGATGATTCCACTATGATCTTCCTCCTCTCAAGCTTACTATGAGACAAACAAGAGAAGACAAGCCAGCTAGACAAGAGAAGCTTCCACAAGGTGGTTCGACACATCACTCTTCAATGACAAAGTAACATTTCAAGGTAAGTAACCATCACTTTAAAAGCTTCTTCTTGATTCTAGTATGAACATAGATAAAGAACAAAACATGTTGAAGTTGCACATCACTTGATCCAACCTAATCAACTCAACATGTTTAGTCCTTTGATCTTTGTTCCTAGCTTTACTCTCTTGAATCTCACTGTCTTAACTACATGAGCTAAAATGTTGTGCATCTAACCTTTGGAAGATGATATATCTTAATCATGAAAAGATCGACACTTTATGCATAGATTATCCTTCCTTGGGTTAAGTAATTTGATCTGTTAAGATGCTACTTTCATGCTCATCCTCTGATCCTATCACTCATGTTAAAATTGAATAGAACACATAAACAACAAGTTTGTCTTATGCAATGTGCTCATGGTTAGAGGGGAATAAACAAAACTTTTGGTTATGTTGGTGTTTTTCCACCAACAGAGCCCATACACTTGATCTCTACCTTGTCTTTATGAGCAGGACACACTCTTGAGCAAAACATGGAGAAGTTTGTCACTCCCAAATTCTACAGAGTGAAGGTCCTAGATCTACAAGAACATGCACACTGAGCAAGATGCTGCGAATGTCCATAATTAACGCTTCACTTCAAATTGCTGGACAAAAAAATGACATGAGTGACACCATATCAAAAGGCATCAACAAGAAGGAATGATGGAAGACGTCGTAGTCAGAATTAGAGGTCATGAAGTCCCCACAGACTTCTGATCCTCGACATGGGAAGACGATGATGTCCACCTCATCCTAGGAAGACCATTCTTCTACGCTACAAGTGCAATCATTTACAAGAGGAAATCCATTTTCACTTTCCGAGAGAAAAGGCACGATGCAACTTCATCAACTAATGCCTAATGAGGCACCCAAGAATAATAGAAGTGAAAGACGCCGCTCTCAAAGCCAAAGAAGACAAACTATCAAGAATAGAGAGGCCAATCATGAAAAAGAAGCTATCGACACTGTCTCAGAAAAGAAAGGAGAGAAACCTCAAAGCAGTGAACCACAGGAAGTGAAGACTCAGACCAAGAAAGTATGGGAGAAAATGTCTGCACCTAAGAGGTACAATCAATAACAACTTTCCAAACGTCTGACATATCTTAGGAGGTCTTAACCAAGGGAAGGTCCAGTTCGTCGGACCTAAATATCCGAACCTTCACCAAAAGGTAAAAACCGGTAGTTATCCTCATATTTACTTTTCTGCATATTTCTCATATTTAATTCTTAGTTATTCATTGCATCATCATATTTAATTCACAAACATTTTAATTTCTGCATTGCATTAAAAAAGAAAATAAAAATATTACATTTGTTACACTACATCATAAACCATGAAGCCCCATGTGAATAATTCTATGGTGTGTAAAAACCCACAGGAATGTTCACCGTGGTGGCATAAAAAAATATATAATAATAATAATAATACTAAAAATAAATATGCATACATTCATCCCGTTGTATTTTCTCTTGCATCATAAAAATATAAAAATATAAAAATATAAAAATATTGAGAAAGAGATCTTACTGAAATTCTAGACAACTAAGGCTTAAGTGGCCAACCGCTAATGCTTAATCTGTTCCACAAGTTTTGTTGTCTATTTGAGTTTCACAGGATTTGAAAGGCCAAGAAAAGCTGACGAGCAAGTGAATGCTCCATCCACTGTTGGAGCACTGTCTCAATAAACATCAACATCAATCAAGGCTCTATAGAGGAAGGACATATCCACTGCCAGTCTGCTACATTGCAATATCGAACGACTACGTCAACATTTAGCTTGGGGGAAGGCACCCCCATGTATCCACGTAAGTATCTCTATCCTCTTAAGTTTTTCAAACAAATTCAAAACACCAAAAATATGTGAGCACATGAAGGCTCACCCTTAAAAAGAAAAGAACAAAAATATGTGGGCACATGAAGGCTCACCATTAATTAAAAAAGAGACAAAAAAATATATGGGCACATGAAGGCTCAACGCTATTAAGGGAACCAGCTTGGGGGAGACGCACCTCCGTTATCTTCACGATTCAGGTATGTCTTTATTACTATTACTACTATTATTACTAGCTTTTATTTTATATCTTAAAGTGTGTTAGATTAAATAAATAAAATAGTGTGTGTAGATTGTTTTAAGAAGTTGATGATCACAGAAGAACCCTCTCTCTCTAATTTTTTTGCAAGGAAATGATGAATAGTTGCTCTATCTAATTTCTTTCAAGTACCTAGCCTTCAAAGCATGAGTTCTCCTAATTAATAATGATGCCTTAAAATAAAATTAAATGCATGGTTGGCAAATACTTAATCTAAGGTCTATGTAATTGGGATATGACATGTGATGATCTAAGCTGCTATTATCTTGTTCTAAACAACACTAAAGTTCCAGAGATTTCTCAATATAAACATGACTAATAATTGCATTGAGTTAAATTAAGCTTTGTTGACCCTATGAGTAGTTTATCATGCCATTGAATTTGAGATCACTTACACATTTCATCCATCTTCCGCTTAAATGCTCATAATTATCTGTTGCTACCCTCTCAGAAGTTTGTTGGAAGCATGTGGCTATTAAAAAAAAGAAGAAGAAGAAAAAAAGAGAGATCCGAGGAAATAAAAAGGGACAAGAGTCCGAAACCTCAAAAAGATAGATCCCGAGGAAATAAAAAGGGACAAGTGTCCGGAACCTCGAAAGAAATAAAAAAAAAGAAAAAATGTGTCAGAAAAAATGGGCACGTGCCCGATAGTAGAATTAGCCTAATAGCCATATGTCTCTGATGAACAGAAGAGAGTGAATATATTCAAAAGAGCATCCGACTCCATTTTCCATACACATGCACTTCTTGATTCAATGGTTGGTTGACTTTCTCTTTGGATCCATTATTTAATTTAACAACATATGTATTAATGCTTTTGAAAATTAATTAAAACTCCGGGATAAAGGTGAAGTGAAAGAACTAGAGACATAGTGCTTGATTTGATTGTTCAATCTCTCAATTATTTAAGATCTAAGGTAAGAGTAATAAGCCCCATGAAGAATAACATGATATTTTTCGGAGAATTTTTGTTTAACGGCAGGTATACTTGTTGGAAGTGAAGATATTGTAGCAACTCCTGATCCATTGTTAAGTTTTGGTTTTGCTAAGGGACTAGCAAAGGGTAAGCTTGGGGGAATTGTTGACGCTGGTTATCTATCAAAATTAAAGGATAAATAAATATGAAAAGAGCAAGAATTTGATCACCAACAAAGGTTTAGGGTTTCAACTGACAATATTCCACGAGTTTTGGTGAGTTATGATTCTGCAGGGACTAAACTAGGAAATCGGCACCGATAGCTTCCCATAGAAGGAAACAGTCGGGAGATAATGCAACCGCCACGTCGGGATACTTCTAGAAGACTCCAGAGAACACATAGAGACACCACGAGAAAGGGCATCGCGGTCCACCTCCAGGTGGGACTGACCGGTCCCCTGGACCCACCGGTCGGTCCCCCCTGGGCCCGCTGGTCTCCGTCTTCTGCAAGCTTCCTCCACCGACCTCTAGGATGCATCTTAGCCGTACCTTAAGTCGGTTTGATCCAACAGCCGCGGTTGATCCCTCAGGGCTATATAAGCAGCCCAGACCCCCCTCTCCAGGCATCTCCATCTTCATTATTCATCTCCACATCAGAAACTAGGGTTTCAATTAGAAGTAGAGGTCCCTCTAGATGAGTCTCTTCTAGTTCATCTAGAATTAGATCTAGTTCATCTAGTTGTAATCAAGAGCCAGCTATCAAGTAGAAGACTAGTTACCCCTCTAGTTTAGGTTTAGAACCTAGTCTTATATTAGAACTAGAAGAGAGAGAGAGGGAGAGAGAGAGAGAGAGAGGAAGAGATCAAGAAGGATCTCCGGCCTGTCGGATCCACTTCTTCATCTTGTACCTGTGGATTCAAGTTCATCATCAACTTCAGCGATTGTTTCGGTAATCAACGTCTATATTTAAGTTTGAGCTATTGTTCTTATTATTCTTAAAGATTTATGACTCTCTTTTGAGTACTTTAATTCTAGTCATTCTAGAGTTAGAGTAGTTGGATAGTGTAAGCGTGGTGCTTAGACTTGACAGCTCATATATGCCTCCTATAACACCGGTAGTAGTGGTTGTTCGCAAGGGTTACTCTTATAGCCTTGTTGATTCTTCTATAGTCCACTTACCCGTGTGTAGGCTCGGTAGGATTATACATTTGCATAAAAGACTCATACTCTGTTTGTGACCTTTTATGGCAACTTCCCCACTAAGAATAATATAAACATATCACTCTTGAATTGGATTTAGACAGCCATAATGATCCCCTCTATACTTCTACATTCCCCGTCTTTGTTAGCTACTCAGGGGTTAGACTTTAAGACTGATCACTATCCGTTCCTTTGGGTTCGATATTAAAACTGGGTTACTCCGGTGAAGTGCTACTTCGGTAGATTTTATCTGTGCGCTTGCGGATAAAGTAGAGTGTGCGTTAATTTATACCAACAATCAATCAACGGGAAAATCGTGGAGAAAAGCAACCCGCGAAGTACTCGAACAAAACGTGAATCACAACCACGAATTTGCAACCGTGTGGCTACCACACGCTACAATAGTGAGATTACGGTCTCACTTCCTCAAAATCTCACGAACACAGAGGTATGGTTCTCTTCTCTGTGGATCTCAGTTCGCTACAGCAGAGGATGGGGAGAGCAGGAAAACCTAGAAGGCAAAATAGCAAATGACTAAGATAGGAAGGGAGGTGGGTGTCTCCCTCTACTTATCCTAATTCTATGTCCCACTCTACCCCTAGTTATTTACAGAGCGAACCAGCCAAACCCTAAGGCTATCCTGGGCCAACTCGTGGTAGATGGTGATCCGACGGTCACGGCCGCACAACTGGTAGCGTTGCCTCGACGCAACCTCACTGATTGCCGCCACGTGCCGCCACCGCTCTGCTTGTCCTTTTCCTGGACTTCGCCCTCGGTTTTGAGGCCCAAACCGGGAAACCAGCCTTCACGACCAACCCCCGGTTTTGAGGCCCAAATCGGGAAACCAGCCGTCCATCGCCTGAGTTTTGTGGCCCAAACTCAGAAACCCGCAGCACCCAGGTTTTGAGGCCCAAACCTGGAAACCGTCCTCAGCGCCCAGGTTTTGAGGCCCAAACCTGGAAACTGTCCACTCGGTGGATTTTTTGTGGCTCAACCACCAAACCGAGCCGTAGAGGGGATGCACCGCCCGTGCACCCCGTCCACAGACACGTGTCCCAATGTCCTCGACCCAAGCAACACCGTGCCCGCAAGTCTTTGCTCGTCGCTGTCCCAGGCGGTCAGCCACCACAGCTGATCCTCGGGCCACTGGTCCTCAGTCCAAGCCTCACGTCCGCCCTTCGCAACTCTCGGTCCATCGGCACGGCATGTCTCTACTTGACCTTCACCTTGCCTTTGATCACTGTATCCGTGCTCGACACCTGCACAACATAAGCCAAAGAACATGCGCATTATCCCAGTTGACAATCACTCATCACTCAAGACTCGGCATACACCCTTGTATCCGCAATCTCCCCCTTGATGAGTGCATTGTCAACTACCAACACAAATCATAATGAAATTGAGAAAGGAAGGAAGAAGGAAAGAGAACTCGACCAAATGACCCAAAAGCATAGCAAAGCCGAAGAAGGTCAAGTGGAAAGAGCAAGACAACTTGGTCCCCAAAGACATGGGCAACGGCTCGACGCAACCAAGCAAAGCAAAGCTAGCCCTCAAGAAGAGGTAGAACAGGCTCAACACCGCTAGCAGGAAAGCTCGATACCAATCGAAAAATCAATTGAAATCCAAGCAAAGATAGAGCTAGCCCTCAAAAAGAGGCAGAACGGGCTCAACACCGCTAGCGAGAAAGCTCGATACCAACTGAAGAGCATAACAACAAAGGTGCTGGTCGCTCAAGAAAGAGGCAAAGGCTCAACACAACTAGCTACCAAAAATGCTCTGAATCAATTGGAACAAAAACCGAGCCAGCTCAGACTCCCCCTCCAATAGTGCACACAACCAAGAAATCTCCCCTCATGATTTGGCAAATCTCTCCCCCTTAGTTGAAAATGCACTATCAAGAAGCTCCCCTCCAAATGCATATGAGTCAAAATGCGAGTTAGTAGCTTCAGGAATATAGTCGATTAGAATGAGAAGATGCTTTGACAAAATGCTGATCCGATGACTCATCAAAATGCACAGAATGCTGGCAAAGGCTCAAACTGATCACCAAATACGAAATATGAACAGATAAGCAAGGTGAGCAGTTTTAGCCATTCAGAAAAGGATGTTCACCATATAAATAGCACCAGACATGTAAAGACAGGAAATCAAACAAGTGCTAAACATGTATACAAGGTGAACTACCCCTAGCAAGGTTAAATCATCATGCTATAGAATGAAGCATAGACTTGTGTAGTCAAAATTTTATCGGAGTTGCAGCGGTTAAATTACACAAGTTTAAATTTCAGCATGTGATTGCGAGAGGTTGAAAGCTTGTCATTGCCTAACTTTTCAACTGTGCGAAGCCTATGCAGAAGCAATCAGAAGCTTAAAGCAACAGTTTCGGTCATACACTACACAGCTCAAGTTTAACTCAAAGTGTAATGAGAAATAGTCTCGAAACTGTGATGTGCTGACAAGCAATCCCATCTCGATCTTTCCAAATCACTTAACTTGGTTCAAATTTAAAGACAGAATAGGAACATACCAAGCAAGTGAATGACTTAAAACTAGAGACATAGCAACCAACATATATGAAAAGCACAAGTGATTTCAACACATTCCACACATGCTAGTTGCATATCTCAATGGTGAACAATTTCAAGTTTGATATTTATTAAGCAAATTCACCATTCATAAAATAGCTCTGTTCACAACATGTATCAGTGATCAGAAAAGAGCATAAGCTAGAAACATCATTATAAAGCATCGGAGCATACACTACACAGAACATAGTCTCATTCTAAAGATTATATACATGAAGCTCTAAATGTAAATATGCAAGATGAAATGCAAAGATGCATGAAGAAATGCAAAAACTAACTTTTTCCAAAAAGATAATTGAAGAACGAAAAGACCGAAAGTCAGTTTATGATACACAAACCAAAATGTTTCCCCCATCTAAAAGGGGAAACACACACCAAGCTCATCTCTCAACCTAGCAAAAGTTGATTGATCTAAAGGCTTGGTGAAAATATCAGCCAACTGATGATGAGTATCGACATGGCGAAGGTCGATATCACCCTTCTCATAATGGTCTCATAGAAAATGAAAGCGCACATCAATGTGTTTGGTCTTAGAGTGCAGTACGCGGTTCTTAGCAACGCTAATAGCACTCGTGCTATCACAAAGTAAAGGTACGCGAGAAAAGCTCAGACCAAAATCACGCAAAGTGGCCATCATCCAAAGCAACTGGGAACAGCAGCTAGCCGCAACAACATACTCAGCCTCCATGGTAGACTGGGCGACACTAGACTGCTTGCGAGAAGACCACGATACAAGAGAAGAACCAATAAACTGGCAAGTCCCAGAAGTGGACTTGCGTTCAATCCGGCAACCAGCAAAATCAACATCAGAATAACCGCAAAGGGAGAGGGTGGAGGAAGCAGAATACCAAATCCCAAATTCTGGAGTGAAGCATAAGTACCTCATAATGCGTTTGACTGCCTGACGGTGCGAGGTGCGCGGTGACGACTGAAATCGCGCGCAAAGACACACCGCGAACTGGATGTCTGGGCGTGTCGCCGTCAGGTACAGCAGCGACCCGATCATACTCCGGTACTCCTTCTGGTCTAAAGCTTCTCCATCCACATCCGCATCCAGGGCTGCCGTGGTCGGCATGAGTGTTGGAAGAGGCTTGGCCTCAAACATGTCGAACTTCTTCAGGATGTCCTTGGTGTACTTGCCCTGGTGCACGAATGTCCCCTTTCGGGATTGCTTGATTTGCAACCCGAGGAAAAACGTCAACTCGCCCATCATGCTCATCTCAAACTCCCTGCTCACAGTGTCTGCAAACTTGGCAACCAAAGCGTGAGAAGAACCACCAAAAATGATATCATCCACGTAAATCTGAACCAAGAGAGTGTCAATGCCTTGCTTGAGGAGAAAAGGCGTTTTATCCACACATCCCATTTTAAAACCCTTAGCAAGCAAAAAAGTTTTCAATCTATCATACCAGGCTCTAGGGGATTGTTTCAAACCATATAAAGCTTTGTGAAGTTTAAACACATGGTTTGGAAACTTGGGATTTTTGAAACCGGGAGGTTGTCTCACATACACTTCCTCTTCTATGTAGCCGTTTAGGAAGGCACTCTTGACATCCATTTGAAAAATTTTAAACCCTTTGGATGCAGCAAAAGCCAAGAGTATCCTAATTGCCTCCAAACGAGCTACAGGAGCAAAAGTCTCCTCATAGTCTATCCCCTACTTCTAACTATACCTCTGGACTACAAGTTTGGCCTTGTTTCTCACAACATGGCCATCTTCTCCTTGTTTGTTTTTAAAAACGCATTTTGTCCGAATTGGGTGACACTCAGGAGGAAGAGGAACCAGAACCCAAACCCAATTTCCCTCAAAGTTTTCTAACTCCTCATGCATGGCATTGACCCAATCTGGATCAGATAAAGCATGTCCAACATCTCGGGGTTCAAAATCAGCAACAAATGCAGAATGAGCAAAGTGAGAGATCTGTTGTGACCTTGACCGAGTGACACGTTCGTCGATGCTGCCGATCATCTGTTGAGGCGGGTGTTGGCGCTGGATATGTCGTGGCGCCTCCCGAGCTGAAGATATCTCCCCCTCAACAGCAGCTGGCGCCTCCTCGGGTACAAAGGGTACTACTCGAGGTGACGGATCCCACGGCCCCCAGGTAGTCGAAGAAGAAGGATCAGGGCCGTGAGTGGTAGTAGAGGCCGCTCTTTGCGGCTCGGCAGGTGGAGGTGGTGCTGGGTAATCCATCCCTTCAGCACCCTCGTCCTCATCATCAAAAAGAGGCTCGCCAACCTCATGATCACCTGCACGCTCAAAACGAGAAGAAGGACAAACCATGGTCTCGTCGATGGTGACATCTGATGTCTCCATGACTCGGTTAGTGTCAACGTTAAGTACACGATATGCGCGAGTATGAGTGCCATAACCCAAAAACACACCGTCAGAAGAACGAGACTCAAATTTGTCCAGGTTGCCTTTCTTAAGTATGAAACAGTGGCAACCAAAAACTCAAAAATAACTCACCTTGGGCAGTTTTCCAAACCGCAACTCATAAGACGTCTTTTTCAAGAAAGCTCGGAGAAAAATGCAATTGGAAATGTAGCATCCAGTGCTCATAGCTTTGGCCCAATATTGCCTAGGAGTCCTGTGCTCATCGAGCATCGTCCTGGCCATCTCAACAAGGGTCTGATTTTTCCTCTCAACAACACCATTCTGTGGCGGTGTGTAGGGGGAAGAAAACTGATGCTCTAAACCCAGAGAGTTACAAAACTTCTCAAAATCCGAATTCTTGAATTCGGAACCATTATCACTCCTAATAGCTCACATCGAGTTCAAAGGGAACTCGTTCTGAAGACGCAAAATCAGATTGCAAGCAAAAGAGAAAGTCTCAGTTTTCTCAGCTAAAAAGAAAACCCACGAATATCTCGAAAAGTAGTCAACAACAACAAGCACATACCACTTCCCCCTAACCGAGCTCACCCGAGCCGGACCAACAAGGTCCATGTGTAAAAGCTCTCCAGGGCGCTTGGTCATGACCTGAGTCACTGGATGGTGGGGAGCGGCAACCATCTTCCCATGTCTACAAGAATGGCAAACAAAATCCTTCTCCATGTGCAACTTGGGCAATCCTCGGATTAGGCCAAGTGAACTAAGCCTTGCAAGCAAGTCGAAGCTCAAGTGTCCAAGTCTCCTATGCCACTTCCAAAGATCAGAGGAGGAAGGTCCAGCCACAAGACAACGAGAAGTGCTAAAAGACTCCAAGAAGTTCGCACGAAAGACTTTTCCAAAGGGCGAAATCATACATACAAGATTGCCCTGAGGATCCAAAATACGAATGAGATTCGGTTTAAAACGAATCTCATAGTCATCATCAAAGAGTTGCGAAACAGAAAAAAGGTTAAAATGCAAGTTAGAAACAAGAGCAACATCGCGCAACACAAAGTGCTCATTAACTCGCACTGACCCACGAGACAACACTTTACCTTTGCTATTGTCGCCGAAGGTGATAAACTCCTTTCCGGCGACCGGACTAAGACTGGAGAACCACTTGGCGTTTTCGGTCATGTGCCTCGAGCAACCGGAATCCACCAACCAAACGTTCTCCAATCATTTTACCTACATCAATAAAAAGACATAGGGTGAGCATACGGTCCAACACTGGGGTTAGTGAAGTAGGGAGAATACCAGTGTTGGGCCGGCTGCTCAAAAGAACGGTTAGCAGAAAAACCATTCCTAGCACGCCTACGGGAAGAGCGATCACCATGTAGAGGAAAATGTGGTCCGCTAAGGGAGGAGCGTCCATCGCGATACTCAAAACGCGGTAGGGGAAAACGCTCAACTACAAAGCCACCGCCACGGGGTCCATAGCCCACAACAGCAGGATCCCGCCGGGCATGACCTCCTCGTGGCCTAGGCCTAGGAACTTGAGGTTTTGGACCTCTAGGCCTAGCAGCACGCCTCTGAACATTTGGCACATGTACATCATGGGAAGGATGGTACATGTCCGTGTTGTTCATCTCCTTTGCACGACGTGCCTCTCTCTTGCGCCGAAAGCAAAACTCACTCAAGTGACCATCTCTCCCACAGTGCTCACAATGGTACCTCACCGCTCTCATAGGGGGGTTGTTGGTACTCACGGTAGTGGGTGTGGATCACTTTTCCCTTCTGTGGCATGATCTCCTCTTGGATAGGTGGCATGGTGTCCAACTTGTTTTTCAGGTGGTTGGGCTTGGGATGCCATGTCTGTTTCTTGGGTGGAGCTCTCGGAGGTTCAATAACCATTCCATCCTTGGTGTTAGGTTTGAGAGGCTCTTTGGGTGGAATCTTAGTAAGCTTGGGAGTAGTGATGGAGTTGGGCTTCTCACATGGGTTAAGACCACTCGACTCTCCAATCTTGCCAAAAGATGAAACATCTACACCCTGAGCAAAGCCTACACCTGGACCTCCTGCAGCACGCTTAAACTGGGAGATCATCATCCCAAGCTGCGGCTCACCACTAGAGACCCATGACAATATGGTCCGAAGGTATGTGTTTTCCTCCTCGGTTTGCATCTTGTCATGCTTCATGTTGGCTATTTCCATCTCCAAGCCCTCACACAGAGCACACCTAGCCACACAAGTGCTACCCGAGCTGGCCTCTTCAAGAGACATAATCTTGGCATTCTTCTCTGCCAACTCGGATTGCAAGCCTGCATAGGACTTGCACGCACCCAACAACGAGGATCTAGCCTTAAGCTCATCCACCTCTCCAACCAACGCAACATACTTACCTCTCAAGGTGAGAAGGTCAGTCATGTGCGTGGTGCACATCTCGCACTCAGCCTCCTCAGAAACAACTACGGTGAACTTGGCAAACTCAAGCTCCTTCCTCGTATCCGCCCACTTCTGCCTAAACTCCTTCCACTCTCTAGCAGCACGCCTAAGCAGCTTATCTTGACTAAGAAGAGCGGCAGTAAGCTTCTCGACCTCAGCAGAAAGCTCATTGGGGGTCAGAGATACCTGGGAGGTGTCGTCGTCGTCGTCGTTCTGAGGGATCTCCTCCAGCTCGGCGCCGACCTCCTTGCCGAGGGCCATGGTACAGAAGCCCTCGTTGTCGGCGAAGAAGCAGAGGCTGTTCAGCTTGTCCTCGATCCTCTTCTTCTTCTCGGACTCGTCGTCGCTTGAGGAAGCGGAGTCATCATTCGAGTCATCGACGTCGTTAAACGTGGCGAAGAATGCACGTTGCTCAGCCTGGGCCTTCTCCAAGTACTTCGTCATGATGTACTCCTTGTTGAAGCCGTCCTTCCGCTTGTGCTTCGCGGGGATGTACATCTCCTTGCGCTTGCCGGAGTCGTACTTGTGCCCATGATCCGCCTTGCCGAAGACTTGCTTGTTCTTCTTCGGGCAATTGGCGATGAAGTGGTTGGGGTCGCCGCACTCGAAACATCCCGAACGTCCTCCTCCGCGACAACGGTTCATGCGGTTGTTGTGAAACCGCGAGAACTGGTTGGCGAGCAATGCTAGCTCGTCATCCCCCATGAACTCCAGCTGCTCCTCTGTGACAGAAAGAAGTGAAGAAAGTGCAAATCCTCCAGAGGGGTTAGCAGAAGAGCCAGAAAGCAAAGCCATCGACGGGCCAGAAGGATTTTCATAAGAAGCCCTCGCCATGGCGTCAATCTCACTGGACTTGAGCTTACTAAAGAGCTCGTCGCATGTGAGGGTCTCATAGTTAGGTGATTCGATGATCGCCTGAACTTTGGAATCCCACATCGACCGATCAAGGGTATGTAAAAGCTTCAAAGCCCTCTCATGATCGTCGAAAGGCAACAACTCCTTGTTAGCCCTCATCCTGTTGACAATCACCTGAAAGCGAGCGAATAAACTCTCTATGCTCTCGCCAGGCATATGTCGAAAGTTCTCATACTCCCTCTTGTGTGACTCGTAGAGACGGGATTTGACTTGAGAGGTTCCCTCATGGAAGCGCATGAGAGTCGCCCAAATCTCACGAGCCGTGGGGAGATGAGAAACGCGATCAAACTCAAACATGCTCAAGCATGAGAAAAGAGCATTACGGGCTCGGCTATTGGCATCGTGCTCATCGATCTGATGCTGAGTGGCACGAGCAGCCAAGACCACGTAATCGGCAGAGTTGCAAATATCCCAGATGGAAGCACCCAAACTCTGCAGATAGGCCGACATGCGTATCTTCCAATACGCATAGTTCGTCCCATCGAAAAATGGCGGTTTGCCCACGCCGCGATCCATGTCGCCTTCTGTGGATCTGGAACCGGCTAAGGTGGAAGATCCTTAACCCACTCCGATACCAATTGAAGGACCGAAAGAGCTACCAGAAAGCGACCAGAGGGGGGGGTGAATGGGAGCTTCAAATTTTCCTACCGGAAACTTGTTCACCACTGTCCCGAGAATCACCTCAAGAGCAAACCTAGAGCTTGCAAGTGTCCACGACCCTAGATGTAGGGTGGATGCTTCCGAGAAGCACAGCGGGACACTACACAATCCTAGAAACCCAACACAAAAGACGGAAAGCAAAACCGACAACGGACGAACAAACCACGGACGAACAAACCACGGACGAATCAGTGCTGAAACAGCAGCATCGGAAGCTGGCTAGCATCCGATGCCCTAACACCGGAAGCGTCCGATGTGAACAGGACGTTTCTAGAACCTTACTGGACTGGCATCGGACGCTGCTACAGTGAAAACTTAGCGTCCGATGCTTGACCTCCGGCGCGTCCGATGACAACGGACGCTCCGTTGGTCAGTGTCTGATGCTCCTTTAAAATCACTGTCAGATGATACGTGGCAACGGACGCTCCGATGGTATGAACTTCAGCGTCCGATGCTCACGAACAGAGCGTCCGATGGTCCCGAATCAGCACTGTTCTTCCGCGAAATTCACTCGATCTCCTCCGAATCAAAAGCACTAAGGCTTAGATTTGGTATGAGGAGTTCCAAGGAGGTTAGTGAGCTATCCCAAAAGAATCATGACTCGAACCTAAATCCAAATCGATGAATCGGAAGAAATCGGGACAAAAGGAGCAAAACTCAATCCAACACAAAAATTGACCGATCTACTAGCTCGTGGGGTTAGAGATGATTTCCTTCGGTGGAAAGAAGTGCCTCACGATCAAGAACATCTAGATTCAAACGGATTTGCAAGAGACGCACCAAGTAGAGAGATCAATCAACGGGAAAATCGTGGAGAAAAAGCAAAACGCGAAGAACAACTCCAAAACACGAATCACAACCACGAATTGCAATGGTGTAGCTACCACATGCTACAACAGTGAGATTACGGTCTCACTTCCTCAAAATGTCACGAACACAGAGGTATGGTTCTCTTCTCTATGGATCTCAGTTCGCTACAGCAGAGGATGGGGAGAGCAGGAAAACCTAGAAGGCAAAATAGCAAATGACTGAGATAGGAAGGGAGGTGGGTGTCTCCCTCTACTTATCCTAATTCTATTTCCCACTCTACCCCTAGTTATTTACAGAGCAAACCAGCCAAACCCTAAGGCTATTCTGGGCCAACTCGTGGTAGATGGTGATCCGACGGCCACGCCCGCACAACTGGTAGCGTTGCCTCGACGCAACCTCACCGATTGCCGCCACGTGCCACCACCGCTCTGCTTGTCCTTTTCCCGGACTTCGCCCCCAGTTTTGAGGCCCAAACCGGGAAACCAGCCTTCACGACCAACCCCCGGTTTTGAGGCCCAAACCGGGAAACCAGCCGTCCATCGCTTGAGTTTTGTGGCCCAAACTCAGAAACCCGCAGCGCCCAGGTTTTGAGGCCCAAACCTAGAAACCGTCCTCAGCCCGAGTTTTGTGGCCCAAACTCGGAAACCATCAGCGCCCAGGTTTTGAGGCCCAAACCTAGAAAACCGTCCACTCGTTGGTTTTTCTGTGGCTCAACCACCAAACCGAGCCATCGAGGGGATGCACCGCCCGTGCACCCCGTCCACCGACACGTGTCCCCAGGTCCTCGACCCAAGCAACAGCATGCCCACAAGTCTTCGCTCGTCGCTGTCCAGGCTGTCAGCCACCACAGCTGATCCTTAGGCCACCGGTCCCTCAGTCCAAGCCTCACGCCCGCCCTTCGCCACTCTCGATCCATCGGCACGACACGTCTCTACTTGACCTTCACCTTGCCTTCGATCACTGTATCCGTGCTCGACACCTGCACAACACAAGCCAAAGAACATGCGCATTATCCCAGTTGACAATCACTCATCACTCGAGACTCGGCATACACCCATGTATCCGCAATCTCCCCCTTGATGAGTGCATTGTCAACTACCAACACAAATCATAAAGGGATAGAGGAAGGAAAGAAGAAGGAGAGAGAGCTCGACCAAATGACCCAAAAGCATAACAAAGCCGAAGAAGGTCAAGTGGAAAGAGCAAGAGAACCTGGTCCCCAAAGACATGGGCAACGGCTCGACGCAACCAAGCAAAGCAAAGCTAGCCCTCAAGAAGAGGTAGAACAGGCTCAACACCACTAGCGAGAAAGCTCGATACCAATTGAAATACCAATTGAAATTCAAGCAAAATAGAGCTAGCCCTAAAGACGAGGCAGAATGGGCTCAACACCGCTAGTGAGAAAGCTCCATACCAACTGAAGAAATGCCAATTGAAAAGCAAAAGAGCTCGATACCAAATGAAGAGCACATTGACAAAAGCGCTAGTCCCTCAAGAAAGAGGCAAAGGCTCAACACAACTAGGTACCAAAAATGCTCTGAACCAATTAGAGACTCCTGAAAAGCTCTGAATCAATTGGAAAATCCAAAATCTGAAAGATCCGAGTTAGCTCAAACTCCCCTCCAATAGTGCACACAACCAGGAAATCTCCCCCTTAGTTGATCTTATGATTTGAGAGAATTTCTCCCCCTTAGTTGAAAATGCACTATCAAGTAGCTCCCCTCTAAATGCATATGAGTCAAAATGCAAGTTAGCAGCTTCAGGAATATAGTCGATAGAATGAGAAGATGCTCGAGAAAATGCTGACCCGATGACTCAATAATATGCACAGAATGCTAGCAAAGGCTCAAACTGACCACCAAATACGAAATCTGAACATTGGAGCAGAATGAGCAATTTTCAGCCAAAAAGGTATTCACCATCAAAATAGCACTAAACATGTATAGACAGGAAGTCAAACAAGTGCTAAACATGTATACAAGGTGAACTACCCCTAGCAAGGTTCAATCATCATGCCATAGAATGAAACATAGACTTGTGTATTCAAATTTTATCGGAGTTGCAGCGGTTAAA
Organism: Coix lacryma-jobi var. lacryma-jobi; assembly: GCA_009763385.1. NCBI lineage: Eukaryota > Viridiplantae > Streptophyta > Magnoliopsida > Poales > Poaceae > Coix > Coix lacryma-jobi. The sequence goes on from CM019826.1 coordinate 36,921,363, forward strand.
TTACACAAGTTCAAATTTCAGCATGTGATTGCGAGAGGTTGAAAGCTTGTCATTGCCTCACTTTTCAACTGTGTGAAGCCTATGCAGAAGAAATCAGAAGCTTAAAGCAACAGTTTCGGTCATACACTACACAGCTCAAGTTTAACTCAAAGTGCAATGAGAGACAGTCTCGATACTGTGATGTGCTGACAAGCAATCCCATCTCGATCTTTCCAAATCACTTAACTTGGTTCATGTTTAAAACAGAATATGAACATACCAAGTAAGTGAATGACTCAGAACTAGAGACATAACAACTTAGCATATATGAACAACACAAATGATTTCAACAAATTCTGCACATGCTAGTTGCATATCTCAATGGTGAACATTTTCAAGTTTTATGTTCATTAAGCAAGTTCACCATTCATAAAATAGCTCAGCTCACAACATGTATCACTGATCAGAAAGAGCATAAGCTACAAGCATCATCATGAAGCATCGGAGCATACACTCTACAGAACATAGTCACGTTCTAAAGATTATATACATGAAGCTCTGAATGTAAATATGCAAGATGAAATGCAAAGATTCATGATGAAACCAACTGAAAGACAAAGAGTCAGTCTATAATACACGAACCAAAATGTTTCCCCCGTCTAAAAGGGGAAACACACACCAAGCTCACCTCTCAATCTAGCAAAATTTGATTGGTCTAAAGGCTTGGTGAAAATATCAGCCAACTGATGATGAGTATCGACATGGCGAAGGTCGATATCACCCTTCTCATAGTGGTCTCACAGAAAATGAAAGCGCACATCAATGTGTTTGGTCTTAGAATACAACACGGGGTTCTTAGCAATGCTAATAGCACTCATGCTGTCACAAAGCAAAGGAACGCGAGAAAAGCTCAGACCAAAATCACGCAAAGTGGCCATCATCCAAAGCATCTGGGAACAACAACTAGCCGCAGCAACATACTCAGCCTTCGTGGTAGACTGGGCGACACTAGACTGCTTGCGAGAAGACCAAGATACAAGAGAAGAACCAATAAACTGGCAAGTCCCAGAAGTGGACTTGCGATCAAGTCGGCAACCAGCAAAATCGGCATCGGAATAACCGCAAACGGAGAGGGTGGAGGAAGCAGAATACCAAATCCCAAATTCTGGAGTGAAGCATAAGTACCTCATAATGCGCTTGACTGCCTGACAGTGAGAGGTGCGCGGCGACGACTGAAATCGCGCGCAAAGACGCACCGTGAACTGAATGTCTGTTGATGGTCCTTAAACACCTGTTTTACCATCAACATTTGACCCTAAAGTCCACCAAAAAGGCATGAAATGTAGTCAAATAGGTTTCAAACTAACCAAATTCCACATGTCCATAGAATTTTATTTGAATGCAGGATTTGAACCAAATTTGGACATATGAACCCACCAGAGGCCAAGCCCACTCAGCAGGGCCCAAATGGGCCTAAGGGGGGTGGCGCCCGCCACCCCTAGGTGGCGCCCGCCACCTCTAAGTGGCGCTCACCACTTGGGTTGGCCCAAGCTCCACTCCCTGCCACGTCACCGATCCGTGTGACCTCCCCAAGGCCAAATCTTGGCCCTTGGTCACTAGGTCAGTGGCATCGGACGGCTGAGGATGAAGTGGCGTGGATCAAGGCTGAATGGCGGTTGCTAGGACATGCAACCGACCTCCAAACCGCCTTGGACAACCACCTGGATGCCGTTGAAGCCAAGGCGGTGCATCCAACGGTGAGGGAGGTGGCGGCCGCCACCTACGGCTGGCGCCCGCCACTAGGGTTAGCCCTAGGTCGGCTGGCTGCCCCCTATAAGTACCCCCCTCACTCCTCAAGGCTATAAATACCCCCTTGGTGACACTACTTCATTCGTACCAGTACCATCTCATCCCAAGAGAAGCAAAGCAAGAGAAGCAAGTGAGAGTTAGGTTAGAAGCTCAGAGAGCTTAGGCAAGTAGGTTAGCTAGTAGAGAGAGTATAGCTCTAGTGCCCTCGCTACAGCGCGGCTCTTAGTTTAGCACAGCTCAGCCTAAGTTCTTGGTAAAAGGAGTGTAGAGCTTGCTAAGAGAGAAGCGGGTGCAAGAGACTGGCATCGGAGGTCGGTTGATTTCCCGGCGTCTCTGGTCTGGTTTGCTCTCTTGTATCTCAGGTACATTTATCTTTATCTCAGTATTACTTTAAGCATTACTTTCAGTACTACTTTTAGTATTACTTTATCAAGTACTTTGAGTGTGACCTAGCTATCCTACAGTTCAATTCACTTAGCCATAGTAGTTAATCTCTAGTGAGCTTAGTGTTTGATCTTCGCCAATAGGTTGCTTAGTTAGTTTAGTGTTTATCTTATTAAGTCAAGTGTTTGCTCTGACGTCCGCAAGGGTGTCTCTATTCAAAGCTAGGGTAGAGATAGTTAGAATATAGTTAAGCGTGGTGCTTAGTTATAGACTTACCTTCAGATACGGCTGGACCCCCGGATAGCTGTGGTAGCAAGCAGGTGGTGACAGCCCTGTGTGCCTTGAATTCCACCACGTAGTTGGCCCAGTTTAACAGTAAGGCTCGTTGTGCTAGCGTTCAACCTAAGTAAGTGGTAAAGGCTAGTACGCCTCGATACTTGACAAGATAGGAATAAAACTATACTTAACTTAGTTGCTTTATTGTCTTTTGCCTGCCTTGCTTTGTAACTATCTTGCTTCGTAGTTATCTTGCTCTGTGGTTATCTAGGATTAGTTATCAGTAGTTAGTAGTTATTAGTTAGTTATCTTTAGTTACCCCTTTATCTACCCATCCATCCACCTTACCTTAGCCACCCATTTCATCCTTACCTATCCACCCATACATTCTTTCTAGCCTTCCATCCTCTCTTTTCCCTTCTCCCCTTTTTCCTTTTCTCTTTTCTTCGACTCTCATCCCCTCCTTGACTCAACTGATACACCACCCTAGCCTTCCCTTGGGATCAAATAAATCGACACCTGGTACTCCCAAGCGAAGTGCTACTACGATAGTTCTGTGCGCTTGCAGAATCTCCTCCTGGTAGATTGCAATCTCTCTAGCTAGCTCCTACTAGTGTCGGGATTGACAACCCCGCTTGGCATTAGTAGATAGCTGCTTTAGCTCCACTCCTTTAGGTATAGTGACCGGTCTTGCTTCAAGCATTTCTGACGCCGTTGCCAGGGATAGACTCCACAGTCTATTCCTAGTAACAATGTTAGCAAGTGCCAACAAGCATTCCTGGGCCGTTACCGGGGATAGTTGCCTAGCTCTATCTTTAGTGAAGCTAAGAACTACCAACAATGTCCGGGCGTGTCGCCGTCAGGTACAACATCGACCCGATCATACTCTGGTACTCCTTCTGGTCCACAGCTTCTCCATCCACATCCGCATCCAGGGCCGTCGTGGTCGACATGGGTGTTGGAAGAGGCTTGGCCTCACCCATATCGAACTTCTTCAGGATGTCCTTGGTATACTTACCCTCACGAACGTCCCCTCTCGGGATTGCTTGATTTGCAACCCGAGGAAAAACGTCAACTCGCCCATCATGCTCATCTCAAACTCCCTGCTCATAGTGTCTACAAACTTGGCAACCAAAGCGTGAGAAGAACCACCGAAAATGATATCATCCACGTAAATCTGGACCAAGAGAGGGTCATTGCCTTGCTTCAGGAGAAAAAAGCGTTTTATCCACACATCCCATTTTAAAACCCTTAGCAAGCAAAAAGGGTTTCAACCTATCATACCAGGCTCTAGGGGCTTGTTTCAAACCCATATAAAGCTTTGTGAAGTTTAAAAACATGGTTTGGAAACTTGGGATTTTCGAAACCGGGGGGTTGTTTCACATACACCTCCTCTTCTATGTAGCCATTTAGGAAGGCACTCTTGACATCCATTTGAAAAAGTTTAAACCCTTTGGATGCAGCAAAAGCCAAGAGAATCCTAATTGCCTCCAAACGAGCTACAGGAGCAAATGTCTCCTCATAGTCTATCCCCTCCTTCTGACTATACCCCTGGGCTACAAGTCTGGCCTTGTTTCTCACAACATGGCCATCTTCTCCTTGTTTGTTTTTGAAAACACATTTTGTCCCAATAGGGTGACACTCAGGAGGAAGAGGAACAAGAACCCAAACCCGATTTCTCTCAAAGATTTCAAGCTCCTCATGCATGGCATTGACCCAATCTGGATCAGATAAAGCGTGTCCAACATCTCGGGGTTCAAAATCAGCAACAAATGCAGAATGAGCAAAGTGAGAGATTTGTTGTGACCTTGACCGAGTAACACGTTCGCCGATGCTGTCGATCATCTGTTGAGGCGGGTGTTGGCGCTGGATGTGTCGTAGCGCCTGCCGAGCTGAAGAGACCTCCCCCTCAACAGCAGCTGGTGCCTCCTCGGGTACAAAAGGTACCGCTCGAGGTGGCGGATCCCACGGCCCCCAGGTAGTCGAAGAAGAAGGGTCGGGGCCGTGAGTGGTAGTAGAGGCCGCTCTTTGCGGCACAGCAGGTGGAGGTGGTGCTAGGTCATTCATCCCTTCAGCACCCTCGTCCTCATCATCAAAAAGAGGCTCGCCAACCTCATGATCACCTGCACGCTCAAAACGAGAAGAAGGATAAACCATGGTCTCGTCGAAAGTGACATCGGATGTTTCCATGACTCGGTTAGTATCAAGGTAAAATACACGATATGCACGAGTATGAGTGCCATAACCCAAAAATACATCGTCAGAAGAACGAGACTCAAATTTGTTCAGGTTGCCTTTCTTAAGTATAAAACAGTGGCAACCAAAAACTCTAAAATAACTCACCTTGGGCTGTCTTCCAAAACACAACTCATAAGAAGTCTTTTTCAAGAAAGCTCGAAGAAAAATGCGATTGGAAATGTAGCATGCAGTGCTCATAGCTTCGGCCAAATATCGCCTAGGAGTCCTATGCTCATCGAGCATCGTCCTGGCCATCTCAACAAGGGTCTGATTCTTTCTCTCTACAACACCATTCTGTGGCGGTGTGTAGGGGGAAGAAAACTGATGCTCTAAACCCAAAGAGTTACAAAACTTCTCAAAATCCAAGTTCTTAAACTCGGAACCATTATCACTACGGATAGCTCGCATTGAGTTCAAAGGGAACTCATTCTGAAGATGCAAAATCAGATTGCAAGCAAAAGAGAAAGTCTCAGTCTTCTCAGTCAAAAAGAAGATCCACGAATATCTCGAAAAGTCATCAACAACAACAAGCACATACCACTTCCCCCCAACCGAGCTCACCCGAGCCGGACCAACAAGGTCCATGTGCAAAAGCTCTCCAGGGCGCTTGGTCATGACCTGAGTCACTGGATGGTGGGGAGCGGCAACCATCTTCCCATGTCTACAAGAATGGCAAACAAGATCCTTCTCCAAGTACTTCGTCTTGATGTGTTCCTTGTTGAAGCCGCCCTTCCGCTTGTGCTTCGTGGGGACGTACTTCTCCTTGCGCTTGCCGGAGTCATACTTGTGCCCCTAATCCGCCTTGCCAAAGACTTGCTTGTTCTTCTTCGGGCAATTGGCGATGAAGTGGTTGGGGTCGCCGCACTCGAAACAACCTGAGCGTCCTCCTCCACGGCGACGGTTCATGCGGTTGTTGTGAAACCGCGAGAACCGGTTGGCGAGCAAGGCCAACTCGTCATCCCCCATGAACTCCAGCTGCTCCTCTGTGACAGAAAGAAGTGAAGAGAGTGCAAATCCTCCAGAGGGGTTAGCAGAAGAGCCAGAAAGCAAAGCCATAGGTGGGCCAGAAGGATTTTCATAAGAAGCCCTCACCATGGCATCAATCTCACTGGACTTGAGCTTACTGAATAGCTCGTCGCATGTGAGGGTCTCATAGTTCGATGATTCGATGATCGCCTGAACCTTTGAGTCCCACACTGATCGTTCAAGAGTATGCAAAAGCTTCAAAGCTCTCTCATGATCGTCGAAAGGCAACAGCTCCTTGTTAGCCCTCATCCTGTTGACAATCACCTGAAAGCGAGCGAATAAACTTTCTATGCTCTCGCCAGGCATGTGTCAAAAGTTCTCATACTCTCGCTTGTGCGACTCGTAGAGACGGGTTTTGACTTGAGTGGTTCCCTCATGGAAACGCATGAGGGTAGCCCAAATCTCCCGAGCCGTAGCGAGGTGAGAAACGCGATCAAACTTCGTCATGCTCAAGCATGAGAAAAGAGCATTGCGGGCTCGGCTATTGGCATCGTGCTCATCGATCTGATGTTGAGTAGCACGAGCAGCCAAGACCACGTAATCTGCAGAGTTGCAAATATCCCAGATGGAAGCACCCAAACTCTAAAGATAGGCCGACATGCGTATCTTCCAATATGCATAGTTCGTCCCATCAAAGAACGACGGTTTACCCATGCCGCGATCCATGTCGCCTTCTGTGGATCTGGTACCGGCTAAGGTGGAAGATTCTTAACCCGCTTTGATACCAATTGAAGGACCGAAAGTGCTACCAGAAAGCGACCAGAGGGGGGTGAATGGGAGCTTCAAAATTTTTTTCAGAAACTTGTTGCCTCTGTCCCAAAGAATCAACCCCAAGAGCAAACTTAGAGCTTGCAAGTGTCCATGACCCTAGATGTAGGGTGGATGCTTCCGAGAAGCACAACGAGACACTACACAACTCTAGAAACCCAACGCAAAAGCCGGAAATCAAAACCGACAACGGACGAACGAACCACAGACGAAAACGTGCGAAGCTGTTCTGATCGGACTCTCAGGAGCGTCCGGTCAGTCAGGATCGGACGCGTCCGGTCGATAAAAACCAGGTTCGGAACCTTACTGTTTGTGACCGGACTCAGCGGTGAGCAGCGTCCGGTCAAGAGCCGAGCGTCCGGTCACACACAGACGCAAAAGTGAATAGTGCAAGCGTAGCGTCCGGTCAAAAACACTCCGAGCGTCCGGTCAGTTACACAGATAAGATCTCGCTGCGCGTTCAATGACCAGACTCACAGGGAGCGTCCGGTCACTCCGATTTTGTACTGTCCGTTCACCGATTCGACTTGATCTCACCCAAAACGAATCCTCTAAGGATCAAACTTGGTGAGAGGAGTCACAAGGAGGATAGTGAGCTACCTCTAAGAGATCATGGCTCGAACCTATCTCCCAATCGATGAATCATAGAATTTCGGGGGAAGGGAAGAAAAGTTGATCCAAAACGAAAACCGATCGATCTACTTGTTCATGAGGTATGAGTTGATTCAAATGGTTTTGCAAACGGAGCAATGTAGAAGGAGAACGATCAACGAGAAAATCATGGAGAAAAAGCAAAACGCGAAGAACAACTCCAAAACGCGAATCACAGCCACGAATTGCAACGGTGTAGCTACCACACGCTACAACAGTGAGATTACGGTCTCACTTCCTCAAAATCTCACAAACATAGAGGTATGATTGTCTTCTATGTGGATCTCAGTTCGCTACAGCAGAGGATGGGGAGAGCAGGAAAACCTAGAAGGCAAAATAGCAAATGACTGAGATAGGATGGGAGGTGGGTGTCTCCCTCTACTTATCCTAATTCTATTTCCCACTCTACCCCTAACTAATTACAGAGCGAGCCAGCTAAACCCTAGGGTTATTCTGGACCAACTCGTGGTAGGTGGTGATCCGACGGCCACGCCCGCACAACTGGTAGCGTTGCCTCGACGCAACCTCCCCGATTGTCGCCACGTGCCGCCACCGCTCTGCTTGACCTTTTCCTGGACTTTGCCCCGGGTTTTGAGGCCCAAACCGGGAAACCAGCCTTCACGACCAACCCCCGGTTTTGAGGCCCAAACCGGGAAACCAGCCGTCCATCGCCTGAGTTTTGTGGCCCAAACTCAGAAACCTGCAGCGCCCAGGTTTTGAGGCCCAAACCTGGAAACCGTCCTCAGCCCGAGTTTTGTGGCCCAAACTCGGAAACCATCAGCGCCCAGGTTTTGAGGCCCAAAACTGGAAACCGTCCACTCGGTGGTTTTTCTTTGGCTCAACCACCAAACCGAGTCGTCGAGTGGATGCACCGCCCGTGCACGCCGTCCACCGACACGTGTCCCCAGGTCCTCGACCCAAGCAACACCGTGCTCACAAATCTTCGCTCATCGTTGTCCCAGGCTGTCAGCCACCACAGCTGATCCTCAGGCCACCGGTCCCTCAGTCCAAGCCTCACGTCCGCCCTTCGCCACTCTCGGTCCATCGGCACGGCACGTCTCTACTTGACCTTCACCTTGCCTTCGATCACTGTATCCGTGCTCGACACCTGCACAACACAAGCCAAAGAACATGTGCATTATCCCAGTTGACAATCACTCATCACTCGAGACTCGGTATACACCCATGTATCTGCACATTGTCCAAGACATCAAGACAAGAAGTGGGAAGTTATCTTCTCTTCTAATCAAGAGCTAGCTTGGGAGATAAGAATGTGCGACTACAACAATAGCAAGATCTACAAATCCAACACATGAACATGTTGTTTGGGAGTCCATCTACCTCACACGGCAGCCTGGGAGATACGATTCCTTTGTCTAGATGTGTTTCACAATCAAGGGGAGGAAGGAGAAATCCAGCTTCAAGACATATTGATCTCCTACTCACCACTTTGATCAGTACAAACCACTAGATGCTGCCGCAGTCGAGAAGAAGAATATGATCCACCACTCATTCTTGGAAGATCATTCTTGAACACCATCAATATCATCTATGTCGGATCTAAAGAAGTCAACTCTTGGATCTTTCGCTACATCTTCAATAGCAACACCACTTAAGAGTAGCCGAAGAGAAGCAAGAGGAGACATCGAAAGAAGAACCAACTGCCAAGAATTGAGGAGGGCATCATGAAGGATAAAGCCACTGCACCACAAGAATTAGAAGATGGAGAGATAGTATGTGAGCCAGCAAATCAAGAAAATTAGCCGATAAGATCCCCATCATGTAGACACTGTTGAGAGAACAAGTCTCAGTCATGACACTAAAAGACAAAGACTCTCATGGAGGCACTCGAGTAGCAACTCTAATTTCAAGTCTCTTGATAACCCAATAATTAAAGGGAAATCAAGAAACATTGACAAGAGAAGAATGTGGAATTGTCCCTACATCCTCATAGTACAGAATTAATACAAGAAAAAGAGAGGATCCTAGTCAGCATACTCGAGGAACAATGCGCCTTCACTGATAAGTCGACACATAGAGAAGGAAGGTCGGTACCTCTAAAAATGATTCCACCGTGATCTTCCCCCTCTCAATCACACTGTGAGACAAACAAGAGAAGACAAGTCATTCATGAACAACAACCAGCTAGACAAGAGAAGCTTCCACAAGGTGGTTCGACACATCACTCTTCCATGATAATAACATTTCAAGGTAAGTGACCATCACTTTAAAAGTTTCTATTTGATTCTAGTATGAACATAAGTAAATAACTAAACATGTTTAAGTTACACCTTTCTTGATCCAACCTAATTAACTAAACATGTTCAGTCCTTTGATCTTTGTTCCTAGCTTTACTCTCTTGAATCTCACTGTCTTAACTAAATGAGCTAAAATGTTGTGCATCTAACCTTTGGAAGATGATAAAAAAATCAACACTTTATGCATAGATTATCCTTCCTTGTGTTAAGTAATCTGATCTGTTAAATATTTTAAGATGCTACTTTCATGCTCATCTTCTGATCCTATCACTCATGTTAAGATTGAATAAAACACATAAACAACAAGTTTATCTTGTGCAATGTGACTAAGGTTAGAGAGGAATGAACAAAACTTTTGGTTTTGTTGGTGTTTTTATCACCAACAGAGCCCATGCACTTGATCTCTACCTTGTCTTTATGAGCAGGACACACTTTTGAGCAAAACATGAAGAAGTTTATCACTCCCAAATTCTACAGAGTGAAGGTCCTAGATCTAAAAGAACATGCACACTAAGCAAGATGCTGTCACCTTCTACAATTAACGCTTCACTTCAAACTGCTGGGCAAACGAAGAACATGGGTGACACCATATCAAGAGGCATAGACAAGAAGGAATGGTGGAAGACGTTATAGTCAGAATTAGAGGTCATGAAGTCCCCACAGACTTCATGATCCTCGACATGGGAGAATACGATGATGTCCACCTCATCCTAGGAAGACTGTTGCTCTACACTACAAGTGCAATCATCTACATGAAGCAAGAGGAAATCCATTTTCACTTTCCTGGAGAAAAGGTACGATGCTACTTCATCAATTACATACCCAATGAAGCACCCAAGAAGAACAGAAGTGAAAGACGCTGCTCTCAACACCAAAGAAGACAAGTCATCAAGAATAGAGAGGCCAATCATGAAGAAGAAGCTGTCAACGCTGTCCCAGAAAAGAAAGAAGAAGAAACCTCAAGACAGTGAACCACAGGAAGTGAAGACTTAGACCAAGATAGTATGGAAGAAAAAGTCCGCACCTAAGAGGTACAATCAATAACAACTTTCCAAACGTCTGACATATCTTGGGAGGTCTGAACCAAGGGAAGGTCCGGTTTGTCGGACCTAAATATCCGAACCTTTGGCAAAAGGTAAAAATTGGTAGTTATCCTCATATTTACTTTCCTGTATATTTCTCATATTTAATCCATAATCATTTCTTGTATCATCATATTTAATTCACAAATATTTTAATTTCTGCATTGCATTAGAAAAGAAAATAAAAATATTTTACTTATTACACTGTATTAGAAACTATGAAGCCCCATGTGAATAATTCTATGGTGTGTAAAAACTCATAGGAATGTTCACCGTGGTGGCATAAAAAATATAATAAATAAAAATAAATATGCATGCATTCATCCTGTTGTATTTTCTTTTGCATCATAAAAAATATTAAAATACAAAAATATTGAGAAAGAGATCTTACTGAAATTCTGGACAACTAAAGCTTGAATGGCCAACCACTAATGCTTAATCTGTTCCACAAGTTTTGTTGTCTATTTGAGTTTCAAAGGATTTGAAAGGCCAAGAAAAGCTGGCAAGCAAGTGAATGTTTCATCCACTACTGGAGCACTGTTTCAATAACCATCAACATCAATCAAAGCTCTGATAGAGGAAGGACATATCCACTGTCAGTCTGCTACATTGCAAGACCGAACGAATACGTCAATATTTAGCTTGGGGGAAGTCATCCCATGTATCCACGTAAGTATCTTTATCCTCTTAAGTTTTTTATTCTATAAATAAAAAAATGTGAGCACATGAAGGCTCACCATTAAATAAAAAAGAACAAAAATATGTGGGCACATAAAGGCTCGCCCTTAATTAAAAAAGACAAAAAAATGGGCACATGAAGACTCAACGCTACTAAGGAAACCAGCTTGGGGGAGACGCGCCCCTGTTTTCTTCGTGATTCAGATATGTCTTTATTATTATTATTATTATTATTAGTTTTTATATCATATCTTAAAGTGTGTTAGATTAAATAAATAAAATAGTGTGTTTAGTTTGTTTTAAGAAGTTGATGACCAAAGAAGAACTTTCTCTCTATAATCTTTTGCATGGAAATGATGAATAGTTGCTCTATTTAATTTCTTTCAAGCACCTAGCCTTCAAAAGCATGAGTTCTCCTAATTAATAATGATGCCTTAAAATAAAATTAAATGTATGGATGGCAAATACTTGATCCAAGTTCTACGTAATTGGGATATGACATGTGATGATCTAAGCTGCTATTATCTCGTTCTAAACAACACTAAAGTTCTAGAGATTTCTCAATATGAATATGACTAATAATTACATTGAGTTAAATTAAGCTTTGTGACCCTGTGAGATGTTATCATGCTTTTGAATCAAGATCGCTTACACATTTCATCCATCTTCTGTATAAATGCTCATAATTATTTGTTGCTATCCTCTCAGAAGTTTATTGAAAACATGTGGCTATTAAAAAAGAGAAAAACAAAAAAAGAGAGAAAATAAGAGAAAAAATATGAGGAAATACAAAGGGACAAGTGTCCGAAACCTCAAAAAGATAGATCTTGAGGAAATAAAAAAGGACAGGTGTCCTGAACTTCAAAAAAAATGTCAAAAAAAGGGGGCACGTGCCCGATAGTAGAATTAGCCTGATAGCCATATGTCCCTGATAAACAGAAGAGAGTGATATATTCAAAAGAGCATCCGACTCTATTTTCTATACACATGCACTTCTTGATTTAATGGTTGGTTGACTTTCCCTTTGGATCCATTGTTTAATTTGACAACACATGTATTAAAGCTTTTGAAAATTTATTAAAACTCCGGGATAAAGGTGAAGTGAAAGAGCTAGAGACATGGTGCTTGATTTGATCGTTCTATCTTTTAATTACTCAAGATCTAAGGTAAAACTAAAAAGCTCCATGAAGAATAACATGATATATTTTCGGAGAACTTTTGTTTAACAACAGGTATACTTGTGGGAAGTGAAAATATTATAGCAACTCCTGATCTATTGTTAAGTTTTGGCTTTGCTAAGGGACTAGCAAAGGGTAAGCTTGGGGAACTTGTTGACGGTCCTTGCAGTGAATATTATATCATCAACTAATGCATAGAATGATATGAAATGAACCAAAAAGCATAGTTCTAGGGTTGGATTCTAACAAGTTCTACGAGTTGTGTTGTTCTCACTTGTTTTGCAGGTTATCAATATTTCACCATATAAAAGTATCTCAAGTGATAAAACAGAGCACACCATTGCGAAGAGCTCGTCGATACAATCGAAACAGACATATTGGATACGGCTTGGAAGCTTCTAGAACAACCTGGAGTGATAACCAAGCAACATAATTCAGGGGCTAAACTGGCAGATTCCACAACTTTGGTGAATTACTGTTTTCCAGGGAGTTTTCCAGCAGATGGAAAGACGTAGAGTCCCACTCCAACACGATGAATCACGCAAACAGATGGCAAGTCGCGTTAGGGCAACAAGGGAGGTTCCAGAAGACACCACGTCGAAGCAGGGACATGTTGGCTGACAGGTGGGGCCGACCGGCCCCACCCCTAGGCCGGCCGGCCTGGGCCAGGAAGCCCCTCGGCCCATCTTTGTGGAGCGTGCCCTAATCGACCTCCTCGACACATCTCAACCCTTGTTCAAGGTTGGTTTGATCTGAGGGCTGCGGTTCATCCATAAGGGCTATAAAACCAGACCTAGACCCCCCTGGGGAGGCATCTCCATCATCATCTTCATTATTCATCTATATATCAAACCCTAGGTTTTCAAGTAGAAGTAGAGATCCCTCTAGTTGATTTAAATCTAGTTCTAGTTCTAGTTCTAATTCTAATTCTAGTTCTAGTTCATCTAGTTGTAGAGAGTTATCCCAAGATTAGAATTAGAAGAGAGAGAGAGAGAGAGAGAGAGAGGTATTAGAGGAGGATTAGAAGGAGCTCCGGCCTGTCGGATCTACTTCTTCAGCTTGTACCTGCGGATTAAGAGCTTGGATCAGGATATTCTTCGATCTTCAACTTCTAATTACTAGTAAGTGTTCTTGTTCTTATTATTCTTCTGGCTTGCAACTCTAATTAGAGTAGTCTAATCTAGTCGCTCTAGAATTAGATGAGTTATCGTCGTGTAAGCGTGATGCTTAGACTCGATTAATTGCATAGTGTATCCTATATTCCAGACCGGTGGTAGCTCGCGAGGGTGACTCTTATAGCCTTGTTGAATCTTCCATAGTCCACCTCCCGTATATAGGACAAGCAGGAGTATATTACTTGGGAACAACCATACTCTGGATGTGGTCTCCCAACGTAATCCATAGTTGAATAATAATCGCATGGCTTCCTAAGATTAGACCTGGTAACCCTAGATATCCCCTTTATCTTTTGTGTTCTCATCTTTGCTAGTGCTCAGGAATAGACTTAAGACAATCACCCCGTTCCTCTGGGTTCGATATAAAACTGGGTCTACATCCGGTGAAGTGCGGGTATCTAATCTGTGCGGTTGCAGATTTATCTCTTGTGTTCTGATAACATACCTAAGCTTTTCTAGTGACGTTGCCAAGGTAGCTCTTGGTAGCGACGGTAGTAAGTGTCAACAGCTTGCTGGTAGGATGGTGATTCAAACCAGGTGGATTCCCGTGGCGGTTTTGTTCCCGCCCCCAGGTTGGGTGTGTCCTCAGGACCGACGGTTTTGGCCCAACTCCATTGGGTGATGGGCTTCTGCCTCCGCAGGGAAGAGAGTTTGCAAAGTGAAGCGCTCGGCCCATCTGCCGAGGCTTAGCTGGAAGGCCCAGCAGAGCCCAGGTGGTTCGACCTCGTTCAGATGTGTTGCCTTAGTCGATTTCTTTTAGGTGCCCCTTATTTTGGTACCCGACACATTTGTCTTGGAAACCGAGAGATGAAACTATACATTGAGACTGTCCTTAGTAGAGATTTGGATTCCTCTAAAAATATTTTAGATTCAGTACTCACTAGAATATTTCCCTGCTGAATCAAAATCACTTTATAAAATTGTTTAATTAGCTCGCTGGATTTTTGGAACTAAAATTAAAATATGATAAAACCAATTCATTTTTATATGAAAGAGAAATGTTTCTAAGTGCCAAAGAAGGCTTAATAGATTGTGCTAAAGGTTTTCTTTATCCTATTTGAAGTATTTTGTTCTTATAAAACTATGGGTGTTCTTTTAGCAGCCGCAATAAGAAACGACTAAAGCATACAAAAATGTGGAGGTTGTATTATCTGAAATGGTTATGTTGATCATGTAAAGAAAGTAGAGATAAAACCTATATGGTGAGGGGTTTGTGTTGGATTTATTACGGGCCAAGCCCATTTAAATCTAATAATAAATCAATAACTCTATGGTGTGTAATTGTAGAAATTAATGTTTGTACCCGATTGTAAGTTAAAGGGACGTTGACTCAACTTATATGGTTGGAATTATTTCATCTAAATTGAGAAGTTGAGAAACGGACAAAGGCAACCACACGCGCGCGCCGCCGCCGCCGCCCGGGCTCAGGCTCGGGCCGTGGCGTGGGCGAGGCGAGGCGAGTTAACTTTTTAGCCCCCACTAATCATGGGAGTTACAACTCTTTGCCTGCCTGACTCCTAGCCTTCCTTCTTCTAACGGCCTCTTCACCTTCGCCTTCCCTGTAGTGCAGCCGCACATAGGGGATATAGGGGCGCCCCTTCTTCCATCTCTCTCTTGGCTCAACCCGAGAACACGGAACAAACTCCAGAACTTGATTCCACTGCCCGAAGGTTTCCCCATCTCATAACTCTGCGCGCACGGAGGAGCAAGAGGGCAGGTGCCTCCTAAGCCCTTGCCATTCGGGACCTTGCACGAGGGATCGACAATTAGTTTTTTGGGGAGCGACTATGCGACTGCTCGAAGGACTGCTGTCGCCGTTCATCTTCTTCCCGAAGGTATGATGACGCCATCGCCCGTCACTGTTCGTCGTCTTCTTCCTGGCGGAACCTCTGCGTCCATCGACTTCCTGGTGGACTTTATCTTCTTCGTCTTCATCTCCTACGACATGGAAGTCGCATAAGGTTCTGGATCTTTAAATTCTCTAAGGATGGGAGGGTATGAACGTCTCATCTCCTCTCTATTTTTCGTATTTTAGAATATACATGTTAAGTTTGTTCTGTCATGCTGTTTCAATAGATTTCTAATGTCATGTTGTTTCAATAGATGTCATGATTATGTTTCAGTAGTTGTCTTCTACTGTTTCATAAGATACGCAGTTTCTATTCCAGTAATAAACCATATGCTCTGCGTATATGTTTTAGTAGTTCTGTCATGTTGTTTTATATGTTGTTATGTGCATGTTTCTGTTATGAGATATATGTCTTGCCATGCGTTTTTATTATGATATATGAATCATGTTCACATGTTGCTTATTATTATATTCATGTTTTATATGATCACACGGTTTACATAATCATGAATATGATTGTTGTCGTCATCTCAATAATTAATATCATCTTATATATCATCATCATCATGTTAATTTACAGAATTAAAATAACATGAAAATTCTCTTTAATTCTAACAATCCAAAAAAACTAATTATAGACATTTTTCTGTCAGTGGTTTGGTTGCCGTTTTAAATCCTGATACTTTTGATGGTAAAAACTTTTGGTATGGCGTGCGAAAATAGAATTGTGGCTAACTGCTATGTCATGTTATCATGCCTCCGAGGGCAAGCCTGCTAACTTGTCTCCTGAGGATGAGGCTAAGTTTAAGGCTGATGACAACCTCTTTCGAGGAGCAGTGATTAGCGCACTTAATCCAAAATTCTAGAAAAGGTACGTCATACTTTCCACAGGTAAAGAGCTGTGAGATGCACTTGTGGGAAAATTTGGAGTTACCGATGCTGGTAGCCAGCTGTATCTTATGGAGCAACTGTATGACTACAAGATGGTTGAGAACCGATCTGTAGTGGAACAGACTCATGAGATTCAGACACTAGCTAAGGAATTTGAACTTTTTCCTTGTCCTCTTCCTGACAAGTTTGTGGCTGGCGGTATTATCGCCAAGCTATCACCATCATGGAAGGACTTTGCTACCTCCCTCAAACATAAGAGACAAGAGTTCAATGTGGAAGAGCTCATTGGAACTCTTGATGTTGAGGAGAGGGCGAGAGCAAAGGACAATGGAAAAGGTGTTGAGACCTCTACTGCTAATGTGGTGCAGAAGAGAAACTCCAAATTCTGCAATTATAACAAGAAGAAAAAACCAGAACAAGCAACATAACACTCCTAAGACCAATCAGACTGCACAATTTAAGAAAAAGAACAGCAATAACAAGAAGAAGAGAGGATGCTTTGTATTTGGTAGTGAGGATCATTGGGCAAGTGAGTGCCCTGATCGCAAATACCAGCAAGACAACAAATCAGCAAATGTTGTAACTACTGACAATGGTGAAGGAATATCTGGGTATGGTAATTCTTTACCATTCGTTCTTTCCGTTTGTAATTCACCTGAGTGGTGGATGGACAGTGGTACAAATATACATGTGTGTGTTGAACTGTTGATGTATCTCTGTTTTCTTCCTACCAGGTTGAGAGGTCTGGTGACTTGTTGATGGGAAATGGGTCGCGTGTTCATGTTCTTGGTGTTGTTGGTACAGTAGCCTCTACTATAGCAGCCTCATGTTCTGAAGTTTGCTTTGAGAAAGACGGTGCCATTAAAGAGTGTGCAACATGTGCCCTCCATCAAGAAGAATCTTGTTAGTGCGTCTATGTTATGTCGAGATGGATACAAAGTTGTTTTTGAATCGAATAAATGTGTTGTGTCTAAACATCATTCGTTTATTGGTAAAGGATATGATTGCGGAGGTTTGTTCCGCTTATCATTGAATGATGTGTGTAATAAACTAGTGAATTCTGTTAATATTTTCGATGAGTTAGATTTATGGCATTCACGTTTTTGTCATGCGAGTTTTGGCTATTTAATGCAGTTAGAAAATCTAAATTTAATTCCTAAATTTAACTTGGTAAAAAAGTCTAAGTGTCATGTGTGTGTCAAATCAAAACAACCCCGCAAGCCTCACAAGGCTGCTGAGGCGAGGAACTTGGCACCTCTAGAACTTGTTCATTCCGATCTATGCAAGATGAATGGAATTTTGACAAAAGGCGGTAAAAGATACTTTCTCACATTTATAGACGACTCCACTAGGTTCTGCTATGTGTATCTCTTAAAAAAAGATGAAGCATTTAATTATTTTAAGGCCTATAAAGCTAAAGTCGAGAACCAACTTGAGAGGAAAATAAAACGTTTAAGGTCCGATCGAGGTGGACAGTATTTCTCTAATGTGTTTGATGAGTTCTGTGTGGAACATGGCATTGTTTATGAGAGGATACCAACGTACTCACCACAATCCAACGAGATCGCTGAAAGGAAAAACCGCACTCTAACAGAGTTGGTGAATGCCATGTTGAGTACAGCGGGATTATCCAAGGAATGGTGGAGTGAGGCAATTTTGACAGTGTGTCATGTCCTGAACAGAATTCCAACAAAGAACAAAGAGATCACACCATTCCAGGAATGGGAAACGAGAAGATTAAATCTCTCATATTTACGCACTTGGGGTTGTTTGGCTAAGGTGAACGTGTCAATCAACAAGAAGCGTAAACTTGGGCCTAAAACTGTTGACTGTATTTTCCTAGGTTATGCTTTTCACAATATTGGGTATAGTTTCTTAATTATTAAATCTAATGTTCCTGATGTGTATGTTGATACAATCATGGAATCAAGAGACGCAACATTTTTTGAGAATGAATTCCCAATGAAGAATACTCCTAGTGAAATAAGTGAAACAAGTCATGATACTATAATTTCCCATGAGCTGGAACAAATAGATCATGCGAAGGATACTCCTGTGCACATCCCTGAGGAGGATGACACTATAGTCACTCGAAAGAGCAAGAGACAAAGGTTGCAAAATCCTTTAGTGATGACTATATAGTGTACTGTCAATGGTATGGAAAAGGGGTACCCCAAAACCTCAATCAAGAAAAGCATAGCCAAGGCTAAAAGGGTAACCAACATTACATAGGCCACCAGGCCGAAAGCCCATCAAGAGGAAGTGGGCCACGACGGCCCAACGATCCAAGATAGACCTCGAGTCGGCACACACTCTCCGCCTCGCCCGAGCCTCCGGAGCTAGGCCTCGGGCTAAGCGTTATTTCTCCGCCTCGCCTGAGCCTCCAGGCTAGGCCTCGGGCCAATGCTATTTATTCTCCTCGCCCGAGCCATCCGAGCCAGGCCTCGGGCTAGTGCCCATTCTCCGTGCCGCCTAAGCCCTCCGTGTCAAGTACCAGAAGAAATCCTCGCCATGCATCCCCAAATCTCCACACGAAGGAGTCAAACCTCAGCATCGAAAGCTTCCTAGCGAAGGAAGCAAGCCACGACTAGCCCGTACCTACCACTTGTACGACCCCAGAAGCATTAATTGCATCTTGTCCACTCCGGTCAAGGCCCGCATGGCTACAGCAAGTACACAGTTGACCGTACCCCAGTAAAATCAAACTTCACCCGCTTTTCCCAGTGCTTGTACCGGGGCTCGACCCCTCCCCGTCTAGCCTCGGGTTCAACCGTGAAGGTCTCGACCACACCCTCGAGCACGGGTCTACCGAGACTAGTCTAAGCTCCAACAATTCCCGATATGACGTCTCTGCGCACACCGACGCATGGGCATCATCCTTCACCCCATCGTCGGGCATGTCGCTACAGGACGAGGAGCGTCGCTACAGCGGCACTGACATGACCGGCATCGTCATCCCCGACGTCATCAGTGACATCATCGCCTACAACAGCCCTAAAGACTGTGTAACCCCGTGCCTCCTCTTCATCTATAAAAGGAGGCGTTGGGGATTAGGTTAGGGCAAGCGACATTCACGTACACGAGCACTCGAGTCCTCAAGCTCTCCACCGCAGTTTAGGACTCTAGGGCTAGTCCCCGGATCCTAGCTCCTTCCTTCACACACCAAGTCCTCTCTCGTTTACGCTTGTATTCGCCCCTGTACAAGCACTTCGGTGCAAGATAATACAATCTCCCCCCCCGCTGGACGTAGGGCCTTCTCTTGCCCGAACCAGGATAAACCGCCTGTATTCCTCTTGCATCACCATCCGGATCAGGGAACACGCGCACACAAATTCACTCGTTGGTGTAGACCCCCGGGTCCGAAACACCAACAGTTGGCACGCCAGGTAGGGGCAGCGCGTGTCTCCAGCGACTTCCCACAGTTCCGGATGGCAGATTTCCTGCCTAACGCTGGCCCCTCCACCCAGCTCCGGAGGCACACCTCATCCTCGGTGTGGCCGGGAGTTGTTCTCCATGGCCGGAGAAGCTCTCGAAGGCTTCACAGGTCCCTCGTGCGGGACATGGCTCCTCTCGGATCCCACAGGGGAACGACCGACAAAAGCCACCATTAGTGAACGCTTTCGTTCGCTAATGTTACATCACCCCTTGTTTCGCCTCCCCACGCTGCTCTCCCTCTCCGTTCGCTGATGTTACGTCATGCGAAGGGGAGGGGTGGCCCCAGGAGGAGAAACAGGAGCCACAGAGAGGAGGTTGGCTCTGCTTCCACTAACATCCTTCCAAGCTCGCTCGAGCCTGCCGACGACATGCATGTCGCCCAGGAATCAGCGTAGCTAAAAGAGGATGTCGAGTGGAATGGAACCAGCTGCCTCCTCCACGGGCTGCCACGGAAGGCGGAAGAGGTTTTTTCGGGAGATCAGCGACCCGGAAATACCTCCCACGCCCCCCGTGGCATAATCGGGCGAGCCGAAGAGCCTGCTAGTTCTTCACCCGAACTGCATCACCACCTGCGTGTTGGAACTACAACCCCAGTTCGCAGGGTTGTCGTTTCCTCCAAAGAATCGGCAGAAAGGTGATACGCAGCGGGGCAAGGCGAGCCCGACAGCCCCACTTCTTCCTTCCTCAGACAATGAGGAAATCATTCGTGGCAAAAGGTCCTCGCGACTTGTCGTCGTCGCTGGACTCGTGCCTATCGTCTTCGTCTTCCATCGACACGACGACGAGCATGCCACGTCTGGTTTTCTGACACGTTCAGGACACCGCCCTAGAGAGGGCGTGCTGAACGAGTCAGAGAAGGGAAGGGAAGGGGCTGAGCCCATGGACGAAGCGGGCATCAACCCTGATGACCCCTCGTCGCTCGCAAAGGAGATAGGATCTCATGGATTCAACACTGAATCCCTCTCTTCCTCTCTTTTGTACCTCAAAAAGTGCCGCCAAAAGGGCGCTAGCAATGTATCTCTGTAATCCAGAAGATAAAATAAAAGAGCTCCCTTCGTTCCAAAAAGGTTTGCTATTCGAGCATCCAAGAACCACGGGCAAGCACGGACCTCACCACGTCCCCAGGACAGGTTTCTCTGCAAAGAGCCCCTTCAAGGAGTTCCTTTGCTAAAAAAACAAACGGAACCAGAGAAAGAGTAGCGCACGTCCTAGTTTAGCCTACGACGCCGACGGCTCGCAAAGATATGTTCCAATCTCCTTTTTTTACTTACGTTCATTCTCCGATAATATAACCCTTTGAGAAATCTCAGAATAAAAGTCTCATCGTTCCATCTATAAGCGTTACGCCTTTGTTCTCAAGCACGGGCGACAACGTCAACCGTGTCCCCTTGGGGAAACTGGCCGTGGTCCGGTTGCGACCGCCCTCAGGGGCTAGCAACGCCCCCAGGCTGAGCCGAGAACTCAGAACTGGACGAACTCCCCCGCTGCTCAAACAAAGGTTGAAACAAACATAGGCATAACGATGGGACCACGCAAACGCCCATTTTTCTTGTCTTCCCTCAGGGCGGCGGGCAGTTGAGCAAAAGCTAAACCAAGCCCTGGAAGACGACACAAGAAGCATTTGCGTGACAAACCCCCTTAAAAAGAAAAGAGGGGTACGACGGGTTCGGAAAAGTCATGTGATGGTGCGCTAATACATGTCTTCGCAGGAAAAGTGCCAGGGGACCTGAGTCTTTGGCAAGATCTTGGCAAAAAATCAAGCCGCGCAAGGATCGCACCGCGTTCGAACGAGCCTCTGACACCCCAACAGGGGTGAAGTACACAAAGACTCGCTACGGACCGGACGAACCAAGGCAACCCGCCTTCAAGACCGACTGTCTTTCAAGGGCTCCCGCAGAAAGGTCTCGTCAGTACGACAGGCAGCCTGACGCCATGCCTCGCTGACCGCCAAAGCTCTGACTCTCAAAAGAAGAGCTTAGTAGTGATTCGCTCCCCGTGAATCCCACAATAGTGTGAAAGCCTGCCAAAGCCCAGTGGTATCATGGGCAAAACAGGACCACCCTCCTCGATCTCTAACATCAACGATCGAACCAAGAAAGCTCGACCAACAGACAAGTCGCGTCAGGTCCAGGGGCTTGGTCATGACCGGCTGCCCTCGGGAGAAGGAAGCCCGAGCCCACCAAGCTCGAGGACCTCCCTCGGAGTCAAGGCTCCCTCGGGGGCTGACCTAGGAGGATCCCCTTGTGTTCCCAAAAACTCGCATGATTTACCAAGCTCAACATTTTTTATCTATGCCTCGAAAAGCGCTTCACGACTAAGCAAAAGACATCTCGAGCTCTCCGAAAGTCGAGAGACGTCGAGACAGAAGTCTCCTACCCCCCGGGTCGCGGCACTTCCGCTCACCCCCTCCTTCAAAGATCTCGAGCCTATGTCGAAAAACTTTAGTAAAAAAAGCGAAATTCGGGCAAAGAAAAATGAGAAGGACCCGAACATAGAAATGTTTTTTCTTGTCGTTTCAGGCATTCATAAAAAGACTCCGGGCCATAGAGGGCCACATCACCACAAAAGCACTGATTTTTACATAGGCTTTCTCGCCCAGTTATGACTCGCAGACCTCAGGCTTCGGCATTTCCATGGCCGCCACCACCTAAGCCTTCATCAGTGACGTCGAGGCCGTAGTCCGCCAAGTCCTCAAAACTCTCCTCGGCGACAGGGGGAAGAACATCAGGTTCAAACAACTTCGCCAGCGCCGCCCCCGGTTTCTCAGCCTCGGCAACCATAGCGAGGTGCTGCTCCTCGTTCTCATCATCAGTTTTGCTGTTGTCGGAAACGAAGCCCCCGGAAATCAGCTCCATGTCATAAATATAGCCGGAGCGGACCACAGCCATCGCCTGCTTCACACCATGGTGAAGCGCATCCCTGACATGGTCCCTTAGAATGACGCCCAAATGGCTGAGATGATCGACGAGACCATCCTCCCGCACCTTGTCGTCAGCCTCGCTCGCTGGGCCGACGCCCCACACAGCTCCAAGACTGTTGATGGCCCCCCGGAGTCGGTTGGTCATAGCCGCTTCATCCCGAAACCCCTCCTGTAGCGTCAAGTTAGCCGCCTTCGTGGCTGACAGACTCTCCTCAAGGGCTGAAAACCAAAACCAAAGTTAGTCGCGGCCAGCAGTACCTCAGGACCGCAAGGCTCGAAACCAGGAAACAAAATCTCACCAGCACAATGGGTATGGAGAGCCATATTGCGGTCTTCCGCCGCGATGCGTTCCTCCTCAGCCCGGTTCAAGGCACGGACCGCCTCCGTCGCCTTGACCCGCAGCTCCTCCATCTCTTTCCTGGCGGTGGCGACGACGAGGTCCTTCTCGATGAGGGCCGCCTTCGACACCTCCAGTTCGGCGGTCAAGTCTCGGACCTACACCCTCTCCCCCTCAATCGAGGCGCCAAGGTTAGATATGTCCTCCTCGAGGCTCTTGATCCGACCCTCGGCCCCGCCAAGCTTGCTCTCGAGATCAGCAACCCGCTTTGAGCTCAAAGCAAGATCCTCGAGGGCTTTCTCTTCCTTCACCCTCTCCTTCGACACCTCCTCTTTCGCCTTCGCCACTTCCGCCTTCGCCGCCGCGGCCTCCTTCTTGGCTTTCCTCGCTTCCTCTCCAGCTCGAGCCATGGCCTCTTGCGCGGCACGGCCGAACTCAACTTGGCGCATCAGCCCCTCGTGGCTGCCCTGCGTCACATGGAGGAAGAAAGACTTCATGTGGGATTGCCACCTTAGATCCTGCAGGCAAAGGGCAACGTTTAGGTACCAAGCCTAGAAAGAGGACAAGGATGTAAAGCGCCCCAAAAGGCTACTCACCGACAGACATCGGCCAAAGTCTTCGGTGACAATCTCGCTGGCCATCCGTAGAGTTTGAGCCATCCACGAGCGATACATTTCCATATCCTCCCAACGCGTCAACTCGGCAGGGTCGTCCAACTCAAAAGAAGGACCGGCCAAGCCCTGAGGATGCCGAAGCAAAATGCGCTCCTGGCCCCAGTACGGGAGACACGCGGCGATCTTGTCACGCACTTCGCCCCGGATGCTCTCTGCCGACTCACGCGAGCCGCCTTGCTGCTCAATTCGGTCGGCCAGGGTGAGGTACGATGAAGCTCTGGGCCCTCGACGCCCCGGCTCGGAGGATGACCCCCGCAACGAATCGAAAGCGCCACAAGGGACAGTCATCCCAGCAAGCGCAAAAGCATCGCCCATCTCCGCCCGGGCCCGCTCAGGGGAGCCCGTGGGTGCCATCTCCCCTTGAGGAAAGTTGGCCTCCACCCCAACCGTCTCTACGTCTTTCAGTCAGTCCAGCGCCGACTGTCGTCCGTCTTGAAGTAAGGCGGAGGCGCCCACTACCTCTGGCGCCACGATCGGCTGCAGAGTCATATGAGTCGAGGCTGACCCAGCCTCCTACTGTTCCTGGCGTCCTCGTCGCTGCTGCTCTTGCTACCATACCTCACACTGTTTCTTTTCTTTCTCCTCCTTCTCCCTCAGCTCCGCCTCGCAGAGCCCCGTGGGCCACATCCTCGCCGACCCCTCCGAAGCGCCAACGGGCGGTGGACCAGCGGCCGCCTCCTCGGCTCTGGTGTTGACCAGGGCAGACCCCGAACCCGCCCTCAGGGCCTCGGGAGCCACCTCCTCGGGAGGGGGGACGGGATCCCTAGATTGGCTCGAAGTGGGGTTCGTCGACACTGAGGCAGGGGTTTTAGCGGCCCCGGCAACCTGGGCGGAAGCAGCGTCACCTCCGATGCTTGGCCTCGAGGGCAGCACGCCTTCAACCACGGCAGCCCCTGTCAGCCTACCCTTAGCCATGGCCTCTCGAGCCGCTGCGGCCCAAGCATATGCGTGACGGGGCAGGAAAACCCCACCTCCGGCCGGGTCCACGGACATTCTGGCAACCACCTCCACCTTAAGCCTCTTAGCCGGGGCATGGTCCGCCGGTCCCCGACGCTTCGCCCTAAGGCCAACAGAGACATGCTAATCGTGTGATTTTCAAGCCAAAATTCAGGAACGAAGAGCGAAGAGGAGCTTAAGGTACGAGCACTTACCCTCGGGGAAGGGAGATCTTCTCCCCGGACTGAACCTGGGGCGTACGGTGCCCCAAATGACTCCCAGGATCTTTTCGGGACACGGGCCCCCGCTCGAGGGGGGCGTCGATTTCTCCTTAGGGACCATGATCCGGTTCGGCGGCGAATCACGTTGACCTCGAGCTGAGGCCGACGCCGCACCGCTGGACGGCAGCCGAGACGACGAGCCACCCTGTTTCTTCTCCTTCGGGCGCTCTAGGACATCCTCCTGCGTAGGAGGAACGTCAGCTCGCGGGCTGAAGCCCAGTACACGACTCAGACGTACGTCCATCCCCTCGTCGTCGCTATCATCATCGTCGTCACCCTCAGACGAGGACTCTTCAGTAGATGGCTCCCTCCCGGGCGACCCATTACGCTTCCGACTCGCCCGCTGCTATTCAAACTTTTGGCGTGAAAGGTTCTTCTTTTTCTCCTTTCTCCTCCTTGCGTCTTTTCTCTCTTTCTCTTTTTGATCAGAAAGGCGTCTCACCTGTCGGGCCGCGAAGTCCTCCTAAGGAAAAGTAAGAAAGGTCAGATCGATGGTGAAGGAAGAAAAATGAAAAGAAGAGTAAATCTCGGAGGATGCGACCCGAAGCACTCACCAAGTCAAAACACCCTTCGTCCGGCAGCATCGGGACAAGACGGACGCTCTCCGGCTCAAAGGGCCCGGAGACCGCGCCCTTCACCCGCGCCACGACCTCCGACTCGGCCAACTTTTCCTCGGACATACGGCTCCTTTTTAGGCGCTCAGGCTCGGCCTCGGGTCCCATCTCATCCAGTCGTATAAGGCGGGCCATGAGAGGGAGCACCCTCCGACGATGGAAGGCCCAGACGAGGACAACCGCCGACAAGCCCGTTTCGCGAAGTTTCTTCAGCGCATCCATGAGTGGTACCGGATGCGACTGCCACTCCATCGCGACACCGTATGACCAATGGGTCGGACGCTCCGAGAGGAGATGCCCGGAGAATTCTAGGAAATATCCCTCGTCGTTCCGCAGATAGAACCACTAAGAGTCCCACTGGGCATGATTGCTCATTAGGTTGGTAGGGATGTACTCGCGCGGAACATCCGACCTACCGGTCTTCAAGGCAAAGTTGAGGCACCCGGCACGGACGACCCTCCTCACTCCTTTTCCCCCAGGGGCGTTGAAATGATTCCCACTGAAGAGATGGAGCCACAACTCCCAATGCGGCTCCATCCCAGGTACCCTTCGCAAACCGCCACGAAAATGGCGGCCTGGGAAACCGTGTTGGGGGAAAGATTGTGAAGCTCGATGCCGTAATGGTGAAGGAGCGCCCGCACGAACCGGCTCGGGGGTGACCCAAGCCCCAACCAGTGGAACTTCAGGAAGCTCATGACGTAGCCCTTCGGCGGCTTCGGCTCCCGATCCGATTGCGGCGGCTCCATCCACTCCGGTTTCTCCTGGGAGGTAAGGGGACGAAGAAGCGCCGCATCGACCAACTCCTGCAGCCTCTCCATCATCACCGACGACGAGCGCCACTCATCGGCGGGCACCACAGTCGCCATCACAGCAACACGGATCTACGCAGCGAATGAAGCGTCGAGGAGTTTCCCGCTCTCCCTCTCTCCCTCCTTCTTTCGCAGGTGAAGCGGGCGCTCGAGCTCTCGATGACGGCAACAGAAAGACGGAGGGAGGAAAGGGAGAACGTCTCCTCTCACTTCTTGTACTTAAAAAAGCCAATGCGCAGCGGATGCGCCACGCGGCGTAAGAAAAAGGTAACGCACCCGCACTTAATGTGATCGCCTAACCCCCCTCAAAGTATGCAATGGACACACGCGTCGTACCCTCCTATTCCTTCCGTCACCCGGGCCTGCCACGACCGCCGTGTCGGATCACCCTCCGTCTAAAAAGGCATGCCCAACGGATGAAACGGGTCGTTTCCGCGAAGAATCCTTCCACAAGAAGCAAAAAAGGCCCTGGCCTATGCAAAAAATCTCGAGGTAACGAAGGTTGGCCTCCGACGGGTTCGAACAGCCGATCTCGAGTAACTGAGTCAGGGACGCCAAAGGTGAGCTCACTCGGAGCCAGGCTCGAGAAAGGAATCTCGAGGCCCCTGACGCGTATCCAAGGCGAGACAAATAGATCGCCATGGTATCTCCAAGCGGAGAGGCATCGAGCCGCCAATTCTTATCAAATGGAGCTGGTACCCATGCATCAGCGCGTCTCGCTTCAATCAGATCACCTCCGGGCCACAGTCAACCCCTATCGAACGAGGTATGAGCTCTCACTTGGATCACCCTGTTATCAGCTCACCGAGGACGTCGAGACTCTGTCCCGCCGAGGGTAGTACGACGCTTCTCACCTCGCACCCAATCGAAAGGGCTCGCGAGAAGGATGCCGGAGCTAGCAATACCCTGAACCGTGCAAAGGCTCGGGGGCTCGACTACGCCAGACACCTCTCAATGAAAGAGGGTCGAACTAACCAGGGGACAGACAGCTCAAGGCCTACCACGGCTGAAAGCCATCACCCCGATTCCAACTAATCAAACTTTGCAGGGATATCGACCAAACTCGACATCATGCGCGACATGCACACGAAGTTTTCAGCCCCTAAAGAAACGCCTCACTACACCGGGGCCACGGCGATTGCGCCCAGCGGTCCGTCTTTCGCAGAAGAACTTTCGAGCCATGCAAGGCTCAGGGGCTTGATTACATCCAATGACCCTCGATGAAAAGAGGTCGAATCCGCTCGAAAGCTCAACCCATGCGAGGAGAACAAAATCCCCAAAAACGATCTCTCACCCCTGGCTTGAGCGCCAACACTTAAACCAGAGCTCGGGGACTAGCCCCGCGGGGGACGCTCGCACCGAAAAGCTTAGAATCTTCTCTTTCTCTCTCTCGAATTCTCAGCCCTATCTCGAATGCCAGCATTCAGGCCAAGACTCGGGGTGGTTTTTTGGAACACCTCACGAGACTACGACCTCGTGACCCCCAGCTCGAGCGCCAGTGCTCGAGCCGGGGCTCGGGGGCTACTGTCGATGGTATGGAAAAGGGGTACCCCAAAACCTCAATCAAGAAAAGCATAGCCAAGGCTAAAAGGGTAACCAACATTACGTAGGCCACCAGGCGGAAAGCCCATCAAAAGGAAGTGGGCCACGATGGCCCAACGATCCAAGATAGACCTCGAGTCAGCACACACTCTTCGCCTCTCCCGAGCCTCCGGAGCTAGGCCACGGGCTAAGCATTATTTCTCCGCCTCGCCCGAGCCTCTAGGCTAGGCCTCAGGCCAACGCTATTTCTCCGCCTCGCCCGAGCCATCCAAGCCAGGCCTCGGGCTAGTGCCCATTCTCCGTCCCGCCTGAGCCCTCCGTGTCAAGTACCAGAAGAAAGCCTCGCCATGCATCCCCAAACCTCCACACGAAGGAGTCAAACCTCAGCATCGAAAGCTTCCTAGCGAAGGAAGCAAGCCACGACTACCCCGTACCTACCACTTGTACGACCCCAGAAGCATTAATTGCATCTTGTCCACTCCGGTCAAGGCCTGCATGGCTACAACAAGTACACAGTTGACCGTACCCCAGTAAAATCAAACATCAATCGCTTTCCCCAGGGAACAAGCACGTCGTATGGAGCTGATGACCCATACCATGCACTGTGTCTCTCGAGGACACCCCTCGAGATACATACAACACCACGTCCCGCGTACGGACCGGGGCTCGACCCCTCCCCGTCTAGCCTCGGGTTCAACTGTGAAAGTCTCGACCACAGCCTCGAGCACGGGTCTACCGGGACTAGTCTAAGCTCCAACAACTCCTGATACGATGTCTTTGCGCACACCGGCGCATGGGCGTCGTCCTTCACCCCCATCGCCAGGCACATCGCCACAGGATGAGGAGCGTCGCTACAGCGGCACCGACATGACCGGCATCGTCATCCCCGATCATCGCCTACGACAGCCCTAAAGACTGTGTAACCCCGTGCCTCCTCTTCGTCTATAAAAGGGGACGCCAGGGATTAGGTTAGGGCAAGCGACATTCACGTACACGAGCACTCGAGTCCTCAAGCTCTCCACCGCAGTTTAGGGCTCTAGGGCTCTAGGTGAGCCCTAAAGACTGTGTAACCCCGGATCCTAGCTCCTTCCTTCACACACCCTGTCCTCTCTCGTTCACGCTTGTATTCGCCCCTGTACAAGCACTTCGGTGCAAGATAATACAATCCCCCCCCGCTGGACGTAGGGCCTTCTTTTGCCCGAACCAGGATAAACTGCCTGTATTCCTCTTGCATCACCATCCGGATTAGGGAACACGCGCACACAAATTCACTCGTTGGTGTAGACCCCTGGGTCCGAAACACCGACATGTACCTTGTGGAAGACACACAAACCACCATTAAACGAGCATATTTCCTCTCCTGATGGTGACCTGTGGAAGGAAGCAGTACGGAGTGAGATGGAATCTATTATGTCTAATGGAACGTGGGAGGTCGTTGACTGTCCTTATGGTTGTCAACCTATAGGTTGCAAATGGATCTTCAAGAAAAAGCTTAGGCCTGATGGTACCGTTGAGAGGTACAAGGCCAGGCTTGTGGCCAAAGGATACACCCAAAAGGAGGGTGAAGATTTCTTTGACACCTATTCACCAGTTGCTCGTTTGACTACAATTTGCACTTTGATTGTCGTGGCAGCCTCATATGGTCTTATCATTCATCAGATTGATGTTAAGACAACTTTCCTAAATGGAGAGTTTGATGAGGAGATCTATATGGATCAGCCAGAAGGGTTCATTGCGGATGGTCAAGAGAACAAGGTGTGCAGGTTGTTAAAGTCTTTGTATGGCCTTAAACAAGAACCTAAGCAATGACATGAGAAATTTGATAATACTCTACTTGGTGTTGGCTTTGTTGTAAATGAAACTGACACATGTGTGTATTATCGGTATGGTGGGGGTGAGGCTATTATGCTATGTCTTTATGTTGATGATATACTGATCTTTGGATCCAATCTCAAAGTGATTGAGGAAGTAAAGAAACTTTTGTCGAGTAACTTTGATTTGAAAGATTTGGGAGAAGCTTATGTCATCTTGAACATCAAGCTAATTAGAGAAGGTGATGGTGGGGTAACTTTGTTACAATTCCATTATGTGAAAAAGGTGTTAAGTCGCTTTGGTTATAGTGATTGTAACTCTTCTCCTACACCTTATGACTCTAGCATGCTATTGAGGAAAAATCAAAGAATAGCAAGGGATCAATTGACATACTCCCAGATCATTGGCTCGCTCATGTACCTTGCGAGCGCAACAAGGCCTGACATCTCATATGTTGTGAGCAAGCTGAGCAGGTTTGTGTCCAAACCTGCAGATGATAACTAGCGTGCTCTTGAGAGAGTGTTGCGGTACCTGAAAGGTACTATGACTTATGATATTCATTATACCGAACACCCAAAAGTGCTAGAAGGCTATTGTGATGCCAATTGGATTTCTGATGCTGATGAGATTAGAGCCACAAGCGGATATGTGTTCTTGCTTGGAGGTGGCGCTGTTTCCTGGAAGTCTTGCAAGCAGACTCTCATTACGATGTCTACAATGCAAGCAGAACTCATAGCGTTAGAAACTGCTGGGGCTGAGGCCGAGTGGCTTCGTGAACTCCTGTTGGATTTACCGGTAGTTGAAAAACCGATACCGGCTATTTCCATGAATTGTGACAATCAGACTATGATTGCAAAGGTGAACAGTTCTAGGAGTAACATGAAGTCTACAAGGCATGTTAAGAGAAGATTGAAATATGTCATAAAGCTGAAAACCTCCGGAGTTATAACGATGGATTATGTCCATACGTCGAATAATCTGGCAGATCAATTCACTAAGGGATTATCATGAAATGTGATAGAAAATGCATCAAGAGAGATGGGTATGAGACTCATGTGAAAATCTACTATAGTGGTAACCTGCTCTATGTGATCGGAGATCCTATGAAGTAGAGTGGTGAAACAAGCTATGAGTACATTGAGAGGAAAGTTCTCTATGAACCTATCTCTGATGCATAACTTTCCTTCTGTAAGGCAGGTTGGTATTTACCTTAATGTATTCCAAGAGTCTTATAAAGATGAGAGGTTGTCCTACAGAGCATCTTATGAGGAGTACACCTATATATGAGTCAGACTGCTGGTCACAGTCTATGGGATCTGGGTAGTCCCTAAATACTCATGAAAGGCACTGAAGTGTGACTTATATGCTTCAAACAATGAGGATGTCTGTTGCAGCCTAGTACCAACAAAGGACTTGAGTGAATCTCACCTCACACAAAACTATCAATTCAAGGCATAGTCCATTATTCAGTTGTGACTGAATGAAACTCTTGTTCTAGGTGGATGTTCAACTTAATAGTCTCCATCGAAACACTAGTATAGCAAAGAATTGAGATTCTGGAACTTCACATTTACAAACCCTAGAGTTTGGTGGGGATTGTTGGATTTATTATGGGTCAAGCCCATTTAAATCTAATAATAAATCAATAACTATATGGTGTGTAATTGTGGGAATTAATGTTTGTACCAGATTGGAAGTTAAAGGGACATTGACTCAACTTATATGGTTGGAATTATTTTATCTAAATTGAGAAGTTGAGAAACGGGCAAAGACACACGCGCGCGCTGCCGCCGCCGCCGGCCGGGCACGGGCCATGGGCGAGGCGAGTCGAGGCAGGCAGGCAGGCATGGCATGTTAACTTTTTAGCACCCACTAATCACGGGAGTTACAACTCTTCGCCTGCCCGACTCCTGGCCTTCCATCTTCCGACGGCCTCTTCACCTTCGCCTTCCCTGTAGTGCAGCCGCACATAGGGGATATATGGGCGCCGCCTTCTTCCATCTCTCTCTTGGCTCAACCCGAGAACACAGAACAAATTCCAGAACTTGATTCCGCTGCTCAAAGGTTTCCCAATCTCGTAACTCTGCACGCACGGAGGAGCGAGAGGGCAGGTGCCTCTGAAGCCCTTGTCGTTTAGGACCTTGCACGGGGGATCGATAATTAGGTTTTTGGGGAGCGACTACGTGACTGCCCGAAGGACTGCTGTCGTTGTTCATCTTCTTCATGAAGATACGACGACGCTGTCGCCTGTCATTGTTCATCTTCTTCTTCTTGGCGGAACCTCTGCGTCCATCGACTTCCTGGTGGACTTCGTCTTCATCTCCTACGGCATGGAAGTCGGACAAGGTTCTGGATCTTCAAATTCTCTAAGGATGGGAGGGTATGAACGTCTCATCTCCTCTCTGTTTTTCGTATTTCAGAATATACATGTTAAGTTTGTTCTGTCATGCTGTTTCAATAGATGTCTTGAGATGTTTTAGTAGTTGTCTTCTACTGTTTCATAAGATACGCAGTTTCAGTTCCTGTAATAAACCATATGCTCTATGTACATGTTTCAGTAGTTGTGCCATGTTGTTTTATATGCTGTTATGTGTATGTTTATGTTATGAGATATATGCCTTGTCATGCCTTCTTGTTTATTATAATATATGAATCGTGCTCACATGTTGCTTATTTTATATTCATGTTTTATATGATCACACGGTTGACATAATCATGAATAAGATTGTTGTCGTCATCTCAATAATTAATATCATCTTATATGTCATCATCATCATGTTAATTTACGGAATTAAATTCATGTTTTATATGATCACACGGTTGACATAATCATGAATATGATTGTTGTCGTCATCTCAACAATTAATATCATCTTATATGTCATCATCATCATGTTAATTTACGGAATTAAAATGACATGGAAATTGCCTTTAATTCTAACCATTTCAATAAACCTTCACCATCCCGATCTTCTACGGTCTAGAACTTTCAACTTTATTGTTTTTTCTAATATTTCCTCTCACACATTCCAAACACTAAGGCATAACAGAAAAATTAAAGATTTATTTGGAATGCAGAAATTTCATAGAAATGAAGCAAGAATGTTATAAACCAATATATTTTTTTATAGAAAAACCTTAGGATAAAGAAAACTTCCCACATTCTAAACTGGCCCTAAGCCACTATAGGTATATGGACCTAAAAAAGGTTTTAGCATGAGAGCAAGCCAAGGTTTGGATAGAGTAAGTACTAGGAGAACTACAAAAAAAAAGTTGTCACATTGTACTTCTCGTCCATTGACCCTGGTGCAAACCACAATGAGTGCCTATTTCTTTTATATTTTTTTGACAATGCTCCAATATGAGGGTAATTGGTTGTCCTACTCAGGTCGTCCGGAGCCCCATCCGGCATCGCGTGGTGCACTGTGGTTGTGTTTGATTTCCCTACTTGCACGTTTTATCTGTTTGATTTCATTCCTTTACCCTCTCCACCCACATCTCCATCTTCTTGATTTCACCTTCCCTCATGAATTGAAATGCTTTGATTCAAGCATGGTGCAGGGATTCATGTGTCATAGATCCAAAACTCTCATACATGTATACAACCAAACATGATCTCGTTTCATACTGACTTGTTGGTATAAATCAATGCATACAGAATTAATCTGCAAGCGCACAAATTAGATATCGCACTTCACCGGAATAACCCAGTTTTAATATCAAACCTAAAGGAACAGATGTGAGAACAACACCCTCTAACTTATCCCCTGGAATATAGTAAAAAGGCTTAGGATAAGAACGAGTGTAGAGAGGATCTCTATTGACTTTCTAGCTCTAACTTGGTAAGAAGTATTTTATAATGTTCAACTAGTGAAATTACGTAGGAGTAACACAAGTAGAGTATGTTATCTCCTAGTAACTGGCTCCTGTTGTGCCTACAAACGGAAGGTGGGCTACGAAAGACGCAATAAGGCTAGGTCACCCTTGCGACTACCACCGATCCAGAAAGTAGGGATATATTTACGAGTAATCGAGTCTAAGCACCACGCTTACACTACAAATAGTACTTTAATCTAAGAGCGACAATGATTGAAGTACTCAAAAGAGAGTCGCAAACCTAAAGAACAATATGAACACAAAACTTACTTTGAATTAGAAGTCGATCACTAGAGAAATCTCAGGTACATGTCGTAGAGAGAGCACCAACAGGCTGACACTTCCTCCAGAACACTTCCTTTACTCTATATCTCTATTCTATTACAATGAGTAACTCCTACTAAGGAGAATATTCTGCACTTGATTGTTAATTCCTAACTCGATGAAGAATAAAGCTTCTATCTTTGGCCCTTCTGTTTTTCATCTGAATAATGAGATAGGGATGCTCTGGCAGGGAGGTGGAGGATGATATATATAGGGAGGATAGAGTCACCATGGCTCTCGAATCAAACTGACCTTAATCAAGGGCTTAGATGTGGTCTCAAAGGCGGTTAGCAACCGACCTATGAAGGAGAGACCGACAGTGTTGGCCCACAGGCCGGTCGGCCTTAGGGTGGGGCCAGTCGGCCCCCCTAGCAGCGGATCAGGGTTTGCATCGCCAGATCGCCCTCTAGAATCTTCTAGAATCTTCCCACATTGTTGTCGAGGTGGAGTTTCGTAATCAAGTATAACATGTAGGTCCACCTTGATTATTTTTCTGGATAACCCCCTGTAGAAATACAGTTTCACCAAAACTCATGTAATTTGTTAGTTTAAACCTTTATATTATGCTGTTGATCTGTTTTATACCCTTTTAGAGTCTATGTTGACAATGAACATGGACCAACAACAAATACAACCAAAGATGACTCAGTGCATGGTTTCTTCCTGCCTCTCACAAGCCTAGACTGGCCCTCCATCTTGGTTCCCCATCCTCGAAGCAACCAATCACACCCTATATGGGGCAGTTGAGCAAAGGAGGCACCATTCCACTGTGCATCAGCTTTTGCTAAGATTATCCTCTTATGTGGTAATGAGAGAAGGTTTTAGTGGCATCTTGTATCCCATCCCAAGCTCCTCTCGGTGGCAACAAGATTGACGAGATCCGCCTTGATCCTCGTCTCCCCTTGACAAGGACACAATCGGTTCCTCTTCTCGAGGACATGGTTGACCCTTGCTCGGCACAGCTCCCCGCTCCCTCCCTATCTTTTTTGTGGCCAATGCTCTACCTCCCTAGATCTCTAGTGTTTCGGCCAGAAAGTCAATGACAAGCAAGTCCCAAGTGTCATTCTTCATTGGATGAGTTTGAGGGCTCTATTCTGAGAACCACTGCTGGAGTGTAGTCCAGAAAACAAAATTCTTAAAAACAGGGAACCCTTAAATAAAAAGAACCTATTTTAGAGGCTACTGCTAGAGCTACTCTAACAGCATATTAATTCTGAATAATGCATTTACTAACCAATCCAGCTAACAATAATACATACATAGAACAACTTACAATGGCACATACACATAGAGGAATAATAAATAGTTATTTTTTTAATCAATCGTAGCACCCCATAGCGTGGCCACTTTGGTGGATCTCTTATTTCTGATTATTGAGCTTCATTTCTTGATCATCCGAAGGAATGATTTTGGTAAAGATCATGTGAGAATCAATTCTGAGATTCCTATGACAAATGAATGGGGAGCAGTAGGAACTAGGAAGCAGTGGGGAGCATGTTTCTTAACTCTCAGCTTGCAATGTAAATAGAAAAGTGATTCTTATCAGCTTTCCATCAGAATCTATCTAACTGCATTTTTACAGTATTTGTTTAGCAGGGTTTGGTGAAAGCTGAGTGTGAAGCTGGGGCTGGCAGTGATACCAAACGATCACTGAAAAAGCTATACTTAAATGAGGAGAGAGAAAGTTGAGGCATGGATTTTGCCACTGCAGCTGGTAATTGCTTGGTTGAAATGTCTATCAAGGCCTCGTTTTTTTTCTAGAATGACCATGTTCCAGCTCAAATGCTAGCTAAATCTGTATAAACTTCATCAGTTAGAGTAATTCCTAAGCCTGTTCCACTCTAATCGAACAACCCTAAATAAAGAATGGTTCTTGACTGAATTACTCTGATACTTCAATATGACCTCGTATCCCGTATTCGATACGTGTCCACGTATCTGTATCCGATACTTCAATATATCAATATACCATTAGTTTGCTAAAAAAACTAACGTATCTACGTATCCGTATTCATCCGATACGGAATACACATATTTGTATCTGTATCCGTGCTGCATAGGTTCTTGATTCCTCGCATGGCGGCCTGCAGAGGGGACAAAGGCATGCATGTGTCGGGGAACGATTATGGTTTTATCTTTTATTAACGTGATGATAGGTTATGGCTAATGACTATACTATTTTAGCCCTTTTATTTAAATGTACTTGAGCTAATTTTTAGCTATTATGTCTGTGAAATATCTCGCTAGTAGACTGGCACTTCCGGGTTATAGAGGTAAAGAATTTAGTTATCAGCACGACAGCACCGAGCGGAGAGAGGACTTCGTCTCAAAAAAAGAGAGCGGAGAAAGGACTAGAGAACTGTGGATCATTGAGGAGTTTGGTTATGCAAGTTAATTATTCTTTTCTATTATATAAGCACATTTGTTTATTTTATTCCCTGAAATTCAAATTCCACTTGGATTTGCGAATTAAGCGTAACTCGACTAGTTGGGTTTTTTTTTTTGTAGGACCTGTTCACAGGGATTCAAGTCCTCAACTTGATATGGATGCTCGTATTTTCTACATTTATTTTAGAATTTAACAATGTTATCTTTTCGATGGTAGACGACGTGTCTGTCGACAGCAATGCGCTGACTTCGTCAATCTCAAGATTTGTCGGTCCAACTCAGTTCTTTGGAGGTGCTCATAAGAATATGATATGCTTACGTGTATTCATAGGAATAATTGTATGCTCGTGTATATAAGCGTCTAGGTCTGTGAAAAATTGCACTTGGATTGAATGTAAAGGATGTGCCAAACAGTGCCCTATGTTTGTTAGTCCTCCCCGCAGCCTGCCGTTGGTTACATTTTGGGCCACTCGTGGACTCAGCCCACTGCATGCTGCTTCCACGAAAGAGGCACCCAACTCGTGTGCACACAGCCTGTGATTATAAACCAGAAGGCCCAAGTGTTTTATTTATTTACTTTTACTGTGCTGTATACAAAAAGGAAACGAAGATAGGACGGGACAGCATTGGACAATGTAGAATCGATGAGCTGCCGGCGGTGGCGGCGGGAGGACGATGCGGAGGCACGCCATGGACACGGGGATGTTTCTCACTGCGTTCCTGCTTCATGGTTGCAAAAAAAAAAAGGATGATGAAGAAGAAACAATACACTATCACAAGCAAGGCAAGTTGGATCTGACGAGGCACGCGCGCAGCCGGCGGCGGCGGCAGTGGGAAGGTTCGTCCCATCCCATGTACTGTACGGAGTACTCGTATGGCGATTTGGCATGCCTGATTGTGCCAACTACTCCTGTGCTCGCTAGCTTTCCTCTACTTCTTCCGTGCCACGTGTGCGTTCCTATTCCATTTGCATTCCGGTTTGGCGCAGTGGACAGACAGGTTGGTTCCTATTCCATTTGCATTCTTCTAACACGAGGACGAGGGGTCTTCATCAAGTGGTCAACTTGCAATGTTGCGTGACTCCACCTCCACACACACACACACACCATCAGCCATGACCAATTGACCATGACACATGAGGTAGCCGCCCCTTGGCCGTCCTACTGTCCGTCCTATTTCGTGTCCTGCTCCTAGGTACTGTACTAGCCAGCTAAGGGCCCGTTCATTTGGCACGGAATCAACTCTTGGATTCATTCCAGCCAGGAATACTTCACTAATTTGTACTGGTTTTAATCAGCTCGAAGCGTTCCGGCTGAATTTGACTCAACCGAAGGCTCCCTAAGCCAGCCGGCTCGCGAGTCTCAC
Organism: Coix lacryma-jobi var. lacryma-jobi; assembly: GCA_009763385.1. Taxonomy (NCBI): domain Eukaryota; kingdom Viridiplantae; phylum Streptophyta; class Magnoliopsida; order Poales; family Poaceae; genus Coix; species Coix lacryma-jobi. The sequence continues at coordinate 36,958,917 of CM019826.1, forward strand.
CCACTACTACAGAAATGACATTCACTGCCGGTACATCACTGGCGGTTTCTATTCAACCGCCACTGATGCTTCTTCACTAGCGGTTTCAAGATTGAAAACCAGACAATGATTGAGGGATGCCACAAACCGCCAGTGAAGATAGCTAACGGTGGCGGTTGGTGGCTCAAACCGCCAGTGATATGTTGGTATCACTGGCGGTTTGGTTTTAAACCGCTAGTGATGAATCGTGTATAAAAGCTGATTCCCTTCCCCCTGCTCTCTCCCAGCTCGAGCTCCACAAGCAGATGAGCGGTTTTCCCCCACCCTCACTCCATTGTTGCGGCCATTTTTCACCAAAATGCTCAACATGGATCTAGTTTTTTCAAGCATGGGCATGATCTTCTTGCTTTAAGGTTAGTAATAAAAAGCCTCAACTCCTTCGATTTTATAGCTTTAGAGTGTTTTGCATGGCTACATTGTCATTGTAATTGTTTCTCAATTTTAGAGAGGACTTTTCAATTGGATTTTGAGGAAGGCATCCAAGTTGTGGTGAATCCATCTTGCAAAAGGTTGGTGTTTATGAGTCCATCATATTTACTAGCTAATTGCATGGTTGTGAGACAGCTTCGTTGATTATGTGAGATATCTTCAACACTGCCTCCGCTTCCCCGGGATCATCCGGGTTGAGCTGGACGGGCTTCGGCAGATCGTGCAGACGGCGAACCCTTCCGCTCTTGTTCTTGGAAAAGGCTTCTAGGCACTTGGCCTGGAACTCGGCACAAGCATTATCCACCTGCTCTTTGTACTCGTCAGGTAGTTCAACGAGCTGCACTTGCACGAGCCCCGCCTTGTTGCTAGCCTCAGCTTCAGTGACTTCGACCATTGCTGCAGGAAACAGGTGTCCCACCGGGCGTGCCAAAAAGTGTGTTGGCGCAAAAAGTGGCGCACTGTGCCAATCACACAGCAAGCCGGAGAAGCTGGCTTCAATCGTGGCCCGGGTGCTCAGAAGTCCGGTGCGTGCCAGTCAGTTTGCCCTGCAACTAACAAGGGAGATAAACTGTTAAATACAAAGCTGGAACGTGCCGGGTATGACCAGACAGTTCCAAGATTTACGGTCCTGAAGCCACTTACGACGACATATAGCTATGAAAGCTATCTGCCAAAAGGTTTAAAAGATTATTCGACAATATGAACAAAGTTATGCGAATAACAGGTTGCCGAACACGTTTGCATGAGAATCGTACTTGCATGACGTATTAAATATAAGTTAAAACTTAATCAATCTCGATTGTACAACCGAGTTGGGATCCATGGAGATTGAACATACAAGCTAAGCATGACTAAGCTAATCTAAAGCCTGCGCCTGCCGCACGACACCTAGCCTTGTCATAGATCAAACACACTTAACATGCATGAACCCTCACCACGTGGCAATCCAGATACGGTCCGATCGGCTATTACGAACAATAGATCTACTACATGAAAGACTTTACAATAATAAACGTGAAAGAACAGAGCAGATCTATAAAGATGAAGCCGAACCGAACGGTATCTAGATTGGGCAAAAGTGTTATGATGAGATAAACATAACAAAACATATAACACAAGGTAACTTAATGAATCTATCAGATTGCCAAATCTAACAGAGCCGATAACTATTTTCACTCATGACTCAATCCGCCGCACGATACAAGGCATAAGCAAAAACCTCCCGTCATAAGCTTAAATCCGCCGCACGATACTAAGCTTAACATACGAGACTACTGTAACGTAACAGCCCTAAACCCATGGCCCACTGATCACCGTCAACCACTGACAGTCGATCCGTACAGCCAAGAGATTAAGACCGGTTCCGCTACTGGGCTACATCAGTGCCCGATGTCCGCAGGATCATCTCACAATTCAGTTACAATCTCTTGAACATTTTGACAAATAACATCGGAGTAAATAGCGGAAGACTTAGATAACAATAGTTTTACAAACCAGGGTTCAACATAAAATTAAAGTGAAGTTATTACAGACCATAGTTTAAATAGATAGAGTTGGCAGAGTAGCATATGACAACAACTGAAGGGTAAAGATACTTCACCCAGCCCGAAGGTGAATAATCACTCATCGGCCTCATCGGCCTCTTCCTGAACAACAGTCACACAGCAGGGTCCAAGGCATACTGAGGAATCTGCCATACCTGCAACATGGGTAATAAAACCCTGAGTACAAAGGTACTCAACAAGACTTACCCGACTAAGAAAAGGGAGAAGACTCAGGAATGAAGGCTTAGGGTAGTCAAGGTAAGGCTTCAGCAAGATCAAGTATTTTGCAGAAAAGCTTTTTTTTGTAACCTTATTTTATTTTTGAAAGATTCAATATTCCTCAATTCTTCATCATTCATGATTCATTTTACATTTCAAAACATTCCTAGTTGAGAACCACTCTCCGTTGACAGTCAGTGGACCAAGTCTCCATAACCGAGGAGCAACGTTAATCCGGATAAATAATACTCAGCTGAGGATCCCTATTCACACTGCATATGTAGCACCCAAGCTTGCATATGCCAACTCATCTACCACGATTCCTCCAAGATTGGGCCCGGTCCTACGCCACCCGGAAGTACAGTACACCACTCCAATCCGGGACTCTAACCCACGTGGGTACATGCTACTTCCGCCATCTCTCCACTCCCAGTGCGCGGTTGTCGGTCCAAAAATGGATTTCTCGGAGCCAGAGCTTTCCGTAGTATGTGAATAGTTACAAGTCTTGACCAGCAGGCCCCCATACGGATGGTCCCTACATTTTTCCGCCAGCGACAAGCACCTCGGGACTCTAACCCAAGAGTACAGGTCCTGTCGGTTTTTCAACCCTGTCCCGGTCGGTGTCAACTGTTGAGTCCCGGACTACAACATGACGGCACCGTACGCAAGGACAACCTCTCCTTCCTATTGACTAAGTACGGATCAGATACTTAGCCAATAGTGGGAGTAAACCAGAAATTCCCATAAAGTTTCTTTCAGTGATCACTCTTTTGAAATTGGCATTTTTATTGCAAAGTCTAATTCAATAAGCATTGCTAAGCATTTTTCAAATACTTTTGAAAAGCAGTCTTCGGGTGTATCCGTGGTCAAGGTGGATAATGCATCAGTTAGGATATCACTCAATTCCTATAAACCTAATGCCATAATTTAACTCAAAAGCATTTAAGGAAATCACTTTATAAATTCAAGGAAAGGGTTAAATGCACCGGGGCTTGCCTTGGATGGCAAAAAGAGCAGACTCGGGGTTGGTGGTGTAGGTGCCGGAGCTCGGGGTTGCCTCGGGGACAGATCCTTCGGTGGCTACCTCGACTTCAGGTCCTTCTTCGTCAACTATACGGATGCAATGATGAATGCTCATGAGAATGATGATATGGACTTATGGTGCAAGACAATTCCACTGATTCTTAAACAAGGCATAGTCGAAATCTAGGTTGAGCATAAAAGGTAACCATTTCTTCCTTAAGCAATATTGATTAAACTAGCCCTTATTATAATTATCCTAAGCATCAACCAATCATAGCATCACAAACATCATAGACCAAAGGGTAGGGGTCTATGAACATCAATCAATCCAAAGATCACATCATCAAACACTTATTACCAACCCTAATCCATTTTTTTCCTATTTTCCTAAATTAATTAAAAAGGTCATTTTATGAAGTTGCTCCAAAAATTACCAAATTAATCACATAAGTTCATTATGGTGTAGATAGATGGCAAAACAAATTTCATAATTTTTGGAGGTCATTAAGGTGTTCAAATAATTCTAGACATTTAATTAACAAAAGGCACTATTCAAGAATTAAAATAAATGCTCAAAAATCAACTTGTTCCAAAAGACTTCAAAATTTTACCAGAGACTAAACATGGCATAAGAAGCTCACAAAAATTTGTCTCAAGATTTTTGGAGTTATAATTCACTCTCCAAAAATACCAAAACCTTCATTTTTCAATTAAAAGGGGAATTTTACATTTTCAAATTTTTGCACAAAACTCAAGTTTCATATTTTTATAAAATACTCCAGAGCATAAAGAGTCTACCACAAAAATTTCAGAATTTTTGGATGCACACAGAAAATCATACAAAAAAGAGAAAACAGAATCACTATTCACATCTCTCAGAAAAAGAGAAGAGCACTGTGCTCCTCTAGGCCGGGCTCGGCGAATCGCGGGGCTCGGGCGAATCGCGCGGGGCTCGGTCGAGACGGGCTCGGTCGAGACGGGCTCGTCGAGACGGAAGCGACAGCTTCGTCCGAGGCCTGGCCCGGAGGCTCGGGCGAGACGGAGAAGTAAGCCTCCGTCCGAGGCCTGACTCGGGCGAAGCGGAGAGCATGCGTCGCCGAGGCTTGGGCTCGGCGAAGCGGAGGCATGCGCTCGCGAGGCTTGGGCTCGGGCGAAGCGAGTGGAAGCAGAGACCGGAGGCTCGGATGCTTACCACGGGTCGGAGGCAGGGCTCGAGGGTGAGCTCGACTTGCTCGAGGGTGAGGCTCGACTTGTGCTCGAGGGTGAGGCTCGACTCGTTCTCGAGGGTGAGGCTCGGCACGTTCTCGAGGGTGAGCTCGACACTCGAGGGAGAAGACGACCGCGGCGGCGCTCCGGCGATCCGGCGGTCTCTCAACACACGAGACCGCAAGGGCCGGGTTAGAGTCGCGCGGGGCCAAGGAACACGACCCGGGGGTGAGAGTGATCATGGCCGGAGGCGGCGAATTTCACGAACCCGAGCTCGCCGGGTTTCTGCCGGAGATGGGACGGCGAGCTTACGCCGGGCGATAGGAGGCGGGGAAGGTGAAATTGAAGGGTGGGAAAGCTTCACGAGCTCAAGGCGGAGCTTTCGGGCTAGATGGAGCGGCGGAGTGTCTGGAGTGGGCTGACCACGGTGGCGGGGTTGAATGCGGAGCTCGGGCTCCGGCGGCTTATATAGCCGCGGCTATGGGACGGTAGAGAGCTCGGGGTTACGCGGGTAAGGTTTGCGGGGGCGTGCGCACTCGATTGCGCTCTCAAGCGCAGCCGGGGCTCGGGCGCAAGCTCGGCCGGCAATGGCCACGCGGCGGCGCGCGCTGGACACTGTACCGAGAGAGGGTCAGCGCTCGCGTGCGGGCGCGGAGGGAACAGGGGGACAGCGGCGGCAGGTTGGTGGCGCGTGGGGAGCAGCCAGGCACGCGGCACGCGCAGCGCCGGAGGCTCGGCCACGGCCGGGGCCCCCTCTGCACTGCGCCGGCTAGAGGTAGGGGACGAACAGTGCTAGGCCTTAGGGTTTGACTTTTGGCTGATCTCTGTATTTTGCAAATTACTCTCAAAAATTGAACTGTGCGACAAAAACTCAAAACACCAAAGTTGTTCAGAAAAATGAGATCTACAACTTTGTCAATATGAACATTTTCAAATTCCAAATAGTTTTTGAACTATAATCAAAAACAGAAAAGGGAACATTTTCAACTTTGATTCAAATCAAAATTACTTTGGATTTCAAACTGAAACTTGAAAATCTTTATATATGAAAGTTGTTCCATTTGTCAAAACCTACAACTTTGCTAATATACACTTTTTCTGAAACTCAATAGTTTTTGAATAAATTTTAAAACTGAAAGGGGACAAAAACTGGAATTTGAATGAATTTGAAATTACTTCAAATTTTATGTAGAAACATAGAAATCTGTAAATACCAAAGTTGTTCCTCTAGGTCAGATTCACAACTTTGCTTTTTGAACCAACTCAAAATTTTGAATTTGAAAAAGTTATCAAAAAGGGAATAAATCCAGGATTTGGGATTTTAGGGTTTTGCAAAAGGAAAATCAAATCAAATCTGATTTGAACTTTGATCAAAGCAACAAACATCAGGGCACTAAATTTGAACAAGAATTACATAGAACTAGGCACAGAGGTGAAATTACCATTTTGCCCCTATAGGAAGAAGTGGGCTAATAAGGGTTTTTGCAATAGAGGTACATCACATAAAATGATACACTAAGCAAATGCATACACATGAAATCATGATCAAGATGATTAATGATGCTAATGATGATATGTCAAGTTAATTACATGCTTAAACACCAGAGGTGTTACAGCCTTCCCCCCTTAAAGAAATCTCGCCCCAGATTCTGCGTCTTAAGAAAGGACAAAGAAGGGAAAAAGGCAAAACTTACATAGACAGGGATTCGAGAAAGTCGGGATAGTTCTTTGCCAAGAAGTCTTCAGATTCCCAAGTAGCTTCTTCTTCAGAGTGCTGGTTCCTTGGATTTGTACCACCTTGTGGTAGTTCTTCGAGTAACTCGATCTTTGTGATCCAACACGCGAACTGGATATTCCGAGTAGGATAGATCAGGCTCTAGCTCGACACCTTCAACTTCCACGACATGTTCTGGTACTCGGAGGCACTTCTTGAGTTGGGAGACATGGAAAACATTGTGGACAGCAGAGAGATGATCGGGCAACTTTAGCTTGTAAGCTACCTTGCCACAACATTCCAAAATCTCAAACGGACCAATGTAGCGGGGTGCTAACTTTCCCTTGACTCCAAAACGAGTGACTCCTTTGGTTGGTGAGACCTTGAGATATACGTAATCTCCAACTTGAAACTTCAGAGGTCGACGTCTCTTGTCAGCATAACTCTTTTGTCGGGATTGGGCAATCTTCATGTTCTCTTGTATCTGCTTGACTTTCTCTTCCATATCTTTGACCAGGTCAACTCCAAAGAATTCTCTTTCTCCAGGCTCAGACCAACTGAGGGTGTACGACAACGACGACCGTACAGTGCTTCAAATGGTGCCATTTTGATGCTTTCTTGATAACTGTTATTATATGAGAACTCTGCCAAGGGCAAACAGTCATCCAAGTATCTGCGAAGGTGAGCACACATGCTCTCAACATATCCTCTAACACTTGGTTGACTCGCTCAGTTTGTCCATCTGTTTGTGGATGATATGCTGTACTATGCAAGAGCTTGGTTCCAAGTGAGGTATGGAACGCTTTCCAGAACTTTGCGACAAACTGAGTACCACGATCAGAGATAATGGTCTTGGGTATTCCATGAAGCTTCACTATGTTCTTGTACAAGGCGGCATACGTGGGGACGGCGTAGCTGGTCTTGACTGGCAGAAAGTGAGCTTGTTTGGTGAGTCGGTCCACGATTACCCAAATGGAATCAAACCTTTCTGAGTCTTGGGTAGCCCATTGATAAAATCCATGCTGATATCTTCCCACTTCCAGGCAGGTACAGATAAAGGTCTGCAATTCTCCTCCAGGCTTCATGTGCACGGCTTTGACTTTCTGGCAAGTATCACACAAGCGAGCGATTTCAATCTTCATCTGTCCACCAGAATCTCTGCCTTAGATCCTGGTTAGACTGGTTTGCGTATACCTGCCTGTGCTGTCTCTGGGCCGAAGGGTTGGATGGAAAACCTAGACAGGTGCGCCTTCCCATCAAGGATCAACTGTTCTCAACCTCAGGCACCTTGGGAACTACTAGACGGTTCTTGAACCACAAAACATCCCCATTACATCATCGATCCTGAACTTCGAATCAGCCTCGTCCCGGTCTGGGACCTTTTCAGATGATGTGCTTGATTCCAGGGTTTTGCGTTCTGTGCAGCTGATGAGCTTGTTTCCCTTGACCTCGCGATGTTGTCTATCCGACATTGTTCAGGCTTCCTTGCGTGAAACTATCTCAATACCCATCCTTTCAAAGACTCCGGCACATGGCAGGAAAGATCGTAGTGCGCTCGGCTCAAATCGTCGTCCATGACAGTTGCTCAGATGTGCATGCTCCCACTCTTGCTGACTACCTCTGAAGTGGCCATCGCCCTGGCAATCTACTTTGCCTTACCGGATGGTAATGCACTTTGATATCATAGTCCTTGGATTAACTCAAGCCATCTTCGCGTGCTGCCTCATGTTCAGCTCTTCTGTGGTGTGAAGTACTCATCAACTGATCAACTCTTAGCTCTTGTCGGGTCGGTTTCACACTTGCACAGTAGCTACTGCCCACACAGATAATGACAGCCACTACTAGACTTCACCGCATGCCCACCACTCAATTGCTGCTATCTACATAGCCACTGAAGTCATTGGGGACCTTGAATCATGTCTCATGTCGTACGGCTATATCGTGCCGCTCGGTAGCGTAAGCTAGCAGCTGTCTCGGTTGCATGCAAGCGCATATCAATACCATCGACATTCTTGCATCATAAGCGTGACATCCCAGTAACTCCAAGATAACGAGCAGACTCAATAGCCTCGTCCAGTCAGCTCGCAGTGCTCCGTCAGGAGAATCAAAGGGTTTCACGAGGCATCTCGGCTGGCTAGGGATGCTCCTATAGGTCAGTGTCACGACATCCTCTCCTATCCCGTACCAGATGCATCACAGTATACACAAAGGGTTTCCGAGTCTGGTTGAGCTAGGACTGGTGATTTAGTTAGTAGTTTCTCAAGGCTTGAAAGCTCGCTACAGGCTGTTGACCAAACAAAATCCACGGAATTCTTCAACAACTCTGTGATAGGCTTGCAACTCTGGAGAAGTCTGGGATGAAACGACGATAGTATCCAGCCATTCCCATGAAGCTGCGAACTTCGCGGACAGTGGTAGGTGGCTTCCAATCCAAGATATCTGCCACTTTTTCGGTCAACTGACACACCTTCAGCGGACAGGACATGACCAAGGAATTGAATTCGATCTAGCCAGAATTCACATTTACTGAACTTGGCATACAGCTGGTGATCTCTGAGACGAGAGAGAACGACATGAAGATGCTTGGCATGATCTTCAGGAGTTCTTGAATAAACAAGGATGTCGTCAATGAACACGACTACAAATTTATCGAGCTCTGGCATGAACACAGAGTTCATGAGATACATGAAATGAGCGGGGGCATTGGTCAAGCCAAAAGACATGACCAAGTACTCATATAGGCCGTATCTGGTGGTGAAAAGCTGTTTTGGGAATATCTTCGGGACGAATTTTTATTTGGTGATAGCCAATCTGAGGTCGATCTTGGAAAAACACTCTGGCTCCAGATAAACTGGTCAAACAGAAGATCAATGCGAGGCAAGGGATATTTATTTTTGATGGTGACCTCGTTGAGCGGGCGATAGTCAACGCACAGACGAAGCTTTTGTCCTTCTTCTTCGCAAAGATAGCAGGACAGCCCCAAGGAGATGAACTTGGGCGAATGAGACCCTTATCCAATAGTTCTTGCAATTGGATCTTCAGCTCTGCCAACTCTCTGGGAGGCATTCGATAAGCCTCTACGGGATATAGGAGCAGTCCCGGGCTTTAGCTCTATAGCAAACTCAACATCACGGTCGGGAGGCAGACCAGGTAAATCTTCAGGAAAAACATCAGGGAAACTCACAGACTACAGGGATGTCTCGGATCCCTTGATCATAGGTAGCATTTAGCTGTGTGGTAGCTGGTTTTGAAGGCATAGGAAGTTGGAGAAGGAGTTTTGGCGGTACTGTTAGGAATATCCACTCTCACAACTCTATTCAAGATGTCTATCATGGCTTTATACTGGCACATCCAATTCATGCCTAAGATGACATCTATCTCTTGATCGCGCAGTACTATCATGGTGGTAGGGAAAGACATGTTCCCCCAACATTACTGGTATACTGCGGACCACTTCCTTAGTATTTATCCGCCCTCCAGGCGAAAGTATGCAGAAACTTTCTTTTAACTCCCCCATGGGCAACTCATGCTTGATGACAAAAGTGCGACTGATGAAGGAATGCGATGCACCAGAATCAAACAAGACGACTGCAGGATGATTGGCAACAGGGAACCCTACCGAGCATGACGGGCTCTCCTTCTGGGATGTTACTGACGGTGGTGAAGTAGACTTGCCCGTGCTTCCTGACAAGCTTGCCCTTCTGGACGTGCTGCTGCGGTGCACGGTGCTGCTGCTGTGATCCTCCAGGGCCTTCTGTGCATGCGCGGCATTCTTCTTGGGTTTGGGCACTCGCGAGACCAGTGACCAACTTGGCCACAGTTGTAGCATGGATGGGTAAGGTTTGTGCAAGTTGTGTGGTGGTGGTGACACGAACACCGGGGGCGTTCGGCTGAGTGGCACTTTGCTGGTTGGGTGTGTGGTGGTGTGGCCGCGGTACGAACGACCACACTTGCTGATGGGGGTATGGGGCACGGTTTTTTGGTGGTGGCTGGGTGTTGTGGTGTGGTGGTAGATGATTCTTGGGCGCTTATGGTTGCTGGAGAAACTGCTAGACCCAGCTCTTCTTCTTCTTCTTCTCTTCCTGATACTGGCGGTTGCTTTCCTCGAAGGCAACAGCACGGTCAACGACACATCATGGTAGGATCCGTTTAGGTTGTTGGACAGACCTCTGCGAATCTTAGGGTGCAGACCCCTGAGAAAACAATCTCTCTTCTTTTCCTCTGTGTTGACATAGTCGGAGGCATACTGGCTGAGGTGGTTGGAATTGTCCCACGTACTGCATGACGGTGGAATCTTTCTGTTGCAGGGCCAAGAACTGATCCAACTTCATTTCATCAATCCCGAAGGGATGTGATGTGCTCTGAAAGCGGTGCGGAACTCTTCCCATGTCAGCTGATGACCTTCCGGCTGGGGCCAACAGGTTGGCGTACCAGGCACTTGCAGGACCACGGAGCTGCTGAGAAGCGAACCGAGGCTTCTGGATCTCCGTGCAGTGCAGTAGACTGAACTTCTGTTCATGGTGCGTAACCAGTCGTCAGCCTCGAGAGGTTCATCGGCCTTTGTGAAGACCGGTGGGCGTGTTTCAGTGAATTCCACATAGGTTGTCTCTTGGTTGTTGCGGCGACCACGGTTGCCGTTGTTCTGCTGCCCTTGATTCTGAGCCATCAGATTGGCAGCGGCGGCCAAGCTGCTGCAATGGCATGCTGCTAGAGCTGGTACAGGTGGAGGGTTTGGGATGTTGGCATCATCAGAACCTCCGGCTCCGGTACGGGTGTTTCACAGGCATCTGTATAAGCAACTCGGAACTCAGCATATATGGACAAAGGTTCTGAAAACAACTTGATTGACAACTTCACTGTCACTACAAGAGAGCTGGCTTGATAAAGATGACAACAGACTGATAAGGGGAAAAAGGTACGAAAGGAAAGATACATGCCAGACTTGGCAACAGACAGACTAACGCCCCCAAACCTAGTCTAAGGTTTTAGGTAAGCAGATGGTACAGACACAAGGAGTCTAGTCATCATCGATGAAGATCAAACTCTTCGTCATCATCATCATCTTCGATGATAAGCTCAGGCTCTTCCTCCTCATCTTCATCTTCAACGTGGACATCTTCAGCAGGTTCCACTTCTCTCATTCTGATCGGGCTCGTGTTCCATTTCAGGTTCCTCACGACTCCGTCTCGGGGTCCATCAGCAACTGGTGGAATCACGGGGTGAAGCTGGTCGTGCAGCTGGTCTTTACTTCCTCATGAAGCATATCATTGAACTGCTCGATTTGGGCGGTGTATTGCTGCAGTCCATGGAGCTGGGCTCTGGTAACGTCCTCGCGGGTCCAAGCATCATTGCGCTGCTCGATCGTTAGCGCGAACCGTGTTCCGGTTGGCCTGCTCCAGGGAAGCTCGTGCCTCATAAAACTCCATGCGGGAAAGGTAGAAGTCATGCTCCATGTTCTCCATTTCAGCCTTCAGATTCTTGATTTCCTCCTTCAGCTGCTTGCGGGTGCGGCGGGAAAGCGACGACCATTGGAGGATTCTCCAGTCTCTTCTCCGGTGCGTGGCGCCAGCTGGTGACGCGGCACACCGTTCGGTCCAGTCGACTTGCGGGCAGTCCGCTTGATGATGGCCATATCTGGACAAGAGGTTATAGATGAGAAAGGCTAGCAAGAAAAGGTATAGGTACACTATCCCAACGAACTCTTTTATAAACTTAAGTGAATGTGACATGATGCATGAATCGTTCCTACGGAACAAGGCAATGCAACTACTAAGGTAAGGTACATAGGGCTTATACAAGTTGTCTTGCTACTAGTTGCCAAAGACAAGATGAGATGAGAGAAGCAATTTGGACTCAAAATAGTCAAGTTTAGTTTTCGTTAAAAAACATTTTGAAGTTTTCGCAAAAAGATTGCAACGTCATAGTGAGATGCTCCGATACCACTCTGTAACGTAACGGCCCTAATCCCATGGCCCACTGATCACCGTCAACCACTGACAGTCGACCCGTACAGCCAAGAGATTATGACCGGTTCCGCTACTGGGCTACATCAGTGCCCGATGTCCGCAGGATCATCTCACAATTCAGTTACAATCTCTTGAACATTTGACAAATAACATCGGAGTAAATAGCGGAAGACTTAGATAACAATAGTTTTACAAACCAGGGTTCAACATAAAATTAAAGTGAAGTTATTACAGACCATAGTTTAAATAGATAGAGTTGGCAGAGTAGCATATGACAACAACTGAAGGGTAAAGATACTTCACCCAGCCCGAAGGTGAATAATCACTCATCGGCCTCATCGGCCTCTTCCTGAACAACAGTCACACAGCAGGGTCCAAGGCATACTGAGGAATCTGTCATACCTGCAACATGGGTAATAAAACCCTGAGTACAAAGGTACTCAACAAGACTTACCCGACTAAGAAAAGGGAGAAGACTCAGGAATGAAGGCTTAGGGTAGTCAAGGTAAGGCTTCAGCAAGATCAAGTATTTGCAGAAAAGCTTTTTTTTGTAACCTTATTTTATTTTGAAAGATTCAATATTCCTCAATTCTTCATCATTCATGATTCATTTTACATTTCAAAACATTCCTAGTTGAGAACCACTCTCCGTTGACAGTCAGTGGACCAAGTCTCCATAACCGAGGAGCAACGTTAATCCGGATAAATAATACTCAGCTGAGGATCCCTATTCACACTGCAATGTAGCACCCAAGCTTGCATATGCCAACTCATCTACCACGATTCCTCCAAGATTGGGCCCGGTCCTACGCCACCCGTACAGAGACTACCAACACCACTCCAATCCGGGACCACCCACCTGGGTACACTGCTACACCCCCATCTCTCCACTCCCAGTGCGCGGTTGTCGGTCCAAAAATGGATTTCTCGGAGCCAGAGCTTTCCGTAGTATGTGAATAGTTACAAGTCTTGACCAGCAGGCCCCCATACGGATGGTCCCTACATTTTTCCGCCAGCGACAAGCACCTCAGGACTCTAACCCAAGAGTACAGGTCCTGTCGGTTTTTCAACCCTGTCCCGGTCGGTGTCAACTGTTGAGTCCCGGACTACAACATGACGGCACCGTACGCAAGGACAACCTCTCCTTCCTATTGACTAAGTACGGATCAGATACTTAGCCAATAGTGGGAGTAAACCAGAAATTCCATAAAGTTTCTTTCAGTGATCACTCTTTTGAAATTGGCATTTTTATTGCAAAGTCTAATTCAATAAGCATTGCTAAGCATTTTTCAAATACTTTTGAAAAGCAGTCTTCGGTGTATCCTGGTCAAGGTGGATAATGCATCAGTTAGGATATCACTCAATTCCTAAACCTAATGCCATAATTAACTCAAAAGCATTTAAGGAAATCACTTTATAAATTCAAGGAAAGGGTTAAATGCACCGGGGCTTGCCTTGGATGGCAAAAAGAGCAGACTCGGGGTTGGTGGTGTAGGTGCCGGAGCTCGGGGTTGCCTCGGGGACAGATCCTTCGGTGGCTACCTCGACTTCAGGTCCTTCTTCGTCAACTATACGGATGCAATGATGAATGCTCATGGAATGATGATATGGACTTATGGTGCAAGACAATTCCACTGATTCTTAAACAAGGCATACGAAATCTAGGTTGAGCATAAAAGGTAACCATTTCTCCTTAAGCAATATTGATTAAACTAGCCCTTATTATAATTATCCTAAGCATCAACCAATCATAGCATCACAAACATCATAGACCAAAGGGTAGGGGTCTATGAACATCAATCAATCAAAGATCACATCATCAAACACTTATTACCAACCCTAATCCATTTTTTTCCTATTTTCCTAAATTAATTAAAAGGTCATTTTATGAAGTTGCTCCAAAAATTACCAAATTAATCACATAAGTTCATTATGGTGTAGATAGATGGCAAAACAAATTTCATAATTTTTGGAGGTCATTAAGGTGTTCAAATAATTCTAGACATTTAATTAACAAAAGGCACTATTCAAGAATTAAAATAAATGCTCAAAAATCAACTTGTTCCAAAAGACTTCAAAATTTTACCAGAGACTAAACATGGCATAAGAAGCTCACAAAAATTTGTCTCAAGATTTTTGGAGTTATAATTCACTCTCCAAAAATACCAAAACCTTCATTTTTCAATTAAAAGGGGAATTTTACATTTTCAAATTTTTGCACAAAACTCAAGTTTCATATTTTATAAAATACGCCAGAGCATAAAGAGTCTACCACAAAAATTTCAGAATTTTTGGATGCACACAGAAAATCATACAAAAAAGAGAAAACAGAACGCTATTCACATCTCTCAGAAAAAGAGAAGAGCACTGTGCTCCTTCTAGGCCGGGCTCGGCGAATCGCGGGGCTCGGGCGAATCGCGCGGGGCTCGGTCGAGACGGGCTCGGTCGAGACGGAAGCGACAGCCTCGTCCGAGGCCTGGCCCGGAGGCTCGGGCGAGACGGAGAAGTAAGCCTCCGTCCGAGGCCTGACTCGGGCGAAGCGGAGAGCATGCGTCGCCGAGGCTTGGGCTCGGGCGAAGCGGAGGGCATGCGCTCGCCGAGGCTTGGGCTCGGGCGAAGCGGAGTGGAAGCAGAGACCGGAGGCTCGGATGCTTACCACGGGTCGGAGGCAGGGCTCGAGGGTGAGGCTCGACTTGTGCTCGAGGGTGAGGCTCGACTTGTGCTCGAGGGTGAGGCTCGACTCGTTCTCGAGGGTGAGGCTCGGCACGTTCTCGAGGGTGGGGCTCGACACGTTCTCGAGGGAGAAGACGACCGCGGCGGCGCTCCGGCGATCCGGCGGTCCTGCGCAACACACGAGACCGCAAGGGCCGGGTAGAGTCGCGCGGGGCAAGGAATACGACCCGGGGGTCGGTGAGGGATGATCATGGCCGGAGGCGGCGAATTTCACGAACCCGAGCTCGCCGGGTTTCTGCCGGAGATGGGGACGGCGAGCTTACGCCGGGCGATAGGAGGCGGGGAAGGTGAAATTGAAGGGTGGGAAGCTTCACGAGCTCAAGGCGGAGCTTTCGGGCTAGATGGTGGAGCGGCGGAGTGTCTGGAGTGGGGACCACGGTGGCGGGGTTGAATGCGGAGCTCGGGGCTCCGGCGGCTTATATAGCCGCGGCTATGGGACGGTAGAGAGCTCGGGGTTACGCGGGTAAGGTTTGCGGGGGCGTGCGCACTCGATTGCGCTCTGGCGGATAAGCTGGCGTGCAGCCGGGGCTCGGGCGCAAGCTCGGCCGGCAATGGCCACGCGGCGGCGGCGCGCTGGACACTGTAGGGCCGAGAGCGAGGGTCAGCGCTCGCGTGCGGGCGCGGAGGGAACAGGGGGACAGCGGCGGCAGGTTGGTGGCGCGTGGAGCAGCCAGGCACGCGGCACGCGCAGCGCCGGAGGCTCGGCCACGGCCGGGGCCCCCTCTGCACTGCGCCGGCTAGAGGTAGGGGACGAACAGTACTAGGCCTTAGGGTTTGACTTTTGGCTGATCTCTGATCTCTGTTTTGCAAATTACTCTCAAAAATTGAACTGTACGACAAAAACTCAAAACACCAAAGTTGTTCAGAAAAATGAGATCTACAACTTTGTCAATATCAACATTTTCAAATTCCAATAGTTTTTGAACTATAATCAAAAACAGAAAAGGGAACATTTTTGAACTTTGATTCAAATCAAAATTACTTTGGATTTCAAACTGAAACTTGAAAATCTTTATATATGAAAGTTGTTCCATTTGTCAAAACCTACAACTTTGCTAATATACACTTTTTCTGAAACTCAATAGTTTTTGAATAAATTTTTTAAAACTGAAAAGGGGACAAAACTGGAATTTGAATGAATTTGAAATTACTTCAAATTTATGTAGAAACATAGAAATCTGTAAATACCAAAGTTGTTCCTCTAGGTCAGATTCACAACTTTGCTTTTTGAACCAACTCAAAATTTTGAATTTTGAAAAAGTTATCAAAAGGGAATAAATCCAGGATTTGGGATTTTAGGGTTTTGCAAAAGGAAAATCAAATCAAATCTGACTTTTGAACTTTGATCAAAGCAACAAACATCAGGGCACTAAATTTGAACAAGAATTACAAAGAACTAGGCACAGAGGTGAAATTACCATTTTGCCCCTATAGGAAGAAGTGGGCTAATAAGGGTTTTGCAATAGAGGTACATCACATAAAATGATACACTAGCAAATGCATACACATGAAATCATGATCAAGATGATTAATGATGCTAATGATGATATGTCAAGTTAATTACATGCTTAAAACACCAGAGGTGTTACAACTACTTGCACCATATCTAAATCCGCCGCACGATACTAGACATGATAACAAGGTTGCCGGAACTTACGGAGGTCGACGGATCGATGGCCCCTCTCGAAGAACACGACGACACGACTTGGACTCGAAGACGGCACGGGGCCGGGTTGGTTGTATTGATTGTGAACGTCCTTACAATAGTCTCAGGGTTTATATTTATACCCTGGTGTTCTCTGAGTCCTAGAAGGATACGATTACAATGATAGAATTAGGAAACTTATCAAAATATGATGCCTTCTACTCTAAGCTTCCTTTAACAACCGGCATGCACTAAAGTGACGAGATCCCTATCGCTAAATCTTCTTGTCATGCCGTATCTGTCATCTTCTAACGCAAACCGACTTGGCTTGAGGTAGCCGACCGTAGCGTCACGTTGCCGAACCTGCTCGCTGTTGACTAGTTGCCCTCACAGCCTTGCCGAATACATTGAGTTAGCCGACCGCGTTCGCTATCTGCCGAATCCCTTAGGTGGCGATTTCTTCCGAACCTGCGTCGTGCTGGCCCACTTGTCACAGTGCGAAAATTCTGTGTTAACACATGCCCCCTCAATTTCTGAACAAAGGTATTTGTTCTGAAATTGACCACAAGTCCTCTTTCCTCTAGGTTTCCGCGTTCTAGCACTGCAGCCGCCATCCGAGAATCCCAAAATTTTTGCGCAGTCGACCTTTACCTCAAACTTCTGATGGCGACTCAAGACAAAATTCCAGAGGTAAACTTCACTTACTTATCAATTTCCCCTCAGCCTTCTCCCCGACTCATTCCTTCGCCCCTTTTGCTATTTTCTGAAGGAATATGAGAACCAAATTCTGATCCCATATGCTGCCAATCCCGACTTTTATCTTCTTGGTCCAATGGGAAATCCCAATCCGGCGGACATCATCGAGAAAGAAACTGAAAGGATTCCCTTCAAGTCCGGAATTACTCCACCGAGTCACTGGCTAAACACCTTCAAGAACTGGCCCTTTCCCCCAATTGTCGGATGGCGGAATTGGTATCGGAGGATACTCGAAAAGAGAAGCAACCACTGGGAAAACCAGGACATTGGTCACTGCCTAGAATTATCTTTATCAGAAATGCCTAGAAATGACTCCCTTCTGATAGCGGTATCTCATTTCTGGTCCAATGCTATTAATGCATTTATCTTTGGCCATGGTATGATGACCATCACCTTGGCCGATATCTTCATGATGACGGGTCTGAATACAACCTTACCGGTATATCCATATAAATACAAGAACAAGAGCAGTCAAAGAGCCGTCAGTTCCGGATGCGGATGGGCCAAATACATTCAGACCTATATGGAGTCATCCAATACTGTTTCTGACAAAGAATCGAAAGCTTTATGAACATGTGGCTATGCAGATTTATTTTCTGCGGAAAATCCAATGAACCCACTCTAAACCATATGGTGATGGCCGAGGATTTATCGGCAGGCATTCAAATTCCACTAGGCAAATATCTCCTGGGGGTCCGTTTATCACATGATGCATCAAATTACCATCCAGATGCACAGGCAGAGAGGTCGCTTGTGTCAACGGCCCTTGGTGGTTGGTCCAAATGTGGCTTCAACTATATATGCACCAGATAGTATCCGTGAGTTTGCTTAACTTGAGCTTCCCTTCAGTCAATTACGCCGAAGGCCAATCAGCAAGAGTTAAAGCCTGCCAAACCTACGGAGAAGCAGCATCATCCATCAACATTGACATGGACACTGGCCACCTCTTCAAACTATTCTTCAAAGGTTTTGGTAACGTGCTTTGGTTTCCTTATAGGAGAATGAGAACTTGACCTTCCCTTGTAAGTTTAATTATGAATTCGGCTGTGTGGATCAAACATCTATAGATATCTTCAATTCCTTTATTAGGCCCTGCGCCCTGCCAGCCGAATTCCATCACGGAAGACTGGTACAGTCTACCTATGAATTTTATTACCCAAACACAGCAGCCAGACAATTAGGATGCGGCCAGTTGCCCCCTAGATTCTTCTTTTCAACAGTAATAAGGCCCAGGGAAATCATCACAGAAGGTATAATGGCCAAAAAAGTTTTTGAACTTGGATGGGAGCTGCCAACATACAAGCCATCTCCATTTGGGATAATAGATGCAACTCACTCCTTCTTCATTTCCTGGTGGGGAGAATGGCATACTCATATTTTCAACGTGCCAATCCATCCTCTATGTCAGAGTTTACAGTCTGACTTCGCCTCTGATAGTGAGGTAATTTCATTACTCTTGTCATTCTCTGTTTCTGAATCCAATCAGTCTTTAACATTCGGTCATATACAGGATCCCGAGCCTATACCTCCTGCCAAAGTGCCCAAATATATCAGGCTGGGCCGAATCCTACCCTTGGATTTAACGCTCCAAATCTGGCCAGCTTTATGAAGATCCCTGCAACCTCTACTATCATGTTCCCAGAAGAAAAGGCAAGAGGAAAGCATCTGAAATTGTCTCTTCATCTAAGAAAACAAGGACTAAAAGAGCGAAACCATCCTCCGAGGTATGAGTTTCCACTCAGCGCCAATTAATCTCATTTGGCAATGGATCTGACCAAACCTCCGTTTTATTATTCGTTTTAGCCACAGGTTGAAATTCTGAAACCCAGTAATACCTCAACAACTGCCGAAACATCCTCTGAGACCCCCGTAAGGAATGTTCCAGATGAAGATGAGAATCAGAATCTCCTGATGCTTCAAGGAGTGAAGATGCTGACCGAACCATAGGTGCTTTATTTAGTTATTCTTCCCTCTGCTACTATATGTCCATATTCTCTACCTGAAACAGATACCATTTTGAAAGCACTAGGAACAAAGTCACCCCTCGATCGCATTCCAAGCTCCCCTCCGGAATTTCAACAGAGTCCTCAAGTGAGTCAAAGTGTAGCACCTTCCAATGATCAATCAATTCAACAGGTAAAGCTCCTCTTCTTTTCTGCATTTTACCAAAAACATCTACTCGGCCAACTCTTCCTCTTTCTTCTCCAGAAAAACACCAAAGAGCCGAGTACAAGTTATTCCTTTCCTACCGAAGACTACATCACCGAGAGAGGTGAGGAGAGTACCTCCCGACAGACCCTATCAAAGGAGAACCAGGCTCGGTTGAAAGAAATAACCAATTTTCTGAATAAAGACATCGTCGACTTGGTTCAAAACGCAGATCAGATAAGGGACACTCTGGAGCTCATTGATGAAGACATTCCCCCTGCTTCTTTAGCTCATCTAGAATCTGCAGCTTGTCTTGATGATTTCTTCAGTTCAGTGAAGAGAGCGATCAAAAACATATCATCCAAAACGCCCTGCAGCATAGTAGGTCTTCTAAGAAACAGGAAGTAAAGAACCTGCATTCTGACATCCAGATTGCAAAAACTTCCCTGGAAACCTTGGAGTCCGAACTGAAAGTAATGGAGGAAAAGAAAAGCAAGCTGGAAGCTCAGTTAGCCGATCTTAACACTAAAATCCAATCTCACAAAGCTCGCATGGTTGATCTGCCGAGGAACATAAGGACAGCTTCACTGAAGGTAACTTCAATCCTCAAAGAAGATCAGCAAATCAAGATCAGACTCTCCAAGATCCAAAACTCCGCAGATGAAGATCAACAAGTATTAGATGCCGTCAGCCGAATTAGAGCAGAAGCCATAAAGTCGATCAACCAGCTTTTGAACGAGTGAATTGATAATTTCTGTAACAGATCGAGCATAGCATGTTTTGTCCATTCTCCTGATACTTTCTCACCCGAAGTATGCAATCCGTTCTCCCATTTTGTGCTTGTTGAGTGTTTGATTTATCTAGCCGATTGCACAGCACCGCGTGCACTTGGCCCTGTATTTCTGCGTTTCTGCGCTAGAGGAGAGCACACATGCCTGCCGGCTGTTTTTTTGCTCTAAGGGCGATAGAACCTATCGGCCATTTTTTGTGCTAAGGGCGATACAACCTTGTATCGGCCGTCGGTGCCCGCTAGTCCTTGATTCCGTTATGCACCGACCTCCACGCTAGGATGAAATCTCTTTAGATAGCGTCCATTAATTGCCCTAGTAAACTCTTCTCCTTGGAGGGTTTTCAGAATGTACGCATTACCCGGAGCACGTCTCAAAATTCGAAAAGGCCCTTCCCAGTTAGGGGACCATTTGCCGAATACCTTGTCTTTGGTACTGACTGGCAAGATAATTTTCCAAACCAAGTCTCCTTCTTCGAATCCTTTTTCTCTCACTTTCGAGTTGTAGTACTTGGCAACGCGTATCTTGTTCCTTTCAATATTTTCCAAGGCTTGAGACGAATCAAATGCAAATCCTCTAGCTCATCCATCATCAAATCCTTATAATTCTCTTTAGCCAGATCGTTCTGCAATGTAACTCGTCTTGACCCCGACTGCAACTCCCATGGTAGAACTGCGTGATGCCCGTAGACCAACTCGTATGGCGACGTCTGAGTTGACCCATGACAAGCCATTCGGTAAGCCCACAAAGCTTCGTTGAGTACCAAGTGCCACCTTTTAGGTTTCTCTTCGATCTTCTTTTGAATGATTTTAATCATGATTTTGTTAGAAGCCTCTGCCTGTCCATTGGCCTGTGCATATAAGGAGAAGAATTATAGAGTTTAATCCCCATCCTTCGGCAAAGTCACAAACTCCGAGGAAGTGAACTGAGTTCCCTGATCGGTAGTGATGGACTGAGGATGCCGAATCGGTAAATGATGTGCTCCCTGACGAAGGACACCATGTTCTCTGACGTCACCTTCTTCAATGGGATGGCTTCAACCACTTAGTGAAATAATCCGTGGCCAACAGAACAAACTTATGTCCCTTGCTAGATGGAGGGTGAATCTGGCCGATCAAATCAATGCCCCATCCTCTGAAAGGCCAAGGCTTAATGATCGGATTCATGGCCGATGCTGGGGCCCTCTGCACATTGCCGAATCGCTGGCAATCCTGACAACCTCTGTAGTACTCAAAGCAATCTTCGAGCATAGTCGGCCAAAAATATCCAGTCCTCCTGATTAACCATCTCATACGGTGAGCCGACTGGTGTGCACCACATACGCCTTCGTGCACCTCATACATCAGTTTCCTAGCCCCGTCTTGGTTCAGGCATTTAAGCAAAACCCCATCTATGGATTTGTAGTACAATTGATTGTCCAAGAGCGTGAACTTAAGAGCCTTGTACCTGAGTTTTCGGGAGACCTTCTTGGATGGGTCCCTGAGGTAATCGGCAATGTTGTCTCTCCAGTCTTCAATTGCCTGATTATCACCTGGGACTGCTTGATCACTTCTGGGGTTGCTTGCTCTTCCTCAAGTGCAAAAATGTTTTGATTCTCCCTATACCCGGATGCTGCCTGAGCCAACTGGTTTGCTTCTTCGTTTTGCCCCCTAGGAATATGTTGCAAGGTTGCCGACGGAACTGTTTGAGGAGCTCTTGGCAACCTTCGAGATATTCCTGCAGCGTGTCGTTCTTGCACTCGTATTTGCCGGTCAATTGCTTGATCACCAATTCCGAGTCACCGAAGATCTCCACGGCGTCTGCCTTAATGTCCACAAGCAACCGCAGCCCTCGGAGCAGTGCTTCGTACTCTGCTTGATTATTAGTACCGGGTACTCGATCGGTATAGAGTACTTGAAGGGTGCCCCCTTGGGAGAAATCAACACGATCCCGACTCCACCACCTTTGCTGCACGAGGATCCATCAAAAAACAATGCCCAAGGGATAATGGTTACCATGTTAGCATTAGGATCACGGTGGTGAGTGACAAAATCAGCCATAATCTGGCCTTTAACAGCCTTTGCCGATTCAAAACGCAAATCAAATTCAGAAAGGGCCAAAACCCATTTGCCGATCCTTCCACTTAAAATCGGCATTGATAACATGTGCTTGATTACATCAAACTCTGATACTACCACGCATTCGGCATTCAATAGATAGTGCCGAAACTTGGTACAGGAATAGAAAACGCACAAGCACAACTTTTCCGTAGCCGAATACCTTGTTTCGGGGTCCAGTAGCTTTCGGCTAAGATAGGCTATGACTCTCTCTTTTCCTTCGAATTCTTGCATGAGGGCCGACCCTATTGTTAGGTTGTCGGCCGCCACGTACAACTTGAAAGGCTTGTCGAGTGTGGAGGAACCAATACTGGTGGTGCCTTCATGTACTCCTTGATCTCATCGAAAGCCTTTTGTTGCACGTCACCCCACACGAACTCCTGATCTTTCTTGAGCTTCAAAGTGGAGAAAATGGCAGCACGCGCTCAGACAAGTTGGATATGAACCTTCTGACAAAGTTGATTTTGCCGAGCAGTGATTGAAGTTCTTTGAGATTGGTCGGCGGCACTACCTTATCAATTGCTTCCATGCTCTTCCTGCCGACTTCGATCCCCTTTTTGTGGACCAGGAATCCCAGAAACTCACCAGCCGACACCCAAATGCACACTTGGTTGGATTCATCTTTAAACCATGTTTCCTCGTGCACTCCAAGTCTTCCTTAAATCGGCTAAGTGTCCTTCCTTGCTTCTGGATTTGATCACCACATCATCAATGTAGATCTCTACGATTCTTGCCGATCAGCTCATGGAATATGTAATTCATGGCCGCTGGTAAGTGGCACCGGCATTTTTCAAACCAAAAGTCATGACCATCCATTCAAACAAACCTATATGGCCGGGGCACCTGAAGGCGGTCTTTGCCACATCCTCTGCAGCCATGAAGATCTGGTTGTAACCTGCGTTGCCGTCCATAAAGCTTATGATTTCAAAACCGGCCGAAGCATCTACTAGCAAATCGGCCACTGGCATTGGATAACCGTCCATAGGAGTGGCTTTGTTGAGGTTCCTGAAGTCGATGCAGACTCTCATCTTCCCGTTCTTCTTGTACACCGGGACAATATTGGAGATCCATTCCGCATATCGACACGGCCGAATGAAGTTAGCTTCTAGTAATCTTTCCACTTCCTTTTTCACGTCGGCCAACACCTCCTCCTTGTAGATCCTGCGCGGAGGTTGTTTGTATGGGCGGTATCCAGGTTTGATCGGCAACTTATGCTCAACAATGGACCGATCTAATCCGGGCATCTCTGTGTAGTCCCACGCAAAACAGTCTTTGAACTCCTTTAAAGATTTACTAGTAGCAACTGAAATCAGGGTCTAAATTAGAACTTATGAACATCGGCCTTTTTTTACTTGTGTCGCCAACATCCACTTCTTCCAGTTGTCGGCCGATGCGAGCCACGTCCCAGTTTCCCTCGCTGCTGTCAGTTGGGTTGTCCATCTAATAGAAGCTCTGGGAGCCGACTGCTTGGATCGGCTGTTGATCTCTACCATAGACGTTGATAGGACCTTCTCCCCACACGCGATCGGAGAAGCAGTCTACTCCGTCGAATTCCCAGTAAGTGGGTTCAATGGTGGCAACACTCACCGAGTCGTCGGCTTGGACAACCTCGATGTCATCCCTAATCCACTGTATGAGTATTTGATGCATGGTTGAGGGTATGCAGCAGTTGGCATGGATCCAATCTCTGCCCAAAAGCAGGCTATATGCCCCCTTGCCATCAATGACAAAGAAGGTCGCAATGAGCATCTTGGACCCAATCATCAATTCCGCGTGCACGGCGCCCCGAGTGTCAGAGGGATTACCGGCGAAGTCACGGAGTACCATATCCGTTTTGAGCAGGTCTTCATCGTTCATGCCCAGCTTTCTGAAGGTGGCGTAAGGCATGATGTTAATCGCTGCGCCGCCATCGACAAACATCTTGGTTAGCGGCTTTCCGTTGACGTACCCCTTGACATATAACGGCTTCAAATGCCGATGCTTGGCTGGCTTGTCAAATGCTGCCTTCTGAGACAACACGAGCTGTGCCGCGAGCTCGTTGTGCTCGGCCTCATCGGAGTCCGAACGCGCTTCGTCCTGTGCCCCCTGGCCGATTGGAGCCATGAATTCTAGGGGAAGGAAGAAAGTCATGGCCACGCCAGCGCCTTTGCCAGTGTTGTCTGGCTTTTCCTTCGGACGCCACTCTTGCTTCTTCCCATCGGCAGCCGCTTCTTCCAACTCCTTATTCCGGAGGCGCTGCACCCTCCTTTTCTGGCTCTTTCTGAGCCCTGGCGGACACCACTGCCCTTCTTGCCATCTATATGGGCGGGGCTGTGCCTCCTCGCTGTCACCTTGGTGGTGCACCCACTCCTGGTCAGCATATCTCTTGGCTTGCCGATCCGGGCTCCTCATTTTTAGGCGCCGATCGTCCATTGGGATGCGCGCTCCCAACCTTTCGTGGACGGGACGGCGGTTGACCCGATCCTGCCTATACCCCCTGTACTGATCGCTGCATTCGGGGCAGTTGTTGACGGCAGGCAGTTTCAAGCCTTCGTTCCAGCAGTGGCGGAAGAACGGACAGCCCCAGTGAGCTCGCTCCCGCTCTTGGAGGTGCTCTTGTTTCCAGCGACGGGCCTGTTCTCTGTGGTAAGCCCTCTCCTCCAGATGATACCGGTGCTCTCCCGTGCGACCGTCTTCACGCTGGTATTCCCCCGTGAGTTCCCGCTCTTCGCGTTGGAAACGCCTCTGCTCTTTCTCATTTTGCCGGCGCCACTTGTTAAGGAGATCTCTGTGGGTAGGCCTGCGCCTGGAAGACGACTCTCCGTGCTCGTATCGGCTATTCGCGGCTTGGGCGTGCTGTCGGAGCTCATCGCCAGTGATTTGTCGATCGGGATCCACCGCGCCAGACTCGCGCGCTTTATTGGAGGTGAGGACTTTGACCTTGCCCTTGCCTCTGGGATCCTCCGGGGCTACCATGTTCACTGAGACGAACACGGAGCTCTGGGCGAAGGGGTTGGCATCGATCTTCATCTTGCCATTGAATTTGATGTGCCCATCCTGGATGGCCTTCTGGATCCTTGTCCTGAACACACGGCAATCATTAATAGAATGAGTGTTAGTGTTGTGAAAGCCGCAGTATTTCTTGTCTTTAACCCCTCCAGGACGCAGCATCGGGTGATCCGGGGGTAGCCTGACTCTCCCTTCGGCGATCAGAAACTCGAAGAGCTTGTCGGCTTTGGTGACGTCGAAGTCGTATGCCCCTTTCTGCTGGCGCAGCCATTGCTTATTGGCCTGGGTCGGCTCTTTATCCCAGTTGAGCTCTGCAGCGGCCACCTCATCTTCGGCATCGGTATAATCATCGGCTTCGTCCAAGAAAGCCTGATACATCTGGGCCGCGACATTGTCCTTCTGGAAGCGCCCTTCCCTCCGGAAGCCTTGCGCTTGGATAGTCATTTCATTCAGCCGGCGAGAGAGATGACCCAGGTCTTCAAACTCCTGGCCGAAGAGCTTATCTCTGATGCTCGGGAACATGCCTGCCACAACCAATGGTGGAAGCTGGTCGTCCGGCAGGTACATGCCGAAGCACTGGCTCTTGACTTCCCTAAACCTGCGCAGGTAGTCCTGCGGCGTCTCATTTGGCCTCTGGCGCACATACATGATGTCCACCAGCTTCTTCTCCTTGGTGCCCGTGTAGAAGTGCGTATGGAACTTCTGTTCCAAGTCGGCCCAAGAGAGAATAGAGCCCGGTGGCAGAGACGTGAACCAAGCGAACGCTGGCCCAGTGAGCGATGACGGGAAGTACCGAACCCTGAAGGCATCCTCGGTATTGGCCTCTCCAAGCTGGAGCAGATAGCGACTGATGTGCTCTACCGTGCTAGTGTCGTCTAAGCTGGAGAACCTGGACAGGTCTGTTGGCACTTTGACTCCGGGCGGCAGAGCCACACGGTGGAACCATTCGAGGAACGGAGATCTGTAAGCATGAGTACCCTTAGGCTTCAGGCCGAAAGTGCGCTGCATCATATCTGCCATCCTCTCTAGCATGACATCGACATTAGAGTCGGCGGTCTTCTCGGCCGTCGGCTTCCCGTATCCTGGATGTGGGGCACCCTCTATGTTGTGAGGCTCAAGCATCTCATGGTACCCGTTTCCATAGTAGTCCTTTATGAGCCTATAGGTTTGCGGAGAGATCTTGCGTGTTGACTCGGGTGTCTGACCCTTAGTGCCGAACGTGAGCTGACCCATGGTCGGCAATTGGCCCTCTGGCATGCGCTTCTCTTGAGTGGCGAGCCCGCCTGATTGAGCCTTAGGCGGGGTCTCCTCACCAGCGGCTCCTGCCCCCTTGAGGTGATTCGGCAGATTGAAAAGATGTGGTCCTGCTATAGGGCCAAACTCCGCCTCCATAAGTTCATCGGCCTTGGGGCCGAATTGGGCGATCATGATGGTACGGAAAGTGTTGAGAAACGCCCCATGCATGCGACCGATGGCGCCAGAGACAGCTTCGTTGATTATGTGAGACATCTTCAACACTGCCTCCGCTTCCCCGGGATCATCCGGGTTGAGCTGGACGGGCTTCGGCAGATCGTGCAGACGGCGAACCCTTCCGCTCTTGTTCTTGGAAAAGGCTTCTAGGCACTTGGCCTGGAACTCGGCACAAGCATTATCCACCTGCTCTTTGTACTCGTCAGGTAGTTCAGCGAGCTGCACTTGCACGAGCCCCGCCTTGTTGCTAGCCTCAGCTTCAGTGACTTCGACCATTGCTGCAGGAAACAGGTGTCCCACCGGGCGTGCCAAAAAGTGTGTTGGCGCAAAAAGTGGCGCACTGTGCCAATCACACAGCAAGCCGGAGAAGCTGGCTTCAATCGTGGCCCGGGTGCTCAGAAGTCCGGTGCGTGCCAGTCAGTTTGCCCTGCAACTAACAAGGGAGATAAACTGTTAAATACAAAGCTGGAACGTGCCGGGTATGACCAGACAGTTCCAAGATTTACGGCCCTGAAGCCACTTACGACGACATATAGCTATGAAAGCTATCTGCCAAAAGGTTTAAAAGATTATTCGGCAATATGAACAAAGTTATGCGAATAACAGGTTGCCGAACACGTTTGCATGAGAATCGTACTTGCATGACGTATTAAATATAAGTTAAAACTTAACCAATCTCGATTGTACAACCGAGTTGGGATCCATGGAGATTGAACATACAAGCTAAGCATGACTAAGCTAATCTAAAGCCTGCGCCTGCCGCACGACACCTAGCCTTGTCATAGATCAAACACACTTAACATGCATGAACCCTCACCACGTGGCAATCCAGATACGGTCCGATCGGCTATTACGAACAATAGATCTACTACATGAAAGACTTTACAATAATAAACGTGAAAGAACAGAGCAGATCTATAAAGATGAAGCCGAACCGAACGGTATCTAGATTGGGCAAAAGTGTTATGATGAGATAAACATAACAAAACATATAACACAAGGTAACTTAATGAATCTATCAGATTGCCAAATCTAACAGAGCCGATAACTATTTTCACTCATGACTCAATCCGCCGCACGATACAAGGCATAAGCAAAAACCTCCCGTCATAAGCTTAAATCCGCCGCACGATACTAAGCTTAACATACGAGACTACTTGCACCATATCTAAATCCGCCGCACGATACTAGACATGATAACAAGGTTGCCGGAACTTACGGAGGTCGACGGATCGATGGCCCCTCTCGAAGAACACGACGACACGACTTGGACTCGAAGACGGCACGGGGCCGGGTTGGTTGTATTGATTGTGAACGTCCTTACAATAGTCTCAGGGTTTATATTTATACCCTGGTGTTCTCTGAGTCCTAGAAGGATACGATTACAATGATAGAATTAGGAAACTTATCAAAATATGATGCCTTCTACTCTAAGCTTCCTTTAACAACCGGCATGCACTAAAGTGACGAGATCCCTATCGCTAAATCTTCTTGTCATGCCGTATCTGTCATCTTCTAACGCAAACCGACTTGGCTTGAGGTAGCCGACCGTAGCGTCACGTTGCCGAACCTGCTCGCTGTTGACTAGTTGCCCTCACAGCCTTGCCGAATACATTGAGTTAGCCGACCGCGTTCGCTATCTGCCGAATCCCTTAGGTGGCGATTTCTTCCGAACCTGCGTCGTGCTGGCCCACTTGTCACAGTGCGAAAATTCTGTGTTAACACTATGTGCTACCAAGCCATTTATGTTTAGCTAAATTGTTTTTATTGATTAAGTGTATAAATTTAACCTTTTGTATTTTGTGACTCCATTTGTTCTCAATTTTAAATTTACCATGCTAAGCTAAGTGTAGATTATTGTTTTCAAGAAACAATGACCAATTTAAATAAGTGGAATATATACTACTGTGGGCATGGAGTTAGAAGCGCAACACTGGCTAGTGTTAACTTTGCCAACACTGGCGGTTCATATCACGAACCGCCACTGTTGGCTATATCAACACTGGCGGTTTGTGGTACAAACCGCCAGTAAAAGTTTTGGATCACTAGCGGTTTGAAATAACCGCTAGTGATGGAAGACCCCCTTCACTGTCGCTTTGGTTGTGGCGGTTTAAAATCCGCCAGTGAAGGGGGTGTTTGAACCGCCAGTGATCCTCTTTCCTGTAGTAGTGACCGGCCGGCCGGGGTGACTGGTTGGACTACTGCTAGCTATTTTTGTAAGTACGGCAAAAAAAAAAGGTAGTAGTAGTAAAGCATGGGACAGGTGAGGCAATGGGTCGACGTGTCAGGCTGCGTGTCTCCTCCGATCTGGAAGTAGGTACAGTAATCATAACACGGAAACAGCACCGAAAACGACCGCACACACACCGTTGGTTTAGCCATCAAAATCCATCCGCACGTATGGAGTCTGATCACTGGCCTAGTGCAACACTAGATGTGTATTATACCAAAATTTGAGATTCAAACAACTTTTATAAAAATTTATATAAAAAAACAAATTCAAAACACTAGAGGACAAAATTCAGAATGCACCAAAATTTATTTTTTTGGTGGTTATTCGGTTGTTCTAGCTGTTGTAACCGAAACCGAAACCGATCACCGAAATTCTAAGGAACAAAAACCGAAACCGAAGCCGAAAACCGAATAAACCGTTATTTTGGTTCGGCTCGGTTCGGTTCGGTTTGCGGTTAAAAAGTGCCCAGTCTGAGGCAGCGCGCGGGCGGTCTGGGCGGCCCAGGTCAAGGCCGTCAGCCGCGCGCACATGCACATGCATTGCCACGGACCGGACCCGGACCCGGACGCCACCGCGCGCAAGACACCCCACAAGCAAATTAAACGCCTGCATTGTTGATGTCGCGCGGCAACCTGAACCTGAACCGGCCGCCCCGCCGAGAACCGAGAGTGTGGTGTGGCGTGCGCGCTCACTCGCTCGCCGGGTCTCTTGCCGAAAGCGCGCGCCGGCCGGACAAGCAAGCAAACGGCGTTCTGGCATCCACGCACCCACACGGATCGAGCGTGCACCACCTGCTACATACATACGTGTACCGCTTTGCATTTTCAAAACCGGCTGCGCCTGGCTTACGCACGCACGCACACGCAGAAATAAATGAATAAATTACCAATGGTGACAATGTCGTAATGCGGCGTCTGATCGGGACCGAAGCGTACCTAACATGCATAACGACCCTGCTGCACCTGCCTAGCTATCTAATCTGATTCCAAGAATACTCTAGCTACGCTATATAAGTACGTGCGTACGTGCCGTGTCCGTGCTAGCATAGCACTAGCAGCATATATATATATATATATATATATATATATATATATATATATATATATATATGCAGATATGCTATATGTACAATATGTCAAACATATGTGAAGCGCGCTCGCGCCATACGCATGCGGCTGACGCTGACCGCTACTGCCACTGCGACGACGACTGATGGCAGGTCGTCGTCGTTGGGCGGCGGCCGGGCGGTTGGACGAAGTAATGTACCCGGACATGGCCTGATGGATGCATGGCTGATACTGACAGAGAGACGACCAATGCGTGCGTGATCTGCTCGTCTCGTCATCACCGTACCTGCTGCCTTTGCTAGCCTTAGGCGCGCGCGTACGCATGGGCCGGGCGACGTAAGGGAACAAGCAAAGCCAAGCACGCGGGTTAGATTAGGACGCTTGCTTGCAATTTTTTTACTACTATATATCATATTACATCGCCATCATAAATCATAATAACAACAAAACTCTAAATCTAATTAGGCGCGTTGTGAGTCCGAGAGTACTAGCTAATAACCAAATAAACACGTACTCCCTCCATATTGAAAAAGCTGACGTTTTAGACAAGGTTTGGATCAAACATTGGGAATATAAATCATAAATAACTTTTAAATTATTGAGTTTAGAGATGTAAAAATCTTGAAAAGTACTTTCATAAAAATATACATATACCACTTTTCTAATAAATATTTTTAAAAAACAAGTGGTCAAAGTGATGTTTTGGAGACCGTGTCGTTGTCTGAAACGTCAAGTTTTTCAATATGGAGGGAGTACTATATATATATTATATCATTGCATTATAGGGCGGCTACATAATTAACCAAAACTACTGATCAGTTCTCGGTCGACACTTGGAGCTCCACCTCATCAATCACCACCAGTGGGCTATCTATCTAGCTATATGTCGCTAACTTACACGCACAAAAGTTACGTAGCGTGAGCAAGCCGAAAGGCTGCTGGCTTCCCAATCGTCCTTCTCCCCCGTGACACACAAATTTGTCCATACGTACTACCGGCCGGATCGGACGGACACATATATGCATGCTTCTCCAAGCAACCATTTGATCGATGGCCTAGCTAGCTAGCTCCATCCAAGTGAAATGATCGAACAACGCCCGAAATGACATGGTTGATCGACACATATACATTGTAGCTCCATCAAAATTATTCGATTATTCTAACAACCATTTCAAATTCATGCTCTATACTTAATAATATATATTGTACTATATTTAGACCGAGAACAAGCCTTTGGACGATCTATCAACTAAGCTTTAGTCTCGACAAAAAATTGCGTTCGGGTCTAAAGACTTTTAGTGCCGGTTGGTAAAACCAACCAAGCCTAAAGGTCAACCTTTAGTCCCGACCTTTACCAACCGGGACTAAAGGGTGAGCTTTTAGTGCCGGTTGGTGTTACCAACCGGGGCTAAAGGTTCTTCACGAGTGGATTCAAAAGAAAAACGTCCAGAACTATATCACACGGGTTGTGTAGCTGAGTTGGTAGGTGAATTGTGCGGGAGGCGAGAGGTGCTGAGTTCGAATCTCACATACGCACATTTATTATTTCTCATGGGAGCCTTTAGCCCCGGTTGGGAGCACCCCCTAGATTGCTAGCCCTGGTTGGAAAACCGGGGCTAAAGGCCGGTTGTGCAGTAATGGACACATAGCTAGTAAAACCTTCATTTATATCTAAAGATGCCAAAATGACCTCAAAATTAGAATAATGAAAGGAGTATATCAACAAACAATCCAATATATGCCACATCCTTGTCCCACCCTGCTAGCTCCTACACCAAATCTCTAGCAGTTACAACATCATATCACAGTGGCGAATAGGAGAAATGAGATGACGAGTAGGTAAAGCTAATTGCAATACTAGATGGAATACAAGTTCCTTGAAGCATTATATGGCAGCGGTGAGTAGGAGAAACATATCGCAGTGGCGAGTAGGATAAATGAGATGACGAGTACGTAAAGCTAATTGCAATACTAGATGGAATACAAGTTCCTTGAAGCATTATATGGCAGCGGCGAGTAGGAGAAGTGAGATGACGAGTAGGTAAAGCGACTTGCAATACCTGATGGAGATACAAGTCCACTGAAGCGTTATATGGCAGCAGCGAATAGGAGAAGTGTAGGTAAAGCGTCTTGCAATATATCTTATGGACATACAAGTCAACTAAAGTGTTATATGGCAGTGGCGAGTAGGAGAATTTAGATAACACATAGGTAAATCGACTTCCAATACTAAATGAATATACAAGTCTATTGCGATGAGATTAAAACTAGCTTAAAAAAACTAATGGAACCGTGAGCTCCTCCCCTTCTTCGGACAATTAAGTTTGTCATGGCCCTGTTTGCTATGTGTGGATGACACATGCCACCCATGAATGTTGGCTAAAAGGACTGAAAAACGTCATTCAGACACAAATGACTCCTATGCCACAA
Organism: Coix lacryma-jobi var. lacryma-jobi; assembly: GCA_009763385.1. Taxonomy (NCBI): domain Eukaryota; kingdom Viridiplantae; phylum Streptophyta; class Magnoliopsida; order Poales; family Poaceae; genus Coix; species Coix lacryma-jobi. The sequence goes on from CM019826.1 coordinate 36,991,411, forward strand.
CCAAACACAGACGTAGATCATATCATGGATAGCATTTTTTAGGATCAGTGGTCAATAATGTAGAACTCGTTTTCATAGTGGTTTTAGGGATATTGTGTCTGAGTTTTGTAGTTGTGGCTCTCTCTTATTTTGGACTGGTTCCTTGTTTCTAATGAGGTTGAAGCCGAAACGATTTCCATATTATCTAAAAAAACAACCCATCCTAGAAAAATAAGATAGAAATGTTTTGTTTGACCTCGCCCTAAACCAAACACAACCATATATTGTGCCTCATATTGATCAACCACTTGTGTCCAAATTGGGTGCACTTCCAAAACTTATTAAGATTGTAGCCATTTTCAATGAAGAGTTGGTAAATCAATACCATTGAAGTGTTATATGGCAGCGGCGAGTAGGAGAAGTGAGATGACGAGTACGTAAAGCGACTTACAATACTGGATGAAGTACAAGTTTCTTGAAGCATTATATGGCAGCAGCGAGTAGAAGTGAGCTGAGATGACAAGTACATAAAGCGACTTTGAATACCATTGAAGTGTTATATGGAAGCGGCGAGTAGGAGAAGTGAGATGACGCATAGGTAAAGCGACTTGCGATACCTGATGGAGATACAAGTCTATTGAAGTGTTGTATGGCAGCGGCGAGTAGGAGAAGTGAGATGACGTGTAGGTAAAGTGTCCTGCAATACCTGATGGAGATACAAGTCCACTTAAGCTTTATATATCAGCGACGAGTAGGAGAATTGAGATAACGCAAAGGTAAAGCGACTTCCAATACTAAATGAATATACAAGTCTATTGTGATGATGAGATTAAACTAGCTAAAAACTAATGGAACCGTGAGCTCCTCCCCTTCTTCAAACAATTAAGTTTGTCATGGCCCTATTTTCTATGTGTGGATGACACATGCAGCTCATGAATGCTAGCTAAAAGGACTGAAAACGTCATTCAGTCACGGATGACTCCCATCTCACAACCAAACGCAGACGTAGATCATATCATGGATCACATTTTTTTTAGGATTGGTGGTCAATAATGCAGAACTCATTTTCATAGTGGTTTTAGGGATATTGTGTCTGAGTTTTGCAGTTGTGGCTCTCTCTTATTTTAGACTGGTGCCTTGTCTGATGAGGTTGAAGCCGAAACGATTCCATATTATCTAAAAAAGATCAACCCGTCCTAGAAAAATAAGACATAATTGTTTTGTTTGACCTCATCCTAAACCAAACACAACCATATATTGTGCCTCATATTGACCACTTGTATCCAAATTGGGTGCACTTCCAGAACTAATTAAGATTGTAGTCATTTTCGACGAAGAGTTGGTAAAACAATACCATTGAAGTGTTATATGGCAGCGGCGAGTAGGAGAAGTGAGATGATGCGTAGGTAAAGCGACTTGCAATACCTGATGGAGTTACAAGTCCGCTGAAGTGTTATATGACAGCGGTGCGTAGGAGAAGTGAGATGACGAGTACATAAAGCGACTTGGAATACTAGATGGAATACAAGTTTCTTGAAGCATTATATGGCAGCGGCGAGTAGAAGTGAGATGACGAGTACGTAAAGCGAATTGCAATACCATTGAAGTGTTATTTGGCAGCAGCGAATAGGAGAAGTTAGATGATGCATAGGTAATTAAAGCGACTTGCAATACCTGATGGAGATACAAGTCTATTGAAGTGTTATATTGCAACGTCGAGTAGGAGAAGTGAGATGACGTGTAGGTAAAGTATCCTTCAATACCTGATGGAGATACAAGTCCACTTAAGCGTTATATGGCAGCGACGAGTAGGAGAATTGAGATAACGCATAGGTAAAGTGACTTCCAATACTAAATGAATATACAAGTCTATTGCGATGATGAGATAAAAACTAGCTAAAAACTAATGGAACCGTGAGCTCCTCCCCTTCTTCGGACAATTAAGTTTGTCATGGCCCTGTTTGCTATGTGTGGATGACACATGTGGCCCATGAATGCTGGCTAAAAGGATTGAAAAACGCCATTCAGACAAGGATGACTCCCATCTCACAGCCAAATGCGGACGTAGATCATATCATGGATGACATTTTTTTAGGATGGGTGGTCAATAATGTAGAACTTGTTTTCATAGTGGTTTTAGGGGTACTATGTCTGAGTTTTGCAATTGTGGCTCTCTCTTATTTTCTGAGTTTTGCAGTTGTGGATCTCTCTTATTTTGGACTGGTGCCTTGTTTCTGATGAGGTTGAAGCCGAAACGATTCCATATTATCTAAAAAAAATCAACCTGTCCTAGAAAAATAAGACAAAACTGTTTTGTTTGACCTCATCCTAAACCAAACACAACCATATATTGTGCCTCATATTGACCACTTGTATCCAAATTGGGTGAACTTCCTAAACTAATTAAGATTGTAGTCATTTTCGACGATGAGTTGGTAATTAAAGCAACTTGAAAGGCTGAGCTAGCTAGCTCATCATCGGGATAAGATTAAAATTTGCTAAGAAAAAATATTTTTGTTTATCTTGGATGTATCATTATTATGTTATTTATTTGAGTCGTTTATATATATGGATGAAAGGGAAGGAAGTGTGTAAAGGAGAACCAAATGCAACTCTCAGTTTAAAGAATTATAAATGCATCTCTATATATAGGGCTGACAAGTGATTCAGCAGAGTTGGAAGCGTATATATATATATTATCTCCCCAATGCAGCAGTTTGATTAGGTGTTTTCCTTTAATTTGTTATATATATATATATATTGTTTATTTATTTGGCACGAAATTTGACTTAATAATATGGATGGAATACACGCTACGTCAGGGATCAAGACCTACACCTACTACTGCTACTAGTCGTCGTTACCTATATTAATCAATAGAAGTGGAGTCTTGTAAGCAAGTTCATGATGCATGAGGTAATATTGATGTTACATGTTTGAAAAAACAAAGATCAATGCAATGCAAGAGCGCCTGCCACATAAGTGCAGTACTCTGCCACACTCCTCCGTTCCTTTCACACATTTTTCTCCTTCCGAGAGGGAGAAAAAGGTTTCAAAGTTTGGCATGTATTGTAGAAAATAATGCCGTAGTTTGTTGGACTAAGTTTTGTACTCTTGTAATGTATAGAGCTAACAGCTAGCTCTACCTGCACCATATATTCGTTTTCTCTTGCAAAGTTGATCCGTAAACATATATAATCTAATAACGCGTCACGTCGTAACCCTAGTACGTGTACTTGCACTTGCTTTTCTGATTTACGAATGAAGCCTGATCGAGCTCAAGGCCGGACTCGAGGTAAATAAATTAACGTATATATGTATGTAATGACAGATTTAGCTATAAGTAACCAGTTAGTCCATAGAGATATAAAATCAAGACAACCAACACCTGCCGGCCGGTAATGTTTCGTCGTCCCTCGATGATGCCGGACGCAAACATGTGGCACGCCAATGACAAACCTATATATCATGGTAAGAAGAAGGAAGGAAATATAACTGACTAGTACCAGTTGCCGGGTAGTAGCTACGGAGCTCGATGGATCTTTATCTCGCTTTCACATATATACACGACATTTGGTCCGTCCTTGCATCATATATATACGCACGCACAGTACAGAAATTCAGTCCTGCAAAACGTCAGCGTCGGGGGTGTCGCCGCCGTGAGACCTCCGCCCTCCGCACTAGGCAGCAGGCCAATCAACTGTTTTTGATGCATATGTACTATATGCGTGTCAATGGAGATGCTGCTCGCTGTCCCTTCAATAATCCGTTAACCTCATCAGTCCTCAGGTAAGCTAGCTAGCTAACTGTTTGCTTGCACACACACACATGCTAGTGACACGGAAACCTTATCCGTTTTGCTTGCGTTGTTGTGTTCAACTCTGACGACGACGACGACGATCGAGAGAGAGCTCGTGGTCATGCATATGCCTATCCTAGCTAGCTGACCATCATCGATCGATCAGCTGCTCGATCACCAATGCAACAGTACGTACGTGTGTCTACGTCAAGCAGTAAACATATAACCGAAACGATTTAGGCAGCTGACTCCGATCCTGACGGAGTGTGAATGTGAATGTGAATGTGAATGTGTGAAGCTGCGCTAGCATTTATCCGGATGGCCATGCATGCATGCATATATGTGTGCTATATGCTAGCTAGCTACTACTACGTTACTGATCTTGCTCGATCTCTTGTTTGCATAACATTAGCATGGGGTTTTCCTCTAATCTAATTATTACCCATATGGGAGATGTACATACACGTGCTGTAGATATATATGATGCACGCTGCATGCAAGCAGCTAGCACGCAATGGCTACTGAACCGTGCCAGCATGCATGCCGCATGCACATACATACATATATAAGGAGGCGTACGTGTATTATATCAATATTGACAATATATATATATATATACATATGATGCACGTACAGTACTAGTTATTATTAGTTAATGTGTGTTTATTTATGTGGTACTAGCTACATGCAGTAGTAATAAAACTAAAAGTATATAGCGTCGTCGACGTGGAAATCTTATCTCACTCTATCTTACCCAAACCAGCAGGAGCTTCAAGTTGTTTCTGTGGCTTATCCGATCATATCCTCTCTCTCTCTCTCCGGTGATCCTTAGCCAGCAGATTGATTACACGATGGACGAGATGGAGATGGCGAGAAGAATTCCTGGAACTCTCTGTGTACGCTACGACCAGAGAGAGTCTAACCGGTGGTGGTGACAGGAGTATGTACTGTAGGAGATTTTTTACTAGTAGTAGTATGTAGTAGCCTTGAAAGATTCTGGGAAGAGGAAACACGTATGCGCCTCCTCAGTCAGTCCGTCCTATCGATCGATCGATTATGGAGAGGAGAGGCTGGGGCCTTTCTCTGTCTGCCCCTGATTTAGCTAGCCGGCCGGCCCGCCGACCGGCTGCATGCGTTTTGTCTATCATATCCATGGCATGCATGCATCATCCGTGTAGTAGTAGTGTCGTGTTTGTTGATCCGATGACTAGTCGATGACCCGTCCAGCTTAGCTATTAACTGCGGCACTTATCAGCAAACTGTGCTGGGCCCCGGCTAATCATTCTTCCTTCATTTTACTTTATTTATCCTCCACCGCTAGATTAATTCCTTTATTTTTCCTCCTTAATTTCTGCCCTTTTCTCTCTTTTCATTCAAATTGCTGCTGCTAGTATATAGGAGCTACGAGGAGCACTGTCTTGCTTTTGTGCCTCACGTATTTTTTTTTTTTAAAAAAAAAGGAAAAGAACACTATATATATGTGGGGTATGTGTGTGTGCTTTGTTTTTTTTTTCTTTTGCCAAAGAGTAATAAATTCCCTTTTCTTCAGTTCAGAGACTCTTGCCGCATCCATCTATCCCTCTAGTATGTTCAATTCAAGGAAAATGCTTCGACTAACCGCGACTAATTAAAATAAAACAGCAGGTCAGCAAACAATGACGACTAACAAGCTATATAGCAGAGCAAAAGGACATGCAAGGAATGAAAAGCACAGCAAATTGCTGATATTTTGTAGAATCGTCACGGTATATCTAGTTCACGACAAGAAGAAGATAACCACTTGATCACGGAGCCGCCAGAGCTAGTAAAAGCGTGAGGGGAATTCCCAGCAACAAGCTTATTTAGCCATCGTTACCAGTCACTAGCCGGCGCTGTACGCAGCTATCTACACTGACAGGACAAGATATGTCCTTTCGTCCACATAAGCAAGATAAAGATAAACTTATTCAGGACGGCCTCTCAAGTATACTAGGCTCTACGTACTGGCCCCTCGTAAATACACACTTTTTTGCTTTCGAATTTCCTAGCTTCTTGAGATCGACAACTAGAGCTGCCCAATTAACACAATTGCGGTCAGATGTAAGGAGAGACAGCGAGTGCGCTCCCAATACTATTATACTTAGATTAGATAGGCAAAAAAATTTCTTTCTTTCGTTTTTTAAAAAAATAAAATACCTTCTATATTTCCCAAACTTTGATCAAATATATAAAAAAATATTAATTTTTATATAGAACTTTAATTTAAATTTATTTTTATAATAAACTCATTTAATTCAAGGTATACCTTTAATTTGAATCCATTTTTTATAAACTTATTAGAAGATATAAATGTTGGTAATATTTTTCTATAAATTTAATTAAACTTAAGAAGGTTTAACGAGCACGAACATATACACCATGCGACACTTAAAAATTGAGAGAGGGAGTACCTTGTTACGAGCAGCTCTGAGAGATTGAGCAAGTTGAGCTTGCGATCGAAAAGATAACTCCAACAGACACATCGTTGTTGATAGATACGTTACCTATTGTTTTTCAAAAAAAAAAAAAAGTTCACGAGCCAAACTTCTGGCAAGAAAATATATTAATAAAGGCAAGAATAAAAGAAAAGGTGAAGCTAAAAGAAAGGCACAAATGAGAGTTTTAGGCCGTCAAAGCAAAAGAAAAAAAATAGCCGAAGCCATGAGCCAAAAAAAACTCAACTACTTGGCTCACCGGTAGAGTAGTTTTTTTTTTTTTTTTTACTTTAGCCTACAGGAGCAGCTCCGCTGGTAGAGTGGAGGTTTTTTTTTTAAAAAAAAAAACATTTGATAAAGTAGCTTCTTATGGTAGATCTGGCCGGAGAGGAGGCTAAGAGAAACTACGTACTAGTTTCGTTTCAGCTCTAATTCGGTGTCATGTACGGCTATCTCCATTCCTCGTGGTACCGAGTTTTCGCGGGGCCTTCCCGGCCTGTATACGTTTTGGCGGAGGTGATCGAAGCAATAAATTGACCAATGCAATTAGGCTTGATTCCACATTTCCAGAACGGAGCTAGCAGCTAGCAGGATGATTGTCAGCCAATCAAAAAACTGGGAATGAAAATGGCGCCACAGCGCATGTGCCGATTTATTTATGGTCCTCACTCCTGCCACTGCGAAAGAGACCTGCTTTTGTTAGTTGGCTCTCATACGGATGGAACCAACACGTAGGCCGCCGGGCCGGCAACGGCAACATGCGGGCGGGGGCGGCGCCCGTGCACGAAGCAGTAGCAGGAAGCAGGCGGCAGACACGCACGCACGCAGATCAGGTGGAGCCACAAACAGCACCTCCGCACTACGACGACGACGACGACTACTATGCCGCAACGCTGACAGGACACGTTGCTCTCCCGCGTCCACATAAGCAGAAAATTGTGGATAGGACGGAACTTTCCAGGTGGACCGTCCGACTCGGCAGCTGCATGCACAGCCCTGCTGCGAGGCTCTCCCATCCATCCAGGCCGCCCCGGATAGGACAAGGGGTGACTTGGGATCCACGTAGGCAAAAAAGCGCCGGATAACCAACTCCGCCGAATTGCTGCGGCCACCAATATACGTACCATACATGATACATGTGTGTGTCTATGTCTTGGTTACATCATATCTATGAATGCATAGACAACAGCCGGATCCGCTGACATGCTGTTCAATTTTATCTGCAATTAACATATCTGATGACAGAGTGGTCTATGTCCTTAGCCTCATCCCTAGCGCGCGTGCCAGCAACAATCTTAGCACACATTGTTTCTCTTCTCCCTCTAGACCTCTATTGTTCATCTTCACGGCGAGCCCCCCCCCCCCCCCCCCCCCACCTTCACCACCGCTCAGGCTGCCGACGACCTCCCCGCCTACCTCCCGCTTCCGTCGGATGAGCCCTCCCTCCCCTAACTTTGCCGACGCTCACCCCCGCCGCATACCCCGCCCATACGGCTAACCTACCCTGTCCGCTTGGTGGCGCCGCCGCCGCCTCACTCACCGCCGACCAACTTGCCACCACCGTTGTGTCACGACTGCCGTCCCCGTCCGGCCAGCCAACAATCTAGGGTCGGATGAGCTCTCCAACCCTAACCCTAGGGCCAGTGTGAGCCGGTCTCCCCCTCCCCCCGCCGCTGCCTCGTCCACCGCCCCAGCCGCGGTGCACTTGCCACCAGCCATTCCGCTCACCGGCTGCCTGCCTCCACCCCCTTCTTCTCCACTAACGGCGTCGTGTGTGCTGCCACCTTACAGGCGCACGCATGCACGCAGAATACTGATTGAGTCTATGTCCAGGAATCGTATTGTGCACCCATTAGCAGGCCCTAGCCATCTCCATCTATGTCATCGTTGTTCCTGGAGATTTAAGTTATTAGTGCCTGTAGCTAAAGCGTTTCTATGAAAAAGCAATAAGGTCTCTTTCTATACTTGATTGATGTAGTTTTACAGAAGAAAAGCGATATTTAGAAACTATCTACGAAAAAGTGTTTGCATAGTAAGAACAACTCCAACGGTTTTGCATTTTTTGTTTGGCAAAATATGGTATTTGCCAACTCTCAAATTAATATGGCAAAGGTAAAAAAAAGTCAATCTCCAACGGTTTTGCATTTAAACTTGGCAAAACTAAAAAATTATGCATGCGAGAGGGAAATATCTCGCGGGAGTTGCACGCGAGGGCGATTGCCAAGCGAACCGCAACTTGAAATATATGTCAAATATCACCTGATGTTTGCCAAGTTGCTAAAAATGCTAAGCTCATTTGTTAAACCATTGGATAGGAGACTTTTAGACGTTTTTGCAAAAACAAGAATGTCAAACTCATTGCAAAACTGTTGGAGTTGCTCTAACTAAATTTAAAATGCACGTGTCAAATTGACATGACATTTAATTAATTACCATGCATGCCTCGATAATGTATCCTGTTTATGTAATACATATAATTAGCCCGTGAGTATGCGAATCTTCATATTCATTTTAAAAAATGTGAACCTTTTTGTCCCAAAAACTAGTGGGCATATATATAAAAATAATTTCTGTGAACCCGTAGACAAATTTGGCACAAGCTGCTACTTGTCTTTTGAATATATAACATATAGTAGTGATCGACTTCAAAAGGATGCATGTCTGAGAATCAAAGAAATTTTGGATTTGGCTTCAATTCGATTACTTGCTATATTTAACTAACTGTAATCAGTGTGTAACTGTATAAAACACATGTCTGAACCTTCATTAGACCAGTTCGCATCCATTGACATGTAGTACGTCAAAAGGTAGAGGCTGCTATGTAATAAGCCGCCTTTCAATGATTGAAATTATAAAGTGAGTAATAGGCCAGGAGCTTCTGCACAGTGTATTATGTCAATTGCGTGCCAGGGCCTCCAAATCCTAAATATATATAGTCCATCAGGGATCATTACACTGGAGTGGAATATCTAGTTCAAAACGATCAAACTGTGTATCATAAATACTAATAATCTATTAATTACAAACACATGTAAGTACGCATGTATGGATCAGCTAGCTAGCATGCTGCTTTTGTTGTGTGAACCAATTTGGTACACCTAATTTTATCTCTTCATTAGTAGTTATACTATCTAGAAAGCAGTTGCATAACGGGACTCCACCGATAGCAACAGCATGTACCTTCCTATCCACACGGATCGGGTTACATTTTAAAAAAATTAGCAGTTGGATGGTAGAGCAAGCCAGTTCGTTGCATGGTTGCAAATAACATAAGAGAAGAAGAATTGTATATGATACACCAACAGGATCGTAACCGGCCTGATATACCAATAGAAGTTGTATTATTCTGTCTCAGCTAGTGACTAGAAATAATTGTAGGATTATTATTAACTAGGTTATTCTGAAAAGAAACTATGATTTTTTTTATATAGCTGATAAATTCAAACCAATCAATTTTCCTTTGATAAACCATGCATGCACCAAACTCAAGTGGAACTAGTCTTCTGAAAAAAGTTGTATATATACATGGGCATATTGGAGTCCATGGAGCACCTAATATCTCATTAAAGTGCTGCAAGCTAGTAATTATTTGGTTGATAAGAGATTATTATTATTAATTAGGTACACACCAAATATACTAGTTTTGTCATCATTTGAGAACTATGAATTTCTCACAACAGATTTATGGAATCTATAAATGAAGTTGAAGTTAAGCGACTTGCTATTGTTCCTTGACAAACATAGGAGAACAACAAAAGGTAGATGCCACAAGGACGGCGGTTAAACTCTACCTTAATGGATTTGATCGCGATTGTGCAAGAAAATATCTAGGTCGTAGCTATAGATGACCTCATGAGAATAATATTATGCAACATCATACCTACATCATAGTCAAGGAATTCCCGCGTAAAGAAGTCACCTACCCCCTAGGTAATAATAGTCAAGTCGTGTCGACTTGTGAAACTTCAAAAACTGTCGTAACAAGACCGACACAAGCCGAATGTTCTCTGAGTAAGACTTGCGCGCTCGACGACCAAACTACGTCAGGAACAACACCGGTTCGGCGCGCCGCGTCCTCGCATCAGTTGACCTAAAAACTTCCCTTTCATGGAGCATCATGCATAGCGCCTAAAAATTTAAACCAAATTTTCAAAAGTGGTTTGGTGTGATGAAGCCTCTAGTCACAAGTCACAACAACCTAGTGTACCGGATAACCTCTGGCTACCGGACACCACCGTGGGGGGGCGACTCGTGACGGCAGCAGCAAACGGCTCGTCAATAGGAATAGGCTAAACTAATGTTGGCCGCCGGGCCATCCGGCCATTGGCGATTTTCAAGTGGATTGGACCGAACCCTGTCCGCCTCTCCGATCCTCGGCATCTATATAAGGGGGCCTGCTGCCACCACTTGTTTCCCCAAGGAAACACTACAAATCAGCAGCGCAAGAAGCGAGCCAAGAGAGAAAGAAAGAAATAGAGAGTCTTGTTTGGAGAGACGTGTTAGCATAGCCACGAAAGAGAGTGCTGGCCGGCCTTCGTTGTTCTCTGCTAGCTAGCTAGCTAACAGGGCCTTCATTCAAGCAGGCAACAGAGAGATCGACAGAGGTTGAGAGAGAATGATGGCAAGGCAAGGTGTAGCCTCCATGTTCGCCATGGCATTGCTCCTCGGGGTCTTTGCATCCATCCCACAAAGTGATTACCTCTCTCTCTCTCTCTCTCGTGCATGCATGCATCTTGAAAAAAACAGTAGTTTTGTTTGTGCACTGTGTTCATATATCGCAGCTGGAAGACTTCCTCGGAGGAAGCAGCTGGTAGTAATTAATTAAATGGACTTGGGTTTGATGATTAAAAGATTAGTTACGTTGCCATACATGGCATGAGTGAATAGTAGATCGATAATATAGGAGCGAGACAGAAGCACACACATCCCTCTCTCATCAACAACGTCATGCAAAGGATCCCCTTTAGCCGTCAAAACCGCCCGGTCCATTTGGTGCCCGTCGCTTTCTTTCTTTCTGCGTTTATTTTATTCTGTCTAGGTCACACACACAGGGGTAAACGGCGTCTCCTTCACTCCCCAGGGATCACTCCTGCATCAATGCAACAGTAGTAGTAATTTTTTCTTGATGCCAGTCACTTTCTTGAGAAAATCAAGGAACCCAAGTTTTGACTGCCGGCTTTGTTGCTTATGGACTACTACTACTACTACTTATATAGTACTTAAAAATGTTTTTTTTCTTTGCTTGCAAAACTTGCTTTCACGTGCATGCCGATGCGGGTCTTCAGGTAGACATCAAAGTGAATATAGGGGAACATCAATGCTGTCTTTGTTTTTTTTTAACCACCAGCATAGGAAAAAAATATGTATGTCTTATATATATGAGTAGTAATTTTTTTCCCACATAAAAGAAAGTTGGATATATAGGAACAATATCTTAAGCATATATATATTCTTCCTCTGGGAATTAATATCTTTATCAGTCACCAAGAAAACGATGTTTCTGGCCGGCCGGCTAGCTAGTATCTAAACCACACAGAAAGTTGACGGCGAAATATGGAAGCTAGTAAAGTTACTGTGTGCCCCTGCTGGGGCATGCATGCAACAAGCAGCTTGCAGATGAAGTCTGCCTTTAATTTGTTCGGTGAGCACACGCACGTCACTTTATTTAGCTAGCTAGTAGCAGTATAGTAGTACTAGTTGCCTGGCTCCTAACCATGCATGCATGCATCTTAATTCCTTAAACACAATCAATCACAAAGCATCTTAATAGTACTAGAGCTCGCCTGCATGCATGCGTCCAAGCTTGTACTGTTGATGAAGCCAGTAGTCCTACCATCCACACCACTCAAAAATTCCTGGATGGGATAGCTAGCTCGATCAGCTCGCTGATGAGAGAAGCAAAGAACGACGAATTCGGTGCAACCACTCTGCGCGCTGCTATAGCAACCAAGCGAAGCGATGCAACAAACAACAATTTAAGCTGTCGCTCGACAGGCCATCCGATCCTTTTCCGTTGCGTCTTGCTCCACTCCACCGGTCGGTTCGCCGGCCGTCGTCGTCTCGCGTCGTCACTAGCTAGCTAATTGACATTTCGTCAACGGCGACGCATGATATGATGCCGCACCGGCCGCCCGGGCGTGCAGTGCGGCGCGCCGCCGGGCGTCTCTCTGCTGTAGCTGCCGTGTGTACGTGGGCACACCACGTACACAGCTGCTAAGCTAAGCTACTGATCCATTCTTCAAGCTTGATGATTAGTAGCTAACTACTATACTACGTACTATATACTATACGGCTGGTGGTGCAGGATGATCATCATGGAATTAATGGTGCTGGTCCGGCGTGCCATGCATCCATGCAGCACAACCAACCGACTCACAATTGCATTATATTGGGATTAGATTAAATAAATTATTAATGGATTCATATAGATAGATAGATTAATGCATGCATAATAATAATAGGGCTAGCTAGTTCGACCACCAGGTGCAAATCATAAAGGTTGCTATACGATCGAGCAGATGAGTAGTCTTGGTCGTCTAATCATCAGGATATATACTTGATTTTGTCAGCTACTGAGCTACATCACCTGCATGCACATCAATCTTTTCTCTCGACAGAGAATATATATATATGTATATATATACATGCAAATATGTATATATGTGTGTGTGAAGGCGTGCAAGCAGGTGATTAGCTTCTAGCTACACGTATGTGTGAGAGAGCTAAGTAGGCCGTTAGCCCCTTGATGATGGTGGTTAGGCTAGCTAACGGCTTTGGCGATCCACATCGATCATACGTGGACTATCCAACGGTCGTGGTGCAGACGTTGGACCAAGAGCTAGCTTTATCCCCCACATCCAATCCTCTCACTCTCTTTCTCTAGCATCATATATATGTATGTGGTCCTCTACTTCTCCATCTCTCTCTTTCTCTCTCTCTCTAAGCATATTCCTAGCTAGCTAGTCCATCTTCTATTCCTAAGTTGACTACTAGTCCCGTACTTGCACGCCTCTCTTCAAAATCTTTTACCAGTTTTCAAATCAAAGGATAAAACAATAATAGTAAAAGAGAGGTATGATAGCTTCAATATAATTCGCCTGCTTTCCAGCATGTTTTCAGCAAAGTTAAAGGTAGAGCTAGGATGTGAACCAATAATGCAAAGAGAGTAAAAAATCATCAGCTAGCTAACTCCCCAGCAGGTCAAAGTTTATTCCGTTGTTTAAGGTTGCTCTCTCTCTGGCCCGGTTTCCACCTAATCCACGTACTTACTCCCACTTTCTTGCACGCAGCGACAACCTGCTGGTCAAAATATTCCTCGGCAGCGCATGTCGTCTGCGTGCATTTGACACCGTACTGTAAAAAGAATAAAAAAAATGGTTTCAAGTAACATCAGCAATATATATATATATAGAGAGAGAAGGAAGAATAATGAGCATGATGTTAGGAAAGATGCCTGAGCTGAGCTTAGAGAGTCCATGCATATATGCATAGATACAAATTTTCAGTTAAATGTCACTTTCCGATCCTCAAGGGTTAGGAAACACAGTGGATCGGGTTTCCAACGTCAGGTCAAAAAGGCCTCTGCTCGCCGACCGGCTTGTCAGTTCTTTCTTGGTAGTACTTCATTCATTGGCGGATTCGGGGGGGGGGGGGGGGGGGAGCCCCCTTTGGCCCAAAATTACACCTATCATTTTAGGTCTTACTAGTATAATTTGTCTCTAAATTAGTCTAAAATCTTCCATGGGGTAGAAAAATAATGGAAAATTCAGTCCAAATCACGTTAAAATCTACCAAAAATTTCTTGGGGGCAAAAAATAAGCAAAATTTCGGTCCAAACTCGGCTCGCTATGTATTTAGCCCCCTCGTGGGCCGATTCTGGATCCGCCACTGACTTCATTCATCGTAGATAGAAGGTTGTAGTAAATGTTTTACTCTTATTATTTGGGACGGTACGAATAATACTACAGTAAATAATAAATTTACCGTGGTTATTAATTAATTAACCAATTAATAATAAGGCCTCATTAATGACTAGAATTATTCATTAATTTTTTTTTCAATTCCAATCTAACGATCCAGAAGAGTTATTTATCATTACAATATTATTACATTATTATTATATGTATTAATTACGGAGCTGAGTAACTAACTATAGTTCGTGCGTGTGCCCGCATCATATCATGCAGGTGTTGAGTCCATCGGCGTGTGCTACGGCATGAGCGCCAACAACCTGCCGCCGGCGAGCACGGTGGTGAGCATGTACAAGGCGAACGGCATCTCGGCGATGCGTCTGTACGCGCCTGACCAGGGCGCGCTGCAGGCGGTGGGCGGCACGGGCATCAGCGTGACGGTGGGCGCCCCGAACGACGTGCTGTCGAGCATCGCCGGCAGCCCCGCGGCGGCGGCGTCGTGGGTGCGCAGCAACATCCAGGCGTACCCGTCCGTGTCGTTCCGCTACGTGTGCGTGGGCAACGAGGTGGCCGGGGGCGCGGCGCAGAGCCTGGCCCCGGCCTTGGAGAACGTGCACGCGGCGCTGGCGGCGGCCGGGCTGGGCCACATCAAGGTGACGACGTCGGTGTCGCAGGCCATCCTGGGCGTGTACAGCCCGCCGTCGGCGGCGCAGTTCACGGGGGAGGCGCAGGGGTACATGGGCCCCGTGCTGCAGTTCCTGGCCCGCACGGGGTCGCCGCTCATGGCCAACATCTACCCGTACCTGGCGTGGGCCTACAACCCGAGCGCCATGGACATGAGCTACGCGCTCTTCACCGCCCCGGGCACCGTCGTGCAGGACGGCGCCTACGGGTACCAGAACCTCTTCGACACCACCGTCGACGCCTTCTACGTCGCCATGGGCAGGAACGGCGGCTCCGGGGTGCCGCTGGTGGTGTCCGAGAGCGGGTGGCCGTCCGGCGGCGGCGTGCAGGCCACGCCGGCGAACGCCAGGGTGTACAACCAGTACCTGGTCAACCACGTCGGCAGGGGCACGCCGCGGCACCCGGGCGCCATCGAGACGTACCTCTTCTCCATGTTCAACGAGAACCAGAAGGAGAGCGGCGTGGAGCAGAACTGGGGGCTCTTCTACCCAAACATGCAGCGAGTCTACCCCATCACCTTCTAATAATCGATCTCTTTAGGTGCTGCTGCTGCTGCTGGGAGAGGTCCTTATTACGTACACGGACCGCCGTATATACTGCATAGCATGTATATGTACGGTATGTATGTATATGTGGGCTTGCTTTGCGACCGCTGGGAGGGAGAGCATCCAACCGATGCTACTCTCGATCCCAGATGCGTACGCCGTGAGTGAGTATTTCTTTTCTACATGTATAGTACATCGATCGAAAGGGGATCGGAGACGTACGCTCTCGTACCGTATAAATTAATACGGTACGTCGTCGTCGTCAATTGATTCGTAGCTAGTAGTAGTATATATATAGAGAGAGGTTGATGCAAGATGAGTAAAAGATACAGATTATGTACATTATCACGCACCGCCGTGTATAAATAATATACGGTTTAATTAATTTGAGATATATAATTTGTCACCTGTCCTGTACGCGCGTCTACTATTTCTCGATCCGGTCCTTCGGAAGGGCTAACTACAGTACTATAGTAATTAGTTACTGAACGTTGCATGCATGGCTCGATCGATCGGCGCCGACGTGGAGCCTTGTGAGGCCGGACGCGTGGTAAGCTTAGCGGCGCCGCAGACCGGATGACACCGGCCGATCGAGCTCGCGCGTGCGCCGGCCGGGACGGATGCCAGCGGCCGGACGGCGGACGGCGACGCGAGCAGGAAAGCGCCACTTTGTTGGAGGAATCAAGCAGGCAGACGATATGATCGATCGGGACCATTCGAACGAACCGGACCGGCCGGCGATAGATAGGTCTGGCTCTCTCGACGCCGCCGCCTCCGCGTGCTCCGCGTCATCCATCCGTTTGTGGATATGCATGCATACATCTCTCGTCCAGGGCCAGGCTGACTCATCACCTGCGCACTCCATCCACCATCAGTCCATCACCGCGTGTGCCTAACGATCGATTAATTTAAATTCTACTACGACAGGAATACGACTCCTCATCATGCGGACAAGTTGAAACTGGGGTATAATAAAAACTATACTCGCAGGAGGATTGTCGGCCTGAGAGCAGTTTCCAATTTGTTATCCAATAATCTTTTGACGTGTGGCTCAGCTCCTCCACAACAATACTTGTTGGTCATTTTGATTGGCTGGACGCTGGACCCATGGCTCCGGCCTCCGGATAGGCCTGCTAGCAGTAGTAGGGTCGCCTCTAGCACGGTGCGGTTGGCAGTAGTTATGTTCAAGCTTATAGTACTGTTTATCTGTAAATGTCGAGACGAATCTTTTGAGCCTAGTTAGTTCTTGTTTAGATAAAATTTGTCAAATAACAATGAAAGTGCTACATAAACTTTACGCCAAAAATTCTATGAACTAAACATGCCCTACGTACAGGTAGTTGTGTTCAAGTTTACAGTATGCGTAGTACGGTACTCATCTATCCTAAAATTATTGTACATCTTGAGTCAAACTTTGTTAAGTTTTATCAAATTTATACTAATATTTATAATGCGTAATAAAGTATTGTTTAGTTGGTGTGTACAATTTTTTGGCTGTCACATTAAATGTTGCGATATTAATTTAGTATATTAAAAATAAACTAATAAAAAATAAATTACATATTCCGTTATAAAATTTTGAGATGATTTTTATCGGATATCAAAATAAAGGGTACCCGAAACGAACTGAATAAAGAGACACGTCTAACCCAACCGTCCGCAACTGGACCCTGACCATCTCTATCGCCCCTAACCGTGCCTTCTATTCACATAAAAATAATACCAGAATAAAACATCCAACCCACAAACACACACATAGGTACATAACACCCCAGATCCGATGAGTATTTACTCTATTATAAGATATCTAAGGGAAAAACTTTCATCCATGGGTCTCTAAATGAGGGAAACCTTCACCCAACATGTACGTAGATATGGGTACGTTCCAATATCCATACCTGTTAGCCCATGGGTAAAAAATATCCGAAGGTTCAAATACATGTTCAGGACCAATAGTACTACTCTCTACTATCAATTGATATACGACTTATGGATTTATATAATGCCTTATTGTCTACTGCTACTAATGCACTGCTTAATGTGAGGATTATGAATTTATGGTATTGTGCAACTAATGTTTGGTCGTTGCTATAATTTTTTCTAAACTTTATATGCTCCTCTTAAGATCATGTGTGCTTATTGTTGTTATAATATATTGTATGGAGATTGTGCAAGTTAAATTGGTTACATTGTTGATGAATATATGTGTGACCCGATGAGTAGGGTTTACGAGCCCAGTACGAGTATGAGGAAATTTCTTACCCGCCATGAGTATTAGAATTTTGATGATATTATTTTTATTTATGGGATGAGTCTGCTGAACCAACATCTGATGGAGATTCACCCATTGCCGTATTTATACACAACACCAGTCCAATCTACCAATCTATTGTGACCTCTATTTTTTTCAACAAAAACAAACGGCCCAACGAAGTGCGCATGTCAAACTAGTACTACATATATGCGCTCCGATCCGCTTATTCACTGAACAAGCACCAAGCCGGCCGCTTCTTTAATTTTAATTCAGCCAGCAGGCTACCAGATGATGATCTTGACAGGATTCGTTTTAAATGGTTCCTACCGGAGCCGGTAGTATAGTAGCAGCCTCTGATGTTTTAGGCTCACCTAAACCAGACCAAAAGGCGCTGCACTGCGGACCGAGGTGGACGCCGCGCCACACACACACAACTGCTTCACCGATCGATCCATCAGTCCATCCATCCATCCATCTATCGTCTCGAATTGGTTGTGATCGGGTCCATGGCCGCCGGCCGGCCGGCCGTGAAAACGTTGGTGGCTGCTGCCTGCCGCAAGCCCACAGCACCATGCATGCATGCAGCAGCAGCTGCTCAACTGAAAGCAGCAGTACAGTACGTACCATTGTGTTTCCAGATAGGTTGACTTTGGGATCGAAAGCCGGAAGAGCTTTTCTCTCTGCGCCGTTGCAATCCTCGGCGGTTATGAAAATTGACAGACAGACAGACTAATGGCCGCTGGTGATGCTCGATCCATCGCTAGCTAGTTGTTCGTAATAAAGCCAGTTCGTTTGAGGTTTTGCCGTTTTGCACTTTCTCTCTGCTGGCGTGTCATTGCGGTTTCAGCGGCTGTGAAAGGGACGAATGGACCCCGGCCGGGTTGTTATGATCGTCAGTCCGGCCGGTTGTGTAGTGAGATCGAGATATATATATATATATATATATATATAACAGTTTGCTTGTCCAACTTTCCTCTTTATTAAATATTTAGCAAATAAAACATGTCTGCGCGTGTTGCAACGGGAGAAAAAAGTTATCAAATGCTCTACCCCTCCACCCCTTTGTCATTTGTGTCTATATTCCATTTCAGTTCCTATAATATTATACTAAACTGTATATAAATTGCTTGTTTAAAGCTCTAAATGAATTCAAATTAAAAAATTATCGACTACAAAGTTTCATAACTTGTCGAGATCTATATTTTTTGTTTAGGAAGTTTCCCCATCCGAGGTCATTTACAAAATTTGAATTTCAAATTTGAGAAATTTTAAATATAGTTTTTATTGATAAGATGATTTCAAATTAAAACGTTATCAACTATAAAGTTTCATAACTTTTCGAGATCTACAACTTTTATTTTGGCCGTTTTTCCATCTCAGGGATTTTGAAAAATCAAAATTTTAAAATTTTTAAATTCAAATGCAGTTTTGCATGATAATATGATTTCACATTTAAAAAGTTGTCAACTATGAAGTTTCATAACTTTTTAAGATCTACAAGTTTCATTTTAGTCATTTCTCCATCCAAGGTTTTTTGAAAAATTCAAATTTTAAATTTTTAAAATTTGGACGTAGTTTTGCATGACAAGATGACTTCAAATTTAAAAGTTATCAACTGCAAACTTTCATAACTTCTCAAGATCTACAAAGTTTATTTTAGTTGTTTGACCATTTATACATCAGACATTATTGTTTTAATATTATTCACAAATCTTATATATCACTCTTATAGTTTCATAAACTACCAGAGAGATACCTAAGATTTGTGAACAAATTTATTTTTAGTTTGTCAAATTGTCTTTTTGACATTCGACAAGGAAGCTCTTTGTCGAGTGTTTTATTTGGCACTCGGCAAACAGTTTCTTTGCCAAGTGCCCGAAAAAAACACTCAGCAAATCAATTGACACTCGACAACATAGTGATGTTGAAGGCTTCATCTATGACCAAATCAAGTCTTTCATCATATATTGATAAAAACTAAACTAGTCGTCTTAGATATATCACCTTTGCATAAATTGTCATGGATAATGAACTTTTATGATGATTTACTAGAACGTCACTAATAAATGTCATGTAAAGTATTATTTCTTGCAGTGATACTTTGTTTTATGATAACTATGATATATCATTTTCTATTTGAATTAAGACTCTTGTTCCTATTTAGCTTATTCAGGATTGGAGGATTCTATCTAAATTAGGATTCCTAACTGTTTAGAAGGAAGAGTTGTAGAGAGGCGTTTTGAAATAGTTGTAGTTATAGTTTTGGACACAAACTCTAGAAACGACTGATTCCTATATGATTTGCATGGTGGATTGATCGGGATTAGACTCTGATATGCAAAACCTAGACAAATTCCAACAAGGCAAGGCTACTATATATACAGACCAATACTTGGACGAGTGACATCCGTGTAGTTTGTTAAGGAGGGACTTGTCGGTGTGGTTCCGGTCGTGCTCCATACGGCCATGATCCTCGTGTAAGAGGCTTTGCTGCTCTGTCCCATAGCAAACCACATTTTCAGCAGCGTGGTGATCACTATCCTCAGATGAGACGAGGTATGGTTGGAGGCTTTCCGTTCCATAGTGGACCACAGTTTCAGTCTTATGGTGATCGCTATTCCCCCATGGAATGAGGACAATTTGGTGTGTTTCCTAACACCTTTTCTGGGCCAATGATACAATACTGGTATCCTTCACAATTTACTAACCACAGTGTTGTGCCATTTGCTCATTCCTTGGCTTTCTATTGATGTAGGAACTCGGGTTGGAGAACACGTGGCTCATTGACTTCGGTTGTTCGCACCACATGACCGGAAGTTCTAGATGGTTCTCCAGCCTCAACCTCATGCCCCACAAGGAATACATAACATTCAAGGATAATAGCAAAGGTAAGGTTCTTTTGTCTGACTCAACGAGAATTTTGTTCTCAGGGATGTTGCCTTGGTTTCTAATCTGCATTTCAATTTGCTTTCTGTTCCGCAACTCCTTGGGGACGGTTTTGAAGTGCGCTTTAAGACCGACTTATGCAGAGTTCTTGATTCTCGGAGCAATATTGTTTGTTGGATTGTCCCTTTTGGTCGTGTCTTCTGAGTTGATTTTTCTTGTTCTTTTAGCTCTTCTCGGTGTTTGGTGGCTAGTCCTTCTGATTTGTGGAAGTGACATAGGACGCTTGGACATTTGAACTTTGACTTGCTTGCAAGGCTTAGTTCACTTGGCCTAATCCGAGGATTGCCCAAACTAAAGTTTTAGAAATACGTTGTTTGTCACCCTTGTCGCCACGAGAAGATGGTTGTCACTTCTCACCCACCTATAAACCAGGTGATGATTAAGCGACCCGACGAGCTCTTACACATGGACACTATTGGTCTAGTTCGGGTCTGCTCTGCAGGTGGGTGATAGTGGACGACTTTTCGAGGTACTCTTGGGTGTTCTTTATGGAGGGCAAGAATGAGGTTGAAAACTGAGTTCCCCCTGGATACCATTAGAACTATATGCAGTGACAATGGTACATAATTTGTCAATTCTCAGTTTGACACCTTCTGTGATTCTTTGGGTCTTGAGCATTAGTTTTCCTCTCCTTATGTCCCCCAGCAGAATGATGTTGTTGAGCGCAAGAATCAAACCCTTGTTGAGATGGCCAGGATGATGCTCGATGAGCATAGGACTCCGAGGCATTTTGGGGTCGAAGCGATCAACATCGCTTGCCATGTTTCAAATAGTATCTTTCTTCGAGCTTTCATGAAGAAGACTTCTTATGAGCTGCGGTTTGGACGGGTACCCAAGGTAAGTCACTTCAGGGTGTTTGGGTGCAAGTGCTTTATCCTGAAGCAAGGTAATCTCGTCAAGTTCAAATCAAGGTCCTCTAATGGTATATATTTTGGGTATGCTCTTCATTCGAGAGCTTACCGTGTGCTTAATCTTGTGACTAACTGTTGGCATTTCTTAGCGCAACCACCGGAGGATGGGTTTGAGATCCATCCTCGGCGATCACGCCAGAAATACTTACTGACATCTCTTAGCATCATCACTAGGGTAGGCCATCATCCCCAGGTACGGCGCCAGGAATGCCGGCTGACATCCCTTACGACATACACTGAGTATGGTGGTTCCTAGCGATGCTACTAAGGGGTTTCAGTGTCAGCCTCAGACGCAGTCACTTCACTACATTCCAGTATCAGCGCAGAAGTGCGATGGCACTTCATATACCAAGACATGTGGCTTTAGTGACGGCCTGACAGGCTGGCCTGGTAAACCAATTCGTTTACAGACAGGGTCCGCAAGCACATGGGGTTACCGTTGTACCATTTCACCGGGAGTATTCCAGGTATCGTTATTTATATTTTACCACTAGGAAGGCTAGGTGCGAAAGGATTTGAGATGTAACCATGACAAGAACATAATAAATGCATAGTTGACTAATTAACCATAGCAGGAGGATAAACGGTAATTTGGATAGTGGGATCAACACACACACATTGCCTAAGATACATAGAGCTTCTATGAGGATAGAAGAAAGAATAAAAGAATAAAGAATGTCCTACGGATCATGGATCTTAACAGATTTATGTCAATGAATCGAGTATACATGTTATGATCAAGTTAACGTTAGTGCTAAGTACTGGATGGATTAGGAGACCCGGGAACACTGGTCTACTAGCAGGATACACCGGGCAATTTAGACTCCTACCCCAAAGCCGAACGTGGGGGATTACAAGGGACGGACAGGGCTGTCACCACCTGCCGCCTACCCCTCAATCGTGGACTAAGCCAGGCATTCACCCAACTCCATATACCCGAGAACCACTATCGCGCACATGAAGAACACTTACACCTCCCCGATAAAGATGTAAGCGCACCCGAAGGCACGACAAAACATCACCCAACACATATCACTAAGCTATCAAGATCTAAACATGTTGAATGAAGAACAACGTTCATGTTCATGATGAATAAAGATCTAAAGCTATGAACTAGTTCTAGAACGATGAACAATGAACAAGAACAAAGCTCTAATTCAAGAACATAACAATGTTGATCATAAGAGAATAAGAACAAGTATGAAAAGAGGAACTTAGTATTCATACAAAGTAGATCTTTACAACTCCTCCTCTCCTCTTGCAAGTAGCACTTGCTCCAACTACTAGAGGAT
This sequence comes from Coix lacryma-jobi var. lacryma-jobi, assembly GCA_009763385.1. Taxonomy (NCBI): domain Eukaryota; kingdom Viridiplantae; phylum Streptophyta; class Magnoliopsida; order Poales; family Poaceae; genus Coix; species Coix lacryma-jobi. The sequence goes on from CM019826.1 coordinate 37,014,184, forward strand.
CTAAACTAATGTAGAGAGCTCCAAATACAAAGTGGAATGAAAGACAAATGTGTTGATGTGTGATTGATTATTAAAAATGGAGCTCTACCCCTACTTTTATACTACAACATGGTCGGTTTGGACGATGTAAACATGGAAACCTCCTAAATCGACATGAGCATGGCGGCATGCAACCGCCTGAGAAAGGTGGGCCCGGGTGGACCCACCGGGGGTGCGGGCGCACCAGGGGTGCGGGCGCACCACTAGCGCCGCCTCCGGCCACCGGCCTTCTCCTGTGGGCCTCTGGCTGGGCCTGGATGCCTCCCTTGTGGGTTTCTAGCCCAGGTTTGGTCTTTAGGTGGGCTTCTTCCTTATTCCTTGCTTTTGCGCTTTGTTGGAAAGTGCTTTCTTCTTGCTTTTTCCACTGTTTTTATGTTCGTCATCTGAAAAACAATGATTCTCCAATACAAGTGGAAATAGGTCAAGATGATAACATATGTATGTAAGTATGCCTTGTTACGTCCTTGGTTGGCTCATAAAAGCTGTCGGTAAGCACCGCCAACAAAACCCCCCAACCTTACCCCTTGCTCGTCCCGAGCAAGTAGTACAACTTTATGTTGTTGATCAGGAGTTGCTGCAATGCCGATCATCTTTCAAAGTTTGCTATGTTTATAACCTAGAATTCTTCCTTGATTTAAATAAATTGGCATACTACTCATCTTGTTTACCTTGTTACCTGTGGGGCGTTGTAGCAATCTCCGAGTCTCTTGGTGGTTGCGAGACTGGCTGATTCCATAGACCTGCTTGCCCTTCGTTCTTTGTTTTACTATCAATCCGGAGGTTTTAAAATATTTTGCAATCCAAAAAGATAGTTCCTCAAATGATACACTCGATCGCTCATTGTGTATTTGGTCCTTACCAAAGACTCTTTTTTGGAAGTTGCCTCACTTTTCCCTACCAACTATGAAGGTTTATGTGGAGTTTTAGGTAGAGGATAAAGTTAAGCATACTCGTATTACATATTTTGCCATGTCAAAAACCAAACCAATGGAGATTCAAGTCATATACTTTGATCGAGATGTGCATGTGTGTGAAAATATTTTTGTTTTTGAGCTCCTTAGTCAAATCTCTCTCTCTTTGAAATTTCGAGAGTACGGGCTATCTTTATGTCTTCTTCTCTTTTTTTGGCTGAGTATTGATTATACCCCTAATTCTACATCGGGCACTTGCCCAATTTTTTTTAACATGCCTTTTTGGTATGAATTTTTTTTCAATAGCCCGTAACTCTTCTTCTTTTTTTTTCTTTTTTTTTGAATTTTGAAAATAGAGAGAAGTGACATGTGGATGAAGCTTTTTATTTGGTGGATGGATGGATGACATGTTATGCGTAACTCTTGGTGTAAGAGTTAGCGATGTCTTGGAGTGTACGTGAATCTCGGATCATGGGTGTATGACAAGAATCTCGACATAGGTCACAAACAATTTGACAAAGCTCAATGTAATTACATGTAGCATATGAGTGGAAGGTTCATATGGCTTTGGTAAGATATATGATCATTGAGGAACTTTATATTTTTACTATTTTGAAAATGAAAAAACTCCGGATGCCAGGTATCACTTAGAACAAAGTTATAGCAAAATCTATTTCATCGAATCAAATCAAGCAGCAGCTTTAAGACAAGGATCATGCTTATGCTACCCACAATTTTAGCCAATGAACTTAAATGTCGGGGAATTCAAAATTATAAACTAAGCAAGATTTTGAAACATGAAACAGAGCAACTATTCATTATTTCAACAAGGACTTAACAAAAGCATGCTTGACATACAGATGTGAGTGGAATTATATATTTTTTCTTTTATATTTGTATGAAATTGAAAATTCAAATATGTAATGCAAAGTTTTTAGAAAAGGAAACATGCAATGCAGATACAAGACACAAGGTACCTGGGGGGCTCCTCCCCCCGTAAGCTAGCTTGAAGCTACGGAACCCGGAGATAGTACCCCAGCAACGCCCAATACGCCAGCTGCTGCTCTTGTTGTTGTCGAAGCAGTGCATGAACTTGACGCATTTCTTCGAGTGATTCTGTTTGCCTGGCATCGAATTGGTCCTGTCTGGCATCCCATCGTTGGTTTCATTGGGCTTGTTCATCCAGGGAAGTGCGGATTTCCAACCCCTCAATCCTCGTGTTTAGGCTTTCCAAAGTGATGGATTGCCTTGGCGGGATTGGAGGTGGTAGCCCCTCGGAATCTGATGATTTGGCCCATGTGTCTTGGGCTCAAGCTGCATGGCTTCCTTCAAGCCACTCCGTACCAGCTGGAGATTGCCGGTAGGTCATCCCAACCAGTAGGCTGATATCCGGGTGTAAACCCAGGTACCTGCCGGTGGGATACCATCCCTGCATGGCTGGCTGCGGAGTAGGTATGGATGGTGCCTGCGAGCTTGTTCCTGCTTCCTGCCTGGTTCTGCTCCTGGTCACCCTGCGAGATGATACACTTTTTTGGGCTTCCTCTTGCGAAACAAGAGGAAGGGTAAATTCCCGGCATTTATATAAAGCGAGTTCCGGGTTAGGTAACAAATACTCGTTACTAAATCCAGGGAAGAAATACATAATCGTTTCGTCTTCTTTCACTTTTAAGTTATGCCCTTGTATCAGGTATGCTTCATTGATGATGATGCGGGGGATGGGGATGTACGAGACATCATGTCCATCCATCGCACCAACAACCTCAGCAATACGGGTTACAAGGGACGTGCAAGATATGGAGGTGGAAACCCGAAACATCTCTAGCATGTGTAAGAATATTTCACGAGCAGGAGCAATTTTAATTTTGTGGACAATCGCAAAGAGTAATCTTAATTCATCATTTCTAACAAAACGAATGTCCTGGCTAGGAAACAAAGTCATAGATATCCAACGATGTATAAGCCTCAAAGTGGGATGGTGAATTTGCATATTACGAGGCTGGAATTTGCCAACTACCGTCTGACCAGAAATTTCGCCCCAAAACTTGTGGCGATTAAAACTCTTAAGCGCATGGTTAAGATCGATAGAGCATTTCTTATTAAAGCCGACATGAGATGCAAAATCCCTCCATGTTACTAAATATTCAGTGTTAAACATGCAGAAGGTAAAGCCATCTTCTACTTCTGCTGCGGTGCATAAAAATTGAATGGTCAGGAAATGGGAACCTTCCTCATAGAGGGGGTCAACCTTTTCCCAACCATCCGCTTTGAAAATAGTGCAAAATTCAGAATCCATACCTATCTTCTCGAGGAGGTCGGGGTCGTATTGCGGTGTGTGGACAAAGGTGCGGTCCTGGAGGATTGCGTACTGTAACACCTCTGGTGATTAATATGTAATTAACCTGACATGTCATCATCTTTAGTCATTAATCATCCTTGCCATGCTTTATGTTTGCCTAATGCTTGTTTTGCATTTACCTTTTTCTGGAGTGACTTATGTAGTGATCTCTTTTTCAAAAACCCTAAAGGTCCAAATCTTCCTATAAGGGCAAAATGGTAATTTCATCTCTGTGTCTAGCTTTGTGTGAATCTTGTTCAGTTGAGTGTCTTGATGTTTTGTTGTGTTGATCAAAGTTCAAAATCAAAAATAGAATTTTAAATTCCTTTTGAAAAACCCCCAAATTTCCAAACTCTAGTTTTACCCCTCTTTTTCTAATTCAAAAACTATTCAAAATTTTAAGTTGGCCCAATAAGAAAAGTTGTAGATCTTGTCAAAAGGAACAACTTTGGTGTTTACAGATTTTCAAGTGTCAATACAAAATCAGAAGTAATTTCAAATTCTTTCAAACTTCAATTTTGCCCCTTTTCAGTTTTCAAAATTATCTCAAAAACTATTGAGTTTCAGAAAAAGTTTATATTGGCAAAGTTGTAGATCTCAAAATTTTAAGCAACTTTGGTATTTTGAGTTTCCTTTGTGTAGTTCAAATTTTGGGAGTTATTTCAAAAATCCAGTTAGAGGGGAGGATGACGTCACTGCGCACACTTCTTAAAGCAGGAGGGGCCCCGGCCGTCGGCGGCGCAGCGCCGCCCACGCCAAGCCCGGCCGACCCGCGCCCGTGCCGTGCGCAGCCAGCGCTGGCGCTCGTCCTCCCGGCCCCTACCTCCGACCCGCCCGTTGCCTACCCCTCCCTCTTTCCCCTTCGGCCGCGGACAGCGGGCAGCTGCCGGCCGCCGGTAAGCCGCCGCGCCGCGTGCGAGCTCCCCGCCCACACCGAGCCGCCCTACCTTGCTCCCTACCTCCGTTGATGCCACGCGGACGCTCCTCACCCCTCGCCCGGACCCCCAGCGCCACCCCAAGGCTATAAAAGCCGCCGAGCTCCCGCCATTGCCGCCACCAGCGCCACCTCGGCAATTCGAGCCATCGGACCGCCCCAGAGCCCGCTGAGCACCCCATCGCCTTCGTCTTGAGCTTCTCCACCTTCTCGAGCCGCCAATTTCACCCCTCCGTCCCTCCTTTCGCCGGCGCGAGCGATTCTTCTCCAACTCCGGCGAACGGCCGCGCGTCGATTAAGCGAGAAATTCGCCGCCGTGAGTGCTCCTCTCTCCCCTCCGACCCCCGTCCTCTTTTCCCCACCTCGGTGCGCTCCTAACCGCTCATCGGTGATCGCTTTTGGTGGACAGAGCCGCCGGAACGCTTGCTCGCCGCCGAGAAGCTCCGCCGAGGCGCCGCCGCCGTCGAACTCCCTCCTCCGACCCTTGCACCGCCTCGCCGTTCCTCGTTTCCGAACCCCGGTGAGCCCGCGAAGCTTCCCCCACCCTCTGCTTTCCCAGCGCGAAGCCCGAGCGGCCGGACCGTCGCACGCTCTCGCCGGCGAGCGCCCTGACCCGCGTGGAAGATGCACAGTGCTTCTTTTCTTTTTTTTTGAAAATGTGAATAGTGTTCTGTTTTCTCTTTTTTGTGAGATTTAATCTGTTGCTCCTTAAATCCTAAAAAAATGTGGAATGCTCCTTGCACTGTGTAGTATTTTAGAAAAATAAGAAACTTTACTTTTTTGCAAAAATTGGGAAATCAAAAATCCTCCTTTTAATTAAGAAATGGATGGTTTTAGATTTTTGGAAAATCATGTGTAGCTTCAAAAATCATGAGATAAATTTTTATGTGCGAGTTATGTCATGCTTAGTCTCTGGTACAATTTTGAAGTCTTTTGGAACAAGTTGATGTTTGGGTATTTATTTTAATTGTTAAATAGTGCCTTTTGTTAATTAAATGTTTGATTTTTGTTAAGCACCTTAATGATCTCTAAAAATTATGAAATTTGTTTTGTCATCTTTTTATACCATAATGAACCCATGGGATTAATTTGGTAAATTTTGGAGCAACTGCATAAAGTAACCTTTTTAATTAAATAGGAAAAATAGAAAAATATTTAGAATTCCTTTGATTGCCCTATGATGTGGTTTTGGATTGTTGCTGTGTTCTTAGACCCTCACCCAGCTGGTCTAGGATGTTTGTGATGCCATGCAATGACTTGTGTTTAGGTCAGGTAAATGATGCTTAATAGGTTTGATTAATCTTGCTTAGGGGATGAGATAAGTAACTTTGTGTCTCTTCTAGGAGTTACTTTCGTGATGGAAAGTTGTACTCAAGAATCAGTGGAATTGTCCTGCGCTTTAGCAAGTCTCTTGTACTTGTCAGCATCCTCATAAGCATACATCATTGCATACGTGTAGTGTCTGAAGGAGAGGGCATCAAAGTCGAGGCAGCCGCTGACGAACCTACCCCCGAGGCGACCCCGAGCTCCGACACCTGCACTGCCGACCCCGAGTCTGTCCTCTTTGCTCTTCAAGGCAAGCCCCGGTGCATTTTAACCCTTCATTGTTTTTATAAAAGTTTACCTAAAATGCCTTTGAGTTAAACTACTGCATTAGGTTATAGGAGTTGTGTGATGACCTATTGCCTGCATTATTTACCTCCACCGGCAAATACCCCGCCCTGTTTAAAATTATCTGTGAAATGCTTAGTAACGCTATTCAATAGATTTGCAATAAAATGCCAATTTCAAAAGTGTGATCACTTAAAGAATTTTTATGGGAATTTGGCTTTACTCCCCGACTGTTGGCTAAGTATCTGATCCGTACCTAGTCAACAGCGAGGAGAGGTTGTCTGAGCGTACGGTGCCGTCATGTTGTAGTCCGGGACTCAACAGTTGACACCGACCGGGACAGAGTTGAAAAACTGACAGGACTATTACGCTTGGGTGAGATATAACCGAGGTATAGTTCTGGCAGAAAAATTAGGGACCATCCGTATGGGGGCCTGCTGGTCAAGACTTGTAACTATTCACATACTTCGGAAAGCTCTGGCTCCGAGGACTCCTTGATTGGGACCGACAACCGCGCACTGGGAGTGGCGAGATGGCGGAAGTAGCTTGTACCCATGTGGTCGTCGTGCCTGAATATGAGTGGTGTACTGTACTTCCGGGTGACGTAGGACCGGTCCAATCTTGGAGGAATCGTGGTAGACGAGTTGACATATGCAAGCTTGGGTGCTACATATGCAGTGTGGATAGGGATCCTCAGCTGAGTATTATTTATCCGGATTAACTTTGCTCCTCGGTTATGGAGACTTGGTCACTGACTGTCAACGGAGAGTGGTTCTCAACTAGGTATGTTTTGGAAGGTAAAATGAATCATGAACAATGAAGATTTGAGAAATGCCTGAATCTTTCTAAAATAGAACAAGGTTTACAAAATGCTTTTCTGCAAAATACTTGCTCTTGCTTAAGCCTTACCTTGACTACCCTAAGCCTCTCATCCCTGAGTCTTCTTCCTTTTCTTTAGTCGGGTAAGTCTTGTTGAGTACCCCAGTACTCAGGGTTTGTTACCCATGCTGCAGGTATGGCTGAGTCCCCGATGTGTCTTGCGCCCTGCTGCATGACCATCGTCCAGGAAGAGGCCGATGAGGCCGAAGAATAATTGTGCACCCTCGGGCTGGGTGATCATGAGTATCTCTATTTTGTTGTTCTCCGCTACGTTGCCTATTTCTATTACCCGAACTTAGTTTGTAATAACTGCACCTTTAATTTTATTTGGAACCTCGGTTTGTAAAACTAATGTTATTTAAGTCTTCCGCTCTGTATTCCGATGTTATTTGTAAAAGTATCCAGTGATGTAACCGAAAGGTGAGATGATCCTACGGACGATGGGCGCTGATGCAGCCCAGTGACGAACAGTCTTAATCACGTGGAACATCGGTTCGGCTGTCAGAGGCTGACGGGGACCGGTGGGCCATGAGATTAGGACCGTTCCGCCACACGTACGCCTGGAACTTCCGTTCTCCCTCGAGGAAGACGTTGGTGTCGTCCGCGCTTGCTGCACCGGCTTGGCTTGTGGTCGACGGAGATTCTCCTTGCACTGAGCGTTCTTCTTGATCGACAGAATAGGGCACGCATCGGCTTTCGCGGGCGTTCCTTCCCGTCGCTCTCTTCATCGCACCAGAGAGAGCTCTTCCAAAACCCTTCATGATTTTTGTGGAGTGGAGCTAGAGAGGGGTTTTGGGCAAGGTCTTGCTGCTAGTACCTTGCTCAAACTTTGTGGAATTGGTGTGAGAATGAAGTATGAAGATAGGAGATGGTGTGTGAGTGAGGAGTATGAAGAAGTGAGGGTGAGAAGAGCTCAACCAGCACCTCTGGTATTTATAGAGGTGGTGACCAGCTGAAAGGGGGAGAGGGCAATGGCTAGGAGCCGTTGGCCAAAATTGGGAGCCGTTGGGCTCCGGCCAGGTGCGGCCGCACCAGGGGTGCGGGCACACCCCTATGGGCCCCACTCGGCCCCACCTTCAGCAGGCCACCTCCAATGGCTAGTTGGAGCAACTAGCCGTTGGTCACTCGCTCAGAAATTTTGTCTTCTCCCAGATTTGAAAATTTCCACAAAATTTGATGCTTTTTGGATTTTATAAAAATGAGAAATAGTTATGTAAAAAGTCTTTTGTTAAGAAAATGATTTTTAAACATTTTTCCATGCATTAATTTTAATAGCAAATATTTTTATATGCATGGTTTAAATATTAAAGTGGAATATAAAAATAGATAACTACCATTTAACCTCGGGCCGAGGACATACCATTTATAGCTCGGTAGCAAGGCTATACCTCCTTTATTTTCCCGAAGTAGAAGTTTCCGACCCAGGAGATTGGGGTGGTTGCTTCTTCTTCCGCCATACTGGCCTTGGCTTGGCCGAGGGTGGTGGAGTAGACGTGATGGCCTTCGGGTTTTTCACTATCTGTGGCTTCCGTGTAGGTTCACGGTGGAAGTATCCGTTGAACCGACATTGGATGGTCCTTTCAGGAAGCTGAAAGTGAATCCGTCCTCCAGAGACAAATATCACAGCGTTAGCCGTGTTCTGGAATGGTCGTCCGATGAGGAGCGGGACATCGTCATCTTTTCCTGTATCTAGGATGACGAGGTCAACGGAGATGTAGCTGTCCTTGATGCAGATCAGGATATCTTTAGCTACCCCCTCTGATCTGCATATCGTGTTGTTGGCCATTTGGAGTGTGATGTTGGTGGCCGACAAGGGACCACCAAGGATCTCCTCATATACTGCCTTGGAGAGGATATTGACGCTTGCTCCAAGGTCGCAATATGCATTGTGAAACATGTGTGCCTCTATGGCACACTCGATGGTGGGTCGGCCCGGATCTTCCTTCTTTGCCATGAAGGGAGGATCAAGATAATAATGGTAGACGGGCCAACTCAGGGGCTTGTTATACCCGGTAGTGATGAGCTTGACGTACTCGAGGGGGGTCTCAGGTTGCCCTAGGATCTTCCCTGAGTCGTTGACTGGGATTGCCGCCGCAATCTGAGCTAATTGGGTTTCAATCATTTTGTTGAAGCTCAGTTGATTCTTCACTATCGAGGCGAGGCCCTCGATCTTGGAGTTCATGCCTTCAAGGGTCTTGTCGTTGTGGGCAAGCCTTTTGGAGATGCTTTCGTTGATTTTTGCTTGCCCCAACACAAGATCCTTGAAGGTAGGTGTGTTGGAGTTGTTGGAGTTGTAGCCCTGGTTACCTCCCTGATATGGAGGCCGATGCTGATTGTTCCACGAGTTTCCGCCCTGCGGGCGAAACCCGTTGTTGATGTACGCAACATCTTCACGGGTCTCGGGGCAGTCATTCCCTGAGTGCCCAGTTTCTCCACACACTTCGCACGACAAGTGTGTATCCATGGCTTGGACGATACTTCTTTCTTCTCTGGTTGTCATCTTCTCGTCCAGCCGCTTGAGCAGAAGATCTATTTTTGCGGCAAACATATCCACCTCCTTTACGGTATGCATGCCTTTTTGTGATTTAGCTTGGGGTCTTCCATTCCCCCAAGCTTGGTTCACGACCACCTTGTCAATCATGGCCTTTGCCCCATTGATAGTCAGGGACAGGAATGCCCCTCCAGCTGCAGCGTCCAGGTGCCCCCTTGACATGGGCGTGAGTCCCTCGTAGAAGGTTTGGAGCACCAACCATTCTTCCATCCCGTGATGGGGACATGCTGCAATGTATTCTTGCAGCCGTTCCCATGCCTCGGGCATGGACTCTGTTGAGTTCTGCTAGAAGCTGGTGATTCATCCCCTCAGGGCAGTTGTTTTTCCCAAGGGGAAGAACTTTGCAAGGAACGCTACCGAACACTTGTCCCATGTGGTGACATCTATCGGGTTCTTGTAGAACCACTGCTTCGCCTTCCCCACAAGGGAGAAGGGAAACAGTCGGAGCCTGATGACATCTGGAGTGATATCCTTGATGACGATGGTGTCACAGTGCTCCAGGAAGTTCTGAAGATGACCGTTTGTGTCCTCTCTTGGCAAACCACAGAATGGGTTTTCCTGCACCATGGTGATGAGGCCAGTCCTTAGCTCAAAAGCTTTGTCGCCGGTGTTGACAGCGGGCCCAGTGTGCACGTTGGCAACAGCGGGGATGGAAAAGTCGCGCAGGGTCTTGGCCATGGCGAGAGTTGAGCTTGGTGAAGAAACTGGTGGTTCTTCTATCGGTGGAGCTACGGAGGAGGAAGAAGATTTCTTCTTTCTCCTGCCGATAGCCTCCGGATTGTCGGTGAAGTTCTCCGGCAGAGCGAATCCACACATACACTATCCTGTTTTCATCCACAACAGAAGAAAACAGTAAAAGGTTATCTCGCATGATCAATTAGCAATTATACAGATATTAGTTCAATATCATGTTCTATCTGAATCTTTCGTATCTATGTATTCCCTGGCAACGACGCCAGAAATGCTTGTTGGCATTTCTTAGTGCAACCACCGGAGGATGGGTTTGAGATCCATCCTCGGCGATCACGCCAGAAATACTTACTGACATCTCTTAGCATCATCACTAGGGTAGGTCATCATCCCTAGGTACGACGCCAGGAATGTCGGCTGACATCCCTTAACATACACTGAGTATGGTGGTTCCTAGCGATGCTACCAAGGGTATCAGGGTCAGCCTCAGACGCAGTCACTTCACTACATATCCGGTATCGGCGCCGAAATGCGATGGCACTTCATATACCAAGACATGTGGCTTTAGTGACGGCCTGAGAGGCTGGCCTGGTAAACCAATTCGTTTACAGATAGGGTTCACAAGCGCACGGGGTTACCGTTGTAGCATTTCACCGGGAGTATTCCAGATATCGTTATTTATATTTTACCACTGTGAAGGCTAGGTGTGAAAGGATTTGAGATATAACCATGACAAGAACATAATAAATGCATAGTTCACTAATTAACCATAGCAGGAGGATAAACGGTAATTTGGATAGTGGGATCAACACACACACATTGCCTAAGATACATAGAGCTTCTACGGGGATAGAAGAAAGAATAAAAGAATAAAGAATGTCCTACGGAGCACGGATATTAACAGAGTTATGTCAATGAATCGAGTATACATGTTATGATCAAGTTAACGTTAGTGCTAAGTACTGGATGGATTAGGAGACCCGGGAACACTGGTCTGCTAGCAGGATACACCGGGCAATTTTGACTCCTACCCCAAAGCCGAACGTGGGGGGTTACAAGGGACGAACAGGGCTGTCACCACCTGCCGCCTACCCCTCAACCGTGGACTAAGCCAGACATTCACCCAACTTCATATACCCGAGAACCACTCTCGCGCACACGAAGAACACTTACACCTCCTCGATAAAGATGTAAGCGCACCCGAAGGCACGACAAAACACCACCCAACACATATCACTAAGCTATCAAGATCTAAACATGTTGAATGAAGAACAACGTTCATGTTCATGATGAATAAAGATCTAAAGCTATGAACTAGTTCTAGAACGATGAACAATTAACAAGAACAAAGCTCTAATTCAAGAACATAACAATGTTGACCATAAGAGAATAAGAACAAGTATGAAAAGAGGAACTTAGTATTCATACCAAGTAGATCTTTACAACTCCTCCTCTCCTCTTGCAAGTAGCACTTGCTCCAACTACTAGAGGATCTAAACTAATGTAGAGAGCTCCAAATACAAAGTGGAATGAAAGACAAATGTGTTTATGTGTGATTGATTATTAAAAATGGAGCTCTACCCCTACTTTTATACTACAACATGGTCGGTTTGGACGATGTAAACATGGAAACCTCCTAAACCAACATGAGCATGGCGACATGCAACCGCCTGAGAAAGGTGGGCCTGGGTGGACCCATCGGTGGTGCGGGCGCACCCCTGGCATCGCCTCCGGTCACCAACCTTCTCTTGTGGGCCTCTGGCTGGGCCTGGATGCCTCCCATGTGGGTTTCCAACCCAGGTTTGGTCTTTAGGTGGGCTTCTTCCTTATTCCTTGCTTTTGCGCTTTGTTGGAAAGTGTATTCTTCTTGCTTTTTCCACTGTTTTTATGTTCGTCATCGGAGAAACAATTATTCTCCAATACAAGTGGAAATAGGTCAAGGTGATAACATATGTATGTAAGTATGCCTTGTTTCGTCCTTGGTTGGCTCATAAAAGCTATCGGTAAGCACCGCCAACACTAACCGTATAGTGGAAACCTGTGAGGTCATATTTGATGAGACTATGCCTTGTTTGTCTTTGGTTTTTGAGCTTGCAGGAGAATAGGAGCTGGGAGAGACGATCTTTGTGGAGGAGGAGCAGGAGAATGCCGATTGGGGCCCCATCGAATCTGCGATGACATCATCTGCCCCCGTCGGTCACTTTTACTCTTAGAGTCCGGTCAGCACTAAAACCACTGCTAGACCTAGGGTTTGCTACGAGACGCGTCCAGTCACTACCAAGACAACATCCGGTCAACATTATGACCCTAGAATCTTTCCCTTTTCTTACCCTTATGCAAATGTGTTAACTCCATCAAGTTTCCACAACTTGTGTACGTGAGTTAGCATTTGTGAAGCATTTTTCCAAGGGTAGTTAACACAAACTAGAATCTAAATGCAAATGCAAAGAGTAGATCATCTAGTGGCACTTTGATAACCACATTTCACACGAGTTCCACTCCTCTTAATAGTACGACTATCAATCCTAAATGTGATCACACTCTCTATAGTGTCTTGATCACCAAAATAAAATGGCCCAAACTTTGGAGCCCTTGATCACCATTATGTAAACATCACCATCCATCTAGCTTCATCACTAAGTGTTGGACCAACCTATCTCCTTCACATACTTGAGCATATGGTTAGTCCAATAGGTTTCATCAATTACCCAAAACCAAATTAGGGCTTTCAGTTGTCTCTGATCGCAATGGCGGACCCAGCTAAAAATATGAGCCAGGGCGGACCGCTAGGTACTGTAACACCCTAAAATTTCTCCAAAGCCCAATAGTTGAAAATGCTTTAATTATGATTTTTTGTGAGCATTTAACATAGGGGATAAATAATTTTTGTTGAATTAAAATTATAGTGGCAACATGTTTATGCATTCATGCTGGTGCACTATATTTATTGAAGTGACTGGTTTTTGCCAAAATTCAAAATGAATTCAAACTCCATTTGAAAAGGTTTGAAATGCTTTGAAATAAAAAGAAAAGGGGTTTTTCTTTCTTTTCTCCTCCCTCCCTTGCATCTGGCCCAAGCGGCCTGGCAGCCAATCCGCCGGCGCCCCCCCCCCCCGCGCTGGGCCTCCCTCCCTCCTTCTCTTCTCTCCCCCGCGCGGCCCAGCAGGCCGGCCCGCCCATGCCAGCGTGCGCCGCCGCGCCTCCTCTCTCTCTCTCACTGACGTCGCGGCCCCGCCGTCAGCATCCGCCTTCTCCCTCCCCTTCGCTCTCGCCCGAGCGCAACCGCCGCACCCGGGTCTTGCGCGCGTCGTGCGGCGCCCGCTCCCACGACCTCGCCCTCGCCCTCGGCCATAAAGCGGACGCGCCCTCTACCCCGCTCTCTTTTCTCGCATTTGCTCACTCCGCGTCGGTTCACCGACGCTGTGCACCGCGCCTCAGAGCCTCGCCGTGCCAGTGCCGCCACCCGCCGCCGTCGCTCCGGCGATTCGTCGCGTCTCCGGCCGATTCAACCCGTCCCCGTGCTCCGCATCGTGTTGGTGAAGTTGTCGAGCCCCTTTCTCTTCCTTCCTTGGCCATGGTTTCGTCCTAACCGCCGTTCCCTTGAGCAGATCCCCGTCGGCCGCCGTCCGCCGTCGACGCCGGGCGCCACCTCCAGTGCCTCCTTCGTCTCCCCTTCGCCGTGGTGAGGACCTCCTCCGCCTCCCGCTCCTCCCCTACCCCTCGGTTTGGTCGGCGTCGCGCTCGGTGCCCTGAGCCGCGAGCTCCCCGGCCTCGGCCATGGCGGAGCCGCGCACGACGTCGCGCTGAGCGCCGTGACGCCGCGGCCAGTGCGCGCCGTCGGCCGCCCGCGCGCGCACCCGCCCCTTGGTCTAATCCGAGCCGCCCATCTCCGATCCGGCGGCCGAGGATCATCGATACCCCTTCGCCGTCCATCTTTGCTAAAGAGCCCCCGAAGAACCCCGTAACCAACCCGCACTCCACCAGGCACTGTTCATTGTGCCTGGAAAACCTTCCGACCAGGCCCCTGTGTTTTAGAGAAATTGAGGCGCAGTCCAGTTGACTGCGGTATTTGTTTAAAATTCAATTTAAATTTCGGTTTAAATTCAAATACAATTCAAACTATTTACAGAAATGCCACTACCTTGTTTTGCTTATAAAATTCACGTTTTAGCTCCGATTTGACCCGTTCAAATTGCGTTAGCTTCGTAATTTAGTGCTCTACCCGTTTATACCCCTGTTAGTCTGTTTTGGACAGATTAGCTTTAGGGTCCATGTTAATCTTGTTTAGGGCTTTATATACACCGTTTCGGTCGTAGCTCTCGCACCGTAACTCCGTTTTCGGTGAACCAAAACTTGTTGTGATCGTAGAAACGCGTACTTCAGTTTTACCAAAGTTTTATTTCAGTTTATTACTGTTTGGTGTATTGTTCTAATAATAGCCTTGTTTGCATCATGTATGTTTGCACCTGGAATGCGTGGTGATGTTGTGATCGAGTAGACGGTGAGTCGGTGTGGTGCGATCAGGACCCCTCGTTCAGTGATCAGCAGGAAGATCAACCTTTCGACAACCAAGGCAAGTTAGCATGGGACTTCCTTGTTTACCTATACACTTTACTTTAATCACTCATTCATGCATGTGTCCAAATGAGCAACCTTAGAAAACCCACTTAGCTTTGTTATCTGTGATGTTCTTGTTTCCGTGGGATATATGCATATGGGTAGAATGCTAGTGCTAACTGACTTATAACTGATCCAGTCCAATGATGAACTTTGTTCTCATGATGATATGTTGTTAAACGGTTAATAAAACTTGCTGTTAGCAAAAGCTGGGATTGACAGTGCTACCATGAGTGCTATATGGCTCTGGTTTTAGCTCAGTACACTGGACCTTTTCTAACTTGTTAGCGGTGACACGAAAGGGCGCATAAGGGGCTTGCCACTTTGGGTGTAGGGCTGCTCCTGTTCCTATGTGTATAGCTGCGATGGCCTTGTGCCATAGGAAAGGGGGTTACTACATCTGCCTGCCAAGGAAACCTAGCGACCCTAATATGTTAGACGAACCAACGAAAGGCTTCATAGTGTGCCCTACCGATCTACCTCGGAAGTGGATCAAGAGGTTGGCCGCCTCGGGCACAAGGGTAACACGGCTTGTGGGTAAAGATGCACAACCTCTGCAGAGTGTAAAACTGTTATAACAGCCGTGCTCACGGTCACGAGCGGCCCGGAAAACTAGCGGAACTATGATACTTGTATAACTGTTTACTTTATGTTGTTGGTACTTTATGATGTTATATTTATCTTTGATGGACAAATAGATCATGGGTTAAGGGTTAAGCACAATATTCGTTTACCTTAATGCTAAAACTTTGCCAACTTAAAAGCTAACTGCAGTCAGCCAGTGTCAGCCTTTTGAGCCTCATGAACCCTGTGTTAGCTTGCTAAGTACGAGGAGTACTTACGCTTGTTGTTTATCTTCTTTTTGGGCAAAAATCCCGAATGGGTAACAGATGAAGGTGCAGTTGGTGACTTTCCTGAAGACTTCTAGGCTAGCTGCTCCCCCAGTCGACGTTTCCCTGTGGTTTAGTTTGTGTACCAGTTCAGTGATCCGTGGTTCCGTTTTTTGTAAGACTCTGTTTTAAATACTGTCGTGATGTAATAAACAATGTGATGATGCTACTCCTTGTGATTTGTCTACTTATGTGTGTGATTGTTTCCTGGGCACACATGAGTATGTTGTCCCAATTTTATCCTTAAAGTTGGGGTGTGACAAATTGGTATCAGAGCTTTGTTGACTGTAGGACGCAAGCCTAGCTAGGAAATAGCCGTTCTAACATCTTTTTGTTACCTGTTCATGCTTATTTTTATTATCTTGTTACTTTATTAAAATTTGCATGCTTCTTATTCTTATTCTATTGAGTAAAACTAATTGTTTCCGCTTATCTTATCTTACTTTTATAACGTCAGGATGCCTCGCATGAACACCCGCGCGTATCGTGCCCTTTTCACCGCCAGCACCAGCCAGCCTGCTCCCCCTGTGGTCCATATCCCCGACAGTGACGGTTCCTCTAGCTCCTCCAACACCGCCTTCATCGTGGAGGATGAAGAGTTGACCTCTACCCCGACTGTCTCTGAGGAGCTAGCAGCGCCACCACCGCCCCCTGCAGCAGTTCCTGAGTCTCCAGCTCCGGAGGAGCCAGCTTTTGAGGCGCCAGCGCCTGAGGTCCCTGCTCCAGAGGCACCCGCTCCTGTGGCGCCTGCCGCTCCACCAGTCGTGGAGGCCCCCGCCGCTCCAGCAGTCCCAGCAGCACCTGCCGCTCCAGCAGCTCCTGCAGCACCGGCCTTCGTGCCAGTGTACCCGGTGGTGCACTCTCCCGCCGCTTCGTCTGCTTCAGCACCAACACCCCCTGCCTCCCCAGTAGTGCAGGTGGTGGATGAAGACCTTGGATGGACTCGTCGCTTCATGTTCAAGAAGCCCGACGAGACAGCATACTACCATAGTATGCTGGTTCGTCTGCTGAATGAGTACTACCCAGAGTTGGAGGCCAAGCTCCAGTATCATTGTGGCGAGTACACTCATCCGTTGGAGGCCACCTACTGGAAGTCCGACCTGATGGTTACAGGTTGGAATGATGTGGATCAGGCCCATGTCATAGAGTCGGCTCACAGGACTACCACCAAGCGTGGTGAAGCTCTCGCCAGCATGGAGGACGCAGCACAGGATGCTTTCCTGCATTACCGTGGTCTGCGTTTCCAGTCTATGAGGACTGACCGCTACCGCTATCTGCCCCACAGTGACATGGTGGGCTCGTGGCAAGCTCTGCTTCCTCCTGTGGAGTACCCGGTTCTGGTCTCTACCGCCCAGCATGCCTATGAAGTGCAGAGGAAGGCTGACAAGGTGCAGGATGACCTGTGTGCTGCTCAGAAGGTGATAAGGCGTTTGGAGCGCGAAGTGGACTACCTTCGCGGTGAGCTAGACTATGCAGTTGTCTACAAGAAGAAGTACAGAGCCAACGATGCCCCCGGTGGAGCCCAGTAGTTTGCCTACCATGTTCAGTTATCCCGTTAGACACGTTGTTTAATTTCAGTTTATGTCCGGTGAACTTTTAGTGGATGTGTTGTTTATGTTTGTGAACTATGTTTGGTTGGATCTTTGTTTGTGTGTGGTGAAGTACAAGTTATGTTGTGCTTCTCCAAGTTAAACACCTTCATGTGATGTATAAAGTTGTTTATCATCTATGCCTGTGTTGCTGTTTTCTGGAGCACCCTGTGGTTATATCTGTATATCTCTTAATCCGTGATCCCAAAAATTATGAAATTTTTGTGGAAGTATCTAGACTGATGTATCTTTCAAACAAATCTGGAACCAAGTCTTTATCTGTTCGGATCTAGGAGATATGCCTGTTTAAAGTTGATGTTTCTGCGCAGTCTGTCACCTAGAACAGGTTCTGTTCAACGCTGTTTTCGACCCGGAATCTTGTTGAATCTGAGAAAGTGTTCTATATGAAAGTTGTAGTTGGTTTTTTAAGCTTTCCAACGATGTCTGGTTCATCCCTGTTGGATCCCTGTAACTTGAGTTATGCCCGTTTTAGCGTGCTGCTGTTGACAAAGATGTGCACAGAAATTTTTCAGCAATGTTTATTTATGTTCATATATACATTCTTTGTTGGATATAAAGGTCTAACTCTTGCGCATTTGTTGGTAAGCAGATGGCAGCAAGGGGTGGACGCGGAAGAGGCCGTGGCCGTGGGCGTGGTGTTCCTATGGACCCGCCACCGCCACCGCCGCCAGTGACCATCGAACAGCTGATGGCCACGCAGAATCAGCTTATGCACGCCATGATGAACCACCTGGATCAGGCGCCCGCTGCAGCACCTCAACCTCTTCAAGTCAGGGACCGTCGAGGAGAGTTCCTGAAGGGTCATCCACCTGTGTTCACTCACGCCTCTGAACCACTGGAGGCGGATGACTGGCTCCGTGCAGTGGAGAAACAGCTGAACATTGCCCAGTGCACCGACTATGAGAAGGTGCTCTACGCTTCTGGGCAACTGCAGGGAGCTGCACAAGACTGGTGGGATGCGTTCATGTTCGGCCGTCCCCAAGATGCTCCAGTTGTTACATGGCAGGAGTTCAAGGAGAACTTTAGGTCCTATCATATCCCTGATGGTCTCGTAGAGCTGAAGCAAGAGGAGTTCCGCTCCTTGAAGCAAGGGTCCATGTCAGTGGCGGAATACCGCGACAAGTTTGCCCAACTGTCGCGCTATGCCCCACAGGATGTGGCTCAATACAAAGACAAGCAGCGCCGATTTCTGAAGGGTCTTTACGATGGGTTGCAGCTCCAGCTCATGTCGAACACCTACCCGAACTATCAGGCCCTGGTCAATAGGGCGATCGTTATTGACAACAAGAGGAAGGAAATGGAGGCAAAGAAAAGAAGCTTCCAAGGCCAGTCATCGGGGAGCAACACTCGTCCCCGAACCAACCCCCAGCAAGGCTACCCCCAGAGGAATCAAGGCTCCTCCAACCAGTGGAACAGGGGACAGCACCCCCAGGGCAACCAGAACCAGCAGCGCCCTCCATACCAACAGCAGTCAGGTGGTCAGCGCTATCAGCAGCAGCCAGGAGGGCAGAGGTACCCGCAGCAGGGCAGCCAAGCATCACGCCAGGGAGCACCCAACTCCGCTCCCATGAAGAACGCGGCTCAGCAGAACCCCAACGCTTGCTACCGCTGTGGGGAGGTTGGACACTATGCTCACCAATGTCCCCAGAAGCAGAACCCTCAGGCTCCACAGAACCAAGCAGGAGGTCAGAAGCAGAATGCTCGTCCACCTCTCACTGGGCGGGTGAACCATGTGGCTGCCGATAGTGCCCTGAATGCACCGGATGTTATGATGGGTACGTTCAGCATCAACTCAATCCCAGCAACCATACTTTTTGATTCTGGTGCTTCGCATTCTTTCATTTCACAGTCATTTGTTAGAATGCATGGTGTGCCTTTATGTGCAATGAAAGAAACAATCATAGTAAACTCACCAGGGGGTAGTATGCCTGCAAATTTTTGGAGCCCCACCTCTAGTGTCAACTTAAGGGGGGTAGAATTTAAAGTAAAGCCTATAGTGCTGAGAACAGCAGGTATAGATCTCATCTTGGGTATGGACTGGATGAAGCAACATGGGGCTGTCATTCAGTGTCAAGAAAGATCAGTTGTTATATCTACACCCAAGGGAGACAGGATTTGTGTGGAAGTGGTGATGAAAGAGCAGCCAACTGCCACGGTCAACCAGATGGATGCTAGTGGTGCAGAGCAAGATCGGGTGGTGGACGAGTTCCCTGATGTCTTTCCAGATGATCTGCCAGGTATGCCACCTGATCGCGATGTTGAGTTCATTATTGAATTACTGCCTGGAACTGCACCAATAGCTAAAAGACCCTATAGAATGGGGGTAAATGAATTAGAAGAACTTAAGAAACAGCTTAAGGAGTTGTTAGAGAAAGGGTATATACGCCCTAGTGCTTCTCCTTGGGGAGCACCTGTGATCTTTGTGGATAAGAAAGATGGTAGCCAAAGGATGTGTGTGGATTATAGGTCTTTAAATGAGGTTACCATTAAAAACAAATACCCTTTACCCCGGATCGACGATCTATTTGACCAACTTAGAGGAGCATGTGTGTTCTCTAAAATAGATCTCAGATCTGGGTATCACCAGTTAAAAATCCGGAACGCAGACATTCCTAAGACCGCCTTCACAACGCGGTACGGACTGTATGAATATACAGTGATGTCTTTTGGACTGACCAATGCCCCAGCTTACTTCATGTATCTGATGAATAAAGTGTTCATGGAATACCTAGACAAGTTCGTGGTGGTATTCATAGATGATATTCTAGTGTTCTCCAAAACGGAGGAGGAACATGCTGAACATCTGAGAATGGTTCTGCAGAAGCTAAGAGAGCATCAACTCTATGCCAAGAGGAGCAAGTGTGAATTTTGGCTGAGAGAAGTCTCTTTCTTAGGGCATGTTGTCTCTAACGGAGGTATATCCGTTGATCCTAGCAAGGTGCAGGATGTGTTGGACTGGAACCCGCCAAACAATGCTACCGAAATCCGAAGTTTTCTGGGTTTGGCCGGGTATTATAGGAGGTTCATTGAAGGATTCTCCAAGCTTGCAAAGCCTATGACTGCCTTGTTAGAAAAGAATGCTAAGTTTGTGTGGACTGATAAATGCCAAGCAAACTTTGAAGAGTTAAAGAAGAGGTTAACCACGGCACCTGTCCTAGTTCTGCCAGACTTGAACAAAAGCTTCTCCATCTATTGTGATGCATCTCGTCTGGGACTTGGATGTGTTCTGATGCAAGAAGGAAGAGTAGTTGCCTACGCATCTAGACAGCTGAGAAAGCACGAGGTGAACTATCCAACTCATGATTTGGAGTTAGCAGCTGTGGTCCATGCTTTGAAAATATGGAGACATTATCTAGTTGGGCATAAGTGTGATGTGTACACGGATCATAAAAGTCTGAAGTACATATTTACTCAGTCAGATCTGAATTTGAGGCAACGCCGTTGGCTAGAATTGATCAAAGACTCTGACCTGGAGGTACATTATCACCCAGGAAAGGCCAATGTCGTGGCCGATGCCTTGAGCAGAAAAACTTATGCAATTGGACTGCAAGTGGAGGACATGTCAGCAGAGTTGAGAGCTGAAATGGCATATCTTAACCTATGCTTTGCCAACAATGTTGTGGAGATGACAGTTGAACCTACCTTGGAGAAAGAAATCCGTGAGGGTCAGTTGAAAGATGAGAAATTGAAAGAGATAGCAGAGAACATAGTGCTTGGGAAGGCACCAGGATTCAGGATGGATGATAATGGGACTCTTTGGTTTGGGAAAAGAATATGTGTGCCCGTAGTGAAAGCTATCCGAGATGCCATCTTGCGAGATGCACATGAATCTGCTTACTCCATACATCCCGGCAGCACCAAAATGTACTTGGATCTGAAAGAAAAATACTGGTGGTATGGTTTGAAACGAGATGTAGCAGAATATGTGGCCCTATGTGACACCTGTCAGAAGGTCAAAGCTGAACATCAAAGACCAGCAGGATTGTTACAACCTATGCAGATACCCGAGTGGAAATGGGAAGAAGTGGGAATGGACTTTATCACTGGATTACCCCGTACACAGAAAGGCTATGACTCAATATGGGTAATAGTTGACCGTCTCACTAAGGTCGCTCACTTCCTACCAGTTAAAACTACTTATAGTGGAGCAAGGTTAGCAGAACTGTACATGGAGAGAATTGTGTCTTTGCATGGTGTTCCGAAGAAAATAGTGTCTGACAGAGGAACACAGTTCACTTCTCATTTTTGGCATCAGGTACATCAATCTCTGGGAACTAAGTTGACGTTCAGTTCTGCATATCACCCTCAAACTGATGGGCAGACTGAAAGGATAAATCAGATCTTGGAGGACATGCTGAGAGCATGTGCCCTTCAGCATGGAATGGGTTGGGATAAAAGCCTTCCATATGCTGAATTCTCATACAACAATAGTTATCAGGAGAGTCTCAAAATGGCTCCTTTTGAAGCTTTGTATGGGAGGAAGTGTAGAACTCCCTTGTTCTGGAATCAGACAGGAGAGACTCAAGTGTTCGGACCGGATGTTCTTAGAAATGCTGAAGATCAAGTAAGGACGATCCGGGATAACTTGAGGATAGCTCAGTCCCGACAAAAGAGTTATGCAGATACTCGCAGGAGGGACTTAGTTTTCAAAGTGGGAGACTATGTGTATTTGAAAGTGTCACCCATGAGGGGCGTAAAGAGATTCAACATGAAAGGAAAGTTAGCACCCAGATACATAGGTCCTTTCCGGATCTTGGCCAGATGTGGAGAAGTGGCCTATCAGCTCGAGTTACCTGAGAAGCTGTCAGGTGTACATGATGTGTTCCATGTTTCTCAGCTAAAGAAATGCCTGAGGGTGCCTGAAGAACAAGTTCCTCTGGAAGAGATCAAGATAGGTGAAGATCTTACTTATGAAGAGTATCCTGTCCAGATCTTGGAAACAGCAGAAAGAGTTACCAGGAGCCGAGTTATCAAGATGTGCAAAGTTCAGTGGAACGGGTATACAGAAGAAGAGGCTACCTGGGAAAGAGAAGAAGATCTTCGGAAATCTTATCCCCAGTTGTTTGAGTAAGCTCCAGTCGAATCTCGAGGACGAGATTCATCTTAAGGGGGGTAGAGTTGTAACACCCTAAAATTTCTCCAAAGCCCAATAGTTGAAAATGCTTTAATTATGATTTTTTGTGAGCATTTAACATAGGGGATAAATAATTTTTGTTGAATTAAAATTATAGTGGCAACATGTTTATGCATTCATGCTGGTGCACTATATTTATTGAAGTGACTGGTTTTTGCCAAAATTCAAAATGAATTCAAACTCCATTTGAAAAGGTTTGAAATGCTTTGAAATAAAAAGAAAAGGGGTTTTTCTTTCTTTTCTCCTCCCTCCCTTGCATCTGGCCCAAGCGGCCTGGCAGCCAATCCGCCGGCGCCCCCCCCCACGCTGGGCCTCCCTCCCTCCTTCTCTTCTCTCCCGCGCGCGGCCCAGCAGGCCGGCCCGCCCACGCCAGCGTGCGCCGCCGCGCCTCCTCTCTCTCTCTCACTGACGTCGCGGCCCCGCCGTCAGCATCCGCCTTCTCCCTCCCCTTCGCTCTCGCCCGAGCGCAACCGCCGCACCCGGGTCTTGCGCGCGTCGTGCGGCGCCCGCTCCCACGACCTCGCCCTCGCCCTCGGCCATAAAGCGGACGCGCCCTCTACCCCGCTCTCTTTTCTCGCATTTGCTCACTCCGCGTCGGTTCACCGACGCTGTGCACCGCGCCTCAGAGCCTCGCCGTGCCAGTGCCGCCACCCGCCGCCGTCGCTCCGGCGATTCGTCGCGTCTCCGGCCGATTCAACCCGTCCCCGTGCTCCGCATCGTGTTGGTGAAGTTGTCGAGCCCCTTTCTCTTCCTTCCTTGGCCATGGTTTCGTCCTAACCGCCGTTCCCTTGAGCAGATCCCCGTCGGCCGCCGTCCGCCGTCGACGCCGGGCGCCACCTCCAGTGCCTCCTTCGTCTCCCCTTCGCCGTGGTGAGGACCTCCTCCGCCTCCCGCTCCTCCCCTACCACTCGGTTTGGTCGGCGTCGCGCTCGGTGCCCTGAGCCGCGAGCTCCCCGGCCTCGGCCATGGCGGAGCCGCGCACGACGTCGCGCTGAGCGCCGTGACGCCGCGGCCAGTGCGCGCCGTCGGCCGCCCGCGCGCGCACCCGCCCCTTGGTCTAATCCGAGCCGCCCATCTCCGATCCGGCGGCCGAGGATCATCGATACCCCTTCGCCGTCCATCTTTGCTAAAGAGCCCCCGAAGAACCCCGTAACCAACCCGCACTCCACCAGGCACTGTTCATTGTGCCTGGAAAACCTTCCGACCAGGCCCCTGTGTTTTAGAGAAATTGAGGCGCAGTCCAGTTGACTGCGGTATTTGTTTAAAATTCAATTTAAATTTCGGTTTAAATTCAAATACAATTCAAACTATTTACAGAAATGCCACTACCTTGTTTTGCTTATAAAATTCACGTTTTAGCTCCGATTTGACCCGTTCAAATTGCGTTAGCTTCGTAATTTAGTGCTCTACCCGTTTATACCCCTGTTAGTCTGTTTTGGACAGATTAGCTTTAGGGTCCATGTTAATCTTGTTTAGGGCTTTATATACACCGTTTCGGTCGTAGCTCTCGCACCGTAACTCCGTTTTCGGTGAACCAAAACTTGTTGTGATCGTAGAAACGCGTACTTCAGTTTTACCAAAGTTTTATTTCAGTTTATTACTGTTTGGTGTATTGTTCTAATAATAGCCTTGTTTGCATCATGTATGTTTGCACCTGGAATGCGTGGTGATGTTGTGATCGAGTAGACGGTGAGTCGGTGTGGTGCGATCAGGACCCCTCGTTCAGTGATCAGCAGGAAGATCAACCTTTCGACAACCAAGGCAAGTTAGCATGGGACTTCCTTGTTTACCTATACACTTTACTTTAATCACTCATTCATGCATGTGTCCAAATGAGCAACCTTAGAAAACCCACTTAGCTTTGTTATCTGTGATGTTCTTGTTTCCGTGGGATATATGCATATGGGTAGAATGCTAGTGCTAACTGACTTATAACTGATCCAGTCCAATGATGAACTTTGTTCTCATGATGATATGTTGTTAAACGGTTAATAAAACTTGTTGTTAGCAAAAGCTGGGATTGACAGTGCTACCATGAGTGCTATATGGCTCTGGTTTTAGCTCAGTACACTGGACCTTTTCTAACTTGTTAGCGGTGACCCGAAAGGGCGCATAAGGGGCTTGCCACTTTGGGTGTAGGGCTGCTCCTGTTCCTATGTGTATAGCTGCGATGGCCTTGTGCCATAGGAAAGGGGGGTTACTACATCTGCCTGCCAAGGAAACCTAGCGGCCCTAACATGTTAGACGAACCAACGAAAGGCTTCATAGTGTGCCCTGCCGATCTACCTCGGAAGTGGATCAAGAGGTTGGCCGCCTCGGGCACAAGGGTAACACGGCTTGTGGGTAAAGATGCACAACCTCTGCAGAGTGTAAAACTGTTATAACAGCCGTGCTCACGGTCACGAGCGGCCCGGAAAACTAGCGGAACTATGATACTTGTATAACTGTTTACTTTATGTTGTTGGTACTTTATGATGTTATATTTATCTTTGATGGACAAATGGATCATGGGTTAAGGGTTAAGCACAATATTCGTTTACCTTAATGCTAAAACTTTGCCAACTTAAAAGCTAACTGCAGTCAGCCAGTGTCAGCCTTTTGAGCCTCATGAACCCTGTGTTAGCTTGCTAAGTACGAGGAGTACTTACGCTTGTTGTTTATCTTCTTTTTGGGCAAAAATCCCGAATGGGTAACAGATGAAGGTGCAGTTGGTGACTTTCCTGAAGACTTCTAGGCTAGCTGCTCCCCCAGTCGACGTTTCCCTGTGGTTTAGTTTGTGTACCAGTTCAGTGATCCGTGGTTCCGTTTTTTGTAAGACTCTGTTTTAAATACTGTCGTGATGTAATAAACAATGTGATGATGCTACTCCTTGTGATTTGTCTACTTATGTGTGTGATTGTTTCCTGGGCACACATGAGTACGTTGTCCCAATTTTATCCTTAAAGTTGGGGTGTGACAGGTACATATAAAAAACTTCATGATATACTAGTGAAACTATGTATGTATACCATACTTATATTGCTAGTCACAAAACAATTATATTCTAATATAATTCAACAAACAAATGGTACAAAAAATTCAAACATGATTACTTTTCACATGAAAAGCATATAGAAAAAAATATTTCATAGTACATAAAATTTACCATACAACAAATGATCAAAAGGAATGAAAAAGTATAAATAATCTCTAATTAAAATAATATTAGTAATGAGTAATAAATGAATAGTGAGAGAATATTATGTAAAAAGCAAAAAAAAAAACTTGTCGTGTGCTTTAGTTGCCGGCTAGCCCAAAGCCCCTAAAGGGCCAAAGCCAAGGTTATGGGCTGCCAGGCCTATCAGGCCAAAAAATGGGCCATTAGGACTGGGGTGGGGTGGGCTTTGTTGGGTAGACAACCTAGGAGCGCTGCAACTTCTTCAACCTCCTGTCGTAGGCGGCGCTCGGACCTGTGCTCGCAACTGGAGGTTCAACGGTCATCGTTGCTGGCCGGAGAACAGGGGTAGGGGCGGTACTCGCCGAAGGGGACCTTGGGCGGCCGCCCAAGCTCGTCCTATGGGTCGGTTCGCCTCTGTCTAATCGGTGTTCGTATGAGAAAACACATGAATATTAGATCAACACATATATTGGTTAATGATTATGTTTCACATGGCATGGACATGAAGATGTCAAACTAATAGTGTGGGCACATGTATGATATAGGGCTAGACTGACCCAACATGAGATGTTGTATTTATCTTTGTTCACATCATGTACGTTGTATCCATAGACTATAAAGGTGGTTTTCGAGTATGTCGGGAAACATGTTGTGAGACATAGTCAATCAAGATGGAATTTGCCCCTCTCCATGTGAGAGAGATATCACTGGACCGCTCAAATTATTAGATCAAGAAATGCATGATCGTGCTTGAGTTAAGTGTTAACCTATGAGTTGGACCAAATATCGCGAGACAAAAGAAATAACATGTATATGGTTTTATGGTGCTTCATCTGATATGATCTTTGCGTATGCATAGGGTTTGACATGCCTTGCTATAGGTCGCTATCAAATATTGGTCGAGTAAGAGTATTCGAGCCATGTCCGCGTGAACCCACATGATCGCACGCTTAAGGGGATGGAAGCTTAATTCGAATTGGATCCGAATTAGACAAGACTTAGGGTTACTAATAGGACTCCAACTCGCGAGCTCATTAGGAATACCTATATAAGGAGGGGTGGGCACAAGGGCTAGGGAAACATACGTCACTTTTACCAGCCGCCGCCCATCCCACGCTCGTGCCTATTGTTCCTCGTGGACCTAGCAGTTCAGAGGCATGACGCTTCATCCCTATATGTGTGGTTACCTCGGAGGTGATGCATCTGGAGCACAAGGACGAACCACACGTAAAGGACGAACGTGAGCAACTGCACGACACCGTTGTGACGCGCACGTCTACATCGAGACGGCTTCCACTGTAGCTGCACGTCTAATGGTAATCTCGTGATCTATAACTAGCAGTAGTTCCTGGTTTATGAGATCAAAAAAAATTATTTTATGACTAGCGTAACATCCTCATATCCCTACACAAGCACCAATGAACATAGAGAGAAAGCGATCCTTGTATTCTAGTTGTGCTGCCCCATACACGTTCATAAAATCCTAACAAAAGTGTTGAAGTCGGAAATGATCCGAATCACACACCAGCAGGGCTAGCACGCCCGAAGAGGTTGCAGATCAACCCGAGACAGCAAAAGACTCAAGTAAACCGACGAAAACCGATCTAAAGACCAGTTAGGCCGGTTTAGGGCTTGATCCCTTGTGTTGATAACTCTAGAACTTCTCCCGGGAAGACCCGTCGGGGACGAGCACATAAAGGTTGCTCTAGGACCAACAAGGCCGCTTAGAACACCGCCGAATCTCATCGGGAGATGCGACAAACAGCAGGATAGAGAGAGAGAGGGGGGGTAAAAGGGTTGTAGTAAATTGTTTTGATGATTAGGGTTGGATGCCTCAATCGGCCATGATCCTCTCATATATATAG
Organism: Coix lacryma-jobi var. lacryma-jobi; assembly: GCA_009763385.1. Lineage (NCBI taxonomy): Eukaryota > Viridiplantae > Streptophyta > Magnoliopsida > Poales > Poaceae > Coix > Coix lacryma-jobi. The sequence continues at coordinate 37,041,407 of CM019826.1, forward strand.
AGGGGGTGGTCTTATCCCAGTAGGAAACGTCTTTAGATCGTGATCTCCAAGTTTCCTTACTCGAACTCTATCAAAATATAGAAAAAGAGTCCAATCCAGACTGGAAAAGGTAAACCTAATCTAGTTGATTCTTTAAACCGACCAAACCGGTTTTTACGGGCCTCGGTGTAGCTGATAACAGCCCAAACCGATTAAATCGATTAATAGATCTTCATGATCCCTGCTAATGCACATCCCATCAAAGAAAAGATCTTTAAATCAACACTTTGATAACTATGAGAAGGTCGTCTTGTCGTCTCCGACCAGTGCTACCTGGTCGGAAGTCTTGTGAATGGTCGGAAGATGTCTGAAGCAACGATCAGATCAAGCGACCAGACCTGACCTGCTAGTCGGCTCATGAGAAATAAAGTGCTTGGACACTTTTGAGTGTCAACATATGCCCCCCTATTTTTAGGTGATCTTTAGTAGAACCTAAAAATAAAATAAATAACAACGATGTCCAACTCATCGGTAATCCAATAATTATGGACGAACGCGCATATTGGCCATTTTTGTTCTAAGGGTGATACATGTATCGGCCATTGTTTGGAGAGCACTTAGGCTTCTTGCCAAACACTCAGAAAGTACCTTTTCAAATACCTTCGATTTATTGCCCTCGAGAGACTTTCACCTTGCAACGTCTCCAACATATATGCATTTCCGAATATTACCTTGACCACCTTATAAGGACCTTCACAACTCGGCGACCACTTGCCAAACTTACTACTCTTTGATCCAAGTGGAAGTATAGTCTTCCACACCAACTCTTCCACTTGAAATGACTTGCTTTTTACTTTCTTATTGTAAGCTTTGGCAACCCGGGCTTTGTCTTTCTCCATCTCCTTGAGAGATTTTAACCTTTTATTGGTCGCTTCATCAATGTTGTCCATCATTGCATCATGATACATAACATCAGATAAATCGTTTTGCTAAGCAAGTCTATATGCATCTAGACTTACCTCAACGGGCAACACGGCTTCTTGACCATATATTAACTCAAAAGGAGTAACCTTCATAGCACCATGCCTTGATATACGATGTGCCCATAGAGCTTCAGACAAAACCTCATGCCACCTCCTCGGGTTATCCTTAATCTTTTTCTTGATAAGCTTGATCAAAGTCTTGTTACTGGACTCAGCTTGGCCATTATCTTGAGAATAGTATGGAGATGAATTGAGCATCTTTATTTTGTATAATTCGGCAAAATCTCGTACTTCCTTGGAAATAAAGGATGTCCCTTGATCTGTAGTTAGCATTTGAGGGATGCCGAATCTATGTATAATATGCTCAGTGATAAACTCAATTACCTCCTTATGTGTCATGTTCTTCAAAGGTACTGCCTCAGTCCACTTAGTGAAATAATCTGTAGCAACCAAGATAAAACGATGTCCCTTTGAAGATGGGGGATGAATTTGACCAACGAAGTCTAGCCCCCAACCACAAAAGGGCCACAATTTGATGATAGGATGAAGCATAGCAGCAAGCGCAAGCTGTATATTCCCAAACCGTTGGCACTCTTCACATCCTTTGTAGTAATGGAAACAATCAGCCATCATGAGGCCAATAAAAACTGGCTCTACGCAACAACCAATTCATTTTCGGAGCCGATTGATGTGTACCACAAATGCCTTCATGGACTTCCCCCATAGCCACTCTTGCTTGATCAGATCCCAAGCACTTAAGTAACAAGTCTTCAGCGGTCCTTCGGTAAAGCTCATTGTTGTGTAACACATATTTAAATGCACTCCGCCGAATACCTTTATCAATTTTAGTACTTGGATCACGAAAATATTTCAATAAGGGAGACCTCCAATCTTTCAAATCGGTCTCGCTTTCATTAATAATTAACTCGGGCCGATTTGGAAGTCCCACAGATGAACCAACTAGGCTATCCCTTCCATAACTGACCAAGTCAATTGGGCAAACCGACTTAGTTAGTTTATAGCCGACTTGGTCGGCCAAGCAAACCGACCGAGTAGGTTTAGAACTGACCTGGTCGCCTGAGCAGACTGACTGAATCGACTTAAAACCGACTTGGTCGGCTAGGCAAGCCGATTGAGCCATTTCTTGGTAACCTGCATGCAAAATTTCCACAGGTTGATGCATCGGCTTTTCTTTCACATGAAAATTACGCCTACCGACATTATAGCTAGATGCTTGTTGAGCTAACGTATTAGCTTTATGATTTTCATGCCTCGGGATATGCCAAATTTGGAATTCGACAAAATGAGTAATGATGTCAAGGCATATATCAAGATAGGTATTTAGTGATCCCTCCAAACATTGAAATTCACAAGTAACTTGTTGCACCACCAAAAAGGAATCACCATAAGCCTCAACATATTTTGCTTCCATGGAATACAATATTTCTAAACCAAATAAAAGAGCTTCATATTCGGCTTGATTATTGGTGCAGAAGTAATTTAATTGGCTTGACATCTCAAATTCAGCACCATTAGGAGAAATGATGACCACGCCAATACCTTGGCCTTCTTTACAAACCGATCCATCGAAATAAAGTTTCCATGGTGTAAGAGCAAGGTAATTAATTTCATCCTCTAGATCAATACCATGCTCAACAATAAAATCAGCAAGAACTTGACCTTTTAATGCTTTCAACGGCTCATAAGTCAAGTCATATTCAATTAATGCATATGCCCATTTGCCTATCCTCCCACTAAGGATTGGCCGATATAACATGTGCTTAATCACATCGGCCTGGCATGCAACAACACACGTACTAGATAGCAAATAATGTCTCATTTTAGCACAAGCATAGTACAGTGATAAACATAGTTTCTCAATATGGGCATACCTTGTCTTAGGATCAAGAAGACGACGACCGATATAAGCAATCACATATTCTTTACCTTCATCTTCTTGAGTTAAAACAGCCCCGATAACCTTCTCTTCGGTAGCAACATATAATTTGAAAGGAACTCCCCTCCTAGGCGCATGAAGAATCGGTGGAGATGACAAATATTCCTTTATCTTTTCAAATACCTCTTGTTGCTCTGCCCCCCAAGTGAACTCAGATTCATCCTTCAGCTTCAATATGGGAGTAAAAGGAATAATCTTCCCGGACAAGTTGCAATAAATCTACTCAAATAGTTCACCTTTCCTAAGAACTTTTGCAAGTCCTTTTTGAATGTAGGCGCCCAAACTTTCTTAATCTTTTCTATCCTCTTAGGATCAATCTCTATGCCCTTATCGTGAATAATAAATCCTAAGAACTTCCCAGCCGATACACCAAAAGCACACTTCAGTGGGTTCATCTTGAATCCATAGCGACACATTCTCTCAAACGCAAGACGCAAATCGGCTAAATGAGATACATGAGCAGCCGATTTAATTACAATGTTGTCAATATATACCTCCATGATCACACCAATCAAATCATGAAAGATCAAATTCATAGCATGCTGATAAGTGGCACCTGCATTCTTCAGCCCAAATGTCATCACAACCCACTCAAAGAGACCAACGAACCCAAGACAAATGAAAGCCGTTTTGGACATATCTTCTTCGACCATAAAGATCTGATTATAACCAGTGTTGCCATCAAGAAAACTAGCAACCTGGTGTCCTGAAGCATCATTAATAAGCATATCGGCTATAGGCATAGGATATTCATCTTTTGGAGTGGCTCTATTTAAGTCTCTAAAATTGATGCAGACCCTGATCTTTCAAGTGTCCTTTTTCTCAATAGGCACAATATTAGAGACCCACTCTGCATACCTGCATGGCCAGTTAAACCCCGCTTGTAACAACCGATTAATCTCCTCTTTAATCCAGTCATATATTGTAGAGTTAAAACGATGAGGATGCTGTTTGAAGGGCCTGAACCCAGGTTTAATGGGGAGCCGATGTTCAACAAGCTCTCGGCTCAATCCAGGCATCTCCGTATAATTCCACACAAAACAATCAACATACTCCTTTAAAAGCGTGATTAACTCAAGTTTATAATCAGCTTCTAAATTCTGGTTTACAAATGTCGGCTTGGACATAGAACCATCCCCAATGTCAACTTGTTCTAAAGGGTCGGCCGACGTAAAACCTTGGCCCAACTTATTGAGCTCATCAAAATCATCAATAGCCTCACAGGCATCGGTCTTAAAGGTCTGATACTGTTCAACACGATGTTCCAACCATCTAATATTAGCATCCATTAATTACATAATGATATTGAACCGATTGTCAATCAACTTTAGAGATACAGGCACAAAACCTTCCCTAGTAACACTAATAAACTGAAAATCAGAAAGGTATCTACCAGATAAGCAAGCAATAGCATCATGCCTCCCGAGCAAAGGAGCATCGATCGTGGCAACGTAGGTCGATGAATCTGAATGCATGATTTCTACACCGTTCCCCACCCACTGAATGAGAAACTGATGTAAGCTAGAAGGAATACATCGATTAGCATGAATCCAATCGCGCCCAAGTATCAAGTTATAGCTACCTTGTACATCGGCGACGAAGAAGGCAGTGGCCAAAATCTTGCTCCCAATACTGAGCTCCATGGATGCAACTCCTTTGGCCGGAATAGGATCTCCTCCACCAACTCTGGTGATAGTCATGTTGGTCTTAACTAATTCTTCATCAGTGCCACCAAGCTTCTGGTACAACGAGTATGACATTAGGTTCACAATTGCCCCACTGTCAACCAACATTTTGTGGACTGGCGTGCCATTGATGTGACCCTTCACATGTAACGGTTTGAGATGATCGACGGAGTCTTCTGGCTTCTGAAATACAACACTCTGTGTGGCGAAATTAAATTCTGCCACCGTCGAATCATCTCCTACCACGTAGTAATCAGTTGATAAATAAACCGCATTAACCTCCACCCTTTCTGGGGAATGCTCATAGTCCACCATCTCCTCATCTTGCTCCTCGGGTGCATCTTCACTACCCGCAACAACATCAACAAAGGAGGTAGGATCATCTGGGAATGCGTCGGAGACCACTGGAACATCAAGAACCGATTTAGTCGGTCTAGAATTTGGTCCGGCTGGCTCAGTAAGCGATGCAGGAGTAGCTGACTTAATTGGCTCAACGACCGAGTTAGCCAATTCAGGATCCGACCTGGTCGGTTCATGATCTGACCTGGTCGGCTCAGACTCTGACTTGGTTGGCCCAACAGCCAACTTGACTGGCTCAGGATCCGATCTGGTCGGGTTAGCAACCGTAGTAGTTTTTTCTTGGTTAACCAAAACCGACGACGTTTCCACCCCTCGCTTTCCTTGGAGAAACATTGGATGCGTTGGTGAATATGCCTTCCCTCATTTTCTCAAGCTTTTCCTGCTTTTGTTTGTTATACCGAGCTCTTTGTAGCTTTCTTTGTTGAGTTTTGTTCAAACTAGGGGGACACCACCTAGGCTGAGTATACTTGGGATCCCGCTCGACAAGCTTTTATTCCTCCACTCCGGCTGCAATACTTGGAGCACCTTCTTGAGCTTTTGCTGGAGTTGGATCCTCAATCACCATCTGCTCAACTTCATCAATAATGGGAGCCTCCATAGAGCCGATTGTGATTACTGGAACAGGATCAGTCTTGGTCGGAGAGGCAACAGGATCATTTTGCACCCTCTTAGGCACATAAACCTATCGCACTTGTGCCTTCCTTGTTTCTTGAGGAGTCAAAGTCCTTGAGGTGATCATTCGACTTTGATTCATACCGCTAGAGCTCCATTGATCGCTTAATCGGCTGAATACCGATATCCTTGGATTTTGACCAGTCGGCACTCCATAGTTTGTTGATGATACATAGGTGCGGGCATAGGATATGGCACCCAAATTCCTTGGGGACCCCATTGTGGAGGTAGTGAAATAGGGGGACCCCACTAAGGCACATAAGGAACAGTCTTCAGTGTTGAAGATGCTACTGGAGCCACCATCAACTGTTTAGACCTTCCATCCTCTCGCTTTGGAGGAGTAGACTCTCTTTTTTTAATGGTCGATTCTTGGAATCGACCTTTAGCTCTTTGTACATGGCCATAAGTCTATCGAAAGTACATGGCTCTCTGATGACTTTTTCCTTGTTCTTTTCCATATTAGTTTTCCAAGTACCGATCTCAGGTCTTCGTGGGACAAATGTGCGTAGGACATGAACTCCAGAAGGGGCGAAGCTACTGGAGCCAACTAAACCGACTCGAACAGTCGACTTACCCGACTTAGCTAAGCCAGAGGGGGCTAGACCAGCTTGGTTGGTTCCTTGATTCGACTGAGCCAACTGCTCTAAGGAGGAGCCAGTCTAGTCGGCCTGGGGATCCGAACTAGTCGGCCTCTGTTGCGCTGCTCTGGTCTCATACCACCTTTGCTTACTCAGGTGTCTTGCTGACCCGGCGGTAATCCTGAGCTTTCTTTTGCCATCATCACATTTCTCAAGCATCACTTTGCACCCCGAATTGTTCTCAACTTTCGGTGCAGCCCGTGATTCGCCGATAATGACATTCTTGCCTTTAGTCGTATCTGCTTGCTCTGGACGAATCAAAATAGGAGGACTTCCTGCTTCCACCATATGCATTGGGAAGAAGTAGTATCAACTTGCATCTCAGTAAGACTCAATCGGCCCTCATTAAGGGCCGATTGGACCTGTCGACGAAAAACATTTCAATCATTAGTGGCATGAGAAAAAGAGTTATGATACTTGCAATAAGCCCTTCTTTTTAATTCATGGGGTGATGACAATGTGTAATTAATTTTAAGATAACCGAACTTAAGCAATTCATCAAAGATTCGGTCACACTTAGAGAAATCAAAGGTAAATTTCTCTTCCTCACCCCGATTCTTCTGCATCGGTTTGAGAGAGGGAAAGGTGACTAATTTGTTTTGCGCTGGCCATAAGAACTCAGCAGCATAGCAATCTTTATATTCATCGTCCGAACTATCAGAACATGTTTCAATAATATGTACGTTCGGTCGATGTGATCTATGGGGATCATGAGGTTCTTTAGGGCACGATTCAATTGAAATAGCCTTTTGCAAAAGTTGATTTACATTGAAGAACTCATAATGTTCAAGTTTATCTTTAATCTCACGACGTAAACTAGCAAAACATAGATCTATCAGATCTCTATCAGAAATCATTAAATGAAAACATCGACTCTTGATTTCCTTAAAACGTTTAAAGAAATCAACTACAGGTTCGCTACGTCCCTGAAGAATCGATGCAAGATGTGACAATCTAGTCTCTTGGACTCCATCGTAAAAGTGATTATGAAACTTTTCTTCTAACTCAGCCCAATAACTAATAGAACATGACGGTAAAGATGTAAACCAAGCAAAAGTTGTACCCGTAAGAGACAGAGAAAAATGACGAACACTCATGAAATGTAAGGTACTAGCTTCACCCATTTGTGTGAGAAACATACTAACGTGTTCCATGGTTGATTTACTACCATCACCACTGAATTTATAAAATTCTAGTACCCTCCAACCATAAGGTGCTTTCAAAAAATCAAAGTGTGAGGGTACGACTTAAAATAAGTAGTTCTACTGGGCTTAATTTGTACTCCCAAGCTAGTCTCAAGAGATCTGGTTATTTCCTCTTTAAACCGATTTAAGGCTCGACCAAAATTGGTTGTGGTAGAGCTGGGAGCGCCACCAAGCATCGGGATTTGACTTGGAGACTTCGGTGGATTGGGTAACACATTGCTCTACCCCACCAAAGTTCTGTTTGTTGCCGCCCCTTGGTCGGTTCGCACAGTCCGACCAGAATTATGGCTGACATTGACGGTATGTGTAGATGTACTAGTTTCACCATAACCGGTTCTATCGGTTTCATTTACCGAAGGACCCGATTGTAGTTGGCTAGAATTTGGATGAGGGGTTTGATTTTCAAAGAACCTTAAAGGCATGCCGAACTGAGGTTGTTCAGGCGGCTGACTGGATTCAACAATCTTACCCTCTAATTTATCCATACGAGTTAAATGAATGCTGAATAGTATTAGTAAGAGCTTTTGTAGCACCGTCTAACATTACAGAGTAATTAGCATGAGTAAGGTAAGGATCATCATGTACCTCAGCATTTACCTTTTCAGCAATCTCTTCAGCGGTTTAAGATGAAGTGGCAGGAACTATCTCGCTGAAATCTGGCTCCTTATCTTGAATAACCTTACCGTGCCAATCTTTAGAACAACTTTTCAGGAAAGCCTTCGAGACGACATCGAGCTTGGCCTGTGCTTGTTGCTTCAACTCGTCGAGAAGCTCTTCAATACCCGAAGGGTGGATGATGTTGTCCTTGTCAGTGGAAGCATCTTTGCCGCCCATCTTGCTAGTAGATGAGATCTAATTTTGCTTAATCTTCCACAGCGGAGTTGCCAAAAAGCGTGTTGACGTCAGAAGTGATCCGAATCACACACTAGTAGGGCTAGCATGCCCGAAGAGGTTGCAGATCAACCTGGGACAACAAAGGACTCGAGTAAACCGACGAAAAGCGATCTAGAGACCAGTTAGGCCGGTTTAGGGCTTGATCCCTTGTGTTGATAACTCTCGAACTTCTCCCGAGAAGACCCGTCGAGGAGGAGCACATAGAGGTTTCTCTAGGACCAACAAGGCCACCTAGAACGCCGCCGAATCTCGCTGGGAGACACGACGAACAACACGATAAAGAGAGAGAGAGAGAGGTAAAAGGGTTGTAGTAGACTGTTTTGACGATTAGGGTGGATGCCTCAATCGGCCATGATCCTCTCATATATATAGAGGGGGTGGTCTTATCCCAGCAGGAAACGTCTTTAGATCATGATCTCCAAGTTTCCTTACTCGAACTCTATCAAAATATAGAAAAAGAGTCCAATCTGGACTGGAAAAGGTAAACCTGATCTAGTCGATTCTTTAAACCGACCAAACCGGTTTTTATGGGCCTCAGTGTACCTGATAACAGCCCAAACCAACTAAATCGATTAACAAATCTTCATAATCCCCGCTAATGCACATCCCGTCAGAGAAAAGATATTTAAATTAGCACTTTGATAACTACGAGCAGGTCGTTTCGTCGTCTCCGACCAGTGCTACCTGGTCAAAAGTCGTGACTGGTCGAAAGATGTGTGAAGCAACGATCGGATCAAACGACCAGACCAGACCTGCTAGTCGGCTCATCAGATATAAAGTGCTTAGAGATAATCTTTCTTTACTTCGGCTCCAAATGTGATGATCTAAATGCGCCTTCTGGCCATCTTGATGATAAAAAAACTTATTATATACTTAGAACACTTTTGAGTGTCAACACAAAGCTTCACTTTTGCTGAAAAGATGTACCTCCACTTAAAACTCGTCATCTTGGAAAGAATCAAAAGTATACATTTGCAGATTAACGCCAAGAAGTATTCCTTCTGATCTACTATTGGAAGGAGTCTAATACTAGAAAAAATCTCGGCCTCCACAAAAAGAATTTAGGTTATCATCAGAAGATTTCCCCTATTTATTTCGAGAATAGCAATGAAATCCAAATTCTTCCTGATCTACTATTGGAGGAGTCCAATACTAGAAAAAATTTCGGCCTCCACAAAAAGAATTTAGGTTATCACCAGAAAATTTCTCCTATTTGTTTCGAGAATAGCAATGAAATCTAAATTCATTTCTATACAAGTACAAGAAATCGTACAAAAAAGTAAAAAAATCGGACAGATCTCAAAGACCTCACTACTATTCCAAAATTTCTCTCTCGTTGGAAAATAGTTTTTTTTTTTTGAGAAATCTCATTGGAAAATAGTTGTTTCAAAGCCTTCAGCTCTGTACCAGACTTAATTTTCTCGCATATGCTATAATTCAATCGCCTGAGGTCTCACACGACAGGTTTTTAGGGTTCGTCTGCTGTCTTTTGCTCTTGAGCTAGACGTAAGCACCAAATTAAGCATGACTAATGGCCAGCAGTATCGCCTGAACATTTGCAAAAATCTAGACACCTGTATTATTAAGTTACATGCACCAACCAATTCAACCGACGTGAAATAGGAGCGGGCAATAATTATTTTATTTAATTGTGCCTACCAGGATTCGAACTCGAGACCTCTGACTTTGATACCATATTAAGTTGCATGCATCAACCAGTTCAACCAAAAACTTAAGCTAATGGGGAGAGGTGGACAATTCACTTGTACCCCAACATGTATAATAGCAATCCCCTAACCTTTAGCTCTGTAAGAGCAACTCCAACGGTTTTGCATTTTTTATTTGACAAAACATGAAATTTGCCAACTCTCAAATCAATATGGGGAGGAGAAAAAAAGTTATCTCCAACGGTTTGATAAAATTGACTTGCCAAAATATAAAAAAGGAAACCCGGCGGCGCAGGAGGAAAGAGCGCGCGCGAGAGTAGTACACGAGACGGCATGTCAAGCCGATCGCGAGCTTGCATATATGCCAATCCATCTCAGGATTTTGCCAAATTTACAAAAATACAAAGACCATTTGCCAAACCGTTGGATATGAGTTTTGTAGACTTTTTTGCAAAAATAAGAATGCAAAGTCCATTTGCAAAACCGTTGGAGTTACTCTAACACACTTATTTTTTTTTTTGCATACGCTACAATTCAGTCACCTGAGGTCGCACACGATAGGTTTTTAGGGTTCGTCTGGTGTCTTTTTTACTCTTGAGCTAGATGTAAGCACCAAATTAAGCATGACCGGTGGTCAGCAGCATCGTCTGAATATTTGCAAAAATCTATGCACATGTATAATAGCAATCCCCTAAATTTTTTTCTTAACCTTCAGATTTACAAAACAGCATTAACGCTATTTGTAAGATTGCCGCTGCCGACCACCACAATATCCTCGACTAAATCACCACAAATCTTATTTATCTAAAAAAATATCAAAAGCGGAGTCATCGTGCGCGCGCGTCGTCCGGTCCATGGGCAGACGGACAGCGGACAGCGCCACGTCGTCGGCGGCTCTTGCAGAAGGAACAGTGCTTTGCATGACGATCACTTTAATCATAAATAGTCGAAAATATGTCACAGTTAATTAGTCTTTAATCATAAATAGTCGAAAACATGTCACAGTTAATTAGTCATGACGATTGGAAAATCTGTCATGTATCTCACACCACCCATCTACTCCAATAGTATTTTTCTGTATTTTTTGTGATTTTTTAGCACTATGCATTAACCAAGATTCGAACCAGCGACCTCTCGCACATGCGCGTAACCTCCACTACCACTCCACCCCTTTGTCATTTGTGTCTATATTCCATTTCAATTTCCCTCGTATTATGCAAAACCATGTGTAAATTGCTTGTTTGATGCTCTAAACGAATTCAAATAAAAAAGTTGTCAACTACAAAGTTTCATAACTTTTCGAGATCTACACTTTTTGTTTAGAAAGTTTATCCATCCGGGGTCATTTACAAAATTTGAATTTCAAATTTGAGAAATTTCAAATGTAGTTTTCATTAACAAGATGGTTTCAAATTAAAAATTTATCAACTAGAAAGTTTCATAACTTTTTGAGATTTATGACTTTCATTTTGGCTATTTTTCATCTGAGGTATTTTGAAAATTCTGAATTTCAAAATTTTTAAATTTAAATGCAGTTTTGCATGACAACATGATTTTAAATTAAAAGTTGTTAACTAATTTCAAATTAAAAGTTGTTAACTACAAAGTTTCATAAATTTTTGAGCTTTTCAACTTTCATAGATCTTATAAAAACAAGGCCCATGTTGGCAAAAAAACAAGGCCTATGTTGGAAAAAAAAACAAGTGCAGCGGACACGGGTGTTGCTGTCGCTGATCTGCCTGCACCATTTCTTGTAGTGTTGCAGTCTTGTCTGGCTGATCTGCCTGCACAAGTGCAGCGGACACGGGTGTTGCTGTTGGTTGCGCGACTGCGCCAGCCGCCACGCAAACGGGTGGCCGTGATGGAGCGAGACAGCGCCGTTCGCCTGCTCGATCGATCGTCTTCCGTCCGAGGAAGAAAACTGGAGAGCCGATCGCGGGTCTTCTTTACGTGGCGAGACGAGATCTCCGACTGATCAATCCATCCGTCAAATCCTTCCCCCGTTGCCTTGCGTGCGTGGCCGTGGGCCGACTACAATCTACAGTGGTACGTACTACTCCACTGTGCAACCCTGGGGGCCCCGCCTGGACGACGACCATCAACTCCCCACCCGTGACGCCGAGGACACTTCCTGTCGTCCTAACCGCAACGACGCGGATGGGCATGCCGCGCCGCGGTCACTGGCCTGGCGCGCGTTCCATGATTGCCGGCGCGCGTCGGCGTCCGCGACGAACGGGGAAGGCGCCCGCGCGGACCGGGCGCGGCTAGCTGACGAGACGGGTGTTGGTTTCGTGGTTGCCATCCACCGCCAAACACCGGGACGCAACCTAATCATGATGGATTGATGGCGAGCAACACTACACTACTCCCTCCGTTCCAGAACAAGTGTCGTGCAGAAAGCGTGTCTGTGAGGGAAACACGAATTTCTAGTGACACTTATTTTGGAACGGAGGGAGTACGTGCCTGCGCTTCTAGTACAGTAACATATTTCAGTATGTTAAGTTTAACTAATTATTAATTAAAAATTATTAATATCTATAATACAAAATAAATATTATTAGAACAGTTGTGAAATATATTTTTATAATAAATTAATTTGATATTATAAATATTATTAATTAAATTTTAAACAAACGTGAACTACTCTACGTGACATATAATTTGTAGTTGCATTCTTTCCCAGACGGAGGTAGTATTATTCAGTCTTCTCTTCTTCCAGGCGTGACAGCTGAACAGAACAGATCAGACGCTGCTCTCAGCTCTGCCTTTTCGTCAGTCTTGCACTACCAGTGTTGTTTAATCACAGAAAACAAATGAGCCTTTTTTGGGATGGCCCGGCGGTGGCTGCATCAGACTTCCGCCAGCTTGCCAGCCCAGGCGGCCACGGTCCAGGATCCAGGCGGCCCTGCAACAACACTCCTTGGTGGTCAGGTCCAGCTAGGCCCGCCTGTGTGACGGAATTGGGATGGGTTGGGCTCAGCCGCCGAGGACGGACGGGACGGCTCCTCCAACCGCTCAGTATTTGCCTAGGATCGCACATATGAACCTAATCCCTCCGTCCCAAAATGTTGGTTGTTTGTCCGGAAAACGTGTCTGTGAGGGAAACACAGATTTCTACAGACATTTTAGGACGGAGGGAGTAGCTTAAGGGTCCAACTAGAATTTGCCTTCAAATTTACTAGAATATCAGGCGCCCTTCAGACAGCCTACAATGTCTTGATGGTAACCGAAGCTAAGTCTATATATACATTGCTATTTACAACCATCGTAATTATGGCCACAACATCAGTACCCAAGATCAAGACTATCTGTTGACGTCGGAAGTGATCTAAATCAAACACTAGCAGGGCTAGAACACCCGACCTGAGACAGTAAGGAACCTGACTAAACTAATGAAAACCGATCTAGAGATCAGTTTAGATCTCTTGTGTTGATAACTCTAGAACTCCTCCCGGGAAGACCCGTCGAGGAGAAGCACGTAGAGGTTGCTTTAGGACCAGCAAAGCCGCCTATAACGCCGAATCTCGCCGGAAGATGCGTCAAACAGCAAGATAGGGAGGAAAAAGGGTAAGGGGTATAGTAGATTGATTTTGATAGATTAGGGTTGGATGCCTCAATCGGCCATAATCCTCTCATATATAGAGAGGGGGTTGGTCTTATCCCAATAAAAAACATCTTCAGATTAATCTCCAAGTTTCCTATCCGGATTCTATCAGAATATGGAATCCAAAAGTCCAATCCGGACTAGAAAAGGTAAACTTGATTCAACCGATCCTCAAACCGATTAAATCGGTTTAATGGGTTTTAATAGATAATAGCCCAAAGCGACTAAATCGATTAACAGATCTTCATAATCTCAGTCCTTAAACCGATATCTCAATGATCACGAACCGGCGTTCATCATCATTCTAACGCTTCCGACTAGTTTCACCTGGTCGGAAACCTTGTAGCTACTCGGAATACACATACAACAATAAGGGAATCAAGCGACTAGATCAATTTCGCTTAGAACATCCGACCTTTTAGATACAAAATATTAGAAAATGAATTCGGCCCCCAAAATATTATGAACCGAATACGTTTTCTAGCCTCCTTATATGCCCCCTGTTTTTAGGTGATCTTTAGTAGAACCTAAAAACAAACCAAACAACAACGATGTCCAACTCATCAGTTATTCAGTAACTAAGGATAAATATGCATATTGGTCATTTTTGTTCTAAGGGCGATACATGTATTGGCCACTGTTTGAAAGGTACTCAGGCTTCTTGCCAAACACTTGGAAAGTATTTTTTTCAAATACCTTCCGTTTATTGCTCTTGGGAGACTTTCACCTTGTAACGTCTCTAGCACATATGCATTTCCGAATATTACTTTGATCACTTTATAAGGGCCCTCCCAACGGCGACCACTTGCCAAACTTATTGCTCCTTGATCCAAGTGGTAGTATAGTTTTCCATACTAACTCTCCCACTTGGAATGACTTACTCTTTACCTTTTTATTATAGGCTTTGGCAACCCGAACTTTATCTTTCTCTATCTCCTTGAGAGCCTTTAACCTCTTATCAGTCACTTCATCAATGTTGTCCATCATGGCATCATGATACATAACATCAGATAGATTATTTTGTTTAACAAGCCTATATGCATCTAGATTCACTTCAACAGGCAACACCGCTTCTTGACCATATACTAGCTCAAAAGGAGTAACCTTCGTGGCACCATGTATTGATATACGATGAGCCCACAGAGCTTCAGACAAAATCTCATGCCACCTCCTCGGGTCATCCTCGATCTTCTTCTTGATAAGCTTGATCAAAGTCTTATTACTAGACTCAGCTTGACCATTAGCTTGAGCATAGTATGGAGATGAATTGAACATCTTTATCTTATTGTTGGGTACCATAATAAGGGGTACCCCGAACTGCCCAACAAAAGCAAAGCCAGGACCGGTGGACGATCCCGGCCCACGCTCGGCCACCCAGGGGTTCCCTGCCGGGGGTAACAGCCCGTCACTCGGATAGGCCCGACGGCAAGTCAGCCCGGCCCAAGGGTGAATCGAGACCCGGGATCAGGGCAAAAAACGCCAAGGCATCCCAGCTTCCCACGCGAACCCGGCCTGAAAACGTCCCGTACAGGGGCAGTACCATGACCGGACGTGCACGCCCTGCTTCGGCAACGACGGGGGGGGGGGGGGGGGGGCTCCTCAGTCCGCCTCTCTATCCGTGCCGCCATGAAGACCCGGTATGGACCGGGTAATCCGGGGCGCCTCACCGTAGGAACCACCGGCCTAATGGACGCATTCTCCGAGAAGTCCTCTCAGGGCACTGGTGAAGCAGGCAGCCTGCCACGATGCAGCACTGATCACTCGCCACTGGCTCCTCAAAAGAAGGAATTGGCGGTGATTTGAATTCAACGAATATAGCAATAGTATCGCACATGCAAAGACCCAGTACCAACTGCCACGCAGGCTAAGAAACACTGCGGCTTACCCGCCGAGGCCTCAGCCCTAAGCCTCGGGGGATGAGTTCGGTTTCCACCTCGCCCGAGCCCTCGCGCTGAGGCCTTGGGCAAGCTCCCTGATTCCGTCCGAGCCCTCCACGGCGGGCCTCGACGAATGCTTCATTCTCCGTTTCGCCCAATCCCTCGAGCTTAGGCCTCGGGCGATCTTCTCCGCTTCGCTGGAGCCCTCGTGCTTAGGCCTCGGGCGGTCTTCTTTGCTTCGCCCGAGCCCTCGTGTTTAAGTCTCGGGCGGACTTGTCCATCTCACCCGAACCCTCCACAACGGGCTCCGGGTGAATTCCTCGTTCTCCGCCTCGCCCGAGGCCTCTCGGCCAGGCCTCGGGCAAAGCCCAACCCTTCGACCAGAAGCTTTAGCACAAGGCGACAAGCGCATGGTACTACAAGGACCAGCGAATCCCGGGCCATTCATGACCCTTCTAGCATGCCCGCGCCGTATGGGCCAAGACGTGGTTTGGGACTCACACCATCCCTTCGCTCAGAAAGACGGGATGAAGGGACTCGACGCTGCATCGCTACAGTACCGGACGTGCGCGGCCACGACAACAAGGATGACAACCATGCTGTTACAGTAGAACCACAGTAGCACACCTCTACCTTTAGACTAAAATAAGAGCACCCATGTACTATCCCCTTGTAACCCCGTGCCCTCCTTAAGGCTATAAAAGGAGGAGCCGAGGACGCCTTAGGGGCATCGAATGACAATCGAGCTATCACTGGCAATCCACAACCCACATACGCACACCAGCAACACCCAGTTGCAACTCCATCTCCTTCGTTCTCACAAGACTTTGGGGAGTTCCCCCCCTCTCTCACCAGCTTGTACCCCTACTACGAGCACCCCAGTGCAAGATAACATGACCTCTCCCACCTCACTGGACGTAGGGCCTCCGTTCGTCCGAACCAGTATAAATCTCCTGTGTTCTTCTTGCATCACCACCCGGAGCTAGGGCCACGTAGAAACAAATTCACTCGCCGGTGTTAGGACCCCCCGTTTTCGAAACACCGACACATATAATTCAGCAAAATCCCGTACCTCTTTAGAAATAAAAGATGTTCCTTGATCTGTAGTTAGTGTTTGAGGGATGCCGAATCTATGTATAATATGCTCAGTAATAAACTCAATTACCTCCTTGTGTGTCATGTTCTTCAAAGGTACCGCCTCAGTCCACTTAGTGAAATAATCTGTAGCGACCAAGACGAAACGATGTCCCTTCAAAGATGGGGGATGAATTTGGCCAATGAAGTCTAGCCCCCAACCACAAAAAGGCCACGTTTTGATGATAGGATGAAGCATAGCAGCAGGTGCAAGCTGTATATTTCCAAACCGTTGGCACTCTTCACAACCTTTGTAGTAACGAAAATAATCGATCATCATAGTAGGCCAATAAAACCCAGCTCTACACAATAACCATTTTATTTTTGGTGCCGATTGATGCGTACCACAAATACCTTCATGGACCTCTCCCATAGCTACTCTTGCTTGATCAGATCCCAAACACTTAAGTAGTAAGTCTTCGGCGGTCCTCCGGTAAAGTTCATCATTGTGCAATACATATTTGAATGCACTCCGCTGAACACTTTGATCAACTCTAGTATTGGGATTACGAAAATATTTTAACAAGGGAGCCCTCCAATCTTCTAAATCGGTCTCGTCCCTAACAATAATTGACTCAGGCGGATTCAGAAGTCCCACAGACGAGTCAACTGGGCCAAACGTTCCAAGATCGATCAGGTCAATCGGACGAACTGGCTGACTCAATTCATAGCCAACCTGGATGGCCGAGCCACCCAACCAAGCAGATTTAAAACTAACCTGGTCGCCTGGGCAGATCGACTGAATTGGTTCAAAATCAGTCTGGTCGGCTAGACGAGCCGATTGAACTGATTCTCTGTGACCTATATACAAAATTTCCGAATAATGATGCATCGACTTTTCTTTTATGTGAAAATTACGCCTACTGACGCTATAACCAGATGCTTGCTGAGCTAACATGTTGGCTTTATGATTTTCATGCCTCGGTACATGCCAAATTTGGAATTCGGCAAAGTAAGCGATGATGTCAAGGCACATATCAAGATAAGCATTTAGTGACCCTTCTAGACATTGAAATTCGCCAGTAACTTGTTGTACTACTAGTAAGGAATGACCATAAGCCTCAACATGTTTAATTCCCATGGAATACAATATTTCTAAACGGAATAACAAAGCTTCATATTCGGCTTGATTATTGGTGCAAAAATAATCTAACCGGCTTAGCATCTCAAATTCGGCACCATTAGGAGAAATAATGACCACACCAACACCTTGGCCCTCTTTACAAACCGATCCATCGA
Organism: Coix lacryma-jobi var. lacryma-jobi; assembly: GCA_009763385.1. Taxonomy (NCBI): domain Eukaryota; kingdom Viridiplantae; phylum Streptophyta; class Magnoliopsida; order Poales; family Poaceae; genus Coix; species Coix lacryma-jobi. Next base: position 37,059,301 of record CM019826.1, read on the forward strand.
AATAAAGTTTCCATGGTGTAAAAGTAAGATAACTGATCTCATTTTCTAAATCAATACCATGCTCAACAATGAAATCAGCAAGAACTTGACCTTTTAATGCTTTTAATGGTTCATAAGTCAAGTCATATTCAATTAATGCGTATGCCCATTTGCCTATCCTTCCACTAAGGATTGGCCGATATAACATGTGTTTAATCACATCGGCCTGACATGCAACAACATATGTACTAGATAATAAATAATGTCTCATCTTAGCACAAGCATAGTACAAAGATAAACATAATTTCTCAATATGGGCGTACCTTATCTCGGGATCAAGAAGACGACGACCAATATAAATATAAGCGATCACATATTCTTTACCTCCGTCTTCTTGCGTCAAAACAGCTCCGATAATCTTCTCTTCGACAGCAATATATAATCTGAAAGGAACTTCTCTCCTAGGTGCTCGAAGAATTGGTGGAGATGACAAATATTCCTTTATCTTCTCAAATATCTTTTGTTGCTCTGCCCCCAAGTGAATTCAGATTCGTTCTTCAACTTCAAGATGGGGGTAAAAGGAATAATCTTCCCAGACAAGTTTGCAATAAATCTCCTCAAATAGTTCATCTTCCCTAGGAACTTTTGCAAGTCCTTTTTGCATGTAGGCACCTGAACTTTCTTAATCTTCTCTATCCTCTTAGGATCAATCTCTATGCCCTTATCATGAATAAATCCTAAGAGCTTTCCAGCCGACACACCAAAAGCACATTTCAGTGGGTTCATCTTCAATCCATATCGGTGCATCCTTTCAAACACTAGACGTAAATCGGCTAAATGAGACACATGAGCAGCCGATTTGATCACAATATCATCAATATATACTTCCATGATTACACCAATTAAATCATGAAAGATCAAATTCATAGCACGTTGATAAGTAGCACCTGCATTCTTCAAACCGAATGTCATCACAACCCACTCAAAGAGACCAACAAACCTAGGACAAATGAAAGCCGTTTTAGACATGTCTTCTTCGGTCATAAATATCTGATTATATCTGGTGTCCTGAAGCATCATTGATAAGCATATCGGCTATGGACATAGGATACTCATCTTTGGGAGTAGCCCCATTTAAGTCTCTAAAATCAATACAGACTCTGATCTTACCAGTGTCTTTTTTCTCAACAGGCACAATATTAGAGACTCATTCTGCATACCTGCATGGCTGAATAAACCCCACTTGTAATAACCGTTTAATTTCTTCTTTAATCCGATCATATATTATAGAGTTAAAACGACAAGGATACTGTTTGAAAGGTCTGAACCCCGGCTTAATGGGGAGCCGATGTTCAACAAATTCTCGGCTCAATCCAGGCATCTCCGTATAATTCCATGCAAAGCAATCGACATACTCTTTCAAAAGCGTGACCAACTCCAGTTTATAATCGGCTTCTAAGTTTTGATTCACAAATGTCGGCCTAGGTATAGAACCATCCCCAATATCGACTTGTTCTAAGGGGTCGACCGACATGAAACCTTGGCCCAACTTATTGAGCTCATCAAAATCATCAATAGCCTCACAAGCGTCGGTCTTGGAAGTCTGATATTGTTCAACACGATGTTTTAACCAATCAACATTAACATCCATTAAGTTACATGATAATGTTGAACCGATTGTCAATCGACTTCAAAGATACCGGTACAAAACCTTCTTTAGTAACACTAATAAATTGAAAATCAGAAAAGTCCCGACCAGACAAGCAGGCAATAGCATCATGCCCCCCCGAGCAAAGGAGCATCGGTCGCAGCAACATAGGCCGATGAATCTGATTGCATAATTTCTACATCATCGCCCACCCATTGAATAAGAAACTGATGAAGACTAGAAGGAATGCACCAATTAACATGAATCCCAAGTATAAGGTTATAGCTACCTTGTATATTGGCGACGAAAAAAGCAGTAGCCAAAGTCTTGCTCCCAATAGTAAGCTCCATGGACGCAACTCCTTTGGTCTGGATAGGATCTCCTCCTCCAACTCCAGTAATAGTCATGTTGGTCTTGACCAGCTCTTCATCAGTGTCACCAAGCTTCTGGTAAAGCGAGTATGGCATCAGGTTCACAATTGCTCCGCTGTCGACCAACATCCTGTGGACCGGTGTACCATTGATATGGCCTTTTAAATGTAATGGCTTGAGATGGTTAACGGAATCCTCTGGCTTCTGGAATACAACATTCTGCATAGCGAAGTTGAACTCTGTTGCCTTCGAATCATCTCCGACCACATAGTAATCAACAGATAAATAAATTACGTTAACCTCCGCCCTTTCTGGAGAAGGTTCATAGTCCACCATTTCCTCATCTTGTCGTTCAGGTATTTCTTCAGTGGTCATAGCAACACCAGCGGAGGAAACAAGATTATCAGGATACACACCGGCTCCTACTAGAACATCAGGAACCGATTCAGTCAGCTCGGAACCTGGTCGGGCCAGCTCGTCTTTCAGCTCAGTAGTGGTTGACCTAGCCTGCTCGATCCCTAAACTGGTCAGCGTATGATCTGACTTGATAGGATTGGGATCCAACCTGATCGACTCTGAAGCCAATCTAGCAGATTCGACATCCAGACTGGTCGGCTTGAGATCCGACCTGTTCGGCTTAGTAACCGTTGAAGTCGACTTTTGATTAATAAAAGCTGACCCTTCACCTCCTCGCTTGCCTTGAGGAAACATGGGATGTGTCGAGTTAAATATATCTTCTCTCATTTTCTCAAGCTGCTCCCGCCTTTGTTTGTTACAGCGAGCTCTCTGCAACTTTCTTCGTTGAGTCTTACTCAAGTCAGAGGGACACCATCTAGGCTGAGCATATCTGGGATCACGCTCAACAGGCTTTTCTTCCTCTACTCCAGCTGAAGCATTTTGAACATCTTTGATCTTTGTCAGAGTTAGTTCCTCGATCGCCATCGGCTCAGCTTCATCAACAACGGGAGCCTCCATAGAACCGATCGTGATTGTGGGGACAGGATTAGATTTGGCTGGGGAAGCAAAGGAAGCATGTTGTACCCTCTTAGGAACATAGATTTGTCGTACTTGTGCCTTCCCCGTTTCTTGAGCAGTCAAAGTTCTCGACATGATCGGCCGATTCTGATTTATACTTGAGCTCTGTCGACCACCGAGTCGATCGAATACTGATACCCTCAGGGGTTGACTAACAGGCGCTCCCCAACCTTGTTGGTAATACATGGGTGCTGGCATGGGGTAAGGTACCCACACTCCTTGAGGGCCCCATTGTGGAGGTGATGAGATAGGAGGAGCCCACTGAGGTCTATAGGGCACAGTTCTCGGCGCTGGGGATGCTACTTGAGCCACCACCAGCTGCTTAGACTTTCTATCTTCTCGCTTTGGAGGAGTAGATTCTCTTTTTTTAATGGCCAATTCTGAGAATCAGCCTTTTGTTGCTTGTATTTAGCCATGAGTTTATCGAAAGTGCATGGCTCCCTAACAACCTTCCCCTTATTCTTCTCCACATTAGTTTTCCAGGTACCAACTTTGGGTTTTCGTGGGACAAATGTGCATAAGACATGCACTCCAGAAGAGGCAGGGCTGCTGGAACTAGTTAACCCGACTGTGGTTGTCGGCTTGTCTGTTTTAGTCGAACCAGAAGGGGCCAGACTGTCCTGGTCGGTCCTTCAATCCGATTGAGCCAGCTGTTCTAAAGAAGGACCAGACTGGTCGGCTTGAGAGCCTGACCTGGTCGGTCTCTGCTGTACTGCCCTGGTCTCAAACAACCTTTGCTTGTTCAGGTGCTTCACCGATCTGGCACTAATTGTGAGCTTACTCTTGCCATCATCACCCTTCTCGAGCACCACATTGCGCCCCGAATTATCAGTATTCAGTGCAACCCGTGGCTCGCCGATAATGACATTCTTGCCCTTAGTTGTATCGGCCTGCTCTGGACGAATTAAAATAGCAGGATTCCCTGCTTCCACCATATGGACTGGAAAGGGAGTAGTATCGACTTGCATCTCAGTGAGACTCAATCGTTCTTCATTAAGGGCCGATTGGACCTGTCGACGAAAAACATTGCAGGCGTTAGTGGCATGAGAAAAAGAATTATGATATTTATAATAAGCTCTTCTCTTTAACTCGTCGGGTGATGGCAATGTATAGTTAACTTTAAGATAACCGAATTTAAGCAATTCATCAAAGATTCGGTCACATTTAGAGAAATCAAAGGTAAACTTCACTTCTTCACCCTCATTTTTCTGAATCGGTTTGAGAGAATGAAACATGACTAGTTTATTTTGTGCTGGCCATAAAAACTCAGCAACATAGCAATCTTTAGACTCATCGTCCGAACTATCGGAATATGTTTCAAAAATATGCACGTTCGGTCGATGAGATTTGTGGGGATCATGGGGTTCTTTAAGGCGCGACTCAATTAACATGACCTTTTGCAAAAGTTGATTTACATTAAAAAAACTCATAATGCTCCAGTTTATCTTTAGTCTCATGACGTAATCCAGCAAAGTATAGATTTGTTAGGTCTCTGTCGGAGATTATTAAATGGAAGCATCAGCTCTTAATTTCCTTAAAGCGCTTAAAGAAATCAACTACAAGCTCACTACGCCCTTGTCGAGTTGATGAGAGATGTGACAGTCTAGTTTCTTGAACTCCATCATAAAAGTGCTTATGAAATTTCTCTTCTAATTTGGCCCAAGAACTAATAGAATATGATGGTAGTGATTTAAACCATGCAAAAGCTGTACCAGTAAGAGATAGAGGAAATCGGACATTCATAAAATCTAGGGTAGTAGCTTCGTCCATTTGTGCAAGGAACATACTAACATGTTCCATGGTTGATTTACTATCATCACCACTAAATTTATAAAATTCCAGTACCCTCCAACCATCAGGTGCTTTCATAAAATCAAAGTGTGGCGGGTACGGTATAAAGTAGGTAGTCCTACTAGGTTTGATTTGAACTCCCAAGCTAGTCTCGAGAGATCTGGTTATTTTCTCTTTGAACCGATTTAAGGCTCGGCCAAAATCAGTTGCGGTAGGGTTAGGAGCGCCGCCGGGCATGGGAATCTGACTTGGAGACTTCGGTGGATTGGGTAATACAACACCCTGCCCCCCTGAAGTTCTATTCATTGTCGCTCCCTGGTCGCTCTGTGCAGTCCGACCAGGATTAGGGTGGATGTTATTGGTATGTGTCGATGAAGTAATTCCACCATGACTAGTTCTACCAGTATCATTTGCTGATGATCCTGATTGTAATTGGTCAAAATCGGTGTGTGAGGTTTGGCCTTCAAGAAAATTAAAAGGCATGCTGAACTATGGCTGTTCGGCTGGACGATCAGGTTCGACAGTTTTACCCTCTAACTTATCCATGCGAGTGCTAAGTAATTTAAACGAATGCTAAATTGTATTAGTAAGAGTTTTTGTAGCACCATCTAGTATTGCTGAATAATTAGCATGGATAGGGTAAGGATCATCATTTACCTCAACATTTACCTTTTTAGTAGCGTCTTCAGCGGTCTGTGAAGAGGTAGGGATTATCTCGCTGAAGTCCGGCTCCTTATCTTGACTGACCTTGCCACGCCGGTCCTTAGAACAACTTTCAAGGAAAGCCTTCAGGACGGCGTCGAGTTTGGCCTGCGCTTGCTGCTTCAATTCATCGGGAAACTCGTCAATACCCGAAGGACGAATGATGTTGTCCTTGTCTGTGACACCATCTTTACCGTCCATCTTGGTAGTAGATGAGATCTGATTGTGCCTGATCTTCCCCAGCGGAGTCACCAAAAAGTATGTTGACATCGTAAGTGATCCGAATCAAACACCAGCAGGGCTAGAAAGCCCGAAGAGGTTGCGAACCAACCTGAGACAGCAAGGAACCTGGCTAAACTAATGAAAACCGATCTAGAGACCGATTTAGATCAGTTTAGGGTTTGATCCCTTCTGTTGATAACTCTAGAACTCCTCTCGGGAAGACTCGTCGGGGAGAAGCACGTAGAGGTTGCTCTGGGACTAGCAAGGCCGCCTAGAACACCGCCGAATCTCGCCGGGAGATGCGTCGAACAACAAGATAGAGAGGAAGAAGGATAAGGGGTATAGTAGATTGATTTTGATCGATTAGGGTTGGATGCCTCAATCAGCCATAATCCTCTCATATATATAGAGGGGGTTGGTCTTATCCCAATAGGAAACATCTCCAGATTAATCTCCAAGTTTCCTATCCGGATTCTATCAAAATATGGAATCCAAGAGTCCAATCTGGACTAAAAAAGGTAAACTTGATTCAACCGATCCTCAAACCGAATAAATTGGTTTAATGGGTTTTAATAGATAATAGCCCAAACCGACTAAATCGATTAACAGATCTTCATAATCTCAGTAAAATCAGAGAAAAGATCCTTAAACCGATATCTCAACGATCACGAACTAGCGTTCATCATCATTCTAACGCTTCCAACCAGTGTCACCTGGTCGGAAACCTTGTAGCTAGTCGGAATACACATACAACAATAAGGGAATCAAGCGACCAGATCAATTTCGCTTAGAACATCCGACCTTTTAGATATAAAATATTAGAAAATGAATTCGGCCCCCAAAATATTATGAACCGAATACGTTTTCTAGCCTCCCTATATGCTTATGACACTTTTGAGTGTCAACACTATCAAATGAATATTTATAGTCATTTTGCACCAAAAATCGAAGGTCCACGCAACTAACTGTGCAAATAAGAGAAATTTATTATAGCATTTTATAACCAGCTTCAACCTTTCGGTTTCGAGTTACTAAAGCTAAGCTCTTCAACGTAATATTGAACTTCTGAATTTCTGAACTCTGCGTCCACATCTCATCATAATCTTGAACTTCTGAATTTCTAAACCCTGTGTCCACATCTCACTAACCAGAATTATGAAGCTAGTTCTGACATACCACGCCATCCAAGATTTAAGTACCATAAGGCATTAAACGGGGGAAAGAAGGAAGCAAATATGCACAAAATAGGATATACCCATGAGGGGGAAAGCCACATCTTGTGGAACTGTTCTTTTGCTTGTGAATCATCTATTCCAGTGTCCCTATAGCCACCTATACATAGCCATTATTGGTCATCAAAGATTTTTTTTATTAATAACCCAATTAAATAAGATATTTTAAAAACAACAATGTCCATTTTTTTCGAAACTAACCCTTTTGCCGCGCCGTCCAGCATGGCGCGGCAAAAGCGTTAGCCGCGCCATGCATGGTGGCGCGGCAAAAGCACCACCGTGGCACCGCCCGGCCACGCAGGCCCAAGCAGGCCCCGCTTGTTAGTTTGCCGCGCTAGGCGGCCTGGCGCGGTCAACGGCTTTGCCGCGCCAGGCGGGTTGGCGCGGCAAAGCCGATCTAGATCTGCCCGCCGCGCTCAGCAGCAGCCTCCTCTTCATTCCTCTCTTCTCCTCCCAATCCAATTCAATCCAATCCAATCCATTCCATTTCATTCCTCCTCTCTTCATCTCCCTCAATCAAACTTGTTCTCTCTGCACAAGAGGTATTTTGATCCATATTCCTGTTCTTTATCTATATTTGCAGTGTTTGATTGGACCATATTTTTCTAAGTTAGGGTTTGTAGACAAAATTTATTTTGAAATTGTCGTTACGTTAGTTGTTAATTAATGATAGATTTGTTCATGTATTAGACTTTTTATATCTGTTTTGCTTAATATTTTGTTCAATTTGTGTACATTTATTTGTGAAATATTTGTTAGGCCATTATGTAGATTTATAATTAATCATGAATATATGTGTAATGTTGACATATTTTTTATTGTTAGGATGCCGCGGCGTGGCAAAGCTAGTAAGGCAAGGTAAGATCGGTACATTGTTTATTTATTTGTCTGTTGCAATGAAGTAATTTTGTGTTATGTTCATTTGTTATTGCGTTGATGATTGTAGGCAGCCTCTCACGGGCAATGCCTTTGCCCGTTTGCCATTGCCTAGTGGTGTTTCGGTGCCCATGTGCTACTGCGGTGATGATTGTAAGGTCGCAATATCTAATGAGGAGCACACATACGGTCAGAGGTATTGGATGTGTGAGAATTATGCCTTTGACCCTACACCTAAACAGATCCGTATTGGACTAATGGTGAGAAGGTGATGCCTTGTTCTATACATGAATGACAAATCTTTTATATTTTATTACCTAATTGACTTAGTCGTATTTTGCAGGAGCCTCCACCACTATGTGACTTCGAGCAGTGGATCGACAAAGCTGGAGGGCAAGGAGCACGTAGAGATGATGAAAAAGTGGGCTGCGGAGGACAAGGAGCGTTTGGAGAAGAAACGCAAAGAAGAGGCAGCACAAAAGCAGCATGAGGAAGAGGCAAAAATGAGGGATGCAGCTAAGCGTAGGGAGGAGAGTGAGAAGAGGCTTGAGCGTGTGCGCCATGCCAAGGCTGCCATGGAGCAGGATTCGGATGCTGTGAGGAAGGGAAAGTGGCCTCGTTGCACTCAGTAGTGTGGTAGGTTCAGTAGTCATTATTGAGTAATGAACATTGTTGTCATTTGGTGGACTTGTTAGTCTATTGTACTGTTGGCTTGTACTTCCCTGTACCATTTATTTTGGATGCTCGATAATGTAGTCTTGAACTGCACTTTGTTCGACTTTTTTATAAGTTGTTGTATTGTTTGCGGTAGTTCATGTGTCATCGATTTTTTCTGCGATAAACCACGAGAAATAGAATAGAGCAAAGTAGTACACGAACAACAGACTAGTACATGGCATGTGAGGACCTTTTACCGTAACTTGGTTAAAAGGTCCTAGACTAATCCTAACATGCCTTAGGTAATTGATTGACACAACACAACACACACATAGTGGTCTTAGTGGTTCTAAAAGCGGTCCCAAATAGCAAACTGAGTAGACCCTTCTCCGCAATAGCCTCCCATTGCGGGTGGTGGTGGTGGCGGTGGTGGCTGCGGTGGTGGAGGCCCCTTGTTCTTGTGATGCGGGCAGTTGCAATATGGATCAAGGCATATTGCTTCATCTGAACCGTCTACATCGCTGCCGTCGTCATCATAGTCCTTGAGCATGCTTTTAACTTCTCTTTCAAGATCGTCGATACGACCCTGCAGATAATAGATGTATTGCTGATGCGGCCATATTGGAGGAGGATCCACCCATTTGGTGAAGCCGCAGTTTTCTTCAAAAATAGAAGACTGACATTCACAAAATGACTAAGTATTAGCAACCATGAGAGGCATAGCAACAGCAATTAAATAAAGTTACCCATGCTCGCGGACATTTGAAGAAACGTCGGCCTGCCTCCAAGTCGTCATGGAGCATCTGCACCAAACAGTCCTCACCATGGCGACATTTTGGCCAGTCCTCTAAGCGGTTATCGTATCCCCTAAGAGGACGGTCCCGGCTGAAATCCTTTTTGCTCTCAACGGGAAACTCATATAGTGTCTCTAAGAAGAAATCAGGACCAAGAGATCCCTCGCACACAATGGGAGGTCCCTTCCTCCCACCCTTTCCTCTCCCGCCTTTGGGCGAACCTCCAGACATCTCTACTACGAACCTCGCAAGCTCTGCTGGAGCTGTTGAATATGCAAGGCACCGATGGGTTTATATAGGCGGAGCCCTGATTTTGAACTTGTGAATTATCTCAGCTGCATTGTGAGTGTGTAGTTATTGCAACTGAAAAGGCTATTCGCTGAAAAATCTAATCAATGAAAAGCCTATGTACTGAAAAGCCTATATACTGAAAAGCCTATACACTGGAAAGTCTATCGGAATCAAAACTGCAGAGCACTTATGAGGACAGGACACGATACTGAAAAGGCTATGCAATGAGATGCCAGCTTTTGCCGCGCCAACCCTGGGGGCGCTGCTGACGCTTTTGCCGCACCAGCCGGGGTGGCGCGGCAAAAGCGTCAGCCGCGCCCCCAGGGTTGGCGCGGCAAAGGCTCCAGAAGTGCCGAAACAACCACAATATGAGTCACTTCCGAAATCAAACATATTGTCCGAGAAGGCCCTAACACTTGTATCCGTAGAAGGGCCATGAACCAAGACCAAGACTCAATGTTCTCCCCCTCAGCCAAGGCGAAAGCAATTGGAACTATCTGGTCCTCGGGATCAACAGCCGCCGCCATCATCAACACACCCTTGTACGCTCCGGTCAAGAAAGTACCGTCCACAAGTATGACTGGACGACAGTACTGGTACGCATGCTCTGTTTGGGCAAAAGACCAAAATACACGCTGAAGCACATGTGTAACCTTGCCGGTGTTGCGGTCTATATAATGTCCGTTGGTGTGTGTAAACCATTTTAGGCCAGGGTTATAGTATGCCATTGCACACAAAATCCGTGGAATCCTGTTGTACGCTTCATCCCAACCACCCCAATGAATTCCAAGGGCGATCTGCTTCGCACGCCACGCCTTCCCATAAGTCACCTTATAGCCTGTGAATCCAAATATGGAGATAATCAATTTTGAAACAGATACGTCGGCGTCATCATCAACAAATGCCAAAATGCGCCGTGCAAGGTATCTTGCCGTCAATTGAGGATGTTCTTTTTGTCCCTCATTTGTAAAATAGGTATGCGGTTGTACTACTTTACTGATCCTGCACTTGCCATCAGTTCTCTTGCAAGCATTCAGCCTCCACGGACAACTAAGACTCATACACTTGACGTGGTACCTCAAATTAATATCAGAATGGCTGACCGTGTACGGTCGATGATGATGCACAACATAGTTCTGAAGGAAAAGCTTCAGCTCAGTCATAGTGTTGAAAATCATACCCTTCTGAAGAATCCAATCTTTATGGTTATGCAGTGTTTGCTTGCACAGATTCAATCTAGTATCACAAATTGTCTGGTCCACCATACTGACATCCCTATAACTTGGAACGCCTCTAAAGTGCATGTTAACCGACCTCAATTGCTGCAGCTCTGTCTCAGTCAAAGGATCAGGCAGAACATAATACCGTGCTTCGCTCAAACGCCGCCACACATCAAAATGTGTATGATCCTCTGGTATATCAGTGACTAGTCTCCCTGGAGGATGCATATTCTGAGGAACCGGTTGTGGCATAGCACGAACCGGTTGTGGAATAGCACGAACCGGCTCTGGCATAGCAGAAATATAACTGTCCTCTTCTTTGTCATAATCTGAATCATCATCCAAATCATAGTGTTCTTCAAACATTTGTGCCTCCTGCTCCTCCTACTCGAGCCGCTCTAGGTCGGCCACATCAAAATCATTGTTTATTTGGCCGACGTCAGCGTGGGCATGTTCAGATGGATAGACCATCTCCTGCGTGGGGTGACCATCAACGTCCATAATCATCAGAGCTGCATCATCATCATCCCCTACCTCCTTTTCTTCACCTTCGTTGCCATCATTGGATGCCTCTGCCTGCTTCTTCCAACCGCCCTCTACCACGATCTCGGCCATGGTCGAATTGGAAGCCGTAACGATCCTCTGGTATTTTGCCCAATCAGCCTGGTTCAGCAAGGGCATCAACACATAGTTTGCCCTACTCTTGCCACTGTCAAATCTCCCTTTCAACGAGAAATCACCATCAAACTTCTCCTTCAGACGCAACACAAACTCTGTAAAAGGAGGACGCTCATCAAATACTTCGATTTCTTCTTCCATGTTAGCATCAAACAACCCATCTCGTGTACTAACTGTGCCTCCATAAAACAATCTGAATACAGTGTCCATCTACAAAATAAATGGTGCAACTAAGGTCAAGTGATGGTCTTCTCTAAAGTAACGAATGACATAACTACTAACTAAGTTGGCTTCACTAACATGTCTTCAGTTTTATTTCGTCATACCATAACTAAATACCCTAAAACCCTAACTAACATATCTTCACCAACACCATAATACCCTAACTAAACTAAAACCCTAACTAAGTAACAAACTAAACTAATACCTAAACTAACTTACCCAATTCACTGACTAACTAACTAACTAACTTATTTCACTAACTAACTAACATAACCTAAAGCACTAAACTAACTAAGTCACTAACTACCTAACCCTAACTCACTAAACTAACCTATTTCACTAACCCTAAGTCACTAACTAACCTATTTCACTAACCCTAAGTTAGTAACTAACCCTAACTCAGTAAACTATCTAACCTAAGTCACTAACTAACATTTTGCTAACTAAATAACTAACTAACTTTGGAAAAAAAACTAAAATGAACTAACAAACAAACCTGACATTCAGGTGCTTGAGCTGGGGAGAGCGAACGGGGGGAGGGGGCCGGCCGCCAGTGAGCTCCACTGGCCGCCGGCGAGCTGCCCTGTCCGGGCGGATGGAGGGCGGGGTGCTCGGGCAGGCGGAGGGGGAGACGGGCGGGCGTGGCAGGCGGCGGAGGAGGGATGTGAAGGATCGAAAGTGCTACCAGAAAGCGACCAGAGGGGGGGGGGGGTGAATGGGAGCTTCAAAATTTCCTTTGGGAAACTAGTTGCCACTATCCCGTAAAACAACCCCAAGAGCAAACCCTAGAGTTCGTAAGTGTCCACGACCCTAGAGATTGGGTGGATGCTTCCAAGAAGCACAGCGAGACACTTCACGACTCTAGAAACCCAACGCAAAAGTTAGAAATCAAAACCGACAACGGACGAACGAACCGCGGATGAAACTGCGCGAAATGCACTTGACCGGACTCTGGCCAGCGTCTGGTCTCAAAAATTTCGATCGGGAACCTTACTGTTCCTGACCGGACTCACAGACAAGGAGCGTCCGGTCGTGAACAGTGCGTCCGGTCAGCAGCAAAAACGCAAATGAACAGTAGCGTCATTGAGTCCGGTCACAGAGCACAAGGTGAGTCCGGTCAAGTCACGAATGAAATGCGCTGAACATTCAACGACCGGATGCACGGGGTCAGCGTCCGATCAACCCGTGCCCAGCGTCCGGTCACCCCGACTCAGCACCGTTCGTCCACCGATTCGACTCAATCTCACCCAAAACGAATCCTCTAGGGATCAAACTTGGTGAGAAGAGTCACAAGGAGGATAGTGAGCTACTCCTAGGAGATCATGGCTCGAACCTATCTCCAAATCGATGAATCGAAGAATTTCGGGGGAAAGGAGAAACACTTGACCCGAAATGAAAATCAACCGATCTACTAGCTCGTGAGGTTAGAGGTGAATTCCTTCGGTGAAAAGAAGTGCCTCACGATCTAGAACATCTCTGTTCAAACGGAATCGCAAACGATGCAACGAACAGAGAGATCGAACGACGGGAAAATCGTGGAGAAAAGCAATCCGCGAAGAACACGAACAAAACGCGAATCACAACCACGAATTTGCAACCATGTGGCCACCACATGCTACAATAGTGAGATTCCGGTCTCACTTCCTCAAAATCTCACGGACACAGAGGTATGATTGTCTTCTCTGTGGATCTCAGTTCGCTACAGCAGGGGAGTGGGAGAGCAGGAAACCCTAGAAGCAAAAGAGCAAATGACTGAGATAGGATGAGAGGAGGGTGTCTCCCTCTACTTATCCTAATGCTATTTCCTACTCTACCCCTCTCTAATTACAGAGCGAACCAGCTAAACCCTAGGGTTATTCTGGACCAACTCGAAGATGCTGGTGATCCGGCAGCCACGCCCGCATAACTGGTAGCGTTGCCTCGACGCAACCTCACCGATTGCCGCCACGTGCCGCCACCGCTCTGCTCGTCCTTTTCACGGACTTCGCCCCCGGTTTTGAGGCCCAAACCGGGAAACCAGCCTTCACGACCAACCCCCGGTTTTGAGGCCCAAACCGGGAAACCAGCCGACCGTAGCCTGAGTTTTGTGGCCCAAACTCAGCAAACTCGCAACACCCAGGTTTGGAGGCCCAAACCTGGAAAACGTCCTCAGCCCGAGTTTTGTGGCTCAAACTCGGAAACCATCAGCGCCCAGGTTTTGAGGCCCAAACCTGGAAACCGTCCACTTGGTGGTTTTTTCTATGGCTCAACCACCAAACCGAGCCGTAGAGGGGATGCACCGCCCGTGCACCCCGTCCACCGACATGTGTCCCTAGGTCCTCAACCCAAGCAACACCGTGCCCCGCAAGTCTTCGCTCGTCGCTGTCCCTAGCTGTCAGCCACCACAGCTGATCCTCAGGCCACCGGTCCCTCAGTCCAAGCCTCACGTCCGCCCTTCACTGCTCCCGGTTCGTCGGCACGGCACGTCTCTACTTGACCTTCACCTTGCCCTCGATCACTGTATCCGTGCTCGACACCTGCACAACACAAGTCAAAGAACATGCGCATCATCCCAGTTGACAATCACTCATCACTCAGAAACTCGGCAATCTCCCCCTTGATGAGTGCATTGTCAACTACCAACACAAATCATAATGGAAGCAGAAGAAGGAAGAAAGGAAGAGAGAGAACTCAACCAAATGACCCAAAAGCTTGTCAAAGCCGAAGAAGGTCAAGTGGAAAAGAGCAACACAACTTGGTTCCCAAAGACATGGGCAACGGCTCGACGCAACCAAGCAAAGCAAAGCTAGCCCTCAAGAAGAGGTTGAACAGGCTCAACACCGCTAGCGAGAAAGCTCGATACCAATTGGAAAATCAACTGAAAATCAAGCAAAACAGAGCTAGCCCTCAAGAAGAGGCAGAACGGGCTCAACACCGCTAGCTAAACAACTCAACACCAACTGTTACCAATCTCAAAACCAAAAGAGTTCGATACCAATTGAAGAGCTGAAAATGAGCTAAAAATGTTTGCTAGTTCCTCAAGAAAGAGGCAAAGGCTCAACACAATTAGCAAACTCCCCCTCAACTAGTGCACACAACCCAGGGAACTCATGATTTGTCAATATTTTCTCCCCCTTAGTTGAAAATGCACCATCAAGCAAATGTGCACACGCACTCAAAAGTCTCCCCCTTGACAGAATATCTCCCTCCAGAAATGCATATGAGTAAAAAAATGCAAGTTAGTAGCTTCAGAAATATAATCAAAAGAGTGCAAGGATGCTCTACATAGTTCTGATCTGATGACTCAACAACATCCATAAGAAGCTAGCAAAGGCTCAAACTGATCACCAGATACGAAATATGAATATGAGAGCAAAAGAGCAGTTTTCAGCCAAAAAGGGTTCACCATCAAAATAGCACAAAACATGTATAGACAGGATATCCGACAAGTGCTAAACATGTATACAAGGTGAACTACCCCTAGCCCAGTTCAATCATCATGCTATAGAATGAAACATAGACTTGTGTTTGCAAAATTTTAGTGGAGGTAGCAGCGGTTAAATTACACAAGTTAAAATTTCAGCATGTGATTGCGAGAGGTTGAAAGCTTGTTATTGCCTAACTTTTCAACTGTGCGAAGCCTATGCAGAAGCAATCAGAAGCTTAAAGCAACAGTTTTGGTCATACACTACACAGCTCAAGTTTAACTCAAAGTGCAATGAGAAACAGTCTCGAAACTGTGATGTGTTGACAAGCAATCTCATCTCGATCTTTTCCAATTCACTTAACTTGGTTCAGATTTTTAGGACAGGAAATGAACATACCAAGCAAGTGAATGACTCAACACTAGAGACATAGCAACCTAGCATATATGAAAGGCACGAGTGAATTCTACACATCCCACACATGCTAGTTGCATATCTCAATGGTGAACATTTTTATATTATAGGTTCATTACACAAGTTCACCGTTCATAAAATAGCTCAGCTCATAACATGTATTAGTGATCAGAAAGAGCATAAGCTACAAGTAACGCATCGGAGCATATACTACACAGAGCATAGTCACATTCTAAAGATTATATACATGAAGCTGTGAATGTAAATATGCAAAATGAAATGCAGAAAGGATGCAAGAAGAAATCAATTCAAAAACAAAAGGTCAGTTTATGATACAAGAACCAAAATGTTTCCCCTATCTAAAAGGGGAAACACAAACCAAGCTCACCTCTCAACCTAGCAAAAGTTGATTGGTCCAAAGGCTTGGTGAAAATATCAGCCAACTGATGATGAGTATCGACATGGCGAAGGTCGATATCACCCTTCTCATAGTGGTCTCGCAGAAAATGAAAGCGCACATCAATGTGTTTGGTCTCAGAGTGCAGCACGGGGTTCTTAGCAACGCTAATAGCACTCGTGCTGTCACAAAGCAAAGGAACACGAGAAAAGCTCAGACCAAAATCACGCAAAGTGGCCATCATCCAGAGTAACTGGGAACAACAGCTAGCCGCAGCAACATACTCAGCCTCCGTGGTAGACTGGGCAACACTAGACTGCTTGCGAGAAGACCACAAAACAAGAGAAGAACCAATAAACTGACAAGTCCCAGAAGTGGACTTGCGATCAATACGGCAACCAGCAAAATCGGCATCAGAATAACCGCAAAGAGAGAGGGTGGAGGAAGTAGAATACCAAATCCCAAACTCAGGGGTGAAGCATAAGTACCTCATAATGCGCTTGACCGCCTGACGGTGCAACGTGCGTGGCGACGACTGAAATCGCGCGCAAAGACACACCGCGAACTGAATGTCCGGGCGTGTCGTCGTCAGGTACAGCAGCGACCCGATCATACTCTGGTACTCCTTCTGGTCCACCGCTTCTCCATCCACATCCGCATCCAGAGCCGTCGTGGTCGACATGGGTGTTGGAAGAGGCTTGGCCTCACCCATATCGAACTTCTTCAATATGTCCTTGGTATACTTACCCTGGTGCACGAACGTCCCTTCCCAGGATTGCTTGATTTGCAACCCGAGGAAAAATGTCAACTCGCCCATCATGCTCATCTCAAACTCCCTGCTCATAGTATCTGCAAACTTGGCAACCAAGGCGTGAGAAGAACCACCGAAAATGATATCATCCACGTAAATCTGGACCAAGAGAGTATCAGTGCCTTGCTTGAGGAGAAAAAGCGTTTTATCCACACATCCCATTTTAAAACCCTTAGCAAGCACAAAGGTTTTCAACCTATCATACCAGGCTCTAGGGGCTTGTTTCAAACCATACAAAGCTTTGTGAAGTTTAAAAACATGGTTTGGAAACTTGGGATTTTCGAAACCGGGGGGTTGTCTCACATACACCTCCTCTTCTATGTAGCCATTTAAGAAGGCACTCTTGACATCCATTTGAAAAAGTTTAAACCCTTTGGATGCAGCAAAAGCCAAGAGTATCCTAATTGCCTCCAAACGAGCTACAGGAGCAAAAGTCTCCTCATAGTCTATCCCCTCCTTCTGACTATACCCCTGGGCTACAAGTCTGGCCTTGTTTCTCACAACATGGCCATCCTCTCCTTGTTTGTTTTTGAAAACCCATTTTGTCCCAATTGGGTGACACTCAGAGGGAGGATAAACTAGAACCCAAACCCGATTTCTTTCAAAATTTTCCAACTCCTCATGCATGACATTGACCCAATCTGGATCAGATAAAGCGTGTCCAACATCTCGGGGTTCAAAATCAGCAACAAATGCAGAATGAGCAAAGTGAGAGATTTGTTATGACCTTGACCGAGTGATACGTTCGCCGATGCTGCCGATTATCTGTTGAGGTGGGTGTTGGCGCTGGATATGTCGTGGCGCCTCCCGAGCAGAAGTGATCTCCCCCTCAACAGCAGCTGGCGCCTCCTCGGGTACAAAGGGTACCGCTCGAGGTGGCGGATCCCACGCCCCCCAAGATGAAGAAGTGTCGGGGCCGTGAGTCATAGTGTAGAAGCCGCTCCTTGCGGCATAGCAGGTGGAGGGGGTGCTGGATTATCCATACCTTCAGCACCCTCATCCTCGTCATCAAAAAGAGGCTCACCAACCTCATGATCACCTGCACGCTCAAAACGAGAAGAAGGACAAACCATGGTCTCGTCGAAGGTGACATCTGATGTCTCCATGACTCGGTTAGTATCAAGGTTAAGTACACGATAAGCGCGAGTGTGAGTGCCATAACCCAAAAATACCCCGTCAGAAGAACGAGACTCAAACTTGTCCAAGTTGCCCTTTTTGAGTATAAAACAATGGCAACCAAAAACTCAAAAATAACTCACCTTGGGCAGTTTTCCAAAACGCAACTCATAAGAAGTCTTTTTCAAGAAAGCTCGGAGAAAAATGCGATTGGAGATGTAGCATGCAGTGCTCATAGCTTCGGCCCAATATCGCCTAGGAGTCCTATGCTCATCGAGCATCGTCCTGGCCATCTCTACAAGGGTCCGATTCTTCCTCTCTACAACACCATTTTGTGGCGGTGTGTAGGGAGAAGAAATCTGATGCTCCAAACCCAGAGAGTTACAAAACTTCTCAAAATCCGAATTTTTGAATTCAGAACCATTATCACTCCTAATAGCTCGTATCGAGTTCAAATGGAACTCGTTCTGAAGACACAAAATCAGATTGCGAGCAAAGGAGAAAGTCTCTGTCTTCTTAGCTAAAAAGAAGACCCACGAATATCTCGAAAAATCGTCAACAACAAGCACATACCACTTCCCCCCAACCGAGCTCACCCGAGCTGGACCAACAAGGTCCATGTGCAAAAGCTCTCCAGGGCGCTTGGTCATGACCTGAGTCACTGGATGGTGGGGAGCGGCAACCATCTTCCCATGTCTACAAAAGTGGCAAACAAGATCCTTCTCCATAGACAACTTGGGCAATCCTCGGATTAGGCCAAGTGAACTAAGCCTTGCAAGCAAGTCAAAGCTCAAATGTCCAAGTCTCCTATGCCACTTCCAAAGATCAGAGGAGGAAGGTCCAGCCACAAGACAACGAGAAATGCCAAAAGACTCCGAGAAATTCGCACGAAAGACTTTTCCAAAGGGCGAAATCAAACACACAAGATTGCCCTGAGGATCCAAAATACGACTGAGATTCGGTTTAAAACGAATCTCATAGTCATCATCGAAAAGTTGCGAAACAGAAAGAATGTTAAAATGCAAGTTAGAAACAAGAGCAACATCACGCAACACAAAGTGCTCATTAACTCGCACCGACCCACGAGACAACACTTTACCTTTGCTATTGTCGCCGAAGGTGATAAACTCCTTTCCGGCGACTGGACTAAGACTGGAGAACCACTTGGCGTTTCCGGTCATGTGCCTCGAGCAACCGGAATCCACCAACCAAACGTTCTCCAATCGTTGTACCTACATCAATAAAAAGACATAGGGTGAGCATACGGTCCAACACTGGGGTTAGTGAAGTAGGGAGAATACCAGTGTTGGGCCGGCTACTCAAAAGAACGGTTAGCAGAAAAACCATTCCTAGCACGCCTACGAGAAGAGCAATCACCACGTAGAGGAAAACGTGGTCCGCTAAGGAAGGAGCGTCCATCGCGATACTCAAAACGTGGTGGTGGAAAACACTCAACTACAAAGCCACCGCCACGGGGTCCATAGCCTACAACTGCAGGCTCCCGCCGGGCACGACCTCCTTGCGGCCTAGGCCTAGGAACTTGAGGTTTTGGACCTCTAGGCCTAGCAGGACGCCTCTGAACATTCGGCACATGTACATCATGGAAAGGATGGTACATGTCCGTGTTGTTCATCTCCTTTGCACGACGTGCCTCTCTCTTGCGCCGAAAGCAAAACTCACTCAAGTGTCCATCTCTCCCACTATGCTCACAATGGTACCTCACCGCTCTCATAAGGGGTTGTTGGTACTCACGGTAGTGGTTGTGGATCACTTTGCCCTTCTGTGGCGATAGGCTCCTCCTGGATGGGTGGCATGGTGTCCAACTTGTTTTTCAGGTGGTTGGGCTTGGGATGCCATGTCTGCTTCTTGGGTGGAGCTCTCGGAGGTTCAATGAACACACCATCCTTGGTGTTGGGCTTGAGAGGCTCTTTGGGTGGAATCTTTGTAAGCTTGGGAGTAGTGGTGGAGTTGGGCTTCTCACATGGGTTCAGACCACTCGACTCTCCAATCTTGCCAAAAGATGACACATCAACACCGGGAGCAAAACCTACACATGGACCTCCAGCAGCACGCTTGAACTGGGAGATCATCATCCCAAGCTGCGGCTCACCACAAGACACCCATGACAAGTGTTGACGTTCGTTAGTGCAAAAAGAATATGAAAGATTCCGCAAGCGCACAGAACATCATTGTAGCATTTTACCGGGAGTATTCTAGGATCATTATTTATATTTTACCACTGGGAAGCTAGGGTCAAGAATCTGATAACTCACTATCATGCATCTACCAACTCAGAGTACTAATTAGACTAAAGCAGGAGTAAATAATGAATGAAAGCACATAAAAGATAATTCAATGATAACTAGATAACTATAGTGGGAGGACAACGGGAGAGATCAAGGTTCCTATGTACTTCTCTATTACTTAGGTTCGAATGTAACAAAGATGAAAAGATATAGCAGTTATAAACATTGGCACTTTGGAGCAACAGTACCTTTCTGACTCTCGAAAAAGACTGGGAAGAAGGTAGTTGGGAGAAGGCTACCAAAAGCTCTACGAAACATCAATCCGAACATGGTGGACTATGAAGGCCTAACAAAGCTGTCACCTCTGGGGCTACCACAACTATTCCGTGGGATTGAGCGCAACCTCAGGTAACCTATAGACTAAACACCATGTCTAATCTATCGATTACTACTCTAATTACCTAGGATAACTAGAGCACTCAATACGAACAAAGATCCCATGCCAAGATATAACAACTATACTAATCATATAATAAAGCATAAAGTAAATAGAGAAGATAAATATATTAAAGCATAAGTCTTACAAAGAAAATATACAAAGACATACCAAAACTCTGAAGACTCCTCCGGAATCGGAGCGCAGCTCCGCTCTCCCTAACTCCCGACTAGAGCTAAGCTATTACATTGGAAAATCTAATCCTAATTACGTAGAGAAGAGAGGTTATCCATTCGAGGGACGCCTCTACAACTCCATGATGATGTGTTGCCTCAGGGGGGTCCTGGGTTTATTATATAGGGGCTCCTGGCCTCCCCTCCACCTTGGGCAAGCGATGTGGTACTAAATCCTTCGTCATATGCACTTTGGGCCTAAATGGGCCAAAACGCGTTGGAGAGGTCGGTTGGAGTGCGTCACGCGAAGGGGGGCGAGTTTGGGCCCTGTACCAGACCGGTCGGTCCAGCAGGGAGACCGGTCGATCTGCCCCTATGACAGGTGGGCCCCGCCTTCCGTGGGTCGCCTTCTCGTGTCTTCTGGAATGTTCCGGAATGTTCTAGAATCTTCCAAGTTGTATCCATTGAGGACTCTCGCTCCGGGACTCCAAATATAGCAAATCATATGTCCGTTTCGATCGTCTCGACGAGGTCTTCGCAATGGTGTGCTCTGTTTCATCACTTGGGATACTTTTATATGGTAAAAATATGGATGTCCTACAAAACAAGTGAGAGCACCAAAACTCGTGGAACTTGTTAGTTTCAAACCCTACAACTATGCTTTGTGATTTATTTAGTGTCATTTCATGCATTAGTTGATGGTTAAATATGAGCAATAGTGAGCGTCAACAAGTTCCCCCAAGCTTACCCTTTGCTAGTCCCGAGCAAAGCCAATCTCAACAATGGATCAGGAGTTGCTGCAATATCTGTATTTCTTAACAAGTACACATGTATTCAAAAAGAAGTTCTCATATGGAATAGGAAAAAGTATCATATTATTCATCATGGGGCTTAGTACTTTACCTTGAATCTTGAGTAAATGAAAGATAGAACGATCAAATCAAGCGCTATGTCTCTAGCTCTTTCACTTCACCATTATCCCGGAGTTTTTATGAATTTTCAAAAAGCTTAAGAACATATGTTGTCAAATTAAACAATGGATCCAAAGAGAAAGTCAACCACACCATTGAATCAAGAAGTGCATGTGTATGGAAAATGGAGGCGGATGCTCTTTTGAATGTATCACTCTCTTCTGTCTATTCGAGACACATGACTATCAGGCTAATTCTACTATCGGGCACGTGCCCATTTTTTCTGATATTCATATTTTTCTCTCTCTTTTTTTCTTCTTTTTTTTCGAGGTTTCGGACACTTGTCCCTTTTTATTTCCTCGCGATCTATCTTTTTGATGTTTCGAACACTTGTCCCTTTTTATTTCCTCGGATTTTTTTCTTCTTTTTTTTCAATAGCCATATGCTTCCAAAAAACTTTTGAGAGGATAAGAATAGATACTCATGAGCATTTATGCGGAAGATGGATGAAATGTGTAAGTGATCTCAATTCTATAGCATGATAACTTCTCACAGGGTGAACAAAGCTTAATTTAACTCAATGTCATTATTAGTCATATTAATATTGAGAAATCTCTGGAACTCTAGTGTTGTTTAGAACAAGATAATAGTAGCTCAGATCATCACATATCATATCTGTCAATTACCTAGACTCTGGATCAAGCATTTACTACCCATATATTTAATTTCATTTTTCAGCATCATTATTAATCAGGAGAACTCATGCTTTGAAGGCTAGGTACTTGAAAGAAATTAGATAGAGCAACTATTCATCATTTCCATGTAAAAGATTAGAGAGAGAGTTCTTCTTTTATTATCAACTTTTTTAAAACAAAACTTAACACACTATTTATTTAATCTAACACATACTTATTATAAATAACTAAGATAGTGAATAAGACATACCTGGATTACGAAGATAACGGGGTTGCGTCTCCCCCAAGCCGGTTCGTTTAATAGCATTGAGCCTTCATGTGCCCATATTTTTTTCTTCTTTTTAATTAATGGAGAGCCTTCATGTGCCCACATTTTTTTTCATTTTATTTTATTTACGTATAGAAAGAAAACTTAAGACGATAAGGATACTTACCTGGATACACGGGGGTGCTTTCCCCCAAGCTGAATGCTGACGTAGTCGTTCAATCTTGCCATGTAGCGGACTGGCGGTGGAAATGTGTTTCCTCTGTCGGAGCTTTGATTGATGTTGATGTTTGTTGAAATAATGCTCCAACAGTGAATGAAACATCCACTTGCTTGTCAGCTTTTCTTGGTCTTTCAGATCCTATGAAACTCGAATAGACAACAAAACTTGTCGAACAGATTAAGCGTTAGTGGTTGGCCACTTAAGCCTTAGTTGTCTAGAATTTCAGTAACATCTCTTTCTTAATATTTTTGTATTTTATATTTTTTCGATGCAAGAGAAAATGCACAGAATGAATGCATGCATATTTATTTTTATTATTTTTATGCCACCACGATGAACATTCCTGTGGGTTTTTACACACCATAGAATTATTCACATGGGGCTTCATAGTTTATGATGTAGTGTAACAAATGCAAATTTTTTATTTTCCTTTCTAATGCAATGCAGAAATTAAAATGTTTGTGAATTAAATATGATGCTACAATGATTAAATATGATGATGCAATAAATAACTAAAATTAAATATGAGAAATATGCAGGAAAATAAATATGAGGATAACTACCAATTTTTACCTTTTGGCGAAGGTTCGGATATTTAGGTCCAACGAACCGGACCTTCCCTTGGTTCAGACCTCCCAAGGTATGTCAGACGTTTGGAAAGTTGTTATTGATTGTGAGGTGCAGACTTTTTCTTCCATACTTTCTTGGTCCGAGTCTTCACTTCCTGTGGTTCACTGTCTTGAGGTTTTTCTTCTTTCTTTTCTGGGACAGTGTTGATAGCTTCTTCTTCGTGATTGACCTCTCTATTGTTGATAGTTTGTCTTCTTTGGCATTGAAAGCGGCGTCTTTCACTTCTGTTCTTCATAGGTGCTTCATTGGGCATGTAGCTGATGAAGTTGCATCGTGCCTTTTCTCCAGGAAAGTGAGAAATAGATTTCCTCTTGTAGATGATTGTACTTGTAGCATAGAAGAATGATCTTCCTTGGATGAGGTGGACATCATCGTCTTCTCATGTCGAGGATCAAGAAGTCTGTGGGGACTTCATGACCTCTAATTCTGACTACGATGTCTTCCATCATTCCTTCTTGTTTATACCTCTTGATATAGTATCACTCATGTTATTTGTTCGTCCAGTAGTTTGAAATGAAGCGTTAATTGTGGACGCTGGCAGCATCATGCTCAGTGTGCATGTGTAACACCTCTGGTGTTTAATATGTAATTAACCTGACATGTTATCATCTTTAGTCATTAATCATTCTTGTCATGCATTTAAGTTTGCTTAATACCTGTGTAATGATTTCTTTTTCGAAAACCCTAAAAGCCCAAATCTTCCTTTAAGGGCAAAATGGTAATTTCACCTCTGTGACTTGTTTGTGTAAATTCTTGTTCGGTTTTGTGTCTTGAAGCTTTGTTGTGTTGTTCAAAACCCAAATCTAAAACAGATTTCAAATCCCTTTTGAAAAACCCTAATTTCCAAACCCTAGTTTTTACCCCTCTTTTTATAATTTAAAAACTATTCAAAATTTGGACTTGGTACAAAAAGCAAAGTTGTAGATCTTGTCAAAAGGAACAACTTTGGTGTATGCAGATTTTCAAGTTTCTTTATAAATTCAAAAGTAATTTTGAAATTATTCAAATCCTAAAAGTGTCCCCTTTTCTGATTTCGAATTTAATTCAAAAACTGTTTGGAATTTGAAAATATTCTTTTTGACAAAGTTGTAGATCTCCTTTTTCTGCACAACTTTGGTATTCTGAGTTTTTCCTGTGCAGTTCAAAATTTGGGAATAATCTTGCCAGCACAGAAATCAATTTTCTAAAGAACCCTACCCTAGCTACTGTTCTTCTCCTACCTAGGGTCAGGAGGGGGCCCCGGCCATGGCCGCGCGCCAGCGCTGCGCACGCCGCGCGC
Source organism: Coix lacryma-jobi var. lacryma-jobi (assembly GCA_009763385.1). Lineage (NCBI taxonomy): Eukaryota > Viridiplantae > Streptophyta > Magnoliopsida > Poales > Poaceae > Coix > Coix lacryma-jobi. Next base: position 37,084,019 of record CM019826.1, read on the forward strand.
CTGGCAGCCGCCCGCCTGCTCCCGACCCATCGCCCTCAACAGTGTTATCATTCCGCCCCCGCACGCGCGCCACAGTTGACTTCTATCCCGTCCCCCACTGCTCCCCGACGTCGCCGCCGCGTGGCCGTCGCCGGCAAGCACGACGCCCGAGTCCCAAACTGATTTCCGTCCTTTCTTCATCATGCGTTCGATAGCACGTGCCACGGGCATTCTTATCCACCCCGCACGCTCTCTATCTGCCCCTGATCGCGCCTATAAAAGGCCCGCCGACCGGCCGGAGCAGCTCACTTCCTCCGCCTCCGTCTCGAGCTCATTCCAGTGACTCCGCCGCTCAACCACCTAGCCCAGCAGCTTCGCCTCATCGTCGCGCAGCTCCCCAACCCCTCAATTCCACCGCTACCGACTCCCACCACCGGGTGCGAGCCCTTCTTCCTCAGCACCGGTGAGAGACCGACCGGCTCGGGTCGGCGGAATTCGCCGCCGTCGCTCCATCCCTTCTCTCTCTGACCCTTAATCTTTCTTCCTTGTTTCCTTGCATTCCTAACTGGTTACTGGTGACCGTGCCTGGTGTACAGAGTCACCGGATCGCCGAAGTCCGCCGCGGTCGTCTCCTTCCTCGACCCGCACCCTCGGCCGTATCGAGCCCCAAGCCTCGAGCGTTCCCTCGAGCCTCACCCTCGAGCACGTTCCCGAGCCACACCCTCGAGCCCCGCCCCTCGAAGCAGCCGAGGCTAGCCTCAGCCTCAGGCGAATCGCACTACCCTCGAGTCGCAAGCCTCGAGTAAGCCGAGGCCTCCCTCGAGAAGTCTGCCGCAAGAGAACCCCGCCGAGGCCTCGCCCGTCGAGCCCTCTCTTCCATCCGCCTCGCCGAGCCTCGCCTCTGACTCTCGGTGAGCCCAGCCTCTGTTTTCTCAGCCGAGCCTCGAGCCTCGACGTCGAGCCCGCTCCGACTCGAGCTCAGTGCTCTTTTTCCTTTTCAAAAATTTGAATAGTCTTGCTATTTCATCTTTTTGTATGATTTTCTGTGTTGCTCTAAAAATTCTGAAAATTTTACAGTTAACTCTTTATACCTTGTAGTATTTTAGAAAAATAAGAAACTTGACTTTTCTACAAAAATTGAAAAATGAAAAATCCTCCTTTTAATTAATAAATGGATAGTTTTAGATTTTTAGAAAAACATGCATAGCTCCATAAATTATGAAATTTGTTTTGTCACCTATTTATACCATAATGAACCTATGAGTTTAATTTGGCAAAGTTTGGAGCAACTTCGTAAAAAGACCTTTTGGATAATTAAAATAGAAAAATAATTAGGTTTCACTGTTGTATGCCTTTGTGTGTGACTTTCGGATTGTTTGTTGTTCATAGACCCTCACCCATCTGGTCTATGATGTTTGTGATGTCAAGCCTTGGTCTATGCTTAGGTTAGATCAATGATGCTTAATAGGTTTAACTAATCTTGTTTAAAGATAAAAGATAGGTAACCTTGTGTCTACCCTAGAAGTTACTCCCTTGTTAGAAAGTTATACTCTAGGATCAGTGCTTTGTCCTGTGCTGCATTGTTCATGTGAGCATCCTCATAAGCATACATCCTTGCATCCGTTTAGTGACCGAAGGAGAAGGCGTCAAGATCGAGGCAGCCGTTGACGAACCTGTCCCCGAGGCTACCCCGAGCTCCGACACCTGCCCTGCCGCCCTTGAGCCTGCCCTCTTTGCTCTTCAAGGCAAGCCCCGGTGCATTTAACCCCTTTCCTTGAATATATAAAATGATTTCCTTAAATGCTTTTGAGTTAAATTATTGCATTAGGTTTATAGGAGTTGTGTGCTATCCTAATTGATGCACTATCCACCTTGACCACTGATACACCCGATACCTGCTTTTCAAAAGTATTTGAAAAATGCTTAGCAATGCTTATTGAATTAGACTTTGCAATAAAATGCCAATTTCAAAAGTGTGATCACTGAAAGAATCCTTACGAGAATTTGGCTTTACTTCCCGTTCGATGACTGCTTGCCTAGCTAGCATGTGGTCATTGTTGAGAAGAGGTTGTCTGCGCGTACGGTGCCGTCATGTTGTAGTCCGGGACTCAACAGTTGACACCGACCGGGACAGGGTTGAAAAACCGACAGGACCTGTACTCTTGGGTTAGAGTCCCGAGGTGCTTGTTGCTGACGGAAAAACTTTAGGGACCATCCGTATGGGGGCCTGCTGGTCAAGACTTGTAACTATTCACATACTTCGGAAAGCTCTGGCTCCGAGGAATCCTTTATTGGACCGACAACCGCGCACTGGGAGTGGAGAGATGGCGGAAGTAGCATGTACCCACGTGGTCGTCGTACCTGGATAGGAGTGGTGTACTGTACTTCCGGGTGGCGTAGGACCGGGCCCAATCTTGGAGGAATCGTGGTAGACGAGTTGGCATATGCAAGCTTGGGTGCTACATATGCAGTGTGGATAGGGATCCTCACCTGAGTATTATTTATCCGGATTAACGTTGCTCCTTGGTTATGGAGACTTGGTCACTGACTGTCAACGGAGAGTGGTTCTCAACTAGGAATGTTTTGAAATGTAAAATGAATCAAGAACGATGAAGAATTGAGGAATACTGAATCTTTCCAAAATAAAATAAGGTTTACAAAATGCTTTTCTGCAAAATACCTGATCTTGCTTAAGCCTTACCTTGACTACCCTAAGCCTCTCATTCCTGAGTCTTCTCCCTTTTCTTTAGTCGGGTAAGTCTTGTTGAGTACCCCAGTAATCAGGGTTTGTTACCCATGCTGCAGGTATGACTGAGACCCCGATGTGTCTTGCGCCCTGCTGCATGACCATCGTCCAGGAAGAGGCCGATGAGGCCGAAGAATAGTTGTGCACCCTCGGGCTGGGTGATTATCAGTATCTTTATTTTGTTGTACTCCGCTACGTTGCCTTTGTCTATTTCTATTATCAGAACTTGGTTTGTAATAACTGCACCTTAATTTCTATTTGGAACCCTGCTTTGTAAAACTAATGTTATTTAAGTCTTCCGCTCTTTATTCCGATGTTATTTGTAAAAGTATGCAATGCTGTAACCGAATTATGAGATGATCCTGCGGACATTGGGCACTGATGTAGCCCGGTGGCGAACAGGTCTTAATCACATGGAACATGGGTTCGGCTGTCAGAGGTTGACAGGGACACGTGGGCCATGAGATTAGGGCCGTTCCATCACAGCATGTTCTTATAGATCTAGGACCTTCACTCTGTAGAATTTGGGAGTGACAAACTTCTCCATGTTTTGCTCAAGAGTGTGTCCTGCTCATAAAGACAAGGTAGAGATCAAGTGCATGGGCTCTGTTGGTGGAAAAACACCAACAGAACCAAAAGTTTTGTTCATTCCTCTCTAACCTTAGGCACATCGAACAAGATGAACTTGTTATTTATGTGTTCTATTCAATCTTAACATGAGTGATAGAATCAAAAGATGAGCATGAAAGTAGCATCATAAAATATTTAACATATCATATTACTTAACCCAAGGAAGGATAATTTATGCATAATGTGTTGATGATTGTGATATATCATCTTCCAAAGGTTGGATGCACAACATTTTAGCTCATTTAATTAAGATAGTGAGATTCAAGAGAGTAAAGCTAAGAACAAAGAGTAAATAACTGAACATGTTGAGTTGATTAGGTTGGATCAAGTGAGGTGCAACTTAAACATGTTTGATTCTTTATGTATACGTAGTCCAGAAACAAGGAGAAGCTTTTAAAGTGATGGTCACTTACCTTGAAATGTTGCTTATCATTGAAGAGTGATGGTGTCAAATCACCTTGTGGAAGCTTCTCTTGTTTAGCTGGTTGTTGTTCATGACTAGCTTGCCTTCTCTTGCCAATCTCACAGTGGGCCAGCTGAGTCTTGTTCTCAATAGGTCCAGACGATGGAGACTTTGCCAACTATTCTCTTGATTTTTAGGCTCGGGTACTATCTCTCCATCTTTGAATTCTTGCAATGCAGTGGCTTCATCCTTCATGATGTCCCCCTCAATTCCTGGTAGTCGGTTCTTCCTTTGTCGGTTGAGTTAACGTCTTCTCTTGGTTTCCTTCGGCTGCTCATAAATGGTGTATTTGTTAAAGAAGCAGCGACCCTTTTGATCGAAGATCCAAAAGTGGACGTCTCAAGGTTCGACATAGATGACAACGATCCTCCAAGAATGAGTGATGGATCATTTTTCTTCTTCTTGATTGGGGTAGTGTCTAGCGGCTTGTACTGATCAAAGTGATGAGTAGGAGATCAAAGTGTCTTGAAGCTGGATTTCTCCTTCCTATCATTGATCGTGAAGCAAATCCGGACAACAGAATTGTGTCTCCCCCAAGCTGGCTTGTGAAGTAGGTGGATGTCCAAATTTCTTCAACAACATGTTCATGAGTTGAAATTGTAGACCTTGTTGTTGTTGAAGTCGTACCACCTCGTCCACCAAACTAGATCTTGTGTTGCAATGATTAGAAGTGAGGAGAACTTCCACTGCTTGTCTTTATAGTGAACCACCAACAAACTTCCATCGGACGACACATAGATGTTATGATGTAGTGGCATATTGTCTCCCTGATATTTGTTGTTGGTGTCGGTGTTGATGTCTTCGAAAATGATGAGTGTAGGCATAGATTGACCCATATGGGGTGAGTTGCATCCTGCTCGTCATCAGTGTCCTAGCTTAGGCCTTGGGATGGCTCAAAGCTTGGCTGCCTTCGACATCACTTGTGACTTGTCTGATGATGAGTTTTGTCTATCCACGGGTTGGGTTTTGGATCTTTAAGTTCACACCATGAACAAGCAAATCTCATTTCCTACAAAATGTTAGTGGACATATACCCGAAAGATTGCACTGAATTTAAAACATGGGTTGTTATCCACAACTTATGTGTTATTCATCCATGCTAATGAAAAAGATGATTTTATGATTACTTTAGCATAGACTAACTGAAACGTCCTCAATTTTCCGCGAAGGGAAAATCCACAGAACGAGTTATAATATGACAAAACCAGGAATTGATCTTATCATATTATCATATATCAGTCGATATCACAGTCATACATCGTAAGATTACATAGTTATAAGCATTACATCATCGAGTAACACCTATTACAGAATCTATTCTAGCGGAAGTCTATTGAATGAAAGCTCCTCCTTCACAGACATCATCAGAGTTGTTGTAGCGCAGCATCGACCGGATCCTCCGAACCAAACTTGAGCGTAGGCACGAAACCTCCTAAGGTCAAGTATGGCTCCGATACCATTCTGTAACGTCCCGCCTCCACGCGGCCGGGCCCACTTACATATGGCAGCTTTTCTAGAACATAGACTTCCCTCACAGACCAACACCAGTCTTTTCTGCGTACTTTGTCCTCACTCGTGCGCACCCGAGAAGAACTTCCCGGTCGGTCACCCATCCCTAAATTTCTCCAGGCCAAGCACGCTTAACTTTAGAGTTCTTTGGAGACGGGCTTCCGAAAAAGAAGTTGCAACTTGTTGGTATGAGTATCCTATTATTCCTATTAAGCCTTAGGCCGGGAAAATTGGCTCCCAAAGAGTTCGAACCAGGGAGCCCTGGGAGATACTCGAAGTGCCTTACCAATGCGCTACTCAAGTGTTTTTCTGAAAACGGGTTTTGATACGCCTTTGAAAGGAAAACGGTTTTTCACACTGCTTGTAAATAGCTTTTGAATGACCGTAGGATGCCCCTGATGGAATCCCTAGTTGTGTCATTAAGGAGACCCCGTACCCTGTCGTAGTTTATATCTCGTGACTCTATGTGCCGCCACCATGACCCTTTGGGAACCACGTTATCTCATAGTCGATCTACCGAGCCACTTCTGGAAAGTCTCTTATTTATCTATCTGTACTCATGCACCTCGATCTTACGACCACCTGTATATGCACTTGTGATACAGGATCCATCCAAACTCATGCTATGGGAATGTGCTACTCCACTTAATTTGGTTCGAGGTGTCTATTGTCGCTTTATGGTTCTTAACATTGTATGGATGGATGTCCGTGTGTTGTCTGAGTGTGCCGAGCCTTTAAGCCGGCAGAGGGATCGTACCTCGTTCGGACATTACGATCGCGAGACCCGTCTCGCCATGGCCGTGATGCCGAATGTAACACGACCCTTGTTAGTGTATCTGGTGGTCGCGAGTACACCTCGCCATGACCATGGAGCTACACTCCATTATTTTATAAATGCTTCTTCGTGCACAGACTATTGTATGCTTGTACCCCGATGACCATCGCATATCTGGATTTTCGCGGTGACAACCGCACCGCTATGAATCTAAGAAATGACATAGTGCCAGAGCACCTCGGTCGGGTACCCTACAAGTAGTCTGTGCACCTGTATCTTGTAATGGATCGCTTATTCCAATACTCTGTCCTCTACCATGACATGCGTATTGGAAAATAATGAACCTTTGAGTTATATATTCGAGTTCTTGCTATTTCTGTTATTAAGCAAAGCTATGGTCTATGCTGTATCTCAGAACCCTGTACGTTGACTCGATCGACCACCTAAACACATTTCCCTAGAAATGTGCCTGAGAACATGGCATAGATGTGCTGAGCTAACCCCACTCTTATGAGTGACCCTGAGTCTTGGTTTCCGACGTACTGTGTCGTGTGGATCGAGAGGATTGTAGACCTCCAACCCTTTTGCGCTATCGCTTTTACCATAGCGGGCAAGCCAAGGTACTTTGGAGTCAAGTCACAATGGTGTTAATCGTTCTTATGATCAACTGATCTTTGGGATAAGGCTGCAAGAGCCGAACCCCGTCATACTTTATTCGTTAGGCCCGTCCTCCGATTTACGCTCTTGTAAATGACGACCAAATCGAAGGACGTGAGCCGTGGTGTTTGCTAAGGATAGGTCTTGGTTTGAACCCTAAGTTATAAAGCCGTACCGGCTTGGCCAAGACTTAAACTTGCAACCACCACTTTGATCCTAGCTCGAGGAAATCGGACAAACGCCGAGAGAGCTAAATCTTGTGTATTTTAGTGTCTCGTTGGTGTTATTGGATCTTCCTGCGTCTTGTTGTCCTTTCAATTATGGTGTGAGTGTTCTCTTGTCATGTGTGTGTCGTTTCGTGGAGTAGCATATGGTTGGACCGAGAGAACACGAACGACAACAAGGACGGCGACATGGAGTCAACTCAGGAGGAGACGACCTCGCAGATGAAACACCAACGAGGAATAATTAACCACGACTACGACTACTTCGCAGGTGTCATGGCAGCACCCTCTTTTAGAGAATCCTATTAGACATTGCAAACATGTAGACTTGCTAGTGCTTTATATTTATTCCTTTGCTAGTATAATGATGCATGATACTACCCAAGCCTTTATTACCTGATTGCAACCCGCTCTACCACAATACCCTGCTTTGCGCATTCGCTCACTTATTCATGCTTACTCGCCTGCTTGCTTGCATGATTCACCATTATATTATTAACTCCACTTCGTATTATATCTGAGATGTGATGCGGGTGGTGAACCCTTGGGTATGGTTTGGCGGGTGAAGCCAGACTTGGTGATGTGTGAGCGTGCTGCGTGTGTGACTTGGGTGTGTGGAGGGTGAGGGTTGAGTCGACCGAGCCGGAATATACGACGAGCCTGGTACGAGTCTTGCCGTGGGGCAGATCTGGAAGCCCCTGTGATGGTGAAACCTGTGGCGGGTTATGTGGTGACTAAGGTGGACTCGGGTGTGAACCATTGGTGGAGCCCGGGTCAGGAGCGTGCTGTGGTGGCACATATAATGAAAACCTTTGAGAAGACATTCCGGCTTAGTCACCCTAGATTGGTGCGGGATCTGGACCACGGGGAAATACCTTTACAAGCCACTCGCTCCTTATGGACGGGGACGGTCGGACTACCTGGTAGGGTAATGCCACTACTGCTAGGCGAGAGAGTGCGAGGAAGGTACGGGTATCAGAGTCCCACACCCTTCCGAGACGATCACGGCCCCCACTTCGGGAGAGGGAACGTGACTTCACAGACTTAGCCATCCCAGACATACTTGGGGTGATTCCAGGGCTGAGTGGTAGGGTGGCATTATTCTAGGCTGGCAAGCGACCGGTATCCGCCTAGGCATTCTAGAGTGCCGAGGATGGCGATCTTGTGGATATTGTAGAACCTCTGCAGAGTGTATGGTTGATCGATCGATACGTTGGCCAATTCGTTGGTCGCGGACCTTTTTCCCTGACCTGTTTCCGACTAGTGAGAGTTTTCTCTTCTCCCCCTAGTATATGAGTGCCGGCCGTGAACCTGGTGTGAGGTTGTGGGCCGTTGAGACAAGGCTGGGAGGGAGCTGGCCTCTGTCGACTGAGTGTGTGAGATGAGATGAGGTGAAGGTGTGGTGATGGTTGAGTTGGATATGGGTATGGATATGGTGGATGGATGTGGATGTGTGTGTATGGGAATGTGTTAAAACTTGATAACATTACTATACTTACTGCTGCTCTTGCGCTAGGATGCAAATCCACAGCCAAATTTTAGGATCGCCAGATCCCTTGTTTTATCTTTTCCACCAAAGCTCATCGGTGCTGACCATTTATTCCCGGCCTAAGGCTTAATAGGAATAATAGGATACTCATACCAACAAGTTGCAACTTCTTTTTCGGAAGCCCGTCTCCAAAGAACTCTAAAGTTAAGCGTGCTTGGCCTGGAGAAATTTAGGGATGGGTGACCGACCGGGAAGTTCTTCTCGGGTGCGCACGAGTGAGGACAAAGTACGCAGAAAAGACTGGTGTTGGTCTGTGAGGGAAGTCTATGTTCTAGAAAAGCTGCCATATGTAAGTGGGCCCGGCCGCGTGGAGGCGGGACGTTACAGAATGGTATCGGAGCCGACTCTCGCGGTTTCACGGGCGCGTGTGTCGCAGTTGCTCAGACATGATGGTCATGGCTGGTGTGGACCCGGAGTGGTCACACAGCATGGCACATGTGCGGGCACTGGACACACGGACGTGGCCAAGAGAGGACGTTCCTGGCTTGGGATTGATCGACGAGGACGTCGATCTCTTAAGGGGGTGAGGATGCAACATCTCAGCCTAAGGCTTAATAGGAATAATAGGATACTCATACCAACAAGTTGCAACTTCTTTTTCGGAAGCCCGTCTCCAAAGAACTCTAAAGTTAAGCGTGCTTGGCCTGGAGAAATTTAGGGATGGGTGACCGACCGGGAAGTTCTTCTCGGGTGCGCACGAGTGAGGACAAAGTACGCAGAAAAGACTGGTGTTGGCCTGTGAGGGAAGTCTATGTTCTAGAAAAGCTGCCATATGTAAGTGGGCCCGGCCGCGTGGAGGCGGGACGTTACACTAACGTTTTATGTGTTGACTGCATTTCAACATGGTTCAAGGCAAAAGATAACTTGCAGTAGAAGATAGACTTAAATAATCTTTAATACTCACAGTTCTTTCATCCATGATGAATGAGTTGAGTCTTCTTTGTGCAGTTCATCATATGCCTTGCTTCATCTCTGATGTGAATCAGCTCAGGACTTTCCCAAATTGTATTTGAAAGTTTTCTGCAAGGGTTAGTCCAACAAAATATCCAACGTCTATACAAGCTAATTTTAGATCAATAATCAAACCAAACTTCGTGTCTAATTTGATTAAGGTAGACTATTTAACCTAAGCACCACGCTTAATTTAAAAAGCCTATGAAAGTATTTGCAGTATTTCCAAACTAAAACTTGCTTGTTTAAACAAAGGTGGCATGAAAGCATAACAGAGATTTATTCAAAAAGAGATGACAAAGTATGATCACAGTGAGGAATATATTTTTTTTCTCTTTTTTCTTTAATATTTTTTTTAGATGCAGATGACATGAATGCATGCAAGGAACTTGATATGAGAAAACATAAACTAAATGGAGTGGATGCAAGGATGATTCAAAGTAAACATGCAGTGGAATGCAAGAAGTTAAAAGGATAACTACTCATAAAGTTTAAAGTCCATGAGCAAGACTGTCTCACCTTGATCATACTTACCATGACTCACAACTGGGACTTGTGAGTGGCACAGCGTAACTATCCGTCACATGAGATGAGAGTTGAATTGTTGTGACGGCGACCTTTTCTCCGATCCACACATGGTTAGAATAAATAATATATAAGTATACACAAACCTGTGAGATGGCAGGGTTCCAGGATTAATGATGGATCTTGAATGTTCAGGCACCCTGGGTTCTTCAATCTTGTGGAAGCTCGCCATAAGGTCGAAACGGCGTTTGATGTCCTGTCTATTCCACACTCAACAGAACAAGGGGTAATCCTACTAAAGCTAGTGGTACACTAAATTAGCAGACATCAAGATCATTATCAAAATCTTTACACCAATTGCTTCCCCGGCAACGGCGCCAAAAATGCTTGTTGACGTTCGTTAGTGCAAAAAGAATATGAAAGATTCCGCAAGCGCACAGAACATCATTGTAGCATTTTACCGGGAGTATTCCAGGATCGTTATTTATATTTTACCACTGGAAAGCTAGGGTCAAGAATCTGATAACTCACTATCATGCATCTACCAACTCAGAGTACTAATTAGACTAAAGCAGGAGTAAATAATGAATGAAAGCACATAAAAGATAATTCAATGATAACTAGATAACTATAGTGGGAGGACAACGGGAGAGATCAAGGTTCCTATGTACTTTTCTATTACTTAGGTTCTAATGTAACAAAGATGAAAAGATATAGCAGTTATAAACATTGGCACTTTGGAGCAACAGTACCTTTCTGACTCTCGAAAAAGACTGGGAAGAAGGTAGTTGGGAGAAGGCTACCAAAAGCTCTACGAAACATCAATCCGAACATGGTGGACTACGAAGGCCTAACAGAGCTGTCACCTCTGGGGCTACCACAACTATTCCGTGGGATTGAGCGCAACCTCAGGTAACCTATAGACTAAACACCATGTCTAATCTATCGATTACTACTCTAATTACCTAGGATAACTAGAGCACTCAATACGAACAAAGATCCCATGCCAAGATATAACAACTATACTAATCATATAATAAAGCATAAAGTAAATAGAGAAGATAAATATATTAAAGCATAAGTCTTACAAAGAAAATATACAAATACATACCAAAACTCTGAAGACTCCTCCGGAACCGGAGCGCAGCTCCGCTCTCCCTAACTCCCGACTAGAGCTAAGCTATTACATTGGAAAATCTAATCCTAATTACGTAGAGAAGAGAGGTTATCCATTCGAGGGACGCCTCTACATCTCCATGATGATGTGTTGCCTCAGGGGGGTCCTGGGTTTATTATATAGGGGCTCCTGGCCTCCCCTCCACCTTGGGCAAGCGTTGTGGTTCTAAATCCTTCGTCATATGCACTTGGGCATAAATGGGCCAAAACGCGTTGGAGAGGTCGGTTGGAGTGCGTCACGCGAAGGGGGGGGGGCGAGTTTGGGCCTTGTACCAGACCGGTCGGTCCAGCAGGGAGAGCGGTCGGTCTGCCCCTATGACAGGTGGGCCCTCTAAGCAACTTATCCTGACTAAGGAGCGCAACAGTAAGCTTCTCAACCTCAGTAGAAAGCTCATCGGGGGTCTGAGATACCTGGGAGGTGTCGTCATCGTCGTCGTCGTTCCGAGGAGTGTCCTCCAGCTCGCCATCGACCTCTCTGCCGAGGGCCATGGTGCAGAAGCCCTCGTCGTCTGCGAAGAAGCAGAGGCCGTTGAGCTTGTCCTCGATCCTCTTCTTCTTCTCGGACTCGTCGTCGCTTGAGGAAGCGGAGTCGTCATCCGAGTCGTCGACGTCGCTGAGCGTGGCGAAGAACGCATGCTGCTCAGGCCAAGCGGAAGGGTGGCTTCAACAAGGAGTACATCAAGACGAAGTACTTGGAGGAGGCCCAGGCTGAGCAACCTGGGCCTTCTCTAAGTACTTCGTCTTGATGTACTCCTTGTTGAAGCCGCCCTTCCGCTTGTGCTTTGCGAGGACGTACTTCTCCTTGCGCTTGCCGGAGTCGTACTTGTGCCCATGATCCGCCTTGCCGAAGACTTGCTTGTTCTTCTTCAGGCAATTGGCGATGAAGTGGTTGGGGTCGCCGCAATCAAAGCATCCTGAGCGTCCTCCTCCGCGGTGATGGTTCATACGGTTGTTGTGGAACCGCGAGAACCGATTGGCGAGCAACGCCAGCTCGTCATCCCCCATGAACTCTAGCTGCTCCTCTGTGACAGAAAGAAGAGAGGAAAGTGCAAAGCCTCCAGAGGGGTTAGCAGAAGAGCCAGAAACCAAAGCCATCGACGGGCCAGAAGGATTTTCATAAGAAGCCCTCGCCATGGCGTCAATCTCACTGGACTTGAGCTTACTAAAGAGCTCGTCGCATGTGAGGGTCTCATAGTTCGGTGATTCGGTGATCGCCTGAACTTTGGAGTCCCACACCGACCGATCAAGAGTGTGCAAAAGCTTCAAAGCTCTCTCATGATCGTCGAAAGGCAACAGCTCCTTGTTAGCCCTCATCATGTTGACAATCACCTGAAAGCGAGCGAATAAACTTTCTATGCTCTCGCCAGGCATATGTCGAAAGTTCTCATACTCTCGCTTGAACGACTCGTAGAGACGGGTTTTGACTTGAGAGGTTCCCTCATGGAAACGCATGAGGGTAGCCCAAATCTCCCGAGCCGTAGCGAGGTGAGAAACACGGTCAAATTCACTCATGCTCAGGCATGAGAAAAGAGCATTACGGGCTCGGCTATTGGCATCGTGCTCATCGATCTGAAGCTAAGAGACACGAGCAGCCAAGACCACGTAATCGGCAGAGTTGCAAATATCCCAAATGGAAGCACCCAAACTCTGCAGATAGGCCGACATACGTATCTTCCAATACGCATAGTTCGTCCCATCGAAAAACGGCGGTTTGCCCACGCCGCGATCCATGTCGCCTTCTGTGGATCTGGAACCGGCTAAGGTGGAAGATCCTTAACCCGCTCCGATTCCAATTGAAGGATCGAAAGTGCTACCAGAAAGCGACCAGAGGGGGGGGGGGTGAATGGGAGCTTCAAAATTTCCTTTCGAAAACTAGTTGCCACTGTCCCGTAAAACAACCCCAAGAGCAAACCCTAGAGTTCGTAAGTGTCCACAACCCTAGAGATAGGGTGGATGCTTCCAAGAAGCACAGCGAGACACTTCACGATTCTAGAAACCCAACGCAAAAGCCGAAAATCAAAACCGACAACGGACGAACGAACCGCGGACGAAACTGCGCGAAATGCACTTGACCGGACTCTGGCCAGCGTCCGGTCAGTGAACACCGGACGCGTCAGGTCTCAAAAATTTCGCTCGGGAATCTTACTGTTCCTGACCGGACTCACAGATAAGGAGCGTCCGGTCATGAACAGTGCATCCGGTCAGCAGCAAAAACGCAAATGAACAGTAGCGTCGTTGAGTCCGGTCACAGAGCACAAGGTGAGTCCGGTCAAGTCACGAATGAAATGCGCTGAACATTCAACGACCGGACGCACGGGGTCAGCGTCCGGTCAACCCGTGCCCAGCGTCCGGTCACCCCGACTCAGCACCGTTTGTCCACCGATTCGACTCAATCTCACCCAAAACGAATCCTCTAGGGATCAAACTTGGTGAGAAGAGTCACAAGGAGGATAGTGAGCTACTCCTAGGAGATCATGGCTCGAACCTATCTCCAAATCGATGAATCGAAGAATTTCGTGGGAAAGGAGAAACACTTGACCCAAAATGAAAATCAACCGATCTACTAGCTCGTGAGGTTAGAGGTGAATTCCTTCGTTGAAAAGAAGTGCCTCATGATCTAGAACATCTCTGTTCAAACGGAATCGCAAACGATGCAACGAACAAAGAGATCGAACGACGGGAAAATCATGGAGAAAGGCAATCCGCGAAGAACACGAACAAAACGTGAATCACAACCACGAATTTGCAACCGTGTGGCTACCACACGCTACAATAGTGAGATTCCGGTCTCACTTCCTCAAAATCTCACGGACACAGAGGTATGATTGTCTTCTCTGTGGATCTCAGTTCGCTACAACAGGGGAGTGGGAGAGCAGGAAACCCTAGAAGCAAAAGAGCAAATGACTGGGATAGGATGGGAGGAGGGTGTCTCCCTCTACTTATCCTAATTCTATTTCCTACTCTACCCCTCTCTAATTACAGAGCGAACCGGCTAAACCCTAGGGTTATTCTGGACCAACTCGAAGATGCTGGTGATCCGACGGCCACGCCCGCACAACTGGTAGCGTTGCCTCGACGCAACCTCACCGATTGCCGCCACGTGCCGCCACCGCTCCGCTCGTCCTTTTCACGGACTTCGCCCCCGGTTTTGAGGCCCAAACCGAGAAACCAGCCTTCACGACCAACCCCCGGTTTTGAGGCCCAAACCGAGAAACCAGCCGACCGTAGCCTGAGTTTTGTGGCCCAAACTCAGCAAACCCGCAGGACCCAGGTTTTGAGGCCCAAACCTGGAAACCGTCCTCAGCCCGAGTTTTGTGGCCCAAACTCGGAAACCATCAGCGCCCAGGTTTTGAGGCCTAAATCTGGAAACCGTCCACTTGGTGGTTTTTCTGTGGCTCAACCACCAAACCGAGCCGTAGAGGGGATGCACCGCCCGTGCACCCCGTCCACCGACACGTGTCCCCAGGTCCTCGACCCAAGCAACACCGTGCCCCGCAAGTCTTCGCTCGTCGCTGTCCCAGGCTGTCAGCCACCACAACTGATCCTCAGGCCACCGGTCCCTCAGTCCAAGCCTCACGTCCGCCCTTCACTGCTCCCGGTCCGTCGGCACGGCACGTCTCTACTTGACCTTCACCTTGCCCTCGATCACTGTATCCGTGCTCGACACCTGCACAACACAAGCCAAAGAACATGCGCATCATCCCAGTTGACAATCACTCATCACTCAGAGACTCGGCATACACTCATGTATCCGCAGGATGACGGGACGGCGGCGGGAGGCAGCGAGGCAGGACGGGCGGGCGAGGAAGGAGGAAGAAGCCGGTGCGCCTAGATCTAGATCGGCTTAGCCGCGCCACCCAGCCTGGCGCGATAAAGCCGTTGACCGCGCCAGGCCGCCTGGCGCGGCAAACGCACTAGCCGCGCCAGCCCGCCTGGTGCGGCAAACTGACAAGCGGGGCCTGCCCGGGCCTGCGTGGCTGGGCGGTGCCACGGTGGACCTTTTGCCGTGCCGCCATGCATGGCGCGGCTAACGCTTTTGTCGCGCCATGCGGCACGGCGCGACAAAAGGGTTAGTTTTGAAAAAATGGACAGTATTGTTTTTAAAATATCTTATTTAATTGGGTTATTAATAAAAAAAAAATTCTCATCAAACCCCTTGTGCTGCAGGCAATGTGTTTTGCACCATAAGTGTTATTTTTGCAACCTATATATACAAGTAAGGTATTGACAATCAACATAGTAGGGTAAATGGGTAATTGAAGAGATTGTTCTAATTCTCACAATTGGTAATTAAAGAGGTTGTACTGATTTTTACATCACTACAAGATTGTTGGTTATAAGTTTAGAAGTCAAAGCTCAATTACAGAAGTGTTGAATGGATGCACTTACATACTTCTTATCTTTGCATCGTCACTTCCACCCTCTTGCTTTTGTATCATTATTCTCCCGTCCAAATCTGTAAACATTGGGCAAAAATAAGTATATAATTTTGCTAGCAATTTCTTATGCTCTCTGTTCCCTAGTGTTATTTTTGTGCAAAGATTCCATTCTAAATCGTACAATGGGGTCAAGAAGATTACACCAATGTGAGATTTTTTTCTCACCTTTGCTCAGTAAAGGTGCTTGGGTCCTTCCTCTTTTTAAGTGGCTCAAGCCTTTTCTGAACCTGCAGCCAAAAAATTCTGTGTGAATAAACTCAAAAAGAAAATAAACTAATAAGTTTTTTGGGAGTGCCGCAATAAGACCAACAATATGTTAACTACCTGAAACTTTATAAATAAGTAGTCTACTGAAAGGATTATCAGATGTATGCAAATGATTTTTCTATTCTTTTGCTATTGGTTGTAACATGGCAGAAATCTATATGCAAGGGAATTATAGCCTAAAACTTCACTCAAGGTACTAATAATATGATTTCATTCTAACAAAATATTTAGTGCCAGTGAATTTATTTTGTTGATGCCCTTCTGTTGGCTTATAAAAATCTATTGGCGTCTGCACAGTACCTCTACAAGTCAATAACAATAACAGTCTCTAATGTTGCAAACATACTAAAGACCTCATATCCAACATCGTACTTATCCAAAAGTAAGCCTCTTACTAAGCAAGTGATTTTGTTCCATCTCTTGCATGTCCCTCCGTATCTCTGATAGATCGAGTTGATTCTACTTTGTACAACTATAGTTTTCTAGAACCCAAAATATGGACACATGGCCAGAATTGAGTTGGTAAAAAATAAAAATGGCCATATTTTTTTCTGTTAAAATCTCACAAAACTATTCCGATTGACCACATGACAGTGCTCTAATTGTTTCATTGCTTTATAGAAACATAAAATAACTTCACTTGGACTGTAGGCATGTATGTAGATCCTGACTCATGCACCAATCAAATGGGTGGGCACGCAAATCATCCAACACCTACGGAGCGAGTCATGTGAAATCGCACAGCTCATCACGAGCTAGCAGAGCAGGTGAGGGCTAGCAGTATCTGTGGATACAATCCTTGATGTAGAACAGGAAAGCTTAGGCAATGTGCTGCAGGAGCGCCAGTAGTTCGCACGTGCCGAGGCCGAGCACGTCGATGTTGAGTATGTCTTCTAGTCGATTTAGCTATGTCGATGCGGACGATAGCCTGGATGATGGCACCGCGGATGAGAGGTCGTTCTCGTAGGGGGGAGCTTCTCAAGCATGGCACACTGTAGTGCCTGGTCATCCTCCTTCACCTGGTCATCCTCCTTCCTGGATGAGCGCCAGAACTGTCGTCCCCGCGCCTTCCTGGACGAGCGCGAGAACTGTCGTCCCTGCGCCGCCGCATGGAGCCACTATCCACCTGGTCATCCCAATGTCCTTTTCCCAAATACTAGTTTCCGCACGCGCATGCATTAGCACTCTGGCCTGCGCAGTGGCCGAAGCCGTCCGATGCAGATGCAGCCGTTGGATGCAAAGGCAACCGGAATTTATGTAGAATCTGCTGGACACGGTGGGCCCCACCTAACACTGTTGGAATTTTGTGAGTCGCGCTCGTCTTTTCCTTTCCGTCCCTCTCCTCTCTCTCCTTTATTCTTTCGTATTTCTCGTTTTCTTCGTCATTGACGTAGGAGAGGCCCTCCGCCCTTCCTCACAGCAGTCGCGCGTAGCAATCCCATCGATCTACGACCTCCATATTCTATGGCTGTGCAGACTCGCACCCTGCTGGGCTGCTGTGGATGCCTCGACGCCTCCCCGGTTGCAGACCTCACCGATGTCCGCACGGTCTCTCCTAACGGCGTGCGACCCCATCCCTAACGGTCGTGCAGGTGCTCCCGGTAACTGCTTGAGCTCTCTCCGGTACCCCTCGACTATAGGCAAGTGACTCTTGTCAACAGCTGCCGATTGTGCCTCGTCAGCTCGAGTTTAGGGACGAAGACGCGGTCATGGAGGAAGAAGCCCCCGCTCCCTTTACGGCAACCTCTTCGTCCAAATCTAAGGGCCAGAAGAGGGTGAGGGGACAACACGGGAGACACAAGTTGGACAAAGCAAACGAGGTGCATGTCATCGATGAGGTGGGGCCAGAGGGAAACCCAATAGCTCCAGATACAGTCATTGGCAAGTTCAGCAATCAAGTGGCGTGTATAGCCAACGAGAAGGTAGAGATCACTTGGCCCAACTGACATGATGTACCGAAAGACATAAAAAACAATGTATGAGGTGAGGTGACAAGGAGATTCAGATATCCGCCCTCAGCTGACATGGAGAAGTGCCAGGAGTGGGCTTTGCACATGGCGTCGACTGCGCTTCCTAACTTCAGGTCCATGCTGACCAGAAACTACCTAAAGAAGGGGAAGTCGCCACTGCTGAAGTACAATATGCTCAAGGCAGACATATCAGACGCTTTCTGCGAAATGAGAAAGACGCAAGAAGCAGAGGAAAATAGCGCCAAGTTCAGTGAGCTTGCAAAGAGGAACAAGAATCCTCACCACTTGGGCATGACTGGCTTTGTCGGTCATAGGACCAAGTGGCAGCAAGAATAACAAGCAAGACAGGGTGCCGGGGTTCCAGATCCTTACGAGGGCATCAACCTAAGGGCAAAGGACTACATGAGGGCCCACATTCCGAAGAGGCTGAAGCCCGAGCCGACCAAGTTTAACGAGCCCCACCTCGAGG
The DNA here is from genome assembly GCA_009763385.1 of Coix lacryma-jobi var. lacryma-jobi. Taxonomy (NCBI): domain Eukaryota; kingdom Viridiplantae; phylum Streptophyta; class Magnoliopsida; order Poales; family Poaceae; genus Coix; species Coix lacryma-jobi. The sequence continues at coordinate 37,102,348 of CM019826.1, forward strand.
ACGTCGAGAAGACTTTGATGGAGAAAGCAAAGCTTAAGGATAGCATCTTGGTCCGCCGGGGCCACGACTTGCTCACCGAGGTCCTGGGAACCCCCGAGCACCGCGGTCGCGTTCGTGGTGTCGGGTCGAAGATGAGCTGGAAGTCGGTTGAGTCGTGGCAATCTGACGCGGCCACATACAAGTCAAGGCAAAGGTATAAAGATGAGCTATATAAGAAGGGCTTCAATGAAGGCGTGGCCGAAATGATCAAAAGCTCAATAAAGGAAGCCTTCACGACCAACGACCCAGAGATGGTCGCGATGAGGTCCAAGATGTTTGACCACCATGGCCTGCCCAATCCTCAAGCAAAGGAAAAGAAAGCCTTACTGCCGATGAACGAGGATCGCCCAAGGGTCTCGAACGAGGACTTCCATGAAAACCAGCACGTCCAACTCCTCATCATGTTCGGAAAGTCCAAGAAGATGTGCGTGGCCGAGGGATGCATACTTGCACCCCACGATATCCACGACTTCAACAAAGAAGACATCCCTGAAGACTATGTGGTCGTGAGCCCGTTATGGCACGTTCTCGACCAAGAACATTTTGAATTGGACCATCCCAACCTACAACCGGCCGGGCACCTAGGGCAAGCACTTGGATTGGATGTTCTATGGAACCGCGAGGACATCGAGATCATTGCTTGGACGCCAACTCCAACGCCGACACCAGCATCACAACCATCAACCGCCGAATCTTGTCGTCCGGAAGATCCAGATCACGACAGCGATGGTGACGAAGAAAAGGGCGGGGACAAGGGCAAGGGAAAGGACAAAGGAGAAGGCGGTAGCGAAGGCGGGGACAAGAAAAAGGTAGAAGGTGATGGCGGGGACAAGGAAAAGGGCACTGACATGGGCACCGTGTCTCCCCCGCCTCCAAACAGTCCGCCGATTGGCCCGGTCAATGAGGCAAGAAGCTCAGAGGCCGGTAAGGGGGGCAACACGACAACTACCAGCCAGCCAAGCACGAACGAGCAGCAGGGAGGCACGGCTGGGGAGGCAACAGGGACGAACACACCGCCCCCGTCGACCACAAGCCAATGTCCTCCCCCTCCCAGCAAGAATCCAAGAACGTCTGTCGACAAGCTGCCGTACACGCTCACGTTCGAAAGGTATGGTAACATCGAGCATAATAGCACGTCCATAGTATATATGCTACTAACATTCCTATCCATCGTTTGCCAGGCCTGAAACTACCCGTCAACTATTTGATGAGGCCGAAGACTACCCTGGTGAAAGCCCTAGTTTGGTTTTGGTTAATTGATGAAACCTATTTGGTCTAATAATATTAATAAGCATGTGTGTAGCCTATGAGAAAGGATTACGACCAAGCCATGTGGTGGAGCTAGCAAGGTGGCAACTATGGAGGATGGTGACGGCCACAAGCACTCATGTGATCAAATGCTCTACCAATGGTGAAATGAGGAAGAGAAAAGATGCCTTGCTCAAGTGGTAGATTATCCCTTACTTTTAATCTTGAGTATAGGCAAGCCGGACTATCAAGAGGGATATAAATTAGGCTAGCTAGATGTGGTGAAAAGTGCTCATGACGTCTAACATCTAGTGCCACTTGAGCGATCTAACTTTGCGATGTTGCTAAGATCGAGTGGCGTGGTAAGAGCTAGTGAAAATCCTTTGAAAATGATTGTGAAAATGCTAACACACATGCACATGATGTTGTACACTTGGTGGTGTTGGCACATTTAGAAAGGAGAAGTTGTTGGAGTTGATTTGGATCAACACAGAGAAGAAAAGGAAGTTTTCTGGATGTGGTCGGTAGTACCGACCAGGGGGTCGGTAGTACCCCCCAAGGATGCTACGAGGAACCTTCTCTGTGTTGGGTCTGAAGTGGCCTGGCGGTAGTACCGCCATAGGGTCAGTTGTACCGACCCTCGGTACTACCGACCAGGGGGTCGGTAGTACCGTGGTCCTGAAGGGTTTTGCAAACTCTCTGTGTTGGGCCATTTTTGGCCTACCGGTAGTACCGACCAGGGGGTCGGTAGTACCATGGTCTGGAGTAGTTTTTGATGCTCTCTGTGTAGATCCAAAGTTGGCTTGTCGGTAGTACCGCCATAGGGCCGGTACTACCGACCGTTGGTGGCACTAAGGTTTGAGGTAGTTTGGTGCTCTCTGTGTGGATCAAGTTTGGCCTGTCGGTAGTACCGCCATAGGGCCGGTACTACCGACCCCCGGTGGTACCGACCTGAGGGTCGGTGGTTTCCATCGGGTCAACGCTTCTTTTCACGGCTAAGTGAGGTAGTCGGTATTACCGACCTATGGGTCGGTACTACCGATCGTGGCGCAGCGTGACTTGTTTAAGTAGCCGCTCGGCCGGCTTCTAACCGTTACCTCTCCGATTCTTTGCACCCAAACACAAGAAAGAGAGCCCCCAAGTGTTGACTAACTTCCTCTCCCTCCCCCTTTGTTTCTAGAGTGAATCTCTTGCAAGCTTTGAGCTAGGGAAGTGAGATTAGAGAGTGAGACGCATCGATCTTCGTTAAGAGCACTTGGATTCGTCATCTCTCCGGCTTGATTTGTGTTCTTTACTCTTGGGTTCTTGGAACCCTAGCCGGTTAGGTGTTCTTCGGTTGTTGCCCGTGATTGACTCACTTGTGAGGGCACTCTGAAGTGTTTGTATTACCCTCTGATTCTTAGTGAAGAAACTCAACTAGCCTTTGTGGTTGATTGAGTGAGGAAAGGAGGTGAAAGAGACTCCGACCTTCGTGATCACCTCAACAACGGGGACGTAGGTGCTTCTTAGTGAAGTGGCCGAACCTCGGGTTAAATCTCGTGTCTCGTGTGCTTGTTGGATTTACTTCTTGGATTATTTCGTTTGTACGCTTGTTCTTCGTGTCTTCCCCTACTCTCATTCTAAGTGTGGGAAGGCTCGATCTACTCTTTGGGGAGAAGTCACTACTTGGACAAGGTATAAACTTCATCTACATCAATTAGGAAAGCCTTGGTATAAGCTAGATTCAATTTTGCATCTCGTTCATCTCAATTTCGTTGTTGTTCCTAGGTTGTCGGTAGTACCGACCCTTGGAGCCGGTAGTACCGACCCCGGTAGTACCGGCCCCACAGTCGGTAGTACCGACTGTGTGTTCTGATATCCGTTTTGAGCTGTGAGTTTCAGGATTCTAGATTTTTGAATAGGCTATTCACCCCCCTCTAGCCATTCGGACCTTTCACCTTGCCACTATGAGTGCGGGAAGTTCATGATTCCCAAGGCCCAGCTAATCGACGAGGAAAAGTGGGATACAAGGAGGTTCCATCTATGGTACATGGAAGCTGCAAAAGCCGGGATGGCAAGTTTTAACGTCAAGATTCCCACAGAGTACTTCCACTTGCCCGCTGGTAATGAAATGCACCTACCCGTCGACTTTAGCGACATGTACAACCTGATGCGGGAAGAAGACCTGGACATCGTTCAAATCACCCTATTCACACTGTAAGCGATGAATGCAACTTCCACAGATCACTACATTCGCATTTTCCATAGCTCTATACTTATTATGTCATGATGACTTATCTGTGCAGGATGACAGTCACTGTAAGTAATAAAAAGACACGTCCTGTACTCTACCTCTCTCCTACACATATTGCTGAAAGAGTCATCAAGGGTTTCGAGATCAATGATCCGGAGATGACAGTTCGACAACGAGAGAAGAAATATGAAGAAAATATGAAAGCCGAGAAGATTAAGTTGAAAAATTACATACTAGAATGCATGAAGAAGATCAAGCCAGACGGGCCAGAGTGTATAATGGCTGCCTATCACTTTGGGTTAGTCAAATACATGTACGTACACCTAAGTGGCTAGCATATCATGCCTTCTCGTCGTCATAAACTCTATTTTGTTGCAATGGTGCAGCCAGAGGCTCGTCGGTGGCCACTGGGTCGCTTTTATCATATACCCTCAACATGGCAGGGCCTGTGTGTTTGACTCCTTGAGCGTACCAAACAAGCAAGGGTACAAGACATTCGAAGATTGTCTGAAAAAGTAAGTAAGTCAGCTTTTTCATCATTTACGGTTACCATACATTTTCAAATTGTGGCTAAAACTGTTATATTTCGTACAACACTTATAAAGAATACCAAAAGGTGCCTGGATTCTGGGACCGAAGAACTCAAAAGTTCAAGGACAAGCATAGGTACCACCTCAAAATCCGACGAGATTTCCCGGTACGTATTTCAAAGGTTCAATTCATGTTTCATACATATGAGTTCTAATGCTTGTGTATCAATCGTGCAGTGCGCCAAACAACCACTAGGATCAAAGACATGTGGCTTGTACACATACGAGTTTCTAAGGGAAAGCAAGGAGTACACCAATAGCTGGAAGAAGCTCAAGGAAGGTGTCAAGTATTGGGGAGAGGAGCAGAGCCACAAGATGTGCTTTAAACAAGTCAATGCGGACATATGCAAGTTTATAATGGAGAAATGCATTCTCGAAGGAGAAACGTTCTTCGACAACGAATCCGAGCTGGCGTTGCTACCCCAGTACGAGAAGCTCCGAAAATAGAACACAATGCTTCGTCCCAGAGATTACGCTCATCAAGTTGAACTATGAATTGTAATTTGAAATTGAAATCAACTAAGTTAATATGTATATGATGACAAGAACAACTAAGTGACTTTGTATGTTATGTCTAGATGGTTTATATGTGCATATATATATCTCTGTTTGAAATCTAGAATTCTGGAATTGATTTGAAAACTGTAATTGATTTGAATTCATATCCTGTAGTGTTTCTGCTGGCTGCATTATTTATTTTTTTAATCCAAAATTAATAACCATGGCGGGCAACATTAGGGGCCCGCTGGGTTGCCCGTTACGGTAAATGTTATTAACCGCAACGGGCTGATTATGCTGCCTGCTGCGGTTAAGGATTATACCGCAGCGGGCAGCAACGCCCGCTGCGGTAATGGCCACGATTAACCGTGGCCTTAGCACCGCAGTGGACGTTGTTGCCCGCTGCGGTAAAGCCAAATAGCCCGCTGCGGTTAAGTCTTGTGCAGTAGTGGGATCTACCATTGCAACTGCTATTTTGTGCATTTTTACTTCAGTATTGGGCATCTCCTACTACAGAGGGTTTGAATCTCCTAAAACAGTTGCAACGGTGAGTTATTTTTTTTGATATTTGAGACCTAATTTGCATAGATCTTAAGTATTAGTGAGCTGGACTGTATTTTATTGTAGTTTTATTTAAAAAAATGGAATGATAGAGCAGGTTTTAAGTGTATGAATATTTCTGATGACAAGTGAAGGGTCTGCACCTGAACTACTCATCATTCTCTACATGCAACTAATACCTAGAAAAATTATTTTGTGCAGATCATAAAAAAGTACACAACAGTCTGTACTTTAAAATATGTTGCCATGGGTTGAAAGCCACTATAGATGCATACTCTAATTTTATTTTGGACCATAAATTTATTCAGAAATTATTTTGAACCATTGATTCTCATTTTAGAACTAATCCAATTCATTTTTCATGTTTTTATTAATAAATTTTTTAACATACTATTCAAACATACTCTAATTTTTCATGTTTTATTAAAATATAATTTGAATTCTAAAAATTAGAAAACAATATTTTGAACAATTAGAACATAAAGATGATGACAGGTTTTTAAAATTTTTCTAATCATATTTTTTTAATTGTTAGCGGCCAGCAGTAGCAGCACGAAGTTGTGGCTGTTAGCGGTCCCAGCATAGACTCGCTGAGCATATCTATCATTAGTTCCTGCAGCCGTAAGTGATTTGTTCCATTTCAATCTCACTGCCTCATTGCAAGATACAGTACCTAGCTAACTGATCTATGTGACCTACATTATCTTTTTCTGCTAGGCTTAGTGAACTATTGTATTACATACTAACCTGTGAAAAAAGAATTTCTTAAGTTAAATGGCTCTTTTGGCAAAAGAAATTATTGGTGCAGATGTAGCTTTGATGGTTGTTTCAATTTATTTTTTTCCTCTTTAATTAGTTGCATAATTGTCAATAGCATAGTTTTGTGAATCTATTTCCCATTTGTCTGAGCAAAATACTGCAAGCATAATAAGGGTGCATAATGAGTTTTTTTTTGGTTTTGGCTCACCATCTGATGTGCATCTTAACAATTACTACATTTGACATAGTGATGCAAGACACATTAAGCTAATAACTCAATGCACTCTATTTTTTGTACTTATGTTCAATTATGTTTGCTATTTTTATACATTAAAACACAAATCAAAGTTGGTGTGCCTTTTTTCTCAGTGTTAGGCAATATAGTGCTAGGCATTAGGTAATAATAGGTTGTGAATTAGGCAAAATAGTGTAATTGATTAAGCAAATAAGAGGATTGAGTAAACTGAGCCATTCAAGTATAACTAAGTTACCTAGAATCACATCTGCAAAAGGTTACAGTTTAGTGTGGCACAACATGGAAAATAAAAATTGTAAGAGAAATATATAGTTGTATTATTTGTACCTTCCCAAAGTCACCAACCACACAAATTTCTTGCTCATTTTTTACTTCCTTCAGCAAACATGCAGAGATTGAGCATGCCATGAGAGCCATTATCAAATTCTACTATCACATATGCATTATCGATAATATTTGGTACGTGCATTAAGAGATAATCAACTTTTGAACTACTACTGCGAATGTTTAAAGGTTGTCTTCAGCTTTGTGGTTTATTTACTGTTATGGTTCAAGAGTTTCTATTTGTAATATTGCATAAATGCTAGAACAATGAATCTAAATATAAGAACTCAGGCTTTCATTGTTACATTGATTGCAAGTTTTCAGTAGGAAGAGGAAGAGAAAACAAAACATCTTTATTGAAAAATGGCATGGGCATGAGCATGAGCACAGAGCCATGCATGCACTGTATGCATCCAATGAATTTTTTTAAACAAGCTGTGCGACAACCTGACCTTTCTATCATACACTTCATCCTTATGGTTAATATCAATGGCTCCAGAAGCCATCACACGAACTGTGAGCCATGCATGCACTACATGCATCCAATGAAATATTTTAAACAAGTTGTGAGTAGGGGTGGTAAAGGGCCTCTAATTTAGCCTAGCAAATTTAAGGATCGGGCTCAATAAGGATCAAATCATAATACTATATGATTTTGAACTAAAATTAGAAAGGATCAAGTTGGATTGTGAAGGAGCGATAAGGGTCATGATCCATTACCACCCCTAGCTGTGAGACGACCTGACCTTTCCATCATACACTTCATCCTTATGAAATATTTTGGTGGGGTAGAATCATTTTCTGCTATTACAGAGTAATGGTTTGGTAATAATAGGTTGTGAATTAGGTAAAATAGTGTAATTGATTATGAAAATAAGAATAGTGTGTGTCTATGTATGTTCAGAAACAAAATATTAGACTTTGTTTGCAGGATAAATTAGGTCATTAGGGGTAGAAAGAAAATAAAATCAAATCAAGATGGATTCCAGGTGATTACACAACCAACTCTCAAAATCTAGACCTCCCATTTCATAGAGATATCGATTAATTATTTCAAAGACTTTCCAATATTATTGCCTACTGCAAACCAATTCTAGATGTTTTTTTTTACAGATGATATGATTGTGAGGTCCATAAAGTTCTAAAAACTGACAAATGATGTGCTCATTGTACTGCATAGGAACTAGGAGGTCATCTATTGCTTACATGACAAGCACAGAGTGTAGGTCTTAAAAAGGGTATGCTAAACTCACCGATGATGAATACAAATTTCCATCCTTAAAAATTGAATTGCTTTTCACTGAAATTATTTTAGGTCCATGTATGCTTTGTTTTAATTTATTTCATGTATATGTCAACTATGCTGAAAACATTTCATCTAACATGGTTGTTTTCAGGTTGTGATTGTGTTAGGCAATAGGTAGAGTACAAAAAAAACCAACCTGCTGCTTCATCATCTTCCATGGTTTCTAAGGTATGTCCACTCACTCCGTTACCTGTGTACAGAACAAAGGATTTCGTTCCTTAAACCCATCGTTTAAGATATCATATGTCTCTGCTGGAAGCTCATTCAGATCCGTCCCTCCGTTTACCCTTCCTTTAGGCATTCATGATAGTTTTAACTTTTAACAGATTGTTTCTTTGGTTTGGAGCAATAGTATTTAAACTGTCTTTTTTTTGCACCTACAAACTGAAATTGTTGTTGTGCATTTGTATTTGTTACTTATTATAGCAGCAAATAACTTAGTCAAACCAGTTAGACAATAATATTATACTAAATTAGGCTTATTCATTTTTTCTGTACAAATCATTTTTCCCTTAGTCTTTTTCTCAATGTCATCTATACACTTAACATGTACTAATATTTATTTGCAGGTTCAAGGGCATCAAGCATAAAAATGAACAGTTTATTATTTTCCATAGAAGTAACCATATGCAGCAGTAAGACGTATATCTATAGGAGTTGTGCATACTACATATATCCATGTTAATCAGTAGTGAATAACATATGCAAGTGAGGATTATATCTGCTTATCAGTTGGGTCAGATCTACTTATCAGTCACGATCAGATATGCTAATGCACTAGAGAACTGCAATACTTTTTTCTATGATGCAAGAAATCTGAATTGCTTTTGCAAGGAAACTAATTGATTATGCAAAAGAACTGAATTGCTTATCAGCTAGAGATGCTCATGAAGCATATTCATGGATTACTGAATTGCTTATTAGATATGATGAAAGAGAATTGAATTGCTTTCAGATATGATGCAAGAGAACTGAATTGCTTTCAGATATGATTCAAGAGAATCAAATTACTTTTTTTATAACAGATCTGTATGGACCTGTTTTTTGTGATGACTATATACTTCTAGAATCTGAGAAGGAAGCAATTCAGATATGGTCCCTGCAACAACCCTGTGTTTTTGGTAAAGCAAACTGGAGAAAGGGAGAAGAAGGTTCTAGACAAGTGTGTGGACCTGTCTCTATTTTTAGCCCACGAAGGTTGCACCAGCAGTGCCCCGACTCTGTTTTTAGCCCAGGAAGGTTGCACCAGCAGTGCCCTGGCTCACAATGGCCACGTCCCGCGCCTGTGCTCCCCACCTACCCAAAACAGAAAGCTATTTTTTAGATATTTCCTTAATTAGAGTGCACACGCATGAGGCCTAATGCATGCCCGCGCGTGCTGTAGTAAAGTCCATGTTTTTAAATAATTTTTCAAAAAATTCCAAAGAACACAGATTGAATCTTACCGGTCACAAATTCCTAGGGTGAAAGATCCAAATTGGCTAGAGGGGGGTGAATAGCCTAATTAAAAATCTACAAGAATACTTAGGCAAACACTATTAGTATAACAAATGGCGAAGCTTTTTGCGCTAGCCTAATAGTGTGTTGCAAGACACCTATCCAACAATTCTACCTAATATTTCTATGTCACACAATCAACTAGAGCTAATGTCTAACGCGGAATAAAGCTATCTAGCTCTAGTACAAGTATGATATACAAAATGTATATGAGACAAGTATGTGCAATAGATAGACTAGGCAAGCTAATCACAACTAGCTACACAAGATATATAACAAGAGATATACAACAAGTGAAAGTATCTACACAAGAGGAATAACTTAAAGTAAATGCACAAAGTAAACAAGCTAGATAGAAATGATTTCACCGAGCCTTCGGGATCGTCTAGTAGAAAGCCAATCACCGGTGAAATCCACTTGTGATGCCAATCACTAAGAATGTGAATATGAAGACCAATCACCAAGATGTGGAAGCAATCACAATAAGCACATGGGACACCAAGATTTATCCCGAGGTTCACGTGCTTGCCGACACGCTACTCCCCGTTGTGTCGACCAACACTAGGTGACCCGATGGCTAATTGGCACAAAGCCAAGCTCACAAAGAGCACCACAAGAATCTACCGCTAGTGAGGTAGCTCAATGACACGAGCAATGCACTAAGGATGCCTCTTGCCGCTCTGGCGAGGTGAGGCTCCAAAACCTCTCACAATCACGATCGGTGGTGGCCAAGAACAATCTCCTTCTCTTGCCAACAACACCACAATGCCTCCAAGCCGTCTAGGCACCGACAAATGCCAAGAGTAACAAGAAACTCAAAGCCGATGCGAAGGACTAGTGCCACTAGATTGAACTCTTTCAAATCACGCACTAGATCACTCAATCTCACTTGGTTTGATCAAATTAACTTGGGAGATGAGTTGGGAGGCTTGCCAAAGCTCACTAGTATGCTTAGGAATTAGAAAGTGCAAAAGAGAAACCAAGTGAGCCGACCAATCCCTTAAATAGGCCACTCAAGTCGGCCTAGCCATTGGGCCAGAAACGGGGGCATCGGACGCGCCGATGCTTGACCATCGGATGCTGCCCCAGCGTCCGATGCTTTAGATGAAGCCACGTGTCCCCCGATATGAATTCAGCCCGTTAGATCCCAACGGTCATTTTCCTTCGCGCCACGGTTAATGTGACATCGGACGCGCCGATGCCAGGCATCGGACGCTCCGATGCCACAACTCAAATTAGCTCTTTTATGCGCCACATCGGACGCGCAGGCTCCATCACATCGGACGCTCAACCCCTGTGTCCGTTGACCATGCAGAGAGGTTCCAGAAAGGGTCAAAACACATTGGACGCGTCTGATGGATTGGCATCGGACGCAGGCCAGCGTCCGATGCTTCCTGGAAAGCAAGCTCGCGCCACGTTACCTGCATCGGACTCTGCAACAGTCTTTCCTCAGCGTCCGTTGCTAGCGTCCGATGCTCCTTCAACATTTGTCAGAAACTAGGGTTTGTTGATGGTCCTTAAACACCTGTTTTACCATCAACATTTTACCCTAAACTTCACCAAAAAGGCATGAAATGTAGTCAAATAGGTTTCAAACTAACCAAATTCCACATGTCCATAGATTTTTATTTGAATGCAGGATTTGGACCAAATTTGGAGAATGGACCCACCAGGAGACGAGCAGACTCAGAAGGGCCCAAATGGGCCCAAGTGGGGTGGCGCCCGCCACATGGAGAGGCCCAACTTCCCTCCTTGCCACGTCACTGATCCGTGTAACCTTCCCAAGGCCAAATCTTGGCCCTTGGTCACTAGGTCAGTGGCATCGGACGGCTCAGGAGGGAGTGGCGTGGATCAAGACCAAATGGCGGTTACTTGGACATGCAACCGACCTAACCACCGCCTCTCTGGAACTCCTGGATGTCGTTGATGCAAGGGCGGTGCATCCAACGGTGATGGGGGTGACGGCCGCCACCTAGGGCTGGCGCCCGCCACTAGGGTTTGCCCTAGGTCGGCTGGCTGCCCCCTATAAATACCCCCCTCACTCCACAAGGCTATAAATACCCCCGTGAGGCTTCACTTCAGAAGACACCACAACCAAGCAACACACAAGCAAGGGAAGCAAGGCTAGAGCCAGAGAGCTGATAGCTTAGGGTTTAGCCAAGCTTAGGCAAGTAGGTAGCTAGTAGAGCAAGGCATCTTTGCCCTCGCGGAAGCGCTGCTCAAGGCTTAGCTCAAGAGTAGAGGCGTGCGAGTGATCGGTCCTGGAGCTGGGAAGAGTCTTCCTTCATCTCCAGTTTAGGTTTTGCTCTTGTTACTCAAGCACTTTACTATATTCTATTTCATCATTTCAAGTATTAATTTATTCTACTTATCAGTATTGAGTGGTATACTTGATTTATTGCTTGAGTGCCTAGCTATCCTTCAAATCAATTCACTTAGCCATAGTAGTTAATCTCTAGTGAGCTTAGTGTTTGATCTTTGCCAATAGGTTGCTTAGTTAGTTTAGTGTTTATCTTATTAAGTCAAGTATTTGCTCTGACGTTCGCAAGGGTGTCTCTATTCAAAGCTAGGGTAGAGATAGTTAGATTATAGTTAAACGTGGTGCTTAGTTATAGACTTACCTTCAGATATGGCTGGACCCCCGGATAGCTGTGGTAGCAAGCAGGTGGTGACAGCCCTGTGCGCCTTGAATTTCACCACGTAGTTGGCCCAGTTTAACAGTAAGGCTCGTTGTGCTAGCGTTCAACCTAAGTCAGTGGTAAAGGCTAGTAGCCTCGATACTTGATAAGATAGGAATAAAATTTTACTTAACTAGGTTGCTTTATTGACATTTGCCTGTCTTGCTTCGTAGTTATCTTGCTTCGTGGTCATCTAGGAGTAGTTATTAGTTAGTAGTTAGTTATCTTAGTTACCCTTAGTTACTCTCTATCTATCTATCCATCCACCTTACCTTAGCCATCCATTTCATCCTTACCTATCCACCCACATATTCTTTCTAGCCTTTCATCATCTCCTCTCTCCTTTCCCTTTTCTTATTCTTCGACTCTCATCCCCTCCTTGACTCTACTCATACACCACCCTAGCCTTCCTTTGGGATCAAATAAATCGACACCTGGTACTCCCAGGAAAGTGCTACTACAATAGTTCTGTGCGCTTGCAGAATCTCCTCCTGGTAGATTGCATTCTCGCTAGTTAGCTCCTACTAGTGTCGGGACTGACAACCCCGCGTGGCATTAGTAGATAGCTACTTTAGCTACCCTATCCTAGGTGTAGTTAAGAACTACCAACAAGCATTTCTGGCGCCGTTGCCGGGGATAGATTCCATAGTCTATTCCTAGTAACGACGTTAGCAAGTGTCAACAAGCATTTCTGGCGCCGTTGCCGGGGAAGGCAATCGGTGTATCGGTTGAGTCCGTGTCGAATTTATCTTCGCTCAGGCTCCCGCTTAGCAAATCCCATCTTACCCCGTTCTTTCTTTCTTTAGCTCTTCTTATCTTTTTTCCTTCATCTTCTTCAACTTCTTTCTTTCTTATCTCGTTCTATCTTCACGATGGCCAACAAGACCATTCGTGAATTTTCTGCTCCTTCTGCCGCTAATGTAGCGATAGGACCAGATGTGATCGATGTCAACCTCAATTTTGAGTTAAAACCGGCTCTGATCACGATGGTCCAAGCAAGCCCGTTCTGTGGCAAGGCTCATGAGGATGCTAATGCTCACCTCCAACAATTTTTGGAGATTTGCGGCACCTTCACCATTAAGGGGATAACCCAAGAAGCTACTCGTCTTCGTCTCTTTCCCTTTTCTCTTCTAGGAAAAGCGAAGTAATGGTTCTATACCGATCGCAACGCTGTAGACACATGGGACAATTGTTCCAATGCTTTTCTCACTAAATTCTTTCCGATGGGCAAGACGAATGCTCTTCGCAACAAAATCTCTAGCTTTACGCAACAAGCCGAGGAATCTATTCCCGAGGCTTGGGAGAGGTTGCAAGAGTATGTCGCCGCTTGTCCGCACCATGGTATGGAGGACTGGCTATTGATCCAGAACTTCTACCATGGCCTAACCCCATTCTCTAGAAGCCATTTGGATGCTGCCGCCGGCGGTGCATTCTTTTCTATGAATGTTGCAGATGCTAAGACTCTCATAGAGAAGATGGTGTCGAACCAAGGATGGAATGACGAGAGACTGCAGCCCCGTAAGCGAGGTATACATTCCCTTAAGGAGGCCAACATGATCGTGGCCAAGATGGACCTGCTGGCAAAGAAGCTGGACAGCTGTGAGAAGATGAACCAACAATAGAGTGTCCAATCTCTAGAATCCTACATGACTTGTGAAGTCTGTGGAGAAACCGGACATTCTGGGAGCCACTGCCCCGAGCTACATGAAGATTTGAACTTCATCAACAACAACGGTTTCCGTCAACAGAATCAAGGATGGAATCAGCGTGCAACTTATCAAGGTAACAATTCATTCCCCCGCTCTAATTTTCAAAATTCTGATAATTTCTCATTCTTGAAAAATTTAGTTTACTCACAAGGTAGAACTACTGATTTCTTGAATAAGAGATTAATGTCGAATGATAAAACCCTTAAGAATATAAATGCTAAATTGGAAGATTTCTCATCTGCTCTGAAAAATCAATTAAGTTTTAATAAGATGTTAGAAACCCAATTAGCTCAACTTGCTGCTATCATACCATCTTTTGAAACTGGCAAAATTCCTGCTAAACCTGACATGGAAACTGCAAATATGGTTGAAATAAAATATTTTAACTATTATGAAGATCAAACCATGACTGTTAAAAAGGGTGATCCTGGTAGTCCCATAATTAGATGCTCAATCTTTGGTGAAGTCTTTAAAAATGCCATGTGTGATTTAGGATCAAGTGTGAACATTCTATCTAAAGATTTTTATGAAAACTCGTTCTTTCCACCCATGTCATCCACATCTGCCTATGTTGTGCTAGCTGATCAGTCCACTTGCTATGTAGAAGGAATAGTCAATGATTTACCTGTTCATATTAGAGGCTCATATGTTCCTGCTGATTTCATAATACTAGATATGGGAAATAGGAAAGATGTGCCTTTAATTTTGGGTAGACCTTTCTTGAATACTGTGAATGCCTGCATATATGTGGGGAGTGGTAAAATGCAAATGACATTAGAAGGGAGGAAGGAAATATTCTCCTTTTCCCGTGGTCCCGCATATGCCGCTAACATGCAGGTAGCAAAACCCGTTCGTACCAAGAAGAGGCACCCAAGAACAAGGTGGAACATAAAGGAAGAACCACCTTCTCCTGAGTTGTGTAATTCACATAACAAAGGAGAGGTGCCAAAAGAAGAAGAACCTGATGAAGTACTAAGAGAAGAAGTGCCTAAGGAAGAAGAAGACCCACCTGATAAGGATGAAATTCCATGGACCTAAGGTATGGTTTTACTTTTATTTTTTCCCTTCAATTTTCCTTTTTTCGAATAAATAACATATGTCATGCATGAAACTAAAAAAAATCAGTTATCATTAGTTTTATGCATAGGTATATGTTAACTTAGTTAGAATAATAAAAATATCATAATAGGATAGTTTCCCTTTTCACAACATTAGATAGTTTCCCTTTTTAATAAAATGAGAACAAGAGCTCCGACTGAGAAGAAGAAGATCCTTCACCAAGCAAGAAGCCAGCTTGAGGGAGACTCCCGCTCCAATAAGGTATGTCTTAAGCCTACACTTTATATTCAGTTCTTAAATTCTATATCTTTTGAATGTCACATGCTTGCCTAAATAACCATTCCATGAATAAAATTGATAAAATCTGCTTAAACAAGTTGAAACCTAAATAAGATTTGAAATATGTCATGCAAATGCTATTGTTATGGTTTGAATAACTAGTCTTATCTAAGTTGTACCTTTTGTGGGTTGCACTTGCTTTAACTGAAATCATGCTTAGTGAATAAAGTTAGTAAGAAATGGAGTATTTCTTTAAACTTGCTAAGGTGAAATTAGGACCTAATCTGGAGGATTTCTTTTAAAAATTATGAAAACTTTGCTAAAAGTTCCTCCTAGATTTTATCCCATCCCATCACCAGCCAAATATTTGTTAGTCAAAACCACAAAGAGCTTTGTCTGTGTTGAGCTTTGTTAGACCTCATAGATCTTAGTAGAGAAGCTTATCATATCTTTTGAATCAAGATTCACACACCCACCATAAATTGCTTACTCTCCACTTTGGAAGTTTGCAACCACCAAATAAAATTGCTCATTCTCTACACTGGAGATATGCAATACCTTGCCAAACATCCCATTGCTAGCCTTATGCTATTCCTACACTGGGAATAAGCATTTCTCTCCCTTTCCCTACTCATTTCAAAAATCCTTTCCTGTAGATATCTGGGGAAATCTAGAGCTAAAAAAAAGAGAGAGATATGAAAAAAAGTGAGCAAAGTAGCTCAAGAGAGGACTATGTCCTAAGAAAATGTGAGGACACATCTTTTGTCTACTCACTATGTATCCAAAGAGAGAGAGAGAGAGAGAGAGAGAGAGAATTATCATTAGCTCTAGACCCCAGAAATTAACTAGGAAGGGTTATGGAATATCTCTCTATACACTTCCACATAACCACACATGCACATCTTGATCAATTTTTATGATTTGCTGCTCCTTATGATATGAGTGTCTAGCTTAGCAATAAACATTAGACAATTTATTCATGATTCTTAGCCTACCTATAACTCCACATATCATTCTTTAGAAATAGGAGAGGCTACATTTTGGCCTAAGTGAGGATTTAAACACCATTGAGTGATTGAGTGAATCTTGGAGGACTTAAGCAAGTTGTTATCTTTTGAAAACCTTGGAAAACCTCCAGACAAAATCCTAGTCAAACCTAAGCAAGATAAAAGTTTCCTATCTACTAATTTATTTCACTCTTGCATGTTTGAAGTGAAAAGCTATAAGCCCCACAGTGCTATGATTAATGATATATACTAAGTTATTTCTCACTATACAATATGCACTTGTATACATCTCAAGTTGCTATCTTTTTCATGCTCAATGCTTAAACCGCATTGTTGCTCGAGGACGAGCAACAGGTTAGCTTGGGGGAGCTTGTTGATGGTCCTTAAACACCTGTTTTACCATCAACATTTTACCCTAAACTTCACCAAAAAGGCATGAAATGTAGTCAAATAGGTTTCAAACTAACCAAATTCCACATGTCCATAGATTTTTATTTGAATGCAGGATTTGGACCAAATTTGGAGAAAGGACCCACCAGGAGACGAGCCCACTCAACAGGGCCCAAATGGGGTGGCGCCCGCCACCCCTAGGTGGCGCCCGCCACATGGAGAGGCCCAACTTCCCTCCTTGCCACGTCACCGATCCGTGTGACCTTCCCAAGGCCAAATCTTGGCCCTTGGTCACTAGGTCAGTGGCATCGGACGGCTCAGGAGGGAGTGGCGTGGATCAAGACCAAATGGCGGTTACTTGGACATGCAACCGACCTAACCACCGCCTCTCGGAAGCTCCTGGATGTCGTTGAAGCAAGGGCGGTGCATCCAACGGTGATGGGGGTGGCGGCCGCCACCTAGGGCTGGCGCCCGCCACTAGGGTTTGCCCTAGGTCAGCTGGCTGCCCCCTATAAATACCCCCCCTCACTCCACAAGGCTATAAATACCCCCCTGAGGCTTCACTTCAGAAGACACCACAACCAAGCAACACACAAGCAAGGGAAGCAAGGCTAGAGCCAGAGAGCTGATAGCTTATGGTTTAGCCAAGCTTAGGCAAGTAGGTAGCTAGTAGAGCAAGGCATCTTTGCCCTCGCGGAAGCGCTGCTCAAGGCTTAGCTCAAGAGTAGAGGCGTGCGAGTGATCGGTCCTGGAGCTGGGAAGAGTCTTCCTTCATCTCCAGTTCAGGTTTTGCTCTTGTTACTCAAGCACTTTACTATATTCTATTTCATCATTTCAAGTATTAATTTATTCTACTTATCAGTATTGAGTGGTATACTTGATTTATTGCTTGAGTGCCTAGCTATCCTATAGATCAATTCACTTAGCCATAGTAGTTAATCTCTAGTGAGCTTAGTGTTTGATCTTTGCCAATAGGTTGCTTAGTTAGTTTAGTGTGTATCTTATTAAGTCAAGTATTTGCTCTGACGTCCGCAAGGGTGTCTCTATTCAAAGCTAGGGTAGAGATAGTTAGAATATAGTTAAGCATGATGCTTAGTTATAGACTTACCTTCAGATACGGCTGGACCCCTGGATAGCTGTGGTAGCAAGCAGGTGGTGACAGCCCTGTGCGCCTTGAATTTCACCACATAGTTGGCCCAGTTTAACAGTAAGGCTCGTTGTGCTAGCGTTCAACCTAAGTCAGTGGTAAAGGCTAGTACGCCTCGATACTTGATAAGATAGGAATAAAATTTTACTTAACTAGGTTGCTTTATTGACATTTGCCTGTCTTGCTTCGTAGTTATCTTGATTCGTGGTCATCTAGGAGTAGTTATTAGTTAGTAGTTAGTTATCTTAGTTACCCTTAGTTACTCTCTCTCTATCTATCCATCCACCTTACCTTAGCCATCCATTTCATCCTTACCTATCCACCCACATATTCTTTCTAGCCTTTCATCATCTCCTCTCTCCTTTCCCTTTTCTTATTCTTCGACTCTCATCCCCTCCTTGACTCTACTCATACACCACCCTAGCCTTCCTTTGGGATCAAATAAATCGACACCTGGTACTCCCAGGGAAGTGCTACTACGATAGTTCTGTGCGCTTGCAGAATCTCCTCCTGGTAGATTGCATTCTCGCTAGTTAGCTCCTACTAGTGTCGAGACTGACAACCCCGCGTGGCATTAGTAGATAGCTACTTTAGCTACCCTATCCTAGGTGTAGTTAAGAACTACCAACAAGCATTTCTGGCGCCGTTGCCGGGGATAAATTCCATAGTCTACTCCTAGTAACGACGTTAGCAAGTGTCAACAAACATTTCTGGCGCCGTTGCCGGGGAAGGCAATCGGTGTATCGGTTGAGTCCGTGTCGAATTTATCTTCGCTCAAGCTCCCGCTTAGCGAATCCCATCTTACCCCGTTCTTTCTTTCTTTAGCTCTTCTTATCTTTTTCCTTCATCTTCTTCAACTTCTTTCTTTCTTATCTCGTTCTATCTTCACCATGGCCAACAAGACCATTCGTGAATTTTCTGCTCCTTCTGCCGCTAATGTAGCGATAGGACCAGACGTGATCGATGCCAACCTCAATTTTGAGTTAAAACTGGCTCTGATCACGATGGTCCAAGCTAGCCCGTTCTGTGGCAAGGCTCATGAGGATGCCAATGCTCACCTCCAACAATTTTTGGAGATTTGCGACACCTTCAACATTAAGGGGATAACCCAAGAAGCCATCCGTCTTCGTCTCTTTCCCTTTTCTCTTCTAGGAAAAGCAAAGCAATGGTTCTCTTCTAGGAAAAGCGAAGCAACTCCTAGTGGCACTTGAACATCGCATAAGCCGTGAATTATCTCCTCTTAATAGTACGGCTATCTATCCTAAATGTGATCACACTCGCTAAGTGTCTTGATCACCAAAACAAAGCCCTATAGGTTATACCTTTGCCTTCGGGCCTCTTTGCTCCATCTCTTCTCTTCTTCTTGCGATTTCACCAAAGGTAGAGCATTTGATCACTTGAGTTGCATATGGCCATCTCCATCCTCCATGGTTGCCACCTTGCTAGCTCCACCACTTGGCTTGGTCACAATCCTCTCTTATAGGCTACACACATGCTTAGCAATAGGATTAGACCAAATAGGTTTCATCAATTAACCAAAACCAAACTAGGACTTTCATAGGGTAGGGCAAAGGTTGAACGACACGAACACGACTGGTCATCGGTCAACTGGCAATGGCAGACCTAGGATTTGAACACGGGGTATGCCACATAAAAAAGTTTCTTATGCAATTCGGTAAAAAACATTTTCAATTTAGTAAAACTGTGTCAATTAAATCTCATAATAAAACTAACATGATATGTTATCTTCTAAGAAACTAGTAATATTAGACGAACTGTGAACCAATCTCTAACCACCAAATTGCCTAATTTTTCTGATGCATATCTAATGTTGGAGTGCAAATTCTGTAAAACAGACATAACAGTATATATACATATCTACCAATTTCTATGTTATGCATAGCTATCAATTTGGATTCCATTTTATGGCGTATCTCACATGACACAACAAGGTGGACACAACAAGGTGGCTGGGATGAACTCCGGAATGATAAAAAAGGTGAGATGAAAAGAATTGCAAACTAAAGGATAAAAAATGTCATTTATAATCGAAGGAATATTTTAGCTCAAGGAGTCTTCCCTCATACTTGTTAAAGTCGGGTTTCATGCCAAACTATATTTGTTGGACGAAGCACGGAGAAACTGGGGTTATGATGGAAGAAGGTGAAGAAGAACAATTGGACCCTGACGACGAAATTATTGCTCAATACGGTGACTTTGGTGATACTGCAATGGGGAAGGTGAAGAAGAGGCACGTGCAGAAGACATACTCGCTGAAGATGATGCTCTTGGTGATGTCATTCGTGATGCACTAAGAGATTGCGAAAGTAAAAAAGAGAAGACTAAGTTTGACCATATGCTAGAGGATCACAGGAAATTACTATACCCGTCTGCTGTAGATGGACAAAAAAAAAGTTAGGTATAACACTGGAGTTGCTATGATGGAAGACACATAATGGTGTATCTGACAAGGCATTTGGACAATTACTGAAGATTATAAAACAAAAGATACTTCCGAAGTCTAACGAATTGCCTGCCACTACGTACGAAGCAAAACAAGTCGTCTGTCCTCTGGGATTAGAAATCCAGAAGATACATGCATGTCCTAATGACTACATCTTGTACCATGGCAAGGACTACGAGAATTTGGATGAACGCCCCGTATGTCAAGCATCACGGTATAAGATCACGGGTTTGGGCTTGGTTTGTTGAGAAACACCGTCCGGATCTAAAAGCGCAACTTCCTAATCCTCTACGACTAAATGCAAGTTGTACTACCTCCCCGCATCTTTACCTTAATTAGCATCACTCAACACACGCGCGCTCAGTCGAGAGTAATATTTTTATATCTTGTACAGTGGGTTCTACGGCAGTCACCAGGAAACAATTTATGTGCGTACTATGTTTGCGAGTTCCTGACGGTGTATAAAAGAAAGAACTCCTCTACAGAGTCAGCAAGTACGTAACATGTAAATAAATCCATTTTATTTATTTGTTGCTATTACATAAATATTATGTATGTTAATACTTTCCTTTTCTTTTAATCCAAACTGAAGTAGACATGGTTGAAGAACCAGGTGATGGATAAGGTCCGCTTCAAAGCAATTGAAGAGACCATCGTTGGCTTCTTTAATGACCATGTCCTCAAGCCTGGCACCGAGTACTGGTTTAACAAGGACGAAACAGTAAAGCCAAACTAAGGCGAACACTTGTATGACCTCTAAGTGAGGAACAATATTTGTGTTGTAAATATCAAGGATGCATGAATAATGTTGTACATATGTATAGCTAGCTCTATAATATATATAGTTTCATAATTTATTTGTGTGTAACTGTAAATTATATGTGTATATATATATATATTATAGGTGCGCGTATACATATATTAGCATGAAGAATCCGTATTAGAAAACCTAATATAATTGTATAAAACTAAAAATAATAACCAATTGAAAAGAAAAGAAAAAGAAAAAAGAAAACACTCTTTAGTCCCGGTTGGTAATACCAACCGGGACAAAAGAGGCCAGCCACCGTGGCCCGGCTGGAGACCTCTTTAGTCCCGGTTGGTATTACCAACCGGGGGTAAAGGTCCCCTTTAGTCCCGGGCCAGGGAACCGGGGCTAAAGGTCGGGCCTTTAGTCCCGATTCTTTAGCCTCGGCTCCATGGCCGGGGCTAAAGGCCAATTTCGCATGGGGCTAAAGGCCCATCCTGCAGTAGTGATACATAGCTATCAATTTCCATAATATGCATAGCTATCAATTTCGATTCCATTTCATGGCGTAACACAACAAGGTGGACAGAAAAAGGTGGACACAACAAGGTAGGATGAACTCCGGAATGATAAAAAAGGTGGGATGAAAAGAATTGCAAAGTAAAGGATAAAAAATGTCATTTATAGTTATAATGTCTAGAAGGGATAAAAATTGAAGAAACATAAAAATAATGATACATGAGGTCACATGGGGCACAACAAGAGGGGATATAAATAGGAAAACTAAATGATGAAGTATATTATTTCACGAGGCACAATAATATGGGATAAATAGAAAATAGAGGACAAAATATATATTGAGAGGGGGATAAAAGATAAGAAATTTTTAACTACATAGAAAACAAGATGATGAGATAAAAATACGAAAACTATAATTTTTAAAGGGGACAAAAAATAAATAATAAAACAAAAAAATTACAAAGCCAAAGGTTTGAATTAGTGACCTCTTGCTTACAACAGACACAGAGTTACCACTAGGCTAACAAGAAATATTAGTAAGTTAGTTGCAAATTTTATTATCCAACAAATTACAATCCAATGCTAAGTAGTACAAGGCTGCCCTAGGGTATGCCGTGGTTCACACTACAACAGAATTGGGCTTTAGCCCCGGTCGGCAAGGGCCTTTAGCCCCGGTTGCCGAGCCGGGACTACGCTTCCGAGACTAAAGCCCCCCCTAGTCCTGGCTCCGGTCACCGGGGCTAAAGCCCTCCCCTTTAGTCCCGGTTGGTAATACCAGCCGGGACTAAAGGGTGGCAGCACCCTTTAGCCCCGGCTGGTACCAGCCGGGACTAAAGGGTCCCCTGGTTTTTTCTTTTTATTTTCATTTCAGTTCTGTTTTTAGTTTTGTTTATTTATTTAATAGGTTTTCCAATATATATTCTTTGCTGCTAATATATATAATTTATATATATTAGTAGCATAACACAATAAGATTATTGCATGCATATATAATTGAACTATAGAACTACATATATATATATAAATATATGTACATAAAATTGCAAGCAATATACATATAGGAGTTGTTCAAATATCTATCTACACAAGTTGTACTCCAAAGTTAGTACTGTAAATCTATTACAAGTTGTACTCCATCTAAAGATCTACAGGGCATACAAATGATCATCATTGTTTGGAATCAACTTCTCGTTGGTATATAGTAAAACTCGTCGTTTGGATTTATGACTTGTTCCCGAAGAAATCCTGCTATTGTCTCTTGTATGGCTTTCAATTGGCCTTGTAGCATCACTTTTTGCTTCAACCAGTCACTCTTCAATTGGAATTAAAGAAGATATTAGTTATATCTATATTATCAATATTAAGTCTATAAAAAATGAAAAGAAACATGTTACGTACTTTGATGATTTCTTCAGGAATTCTATTTGATTCTATCATCATGTACTTGCAAACATAGAATCCGCATAAGTTGGTACCCTATTTTTGTCTCAAAATCCACTGTAGAATGAAAAGATTCATCTCGTAATAAAGATATGATATATGACATGATATAATAAAGATACACGTACATTGATGAATGTGTAAACTTACTGGTAGTCGTGACTTTATTGTAAGTGGGGCCTTACACTGACTCATATGTTCCCGAGCAATGAATTTTTCCCAAACCCTAATCCGGCCAATGAAACATTAATAGTTGGATCATTATTTAATTAGTATACATATATACAAGCTTAGTCTATACTTTAAGCATGCAAGCTAGGGATCGAAAAATTACCTTTGGAGGATGTCTATCATATCTTGGTAATCTTCTTGCGGTTTGCTCAAAAGAGTCATAGATTAACACATTGCTGTGTTTGAGATCGATGACCATCAGTATCCAGTGGTAGCTGTTCATACACATGATTCATATATATATATATATTATTAGGGTTAAGTAAAATAAAATGTGCACATACTTATTATTAACTATATATGTCTCACGCACTTAAAGTTGTATGGGAAGAGAATTTTTTCTCTATCTTTTTGGTTCACGAAGAACCTCATGAGATTCATACACGACTCATCGCTCCAAGTCACTGAAGGGTTTGGAGCCTTGAAAACAACATATGGATCAACAAACCCATCAGAATTGTCATGTTTATCTCTGAGTTGAGTCATCTGATACCTGCAAAATATCGAGTCGATCCACAAGTATGTGTGTAAGAATACTACGTACTATATACACATACTAGAGAGTTCAATGAAAACTATAAAAGAAACACTTACAAACAATAGCAGCTAAGGAGCGATTTGTCCAGTGCGTCCATATGACATAACTGGTGTAATTCCTCCATCTGGACTAAGATTAGGTCATCGCCACGGAAGTAGTGATGGTTCCGAATTCGGACAGAAATCCAATTGACATCACCGTCTTTAGAAACCTCCATGCACCATTTATTGATTGCAAACATCTGCGTACCAAGTACATGTAAGTGATTGGGGTTCATTAGACTCCTGCTCGGTGCAAAATTTCTCCTCCATTCATCAACTACTTCTGCTCGTGGAAACTCCAGTCCAGTAACAATATTTTTAATCGTGTCGTATGAGAGACCGCTGTCAATGAAAAAAATTTCAATTGAGTCCATCTCAGACAAACTACTGGTCTCTTCAGATTTCCGCTGTACTCTGCCCATGTTTGAACCATAATGATTTTGCACAACTAACGGGGACAAAGGTCTTGATGCTTCCCCGAGTTGTGGAACACCCTTTCCCATTTTCTTCTTGCTGGATTGTTGTTCTTTTGCGGACTTCATAAGAGAGCGTTCGTAATCTGATTTTCGCGGAGCCTTTCGGGCTTCACGCATCTTGATACCATGTTGGTCCACGCTTTTCCTTAACTCTTGTGGGTTTAACAAGAGGCAAGGCTTCTCCGGGTTCCTCTTCGCTTTAGCAGCGGCCTCACATTCATCTAAAAAATTTCGCACATCTTTTTTCACCGTAATTTCTAACTCCTCATCAGTCTTTTCATAAGCTAATTTCTCCTGGGCTTTTTTTCCTGATGCAGGAGCCTTCTTCTTTGGAGGTGGGGCCTTTAGTTCTGTGGCGGCGAACCGCTTCTTAGGGCCGCGCGGTGGAGGCGGCGGTGTTGGAGCCCGCGGTGGAGGTTGTGGCGTTGGAGCTCACGGTGGAGGAGATGGTTGGCCCGGTGGCGGTGTTGGAGCCCGCGGTGGAGGTTGTGGCGCTGGAGACCACAGTGGAGGAGATGGTGGAGGAGACGGTGGAGAAAAATATAATGTTCAATTTAAATTTAAAAAATTATTGGCTTTTAATAGAAAATTTATTTTCACATCATTTGGACGTTAATCTTTTGTTTATAACCTAAAAAATCATTGCCCAATTTCGTTCTACGCGACAGATGTAGTAGTTTTAGATTTTTAAATTTAGTTTTCTTTTTAAATATATCTTAAATCTTTCTAATTGAACAGAAAATTAAATATTTGATATACTTTCTTTTAAAAATTAGTATGAGATTCTTTTTGCTTTAGTTTACAGAAGAAAATGTTAAATTTTAGTATCTTCTTATATGTATTTTGATGATTCACATCTACTTCTGCACCCGCAAGCACTAGCAGCGGTTGTTGCATTTTTGTGCTTGTGATGGGACGTGACGTGTATATCCTTTAACCTTATTATATAGTACAAAATTTTGTAGCATAAATTCTTTTCTTTTTTTATAATAACGAATATAAATGTAAATAACCATTCATATTTTGTATCTTCTTATATGTATTTTGATGATTCACATCTAGAGGAGCACATAAATCAATGATCACTACTAAATATATATATAAATCCATTATCAAATAAATGAAGTCTTAATTAATTAATTATTACATAATATCTTTACAACCCACTATTAAGCGGGCACAACTGCGAACCTCTTCTTGACATATGTCCCTTGGTTATGATCATTCCTTAACCATGGAGTTTCCTCATTGTTTAACAAAATGCTTGGGTCTTTGTTCACTTTGAATGGCGGAATTCGATCATCTCTTTCATAATCACCTGACATGTCTAACTTGTCCTCAATTCCGACAATGTTTCTTTTCCCTGAAAGAACTATGTGGCGCTTTGGCTCGTTGACGATCGAGTTGTTATCATTTTTCCCTATTTTTGGTTTTGTAGACATGTCTTTCACATAGAACACCTGACTCACATCCGCGTTAAGGACAAATGGTTCATCTTTGTACCCAATATTGTTGAGGTCCACTGATGTCATCCCATACTCCTTGTCGATTGTTACCCCATTTACACCGGAACAAAGGGACTTTAAAATTAGGTGCGTAGTCTAGTTCCCATATGTCATGTATGCGGCCATAATATGTTTGTTTGTTCCCATTTGGATCCGTGGCATCCATGCGTACACCACTGTTTTGGTTGGTGCTCCTTCCGTCTTGGGCTACTATGTAAAATGTATTCCCATTGATCTCGTACCCTTTGTACGTGCTGATATGCCACGATGGTTGTCTGGCCAACAAATAAAGCTGCTCATCTATGTTATCATCACCCTGACATTATTTTCGCAACCAATCGCCGAAGGTTTGCATGTGCTGACGTGTAATCCAAGATTCACTCTTCCCGGGCCACTTGGATCGAAGGAAATCCTTATGTACCTCGATATATGGATCGACCAATGAGGAGTTCTGTAGAACTGTGTAGTGTGCTTTATCGAAGTAATCGTCTCCTGTACCGATATATGTTTTCTTCCCTAGTGTTCCCTTGCCACTAAGTCTGCCCTCGTGTCGCAATTCAGGAACGCCAATCGGGTCAAGGTCTGGAATAAAGTCCACACAAAACTCTATGACCTCCTCTGTTCCGTAGCCCTGGGCGATGCTTCCTTCAAGCCGAGAACGGTTATGAACATATTTTTTCAGGACACTCATGAACCTCTCGAATGGGAACATGGTGTGTAGGAACACAGGACCGAGAATAATGATCTCCTTGACCAGGTGAACTAGGAGGTGTGTCATGATATCAAAGAAGGATGGAGGGAACACCAACTCTCAAAGCTGCAGACATTGAACGATATCTTCTGCAAAGTAAAAGTTTCCTCGGGATTGATTGCCTTTTGTGAAATTGAATTGAGGAATGCAAATAGCTTCACGGTGGCTAGACGTACATGTGGAGGTAGAAGTCCTCTTAGAGCAACAGAAGCAATTGGGTCATAACCTGCAGTCATGGGACTTCAAGTTTTGGAACTTCTTCTCTGGCACATTAATTATTCTCTTTATATTGGAGAGAATTCAGATGGGACCTTGATGCTGTTAAGCATTCAAACATGCTTCCTTTTCTTCTCTGCTAAGAGTGTAGCTAGCAGGGCTTAAGTACTGGCGCCCGTCATCTGTCTTCTCCGGATGCAAGTTGTCTCGTTCTTTCATGCGCTGCAAGTCTTGTCGTGCTTCAAGTGAATCCTTAGGCTTTCCGTAGACACCCATGAATCCAAGCAGGTTCACACAAAGGTTCTTTGTCAGGTGCATCACGTCGATCGCATGGCGGACCTCTAGGACATGCCAGTAGGGTAGCTCCCAAATAGGACTTCTTCTTCCACATGGTGCGTGTCCCGAAGCGTCTTTGGCAACAGGTTCGCTGCCCCGTCCCTTTCCAAATACTACTTTCGTATCCTTCACCATTTCGAGTATATCATCTCCGGTTCGGTACGAGGCTTGGTTTGGTGGTCTGCCTTACCTTTAAAATGTTTGCCTTTCTTTCTTATTTGGTGGCCCATGGGAAGAAACCACGGTGCCCAACATACACGACCTTCCGACACTTTTTCAAAAATAAACTGTCAAGGTCTTCGAACAGTGTGTGGCATGCATTATATCTCTTGTTTGTCTGGCCTGAAAGATTACTTAGAGTCAGCCAATCATTGATTGTTATGAATAATAATGCTCGCAGGTCAAAGTGTTCCTGTTTGTACTCATCCCCCACACGCGTATGCCTGGTTTGCTCCATAGAAGTAGAAGTTCCTCAACTAATGGCCTCAAGTAGACATCGATGTCGTTGCCAGGTTGCTTCGGCCCTTGGATGAGCAACGACATCATAATGAACTTCCGCTTCATGCATAACCACGGAGGAAGGTTGTAGATACATAGAGTAATTGGCCAAGTGCTATGACTACTCCTTTGCTCCCCAAAAGGATTAAAACCATCAGTACTTAAAGCGAACCTCAAGTTTCTAGCCTCATCTGCAAACTCTGGAATTCTCTGTCTATCGCTCTCCATTGGGATCCATCAGCTGGGTGCCTCAGCATATTGTCTACCTTACGGTCTTCTTTATGCCACCGCAACAACTTTGCATTCTCCTTATTTCTAAACAGACGTTTCAAGCGTGGTATTATAGGAGCATACCACATAACCTAGGCAGGGATTTTCTTCCTGCTTGGACGTTCTTCACCCTCTACGTCGCCAGGATCATCTCGCCTTATCTTATACCGTGATGCTTCACATACCGGGCATGCATCCAAATTCTCGTATTCCTCCCCACGGTACAGGATGCAGTCATTAGGACATGCGTGTATCTGCTGGATTTCTAATCCCAAAGGGCAGATGACCTGTTTTGCTTCGTACGTAGTGGTGGGCAATTCATTCGCTTTCGGAAGCATCTTTTTCATTATCTTCAATAACTGCCCAAATGCCTTGTCGGATGTACCATTCTATGCCTTCCATTGCAGCAGTTCCAGTGTAGTACCCAACTTTTTTGGCCATCTTCAGCAGTGGGATATAGCAATTTCCTATGATCCTCTAGCATGCGCTCGAACTTGACCTTCTCCTTGTCACTTTCACATTCTCTTTGTGCATCACGAATGGCATCACCAAGAGCATCAACATCAGCTGCCACATCTTCTGCCGCTGCCGCATCTTCTTCACCATCTCTCCCACTGCATCATCATCAAAGGCACCGTACTGAGCAATAATATCAGCGTGGGCCAATTCTTCTTCACCTTCTTCACCATCATCCATTACAACCCCTTTCTCCATGCTTCGTCCAACAAATATAGTTTGTTACGAAACCCGACTTCAACAAATGCGTATGAAGAGTCCTTGGGCATGAATATTCCTTTAAATTCTTACAGAGGGCGCATGGGCAGCACATGAAACCATCCTGCTTATTTGTCTCAGCCACACCTAAGAAATAGTGCGCGCCAGCAATGAACTCTTTGGAGCGGCGATCGACATTATACATCCAATTGTGTGACAACATCTGCATTAAATATTACAACCATGCACTTAGCAGTTTCTCATGTTATTGCACAACACTCATGACATCACATGATTGATTAATTCAAGCAAGCTTGACTGCAACGAAGACTATCGCAGCTAGCACTAAAAAAACTAAAACTAAAATGCACTTAAGCAACATAATTAGTTCGTGTCCGATCCCAACTAAAATAGACAGATCATTCGCTTCATCAGCATGGATGGGCTGCTGCCGCTGACTCACTGTCTCATCACCTTCAGCGGCAACCTCCTGTGCAACAGAATTTCGTACGTGCTGAACGTACTCTTCCTCCCAGTACCAACCTTTACATTCGTCGGTGCCCTCCCACTGCAATTAGAACAAAGAATAAAAAATTTAAACAACATCATCAAGCAAAACCGATACGAATGACCATATTAATCAAATGCGGGTAAATAATAACCCACCTCATGGTCCGGACACTTGTAGAATATACGACCCTTGTTGATTCCCTCTTTTTTCACTCGGTACTCCTTCACAATCTTCTGCTTACACTCGCCGCAAGCAATGAGAGGAAGATCCGGCCGCAAACGCTTCGGATCCCGATGATGTGAGGCTGAGGACCCGGTCACGGTTGCCATCTACTATATCCATGCTCATTTTTTAACTATTACATGCAAATTCCTATTTTCTAAACAATTATAAATAAAAAACTCTAAATAATTGAAAAATATGATATAACATATTTATTGTCTACTCTCTATATTTATTGTTGCAAACTATTATAAATTCCACATTTTTCTAAATAATATAAACTAAAAAGACACTAAAATTCAATATTACTCGTCTTGCATCAGTATGAAATATAGAATGGATACTACATAGAAAAACTATCAAGTGATTGTGATGAACCAATTTAAACTACTCAACTCTCTATGCTTGTTCTTACAAACTATATATTTTAATTAAATTCCTCTCATATTCAAAAGACATGGTAGGTGAAAATAGTTACCTCTAAACGCAAAGAGACGATGACGGAGTCGAAGAAGATCACCAATTGACGCCGGAGACGAAGAACAATGAAGAACAAACAATAGCAACAACAAGAGCAAGCAAGAAGCCCACTGAAATTTGAATGTCTCTAGCTCGGGGGAGGAAGAAGTTGGCAGGTTATAAACCGGGGAGTTTTAGTCCCGGTTTGTATTAAAAACTGGGGCTAAAAGGTGATCATTTATCCCGGGGCAAGCCACAAACCGTGGCTAAATCTTTAGTCCCGGTCTGTGGCACCAACCGGGACTAAAGAGTGCCCTTTAGTCCCGGTTGGTAACACGGACCGGGACTAAAGGGTCTCTGCCCCGACAGCTCTGCGCAGTAGCCGTTGGGGCAGACCCTTTCACTACGGGAAAATCAATCTTCGCCGAGTGCCTGGGAGTTCGCCGAGTGCCAATTTTCGGGCACTCGGCGAAGAGCCTCTTTGCCGAGTGCCGCAAATCTGGCACTCGGCAAAGGCCAACACAAGGCAAAGCATGCTTTGCCGAGTGCCACGTGCCGACACTCGGCAAAGAGCCCCTCTTTGCCGAGTGCCAGCCATGTGGCACTCGGCAAAGCATGTGGCCCCGAATTGTGCCACGTGGGCGGTTCTTCGCCGAGTGCCACGTGGCCGGCACTCGGCAAAGAGCCCCTCTTTGCCGAGTGCCAGCCACGTGGCACTCGGCAAAGAATGTGGCCCCGAACTGTGCCACGTGGGCGGTTCTTTGCCGAGTGCCACGTGGCTGACACTCGGCAAAGGCTCTTTGCCGAGTGTCAGCCACGTGGCACTCGGCAAAGAGCTCTTTGCCTAGTGTTTTTTTCTGACACTCGGCAAAGCCAGTTTTTAAATTATATTTTGATGCAGTAAATTAATCCAAATGAAAAAGTTTTTAACTACAAAGTTGGTTAACTTATCAAGATGAACAATTTTTGTTTTGGTGATTTTTTCATTTGACAAACTTAAATAAATTCGTTCACAAATCTTATATATCTCTCCGGTAGTTTATAAAACTACAAGAGTGATATATAATGTTTATGAATAATATTAGAACCACAATGTCGGATGCACAAATAGTCAAACAACTAAAAAATAAACTTTGTAGATCTTGACAAGTTATGAAAGTTTGTAGTTGATAACTTTTTAATTTGAAGTCATCTAGTTATGCAAAACTGCGTCGAATTTGAAAATTTTAAAATTCAAATTTTTCAAAATACCTCAGATGGAGAAATGACCAAAATGAAAGTTGTAGATCTCGAAAAGTTATGAAACTTTGGTGTTGACAACTTTTTGATTTGAAATCATCTTGTCACGAAAACTACGTTTTAAATTGTAAAATTTAAAATTCAAATTTCTATAAACGACCTCGGATGGAAAAACTATCAAAATAAAAGTTGTAGATCTTGAGAAGTTAGAAAACTTTGTAGTTTACAATTTTTTGATTTGAATTCGTTTAGGGCCTCAAATAAGCAAGTTACACATGTTTAGTATATATATGGGTAATCGAAACGGAGATGGAACGTATATGAGTGTGTAGTGCAGTGGTAGAGGAGGCTCCGCGCGAATGAGAAGTCGTGAGTTCGAATCCTGCTGACTGCGTGAGAGAAAATTGCGTGAAAAATAGTAGAACTTACGATTTCGAGGGCGACAAGTGGGCGCTGCCCAGTGGGCCCCTCCTCCAATTAAATAAAAATTTTTTCCTATTTTTTCGGGGTTTTTTTATTTTTTTCTTTGCCGAGTGCCAATATGTCAGCACTCGGCGAAGCCTTCGCCGAGTGCCCGATATTTGGCACTCGGCAAAGAACCTCTTTGCCGTGAATTCTTCGCCGAGTGCCCTTCGCCGAGTGCGGCACTCGGCGAAGCCTTCGCGCGAGTGCCTTCGAAGCTTTCGCGACCAGTTCGCCGAGTGCTTCCAGCACTCGGCGAAGCCTCGTTCTCCTGTAGTGTTTAGTCCCGGTCCGTGTTACTGACCGGAACTAAAGGGTCTATTATTCCCGGGCGGCAAAAACACCGAGACTAATGGCGATTTTGAGAATCGGCCAAAGACCCTGTTCTGTACCAGTGTCACTTGGCATACCCTGTGGGCCATGACGTGAACAAGTAGAGCCATTATTAAAATTAGAAGTGTTTATAATAAATCTCATAAAAATATACTATGATAAGACTCTTATCTATATCGATCTATGGCTATATATATATATATATATATATATATATATATATATATAAATAATATCTTATACTACTGATAGAGTTTAAATGCTATATGGAAGTAGTACTATTATTTTAGAAAACACTGATACTATAAGATATACGCAATAAATCAATTTTCGACCCAAAGATTGTTGAAATTAATGCCGTGCCTATGAAAGAGATATATATAATAATAAACATGCAAAAATCTAGAGTATCTGGTGGGCAGAGTGCTTCCATATTTATGGAATATAGAAGACAAACTATGGAAAGCACGTATTGATTGCGATACAAAACTTTAGACTACAAGAGAACTAGATAGAGAAGATATAATAAGGAAATAAATGCAGGGATTCCATGCCTATACTACACAGCATCCACGTCGCCCCCGTCCCTTTCCTCGCCTCGCCTATTTATTCGCGCGCCGCGCTGGCTCGCCGCAGCCGCGCTTCCCCCGCTCCTTCCGATCGCAGTCAGTTCAGCCAGCCATACCGTAGAACACCTTCCGGCGCTAGCGCTCGAGCGCGCGGGTGGGGGCGGGCCGGAGTAGGCCGGGGGCGCCTCGCGCGCGCGATCGGTCGGGAGCTTGCTAGGGATCGATAATGGGGAAGGCGCAGTGGTTGAGCGTGGCCTTGGGCTGCGCGGCGGCGGTGACGACGTGCGCGGTGGCGACGGCCCTGGTAGCGAGGCGGGCGGTGGCGCGGTCTCGGTGGAACAGAGCCGTGGCGGTGGTTCGTGGGTTCGAGGAGGATTGCGCCACGCCCACGGAGCGGCTGCAGCGGATCGTCAACTCCCTGTCCGTCGAGATGTTCGCGGGGCTCGCGTCCGAGGGCGCCAGCAAGGTCCGCATGCTGCTCACCTGCGTCGACGCGCTCCCCGACGGGTAAGTGGGTAAAGGTCGTGCCCACGCGTGTGCTTCCCTTTGGTTCGATCGCCTTCTCCTCTCGGTCTGCTTCTGTGCAGTGTTTTCTTGGTGTTCTTGCATGGGAGGGCTCATGGCTTCATCCTAGGGTTTTAGCCAAATGAAATGAGTTTGCGATTGTTAATTTACGAAGTTTCTGCGTGCTAGGATGCAATCTTAACCTGGTTCATTGTTTATCGGCACCAATTTATCCGCATTTCTTCTTCTTATTTTATCTGTATTTTCAAAATTAAAGTCACGACCACGAGCATTACGAGCATACATTTGGTGCTTTGCTCAAAATAAAATAAAATTGGTGCATATGATGCTCACGACTGACCAGAACTCCAGAACGACACAGCAAACTTTCAAGTCGGTTGTCATGTTGCATGTTGGTTCATAACTTCATATGACACAATCGTTGTAGGACTAAGTTGTTTCTGTGAAAATTTTGAAACTTTCTATAAGATTTCTATAAAATTGATTGAAATCCCTTTTTTAAGGCAGTGAGTCACACTATATATATATAGGGACAATGTTTTTCCTCTTAAAACATTTATTAGACACGCAGCAGCATATTATTGCATTATATTATTGGCTGCATAGAATTTTCATGTTAAAGGCTACTTTTCTTTGAATTGTTGAGATATCCAATTGGGAACTTAACATAGTCTTATATGACATGATTTTTAGCATATCGAGCTTTTGTTGCTTGATTTATTTGCTGACCAGGTTCAGTTATCCATATCTACATATGTGATGGGCAGGAGTGAGGAAGGCATCTATTACTCTGTTGATCTTGGGGGGACAAGCTTTAGAGTCATGAAACTAGAGCTTGGTTCAGGATCTATGGTTATCAATAAAAAAGTTGAACATCGACCGATTCCAGAAGAATTGACCAAGGGTACAAGCGAGGTAACTATCATCATTTTATTTCATTCCTATGCAAGATGTATATTGTTTTTAATATACTAGTTTAACTCTGTGTAGGATTTATTCAATCTAATTGCCTTGGCATTAAAGAACTTTATTGAAAGAGAGGGTGGGGCCGATGAGGGAAGGGCACTTGGCTTTACATTTTCCTTCCCTGTCAGACAAGTTTCCATATCCTCAGGATCATTGATTAGGTGGACTAAGGAATTTTCAATTGAAGAGGCTGTAAGTTACAAAGTTGTTCCTTGAATTATTCTTCTTTTGTTATGGGTTGAAGTGAAGTTTCCATTCAAATAGCTGAATCTTTCTTTTACAAGAGATGATGTGTCAACTTTAGACATATCATGCTAATAATATCTTGTTGGTATAAATACATTATATATACATGCTGATAGTATCTTGCTTTGCATGCTGCTGAGAATAACTTGGCATGCAATCCTTAGACTACCAATTATTAGTAACTTTATGCAATTATACTCTATCTTTCAGTCTCGATAGATGACACAAATAGAAAAGGAGCAAGTATTGCTTGGTTCCTCTGTGATTACTTCTGAGATTATGATTTTCTTTTCTCACTAGCTTGTTTTAACATTTTTGCAATACTAGGTTGGAAAGATGTTGCTCAATGCTTGAATGAAGCCCTTGTTAGGAATGGACTGAATCTGCAAGTCACTGCATTGGTATGTTTCTAACTACTTATGTTGTGAGACTAGGTTTTCAGTCTCTGGATATATAGTGGTTTCAGGATGCTTCATGTATAATTTTTAGTGGCTAGCCCACTATACTCATTTAGCTTTGCTATTAGTCTGATTTTTTACCGCTTTAGATATTTTTTCTGTGCTAGTAAGAGGCCCTTGGCAAAATGAAATGGATATTTAAAACATTGTTGTTGCATGAGTATCTCTGTTGTATGCATGTGCTGTCTTAGTTAGCCGTTTTACCTCTTGGAATATATTCAAATATTATCTATTCTATCTAAAAATCATATTAGATAATCTTTCATGTATAAGAATTTTCTGTGTAAATATTTTCATAACAGCTGCTTAGACACATGACTATGACTTGCTTTTAAATAATAAGAGATATATATTACTACCATTTCTTATTTATCTACAGTCACATAGATACTAGTATTGGATCTAGATCTTTGCATGTTGTGCTCGGCCTCTGTAGTCCACTCTTTCAATATAGGAAGAGGAAGTAGAGAAAAGGATGCAAGCCCAAAGTCTAGGAACTCATTTCCTAGCAAAAAAGAAATGATACTAAAAATTTAAAATGGTATTTAGTTCCAGATTTTGTGAACTGCAGACATGCTCTTATAATCTTATCTTGTAATTAATGAATAAATGTGTGATTCTTGATTGAGTCTAGCAAATTTTCTTTTCAAGTTCACCGCCTAGAATTTATTATCCACTAAATTATAAATTATGTAATAATATACTCACCATGTCTTTCTTTAATTTCATTTGCTACTGCAAAATAGGTGAACAATGCTGTGGGTACATTGGCCATGGGGCACTATTATGATGAGGATACAATTGCTGCAGTGATTATAGGAGCTGGTACCAATGCTTCCTACATTGAACGCAATGCTGCTATCGCAAAATGCCGGGGTCTTCTTACTGATTCCGACCTAACGGTAATATTGTTATTTGTATTATCTGCTTTATCTATATTCCTTGATTTAATTTGCTAAATTGCAATGTGGAAATATTTATTGCAGCTTATACTATTAATTTATATGCTCTATTCATTAGGTTGTAAATGTAGAATGGGGAAGTTTCCGGTCTCCACAAATACCGTTAACTCCTTATGACATATGTTCCAGTGAAGCAGAACGCAATCACTATGACCAAGTAAGAATTTATTAAAGCTTTCCATTGTGGCATTGTTTATGAAAAACAAGCTGAAAAGGCTTGTGCCAATGTATCTGAAACTAGCACCTTGGATGCATATATAGGCTTTTGAGAAAATGATCTCTGGTGTGTATCTTGGCGAAATTGCAAGATTGGTATTCCATAGAATGGCTCAAGAATCAGATTTATTTGGTTCTTCTGTGAATTGCTTATCTACCCCTTTCATATTCAGGTACTTTTATTTTTCTAGTTATATATGTAATCTTACAAAGTTATATTTATTCCTATATGATTCTTCTTTGTTAGTAATTTCATTCTGCTGGCTGCTGCTGAAATATATAAAATCAGTGTGATATGCCTAATCTGTACAATAAATCTGATACATTGTTGTATATCTAAGCTTCGTTCCCAATATGTTCCTCTTTGCTCCATTGCCTTACTTTTGTTATGATCCTTTTGTTGTGATATTGGCTTGACATCTCTCTATTCTTTTTGTGGTGATATTTTATCTCAAGACTAATACGTACATATATAGCACAATAGAATAATTAAATATATATCTGCATTAAGAAACAGTTTTATAAGACATTTTAGTTAGCCAATTCAAGTGTTAGAAACCATCACACTAAGACTGGTTGGAAAATGTCACAACTGGTCAGTTAATGATTGGAAAATGTTCCTTATTTCTTGCAAACTGAACTTTCCATATGGTATCTTTCAAAGTTTCTACATCTATCTTTATTAACCTCAGATGCTTGTTTTCCCTACAGATTAACACCAATAGCTAATATATATGTTATGTTTGTAAATATTCAGTGAGATCGTCTATGGATTAAATGATCTAATAAAATCCCCAACGTTAATAACTAACCTGAAACTTTGAAACATGGAATATGAGGGCTGTGCGTTTTTCATGTACCTTTCTATCTAATTATTTGAAACAATACAGTACTGCTGAATAGTGTTATAACAATGTTATTTCTTGCCGTCCAGTACACCTTCTCTAGCTGCTATTCGTGAGGATGATTCCCCAGATCTTAGAGTAGTTGGTAGGGTGCTCGAAGAACATCTGAAGGTTAGTTGTCACTGCGCTGCTTGGCTCATGATGAAACAATGTTTATATATGTACTCTAATCAGAAAATCATATCATCAACTACGTACATACATCATTCTCTTTACAGATACAAGATCTTCCACTGAAGACTCGGAAACTAGTTGTTAGAGTATGTGACATTGTCACCCGAAGAGCCGCCCGTCTAGCAGCTGCTGGGATTGTTGCAATACTACAAAAAATTGGTCGTGATGGAACTCTTTGTGGCACCACCTTTGTTCGAAAGATGAGAGGTGAGCCAAAGAGATCGGTTGTTGCGATCGAAGGCGGTCTCTACCAAGGCTATTCAGTCTTCAGGGAGTATCTGAACGAAGCAGTGGATGAGATCCTGGGGGATGAGCTCGCCTCCATGGTTACTCTTAGAGTTATGGAAGAGGGTTCAGGGATTGGGGCTGCACTACTTGCAGCATCGTATTCGTCAACTAGACAAAATTCTATGTAGGCTTGACATAGGTTTAAATTATCTCCTGCTAAGGTAAAATGTGCATCTGTCCATCATCCAAATGTTGTATACCTGGTAGAAATCAGTTCTTGTATTGTTGTACATCGTCCCCTTGTTTGCTGAACAACATCGTCCTATGTAAATGCAGTGGTGAAACTGATATCCCTAGAGTGCTTAACAATGGATCATTAGAGGTGACTATCAGAGAATAATGCATGTCCATGAACTATATGAGCCCCCATCGAGGTGGTGCAAATGTTGATTGAATGAATGTTACTATATATGGAATTGCAAATGTATTTCTGTGTTAGTGCATGTATGATATGGATACATCCAGGCATCCAGCTTACATGCAAGGAGCCTCGAATATATGTACTACTTACTGATATCGAAACATAATAGTTTGTTCCAGTCCATCAGCCTCTTAAGGCCTTGTTCGCTTATCCCGAAATGAAGGCCTGGAACGATACCCGACAAGAATGGTTCACTAGTTTGTACTAATCTTGAAGAGCTGGAATTATTTCGGATCTAATCCAAAATAACTGAACGAACCCTCAATTTTTTTTAAAAAAAAATTCTGAGAACTTATTAGTACTAGATTCTTACATCAAAGGCAAATAGACCCGACCAACCCAGCTTGTACACCACCCAGCAAGCAGGCTGCCGCCACCCACCTGCCCTGGTGCCCTGTGCCAAAGCAGTTTGCTACCAAGTTGAATGTTTGTTTGTCTGTCTCCTTATTATAGTGGCTTTGGTCTCCTTATTAGTGCCTTTGTCTATGCAAAGTTAGGCCTTGTTTGGTTAGACCCTAAAGTTTAGTGTCCACTAAAGTTTAGTGACCATATTTGGTTATATAGTGACTAAAGACCACTAAAGTTTAGTTACTTTTAGCTATCTTTCATATTCTATTTGCACTAACAAACGTCAACAGGTATGCGGGTGTGGCTGTGATACCAGCCGAGTGTGAGGGCCCGGGACCTCGGTCCCTGGAGCTATTTCTTCTGTTTCCGAGGGTTCTACATTCTCTTCCACAGGCTGGACCGTCGTCGTGGCCTCTCTGGTCACGCGAGGGTCCCTGGTTGAGGGCGCTCTTCTGTTACCTGCCATTACGAACTTCGCTTCCCACGGACGACGCCAAACTGTTCGGAACACACTTGCCTTACCCCCTCTCTCGCGCAGGGGATCAGCGAAGGTGGCCAGTCGTCACAACTAACGCGAGGGTACAAAGAAGCAAGAACAGTACTGCGGTGGCTCTATTCCCCAAAACCCCACTCATTACACTGTTCATCCCCTGGTATTTACAGGGAATGCCAAGGGATACTGACCAAATTACAAAAGGGTACAAGAAAGATTCTCTTAGCGCTGTACAGCGGAAGGACAGGATCGTACAAACACAGAGAAAAACAGAAACCCTAGTTCGACTTCCTCCTGTCCACCGTCACTGGGCTCCCGCACACCTTCGCAAGAAAACATGGGTCAACTCCTCGGCTTCCTCAGTCGCGAGGCCTGTGTTCGCTTCCCGCCCACTGAGCTCATCGTCTTCGGCGAAGGTGTCCTCGCAGGAGCGCGCGAGGGTTACCTTCTGTGTTCTTCACGCCTGTATCCTGCAAGAAGCCATAAGGTTGGCGAGGGCTGAATCATTATCCGAAGGTTAGGAAAACGATCCGAGTGACTCGACAAACGCCGCAGAGGTGTGTGGGTCGCGCGAAGGTCGTCTTTGAGCCAGCCTGCGTGGCGTCACTGCCGAGGGTCCCTTCCCCCAACAGTAGCCCCTCGATGTCTTGGATGTAATGGACAATACTTAGGCCCAAGCAACGCTCTTTGATGGGAAACATGACGAGACCCTTGACAGCGACGCCCGCGGCTGCTTTTGGGCCGGGCCGTTGTATTTTTGTTTGCACTGTTGAGGTCCATCTTGTTTTTTTTGCGCCGTGGATTTCGGTTGTCGTGCCGGTTTTGCCAGGTGGTGTGGCTCGTCTCCGCGCCCCTATAAATAAGTTTGGTAGGTGGGGGGTTTGAGCTTGTGCCATCCTTTTGCTCCAGCCATCCTGCTGCTGCGTTCTGCTTGTTGCGAGGGTTTGTTTTAGTTTGTTTGCGAGGGTTGAGCTGGGCGGTCTTTGTTTGAAGTTAGAGTCAGCTAGAGAGATGGCTAGGTTGAAACAGACTGCTTGAGCTGTGTCTCCGACTGCCTTGGATGGAGGGATAACCTTCGAGTTTGGGCTTAGCCGGGTCTGTAGTTCTGACCTGGCTACTTATGTGAAGCGAGGCTGGATTGAGGATGGGAAAGCGAGGACCAGTGCTGGGGAAACCACTCTGAAGCCAGATGCTGATGAGGTTGTTGTGTTTGAGGAGTTCTTTACGGCTGGTTTGCGTTTTCCAGTTGCTTCGTTCGTGACTTCGGTCCTGTGGAGGTTTAATTTGAGGTTTCACCAACTCACTCCGTCGTGTTTTACGAAGCTTTCTGTATATGTCTGGGCGTGTCATTCCCAGGGCGTTGTTCCTCATGTCGAAGGTTTTGTCCGGACGCACCGTGTGCATATGCAGCCGCGCAAGATAGTGGATGGTGAAGGTAACACCAGTCTCGGTCAGTTTGCGGTGTACACCTTTTGCTATTGTGCTGGATCAGAGTTGCCGGTGCAAGCTCAAAAGAACAAGTGGACCAGTGGATGGCAGGAGTTCTGGTTCTACTACAAGCTTGACGGGGTAGCCGAGCTTTGCGGCGAGCTTCGACCCCTTGGCGACGTGGGTGCCGAGGCTAAGATGAGTGCCGAGGCGCACGCCGCAGTTGACTACTTAAGGGTTGTTGCGCGTTCGCAGTGTGCTCGCGACTTGGTCGAGGAGTATTGTTGTACCAAAGTGTGGCCCCTTAGCCGGAAACAAATATGGTTTTCTGTTGAGGATGACCCTAAGTACGAGGGTAGGGGTTTGAAGAAGCCTAGGTTGGAGCTGAACAAGGCTTGGGAGGCTATTTTGAAGAGGTTTCCCAGACGTGAGGATGGAGTCGAGGCTATTTACAAACGGGTTCAACAGAGAGCTGAAGATCTCGTTGGCAAGCTTTCCACGCTTGAGGTTAAAGCCATCCACAGCTTGGTGGGTAGCGGAGGTCGAGTTAACAGGATTTTTGATATTCTTGAGATCCAGTATGCTGATTGGCCCGCGCCTTCGAGTGAGGATGCGCCGAAGAAGAGGAAACGTGCTGCCGCCGAGGAGAAGGGCCTTGCCTCGCGGCCGAAGAGGGGTCGTGGTCGAGGCCGCGGTGGAGCCGGTAGCCGGGTGAAAAAGCTTGCGACGAAGGTCGCTGTGGGTTTGGGTGCTGCCGGCACTTCATCCTCTTCTCTCGTCTTATTTCGTTGCCGAGCGGCCGAGGTCTTGCGAAGGTCGGAGGGCGGGTGCCCCGCGTCGGTGGGATTGGTGCGCTGATCCAAGTTTCGGATGATGAAGAAGAAGTATCCGACAATGAAGAGAAGGAGGAGGAGAGGGACATAGAAAAAGAGGGTGACACTGAAGACGACTCGTCTGGTGATGATAGCGACTCTTCCAGCGGCGAAGATGACTCCGATGATGAGGTTTCCATCGGTGATGACCGTGGGAAGGTAGTTGTTTCATCTAGCGCAGCTGCTCGAAGTATCGATGAGATTATCCGGGACTTTGAGCCTGAGAGTCCCCCGCGAGGGTTGATTCCTGAGTTCGTGGGGTCGCATTTCTGGGTTAATGGGTTCGAGGTAGCCGGTGACCTTGAGTCGGAGCGAGTTCCTGGGAAGAGACCATATGGCGAAGCCAGCCGATCAAGCCTTCCTTATTTTGCTAAGAAGATCGGTGTTTCGGACCCTAAGACAAAGCTTTTCACTAGTCCGGACCTTCGGGAGTGCCACCTGCAATGTGCTCCAGAGGAAAGGCGTTTTCTTGGCCGGGTGTTTGGTCGGATCTGTGTGCCAGAGGCGGAGCTTCGACTGGCCAACCAGCCTTTGGACGACCTTCATGATGACATAGATGTCAAGCTGGCTGAACTAATGCTCCTAAACCGCTCGGCTCGCCGGAGGGCGAGTTATAACCTTAACTATTTGAATGTTCGGTTGGCCGAGGTCGAGAAAGATAATAAGGACCTTCAGCAAAGTTTGGAAAATAAAGAGATTGAGCTCAAAGCTGCTCTGGAGAAAAATAAGAAATCCCGAGAGGAGGCTGTGGAGTTAGCGAAGCGGAACGTAGATCTAATTGCGGCGAACAAGGAGAAAGATAAGGCGTTGATGTCTGCAGAGGATCGGATTACCGATTTGAAGGGGTCGTGGCGAGCCAGTATGGAGAAAATTAAGAGTAAGCTCGATGGTTGCTTAACTGAAGCCGGTGGCTCGGCCGCGGAACCACTTCCTGTTGATGCTGGTGCGGAGGTTTCGGCCGATTGGCTCTGCGGGGAGCTTGATGTTTTTAGTTCGTTGGTTGAGAACACGACTGACTTCGGCGGTTATGCCGGAGCTTTGGCTATGTCTAGCACCCTTCGACAAGCTGATTGTGACCATCTCCGCAAAATTAAGCGGCCGAACCATGTTTTCCCTACAGTTGACGAAGTTCGAGCCTTGAAGATCGACGACGCAGATGTTCGTAATTGCGCAATGCGTTTTTTGTGAAGGTTCTGGATAGCTGGCGGAGGTCGAGCCCTGGCTTTCGAAGAGGCCGCCGAAGCTACTCGTCAGGTGTCCATTGCATGAGATGTCTGGTTCAGGTTTTAATCCATGGATGAAAATGTTGATATTTAGTCCTGTGTTCTGTTCTGCAGGCTCGGAAGGACGCGCTGCCATCGCCGACTGCGACCGAAGACATTGCGGGTTGCTCGAAGTTTTCCCCTGCGCACAATTCCGCGGAAGTTCCACCAGTCGAGGTCGCACCCTCGGCTGAGGAGGCTCCGGTCACTGGGGAGGCCGACGTGGAAAAGGCGGCAACGGACGAAGCGCGTGCTGCTGAACCTTCTGTGACTTTGGAGAGTTTGGATGCTGCGACCGGCGAGGACTTGGGTGCTTCAGCTGGCGAAGCTAGGGTGGAGGAGCATGTGGATGATGAGCAGGTGTGAAAACTTGGGATAGTTTTAACATGAAGGTCATTTTGTAATATGTTGGGTGTTGGGGATGACTAGGTGACACTAAGACACTTTTTTAATGCTGTGAAAAATGCAGGATCCTGATGGAACCGTGCTAGAAGTATTTGATGTGATACCTCTGACGCTAAATTATCAAGATATTTTTATAACAGGTGAATCATGGGCTCGAGCTAAGTTTAAGCATCATTCGCTATCTTTTGAGCGTTTTTGGTGGTCGAAGGTGCGAAGGTACGATTTGAAGAATAGTCGATCGAGCCGCTTTTGGCGTGATGCGGATTATACTGATCGACAGGCTACGAGAGAGTTGTTTGGTTCTTCTTCTTCCTCGCAGCCTGTTTTTGATGATGATATCGATGAAAAAACAGCTTTGGATTTCCTGTTTGGTCATAGCAACCTCGAGCTGGGTCCGGATGGTTCCCTTGTGATTCCGAAGGAGGAACCTTCGGAAGTTGGTGATGTGGGTCGGAGATATATGTATAGGGCGAGGGTTTTGCCCGGTGAACTGCCGATTGTTCCCGCGGCTCCTTTGTTATGGGGCCCCGTGGTTCCTGTTGGACTAGGATTTGAGGAAGAGGGTTACAATGGTTTTGACGATTTAATGTTGATTGAGGACTATGACGGTTCCTTGTAATTTTATATAATTTTATTGATTGTGAGACGTTGTGAAGTTGTTTTGTATGTAAATGGGGGGAATTGTATGATTGTTTGGTGCAAACACGATTGATTTTTGTAATTTTTATAGTGGATGCTTGGTCCTTGCTGAATATTGGCGAGGGCCGTTAGCTGTTTGGTTTTGCATTGTTGGTTGCGTATGATGTTTAGTAAAACAGCGACGCCCCCCTTTCTTTTTGGCGAGGCTCGTTTTTGGTTGAAGAGAGATGTTTTAGTAAAACAGCGACGCCCCCCTTTCTTTTTAGCGAGGCTCGCTTTTCGTTGAATAGAGATGTTTTAGTAAAACAGCGACGCCCCCTTTCTTTTTAGCGAGGCTCGCTTTTCGTTGAATAGAGATGTTTTAGCAAAACAGCGATGCCCCCCTCTCTTTTTAGCGAGGCTCGCTTTTCGTTGAATAGAGATATTTTAGTAAAACAGCAACGCCCCCCTTTCTTTTTAGCGAGGCTCGCTTTTCGTTAAATAGAGATGTTTAGTAAAACAGCGACGTCCCCTTCTTTTTAGCGAGGCTCGCTTTTCGTTAAATAGAGATGTTTAGTGAAAACAGCGTGTTTTGCGAGGTTGCTCTACTTTTTTACTTCGCGCCTCCCCTTGTCTTGGGTGGAGGTGAAGTTTGCTTTGCGAGCCCCTGGCGTGTTTCGCGAGGGTGCTCGATTTTTTGTATTTCGCGCCTCCCCTTGTCTTAGGTGGAGGTGAAGTTTGCTTTGTGAGCCCCTGGCGTGTTTTGCGAGGGTGCTCGACTTTTTGGACTTCGCGCCTCCCCTCGTCTTAGGTGGAGGTGAAGTTTGCTTTGCGAGCCCCTGGCGTGTTTTGCGAGGGTGCTCGACTTTTTGGATTTCGCGCCTCCCCTTGTCTTAGGTGGAGGTGAAGTTTGCTTTGCGAGCCCCTAGCGTGTTTTGCGAGGGTGCTCGACTTTTTGGACTTCGCGCCTCCCCTTGTCTTAGGTGGAGGTGAAGTTTGCTTTGCGAGCCCCTGGCGTGTTTTGCGAGGGTGCTCGACTTTTTCCAAGTTTGTTTCGAAAAGGTTTCGAAAAGGTTTATAAACAGATCTGATTAACTAGTGATGTAGAGAAAGAGGCAAGCTAAAATGATTAGATCCCATTTTCCTGTGAAACTAGATGTTCAACATGCATCGCAAAATGTACTACTTATGTTTCTACACTAACTACTCAAACAAGGGAATATAGAAAAGGAACCAAATGTGCCATTTATCTAGACTGCATAATTTTCATCCAATACAACTAATATGTGTTTTGCAAAAGACAGACACATGGTGACTCAGCCCAACAAGAAAAGATGCAATCTGGACTGTGGGTCAACGATCAGATAGCTCAGGACTTGGTTCTATGGAAAAATGAGAAAGATTCATTTATCAAATCTATCAGGTCATGATTGACTGGAGATCATGCATCGGTATGCAAGTTTCAATCAATACTCAGATATACAGTTACAACCCAGAGAGACAAGTCATGACTCCTGGTGTTTACGTTGTAACAGTAGATTCGAAAATTTAAACAACAACCTACCTGTTCTAGTACAGTAAAGAGCTTCTTAGACTTGTCTGGCAGATCACTTAGGCGAATAGCTGCAATATCTAGTCCAGCCCTCCCATCAAGAGGCAAGTCTGCATTCTCATCATCGGCTTTTTTCGATGTTGGTTAACAAAAGTAACAATTTGGAGTTTTCCTTTTTTCGGGGGTTCTAGCCTGTATTAAAGATTTGGATATTGCCTCGTTAAAAAACCTTACGCCCCTTCGTAAGGAAAAAAAGTGCAGCTCCTCTGTTTTTGTTACAAACATGGAATTGAAAAAAAAGAGAAGGGAGAAAACAAATTACATGTTGCGAGAGCTCACTAAGGCCTCGCTATGGATAATATTTGCGAAGGTCGTCAACATTCCAGGTGTGAGACAGATTGTTTCCTTTGTTGTTAGCGA
The DNA here is from genome assembly GCA_009763385.1 of Coix lacryma-jobi var. lacryma-jobi. Taxonomy (NCBI): domain Eukaryota; kingdom Viridiplantae; phylum Streptophyta; class Magnoliopsida; order Poales; family Poaceae; genus Coix; species Coix lacryma-jobi. Next base: position 37,147,029 of record CM019826.1, read on the forward strand.
GGTGATATGACCCGGGACGATTACATTCTACTATTACGTAAGGTCCCGTCCATTTTGGCTGAAATTTTCCCGCCATGTTGGCGTTTTGCTTGCGGATGAGGATGAGGTCACCCTTCTTCAATTCTTTGATTCTTACCTTTTTGTCTCTCTATTTTTTGGTTTCTTCCTGATATTTGCGAAGGTTGTGTACTGCGTTGCATCTTGTTTCCTCTAGTAAGTCCTTATCGAGAAGCTGGTTTTGTTCATCTGATTCGAGGGTTGTTTTGAGAGAAACATGCTTTAATTCTTCTCGTACCACAACTTCTTCCCCAAACAGGAGCTTGAAAGGTGTGAATTTGGTGGCTCTGCATTCCGAGGTGTTGTGGGACCAGGTGACCGAGGTTAGCTCTTCCGCCCACTTTCTCTTGGGCCTGCCTTGCAATTTTTTGGATATGGCTTGGAAAATTGTTGCGTTGGCTCTTTCAACTAAGCCATTGGATTGAGGGTGCCGGACTGATGCAAAGCACAAGACTATTCCAATTTGTGCGCAGAATTCTTTGAAGATCTCGCTGTCAAACTGAGTGTCGTTGTCAACAGTTAAGTGTTTGGGGACTCCAAACCGACAAACTAACTGCTGCCAGAAAAACTTTTTTACGGCTATGGAGGTGATCGAAGCGAGCGGTCTAGTTTCAATCCACTTCGTGAAGTATTCCACCTAACCACTGCATAGCGAAGGTTTCCTGGAGCTGTTGGTAGTGGACCGACGAGGTCCATTGCCCATCTTTGCAAGGGCCATGTTGGACATATCAAAGTTGTTGGAGCTCCTGGAGCGTTTTGCGTTTTTGCCGTTAGTTGGCAACCCTCACAACGTTTGAGGATGTCTTCTGCATCTCGTAGTGCTGTTGGCCAGTAGAAACCTTGACGGAAAGCTTTCCCAACTAGCGCCCTTGGGCCGTTGTGTGAACCGCAAATACCTTCGTGGATGAGCTTGAGAATGTCATTTCCTTCAATCTGTGACACACATTTCAGCCATGGCGAGGTTACCGAGGCTTTGACCAGAATGTTGTCCACTATTTTGTACCCTCGAGCTCTTTGTTTTAGTCTGTTTTCTTCCTCTTTGGACTCGGGTTCATGCAACCCGTTGATATAGGCCATGATGGGTGCTCTCCAGTCTTCGTTCTGGATTGCTACCTCGTGAAACACGTCAGGCGACAGCTGTAGTTGTTGTGCTGCTGCTTTAGCTAGGCTGTCTGTCTCGTTGTTTTCTGACCTCGGTATTGCTTTCACCGTTATGCCGAGGAAGAAAGATACTAACCTTCGAACATATTGAAAGTATTTTTGTAGCTCTGGATCTTTTGCTTTGTAATTTTTCTCAATGTGTCCCGCGATGACTTGGGAGTCTGTATTAATGACCGCCCTTCGGACTGATAATGATCGAAGCCTTGAGAGTGCTAGTATCACAGCTTCGTATTCTGCGGAATTGTTTGTGCACTTGAAGTCGAGTCTTTTTGCGTATCTTAGCTTCGACCCAGATGGCGAAACTAGGATAGCCGAGGCTCCTGCTCTGGCTGCTCCCCAAGCTCCATCGACATACACTGTCCAAAACGGCTCTGATTGGGCTCCGTCAGTGCGAGGGTCTGGGGTCCATTCAACTATGAAATCTGCTAGTGCCTGCGATTTGATCGCAGTTCTTCCCACGAAGGTTATTGTGTAGCTGTTGAGTTCAACTGCCCATTTTGCTATTCTACCGACAGCCTCATTGTTCTTGAAGATGTTCTCGAGGGGGTATGCTGAAGGTACAGGGATTTCGTGTGCCTGGAAGTAGTGTTTTAGCTTTCTTGACGCCATGACCACGACGTATGCTATCTTCTCGAGCTCTGAGTAGTTTCGTTTGGGACCCTCGAGAGTTTCTGATACATAGTAGATTGGGGTTTGCCTGGTTTTGTTGTTCTCGTGCAACTCTTTAATCAGAACTATGCTTGCTGCGTGAGGCGAGGCTGCGACATACAACAGTAGCAAGTCTCCTTTGGTCGGGCTTGATAAGACGGTCAAGTTGGTGACATACTTTTTCAAATCCTTGAAGGCTTTCTGCTGCCGAGGTCCCCAATTGAATGGAGTTGTGCTTCTCAATGTTTCGAAGAAATGTAACCCTCGCTCGGCTGACTTGGAGATGAATCTGTTGAGTGCCGCTAAGCGGCCTGACAAACGCTGAGCTGCTTTTTTGGTTGTCGGGGGTTCCATGCTGATGATGGCGTCGATTTTCTCGGGGTTGGCTTCAATTCCCCTTGCAGAGACGATGCAACCTAGCAATTTTCCTTCGCTTACCCCGAAAACGCATTTATCGGGGTTTAGTTTTAATCTGGCAGACCGAAGGTTGTTGAACACTCTCGCCAAGTCTGATACGTGGTTTTCTTTTTGCTCGCTTTGCACGATCAAATCATCTACGTAGGCAGAGATAGCATGTTCATCCTTGAACACTTCAGATGTCATGCGAGCGAAGGTTGATCCTGCGTTTCTCAAGCCTTCAGCCATTCTTCGAAAGCAAAAAGTGCCCGAAGCTGTAATGAAGCTTGTTTTTTCCTCATCTTCTTCATTCATCCAGATCTAGTGGTATCCCGAGAAGCAATCGAGGAGTGAAAGCATTTGGCAACCAGCTGCTCTGTCGACCAAGGTGCTTATGTTTGACAGGGGAAAGTCATCCTTCGGACAGGCTTTGTTCAGGCACGTGAAATCTACACACATTATCCATTTCTTGTTTTTTTGTACTAGGACCACGTTTGAGAGCCATGTTGGGTATTTGACTGGACGGATGACACCTGCATCCAAAAGTCTTTTTACCTCTGCCTTTGCTGCCTCTTTCCTTTCTTCTGACATTTTGCGAAGCTTTTGCTTGACTGGGCGATAAATGTTTAGGTTGTGCTCTATCAAATTTCTGTTTACCCCTTTTAGGTCCTCTGCAGACCAAGCGAAGGTGTCGGAGTTTTCCTTGAGGAAACAGACGAGGTTGTTTTCTGATTGGTGGTCTAAGTTGGCTGAGATTAACACTTTTCTTTCACAATTGCCTTCAAAGAGTTGGAATTGTTTCTTTTTCTTCTTGGGTGATGCTTTCACTTGGTCGGTGCATACCTCACCTTCGGTGTTGAGGTTTGTTGTTCGAGGCTTTGACAAATTGTGGACATTGCGTTGCCCCGGTGCTACTGTTCCCTCAGCTGCCCTTGCAATGTCTTGATCTCCATATACTGCAACGACCCCCTTCGGAGCAGGGAGCTTCATGCAGAGGTATGCAGGATGGATGACAACATTGAATGAATTGGTGACCCCTCGGCCGAATATTGCATTGTAAGGATAGAACATATCAACCACGTCGAAGGTTATGTGCTCGATTCTGCAGTTCACCTGGTCGCCGAAGGTCACGGGCAGAGATATTTTTCCGACAGCTCTTACTTGTTGACCACCGAAACCGTATAGCGGGTTGTCAGCGGGTTGCAAGAGGTTTCTGTCAAGTTTCATGCTGTCGAAGGTTGTGGCGAACAGGATGTCTGCAGAGCTTCCTGTATCGACTAGAATTTTGGTGACTGTCCACCCTGCTAGATTAGTTTCGATCACCATTGCGTTAGTGTGAGGGTAATCCCTTAACCTCATGTCGCTAGAATCGAAGGTTATTGGGATGTGCGACCATCGACCAAACTTGTGCGGCCCTTCGATGGCTACATGGTGTACTCTTCTGGCGTGTTCTTTTCTTTGCCTCTTGTTGCCATGATCTTCGTTGGAGCCTCCGGTGATGGCCAGTATAACACCGAAGGTTGATGTTGGGTTGTTGATTGTTGTTTGGGCTTGGGCTTCGGATTTGATAGGTTGGGGGCTGGCAACGCTGGTATTGGTGGTGGTGGGGGTAGAGTATTGTTCACTTGTTGGTTGGTTTTGGGTTGGGTTTGAGGGGTTGTTGGGAAAGTGACGGTATATGGTGCATTTTGGCGTTGGGGGATGGTGGTTGGCTAATAGGAGGCTTGGTTGTAATGAGGGTGGTGTGCGTAGAAAGGTTGGTGCAAAGGTAGGCCGTAGTTTATGGGGGTGTAGTGGTATGGAGGATTGGGTAGGTTGAAGTTTGGTTTTCTGGTGTGGTAGATGGTTCGGTTTTCTGCCGAAGCGGCTCTTTTGGATTCCTGGTACTCTTTTTCCTTGGCGAAACATTCGCATTGTTTGGTGGTGTGCCCCTTCCCTGGACCACAAAAATGGCAATACATTTTGACAGGATCTTTTTGTTGGTTTCGTTGGTCCGGTGGTGGTGGGAATCCTTGTGGATTTTGGTTGCCCAAGGGTTGAACACCCCTTCTTTGGTCTTCAAAGGGACCTGCCTTGTTGATTGTGCCAATGTTGATTTGTTCTTGGCGAGGGTTGTTTTCTCTCGCTTGAGGCCTCGGTTGCGGTTTCAGCTGCGACCTTCGAGCGTCAGACTTTGCCCTGAAGTCCATGTCCGCTCTACAGTATCTTTCCATTGTATCATGAAGCTCTTCGATTGTGTTTGTTGGTTTCCTGGCAAACTTTGAAGAACATGGGCCTGGACGCAGGCCGCTGACTGCAGCGAGGATCACGGCCTCGTCGGATATCCCCGGAGTTCTCGCTCTAATCTGGATGAACCTTCGCCAGTAGTCTTGTAGCGGTTCACGCTCTTCTTGTTTGCAGTTGAACAGCTCAATGGGTTTTGATGGGGCTGCTGTGATGCCCTTGAAGTTTGTGCAGAGTCGGTCTCTGAGATTGGCCCAGGAATCCACAGTTCCAGGGCGAAGGTTGTTGTACCAAGTTTGCGCAATGTCACGAAGGATGATTACGAAAGACTTCGCCATTGTTGATTCATCTCCTCCTGCTGCAGCGACTGTCGCTTCATAGCTCATTATGAATTGGCGAGGATCAGTGAGGCCAACATAATGGGGCAGATTTTGTGGATTGTAGCATGGTGGCCAGGGTTGGGTCTGCAAAATCTGGTAAAGTGGTGATTTTGGGTCATATGGCATTTGGTGTTGTTTGGCTCTCCGTTGGTTGCAAAGGTTTGGCTCTCTTTCATCTGGGTGGAGTTGGCGAAAGTTTGGTTGTCTGATAGGGTATGGGTTGTCTGGGTAAATTGGTGGTGGAGGGGGTGGTGGAGGGTGACGGGGGTTGCCCTGTCCCTGCCCGACATTCTCCTCTTGGAGTGGCAGCATTTGCCTGTCATTCCAGTCCTCGGCTTCGGCCTCAGCTGCTGCGAGGGACTCCTCCATTCGGCGAAGCTGCTCTCTTGCTTCATCTGCCTTTTTCCTGATAAGACGCAGCCGGTTGTGCCTTTCAAGCTGGTCCAGACGTCTCTTCTTCTCCTGCAGCTCAGCTTGAAGTCTCTCTAAAGCCTCGAGGCCCGACACCTCCTCATCTCCTTCCCCTTCTCCTCCGGAGGTATTTTTGACGGTCCTTAATGTCAATATTATACCATCAACTATTGCATGAAATGACACTAAATGAATCACAAAGCATAGTTGTAGGTTTTGAAACTAACAAGTTCCACGAGTTTTGGTGCTCTCACTTGTTTTGCAGGATTATCAATATTTCACCATATAAAAGTATCTCAAGTGATGAAACAGAGCACAGCACCATTGCGAAGATCCTCGTCGAGACGATCGAAACAGACAAGATATGGTTTGCTACATTGGGAGTCCCGACGAGAGAGTCCTTGATGGATACGACTTGGAAGATTCTAGAACATTCCAGAAGACAAGAGAAGGCGACCCATGGAAGGCGGGGCCCACCTGTCATAGGGGCAGACCGACCGGTCTCCTCTATGGACCGACCGGTCGGGTGTTGGGCCCACTTTCGTCCCCCTTCGTGTGACGCACTCCAACCGACCTCTCCAACACGTTTTGGCACATTTAGGCCCAAGTGCATATGACGAAGGATTTAGTCCCACATCGCTTGCCCAAGGTGGAGGGGAGGCCAGGAGCCCCTATATAATAAACCCAGGACCCCCCCTGAGGCATCATCATCATCATCTGGGAGTCTTTGCAGAGGCGTCCCTCGAAGGACAACCTCTCCTCCCTAGAGAATTAGGTTTAGATTTTCCAATGTAATAGCTTAGCTTTAGTCGGGAGTTAGGGAGAGTGGAGCTGCGCTCCGGTTCCGGAGGAGTCTTCAGAGTTTTGGTATGTCTTGTATCTTTTCTTTGTAAGACTTATGCTTTAATATATTTATCTTCTCTATTTACTTTACTTTATGCTTTAGTATATGATTAGTATAGTTGTTATATCTTGGCATGGGATCTTCGCTCGTATTGAGTGCTCTAGTTATGCTAGCTAATTAGAGTAGCAATCAATAGATTAGACATGGTGTTTAGTCTATATGTTACCTGAGGTTGCGCTCAATCCCGCGGAATAGTTGTGGTAGCCCCAGGGGTGACAGCTCTGTTAGGCCTTCGTAGTCCACCACGTTCGGATTGATGTTTCGTAGAGCTTTTGGCAGCCTTCCCCCTGACTACTTTCTTCCCAGTCTTTTTCGAGAGTCAGAAAGGTACAGTTGCTCCAAAGTGCTAATGTTTATAACTGCTATATCTTTTCATCATTGTTACCTTAGACCCAAGTAATAGAGAAGAACATAGGAACCTTGATCTTTCCCGTTGTCCTCCCACTATAGTTATCTTTACATTTATCATTGAATTCTCTTTGATGTACTTCCATTATAAATCATATATCAATCACTCCCGCTTTAGTCTAGTTAGTACTCTGAGTTAGTAGATGCATGATAGTGACTTATCAGATTCTTGACCCTAGCTTCCTTGTGGTAAATATAAATAACGATCCTGGAATACTCCCGGTAAAAATGCTACAATGGTGTTCTGTGCGTGTAACACCCACACCTAAAATTTTCTCCAAAGCCAAATAGATGAAAATGCTTTAATTATGAATTTGTGAGCATTTAACCTAGGGGTTAAATAATTTTTGTGTTGAATTAAAATAAGAGTGGCAACATGCTTTTGCATTCATGCTGATGCACTGGATTTATTTTGGGTGTCTGGTTTTTGCCAAAATTTGATTTGAATTCAAACTCTTTTGAAAATGATTTGAAATGGTTGTAGATAAAATGAAAAAAGCTTTTATTTTCTTCTCTCTCTCCCTCTCCCTCCCTTTCCGGCCCAGGCGGCCTGGCGGCCCAACCGCCGGCGCGCCCTCCCCTCCCCTTCCCTTTCCTCCCCGCTGGCCGCTCCTCCTCCCCATTCTCCTCGCCGCGCGCCCATTGGCCGGCCCGCTGGCGCCCGCGCCTGCGCAAACCGCCGCGCGCTTCCTTCCTCCCTTTCTCCCTCTCTTCGCAGCGCTCCGAGCAGCAACCGCCCGCCGCTCCCCGAGCTTCGCCGCCATAGACGAGCACTTCCGTCGTCGTCCGGCCGTGCCCGCCCTCTCCGACTTCGTTCAAGGCCTCGCTGAGCTCTGCGTCGCGGTAAACGGCGCCGCCGAACCACCTTTCTCTCTCTCTTTCGCCTGATTTTGGCCCTAACCGCCGTCGTGTGCTCGCAGCTCCGACGCCGGCGTTCGGATCCCCGCCGCCCCTCGCCGTGCGCCATCACCCGAGCCTCCTCGCCGCCTTTTAGCCGCGGTGAGAACCCCCTTGAGCTCCGCTCTCTCTCCCTTCTCTTGTTTGTCTCGGGGCGCCTCCTTCGGCCGGGTCCGCAAGCGCCCGCGCGCCATCCATGGCGGGTGCGCGCACGCCGTCGCGCCACCCCGCGACGTCGCGGCCAGAGCCCGCGCGCGGCGCGCCGTCGGCCTGCCCGTGTGCGCACTTCCCCTGGATCTAATCCGTGCCGTCCGCGATCGATCCGACGGCCGTGAGTGACCCGTACCCCTTCGGGGTTAGTTTTGCATAAGAGCCCCTGGGTTTTGCGGGAATCAACCCGCGCTCCCCTCCCTACTGTTGCCTGAGTCTTTGCAAACTCCCATCCAGGCCCCTGCGTTTCTTTGGAATTGAGGCGCAGTCCAGCTGGCTGCGGCTTTTGTTTAAAATTCAATTTAAATTTTGATTTAAATTCAAATGGATTTCAGTCTATTTACAGAAATGCCACTACACTGTTTTGCTTATAAAATCCACGTTTTAGCTCCGATTTGATCCGTTCAAATTGCGTTAGCTTCGTAATTTAGTGCTCTACCCGTTTATACCCCTGTTAGCCTGTTTTGGACAGTTTAGCTTTAGGGTCCAAGTTAATCTTGTTTAGGGCTTTATATATACCGTTTCGATCGTAACTTTCACGCGTAACTCCGTTTTCGATGAACCAAAACTTGTTGTGATCGTAGAAGATGCGTACTTCAGTTTTATCAAAGTTTTATTTCAGTTTATTACTGTTTGGTGTATTGTTCTAATAATAGCCTTGTTTGCATCGTGTATGTTTGCACCTGGAATGCGTGGTGATGTTTTGTGATCGAGTAGACGGTGAGTCGGTGTGGTGCGATCAGGACCCCTCTTTCTTCGACCAGCAGGAAGATCAACCTTTCGACAACCAAGGCAAGTTAGCATGGGACCTCCTTGTTTACCTATACATTTTACTTTAATCACTCATTTATGCATGTGTCCAATTGAGCAACCTTAAAAACCCACTTAGCTTTGTTATCTGTGATGTTCTTGTTTCCGTGGGATATGTGCATATGGGTAGAATGCTAGTGCTAACTGACTTATAACTGATCCAGTCCAATGATAATTTTGTTCTCATGATTTATGTTGTTAAACGGTTAATAAAACTTGCTGTTAGCAAAAGCTGGGATTGACAGTGCTACCATGAGTGCTATATGGCTCTGGTTTTAGCTCAGTACACTGGACCTTTTCTAACTTGTTAGCGGTAACCCGGAGGGCGCAAGAGGGGCTTGCCTCTACGGATGTAGGGCTGCTCCTGTTCCTATGAGTATAGCTGCGATGGCCTTGTGCCATAGGAAAGGGGGGTTTGCTATGTCTGATTGCCAAGGAAACCTCGCGGCCCTAACCTGTTAGACGAACCAGCGAAAGGCTTCATAGTGTGCCCTGCCGATCTACCTCGGAAGTGGATCAAGAGGTTGGCCGCCTCGGGCACAAGGGTAACACGGCTTGTGGGTAAAGATGCACAACCTCTGCAGAGTGTAAAACTGTTATAACAGCCGTGCTCACGGTCACGAGCGGCCCGGGAAACTAGCAGAACTATAATACTTGTATAACTGTTACTTTATATTGTTGGTACTTTATGATGTTATATTTATCTTTGTTGGACAAATGGATCATGGGTTAAGGGTTAAGCACCATATTCGTTTACCTTAATGCTAAAACTTTGCCAACTTAAAAGCTAACTGCAGTCAGACAGTGTCAGCCTTTTGAGCCTCATGAACCCTGTGTTAGCTTGCTAAGTACGTGGAGTACTTACGCTTGTTGTTTATCTTCTTTTTGGGCAAAATCCCGGATGGGTAACAGATGAAGGTGCAGTTGGCGACTTCCCAGAGGACTTCTAGGCTAGCTGTTTCCCCCAGTCAGCGTTCCCTGTGGAGTAGATCTTGTTAGCAGTTCAGTTATCTTTTGTTTCGCTTGATGTAAGACTTGTGTTGATACTATCGTTATGTAATAAACAATGTGATGATGCCACCTTCTTGTAATTTGTCTAACTTATGTGTGTGATTATTTCCTGGGCACACATGAGTGTTCCGCCACAATTTTATCCTTAAAATTGGGGTGTGACAAATTGGTATCAAAGCTTTGTTGACTGTAGGACGCGAGCCTAGCTAGGAAATGGCCGTTCTAACACCTTTTTGTTACCTGTTCATGCTTATTTTATTATCTTGTTACTTTATTAAAATTTGCATGCTTCTTATTCTTATTCTATTGAGTAAAACTAATTGTTTCCGCTTATCTTATCTCAATTTATAACGTCAGGATGCCTCGCATGAACACCCGCGCGTATCGTGCCCTTTTCACCGCCAGCACCAGCCAGCCTGCTCCCCCTGTGGTCCACATCCCCGACAGTGACGGTTCCTCTAGCTCCTCCAACACCGCCTTCATCGTGGAGGATGAAGAGTTGACCTCTACCCCGACTGTCTCTGAGGAGCTAGCAGCGCCACCACCGCCCCCTGCAGCAGTTCCTGAGTCTCCAGCTCCGGAGGTGCCAGCTCCTGAGGCGCCAGCGCCTGAGGTCCCTGCTCCAGAGGCACCCGCTCCTGTGGCGCCTGCCGCTCCACCAGTCGTGGAGGCCCCGCCGCTCCAGCAGTCCCAGCATGCCAGCACCTGCCGCTCCAGCAGCTCCTGCAGCCGGCCTTCGTGCCAGTGTACCCGGTGGTGCACTCTCCCCGCTTCGTCTGCTTCAGCACCAACACCCCCTGCCTCCCCAGTAGTGCAGGTGGTGGATGAAGACCTTGGATGGACTCGTCGCTTCATGTTCAAGAAGCCCGACGAGACAGCATACTACCATAGTATGCTGGTTCGTCTGCTGAATGAGTACTACCCAGAGTTGGAGGCCAAGCTCCAGTATCATTGTGGCGAGTACACTCATCCGTTGGAGGCCACTACTGGAAGTCCGACCTGATGGTTACAGGTTGGAATGATGTGGATCAGGCCCATGTCATAGAGTCGGCTCACAGGACTACCACCAAGCGTGGTGAAGCTCTCGCCAGCATGGAGGACGCAGCACAGGATGCTTTCTTGCATTACCGTGGTCTGCGCTTCCAGTCTATGAGGACTGACCGCTACCGCTATCTGCCCCACAGTGACATGGTGGGCTCGTGGCAAGCTCTGCTTCCTCCTGTGGAGTACCCGGTTCTGGTCTCTACCGCCCCCAGCATGCCTATGAAGTGCAAAGGAAGGCTGACAAGGTGCAGGATGACCTGCGCGCTTCTCAGAAAGTGATGAGGCGTCTGGAGCGTGAAGTGGATCATCTCCGCGGTGAGCTGGGTCTTCCAGCTGTTTACAAGAAGAAGTACAGAGCCAACGATGCCCCCGTGGAGCCCAGTAGTTTGCCTACCATGTTCAGTTATCTCGTTAGACACGTTGTTTAAGTTTCAGTTTGTGTCTGGTGAACTTTTAGTGGATGTGTTGTTTATGTTTGTGAACTATGTTTGGATGGATCTTTGTTTGTGTGTGGTGAAGTACAAGTTATGTTGTGCTTCTCCAAGTTAAACACCTTCATGTGATGTATAAAGTTGCTTATCTCCTATGCCTGTGTTGCTGTTTTCTGGAGCACCCTGTGGTTATATCTGTATATCTCTTAATCCGTGATCCCAAAAATTATGAAATTTTTGTGGAAGTATCTAGACTGATGTATCTTTCAAACAAATCTGGAACCAAGTCTTTATCTGTTCGGATCTAGGAGATATGCCTGTTTAAAGTTGATGTTTCTGCGCAGTCTGTCACCTAGAACAGGTTCTGTTCAATGCTGTTTTCGACCCGAATCTGGTCGAATCTGAAAGTGTTCTATATGAAAGTTGTAGTTGGTTTCTTAAGCTTTCCAACGATGTCTGGGTCATCCCTGTTGGATTCCTGTAGCTTGAGTTATGCCCGTTTTAGTGTGCTGCTGTTGACAAGGATGTGCACAGAAATTTTCAGCAATGTTTATTTATGTTCATATATACATTCTTTGTTGGATATAAAGGTCTAACTCTTGCGCATTTGTTGGTAAGCAGATGGCAGCAAGGGGTGGACGCGGAAGAGGCCGTGGCCGTGGGCGTGGTGTTCCTATGGACCCGCCACCGCCACCGCCGCCAGTGACCATCGAACAGCTGATGGCCACGCAGAATCAGCTTATGCACGCCATGATGAACCACCTGGATCAGGCGCCCGCTGCAGCACCTCAACCTCTTCAAGTCAGGGACCGTCGAGGAGAGTTCCTGAAGGGCCATCCACCTGTGTTCACTCACGCCTCTGAACCACTGGAGGCGGATGACTGGCTCCGTGCAGTGGAGAAACAGCTGAACATTGCCCAGTGCACCGACTATGAGAAGGTGCTCTATGCCTCGGGGCAACTGCAGGGAGCAGCACAAGATTGGTGGGATGCGTTCATGTTTGCCCGTCCCCAAGATGCTCCAGTTGTTACATGGCAGGAGTTCAGGGAGAACTTCAGATCCTACCACATCCCTGAGGGACTTGTAGAGCTGAAGCAAGAGGAGTTCCGCTCCTTGAAGCAAGGGTCCATGTCAGTGGCGGAATACCGCGACAAGTTTGCCCAACTGTCGCGCTATGCCCCACAGGATGTGGCCCAAGACAAAGACAAGCAGCGCGCGATTTCTGAAGGGTCTTTACGATGGGTTGCAGCTCCAGCTCATGTCGAACACCTACCCGAACTATCAGGCCCTGGTCAATAGGGCGATCGTTATTGACAACAAGAGGAAGGAAATGGAGGCAAAGAAAAGAAGCTTCCAAGGCCAGTCATCGGGGAGCAACACTCGTCCCCGAACCAACCCCCAGCAAGGCTACCCCCAGAGGAATCAAGGCTCCTCCAACCAGTGGAACAGGGGACAGCAACCCCAGGGCAACCAGAACCAGCAGCGCGCCTCCATACCAACAGCAGTCAGGTGGTCAGCGCTACAGCAGCAGCCAGGAGGACAGAGGTACCAGCAGCAGGCAGCCAAGCATCACGCCAGGGAGCACCCAACTCCGCTCCCATGAAGAATGCAGCTCAGCAGAACCCAATGCTTGTTACCGTTGCGGGGAGACAGGACACTATGCTCATCAGTGTCCTAAGAAGCAGAACCCTCAAGTCCCGCGAAATCAAGTGGGGAACCCGAAGCAGAATGCCAACCCACTAACACTGGACGGGTGAACCATGTAGCTGCCGATACTGCCCTGGATGCACCGGATGTTATGATGGGTACGTTCAGCATCAACTCAATCCCAGCAACCATACTTTTTGATTCTGGTGCTTCGCATTCTTCATTTCACAGTCATTTGTTAGAATGCATGGTGTGCCTTTATGTGCAATGAAAGAAACAATCATAGTAAACTCACCAGGGGGTAGTATGCCTGCAAATTTCTGGAGCCCCACCTCTAGTGTCAACCTAAGGGGGGTAGAATTTAAAGTAAAGCCTATAGTGCTGAGAACAGCAGGCATAGATCTCATTTTGGGTATGGACTGGATGAAGCAACATGGGGCTGTCATTCAGTGTCAAGAAAGATCAGTTGTTATATCTACACCCAAGGGAGACAGGATTTGTGTGGAAGTGGTGATGAAAGAGCAGCCAACTGCCACGGTCAACCAGATGGATGCTAGTGGTGCAGAGCAAGATCGGGTGGTGGACGAGTTCCCTGATGTCTTTCCGGATGATCTGCCAGGTATGCCACCTGATCGCGATGTTGAGTTCATTATTGAATTACTGCTCTGGAACTGCACCAATAGCTAAAAGACCTTATAGAATGGGGGTAAATGAATTAGAAGAACTTAAGAAACAGCTTAAGGAGTTGTTAGAGAAAGGGTATATACGCCCTAGTGCTTCTCCTTGGGGAGCACCTGTGATTTTTGTGGATAAGAAAGATGGTAGCCAAAGGATGTGTGTGGACTATAGGTCTTTAAATGAGGTTACCATTAAAACAAATACCCTCTACCCCGGATAGACGATCTATTTGACCAACTTAGAGGAGCATGTGTGTTCTCTAAAATAGATCTCAGATCTGGGTATCACCAGTTAAAATCCGGAACACAGACATTCCTAAGACCGCCTTCACAACGCGGTATGGACTGTATGAGTATACAGTGATGTCTTTTGGACTGACCAATGCCCCAGCTTACTTCATGTATCTGATGAATAAAGTGTTCATGGAATACCTAGACAAGTTCGTGGTGGTATTCATAGATGATATTCTAGTGTTCTCCAAAACAGAGGAGGAACATGCTGAACATCTGAGAATGGTTCTGCAGAAGTTAAGAGAGCATCAACTCTATGCCAAGAGGAGCAAGTGTGAATTTTGGCTGAAAGAAGTCTCTTTCTTAGGGCATGTTGTCTCTAACGGAGGTATATCCGTTGATCCTAGCAAGGTGCAGGATGTGTTGGACTGGAACCCGCCAACCAATGCCAGTGAAATCCGAAGTTTTCTGGGTTTGGCCGGGTATTATAGGAGGTTCATTGAAGGATTCTCCAAGCTCGCAAAGCCTATGACTGCCTTGTTAGAAAAGAATGCTAAGTTTGTGTGGTCTGATAAATGCCAAGCAAACTTTGAAGAGTTAAAGAAGAGATTAACCTCAGCACCTGTCCTAGTTCTGCCAGACTTGAACAAAAGCTTCTCCATCTATTGTGATGCATCTCGTCTGGGACTTGGATGTGTTCTAATGCAAGAAGGAAGAGTAGTTGCCTACGCATCTAGACAGCTGAGAAAGCACGAGGTGAACTATCCAACTCATGATTTGGAGTTAGCAGCTGTTGTCCATGCTCTGAAAATATGGAGACATTATCTAGTTGGGCATAAGTGTGATGTGTACACGGATCATAAAAGTCTGAAGTACATATTTACTCAGTCAGATCTGAATTTGAGGCAACGCCGTTGGCTAGAATTGATTAACGACTATGACCTGGAGGTACATTATCACCCAGGAAAGGCCAATGTCGTGGCCGATGCCTTGAGCAGAAAAACTTATGCAAATGGACTGCAAGTGGAGTACATGTCAGCAGAGTTGAGAGCTGAAATGGCATATCTTAACCTATGCTTTGCCAACAATGTTGTGGAGATGACAGTTGAACCTACTTTGGAGAAAGAAATCCGTGAGGGTCAATTGAAAGATGAGAAATTGCAAGAGATAGCAGAGAACATAGTGCTTGGGAAGGCACCAGGTTTCAGGATGGATGAAAATGGGACACTATGGTTTGGAAAAAGGATATGTGTGCCTGAAGTGAAGGCTATCCGTGATGCCATCTTGCGAGATGCACATGAATCTGCCTACTCCATACATCCCGGCAGCACCAAAATGTACTTGGATCTGAAGGAAAAGTACTGGTGGTATGGATTGAAGCGAGATGTAGCAGAATATGTGGCCCTATGTGACACCTGTCAGAAGGTCAAAGCTGAACATCAAAGACCAGCAGGATTGTTACAACCTATGCAGATACCCGAGTGGAAATGGGAAGAAGTGGGAATGGACTTTATCACTGGATTACCCCGTACACAAAGAGGCTATGACTCTATATGGGTAATAGTTGACCGTCTCACTAAGGTCGCTCACTTCCTACCAGTTAAAACTACTTATAGTGGAGCAAGGTTAGCAGAACTGTACATGGAGAGAATTGTGTCTTTGCATGGTGTTCCGAAGAAAATAGTGTCTGACAGAGGACACAGTTCACACTTCTCATTTTGGCATCAGGTACATCAATCTTGGGAACTAAGCTGAATTTCAGTTCTGCATATCACCCACAAACAGATGGGCAGACTGAAAGGATAAATCAGATCTTGGAGGACATGTTGAGAGCATGTGCACTTCAGCATGGGCTAGTTGGGATAAAAGCCTGCCATATGCTGAATTCTCCTACAACAACAGTCATCAGGAGAGTCTCAAAATGGCTCCTTTTGAGGCCTTATATGGTAGAATGTAGAACTCCCTTGTTCTGGAATCAGACAGGAGAGACTCAAGTGTTCGGACCGGATGTTCTTAGAAATGCTGAAGATCAAGTAAGGACGATCCGGGATAACTTGAGGATAGCTCAGTCCCGACAAAAGAGTTATGCAGATACTCGCAGGAGGGACTTAGTTTTCAAAGTGGGAGACTATGTGTATTTGAAAGTGTCACCCATGAGGGCGTAAAGAGATTCAACATGAAAGGAAAGTTAGCACCCAGATACATAGGTCCTTTCCGGATCTTAGCCAGATGTGGAGAAGTGGCCTATCAGCTCGAGTTACCTGAGAAGCTGTCAGGTGTACATGATGTGTTCCATGTTTCTCAGCTAAAGAAATGCCTGAGAGTGCCTGAAGAGCAAGTTCCCCTGGAAGAGATCAAGATAGGAGAGGATCTCACTTATGAAGAGTACCCTGTCAAGATCTTGGAGACAGCAGAAAGAGTTACCAGGAGCCGAGTTATCAAGATGTGCAAGGTTCAGTGGAACAGATATACAGAAGAAGAGGCTACCTGGGAAAGAGAAGAAGATCTTCGGAAATCTTATCCGCAGTTGTTTGAGTAAGCTCCAGTCGAATCTCGAGGACGAGATTCATCTTAAGGGGGTAGAGTTGTAACACCCTAAAATTTCTCTCCAAAGCCAATAATGAAAATGCTTTAATTATGAATTTGTGAGCATTTAACCTAGGGGTTAAATAATTTTTGTTGAATTAAAATAAAGTGGCAACATGTTTTGCATTCATGCTGATGCACTGGATTTTTTTGGGTGTCTGGTTTTTGCCAAAATTTGATTTGAATTCAAACTCTTTTGAAATGATTTGAAATGGTTTTAATAAATGAAAAAAAAAGCTTTTTTTTCTTCTCTCTCTCTCTCCTCTCCCTCTCCCTTTCCGGCCCAGGCGGCCTGGCGGCCCAACCGCCGGCGCGCCCTCCCCTCCCCTTCCCTTTCCTCCCCGCTGGGCCGCTCCTCCTCCCTTCTCCTCGCCGCGCGGCCATTGGCCGGCCCGCTGGCGCCCGCGCCTGCGCAAACCGCCGCGCGCTCCTCCCCTTCTCTCTCTCTTCGCAGCGCTCCAGGCAACGCCCCCGCCGCTCCCAGCTTCGCCTCGCGAGCCGCCTGCCGCGTCGTCCGCCGTGCCCGCCCTCTCCGACTTCGCGCCTCGCTGAGCTCTGCGTCGCGTTTCGCGCCTTCGCTCCTTCCGTCCTTTTCTTCCCTCCCCCGCGCCTTCCCTCACCCCCTCTTCTCCCCACCAGACCCCGTCCGCGGCGTCCCCCCCCCCCCCCCTCCGTTCATCTGCGCCGCCGAACCACCTTTCTCTCTCTCTTTCGCCTGATTTTGGCCCTAACCGCCATCGTGTGCTCGCAGCTCCGACGCCGGCGTTCGGATCCCCACCGCCCCTCGCCGTGCGCCATCACCCGAGCCTCCTCGCCGCCTCTTTAGCCGCGGTGAGAACCCCCTTGAGCTCCGCTCTCTCTCCCTTCTCTTGGTTTGTCTCGGGGCGCCTCCTTCGGCCGGGTCCGCAAGCGCCCGCGCGCCATCCATGGCGGGTGCGCGCACGCCGTCGCGCCACCCCGCGACGTCGCGGCCAGAGCCCGCGCGCGGCGCGCCGTCGGCCTGCCCGTGTGCGCACTTCCCCTGGATCTAATCCGTGTCGTCCGCGATCGATCCGACGGCCGTGAGTGACCCGTACCCCTTCGGGGTTAGTTTTGCATAAGAGCCCCTGGGGTTTTGCGGGAATCAACCCGCACTCCCCTCCCTACTGTTGCCTGAGTCTTTGCAAACTCCCATCCAGGCCCTGCGTTTCTTCGAAATTGAGGCGCAGTCCAGCTGGCTGCGGCTTTTGTTTAAAATTCAATTTAAATTTTGATTTAAATTCAAATGGATTTCAGTCTATTTACAGAAATGCCACTACACTGTTTTGCTTATAAAATCCACGTTTTAGCTCTGATTTGATTCGTTCAAATTGCGTTAGCTTCGTAATTTAGTGCTCTACCCGTTTATACCCCTGTTAGCCTGTTTTGGACAGTTTAGCTTTAGAGTCCAAGTTAATCTTGTTTAGGGCTTTATATATACCGTTTCGATCGTAACTTTCACGCCGTAACTCCGTTTTCGATGAACCAAAACTTGTTGTGATCGTAGAAGATGCGTACTTCAGTTTTATCAAAGTTTTATTTCAGTTTATTACTGTTTGGTGTATTGTTCTAATAATAGCCTTGTTTGCATCGTGTATGTTTGCACCTGGAATGCGTGGTGATGTTTGTGATCGAGTAGACGGTGAGTCGGTGTGGTGCGATCAGGACCCCTCTTTCTTCGACCAGCAGGAAGATCAACCTTTCGACAACCAAGGCAAGTTAGCATGGGACCTCCTTGTTTACCTATCCATTTTACTTTAATCACTCATTTATGCATGTGTCCAATTGAGCAACCTTAGAAAACCCACTTAGCTTTGTTATCTGTGATGTTCTTGTTTCCGTGGGATATGTGCATATGGGTAGAATGCTAGTGCTAACTGACTTATAACTGATCCAGTCCAATGATAATTTTGTTCTCATGATGTTATGTTGTTAAACGGTTAATAAAACTTGCTGTTAGCAAAAGCTGGGATTGACAGTGCTACCATGAGTGCTATATGGCTCTGGTTTTAGCTCAGTACACTGGACCTTTTCTAACTTGTTAGCGGTAACCCGGAGAGGCGCAAGAGGGGCTTGCCTCTACGGATGTAGGGTTGCTCCTGTTCCTATGAGTATAGCTGCGATGGCCTTGTGCCATAGGAAAGGGGGGTTTGCTATGTCTGATTGCCAAGGAAACCTCGCGGCCCTAACCTGTTAGACGAACCAGCGAAAGGCTTCATAGTGTGCCCTGCCGATCTACCTCGGAAGTGGATCAAGAGGTTGGCCGCCTCGGGCACAAGGGTAACACGGCTTGTGGGTAAAGATGCACAACCTCTGCAGAGTGTAAAACTGTTATAACAGCCGTGCTCACGGTCACGAGCGGCCCGGGAAACTAGCAGAACTATAATACTTGTATAACTGTTACTTTATATTGTTGGTACTTTATGATGTTATATTTATCTTTGTTGGACAAATGGATCATGGGTTAAGGGTTAAGCACCATATTCGTTTACCTTAATGCTAAAACTTTGCCAACTTAAAAGCTATCTGCAGTCAGACAGTGTCAGCCTTTTGAGCCTCATGAACCCTGTGTTAGCTTGCTAAGTACATGGAGTACTTACGCTTGTTGTTTATCTTCTTTTTGGGCAAAATCCCGGATGGGTAACAGATGAAGGTGCAGTTGGCGACTTCCCAGAGGACTTCTAGGCTAGCTGTTTCCCCCAGTCAGCGTTCCCTGTGGAGTAGATCTTGTTAGCAGTTCAGTTACCTTTTGTTTCGCTTGATGTAAGACTTGTGTTGATACTATCGTTATGTAATAAACAATGTGATGATGCCACCTTCTTGTAATTTGTCTAACTTATGTGTGTGATTATTTCCTGGGCACACATGAGTGTTCCGCCACAATTTTATCCTTAAAATTGGGGTGTGACAGTGCGCTTGCGGAATCTTTCATATTCTATTTGCACTAACAAACGTCAACAAGCATTTTTGGCGCCGTTGCCGGGGAAGCAATTGGTATAAAGATTTTGTTAATGATCTTGATGTCTGCTAATTTAGTGTACCACTAGCTTTAGTAGGATTACCCCTTGTTCTGTTGAGTGTGGAATAGACAGGACATCAGACGCCGTTTCGACCTTATGGCAGGCTTCCACAAGAATGAAGAACCCAGGGTGCCTAAACATTCAAGATCCAACATTAATTCTGGAACCCTGCCATCTCACAGGTTTGTGTATACATATATATTATTTATTCTAACCATGTGTAGATTGAAGAAAAGGTCGCCGTCACAAGAATTCAACTCCCATCCCATGTGACAGATAGTTACGCTGCGCCACTCACAAGTCCCAGTTGTGAGTCATGGTAAGTATGATCAAGGTGAGACAGTCTTGCTCATGGACTTTAAACTTTATGAGTAGTTATCTTTTTTTAATTCCTTGCATTCCACTGCATGTTTACTTTGAATCATCCTTGCATCTATTCCATTTAGTTTAGGTTTTATTTTATCAAATCCACATCATGTTTAGTTCCTCATATGCATTCATGTCATCCGCATCTAAAAAAAGAAAAAAAGTAAAATATTCCTCACGATGATCATACTCTTTCATCTCTATCTGAATAAATCTCTTTTATGCCTTCATGCTACCTTTGTTTACTCAAGCAAGTTTTAGTTTGGAAGTACTGCAAATACTTTCAAAGGATTTTAAATTAAGCGTGGTGCTTAGGTTAAAATGCCTTCCTTAATCCAATTAGACATGGAGTCTAGTTTGATTATTGAACTAAAAATTGCTAGTGTAGACATTGGATATTTTGTTGGACTAACCCCTGCAGAGAACTCTAATACACTTTGGGAAAGTCCTGAGATGAATTCACAATAGAGATGAAGCAAGGCATACGGTGAACTGCATAATGAAGACTCAGCTCATTCATCATGGATGAAAGAACTGTGAGTATTAAAGTTTATTTAATTCTATCTTCTACTGCAAGTTATCTTTTGCCTTGAACCATGTTAAAATGCAGCCAACACATAAAATGCTAGTCTATGCTAAAATAATCCTAAAATCATCTTTTTCATTAGCATGGATCAATAACACATAGTTGTGGATAACAACCCATGTTTCAAATTCAGTACAATCCTTCGGGTATATGTCCACTAACATTTTGTAGGAGATGAGGTTTGCTTGTTCATGGTGTGAACTTAAAGATCCAAAACCCAACCCATGGATAGACAAAACTCATCATCAGACAAGTCACTAGTGATGTCGAAGGAAGCCAAGCTTTGAGCCATTCCAAGGCCTAAGCCAGGACACTAATGACGAGCAGGATGCAACTCACCCCGTATGGGTCAATCTATGCCTACGCTCATCATTGTCGAAGACATCAACACCGACACCAACAACAAATATCAGGGAGACAATATGCCACTACATCATAACATCTATGTGTCGTCCGAAGGAAGTTTGTTGGTGGTTCACTGTAAAGACAAGCAGTGGAAGTTCTCCTCACTTCTAATCATTGCAACACAAGAGCTAGTTTGAGGGATGAGGTGGAACGACTTCAACAACAACAAGGTCTACAATTTCAATTCATGAACATGTTGTTGAAGAAATCCGGGCATCCACCTACTTCACAAGCCAGCTTGGGGGAGACACAATTTTGTTGTCTAGATCTACATCACGATCAAGGGTAGGAAGGAGAAATCCAGCTTCAACACTTTGATCAGTACAAGCCACTGGACGCTGCCCTAGCCAAGAAGAAGAATATGATCCATCACTCATTCTTGGAAGAACGTTCTTGAACACCGCCAATGTTGTCATCTATGTCAGACCTGGAAACGTCCACTTTTGGATCTTCGATCAAAAGGGTCGCTGCTTCTTTAATAACTACACCACTTATGAGCAGCCGAAGAAAACCAAGAGAAGACGTTGACTCAACCGACAAAGGAAGAACCAACTGCCAGGAATTGAGGGGATATCATAAAGGATGAAGCCACTGCACAACAAGAAGTAGAAGATGGAGAGACAGTACCCGAGCCTAAAAAAAATCAAAAGAATAGTTGACAAAGTCTCCATCGTCTAGACCTATTGAGAACAAGACTCAGCTGGCCCACTATGAGATTGGCAAGAGAAGACAAGCTAGTCATGAACAACAACCAGCTAAACAAGAGAAGCTTCCACAAGGTGATTTGACACCATCACTCTTCAATGATAAGCAATATTTCAAGGTAAGTGACCATCACTTTAAAAGTGTCTCCTTGTTTCTGGTCTGCGTATACATAAAGAACCTAACATGTTTAAGTTGCACCTCACTTGATCCAACCTAATCAACTCAACATGTTCAGTTCTTTACTCTTTGTTCTTAGCTTTACTCTCTTGAATCTCACTATCTCACTTAAATGAGCTAAAATGCTGTGCATCCAACCTTTGGAAGATAATATATCACAATCATGAAAAGATCAACACATTATGCATAGATTATCCTTCCTTGGGTTAAGTAATATGATCTGTTAAATATTTTTAAGATGCTACTTTCATGCTCATCTTCTGATCATATCACTCATGTTAAGATTGAATAGAACACATAAACAACAAGTTTATCTTGTTCAATAAGACTAAGGTTAGAGAAGAATGAACAAAACTTTTGGTTCTGTTGGTGTTTTTCCACCAACAGAGCCTATGCACTTGATCTCTACCTTGTCTTTATGAGCAGGACACACTCTTGAGCAAAACATGGAGGGGTTTGTCAACTCCCAAATTCTACAGAGTGAAGGTCCTGTATCTACAAGAACTAGCATACAGAGCAAGATGTTGCCAGCTTTCACAACTAATGCTTCACTTCAAATTGCTGGACGAACGAAGAACATGAGTGACACTATATCAAGAGGTGTAGTTATCAAGGTCTACATATCAAAATCAAATGATGCATCTCAGGAATGAACATGGTGAGAAGTCTTATTCAGAGGACTTAAAACATTGAACCCTCGTCGAAAGGTAAAATCGGTAGTTATCCATATTTATCTTTTCTGCATTAGTTTTTGCATGTTTAGTTTTCATCATCATCTCTCCATAGCATATTTACTTTTCTGCATTAGCATTGCATAAAAAAGAAAGAAAATAAAAACATTTTCCTTTTTGCACTGCATCATAAAACCTAAAGCCCCATGTGAATAATTCTATGGTGTGTAAAAACCCACATGAAATATTCACCGTGGTGGCATAAAAACAAAAATAAATATGCATACATTCATCCTGTTGCATTTTCTCTTGCATTATAAAAAAAATATTAAAATACAAAAATATTGAGGAAGAGATCTTACTGAAACTCTGGACAACTAAGGTTTGAGTGGCCAACCACTAACGCTTAATCTGTTTCCACAAGTTTTGTTGTCTATTTGAGTTTCACAGGATTGAAAGACCAAGAAAAGCTGACGAGCAAGTGGATGTTCTATCCACTGTTGGACCACTGTTTTCACAACCATCAACATCAATCAATGCTCCGATGGAGGAAGAACATTTTCACTGCCAGTCTGCTACATTGCAAGATCAAACGACTACGTCAACATTCAGCTTGGGGGAAAGCACCCCCGTGTATCAAGGTAAGTATCTTTATCCTCTTAAGTTTTCTTCCTATAAATAAATTCAAAATAAAAAAATGTGAGCACATGAAGGCTCACCCTTAAAAAGAAAAAAAGAACAAAAATATTCGGGCACATGAAGGCTCGATGCGATCGAAAGGATTAGCTTGGGGGAGACGCACCCCGTTATCTTCGTGATTCAGGTATGTCTTACTACTATCTTAATATTTTAAATAATAGGTTATAGTGTGTGTTAGATTAAATAAATAAAGCATGTCTAATCTGAAGAACTCTCTCCCTAATTTCTTAAAATGGAAATGATGAATAGTTGCTCTATTGTATTTCTTTCTAGTACCTAGCCTTTAAGCATGAGTTCTCTTAAGTTTAAAAATTAATGATGCCTTAAAATGAAATTAAATATATGGGTAGCAAATGCTTGATCTAGAGTCTAGGTAATTGACAGATATGATATGTGATGATCTGAGCTACTGTTATCTTGTTCTAAAACAACACTAGAGTTCCGGAGAGTTTCCAATATTAATATGACAAATAATTGCATTGAGTTAAATTAAGCTTTGTTGACCCTATGAGAAGTTATCATGCTATTGAATTGAGATCACTTACACATTTCATCCATCTTTCGCATAAATGCTCATGATTATCTGTTGCTATCCTCTCAAAAGTTTGTTGGAAGCATGTGGCTATTGAATAAAAAAAAGAGAGAAAAGAAAAAAAAATCCGAGGAAATAAAAAGGGACAAGTGTCTGAAACCTCAAAAAGATAGATCCCGAGAAAATAAAAAGGGACAAGTGTCCGGAACCTCGAAGAAAAAAAAAGAAGAAGAAAAAAATGATGAATATGAGAAAAAATGGGCACGTGCCCGACAGTAGAATTAGCCTGATAGCCATGTGTTTCTAATAGATAAAAGAGAGTGATATATTCAAAAGAGCATCCGCCTCCATTTTCCATACACATGCACTTCTCGATTCAATGGTATGGTTGACTTTCTCTTTGGATCCCTTGTTTAATTTGGCAACATATATTTTTAAGCTTTTTGAAAATTCATAAAAACTCCGGGATAATGGTGAAGTGAAAGAACTAGACACATGGTGCTTGATTTGATCGTTCTATCGTTCAATTACTCAAGATTCAAGGTAAAGTACTAAGCCCAATGATGAATAATATGATACTTTTTCCTATTCCATATGAGAACTTTGTTTGAATGCATGAGTACTTGTTAGAAGTGCAGATATTGCAGCAACTCCTGATCCACTGTTGAGTTTGGCTTTGCTAAAGGACTAGCAAAGGGTAAGCTTGGGGGAACTTGTTGACGGTCCTTAATGTCAATATTATACCATCAACTATTGCATGAAATGACACTAAATGAATCACAAAGCATAGTTGTAGGGTTTGAAACTAACAAGTTCCACGAGTTTTGGTGCTCTCACTTGTTTTGCAGGATTATCAATATTTCACCATATAAAAGTATCTCAAGTGATGAAACAGAGCACACCATTGCGATGACGTCGTCGAGACGATCGAAACGGACATATGGTTTGCTACATTTGGAGTCCCGACGAGAGAGTCCTCGATGGATACGACTTGGAAGATTCTAGAACATTCCAGAACATTCCAGAAGACAAGAGAAGGCGACCCACGGAAGGCGGGGCCCACCTGTCATAGGGGCAGACCGATCGGTATCCTCTATGGACCGACCGGTCGGGTGTTGGGCCCACTTTCGTCCCCCTTCGCGTGACGCACTCCAACCGACCTCTCCAACACGTTTTGGCCCATTTAGGCCCAAGTGCATATGACGAAGGATTTAGTCCCACATCGCTTGCCCAAGGTGGAGGGGAGGCCAGGAGCCCCTATATAATAAACCCAGGACCCCCTGAGGCATCATCATCATCATCATCTGGGAGTCTTTGCAGAGGCGTCCCGCGAAGGACAACCTCTCCTCCCTAGAGAATTAGGTTTAAATTTTCCAATGTAATAGCTTAGCTTTAGTCGGGAGTTAGGGAGAGCGGAGCTGCGCTCCGGTTCCGGAGGAGTCTTCAGAGTTTTGGTATGTCTTGTATCTTTTCTTTGTAAGACTTATGCTTTAATATATTTATCTTCTCTATTTACTTTATGCTTTATTATATGATCAGTATAGTTGTTATATATTGGCATGAGATCTTTGCTCGTATTGAGTGCTCTAGTTATGCTAGCTAATTAGAGTAGTAATCGATAGATTAGACATGGTGTTTAGTCTATAGGTTACCTGAGGTTGCGCTCAATCCCACGGAATAGTTGTGGTAGCCCCAGGGGTGACAACTCTGTTAGGCCTTCGTAGTTCACCACGTTCGGATTGATGTTTCGTAGAGCTTTTGGCAGCCTTCCCCTGACTACTTTCTTCCCAGTCTTTTTCGAGAGTCAGAAATGTACTGTTGCTCCAAAGTGCTAATGCTTATAACTGCTATATCTTTTCATCATTGTTACCTTAGAACCCAAGTAATAGAGAAGAACATAGGAACCTTGATCTTTCCCGTTGTTCTGCCACTATAGTTATCTTTATATTTATCATTGAATTCTCTTTGATGTACTTCCATTATAATATGATATATCAATCACTCCTGCTTTAGTCTAGTTAGTACTCTGAGTTAGTAAATGCATGATAGTGACTTATCAGATTCTTGACCCTAGCTTCCCTGTGGTAAAATATAAATAACGATCCTGGAATACTCCCGGTAAAAATGCTACAATGGTGTTCTGTGCGCTTGCGGAATTTTTCATATTCTATTTGCACTAACAAACGTCAACAGGTATGCGGGTGTGGCTGTGATACCAGCCGAGTGTGAGGGTCCGGGACCTCGGTCCCTGGAGCTATTTCTTCTGTTTCCGAGGGTTCTACATTCTCTTCCACAGGCTGGACCGTCGCCGTGGCCTCTCTGGTCACGCGAGGGTCCCTGGTTGAGGGCGCTCTTCTGTTACCTGCCATTACGAACTTCGCTTCCCCACGGACGACGCCAAACTGTTGGGAACACACTTGCCTTACCCCCACTCTCGCGCAGGGGATCAGCGAAGGTGGCCGGTCGTCACAACTAATGCGAGGGTACAAAGAAGCAAGAACAGTACTGCGGTGGCTCTATTCCCCAAAACCCCACTCATTACACTGTTCATCCCCTGGTATTTACAGAGAATGCCAAGGGATACTGACCAAATTACAAAAGGGTACAAGAAAGATTCCCTTAGCGCTGTACAGCGGAAGGGCAGAATCGTACAAACACAGAGAAAAACGGAAACCCTAGTTCGACTTCCTCCTGTCCGCCGTCACTGGGCTCCCGCACACCTTCGCAAGAAAACATGGGTCGACTCCTCGGCTTCGTCAGTCGCGAGGCCTGTGTTCGTTTCCCGCCCGCTGAGCTCATCGTCTTCAGCGAAGGTGTCCTCGCAGGAGCGCGCGAGGGTTACCTTCTGTGTTCTTCACGCCTGTATCCTGCAAGAAGCCATAAGGTTGGCGAGGGCTGAATCACTATCCGAAGGTGAGGAAAACGATCCGAGTGACTCGACAAACGCCGCAGAGGTGCGCGGGTCGCGCGAAGGTCGTCTTTGAGCCAACCTGCGTGGCGTCACTGCCGAGGGTCCCATCCCCCAACACCCTATATCAACAAAGGCTTTGCCAAGTACTGCACTCGGAAAAAACACATGACGAAAAAATACTTGACGAACAGCTTTGTCGAGTGTCAAGATTACACTCAGCAAAATAAAAAAAAACTCAGAAAAAATAGGAAAGAATTTTTATTTAATCAGAGGGGGGCCCCACTTGGCAGTTCGTGATATTTTTCACACAAAATTCACAGCTAACGCGATCGATAGGATTCGAACTTATGACCTCACTCTCTCGCACAGAGCCTCCTTTACTACTGCACTACACACTCAAATATGTCCATACTGCATTTTGGTTCCCCACGTATTAAGTATTATACTAAACTGACTGTAATTTACTTATTTGAGACCCTAAATAAATTCAAATCAAAACGTTGTTAACTATAATGTTTTATAACTTTTTGAGATCTACAACTTTTATTTTGGTAGTTTTTTCACCCTAGGTAGTTTATAAAAATTTGAATTTCAAATTAGAAATTTAAAATGTAGTTTTTATTGACAAGATGATTTCAAATTAAAAAGTTGTCAACTACAAACTTTCATAACTTTTCGAGATCTACAACTTTTATTTTGGTCATTTCACGATCAGAGGTATTTTTAAAAATTCAAATTTTAAAATTTTTAAATTCAAATACAGTTTTGGAAGACAAGATGATTTTTAAATTTAAATATTGTCAACTATGAAGTTTTATAACTCTTCAAGATCTACAACTTTTATTTTGGTCATTTCTCCATGCAAGATCTTTTGAAAAATTTAAAATTTCAAAATTTCAAAATCAGATGCAGTTTTGCATGACACGATTACTTCAAATTAAAAAGTTGTCAACTACAAACTTTCATAACTTCTCAAGATCTACAAAATTTATTTTGATAGTTTAACCATTTATGCATCCCACGTTATAGTTCTAATATTATTCATAAACTTTTAGAGACATATGTAAGATTTGTGAACAAATTTATTTTTAGTTTGTCAAATAAAGAAATCACTAAAACAAAAATTAATCATCTTGATAAGTTAAACAACTTTGTAGTTGATTTTTTTCATTTAGATTAATTTACTACTTTAAAATTTGAATTGAACATTAGCTTTACCGAGTGTCAAATAAAAAACACCAGGCATGACAGCAAAGAATTTCTTTGCCGAGTTTTTTTTATTTAGCACTCAGCAAAAAAACACTTTTTTGCCGAGTGTCCGAAAAAATACTCGGTAAAGAGCTTGACACTCAACAAAGTTAGGTTTTCCGGTAGTCGCATCTATCTCTTAATACAATTAAGTGAACCTGTCTCCAACTCATCTGATATCTTCTCGCGGGGTTAACCTAGGATGTGAATAACGTTTATGAGTGGCCATCATCCATATTCATCCGGACATCATGACAGGCGGGCAGCCATATTTTGGATAGACATTACTTGTTTTCAAAGGTCAGTCTCAGTAGAGTTTCATGGAAGGTTTCATGCATATTAAATAGGGTGTCAGATCAGCTATTTGCACGAAACTAGGAGGAGAGAGAAGGCCGGAAAAAATTTCATCTCCATGAAACCTTTGAGCGTTGTTTCCAAAACAGTGAAACCTTGGTGAAACCTCCATTGAGAGCATTATTGCATTTCATCCCATACAACACGCGTAGTTCGAGGGAGAAAAGAAGAGAAAAAGAGATATCACGAGACCACAAAGCATATGAAACTGTGCACTGAAACTGTACATTGAGAGAAAGATTTATTTCATCCGCAATTTCATTTGTCTTAGAACAGAGATATAAAACTGTGCATTTGAGACTGGCCCTGTGAGTCGTGCATTCCATTTGAAAATGCTTGACAACCTGCTAATCTTGCTCCATTAATGTAGAGCTACTCACGCCTACGCTGGAACTAGCCTCTACATAATCAGGGGATTTGGAACGGTTAATATGCTTAGTTGGCTAGTAGTGGTGGTAGAAATAGGGTGTGAGCAGGGAACTCACTCTCGCGTGTGTAGGAGATACACTCGGATAATTAATCCATTAAAACTTGCAAGGGTGTCAACTTGACTAAATTTAATTACTCAATATGCACTACTACAGAACATGCCTTTGGTCGATCATCAAATAACCTTTAGCTTCGATAAAAAATTGTGTCCGGGACCAAAGACTTTTAGTCTCGGTTGGTAATAGCAACCGGGACTAAAGGTCTCCAACCTTTCCCGGTTGGTAATGCCATCCGGGACTAAAGGGTGGCCTTTTAGTCCCGGTTGGCCCGGACTAAAGCCTTTCACCATGCACTAAAGGTCCTTCACGAGTGAATTCAAAAGGATAGCGTCCAGAATTATATATATCACGTGGGTTGTATAATTGAGTTGGTAAGTGAGTTTATACGTAAGGCGAGAGGTACTAAGTTCGAATCATGTGATGATCTTCAGTCCCGATTGGGAAAACCAGGACTAAAGCCTGTTTCCAACCGGGACTAAAGCCCCTTTCTTTAGTACCTCAACTTAAATTACTTAAGTGGTGATTAATTTTGGCACTCTCTAATCCAGAAAGTGTAATAAGGTCACCGTAAGTGTGCGATCTCAAGTGACATAGCTTTTGAAGTAGCTAAGGTGGGAACCGCGAGCCTGAGTATCCACCCATACAGACGTTGCAAATGGAAGAAGTGAGCCAAGTACTTAGTGGTGACTCGATTATCGGGTAGACTCGGCGCAAGAGATGATGCCACTACTGGAAACGCCCTCTTTGCCGAGGGCCAAATCTCAGACACTCCGCAAAAAATATCTTTGCCGAGTAATCAGATTTGGCACGCGATAAAGTTTTATTTGTCTAGGGCCAAAAGGTAGGCACTCGGCAAAGACCTCTTTGCCGAGGGCCTTCGTTTTGGTCTCGGCAAATAAATTTTTCAAAATATATTTTGAAGCACTAAATGAACTCAAATGAAAAAAATTTCTACTACAAAGTTGTATAACTTTTTAAGATCTACATAGTTTATATTGGTCATTTTTTTCATTTGAAAAATCGATAGTAATGTTGTTCACAAAATCTATATGTCTCTAACAAGTTTTATGAAACTACTAGAGAGATATATATAAGATTTGTGAACAATGTTAGAACCATCACGTCGGATGAATAAATGACCAAACATCCAAAATAAAGTTTATAGATCTTGAGAAGTTATGAAATATTGTAGTTGAAAACTTTTTCATTTGAGTTCATCTTGCCATGCTAAAACTACGTTTGAATTGTAAAAGTTCAAAATACGAATTTTTTAAATAGCCTCAGATGGAAAAACACCCAAAATAAAGTTTGTAGATCTTGAAAAGCTATGAAACTTTGTAGTTGACAAATTTTTTATTTGAGTTTATCTTGCCATGCTAAACCTACGTTTGAATTTCAAAAATTCAAAATACGAAATTTTTAAATGATCTCGGATGGAAAAACACCCAAAATAAAGTTTCCAGATCTCAAAAGGTCATGAAACTTTGTAGTTGACAACTTTTTTATTTGAGTTCATCTGGCCATGCTAAACCTATGTTTGAATTTCTCAAATTTGAAATTCAAATTTTATAAACGACCTTGGATGGAAAAAGTTCTAAACAAAAAGTGTAGATCTCAAAAAGCTATGAAACTTTGTAGTTGACAACTTTTTAATTTAAATTAGTTTAGGGTCTCAAAATAGTAATTTACACTTGGTTTTATATAATATGTGGGAACTAAAACTGCTTATAGACACATATGATGATGTAGTGTAGTGGTTAAGGTAGAAATCGCGCGGGAGAGAGGTCTCGAGTTCGAAAGGCCTGGTGTGGGTGCTGGCTAGTGGGTCCCTCCAATTTTTTTTTCTATTATTTTTGGGTTTTTTTTCATGTTTATCTTTGTCAAGGGCCGTGGTATTCGGCAAAGGCTTTACCTAGTGCTCGATAAAAGGCCGTCGGCAAAGACTCTCTTCGCCGACTCGAAATTCCCCGGGGC
This sequence comes from Coix lacryma-jobi var. lacryma-jobi, assembly GCA_009763385.1. Taxonomy (NCBI): domain Eukaryota; kingdom Viridiplantae; phylum Streptophyta; class Magnoliopsida; order Poales; family Poaceae; genus Coix; species Coix lacryma-jobi. Next base: position 37,177,315 of record CM019826.1, read on the forward strand.
GCTCTTTGTCAAGGGCCGTCCTGGTAAAGCCTTCGGCGAGTGTAAATGAGCCGACAAAAAGGGTGTCTCTAGTAGTCTGCGGTGTAGATGAAACGTTGTTGCATCGGTACCTAGTCAAACTGTTCGTTGATATGAGAGCCACATAGAGCAAAGGTTGGAACCATGAAGCAACCACTATCCGGGCATGGGTATGGAGGTTACAGCTGTACACCTCTGCAGAGGTCTTTTTGAAAGCCTGAAGTCCTTCAGGACGAAAAACTCTTTTGGTTGTTCTTACCTCTAGACTTTATGTAGTTTGATGACGAAACTTGAGGATGAGATAAATTATATAATTATTGTAAGAAACGGAGGCGCGTAGGGGAACACCGACGCCCAAACTCAGGCCTATGGTGGCTGCGTGTTAATATTGATTAGATTGAAACAACCTCAACCGTGATGTACAATTTATAGGAGGTAGAGTTCTACAACCTAGAGACTCTAAACAGCCTTGGCCGCATATAGATACAAACTCCTATACGATTACAATTGATATATCTACTAACACTCCCTCTCAATCGTAACTTTATCAAGTTAAGATTGTTCTTGAAATTTTCGAACAGTCGCACAGACAAAGCTTTAGTGAACCCGTCTGCCACTTGATCTCCTAATGAGATAAACTCAATATCTAACAGCCCTCGTGCAACTCGTTCTCTGACAAAATGATAATCAACTTCAATATGTTTAGTTCTGGCATGGAACACAGGATTGGCCGATAAATACTTAGCACCAATATTATCACACCACAACTTTGCTGCTCTTGGGCTATTAATATTTAATTCTCGAAGTAGAGTTTGTAGCCACATAACCTCAGCAGTCGCATCAGCTACTGCCTTGTACTCTGACTCTTTGCTAGATCTAGAAACAGTGCCCTGCTTTCTTGCATGCATTCCAGGATACAAGATTGGACCCAAAAAATACAGCAAAACCACCAGTAGATCCGCGATCATCACTACTGCCAGCCCAGTCTGCATCTGAAAAAGCACTCACTAGAGTAGAGGATGATTTGTGGATTTTCAAACCCAAAGAAGTACACAGTTTTATAAATCTTAGTATCCTCTTTACTGCTGACCAGTGAGCTGTAGTTGGTGCATGAAGAAACTGACATACCTTATTAACAACATATGAAATATCAGGTCTAGTCAGAGTCAAATACTATAGCGCACCAACAACACTTCTATAATTTGTGGCATCCTTTGGACCCAAGGGTGTACCTTCATTAAGCATGAGCTTGTCACTTGCACTAAGTGGAGCCGAAACTGGCTTACAATTCGACATCTCTACTCTCTTCAGTATATCTGACGCATATTTATCTTGTGATAACACAATACCATCACGTACCTTGGAAACCTCAGTACCAAGAAAATAATTTAAGTCACCGAGATCCTTTAGTGCAAATTCTTTCTGCAAATTCTTGAGGAGCACATCTGTAGCTTCCTTGACTGAGCTGACTACAATGATATCATCTACATACACAAGAATAAACATAACCAAGTCTTTTTGGTTAAGAAAGAACAATGATGTATCTGCCTTAGATGTTTGAAAACCAAGACTGGTTAACTTAGCACTGAGCCTTGCATGCCAGGCCCTAGGTGCCGGTTTAAGACCATATAGTGCCTTATCAAGTTTACAGACATATCCTGGTTTAGCAGGATCCTCATACCCTCGCGGCTGTTGCATATATACCTCTTCCTTTAGATATCCATGAAGAAAAGCATTCTGCACATCAAGCTGTCGCAGATTCCATTCCCTAGATACTGCTAATGACAGAATGATGCGAATAGTAGGATGTTTCACGACAGGGCTAAAAGTATCTTCATAATCAATGTCATATCTTTGCTTAAAACCTTTTGATACTAACCTCGCCTTATATTTGTCAAGTGTTCCGTCTTGTTTTCTTTTGATCTTATACACCCATTTACAGCCTATGACATTCCTGCCTTTCTGAGGTGGAACTAGATGTCAAGTCTTGTTGCTCATCAAAGCTTCATACTCTATGTCCATTGCTTTCTTCCAATTTTCATCAGACATTGCCTCTTCTGTATTCCATGGTTCACCAGAAGTTGTTAGAAAAGAGTATCTAACTGTGCCATCAGTGTATACCTTCTCTTTGCGAATGCCGTTTTGAAGACGTGTATTGTGTTGGTGCTGTGGTACTGTTGCTGCTTGAACCATGGTAGTGCTTGGTACAGAAGATCCAGCCATCTCCTGTAGTTTAGATTCTCTGCGCCCTGTGTTATCAGCTGAATGATTAGTGCTGGAATCACCCGACGTAGAAGATCCCGTAGCTGCTGTCGAGACCGGTAGGGCCATCACGGTCGTTGTCGCCTGCGTCAGCGTCTGCGTGGGTGCAGCAGATGCCTCCTCTCCCCCGCGGCGACGAACAAGGGAGGCAGCCCCTGACGGCCCAATGATGGGGGGATCCCGAAGGAGATCGGCCACCGGACAGAGCGGGAGGGGATGGAGGATCCACCTCGTGCTCTGTGTCGCTGAAGCCGTTTATTGCATGCACTGGTGCAGCATCTTCTTCATCAGTTTGAACAGAATTTTCATCATCTTCTAAACCTAAGGCATCATCTTCTAAACCTAAGGCATCATTAACACTTAAACATGGAATTTTAGTAGGATTAGTATGTTGATCATCTACTATTTCTCCCCCTGAATTTAACAAAGTTGGATGAAGGAGGTTTATTTCCGAACGAAGACGGGGACCTGCGTTTGGATGAAGTTCGGAAAAAGGAAACACATTCTCATAAAAAATGACATCTCGAGAAATATAAATGCGACCTGTGGATATATCTAGACATTTGTATCCCTTATGAAGAGAACTATAGCCAAGAAAAGCACACCTTTTTTACCGGAATTCAAGCTTATGAGCATTATACGGGCGTAAATTTGGCCAACATGCACAACCAAACACACGAAGGAAATTATAGTCAGGGTCACGATCAAACAAATATTTGAGAGGCGTGGAGTGATCAAGAACCAGACTCGATGTGCGATTAATGAGATAGACCGCGGATGAGAAAGCTTCATCCCAAAACTTCAATGGCATGGAAGCATGAGATAGAAGAGAAAGGCCTACTTCTACTATGTGTCGGTGCTTGCGTTCTGCAGCACCGTTCTGTTGGTGTGAATGAGGGCATGATACTAGATGGGAGATGCCAATCTTAGCAAAAAAAGAGTTGAGTTTCTGATACTCTCCTCCCCAATCAGTTTGGACAGCTAGTATTTTCTGTCAAACAACCGTTCCACTAAAGCTTGAAATTCCTAATTTTTTTTGGAAAACTTCAGATTTATATTTCAGAAGATAAATCCAGGTAAATTTGCTAAAGTCATCAATGAAACTGACATAATATCTTTTCCTGCCAACAGATTGAGGAGCAGGGCCCTAGACATCAAAAAAACAAGCTCTAATGGAACAGTAGAAATACTATCTGACTTTGCATAAGGCAATTGATGACTCTTTGCCTGTTGACAAGCATCACACACAGACTCTTTTGAGGACTCAGCGGAAACATGAAGATTATTATGACTAATGACATGTTTGATGATACTAGCTGACGGATGCCTAAGGCGACTATGCCACCTGGACATTGGAACTCGAGAGAGCCATGAGCTTGCTTTATTGGTGGAGCGTGAAGAGGATAAAGAACCTTGTGGCATCGTCCCTCAAGAATTGTTTTCTTCGTTGCCTGATCCTTGATGGCAAAAAAATCAGGGTGAAATTCTAGAAAAGCTGAGTTATCAGAAGCTAATTTATGGACAGATACTAAATTTTTCTAGGCTTGTGGAACATGTAAAACATTGTTTAGATGAATATCATGATACGGGGTATGAAAAGTAGTGTGACCAACATGACTAATGTTCATACCTGTACCGCTAGCGGTATGAATCTGGTCTCCTCCATGATACTTGTTTCTGAAGGACAGCTTGTCTAGATCGCTTGTGATGTGGTCGGTGGCGCCCGTGTCCGTGTACCAGTTGGTGTCAACACTATAGGACATTGTTGACGTTTGTTAGTGCAAATATAATATGAAAGATTCCGCAAGCGCACAGAACACCATTGTAGCATTTTACCGGGAGTATTCCAGGATCGTTATTTATATTTTACCACATGGAAGCAAGGGTCAAGAATATGATAACTCACTATCATGCATCTACTAACTCAGAATATTAATTAGACTAGAGCAGGAGTGAATGATATATGATAATTCAATGATAAATGTATAGATAACTATAGTGGGAGGACAACGGGAGAGATCAAGGTTCCTATGCACTTCTCTATTACTTGGGTTCTAAGGTAACAAGGATGAAAAGATATAGCAATCAAATAATAACACTTCGGGACATCAGAACACCAACCACAGAAAGGGATGAGAAGGGGGTTTGGGAAGTTCTGACTACGGTCCTACGAACATCAACCTGAAGGATCGAAAGTGCTACCAGAAAGCGACCAGAGGGGGGGGTGAATGGGAGCTTAAATTTTCCTTTCGGAATCTAATAGCTTCTGTCCCAGAAAATCAACCCCAAGAGCAAAACCGATGCGCGTGATGTCCATGACCCAAGAGAATGGGTGGATGTTCCCTAGGAACACAGCGGGACACCACAAAAACTTCCTCACCCAAGTTCACGCAAGTCAACTGTGACAGGATGGACTTTGGGTAACCTCAACCTCCCCCGAGCAACGCGAGGGGGATTCAGGCTATTTTGCAAAGTGGAAAGCCCGATTTCTGTGGAGCACGAAGTCGAAAATCCAACGCAAAAACCCAAAACCAAATCTGAAGTCGAATGGTCAAACTGCGGACGAAACAGTGAAGAAATCACTACATCGGATGCTAGCAGCGTCCGATGCCCAAGCGTCGGACGCGTCCGATGCAAACAGTGCCTCTCGGGAACCTTACTGTATAGACATCGGACGCTGCAACAGTGAAAGCTCAGCGTCCGATGCTCGACCTCCGGTGCGTCCGATGGCAACGGACGCTCCGATGGTCAGCGTCCGATGCTCCTTTAAAACCGCTGTCAGATGACACGTGGCAACAGACGCTCCGATGCAATGAACTCAGCGTCCGATGCCTACAGACTCAGCGTCCAATGGTCCCGAAACACCATGTTCTTCCACGAAATTCACTCGATCTCCTCCGAATCAAAAGCACTAAGGCTTAGACTTGGTATGAGGAGTTCTAAGGAGGTTAGTGAGCTATCCCAAAAGAACCATGGCTCGAACCTAACTCCAAATCGGTGAATTGGAAGAAATTGGGACTAAGGGAGCAAAACCGATCCAAAACTAAATTCGCTCGATCTCCTAGACCGTGGGGTTTGAGGTGAATTCCTTCGGTGGAAAGAAGTACCTCACGATCTAGAACAACTTGGTTCAAACGGATTTGCAAAAGATGAACCGAGCAAAGAGATCAATCAACGGGAAAAACATGGAGAAAAGTAATCCGCGAAGAACACAAACAAAACACGAATCACAACCACGAAATTGCAACCGTGCGGCTACCACACGCTACAATGGTGAGGTTACGGCCTCACTTCCTCAAAAATCTCACAAGCACAGAGGTATTGGTCTCTTCTCTGTGGATCTCAGTTTGCTACAGCAGGGGAGTGGGAGAGCAGGAAAACCTAGAAGGCAAAGAGCAAATGGCTGAGATAAATGGGGAGGTGGGTGTCTCCCCCTACTTATCCTAATTCTAACTATTCCTAATTCCCACTCTACCCCTAACTACCTACAGAGCGAACCAGCTAAACCCTAAGGTTATTCTGGACCAACTCGATGGTAGGTGGATCCGACGGCCACGCTCGCACAACTCGTAGCGTTGCCTCGACGCAACCTCCTGATTGCCGCCACGTGCCGCCACCGATCTTCACCCCCGGTTTTGTGGCCCAAACCGGGAAACCAGCCTTTCCAGCCAACCCCCGGTTTTGAGGCCCAAACCGGGAAACCAGCCGACCGTCATCTGAGTTTTGTGGCCCAAACTAAGCAAACCCGCAGCACCCAGGTTTTGAAGCCCAAACCTGGAAACCGTCCTCAGTCCGAGTTTTGTGGCCAAACTCGGAAAACGTCCGCGCCCAGGTTTTGAGGCCCAAACCTGGAAACCGTCCACCTGATGGTTTTTCTCTGGCTCTACCACCAAACCGAAGCTGTAGAGGGGATGCACCGCCCGTGCACCCCGTCCACCGACACGTGTCCCTAGGTCCTCGACCCGAGCAACAACATGTCCCGCAAGTCTTCGCTCGTAGCTGTCCCAGGCTGCCAGCCACCACAGCTGATCCTCGGGCCACCGGTCCCTCAGTCCAAGTCCCACGTCCGCCCTTCGCCACTCTCGGTCCCTCGGCACGGCACGTCTCTACTTGACCTTCACCTTGCCTCTGATCACTGTATCCGTGCTCGACACCTGCACAACACAAGCCAAAGAACCTGCAATCAAACCCGTTGACAATCACTCATCACTCGAGACTAGGCATACACCTATGTATCCGCAATCTCCCCCTTGATGAGTGCATTGTCAACTACACACACAAATCATAATGGAAATAGAAGGAGGAAGAAGTGCGGATACATGGGTATATGCTGGGTCTCTGAGTGATGAGTGATTGTCAACTGGGATGATGCGCATGTTCTTTGGCTTGTGTTGTGTAGGTGTCAAGCACGGATGCAGTGATCAAAGGCGAGGTGAAGGTCAAGTAGAGACGTGCTGTGCCGTGCCGATGGACCAAGAGTGGCGAAGGGCGGACGTGAGGCTTGGACTGAGGGACCAGAGGCCCGAGGATCAGCTGTGGTGGCTCGCAGGCTGGGACAGCAACGAGCGAAGATTTGCGGTCATGTGTTGCCTAAGTCGTAGACTTGGGGACACGTGTCAGTGGACGGGATGCACGGGCGGTGCATCCCCTCTACGACGTCGGTTTGGTGGTAGAGCCAGGGAAAAACCATCGGGTGGACGGTTTCCAGGTTTGGGCCTCAAAACCTGGGTGTGGATGGTTTCTGAGTTTGGCCACAAAACTCGGGCTGAGGACGGTTTCCAGGTTTGGGCCTCAAAACCTGGGCGCTGAGGGTTTGCTGAGTTTGGCCTCAAAACTCAGAAGTTGGTGGGCTGGTTTCCCGGTTTGGGCCTCAAAACTGGGGGATGGCTGGAAAAGGCTGGTTTCCCGGTTTGGGCCACAAAACCGGGGGTGCAGAGTGGTGGCGGCACGTGGCGGCAATCTGGAGGTTGCGTCGAGGCAACGCTTCGAATTGTGCGGGCGTGGCCGTCGGATACACCTACCACCGAGTTGGTCCAGAATAACCCTAGGGTTTAGCTGGTTCGCTCTGTAATTAGAATAGAGAGGGGTAGAGTAGGAATTAGACTTAGGCTAGTAGTAGGATAAGTAGTCGGGAGACTCCCTCCTCCCTTTCTATCTCAGTCATTTGCTCTTTCGCACTTAGGGTTTTCCACTCTCCCATCCCCTGCTGTAGCTAGCTGAGATCCGCAAAGAGACTTGCCTCTGTGCATTGTTGATTTTGAGGAAGTGAGGCCGTATCCTCACTGTTGTAGCGTGTGGTAGCCACACGGTTGCAGATTCGTGGGTGTGATTCGCGTTTTGTTCGTGTTCTTCGCGGAATCCTTTTTCTCCACGTTCTTCCCGTCGCTTGATCTCTTTGCTCGGTTCATCTTTTGCAAATCCGCTTGAACCAAGTTGTTCTAGATCGTGAGGCACTTCTTTCCTCTGAAGGATTTAATCTCTAACCTCACGGTCTAGGAGATCGATCGATTTTTTGTTTCGGGTCAAGTTTTCTCCCTTCCCCCAAAATTCTTCGATTCATCGATTTGGAGATAGGTTCGAGCCATGATCTCTTAGAGATAGCTCACTATACTCCTTGTGACTCATCTCTCCAAGTTTGAACCCTAGAGGTTTCGTTTTGGGAGAGTTTGATTCAAATCGGTGGATGAACTGTGCTGTCACGGGGTGACCGGACGCAGGGGTCGGGACGACCGGACGCTGGCTAGGTGAGTCCGGTCGTTGAACGTTCACTACGATTTCCTGCTGGTTGACCGGACGCTTGTGGAGCTCACTGACCGGATGCACAGCGTGTACTGTTCACTTGTTTTTGTCCTTGTGACCGGACGCTACTATCCTGACCGGACGCACCGTACACCAGAGTCCGGTCATGAACAGTAAGGTCCGAAACTGGTTTTCTGACAACCGGACGCGTCCGGTGCTCCCTGACCGGACGCTGCCCAGAGTCCGATCGAGACTGCCTTGCGCGTTTTCGTTCGCCGGTTGTTCGTTCGTTGTCGGATTTGGTTTCCATCTTTTGTGTTGGCTTTCCAGAGTTGTGTAGTGTCCCGCTGTGCTTCTTGGAAGCATCCACCCTACATCTAGGGTCGTGGACATTAGCAAGCTCTAGGGTTTGTCTTTTGGGGTGATTCTCGGGACAGTGGCTACTAGTTTTCGAAAGGAAATTTTGAAGCTCCCATTCACCCCCCCTCTGGTCGCTTTCTGGTTGCTTCTCGGTCCTTCAATTGGTATCAGAGCAGGTTAAAGATCTTCCACCTTAGCCGGTTCCAGATCCACAGAAGGCGACATGGATCGCGGCGTGGGCAAACCGTCGTTCTTTGATGGGACGAACTATGCGTATTGGAAGATACGCATGTCGGCCTATCTCCAGAGCATGAGCTCTTCTGTTTGGGAGATTTGCAACAAGGCCGATTACGTTGTCTTGGCTACTCGTATCACTCAGCTCCAGATCGATGAGCACGAGGCCAATAGCCGGGCACGTAACGCCTTGTTCTCCTGTTTGAGCATGTCTGAGTTTGATCGTGTTTCTCACCTCCCCACGGCTCGCGAGATTTGGGCGACCCTCATGCGCTTCCATGAGGGAACCACTCAGGTCAAATCCCGCCTCTATGAGTCGCACAAGCGGGAGTATGAGAACTTTCGACATATGCCTAGCGAGAGCATAGAGAGTTTATTCGCTCGCTTTCAGGTCATTGTCAACAAGATGAGAGCGAACAAGGAGCTGTTGCCTTTTGACGATCATGAGAGGGCCTTGAAGCTTTTGCACACTCTTGATCGGTCGGTGTGGGACTCAAAGGTCCAGGCGATCATCGAATCGTCTAACTATGAGACCCTCACTTGCGACGAGCTCTTTAGTAAGCTCAAGTCTAGTGAGATTGACGCCATGTCGAGGGCTTCTTATGAGAATCCTTCTGGCCCGACTATGGCTTTGGTTTCTGGCTCTTCTAACCCCTCTGGAGGTTTTGCTCTTTCGTCTCTCTTTTCTGTCACAGAGGACCAGCTTGAGTCATTGGGGGATGACGAGTTGGCAATGCTCGCCAACCGGTTCATGCGGTTCCACAACAACCGCATGAACCGTCGCCGCGGTGGAGGACGCTCACGATGCTTTGAGTGCGGCAACTTGGTTCCCAAAGACATGGGCAGCGGCTCGACGCAACCAAGCAAAGCAAAGCTAGCCCTCAAGAAGAGGTAGAATAGGCTCAACACCGCTAGCAAGAAAAGGTTTGATACCAATTGAAAACCAAAAATCGAAGCAAAATGCTAGTCCCTCAAGATAGAGGCACAAAGGCTCAACACAACTAGCAAGAAAGCTCGACAACGACTAAAAAGCTCGATACCAACTGAACCCAACCTAAAACAAGGATGTGACTGCTAGTTCCTCAAGAAAGAGGCAAAAGCTCAACACAACTAGCAAAGCATTCCGAACCAATTGGAAATTTCAAAAATTTAGCACGAGCAAACTCCCCCTTGCATGGTGCACACAACTGCCAACATGGGAAACATGATTTGTCCAAATTTTCTCCCCCTTAGTTGAAAATGCACCATCAAGCAATAGGAACTGAAAAACGATTTTCTCCCCCTCAGAAAATGCACCAACAAAAGTGCCAACAAGAGAAGTTCTCCCCCTTCCAACATGCATATGAGTCAAAATGCAAGTTAGCAGCTTCAGGAATATAGTCAAGAAAATGCAAAGATGCTCTAAACAGTATAGCTCTAATGACTCACTGGAAAGCATACAAGCTAGCGAAGGCTCAAACTGATCACCAAATATAAAAAATGAACATATGAGCAAAGTGAGCAGTTTATAGCCAAAAAGGTATTCACCATCAAAATAGCACTACACATGTATAGACAGGAGAACAGACAAGTGCTAACCATGTATGCAAGGTGAACTACCCCTAGCAAAGTTCAACCATCATGCTATGGAATGAAGCATAACTTGTGATTTCAAAATTTTAGATCGGAGTTGCAGCGGTGAAATAGCACAAGTTCAGAATGTAGCATGTGATTGCGAGAGGTTGAAAGCTTGTCATTGCCTAACTTTTCAACTGCGCGAAGCCTATGCAGAAGCAATCAGAAGCTTAAAGCAACAGTTTCGGTCATACACTACACAGCTCAAGTTTAACTCAAGGTGCAATGAGAAACAGTCTCAAAATTGTGATGTGTTGACAAGCAATCCCATCTCGATCTTTTCAATTCACTTAAAACTTGGTTCAGATTTTATTGACAGAATATGAATAGTCCAAGCAAGTGACAGACTCAGAACTAGAGACATAGCAATCTAGCATATATGAAAAGCACGAGTGCATTCAACACATCCTACACATGCTAGTTGCATATCTCAATGGTGAACATTTTCAAGTTTTATGTTTGTTAAGCAGGTTCACCATTCAAAAATAGCTCAGCTCACAACATGTATTAGTGATCAGAAAGAGCATAAGCTACTAGCATCAACAAATAGCATCGGAGCATACTAATCAGAGCATAGTTACATTCTAAAGATTATATGCATGAAGCTCAGAATGTAAAAGCGTATGCTGAAAATGCAAAAGACAAAAGAAACGAGAAAATAGTCAGTTTATGATACAAGAACCAAAATGTTTCCCCCATCTAAAAGGGAAAACACACACCAAGCTCACCCCTCAACCGATTAAAGGTTGATTCGTCCAAAGGCTTGGTGAAAATATCAGCCAACTGATGATGAGTATCGACATGGCGAAGGTCGATATCACCCTTCTCATAGTGGTCTCGCAGAAAATGAAAGTGCACATCAATGTGTTTGGTCTTCGAGTGAAGCACGGGGTTCTTAGCAACGCTAATCGCACTCATGCTGTCACAAAGCAAAGGAACACGAGAAAAGCTCAGACCGAAATCACGCAAAGTGGCCATCATCCAAAGCAACTGGGAAGAGCAGCTAGCCGCAGCGACATACTCAGCCTCCGTGGTAGACTGGGCGACACTAGACTGCTTGCGAGAAGACCACGATACAAGAGAAGAACCAATAAATTATCAAGTCCCAGAAGTGGACTTGCGCTCAATGCGACAACTAGCAAAATCGGCATCAGAATAACCACAAAGGGAGAGGGTGGAGGAAGCTGAATACCAAATCCTGAACTCAGGTGTGAAACGAAGGTACCTGAAAATGCGCTTCACCGTCTGACGGTGAGAAGTGCGCGGCGACGCCTGAAAGCGCGCACACAGACACACCGCGAACTGGATGTCCGGGCGTGTCGCCGTTAGGTAGAGCAGCGACCCGATCATGCTTCGGTACTCCTTCTGGCTCACAGCTTCTCCATCCTTGTCTGCATCCAGGGCCATCATGGTCGACATGGGTGTTGGAAGAGGCTTGGCCTCACCCATATCGAACCTCTTCAGCAAGTCCTTGGTATACTTGCCCTGGTGCACAAACGTCCCTTCTCGGGATTGCTTAATTTGCAATCCGAGAAAGAAAGTCAGCTCGCCCATCATGCTCATCTCGAACTCCCTGCTCATAGTATCTGCAAACTTGGCAACCAAAGCGTGAGAAGAACCACTGAAAATGATATCATCCACGTAAATCTGGACCAAGAGAGTGTCTTTGCCTTGCTTGAGGAGAAAGAGCGTTTTATCCACACATCCCATTTTAAAACCCTTAGCAAGCAAAAATGTTTTCAACCTATCATACCAGGCTCTAGGGGCTTGTTTCAAACCATATAAAGCTTTGTGGAGTTTGAAAACATGGTTTGGAAACTTGGGATTTTCAAAACCGGGGGGTTGTTCAACAGAAACCTCTTCTTCTATGTAGCCGTTTAAGAAGGCACTCTTGACATCCATTTGAAAAAGTTTGAAACCTTTGGATGTAGCAAAAGCCAAGAGTATCCTAATAGCCTCCAAATGAGCTACAGGAGCAAAAGTCTTCTCATAGTCTATCCCCTCCTTCTGACTATAGCCCTTCGCTACAAGCCTGGCCTTGTTTCTAACAACGTGGCCATCCTCTCCTTGCTTGTTTTTGAAAACCCATTTTGTCCCAATAGGCTTACAGTCTGGAGGAGGTGGAACTAAAACCCAAACCCGATTTCTCTCAAAGTTCTCTAACTCCTCATGCATGACATTGACCCAATCTGGATCCGTCAAAGCGTGTCCAACATCTCGGGGCTCAAAATCAGCAACAAAAGCAGAATGAGCAAAGTGAGAGATTTGAGACCTGGACCGAGTGACACGTTCGTCAATGTTATCGATCATCTGCTGAGGGGGGTGTTGGCGCTGAATGTGTCGTGGCGCCTCCCGTGCAGACGTGATCTCCCCCTCAACAGCAGCCGGTGCCTCCCCGGGTACAAAAGGTACCGCTCGGGGTGGCGGATCCCACGGCCCCCAGGAAGAAGACGTGTCGGGGCCGTGTGTCGTCGTAGAAGCCGCTCTTTGCGGCACAGCAGGTGGAGGGGGTGTTGGATCATCCATACCTTCAGCACCCTCGTCCTCGTCATCAAAAAGAGGCTCACCGACCTCATGATCACCTGCACGCTCAAAACGAGAAGAAGGACAAACCATGGTCTCGTCGAAGGTGACATCGGATGTCTCCATGACTCGGTTAGTGTCAAGGTTAAGTACACGATAAGCTCGAGTGTGAGTGCCATAACCCAAAAACACACCGTCAGAAGAACGAGACTCAAACTTGTCTAAGTTGCCCTTTTTGAGTATAAAACAGTGGCAACCAAAGACTCGAAAATAACTCACCTTGGGCAGTTTTCCAAAACGCAACTCATAAGAAGTCTTTTTCAAGAAAGCTCGGAGAAAAATGCGATTTGAAATGTAGCATGCAGTACTCATAGCTTCGGCCCAATATCGCCTAGGAGTCCTATGCTCATCGAGCATCGTCCTGGCCATCTCTACAAGGGTCCGATTCTTCCTCTCTACAACACCATTTTGTGGCGGTGTGTAGGGGGAAGAAAACTGATGCTCTAAACCCAAAGAGTTACAAAACTTCTCAAAATCCGAATTCTTGAATTCAGAACCATTATCACTCCTAATAGCTCGCATCGAGTTCAAAGGGAACTCGTTCTGAAGACGCAAAATCAGACTGCGAGCAAAGGAGAAAGTCTCGGTCTTCTCAGCTAAAAAGAAGACCCACGAATATCTCGAAAAGTCGTCAACAACAACAAGCACATACCACTTCCCTCCAACCGAGCTCACCCGAGCCGGACCAACAAGGTCCATGTGCAAAAGCTCTCCAGGGCGCTTGGTCATGACCTGAGTCACTGGATGGTGGGGAGCGGCAACCATCTTCCCATGTCTACAAGAGTGGCAAACAAGATCCTTCTCCATATGCAACTTGGGCAATCCTCGGATTAGGCCAAGTGAACTAAGCCTTGCAAGCAAGTCGAAGCTCAAATGTCCAAGTCTCCTATGCCACTTCCAAAGATCAGAGGAAGAAGGTCCAGCCACAAGACAACGAGAAGTGCCAAAAGACTACGAGAAATTCGCACGAAAGACTTTTCCAAAGGGCGAAATCAAACACACAAGATTGCCCTGAGGATCCAAAATTCGACTGAGATTCGGTTTAAAACGAATCTCATAGTCATCATCGAAAAGTTGCGAAACAGAAAGAAGGTTAAAATGCAAGTTAGAAACAAGAGCAACATCGCGCAACACAAAGTGCTCATTAACTCGCACCGACCCACGAGACAAAACCTTACCTTTGCTATTGTCGCCGAAGGTGATAAACTCCTTTCCGGCGACCGGACTAAGACTGGAGAACCACTTGGCATTTCTGGTCATGTGCCTCGAACAACCGAAATCCACCAACCAAACGTTCTCCAATCGTTTTACCTACATTAATAAAAATACATAGGGTGAGCATACGGTCCAACACTGGGGTTAGTGAAGTAGGAAGAATACCAGTGTTGGGCCAGCTGCTCAAAAGAACGGTTAGTAGAAAAACCATTCCTAGCACGTCTACGGGGAAAGCGATCCCCACGCTGAGGAAAACGTGGTCCGCTGAGGGAGGAGCGTCTATCGCGATACTCAAAACGTGGTGGGGGAAAACGCTCAACTACAAAGCCACCGCCACGGGGTCCATATCCTGCAGGCTCCCGCCGGGCACATCCTCTCCGCTGCCTAGGCCTGAGAACTTGAGGTTCTGGACCTCTAGGCCTAGCAGCTCTCCTTGGAGCTCTCCTCTGAACATTCGGCACATGTACATCATGGAAAGGATGGTACATGTCCGGGTTGTTCATCTCCCTAGCATGGCGCGCCTCTCTCTTGCGCCGAAAGCAGAACTCACTCAAGTGTCCATCTCTCCCACAATGCTCACAATGGTACCTCACCGCTCTCAAAGAGGGTTGTTGGTACACACGGTTGTGGGTGTGGATCACTTTGCCCTTCTGTGGCATTAACTCCTCCTGGATAGGTGGCATTGTGTCCAGCTTGTTTTTCAGGTGATTGGGTTTGGGAGCCCATTTCTGGTTCTTGGGTGGAGCTCGTGGAGGTTCTTCAAACACTCCATCCTTGGTGTTAGGCTTGAGAGGCTCTTTGGGTGGAAGTTTGGTAAGTTTGGGAGTAGTGGTGGAGTTGGGCTTCTCACTCGGGTTCAAACCACTCGACTCTCCAATCTTTCCAAAAGCAGAAACATCGACGCCCGGAGCAAAGCCTATACTAGGACCTCCAGCAGCTCGCTTGAATTGGGAGATCATCATCCCGAGCTGTGGCTCACCGCTAGACACCCATGAAAAGATGGTCCGAAGGTATGTGTTTTCCTCCTCGGTTTGCATCTTGTCATGCTTCACATTAGCGATCTCCATCTCCAAACCCTCACACAACGCGCACCTAGTCACACAAGTGCTACCCGAGCTGGCCTTCTCAAGAGACTCAATCTTGGCATTCTTCTCTGCCAGCTCAGATTGCAAGACAGGACAAGTCTTGCACACACCCAACAGCATGGGTCTAGCCCGGAGCTCATCCACCTCTCCAACCAAAGCAGCATACTTACCTCTCAAGGTGAGAAGGTCAGTTATGTGCTTGGTGCACATCTCACACTCAGCCTCCTCAGCCACGACCACGGTGGACTTAGCAAACTCAAGCTCCCTCACCGTGTCCTCCCACTTCTGCCTAAACTCCTTGCGCTCTCTAGCAGCTCGCCTAAGCAACTTATCTTGACTAAGCAAGGCGGCAGTAAGCTTCTCGACCTCAGCAGAAAGCTCGTCGTGGGTGAGAGATACCTGAGAGGTGTCGTCGTCGTCGTCGTTCCGAGGGGTGTCCTCCAGCTTGCCGTCGACCTCATCACCAAGGGCCATGGTGCAGAAGCCGTCGCCATCGGCGAAGAAGCAGAGACCGTTTAGCTTGTCCTCGATCCTCTTCTTCTTCTCGGACTCATCATCGCTTGAGCAAGCGGAGTCATCATCCGAGTCGTCGACGTCGCTGAGCGTGGCAAAGAACGCACGCTGCTCAGCCTAGGCCTTCTCCAAGTACTTCTTCTTGATGTACTCCTTGTCGAAGCCGCCCCTCCGCTTGTGCCTCGCGGGGACGTACTTCTCCTTGCGCTTGCCGAAGTCGTACTTGTGCCCATGATCGCCCTTCCCAGATGTGTTCTTCTTCTTGGGACAGTTGGCGATGAAGTGGTCAGGGTCGCCGCACTCAAAGCATCCTGAGCGTCCTCCTCCGCGGCGACGGTTCATGCGGTTGTTGTGGAACCGCGAGAACCGGTTGGCGAGCATCGCCAGCTCGTCATCCCCCAAAGACTCCAGCTGGTCCTCTGTGACAGAGAAGAGTGAAGAAAGTGCAAATCCTCCAGAGGGGTTAGCAGAAGAGCCAGAAACCAAAGTCATAGTCGGGCCAGAAGGATTTTCATAAGAGGCCCTCGACATGGCGTCAATCTCACTAGACTTGAGCTTGCTAAAGAGCTCGTCGCAAGTGAGGGTCTCATAGTTAGACGATTCGATGATCGCCTGGACCTTTGAGTCCCACACCGACCGATCAAGAGTGTGCAAAAGCTTCAAAGCCCTCTCATGATCGTCAAAAGGCAACAGCTCCTTGTTCGCTCTCATCTTGTTGACAATGACCTGAAAGCGAGCAAATAAACTCTCTATGCTCTCGCCAGGCATGTGTCGAAAGTTCTCGTACTCCCACTTGTGTGACTCGTAGAGACGAGATTTGACTTGAGAGGTTCCCTCATGGAAGCGCATGAGGGTAGCCCAAATCTCACGAGCCGTGGGGAGGTGAGAAATGCGATCAAACTCGGACATGCTCAAACAGGAGAAAAGAGCGTTACGCGCTCGGCTATTGGCATCGTGCTCATCCATCTGAAGCTGAGTAACACATGCAGCCAAGACAACGTAATCGTCTCTGTTGCAAATCTCCCACACAGAAGAGCCCATGCTCTAGAGATAGGCCGACATGCGTATCTTCCAATACGCATAGTTCGTCCCATCAAAGAACGGCGGTTTGCCCACGCCGCGATCCATGTCGCCTTCTGTGGATCTGGAACCGGCTAAGGTGAAAGATCCTTAACCTGCTCTGATACCAATTGAAGGATCGAAAGTGCTACCAGAAAGCGACCAGAGGGGGGTGAATGGGAGCTTAAATTTTCCTTTCAGAATCTAATAGCTTCTGTCCCAGAAAATCAACCCCAAGAGCAAAACCGATGCGCGTGATGTCCACGACCCAAGAGAATGGGTGGATGTTCCCTAGGAACACAGCGGGACACCACAAAAACTTCCTCACCCAAGTTCACGCAAGTCAACTAGTGACAGGATGGACTTTGGGTAACCTCAACCTCCCCCGAGCAACGCGAGGGGGATTCAGGCTATTTTGCAAAGTGGAAATCCCAATTTCTGTGGAGCACGAAGTCGAAAATCCAACGCAAAAACCCAAAACCAAATCTGAAGTCGAATGGTCAAACTGCGGACGAAACAGTGAAGAAATCACTGCATCGGATGCTGGCAGCGTCTGATGCCCAAGCGTCGGACGCGTCCGATGCAAACAGTGCCTCTCGGGAACCTTACTGTATAGACATCGGACGCTGCTACAGTGAAAGCTCAGCGTCCGATGCTCGACCTCCGGTGCGTCCGATGGCAACGAACGCTCCAATGGTCAGTGTCCAATGCTCCTTTAAAACTGCTGTCAGATGACACGTGGCAACAGACGCTTCGATGCAATGAACTCAGCGTCCGATGCCTTCAGACTCAGCGTCTGATGGTCCCGAAACAGCATGTTCTTCCGCGAAATTCACTCGATCTCCTCCGAATCAAAAGCACTAAGGCTTAGACTTGGTATGAGGAGTTCTAAGGAGGTTAGTGAGCTATCCCAAAAGAATCATGGCTCGAACCTAACTCCAAATCGGTGAATTGGAAGAAATTGGGACTAAGGGAGCAAAACCGATCCAAAACTAAAATCGCTCGATCTCGTAGACCGTGGGGTTTGAGGTGAATTCCTTCAGTGGAAAGAAGTACCTCACGATCTAGAACAACTTGGTTCAAACGGATTTGCAAAAGATGAACTGAGCAAAGAGATCAATCGACGGGAAAAACGTGGAGAAAAGTAATCCGCGAAGAACACAAACAAAACACGAATCACAACCACGAAATTGCAACCGTGTGGCTACCACATGCTACAATGGTGAGGTTACGGCCTCACTTCCTGAAAAATCTCACAAGCACAGAGGTATTGGTCTCTTCTCTATGGATCTCAGTTTGCTACAACAAGGGAGTGGGAGAGCAGGAAAACCTAGAAGGCAAAGAGCAAATGGCTGAGATAAATGGGGAGGTGGGTGTCTCCCCCTACTTATCCTAATTCTAACTATTCCTAATTCTCACTCTACCCCTAACTACTTACAGAGTGAACTAGCTAAACCCTAAGGTTATTCTGGACCAACTCGATGGTAGGTGGATCCGACGGCCACGCTCGCACAACTCGTAGCGTTGCCTCGACGCAACCTCCCGATTGCCGCCACGTGCCGCCACCGCTCTTCACCCCCGGTTTTGTGGCCCAAATCGGGAAACCAGCCTTTCCAGCCAATCCCCGGTTTTGAGGCCCAAACCGGGAAACCAGCTGACCGTCATCTGAGTTTTGTGGCCCAAACTCAGCAAACCCGCAACACCCAGGTTTTGAGGCCCAAACCTGGAAACCGTCCTCAGCCCGAGTTTTGTGGCCAAACTCGGAAACCGTCCGCGCCCAGGTTTTGAGGCCCAAACCTGGAAACCGTCCACCCGATGGTTTTTCTCTGGCTCTACCACCAAACCGAAGCTGTAGAGGGGATGCACCGTCCGTGCACCCCGTCCACCGACACATGTCCCCAGGTCCTCGACCCGAGCAACAACATGTCCCGCAAGTTTTCGCTCGTAGCTGTCCCAGGCTGCCAGCCACCACAGTTGATCCTCGGGCCACCAGTCCCTCAGTCCAAGTCCCACGTCCGCCCTTCGCCAATCTCGGTCCCTCGGCATGGCACGTCTCTACTTGACCTTCACCTTGCCTCTGATCACTGTATCCGTGCTCGACACCTGCACAACACAAGCCAAAGAACCTGCAATCAAACCCGTTGACAATCACTCATCACTCGAGACTCGACATACACCCATGTATCCGCACAACCCGAACATGGTGGAATACGTCGGCCATCAGGGCTGTCACCACCTGGGGCTACCACAACTATCCGTGGGATTGAGCGCAACCTCAGGTAACCTATAGACTAAACACCATGTCTAATCTATCGATTACTACTCTAATTACCATGAATAACTAGAGCACTCAATACGAGCGAAGATCCCATGCCAAGATATAACAACTATACTAATCATATAATAAAGCATAAAGTAAATAGAGAAGATAAATATATTAAAGCATAAGTCTTACAAAGAAAAGATACAAGACATACCAAAACTCTGAAGACTCCTCCAGAACCGGAGCGCAGCTCCGCTCTCCCTAACTCCCGACTACAGCTAAGCTATTACATTGGAAAATCTAAACCTAATTCTCTAGGGAGGAGAGGTTGTCCTTCGAGGGACGCCTCTACAAAGACTCTCAGATGATGATGGTGTCTCAGGGGGGTCCTGGGTTTATTATATAGGGGCTCCTGGCCTCCCCTCCACCTTGGGCAAGCGATGTGGGACTAAATCCTTCATCATATGCACTTGGGCCTAAATGGGCCAAAACGCGTTGGAGAGGTCAGTTGGAGTGCGTCACGGGAAGGGGGACGAAATTGGGCCCAATACCCGACCGGTCGGTCCATAGAGGAGACCGGTCGGTCTGCCCCTATGACAGGTGGGCCCCGCCTTCCGTGGGTCGCCTTCTCGTGTCTTCTGGAATGTTCTAGAATCTTCCAAGTCGTATCCATCGAGGACTCTTGCTCCGGGACTCCAAATATAGCAAATCATATGTTCGTTTCGATCATCTCGACAAGGTCTTCGCAATGGTGTGCTCTGTTTCATCACTTGAGATACTTTTATATAGTAAAAACATGGATGTCCTACAAAACAAGTGAGCACCAAAACTAGTGGAACTTGTTAGTTTCAAACCCTACAACTATGCTTTGTGATTCATTTAGTGTCATTTCATGCAATAGTTGATGGTTAATTATGAGCATTAGTGAGCGTCAACAAGTTCCCCCAAGTTTACCCTTTGCTAGTCCCTTAGCAAAGTCAAACTCAACAATGGATCAGGAGTTGCTGCAATATCTGCATTTCTAACAAGTACACATGCATTCAAACAAAAGTTCTTATTTGGATTAGAAAAAAGTATCATATTATTCATCACGGGGCTTAGTACTTTACCTTGAATCTTGAGTAATTGAAAGATAGAATGATCAAATCAAGCACTATGTCTCTAGCTCTTTCACTTCACCATTATCCCGGAGTTTTTATGAATTTTCAAAAAGCTTAAGAACATATGTTGTCAAATTAAACAATGGATCCAAAGAGAAAGTCAACCACACCATTAAATCGAGAAGTGCATGTGTATGGAAAATGGAGGCAGATGCTCTTTTGAATATATCACTCTCTTCTGTCTATTAGAGACACATGGCTATCAGGCTAATTCTACTATCGGGCACGTGCCCATTTTTTTATGATATTCATTTTTTCATCATTTTTTTCGAGGTTCCGGACACTTGTCACTTTTTATTTCCTCGGGATCTTTCTTTTTGAGGTTTCGGACACTTGTCCCTTTTTATTTCCTCAGAGTTTTTTTCTTTTTTTTTCAATAGCCATATGCTTCCAACAAACTTTTGAGAGGATATGAATAGATAATCATGAGCATTTATGCGGAGGATGGATGAAAATGTGTAAGTGATCTCAATTCAATAGTATGATAACTTCTCACAGGGTCAACAAAGCTTAATTTAACTCAATGCAATTATTTACCATATTAATATTGGAAACTCTCCGGAACTCTAGTGTTGTTTAGAACAAGATAACAGTAGCTCAAATCATCACATGTCATATCTGTCAATTACTTAGACTCTGGATCAAGCATTTTCTACCCATATATTTAATTTCATTTTAAGGCACCATTAATTTTTAAACTTAAGAGAACTCATGCTTGAAGGCTAGGTACTAGAAAGAAATACAATAGAGCAACTATTCATCATTTCCATTTTAAGAAATTAGAGAGAGAATTCTTCAGATTAGACATGCTTTATTTATTTAATCTAACACACACTATAACCTATTACTTAAAAATATTAAGATAGTAGTAAGACATACCTGAATCACGAAGATAATAGGGGTGTGTCTCCCCCAAGCTAATCCCTTCAATCGTATCGAGCCTTCATGTGCCCGAATATTTTTGTTCTTTTTCTTTTTAAGGGTGAGCCTTCATGTGCTCACACATTTTTTTTGTATTTTGAATTTATTTATAAAAAGAAAAACTTAAGAGGATAAAGATACTTACCTGGATACACGGGGGTGCTTTCCCCTAAGCTGAATGTTGACGTGGTCGTTCGATCTTGTAATGTAGCGGACTAGCGGTGAAAATGTTCTTCCTCCATCGGAGCATTGATTGATGTTGATGGTTGTTGAAATAGTACTCCAACAGTGGATGGAACATCCACTTGCTCGTCAGCTTTTTTTGGTCTTTCAAATCCTGTGAAACTCAAATAGACAACAAAACTTGTGGAACTGATTGAGCGTTAGTGGTTGGCCACTCAAGTCTTAGTTGTCTAGAGTTTCAGTAAGATCTCTTTCTCAATATTTTTGTATATATTTTAATATTTTCTATGATGCAATGATAGCTTAACAAAATAAATGCATTTTTATTTTTATTTTTATATGCCACCACGGGAAATATTTCATATGGGTTTTTACACACCACAGAATTAATCACATGGGGCTAGGTTTTTATGATGCAGTGCAATAAGTAAAATATTTTTATTTTCTTTTTTTATGTAATGCTGATTCAGAGAAGTAAATATGCTATGGAGATATGATGATGGAAAGTAAATATGCAAAATGGAAACTAATGCAGAAAAGATAAATATGGATAACTACCGATTTACCTTTCGGCGAGGGTTCAATGTTTTAAGTCCTCTGAACAGGACTTCTCACCATGTTCATTCCTGAGGTGCATCATTTGATTCCGATATATAGACCTTGATAACTACATCTCTTGATATGGTGTCACCCATGTTCTTTGTTCGTCTAGCAATTTGAAGTGAAAACATTAATTGTGGAGGCTGGCAGCATCTTGCTCAGTGTGCATTTTCTTGTAGATCCAGGACCTTCACTCTGTAGAATTTGGGAGTTGATAAACCCCTCCATGTTTTGCTCAAGAGTGTGTCCTGCTCATAAAGACAAGGTAGAGATCAAGTGCATAGGCTCTGTTGGTGGAAAACACAAACCGAACCAAAAGTTTTGTTCATTCCTCTCTAACCTTAGACACATTGCACAAGATAAACTTGTTGTTTATGTAATCTATTCAATCATAACATGAGTGATAAGATCAGAAGATGAGCATGAAAGTAGCATCTTAAAATATTTATCAGATCAGATTACTTAACCCAAGGAAGGATAATCTATGCATAATGTGTTGATCTTTTCATGATTGTGATATATCATCTTCCAAAGGTTGGATGCACAACATTTTAGCTCATTTAGTTAAGATAGTGAGAGTGTAAAGCCAGGAACAAAGAGTAAAGAACTAAACATGTTGGGTTGATTAGGTTGGATCAAGTGAGGTACAACTTAAACATGTTTGGTTCTTTATTTATGCGCATACCAGAAACAAGGAGAAGCTTTTAAAGTGATGGTCACTTACCTTGAAATGTTACTTTATCATTAAAGAATGATTGTGTCGAACCACCTTGTGAAAGCTTCTCTTGTCTTGTTGGTTGTTGTTCATAAATGGCCTGTCTTCTCTTGCTTATCTCCAGTGGGATAGTTGAGTCTTGTTCTCAATAAGTCCAGACGATAGAGACTTTGTCAGCTATTTTTTTTGATTTGTTGACTCCGGTACTATCTCTTCATCTTCTAATTCTTACAGTGCAGTGGCTTCATCCTTCATGATGTCTCCCTCAATTCCTGGCAGTTGGTTCTTTCTTTGTCGGTTAAGTCAACGTCTTCTCTTGGTTTCCTTCGGCTGCTCATAAATGGTGTAGTTGTTGATGAAGCAGCAATCCTTTTGATCGAAGATCCAAAAGTTGATGTCTCCAGGTCCGACATAGATGATAACTTTGGTGGTGTTCAAGAATGTTCTTCCAAGAATGAGTGATGGATCATATTCTTCTTCTTGGTTGGGAAAGCGTCTAGTGGCTTGTACTAATCAAGGTGGTGAGTAGGAGGTCAAAGTGTCTTGAAGCTGGATTTCTCCTTCCTACCCTTGATCGTGAAGCAGATCTGGACAACAGAATCGTGTCTCCCCAAGCTGGCTTGTGAAGTAGGTGGATACCCAAATTTATTCAACAACATGTTCATGAGTTGAAATTGTAGACCTTGTTGTTGTTGAAGTCGTTCCACCTCATCCCCTAAACTAGCTTTTGTGTTGCAATGATTAGAAGTGAGGAGAACTTCCACTACTTGTCTTCATAGTGAATCACCAACAGACTTCCTTCGGATGACTCATAGATATTATAATGTAGTGGCATATTGTCACCCTGATATTTGTTGTTGGTGTCGGTGTTGATGTTTTTGACAATGTTGAGTGTAGGCATAGATTGACCCATACGGGGTGAGTTGCATCCTATTCGTCATCAGTGTCCTGGCTTAGGCCTTGGAATGGCTCAAAGCTTGGCTGCCTTCGACATCACTAGTGACTTGTCTGATGATGAGTTTTGTCTATCCACGGGTTGGGTTTTGGATCTTTAAGTTCACACCATGAACAAGCAAATCTCATCTCCTACAAAATGTTAGTGGACATATACCCGAAGGATTGTATTGAATGTGAAAGATGGGTTGATATCCACAACTTATGTGTTATTCATCCATGGTAAGGAAAAGATTATTTTAGGATTACTTTAGCATAGACTAACATTTTATGTGTTGGCTGCATATTAACATGGTTCAAGGCAAAATATATCTTGCAATAAAAGATGAATTTAAATAAACTTTAATACTCACAGTTCTTTCATCCATGATGAATGAGCTGAGTCTTCTTTTTGCAGTTCATCGTATGCCTTGCTTCATCTCTGATGTGAATTCATCTCAGGACTTTCCCAAAGTGTATTTAGAGTTCTCTGCAGGGGTTAGTCCAACAAACTATCCAATGTGTACACAAGCTAATTTCATATCAACAATCAAACCAAACTCCGTGTCTAATTTGATTAAGGTAGACTATTTAACCTAAGCACCACGCTTAATTTAAAAAGCCTACGAAAGTACCCAATTGAAGTACTTTCAAACCAAAATATACTAGCATAGACAAAGGTAGCATGAAAGCATAAAAGAGATTTATTCAAATAGAGATGAAAGCGCACTACAAGAAATTTGTTAATCTGTGACGCTCAATCCATGACGATATCTGAAATTCGTCACAGATATCTAAAAACTTCTTCAGTATCTGTGACAATTTTGAGATATCGTCATGGATTGAGCGTCATAGATTAACAAGTTTCTTGTAAGTATGATCACAGTGAGGGATATTTTTTTTCTTTTTTTTAATATATATTTTTTGTTTAGATGCAGATGATATGAATGCATGCAAGGGACTAAACATGTTATGCACTTGATATGAGAAAAACATAAACTAAATGAGGTGGATGAATGGTTAAAAGTAAACATGCAGTGGTATGCAAGAAATTAAAAAGATAGCTACTCATAAAGTTTAAAGTCCATGAGCAGGACTGTCTCACCTTGATCATACTTACCATGGCTCACAACTGGGATTTGTGAGTGGCGCAGCGTAAATATCTGTCACATGGGATGGGAGTTGAATTCTTGTGACGACGACCTTTTCTCCAATCTGCACATGGTTAGAATAAATAATATATATGTATACACAAACCTGTGAGATGGCAGGGTTCCAGAATTAATGATGGATCTTGAATGTTCAGGCACCCTGGGTTCTTCATTCTCGTGGAAGCTCGCCATAAGGTCGAAATGGCGTCTGATGTCCTGTCTATTCCACACTCAACAGAACAAGGGGTAATCCTACTAAAGCTAGTGGTACACTAAATTAGCAGATAGCAAGATCATTATCAAAATCTTTACACCAATTGCTTCCCCGGCAACGGCGCCAAAAATGCTTGTTGACGTTTGTTAGTGCAAATAGAATATGAAAGATTCCGCAAGCACACAGAACACCATTGTAGCATTTTACCTGGAGTATTCCAGGATCGTTATTTATATTTTACCATAGGGAAGCATGGGTCAAGAATATGATAACTCACTATCATGCATCTACTAACTCAGAATATTAATTAGACTAGAGCAGGAGTGAATGATATATGATATGATAATAAATGAAAGCACATAAAAGATAATTCAATGATAAATGTATAGATAACTATAGTGGGAGGACAACGGGAGAGATCAATGTTCATATGCACTTCTCTATTACTTGGGTTCTAAGGTAACAAGGATGAAAAGATATAGCAATCATATAATAACACTTCGGGACATCAGAACACCAACCACAGAAAGGGATGAGAAGGGAGTTTGGGAAGTTCTGACTACGGTCCTACGAACATCAACCCGAATGTGGTGGAATACGTCGGCCATCAGGGCTGTCACCACCTGGGGCTACCACAACTATCCGTGGGGTTGAGCGCAACCTCAGGTAACCTATAGACTAAACACCATGTCTAATCTATCGATTACTACTCTAATTACCATGAATAACTAGAGCACTCAATATGAGCGAAGATCCCATGCCAAGATATAACAACTATACTAATCATATAATAAAGCATAAAGTAAATAGAGAAGATAAATATATTAAAGCATAAGTCTTACAAAGAAAAGATACAAGACATACCAAAACTCTGAAGACTCCTCCGGAACCGGAGCGCAGCTCCGCTCTCCCTAACTCCCGACTACAGCTAAGCTATTACATTGGAAAATCTAAACCTAATTCTCTAGGGAGGAGAGGTTGTCCTTCGAGGGACGCCTCTACAAAGACTCCTAGATAATGATGGTGTCTTAAGGGGGTCCTGGGTTTGTTATATAGGGGCTCCTGGCCTCCCCTCCACCTTGGGCAAGCGATGTGCGACTAAATTCTTCGTCATATGCACTTGAGCCTAAATGGGCCAAAACGCGTTGGAGAGGTCGGTTGGAGTGCGTCACGTGAAGGGGGACGAAATTGGGCCCAATACCCGACCGGTCGGTCCATAGAGGAGACCGGTCGGTCGACCCCTATGACAGGTGGGCCCCGCCTTCTGTGGGTCGCCTTCTCGTGTCTTCTAGAATGTTCTAGAATATTCCAAGCCGTATCCATCGAGGACTCTTGCTCTGGGACTCCAAATATAGCAAATCATATGTCCGTTTCGATCGTCTCGACGAGGTCTTCGCAATGGTGTGCTCTGTTTCGTCACTTGAGATACTTTTATATGGTAAAAACATGGATGTCCTACAAAACAAGTGAGAGCACCAAAACTAGTGGAACTTGTTAGTTTCAAACCCTACAACTATGCTTTGTGATTCATTTAGTGTCATTTCATGCAATAGTTGATGGTTAATTATGAGCATTAGTGAGCGTCAACAGACATTGTTGTAGCGGCTACTAGCTTGGAATCCGACACGTAATCTTCATCGTACCTGTGCCAGCACCGATCTGCTGTGTGTCCAAGTTTGAAACAAACTTGGCATAGGGGGCGGTCATCTTCTTCACTTGGAGCAGCACGACTTCTGTTGTAGCCGCCACGTCCACCGCCTCTAGAAAAATTAGGGTTGCCGTGACTGCGTGATGAAGATCCACCACGGCCGCGACCTTGCTGCCCTCCTTGACCGCCTTGGGTGCAGCCACCTCCCCTTGAGAAGCCGCCACGTCCTCTGTTGACGGTGTTTGCTGAATCAGCGCCACCTCCATAGGTGAGATCCATACGATTCTCAAAGTTGAGGAGTTCAGAGTATAACTCCCCAACTGAAATCTTTTCAACCCTAGCAGTAAGGGCTGTGACGAGGGAGGTGTAATCTTCAATAAGGCTGGTGAGTATATACTCAACCAATTCCTCATCATCAAGATTGCGGCCAGCTGCAATCATCTCATCACCAAGCGCTTTCATCTTGTTGATGTAATCGGTGACGCTAGAGTTTCCCTTCTTTGTGTTGGCCAGCGCGATGCGCAGATTAACCGTGCGTGCACGGGTTTGGGAGGCAAACATCTCTTCTTGCCGCCCAGACAGCTCCTGCTGTTTCCCATATGGCGACTTGAGTTGCCACATCTTTGAAAATTGATGACAAAAGGAAATTCAGGACCTGTTGGTCACGAACTTCCCACTCTTCAAAGGTTGGATTGAGACTCCACTTCTCCTTGCCTTCTTCATTGGTGACGATCTCCCTATCAGGTGCCTTGGCATCACCAGAGAGATGGCCTTGGAGGCGAGTGCCTCGTACAACAGACCAGACGAACGCCTTCCATAGGGGGTAGTTGCTTTTCTCAAGCTTCTCTGGGACCTTGAGGCCAGAGAGAGGATTTGAGGGCGAGCTCGAGCTCGACATGGCGATGGAGATAGATTGGTTTAGGCTCCGATTACCATGTAAGAAACAGAGACGCGTAGGGGAACACCGACGCCTAAACTCAGGCGTATGGTGGCTGCGTGTTAATATTGATTAGATTGAAACAACCTCAACCGTGATGTACAATTTATAGGAGGTAGAGTCCTACAACTTAGGGAGTCTAAACAACCTTGGCCGCATATAGATACAAACTCCTATACGATTACAATTGATATATCTACTAACACTTATACTTGTTAGGAACTGAACTATGAATCATGGGCATGTCATTCCTTTAACAAACGACATGCCTTTTATGCAAGTGTACAAATGTCTTTCAATTTCTTTCGTATCCACCAAATTAAACATATATGTTTGTTGACGTCGGAAGTGATCCGAATCACACACCAGTAGGGCTAGAACGCCCAGAGAGGTTGCAGATCAACCTGGGACAGCAGGGAACCTAGCTAAACCAATGAGAACCGATCTAAGACCGGTTTAGACCAATTTAGGGTTTTAAATCCCTGTATTGGTAACTCTAGAACTCCTCCCGGGAAGACCCGTCGGGGAGAAGCACGTAGAGGTTGCCCTAGGACTAGTAAGACCGCCTAGGACACCGTTGAGTCTCGCCGGGAGACGCGCCGAACTACAAAATAGAAGAAAAAAAGGGTAAAAGGGATAGTAGATTGATTTTGACCGATTAGGGTTGGATCCTCAATCGGCCATGGTCCTCTCATATATATAGAGGGGGTTGGTCTTATCCCAATAGGAAACATCTCCAGATACGATCTCCTAGTTTCCTATCTGGACTCTATCAAAATATAGAATCTAAGAGTTCAATCCGGACTAGACAAAATAAACTTGATCTTGCCGATTCACAAATCGATTAAACCGGTCCAATGGGCTTTGTAGATAATAGCCCAAATTGCTCACATCGATTAACAGATCGTCCTTACAAAAGAAGAATCTTTGAATCGGCACTTGAATCAGCATTCATCACCATTTTAAGGTCTCTGACCAGCGTCACCTGGTCGGAAATAGCACAACTGGTCGGAAGACCTCAAATGATCAGATCCATCTTACTTAGAACATCGAACCTTTCAACTATGAAGTATTAAAAGATAAATTCAACTTCAAAATATTATGAGCTGAATACATCTTCTAATCTTATTATTTATCTATGACACTTTTGAGTCTCAACATATGCCCCCCTGTTTTTAGGTGATCTTCAGTAGAACCTAAAAACAAACTGAACGACAACGATGTCCAACTCATCGGTCATTCAATAATTAAGGGTAGATATTTTTTGATCTTATTTGTTCTAAGGGCGATACATGTATCGACCATTGCTTGGAAGGCACTCAGGCTTCTTGCCAAACACTTGGAAAATATTTTTCAAATACCTCCCGTTTATTGCTCTTGGGAGACTTTCACCTTGCAATGTGTCCAGCATATAAGCATTCCCGAATATCACTTTGATCACTTTATAGGGACTGTTGACACTCCTTAAAGGATTCACTCTAAGAATGAGTCACATAAAATAATAAACTAGTGAAAGCACAAAAGAGTGTACGGGACACTACTAACTCCACTTAACGTCAAGTTCTCATCCCTAACATGAAGCTAGCAATGTAATTATATCAGGGCACTGGATTTTAGAGATAGATATTTACCCGCAAGCGCATAGATAAACATACCCGTTGTAGAGCATTTCACCCAAGCTAGTCTCAGGTATCGTTACTTATATTTTAGCCTAGAGACTAATCAATTCAAGATATGATGGTATTATAAGGACTAAACAGTATTTAATATGGCACACACTTATAGCAAGACTGATAACACACTAACTACTATGAACAGGAATCGGGTACAGAGTAAAGAATATGGTAAATAATTGATAAAGGATAACAGAGATCAGATCAATCAAGGATAAACTTAGAACAGTACTGCCTAGCAAGATGATGATTAGAACAGGTATTAATAAGGAACATTCCTAAGTTATTCTAATTACAAGTCATAGCATACATTGATTAGTGCAATTATATTTGGCAATCATTGGCTAGGTCACATCATATTTATAATCAAGAGGCAACTCCATAGCTAAGGTGTTAAACAAAGTAACCCTTAAACCATGAGTTAACTGAGCCATACTGAACAGTATATTCGGGAGGTGGAATACAGAGGACTCAACAGGTCTGTCACACCCGCGATCTACCACTCTATCCAGAACATAGGACGCATTCGCAGATAAATAATGTATAAGCACCATGCCTACACAGCATTCATCACTCACCCGTTGTACTTTAAGATGAGCGTTATACGAACATGAGTATAAACATAAAGATGAACTATCTATGCCAAATATATAATCAAAGCAGACTATAAGCATTATAACTAAGAATATAATCATTGATGTCTTAATCATATCAATTGTATTGCTATCTAGAACACAATAATGAACAATAAGGTGAATTAGATCATCGAGAAGAACTAAAGTACGAACTAGAACATGAACTAGAACAAGATTATGAACTAGAAGATGAACTAGACGATGAACATGAACTAGACGATGAACTAGAACATAAACAATGAAGAACAATGATGAACTAGAAGAGCAATTATGAAATAGATCCATAATGTTAATACAAGAGAGAAGATCTTGGGTTTACCGAGCCTTCTCGTGACTAGATCAAGAATCCAAGCGAAGCTTGCTTCCTCTAATCCTATACTATCTACTAATCTAGGTGGATGTAGTCCTAAAGCTTCCGATTGATCTCCTTCTGGTTGGTCTAACCCTGATGAATGAATTGCCTGAAACCCTATTGCCTAGAGAAGGGGTCAGGGGTCTGTTTATATAGCCCTGGGCGATGAATCGTGGCCCTTGGATCAAACCGACTTGAGGTACGGTCGAGATACATCCTGGAGGTCGATGGAAGTAGCTTGCAGATGACGGAAGCGTGGGGGCTCCCTGGCTGACCGACCGGTGGGCCCTGTGGGACCGGTCGGTCCCACAGGTCGGCCTCTGGTGGTGTCCTTCCTTGTGCTGTCTTCTTACGTCCTCTGGAGTCTTCTAGAAGTATCCCGACGTGGCGGTTGCGTTATCTCCCGTCGGTTTCCTTATATGGGAAGCTATTGGTGCTAATTTCCTGGTTTAGTCCCTGCAGAATCATAACTCACCAAAACTCATGGAATATTGTCAGATGAAACCCTAAACCTTTGTTGGTGATCATATTCTTGCCCTTTTCATATTTATTTATCTCTTAATTATGATAGTTAACTAGTGTCAACAACTCCCCCAAGCTTACCTTTTGCTAGTCCCTTAGCAAACACTTCATGATGAATCTAGAACTGTTACTATGCCTCCACATATGTTAAAACAAAAATCTTCCATGGTTTAGAGTTAACTATTCTGACTTTCTCATATTACCTTTAACTATGGAGCTTTTGCCTTCTCCTGGGTCTTTAAACAATTGAAAGACAGAACAATCAAGTTAAGCACTGTATCTCTAACTCTTTGATCAACCTTCATTCTGGAGTTTTATATATTTTCAAATGAAAATCAGAGATTCCTTTGTATGATACTCTCAAATCGCTCTTTTATATTTTATGATTCCTCACTGATGCACTTTCCCTTCTTTCTATGGATAAATATCTGGAGCTTTAAGAAGTGAAAAGCATATCTTACCAAGTCAAAGTTCAAAGTTTAGGAAGAAAGATGTCATACTCATAGATCAAGATCTTAGAAAATTTGAAATTTGTCATCTCTTGCTGGCATATTGTAATTAGAGGAACCATGGGCTATCATTCTTTTTCTCATACTTTTATCATAACTTTCTTCTCTCTTTTTTTTTCTTTTCTTTGAGGTAGTCGGACACTTGTCCCTTTTTATTTCCTCCTTTTATATTTTTGCATAGCCCATGCCTCTAACACAATATTAGTTCGGAAGAGTGAATCTTTTAATAAAACATTCTTGATCTCTAGAGCATGATAAATTTCTCAACCATAACTAAAAACTTAGAACAAAGCAAGTAGCCTTATCTTAAAATCATATTAATGGCTCTGGGTAGGAAATCATGTTATGTCATACAGGATCTCATCATGTGTTTTTTTTAATCTTTTCAAAATGTAAATCTCCAGAACTCTAGTATCTCTAGGAATTAGATAAACAGCAGCTCAAACCTTTTTATGTCATATCTCACAATTATCTAGATTTTAGATCAAGCATTTGTCATCCACAGGTTTTAGGTTCAGAGTTTATTCAGAACAACTTTGTCTAAAACTCAAGAAAATTTAAGTTTAAACACTAGGTACTAAAAAGGAATTATAGCAGAGCAATTGTTTATTATTTTTATTATGAGCAAAATTAATCTTTTATCCACCTAGACATTTATTCATTATATAATTTCTTTATTTGGTTTTGTAAAAGTTATTTATCTTTTTAGGAATATTTATTGACCTGATCTAACTAAATTGAACTAATAGATAATGATACTTATCATGGTAACTGAGGGTCCTCTCCCCCAAGCTGGATCTTGACTTATTCTTTTTCTCCAGAAGACCGTTAATGATTTCTTGAGTCCTTCTCTTCTTCTCTTCCTGCTGAATTCAAAGGTAGACAACACAACTAGTGGAACTTGATTAAAGGTTAGTGATAAATATTCCTCTATTTGTCTAGTTGTTTTAAAGCTCTTAAGATTATTTATGTTCTTTCTCTCCACTAAGCAGAGTTTTAGCAGTGTCTCTTTTAGGTTTTAATGGTGAGCCTTCATGTGCCCATATATTTTTGTTGTTTCGAATTTATTTATGAAAAACTTAAGAGGTTAGAGATACTTATGTGGATACATGGGGGTGCCTTCCCCCAAGATGAATGTTGACGTAGTCACTTTGTAATGTAGCAGACTGACAATGGATATGTCCTTCCTCTATTAGAGCTTTGATTGATGTTGATGTTGTTAAGACAGTGCTCAAATAGTGGATGGAGCATTCACTTGTTCGTTAGCTTTTCTTGGCCTTTAAAATCCTGTGAAACTTAAATAGACAACAGAACTTGTGGAACAGATTAAGCATTAGTGATTGGCCACTCTAGCCTTCGTTGTTTAGAATTTCAGTAAGATCTCTTTCTCAATATATATATATATATATTTTAATGTAGATATAATTGCTTTAAGAAGTAAATATGATAGTAAAATGATCATGCTACATTTACTAATTATGCAATGATAAATTTAATGCTAATGATTATGGATAACTACCGAGTTACCTTCCGGCGAAGATTCGACGTTTATAGTCTATCGAACAAGACTCCTTGTACGCTCTTTATTCTTCCTTAGGTGTATCAGCAGATCCTGAGAAGGACCTCGATGATTGCACGTCAGTAGAACTCTCTTTCCTTCTCCATACTTGCTTGACTGGTTGTCACACTCGGTTTTAAGAACAAAACCAGGTATACACTATATGTGAGCCCAGGAAGTCAAATCTCACATATAGCTACAAATAAAGGGTAATATCGAAAGACAATGCTCATATATAACGTATAAACACAAAGAACATAACCTTAAGGAGCAGACAGCGGAAAGACACTCCAATCTTCAGATGGAGACACCACTTCACAGGGAACAACTGATTGGTTGACCACAAGCCTAAGCTTCTCCAAAGCTT
The DNA here is from genome assembly GCA_009763385.1 of Coix lacryma-jobi var. lacryma-jobi. Classification (NCBI taxonomy): domain Eukaryota; kingdom Viridiplantae; phylum Streptophyta; class Magnoliopsida; order Poales; family Poaceae; genus Coix; species Coix lacryma-jobi. The sequence goes on from CM019826.1 coordinate 37,210,338, forward strand.
AACTCTCTGAGGTGTGGGGAAAAGCAAGAGTGAGTCCATGTCGAACTCCACAAGTATAGCAACAAGTGATATAGATCCCAAATTTCATGATCAATGTAACATAAATAATGAATAGCATAAAACGGTAAATAATGAACATGTTAACCAACAAGAGTCATAATCTTTACGTCTTCAAGGCCGCTCATGTCCTTGAGCAAGGCTGATATATCAGTTTAATAAACTTTGCGCAAAGGTGTACACTTTCACTGCGAGACGTGAATTGCCCTTTTGCCCGAGGTGATCAGCCTCTTAACCCACTACCAAGGAAGGTCGGCAGGGTTCACGATGAAGCCTTTCAAAGGTTCATCTAACAAGTTAGGGCCGCTAGGTTTCCCCATCAATAAGCACGAATCTCCCCTCCAAGCGGTGACTAACAAAAGACAAAATGCACCAACTTGGTCGGCCAAGACCATACAGATCGGAGCCCCTCTTGCGCCTTTCGGTAACCTCTAACAAGCTAGAAAAGGTCCTCATACTGAGCTAAAGCCAGAGCCATATAACTCCCAACAGTTGCACTGTAAATCCCGAAGGTGCTCGTATAGATAATTTTTTAAGTTGCTAATAAGCCATTTTTATCATTCGATGCATACATTAATTAAGTAACATGATCATGATTGCGAAAAGAAAACTCGATTGCTATACTTGCCTTAAACTCAAGATCCTTCTTCTGTTGACTTGTAGATTTCCAAAGGTTGACTCTTGATCTCGATCTCTAGATCACGAACCTCTTCTTGATCACCAACGTATAACTCACCGACTGGACATACGATCACAGAACACCACACATGCATCCAAAAGCAATCATGCAATAGCAAACATAGCCTATTATTAGAACAATACATCAATCATAAGAAAACAAGATAAAGAGTTTTGAAAATTGATCTACGATTCGCTACGAACACACAGACGCGAAAATCACGCTAATCGGAGCTATAACGAGAAAAGATATGAGCTAAACAAGATTAAAGACACTAATTACTAGATTAGATTTAACTCAAATTTTAATTACAGCAAACAGTGGTGAAAGTTATATATTTTGAAAGAACTTTTTGAAACGAATCTAACGCAAGTTGAACGGACTAAATCGGAGTTAAAACGAAGAAGTTATAGGCATTTGAAATCAGTGGCAAAACTGTAAATACAGCGAACTTAATTACGAAATTAAATAAATAAAAACGAAAATCAGATTTTACTTGAGCTGACGGACGTCGGCGATGAATATTGACTGCAGGTTGCTTTTGTGGAGGATGAACGAGAGCCAAAAATCGATAACCGGAGTTGGGGAAGAATTTGGCGGCCGTTGACAGAGCAAACAAAATTTTCGGACTCCCAAACTAGGGGCTTCCGTTATTGTGTGCTTTAGCCAAAGGATGGGACACATATATAGGGAGAAAAACTCTATGCCCCGCGTCAACTAGCGATATGGTGCTAATTGACGTTGCACCTCCACATTTACTAATGGGCCTAAATAAATATAAAAGCCTATTAGTAAATAAAGACGTTGATATTTGGAATTTAATAGAATTATTGCACATGGGCTTTGTGGGAGGGAGGAAAAAGACAGATTTTATTATTTTCGAAATTATTTAATTTTTGGATTAAAATAATTCTAGAAAAGTCTAGAATTGATATTTAAGTCCGGAAAAATTACTCCAATGGCTCCGAAAAATCAGGAAAAATTCTCAGAGACATTTGGAGACATGAGGAACTCAAATAAAATATTTGGAGCTCATGAAAGGATATTTTGGGAAATCTAAAAATTAGATTATAATCCCAGAAAAATAGGAAAAAGTGTCGGAAAAAGCTGGAAAACTTCTCGAGAAGATTTTGGAGATATGATGATGAATGATGAGCACCAAGGAATAATTTAGAGCAGAATAAAAAGATTTTTGGGAGACTCCAACAGAAAGGTTAAGCTAGGAAACAAAGAATTTGATTTTAGGAGAAGATATGGATAAGGCGGAGAAAGATAAACGACTTAGTAAACGAGTTTTTGGAAAACTTTACTCACTCGCAAAACAAGACGAAACAACAAGTTTTTGAAACTTTAACTTTTCCAAACTTTTTGAAAAACAAAAAGTCTTTATTTTCAAACCCCTTTCAAGAAAATTCATTTTCAAATTGTTTGCAAATCATTTTGAACTCAAATAGAATTTTAGCCAAAACCACACATCACAAAAACTCAAATGCTCCAACATGAATGCACAAACATGTTTCTAAACCCTAGGATAAATTTTAATTTATAGAAAAGTTTCATTTCTCTATATTTTATGAGCACAGAAATTCATAAATAAATCATTTTAACTCTAATTCAAGAAATGCAAATTTCAGGGTGTGACACTGGTGGACTTATCTCCTTTACTTCTTCGTCCTTTGTTTCCTTCAATGGGACATCTTCACTCCTGGTGACTTCTCCTTCATAGTCAGCCCATCCATCCTTGATTTGTCGTCTCTTGTTGTGTTGGGATGTGCGGCGTCTCCTCCTTGAGTGGTTCTTCTTTTCGTGTACATTAGTGGCATAACTATTGAAGTAACAGCGTACCTTCTCTCTGAAGAACTGGAAGTGGATCTCTCCAGATCTCATGTAAATGATGGCGCCAGTGGTGTTGAGGAAGGGTCTTCCTAGGATGATGTGAATGTCTTCTTCTTTTCCCATGTCTAGTACTAAGAAGTTGGTGGGAACATAGTGGTCTTTAATTTGGATCATCACATCTTTTATCATTCCTTCCGAAAATCGATAAGTTTGGTCCGCCATCTGCAGTTGCACATATGTCGAATACATAGGTCTATTTTTATATAAGTGTTCATATGTTACCTTAGACATTATATTGACACTTGAGCCAATGTCACAGAACGTCTTGTGGAATGTACTTCCTTCGATCTTGCAATCAATGGTGGGTACGCCTGGGTCATCTCTCTTAGCGAGGAATGGTGATGCAAGAAGGTGGTCGTATTCTGTTTGGATAGAGTTGACCATCCATACTGTGTCTTGATGTGGTTGTGTAGCCTTGTTCTTCCTTCTTCTGTTTCTATTCTTCTTCTTTGATGATATGATGTTTGTATCTTCATAGGGCATCTGAGGGTGGACTTTGGTAGTGAGTGTATGGCTCTTGAAGCTGCATCTCTCTTTGTTGCCTGTGATTGTGAAACAGATCTTGGCGCTGTCCGCGTAGATGATGGCTTTGGTTGAGCTTAGGAACGAGCGTCCAAGAATGATGGGTGCTCTTTTGTCTCCACCTGTTTCAATGATCATAAAGTCTGCACACACATACGAGTGTCCCACTCGTACACAGACATTTTCTAAAATTCCCAATGGGTAGCACAGTGTCTGATCTGCAAGCTGCAAACACATGGTTGTATATAATAGAGGTGCACCATGCATTTGTTCGTATATTACCCTTGGCATAATGTTGACGCTTTCTCCAAGGTCACAAACTGCTTCTTCAAAACTGTGAGGTCCAATATGAATTGGAATCACAGGTATTCCTGGATCTCCTTTCTTTGGGGCAATGGAATCGTCCATCCATTCCCTCGAAGGTCTAGGTATGGGGTGTCCTGCATCAAAGATGTCTACAAGATTTGCAGTTTCTAGCTCTTTTGGACTTCCTGGAATCTTACCATTTTCAGTCATAGGGACTGAAGCTGCTAACTGAGATAACTGAGATTCTATCATCTTATTAAAGCTATGCTGATTCTTTATGGCAGAAGTAAAGCTATCCATTCTAGTATTAATATTTTCAAGTAGTTTATCATTGGAAGCTATCTTTTTAGACATATTATCAATAATTTTATTTTGATTAGATATCATCTCTCTCAAAGGTGGTTGATTAAAAGTATTACCTTGGTAGTTACTTGAGTAGTTACCTGAGTTATTAGGCCTTGATTGCTGGTTCCATCCTTGAGCTTGTTGAGGACGATAGTTGGTGTTGTTGTTGATGTTCTTCGCATCCTCTTGTATCTCAGGGCAGTTGCTCCCTGAATGACCAGTGCCTCCACACTCTTCACATGTCATGCGAGATTCGTAGATTTGCTTGACGTCTTGTCTCTTGGGAGTGTGTTCATCAAACTTCTTCATGAGTAGGTCAAGTTTGGCAGACAACGTGTCTACTTCCTTTAGTTGATGTATTCCTCCCCTCTTGCGTGGCTGAGAGCGTTCCTCATTCCATCCTTGGTTCGAGGCCATCTTCTCTATGAGTGTAGTTGCATTGTTGATTGTGAGTGATAAGAATGATCCTCCAGCAGCGGCATCTACATTCTCACGGGTACTTGAAGTGAGCCCGTGGTAGAAGGTCTGCATGAGTAGCCAATTCTCCATCCCGTGGTGAGGGCATTCTGATATGTAGTCTTGAAAGCGTTCCCAAGCTTCTGGGATTGATTCTTCATGTTGTTGTTGGAAAGTTGAAATCTTGGCACGGAGGGCATTCGTCTTGCCCACTGGAAAGAACTTTGCTAGGAAGGCAGTTGAACAGATCGCCCACGAGGTGTTTTTATCTTTGTTGGCGTAAAACCATTGTTTTGCTTTTCCCAAAAGTGAGAATGGGAACAAGTGAAGTAGAATGGTGTCCCTTTCGACTCCTCTGATGGTGAAAGTGCTGCAAATATCCAGAAAGTGTTGGAGATGAGCGCTTGTGTCTTCATGTGCCTTTCCGCAAAATTGATTAGCTTGCACCATGTTGATCAAAGCTGGCTTGAGCTCAAATCTGTTGTCCCCCACATTGACTGTTGGTCCAGTCCTGATGTTGGCAGTGGTTGGTGCAGAGAACTCGCGGAGTGTCTTGTCGGCCATGGTGTCCAACACTGGTGTTAAGCTTCTTCTTATCTGGCTAACTTCTGGTAGTGGTGCTGAGGGTCTCTTAAGTTTGCGTCTAGTTTTCCTTAGTAAAGCTTCGGGATCCTCAGTGTAGTTGTTCGAAAGTTGGAAACCAGTCATACATCACCCTGCATAAGATATAAAAGATAAACAAAAGCCAGGGTAAGCCTGTAAAAGTAAATAATTAGTGCATCATCAAATGTGTGTAAGTAAAATGATATGTTCTAGCTACCATTTTAAATGTTGTTAATGCAATGTCCTTATCAATGTTCATAAAGATTTTAATGAAAAACCCTAGGTACCATCCCTAGTTGAATTGATGTGGTCCCCGGCAACGGCGCCAGAAATGCTTGTTGACACTCCTTAAAGGATTCACTCTAAGAATGAGTCACATAAAATAATAAACTAGTGAAAGCACAAAAGAGTCACTACTAGGAATTAACCCTTAGAGCACCATTTTTTTTCGCAACACCACACATTTGGTTGCAATATTTTGTTTTATAGCAACCAACATATTAATGGGTTGCGATATCTGGATCTTATGGCCACAAAAAATATGGGTTGCGTCAGTTAAAACATTCATTGCAATAAGTTGGTGTTAATGCCACAGTGAACAAGGTGGTTGCCTTTTTGGGTACCTATTGCCACAACTAATTGTGCATTGCGATAATATTGATTTAGTGTTGCGATAGATTTGTGTTTGTTGCCATGAATATTTAGTTGGTTGCGATTATGTCTGCTTGTGGCCACGATGAAATAGCGTTGTCTAAAACTTAACCTTTGTTGCGATAGCTCATGTACTTGTTGCATCCAGAAAACAATTCGTTGCGTTTGATTTGTGTTTGTTGCCATGAATATTTAGTTGGTTGCGATTATGTCTGGTTGTGGCCACAATGAAATAACGTTGTCTAAAACTTAACCTTTGTTGCGATAGCTCATGTGCCTGTTGCATCCACAAAACAATTCGTTGCGTTTGATTTGTGTTTGTTGCCATGAATATTTAGTTGGTTGCGATTATGCCTGGTTGTGGCCACGATGAAATAGCGTTGTCTAAAACTTAACCTTTGTTGCGATAGCTCATGTGCCTGTTGCATCCACAAAACAATTCGTTGCGTTTGATTTGTGTTTGTTGCCATGAATATTTAGTTGGTTGCGATTATGCCTGGTTGTGGCCACGATGAAATAACGTTGTCTAAAACTTAACCTTTGTTGCGATAGCTCATGTGCCTGTTGCATCCAGAAAACAATTTATAGTTTAAAAACAATTTATTTGCTTTAGTTTGAATTGCCTAATCATCAAAACAATTTATAGTTTAAAAACTTTAGAGACTATAGAGCTCTAATTACTAGAGTCAAATGCTCAATTTTAGAACTTCATTTATTATTTATTAGAAAAAAATAGAGAAAAAAAAACTGCATATTTATTAGAAAAAAATAGAGAAAAAAAAACTACATGTAAAAACATGCAAAGAGAGGAGTCGAACTTCGAACCCACCTCCATTTCTACTTGAAATGGTCCTTACCACTGCGCTACAGATCACTTTGCTCGTAGTCCTTGCATTCAACTTTTTTGTATACAGTTTTGCCACGCGCTTCGCCATGTCACTGGACACCCAGGACCTCGGACTACAGCAAAGTGCGACAGACCATCACACCACATCGTTGCCTGTGAAAGGGCTCCTTGGCTCCTTGGTTCTCACAAGAAAATGCACAAAGAAAATGCACAAGAAGGTGCTGTTCATTTGTACAGGAAGCTGACTACTATTGCTTCACTTTTAGAATGAGCATCTAAAATACAATTGCAAAAGGCAACGAATTGCATTTTCATCTTGCAAAATTGAAGTAACACCTGACGACATCCAGCACAAATTTACGCACCACTTAAATTGCAGAATTCAAGTAAAATCATAATTTAAGCTCAACTCACTGTCTAAATTAAACAAAAGTTTGCATACTAGATACCAATTAAAAGAAACAAATATCACATTAATACATATAGGATCACAATTATGTAAAAAGCTCATCTTCCTCTCCTTGGCCTAAAGTGTTGACAGGTGCAACATGCCCGTCGTTGATGTATGTGTCATCATTCTCATCATCATCATTAGGTATGTCATCTTGATCTGGTTCTGGCACAGGTATAGCACTTTGAATAATGCTGGCATCTCCAGTCACTCCATCGAGGTCATTCCTTGTCCAATTTGTCAACTCTCTAAGCTGGATACAAATGTCCATGTCCTCCACACCTACATCGACTGAGTCAATATCAATATGTCCTTGTTGTTCAGTTTCTCCTTGTTCTGGCATGGAAAACAAAGTCCTAGGCTTCATTCTAACAACACTACTCCATTTGGGTTTATTTGCACATTTAACGTAAAAAAACCTGCTCCACTTGAGTCCCCAGAACGTAAGGATCATTCATATATCGGCGACGAGTTGAATCAATATCTATAATCCCATATTGATCCTTACTGAACCCTTTACTTTTACTCTTGGATGCGGCAGGAACATCAAACCAATCACACTCAAACAATATGACTTCTTTTTCACCAGGGAAATCTAGTGCGATTACCTTATTAAGGACACCGTACCAATCCATATTGCTCGTACTATCATCACCCTTCACTAGAACTCCTGAATTTTGTGTATTGAAGCTAGCCTCTATAGCAGCGGTTCGGAAAAAAAATCATTAATTACGCATCTGTTGAAAACCCGAGCCACATAATGAGGACCCTGTGAAAGATCATATAGCTCTTCACTGATCTTCCGTTCTTCATAAAGGTCCTTGGCCTACACGCAAGAAAAAAATATAAGGACTGCTATATTTTAAAAGTGACACTATATATATATAAATGCATAAAGTACCTTGAACCCTGACACTATATATCAATGCATTATTCTTAACTCTCCACCGATGACAGATAACAAAAGATCACACCCAAACGCAGCAAAGAGATATTACTCCCTCCGTCCCAAATTATAAGTCATTCCAAGAATCTTGGAGAGTCAAAGTTTTTTAACTTTGACTAAAATTTTAGAGAGAAATACAAAAATTTATGATATCAAATATGTATATTATGAAAATATAACCAATAAAAAATATAATTGTACTTGGTTGGTATCGTAAATATTATTATTTTATTATATAAATTTGGTCAAAGTTGAAAAAGTTTGACTCTCCAAGATTTTTGGAATGACTTATAATTTGGGATGGAGGGAGTATTTTCTAGCAGTAAGAGAGATTACTTTGACCAACCACATAGCAGATTTCAGAAATGTAAAATTCTAGCAGAATTCTACTTTGAGATTTCATTCTAGTATATACTGCTAGAATTCTGCTATGTGGTTGGTCAAGTAGTAGTGAAGAGAGATTTACTGGAGTGGGCAAAGAGATATTAATTTCTAGCAGCAGAGAGATTTTTTGTAAGTATATTTGAGATTCTTAACTTGAGAAAGCAACTGATGATGACTAATCCTTCTTCAGCAAGGGGGATTAGTTGGAGGTCAACCTGTTTAACTCCAGTACCTAAATTGAGACGGGAGCAATAATTCAAATGCTGAGCCAATGGGGTAGCATCTCTTCACATATTTATATTGACAAGAGATTGTTTAGGAACAAGAAGAGCACATGAGGGAAGTTATCACAGGTAACAGGAGGGATATAGTAGTGCAATGACCAACAAGGCAACTGTGATGGCTGGAATTTAAACCTAATGGTCCTAGTTCCATGGAAAGACATACATGATGGACACAAATACAGCTGTATATGGCGATTATTGACATAGTACTACATCTTATTGTAACTGATAAAATAGTGTACAGTAAGTCAGCAATGTGAGCCAGCAAACATGTTGAAAAAGCATCTCACAACGAGAGTTAAGCCTGCTGACACTCATGGCATTCCCTAGCATTGCACAGATAGCAATAGGGGATGACAATACATCACTTCAGTTTCCCCACAACATTTGAAGAGTTCGAGAACTGAAAATTAACATTGCGAGAGGCTACTCAAGCGCACATTACTCACCTTACGTTCAAACCATCCAACAAAATGCTCCCTGTGACGCTTATCAACGCCTTGTGCGCTAGTTCTTCTCAACAGCTCCTTATGCTTCCTATACATTTATTTTGGGGAATACATATTAGTATGCATTCAACTATAAACTGTGTAAAAACACAAAGAAAAATGTTTCTAACAGCTTACTCGATCCATCTCAGTGCCTCATCACAATTTGATAACATATAGTGCCGCATCCGCAACATTTCAGATTTAGGAAGATGCTCTAATTTGCAGCCTTTCTTACTGTAGTCGATGCTGCCAACTATGCTAGACCCAGCCGGTGGTTCATTGACCACGCTCCTCTCATGGCGCATTGGCCGATCCAGCTTCGTTTCAATGTCTTCTAGGAAGCGAGAGCAGAATGTCATGCACTCCTCTAAGATATATCCCTCTGCTATCGAACCTTCTGGATGTGCCTTGTTCCTAACATATCCTTTAAGTGTACGTAGATACCTCTCGATTGGATACATCCACCGATAACACACAGGTCCACCAAATTTAGCCTCCTCAGCTAAATGAACCGGCAAATGCATCATAATGTCAAAGAATGCTGGTGGAAATATCATCTCAAGCTTACAGAAAGTCTCTGCAATTGAAGAGCTTAATGTTTCTAAATGAGTTTGCACCAGCTCCTTTGAACACAGCGCATTGAAAAACCTGCTAAGCTCAATCAATGGTCTAGCAACAGCTTCAGGCAAGATATGCCTTGCAACTAAGGGCAACAGTTTCTGCAAAATAACATGATAGTCATGTGATTTTAGTCCAGAAACCTTACATCCATTCACATCCACACATCTCTTTATATTAGACGCGTAACCGTCAGGCATCCTCACTCCTTCTAAGAATGTGCATAGCATCTTCTTCTGGTCCCTGTTTAAGGAGTACAATGATGATGGCAAAATATACTTTCCATTCTTCACCACCGGATGCTGATCCTGCCGTATCCCAAGATGTTGCATGTCAAGCCTCGCCTTTTCACTATCCTTACTCTTACCATCTATGTGAAGCAACGTCCCAATAATGCTTTCACAGACATTTTTCTCGATGTGCATAACATCCAAGTTATGCCTTACAAGCAATTTTCCCCAGTAAGGAAGCTGAAAAAATATACTCTTCTTCCTCCAGTTGTGCCACCTACTGTCTTCTTCACGTTGCTTCCTCTTCCTTGTTGCTTTCCCAAATTCTGGTTGCTCAAAACTTTCATACTGTTGTAGAACCTGAGCACCGGTTAGTGGCACAGGTGCCTCCCTCATCTCTGTCATGTTGTTGAAGCTTGTTTTGCTCTTGCGCCACCTATGGTTCTGAGGGAGAAATCGACGATGACCCATGTAACAATGCTTTGACCCAAATTTCAACCATAAGTACTCTGTACCTTTGTGGCAGTATGGGCATGCAAACTTTCCTTTAGTACTCCAACCAGATAGCATGGCATAGGCAGGGAAGTCATTTATAGTCCACAACAGAAGCGCATGAAGAGTAAACATCTCCTTCTTATTCTCATCCCATGTTTCAACACCTGTCACCCATAACTCTATGAACTCATCAATTAGAGGTTGCAAATAGACATCAATATTCATTCCAGGTGATTTTGGCCCTGGAATCAACATAGACATCATCCAATAGGGTTGCTTCAAACACAACCAAGGAGGCAAGTTGTAAGGGATTAGGATGACAGGCCATGTAGTATATGCAACATTCAACATCCCAAACGGATTGAAGCCATCAGCTGCAAGACCGAGCCGTATGTTGCGAGGGTCCTTAGCAAAATCCTTATACTCGCTATTCACATGCTTCCATGCCAATGAGTCTGCCGGGTGACGCATTTTCCCATCATTTACTAGTTCTTCCTCATGCCAACGCATCAGCTTTGATGTCGATGATCTCATATACAATCTTTGCAAGCGAGGAATAAGTGGAAAATAACGAAGGATCTTACGTGGAAAACACTTCTGCTTCTTTCCACAATCAATGTCAACAGGATCATCCTTTTCAGTACCGCCTGTCTCTTTCCATCTAGATTCTCCACATGTTGGACACTTATCCAATTTAGCATAATCTCCACGAAATAACACACAGTCATTGACACAGGCATGAATCTTATCGTAATGCAGGCCAAGATCTCGAACAACCTTCTCCACTTTTTCCAAGGAAGTTGGGAGACAATGGCCATCAGGAAGCACAAGCAAGAACAACCGAAGTATGCGTTCTAAACTGCTATTACTAATGCCATCCATGCATTTAATCTGAAATAGCATGACAATGAAAGAAATCTTTGTAACCTCTTTGCAACCTGGATACAACTCTTTCTTTGCCTCTTCTAGTAGCCTGAAAAGTTTTTTTGCAGTTGCATTTGGCTCGTCCTCATCTCTTCCTGTGATTTCTCCATGTATAACACCTCTAATTAGTGAAGAAACTAAATCATGGGAACTTTCAGCATGATCTACCACAGGGCCATCATTGTTATCATTCTCAACTAACGAAGGCTCGGAATTACCTTCTCCTTGAATGAAACTCTCATCAAACCCTCTCAGTGCCACATGAGTTCGAACCTCCTTTTCACTTCGATAAGACATGCAGCGACATCGAGTACACGGACATGGAGTTGTTTCTTCACTAGATGTGCCCCCAAATACACTCTGTAAAAAATTCTTGAATCCTGCCTGCCAATCTGATGTATATCTGGACATCCGCATCCAGCTCTTATCTTCATTTGACATCCCTACAGTGAGCACGAATCCACAGAATAAATACCCACTATCAAGCTAACATTATGAATTGAAAAGTTTCTTTCCTAATGAGCATGATATGCCTTTGCAGCTCTCCCCAAGAGTTCGAAATTCTTCAAAAGTTCACCAAGGAGAGGAAAATTAACTAGGACCCTGTGTTTTCTGCTCACCTTGTTTGAAGCACAATATAAGCCAGCTAAGGGGGAGCAAGCTGGGGTCACCGGAGGGGAACAGGGGCGGGTGCCTCTTTGCCGCTGCTCAGCCGTTTCGTTTTACCGGCTGCGAGGCGGCTATGCAGTGGTGGTGAAGAGCGCGACGGCGTCGAGGACAGGGCGCCGGTGAGACAGAGCGGTGGACGACGTGGCCCGGCGAGGCTGATGAGGAGGTGCTGGCCGGCGACGCGAGCTCGAGATGCAGGTGGCGGCGAACGAAGGAGGCGGCGTGCTGGTGCTCCGGGTCGGCGAGGTTGGGCGCGTCGGCGTGGTCTATGGCGGGCTCGGCGCAGAGCGCGACGGCGAGGACGACGCGTTGATGCAGTGCGTCGATGACGAGGCGGCGAGGTCGAAGATGGCGTTCCAGGAGGCGGCGAGCTGCGCGGCGTGGAGCTGGTGAGGTGCAGAGCGCGCGCGGCGTTGGACGGCGCAGGAGCGGAGCTAGGCGCGGTTCTCCCCGGCGTGCTCTGTCGAAGCAGTGGCGGCGGCGCTGTTGGGATGGAGAAGGCGGCGCGGCGAGCGGCGCAGAGAGGAGGAGGCGGCGTGGTTCTCCCCGGCGTGCTCTGTCAAAGAGGTCGCGCAGCCGTGGCGAGGTGAGCGTTGTTTGCAGCGGCCCATTAGCGTTGTTTGCACCGGCCCATTAGCGTTGTTTGCAGCGGCGTCGCAATCATCTCCATTTAGTACCACACCGGACACTCAGGAGTGCGTAGCACTGCTTAAAAGGGAGGGCATGGCTGCGCTTTCGAATTCCGAACTGACTCATATCCATCAACGCTTGGTCTCTTCCTATGCTATGGGGTTTAATGGGCTGGCTGGCTCCGTTCGGGCTCCCGCTCGCCGGTTGAGCCTGTAACGATGTTGCCTGGCTGGCCTTATAGCACAATTTTTTCCCTCTTTTTCATTATACCTATAGCCCATTGCAATTATTTTAATTCATATTTTTCGTATGAACATTTACCCTATTAAATCACATTCTAAATTTGCCTCATTTTTTTCTTGTCCAACTAAATCACATTCTAAATTTGCCTCACCTTTTTTTCTTGTCGAACTGTATATTTTAATTATACAAAATTCAATTTGTATCTACTGTGTAGTCTCTTGCATGAACCCACCCAACTTTAAGCCAACTTGAATTCTTAGAGGCCCAATATAATATTTAATCTATTGGAATGAGTTTGTTCGAATATTTAAGTTGTTCGAATATATGTTTTCGGTTTACGCTTTACGCTCGAGCATACATTTTTTCAAACGGGCCGCCCGGCACGGCACGGCACGGCACGGGCACGGCTAGGCACGGGCACGGCGAGGCACGAGCACGGTCGGCACGGCACTGATGCTAGGCACCAACTAAATATTCACATAGAGGGTAACATTATGTTGCCCGGTGGTACCGGTCACCATGACCGGTGGTACCGGGTGAAGCTGACTCGCGCTGAACTCAAAAACACCCTCTCTGTGTTGGCCGAAAAATGACCTACCGGTGGTACCGCTATAACCTCGGTACCACCGGGCTCGGTGGTACCGAGCTCGACCGGTGGTTGCCCAGTTAAGTCATTTAGAGAGTGTGAAGCTTCGATCTACGACTTGAGCACTTGGTTTCCATCTCGCCGGCTTGCTTTGTGTCTTTTACTCTTGAGCTTTGAACTCTAGCCGGTTAGGTGTTCTTCGTGGTAGCCCGTATTGATTCATTTGTGAGGGCTCCCCGAAGTGTTTGTATCACCCTGAGATTTTTAGTAGAGATACTCTCGTAGCCTTTGTGGTTGCTTGAGTGAGGCAAGGAGGTGAAATAGACTCCGATCTTTGTGGTCACCTCAACAACGAGGACGTAGGCATTCCTTTGTGGATTGGCCGAACCTCAGGATAAATCGCGTGTCCCTTGTGCTTGTTGTTGTTGCCTCTACTTTCTCTTCATATCTTGTTCTTGACTTAGTGGGATTATCTCTTACAATACACTTGGATTTGTAGTTCTCTTTAGGATCCCGGTTGTGTCGTTGCAGATTGTTTAAAATCACCTATTCACCCCCCCTCTAGGCTGATTCGGTCCTTTCAATATCGTTTATGTGAAAATTTATTCAAAGTACGGCACGAGACAAAGTGTGGACTTGTACATATGAAAAATTCATTATTGTGTAATTTCACATATGAAAATTTCGTTTATGTGTACACATATGAAAATTTCGTTTATGTGTACACATATGAAAATTTCGTTTCTCTGTACATATACGCGTCTGTTTTTTAGGAGCCCGCCAAAGCATCGATTGGATGCCAAATTCACGCGCCTAAAGTCCTCGAGCGGCCTTTACATTTACTCTCCTGCCGCCCCACTCCTAAAACCGCGTGGCACACATCGACTATTCGTCTTCACCAGTTACGTCAAGAGACGGCGCCGCCACTCTCACCATGAAGACGGCGACGACGCGCGACCACGGCGACGGCGATGACGGCAGCGACGGCGCGCGACCACGGCTGGGCACCATGAAGAAAAGTTGTCGATCTTCAAACACCACACGCAGAAGCGTCAGCTTCGCCGAGCCTGCTTCAGAGGAGATGCGCCCACACCAACACGAAGATGAAGATGACGGCTCGGGGTTACTACGCTTCCTGCACACGAGGTACTAAATAAATCTGCTATCTACCTTCATTTGGATTGCCCCTAGTTGTTCTTGTTCTTGGGCATGACTTCCTGCCTTGGCGATGATCAGGTTAGGGTTAGCAATTTTTTCGGTTCATTTTTTCGGTTTTCTTGGGCAATTTTGTTCTTGGGCATGACTTCCTGCCTTGGCGATGACGACCTGGTTGGATCTTAGTTGGTTGATGTGGAGCCTAAATTCACGTAATCACTGGATCTGTGGAGGTCTATCCGGCCATGCAGTTGCAGAGCAATAGTGCCACGTAGGCCGGTATTCTCTGGGACATTTTCTACCGGCAAATGTTTGGATCCGATTAATTGAAAGTTTCAAACCAATATCTAGAAAGTGCTTCTCATTTCATCACTAGATTGTCAAAATAGTTCTTTGCACAATACTGTATACATCAGGATTAGAGTCTGCTAAATGAAAGTTGTATGTGAAAAATTATAGGATTTAGCCTCTTTTTTCTAGTGCATATCATGAGCATATCATGAGATTTAACGTGAGGACCGCATTGGAGATATATTGAACTGTAGTGTAGTCTCTGTTTCTTGTTTCTCAAAATCTGGTGCCACTGAGCATCTGCTAGGCTAGGGTTAGCATTTTTTGAGAGAAAAATTTAGAGCTGCTACACAAGTATATACTCGAATTTCAAACAGACTTCTAGAGCATGCATGTCCTTGCTAAACCAAATTTAATTATAGTTTTACAATTAGATCATATTGTGAGAACTCATAATATAATAAGCAGGACTAATGTTACTATGTTTTATATGCAGGGAACCATTGACGGATGAAATGTGGACAATTTATTTACAATTGAAGGGGCATTCTGAGGACGATGAATTTATCGAACTTGAAGTCAATAGAGTTCATCTCACATTTCATAACCTGATGTATTTCAAGGAACAGTTTGGCTATGGATCAAGGGATTATTTATACTACAAGAAGCGTTGCGGAGGCAATGTAGCTACAATTGAGCCCATTGAATATTTACGAGATGCAGATAAAATGCTACATGACAATGCTAAGAAAAAGGAAATCAGGTTGATAATGTCTGATGATCAGAGACTTTGTTTTTTTGCTGCATGTTTATAGTTAGTTTAGTCATATACAGTTCTGAATTATCTCTTTTATACTAGACTTTGTTGCTGCATGTCCTTGTTCAACCAAATTTAATTGTAGTTTTATAATTAAATCAGGTTGATAATGTCAAAGGAGCCCGAAGTTCAGGGAGATGTCAGCATAACGCCAATTAAACAACATGGGGGGAAGCGAAGACATGCTGATACTGGAACTGATAGGCAGCAACTTGATGCCTACAAGGTTTGGTTAGTAGAAATGCAAGAGGAAGACCCAGAAATAGGTATACTCATTATTTCCATAACTCATTAAATCGGTTAGGATCAGATATAATGTTGTTTTGACAATTGCATTTGGTTAAACATGGTTCACAGACTTCAGGGATGACTTCAGGGACGAAACAATCGATACGTACAAGGAGTGGCTCAGGCACACAGGCCGGCGTCACCATATGCGTAAATAAATTTCTTTATCACATCATCAAATACTTGTTCATTGAATAAATTAATTGATATATGCTCTTTTTTTGTTGTGTGTAGTCTCGTTATTACAAGAACATTCAGATACAGATAATGATCATTTGTCTCAAGGTGAGGGAGGTGAGGGAAATCAGGAAAGGAGGACAACAAACAATAATAATAATCGGCCAACTCATGCAAGAAAACCAAAGGAAGGGAATGGTATATGCTTGTCTCTTATTTTTAAAATGTATGTTGTAAACTCTTTTGCTGACCATGCGTGTTATATTTGTCTCAAATGTGAATTAGGTGTATCCAAAACCCGTCGACGTGGATGCCTCAAAGGTTACAAAGCAGCTGCTAAAAGAATCAGGGGCGGAACTCAGAAATTAAAAGTTGAATTTGATGCCTTGACGGGAGGACCCTGTGGTGACAACAGTCGTACATTTGTGGATGAGATTGTAGTGTTCACTAGGAAAAAGACTCCACTTATAGGAGTGAAATCTTGGAAGAAAGTCAAGGAAATTGTAAAAGAATCAATAGTACAAGAGATGATTGTAACACCCTAAAATTTATAATCTTGGAAATAGAGAGAAAATGTTTTATTATGTATTTTTGGTGCTCATGAGAATATAGGAGAAATAAAACTTTTCTTTGAATTAAAATATATCTTAGGGTAACAACATGTTTGAGCATACATGCTGGTGCATAATTTATTTTGTGATGAGTGGTTTGCTCCAAAGTTTGGCAAGATTTCAAATTCATTTTAAAAATGCTTTTGAAATGGTTGAAAACAAAAAGAAAAGGTTTTTCCTCTCTCTCCCTCACCCCTCTCCCCAATCTGACCCGAAGGCCCAGTCGGCCTTGGCCCGCTCGCGCCCCTTCCCCCTTCTCCCATCAGCCGGCGGCCCAACTCCCCGCCTTATCCATATCTTCTCCTAAAATCAAATTCTTTGTTTTCTAGCTTAACCTTTCTGTTGGAGTCTCCCAAAAATCTTTTTCGCCTGCTCTAAAATATTCCTTGGTGCGCATCATTCATCATCATATCTCCAAAATCTTCTCGAGAAGTTTTCTAGCTTTTTCCGACACTTTTTCCTATTTTTCTGGGAGTATAATCTAATTTTTAGATGTCCCAAAATATCTTTTCATAAGCTCCAAATATTTTATTTGAGTTCCTCATGTCTCCAAATGTCTCTGAGAATTTTTCCTGAATTTTCGGAGCCATTGGAGTAATTTTTCCTGACTTAAATATCAATTCTAGACTTTTCTAGAATTATTTTAATCCAAAAATTAAATAATTTCGAAAATAATAAAATCTGTCTTTTTCCTCCCTCCCACAAAGCCCATGTGCAATAATTCTATTAAATTCCAAATATCAACGTCTTTATTTACTAATGGGCTTTTATATTTATTTAGGCCCATTAGTAAATGTGGAGGTGCAACGTCAATTAGCACCATATCGCTAGTTGACGCGGGGCATAGAGTTTTTCTCCCTATATATGTGTCCCATCCCTTGGCCAAAGCACACAATAACGGAAGCCCCTAGTTTGGGAGTCCGAAAATTTTGTTTGCTCTGTCAACGGCCGCCAAATTCTTCCCCAACTCCGGTTATCGATTTTTGGCTCTCGTTCATCCTCCACAAAAGCAACCTGCAGTCAATATTCATCGCCGACGTCCGTCAGCTCAAGTAAAATCTGATTTTCGTTTTTATTTATTTAATTTCGTAATTAAGTTCGCTGTATTTACAGCTTTGCCACTGATTTTATTTTCGCTATAAAATCTCCGTTTTAACTCCGTTTTGACCCGTTCAAGTTGCGTTAGGTTTGTAATTACATAATCTACATGTTTTTACAACTGTTAATCATGTTTCCAACTTTTAAATTTCGAGTTTAGTTTTAATCTAATAATTTATTAAAGAAAACCTTGTTTAAATCATAACTCCTCCGTTATAGATCCGTTTTTAGTGGTTTTCGTGTCCACGCGTTCGTCTCAACGAGTAGAACAGTTTTATAAGCGTTTTATCCATGTTTTATGTATTGGTGTACTGTTTTCTAATTTATTGCATGTTTTGCTTGTATGTTTGCTCCTGTGTGTCGATGTTTGTTGCGTACAGACGAAGAGTTGCAAGTGAACCTGCAAGAGCTTGACTTTAAAGACTGTGACCAACATCAACTCGAAGAAGGCAAGTGCAGGCACCCTTTGATCATGTTCTTTACCTATTCACCATTAATCACTAAGTGCATGCATGTGTCTAATTATGTGAACCCTAAGGATTATCCTAGTTTTCCATATCTTCCTTGTTACCTGGGTTTTATGATGGGTAGTAATGCTATGCTAAGCAACTTTGCTTGTTCTATAAATACCACATGATGATGATATATTAATGATGACTCAATGGATATGGAAGTATGCTTTAATGTGGAACTCAGTGACTCGGGCACATGGTATGGTATGGTGGTTATGGTAAGTTTGGCTTGTGGTTTGTGATTTGTGCTCGGGTCCGCCTTTTAGGACTGGCTCATGGAGCGACCACCCAGGATAACAGTGCAACCACGAGATGTTATATGGCTCTAACCGGGCTAATTAATTAGAGGATTCTAGTGTTGCGTTAACCGGGCGGCGCTACTGAGGGATGGCCCAAGAATGTGGTATGGACTTAGGGGTCCTCTGGTTGCTGCGGCTTCCAGTAGGAACTTTAGGTGGTTATCGCTCGCTAGATGAATCTTTGTAAAGGCCCGTGGTGAAACCTTGCCATGCACCTTGGAAGTGTAGTATGGGAGTCATGACCTTGGCATATGGGAATCACTGCTCGTTGGGAAAAGTGTGCAACCTCTGCAGAGTGTAAAACTGATATATCAGCCGTGCTCACGGTTACGAGCGACCTGGACCCTCACATGATTAGTTTTGGACAGTTGGACTTACGGACATAAGATGATGGTTTCTCAGATGGAGGTGTTTACCTCGGTTGATGATTATATTAAAGGTGGTATTTTTCTTAACTAATGGGATGGGTTATCCTATACTCACTTATAGTAATCAGGTGCTAATAAAACTTGACCAACTAAAATGCTTATCGCAGTTGAACAGTGTCAGCCTACCTTTGTTCAAGCCTTGCATGACATTTTATTTCCGCCTGTACTTGTTGAGTACGATATGTGCTCACCCTTGCTATTCCCCACCACCCCAGACGGTAGCCCAAGTTACCCAGAAGATTAGTGGAGATGTCATGGAGTTTACCAGAAGACTATCAGTTGTGTTTGGCGTACGGTGCCCCCAGTCAGCCGTCCCTGTGAAGACTGGAGCCTCAAGTGAAGATTAGTTTATGATCCGCTTTACTCTGATATATGTAAGTGTTATATAGCTATGTTACGTTATATAATAACATTGTTTCTGATATTCTATACTCTGTTGTTGTATGTGTGGACTTCCTGGGCACACATATGGCTATCCTGGTTTTGTTCTTAAAACTGGGTGTTACAGAATGGTATCAGAGCTGTGTTGACTGTAGGACGTATGCCAACTAGAAAATGGTCGTTTATAGGATTCCAATTTGTTATACAACCCTTGTTCTTGATATCCTTTGTTTCTACTCTTGTTAATATTCCTTTCCTTGACCATTTGACCTCCCCCTTGTCTATTTACCTTCAAGTTCTTGCTCCTACTCTATCTATCTTACGTTTCTTGCTTTTAGATCTGGTTCTCACCTTTGCTGCTACGTGACCTTAGGATGTCTAGAGCAACTGACCCCTTTAGACTGTCCACCATAACACCCAGAGCGTTAGTTTGCGTTGAAGCATGTTTGGGTGTGCAAGTTTGTTTGTCTTTATGCCTTTGGATGATTTGCTTCTTTGTAATGAGTGTGATGTGTTGTGGGCAATGTTCACAACTACATCAAGTTGTTAGTTTAGTGTGTTGTTAGTTAGTTTGGGGGATCTTATCTTGTTCCTTGCTCCAAAATCTTTCTTCAAGCCTCTCATGTCGTTCCCCTCATCTTCTTAATCTTTCCTGCTCATGTTTATCTCTCCACCTATGCTTACAAGTTCTTGGTTAAATCAGATGGTGAACACAAGAAGGCAGGCAAGCATGCAGAATGCTACCAACCAGAGCTCACAACCACCTCCTTCTCAAGGCAACATGGAACAGTGGATGACGATGCAGACTCAACTCATGCAGTCAATGGTGCAAGTAGTGACCAACCTCCAGCAAAGTAGTGTGCCACCAAGGGATAGTCATGCTGAGTTTATGAAAGGACATCCTCCAGTGTCTGCTCATGCTATTGATCCATTGGAGGCAGATGATTGGCTACGTGCAGTAGAAAGGCAACTCATCCTAGCACAGTGCAATGATCTTGAGAAGGTGTTGTATGCATCAGGACAACTTCAGGGAGCAGCTCAAGATTGGTGGGAGTCATTCCAGTATGGACGTCCCAACAATGCTCCTGCTATCACTTGGGAGGAGTTCACTGAGAATTTCAGGTCCTATCATATTCCCGCAGGATTAGTAGAGCTTAAACAGGAAGAATTCAGAGCCTTGAAGCAAGGATCAATGTCTGTGGTTGAGTATCGTGATAAGTTTGCTCAGCTATCGCGCTATGCTCCAACAGATGTAGATGATGATGATAAGAAACAATATCGCTTTCTTAGAGGATTGTATGATGGTCTTCAACTCCAGCTCATGTCCAACAGCTATCCTAACTTCCAAGCACTTGTAAATCGTGCCATCATAGTTGATAATAAGCGCAAGGAAATGGATGCAAAGAAGAGAAAGCTTCGGGAGCAACCTCATAGACATACTCGTCCTCGCAGTGCCTCTCCGCAAGCGAATCAGCTTCAGCCGGTACCTCAGATCAACGATAATGAGTATCGTCAGCAGTCGCAAGAGCAACACGCAAACTTGCAAGAACTCCATCATGTTACAGGAGTTGTCACTCCTGAAGCGGTTATGATCTCTGATACTCCCGTGTCGGCTACAATGACTAAGACTCCTAAGAAGACTAGAACCTCCAGCAGTCTATCAAAAATGGGTTGCTACCATTGCAAGCAAGAGGGACATCTCATGCGACAATGCCCAAAGAAGTATCCATATGTGTATGGTAACAAGAATCAGAATCAGAACCGTGTTCAAGCTCAGAATCAGAGGAATGAAATGCAACAGACTTATATGCGAGGCACAGTGAACAATATGACCATGGATGATGTCAGAAGTGACCCCGATGTGATACTCGGTATGTTCCTTGTCAACTCTATTCCAACATCAGTTCTTTTTGATACAAAAGCTACACATTCCTTCATCAGTAAGCAATATGCCACAAGACATCATTTTCGTGCTGTTACTATGAAGCACCCTCTGCTAGTTAGTTCACCTAGTGGAGAGATGAAAACCACCCTTATTTGTCCGAAAGTTAGTCTCAACATAAGGGGGGTAGAATTCCTAGCTAATCTGGTAATCTTGGAGACCGAAGGTGTTGATGTGATCCTTGGAAGGGATTGGTTACCTATGCATGATGGTACCATAGATTATGCTAGAAGAGCTGTGTCTTTGGTTAATTCCTCAGGTGAGGAAGTGGAATATGTGGCCTCTTTTCCGTCAGTTGAAGAAGGTTTGCTCAATCAGATAAAAGGCACTCCCGTTGAAGAAATCAAAGTGGTATGTGATTTCCCTGACGTGTTTCCTATCAATCTACCCGGTATGCCACCAGATCGAGAAGTTGAGTTTCTTATTGATCTTCTACCTGGAACTTCCCCTATATCTAAGAGACCTTGTAGGATGGCAGTTAATGAGTTAGAAGAACTTAAAAAGCAATTAAGAGAACTACAAGATAAAGGTTTTATTCGTCCGAGTTCATCACCATGGGGAGCTCCAGTTATACTTGTGAATAAGAAGGATGGAACTCAGAGAATGTGTGTGGATTATAGATCACTCAATGAAGTTACGATCAAGAACAAATGTCCTTTGCCTAAGATTGAGGATCTTTTTGGCCAGTTGAAAGGAGCTTGTGTTTTCTCTAAGATCAATTTGAGATCCGGCTATCACCAATTGAAGATTAGATCAGCTGATATTCCTAAAACTGCATTCACTACAAGATATGGGCTTTATGAATACACAGTGGTGTCCTATGGGTTGACTAATGTGCCAATATATTTCATGCATCTCATGAATAAGGTTTTCATGGAATACCTGGATAAGTTTGTTGTGGTTCTAGTTGATGATATTCTCATATACTCCAAAAGTGAAGAAGAGCATGAAGCACACTTAAGGCTTGTTCTGCAGAGACTCAAAGAAAACCAGTTGTATGCTAAGCTGAGTAAGTGTGAATTCTGGTTGAATGAAGTTTCTCTCCTTGGCCATGTTGTTTCTAATGAAGGTATTGTTGTAGATCCAAGCAAAGTAAGAGATGTGTTGAATTGGCAACCACCTCAGACTGTGAGTGAGATCCGAAATTTCCTTGGTTTGGCAGGTTATTATAGAAGATTTATTGAAGGATTTTCCAAGATAGCAAGGCCTTTAACAGCTTTATTGGAAAAAGGAAAGAAGTTTGAATGGACGACAGCCTGTGAGGAAAGTTTTAGAATGCTGAAGAACAAACTAACCACCGCGCCTGTGCTAGCAATGCCTGATGTTAGTAAGAATTTTGATGTGTATTGTGATGCTTCTCGCCATGGTTTGGGATGTGTGCTTATGCAAGAAGGTCGAGTTATAGCCTATGCTTCGAGGCAGTTAAAGAGACACGAGAAGAATTATCCTACTCATGATCTAGAATTGGCAGCTGTGGTTCATGCTTTGAAAATCTGGAGACATTATATGTTGGGTAATAGATGTGAGATTTACACCGATCATAAGAGTCTGAAGTACATATTCACTCAGTCAGATCTTAACTCTAGACAACGCAGATGGTTGGAAGTTATTAAAGATTTTGATCTTGGTATTCACTATCATCCTGGAAAAGCTAATGTTGTAGCAGATGCTTTGAGTCAGAAAAGTTATGCTAATATGATCATAGAACATCAGCTTCCAGCTGGTTTATGCAAGGAATTTGAAAAGCTCAACCTTGGTTTGGTCGCTAGTACTCAAGCAGTGGCAATGGAAGTTGATTCAACCTTAGAGCAGGATATTCGCAAAGGTCAATTGGATGATGAGAAGATAAATGATATTGCCGAGCTCGTTAAGAAAGACAAAGCACCTGGATTTCATATAGATGAACATGGAACTGTTTGGTTCAAGAAGAGAATTTGTGTGCCAGACCTGAAACATGTCCGTGATTTGATATTGAAAGAAGCTCATGAGTCAGCTTATTCCATTCATCCCGGTAGCACTAAAATGTACCAGGATTTGAAGAAGAAATTTTGGTGGTATGGTATGAAGAGAGACATAGCAGAATACGTGGCTTTGTGTGATACTTGTCAAAGAGTGAAGGCAGAGCATCAAAGACCAGCAGGATTGTTGCAACCACTGAAGATACCTGAATGGAAATGGGATGAGATCAGTATGGATTTCATAGTAGGTTTACCACGTACTCAAAGTGGTTATGATTCAATTTGGGTAATTGAGGATCGCTTAACTAAAGTATCTCACTTCATTCCTGTCAAGACTACGTACTCTAGTGCAAAACTTGCAGAGTTATACATGTCAAGAATTGTGTGTTTGCATGGAGTGCCGAGGAAGATTGTGTCAGATAGAGGTACTCAGTTTACATCTCGTTTTTGGGAAAAGATTCATGAGTCTATGGGTACGAAGTTGAATTTCAGTTCAGCCTATCATCCTCAAACAGATGGACAGACAGAAAGAACGAATCAGGTTCTAGAAGACATGTTGAGAGCTTGTGCTGTACAGTATGGTACTAGTTGGGATAAGAGTTTACCATATGCAGAATTCTCTTATAACAATAGTTACCAAGCTAGTCTCAAAATGGCCCCATTTGAAGCTTTGTATGGCAGAAAATGTAGAACTCCTTTGTTTTGGAATCAAACAGGAGAAAGTCAGGTGTTTGGACCAGAAGCTTTAAAGGAAGCAGAGAGACAAGTTCGAATCATTCGTGAGAACTTGAGAGCAGCTCAGTCCAGACAGAAAAGCTATGCCGACAAACGTCGTAGACAGTTAGTTTTTGAAGTAGGTGATTATGTATATCTTAAAGTATCACCTGTCAGAGGACTCAAGAGATTTAAAGTAAAAGGAAAGTTGGCACCCAGATATATTGGTCCGTTCAAGATTTTGGAAAGAAAAGGTGAAGTGGCATATCAACTTGAGTTACCTGCTCAGTTGTCAGATGTACACAATGTGTTTCATGTATCACAGTTGAAGAAGTGTTTGAGAGTGCCAGAGGAACAGTTACCCTTAGAGAAAGTTAACTTGAAGGATGATCTTACATATTCTGAGCATCCCGTGAAGATTTTGGAAGTCGCTGAAAGAGTTACCAGAAGCAAGGTTGTCAGAATGTGCAAAGTCCAGTGGAGTCATCACTCGGTGGATGATGCAACATGGGAACGTGAAGATGAGCTACGTGCAGAGTTTCCCTATCTCTTCAAAGATCCTTCCAAATCTCGAGGACGAGATTCATCTTAAGGGGGGTAGATTTGTAACACCCTAAAATTTATAATCTTGGAAATAGAGAGAAAATGTTTTATTATGTATTTTTGGTGCTCATGAGAATATAGGAGAAATAAAACTTTTCTTTGAATTAAAATATATCTTAGGGTAACAACATGTTTGAGCATACATGCTGGTGCATAATTTATTTTGTGATGAGTGGTTTGCTCCAAAGTTTGGCAAGATTTCAAATTCATTTTAAAAATGCTTTTGAAATGGTTGAAAACAAAAAGAAAAGGTTTTTCCTCTCTCTCCCTCACCCCTCTCCCCAATCTGACCCGAAGGTCCAGTCGGCCTTGGCCCGCTCGCGCCCCTTCCCCCTTCTCCCATCAGCCGGCGGCCCAACTCCCCGCCTTATCCATATCTTCTCCTAAAATCAAATTCTTTGTTTTCTAGCTTAACCTTTCTGTTGGAGTCTCCCAAAAATCTTTTTCGCCTGCTCTAAAATATTCCTTGGTGCGCATCATTCATCATCATATCTCCAAAATCTTCTCGAGAAGTTTTCTAGCTTTTTCCGACACTTTTTCCTATTTTTCTGGGAGTATAATCTAATTTTTAGATGTCCCAAAATATCTTTTCATAAGCTCCAAATATTTTATTTGAGTTCCTCATGTCTCCAAATGTCTCTGAGAATTTTTCCTGAATTTTCGGAGCCATTGGAGTAATTTTTCCTGACTTAAATATCAATTCTAGACTTTTCTAGAATTATTTTAATCCAAAAATTAAATAATTTCGAAAATAATAAAATCTGTCTTTTTCCTCCCTCCCACAAATCCCATGTGCAATAATTCTATTAAATTCCAAATATCAACGTCTTTATTTACTAATGGGCTTTTATATTTATTTAGGCCCATTAGTAAATGTGGAGGTGCAACGTCAATTAGCACCATATCGCTAGTTGACGCGGGGCATAGAGTTTTTCTCCCTATATATGTGTCCCATCCCTTGGCCAAAGCACACAATAACGGAAGCCCCTAGTTTGGGAGTCCGAAAATTTTGTTTGCTCTGTCAACGGCCGCCAAATTCTTCCCCAACTCCGGTTATCGATTTTTGGCTCTCGTTCATCCTCCACAAAAGCAACCTGCAGTCAATATTCATCGCCGACGTCCGTCAGCTCAAGTAAAATCTGATTTTCGTTTTTATTTATTTAATTTCGTAATTAAGTTCGCTGTATTTACAGCTTTGCCACTGATTTTATTTTCGCTATAAAATCTCCGTTTTAACTCCGTTTTGACCCGTTCAAGTTGCGTTAGGTTTGTAATTACATAATCTACATGTTTTTACAACTGTTAATCATGTTTCCAACTTTTAAATTTCGAGTTTAGTTTTAATCTAATAATTTATTAAAGAAAACCTTGTTTAAATCATAACTCCTCCGTTATAGATCCGTTTTTAGTGGTTTTCGTGTCCACGCGTTCGTCTCAACGAGTAGAACAGTTTTATAAGCGTTTTATCCATGTTTTATGTATTGGTGTACTGTTTTCTAATTTATTGCATGTTTTGCTTGTATGTTTGCTCCTGTGTGCCGATGTTTGTTGCGTACAGACGAAGAGTTGCAAGTGAACCTGCAAGAGCTTGACTTTAAAGACTGTGACCAACATCAACTCGAAGAAGGCAAGTGCAGGCACCCTTTGATCATGTTCTTTACCTATTCACCATTAATCACTAAGTGCATGCATGTGTCTAATTATGTGAACCCTAAGGATTATCCTAGTTTTCCATATCTTCCTTGTTACCTGGGTTTTATGATGGGTAGTAATGCTATGCTAAGCAACTTTGCTTGTTCTATAAATACCACATGATGATGATATATTAATGATGACTCAATGGATATGGAAGTATGCTTTAATGTGGAACTCAGTGACTCGGGCACATGGTATGGTATGGTGGTTATGGTAAGTTTGGCTTGTGGTTTGTGATTTGTGCTCGGGTCCGCCTTTTAGGACTGGCTCATGGAGCGACCACCCAGGATAACAGTGCAACCACGAGATGTTATATGGCTCTAACCGGGCTAATTAATTAGAGGATTCTAGTGTTGCGTTAACCGGGCGGCGCTACTGAGGGATGGCCCAAGAATGTGGTATGGACTTAGGGGTCCTCTGGTTGCTGCGGCTTCCAGTAGGAACTTTAGGTGGTTATCGCTCGCTAGATGAATCTTTGTAAAGGCCCGTGGTGAAACCTTGCCATGCACCTTGGAAGTGTAGTATGGGAGTCATGACCTTGGCATATGGGAATCACTGCTCGTTGGGAAAAGTGTGCAACCTCTGCAGAGTGTAAAACTGATATATCAGCCGTGCTCACGGTTACGAGCGACCTGGACCCCCACATGATTAGTTTTGGACAGTTGGACTTACGGACATAAGATGATGGTTTCTCAGATGGAGGTGTTTACCTCGGTTGATGATTATATTAAAGGTGGTATTTTTCTTAACTAATGGGATGGGTTATCCTATACTCACTTATAGTAATCAGGTGCTAATAAAACTTGACCAACTAAAATGCTTATCGCAGTTGAACAGTGTCAGCCTACCTTTGTTCAAGCCTTGCATGACATTTTATTTCCGCCTGTACTTGTTGAGTACGATATGTGCTCACCCTTGCTATTCCCCACAACCCCAGACGGTAGCCCAAGTTACCCAGAAGATTAGTGGAGATGTCATGGAGTTTACCAGAAGACTATCAGTTGTGTTTGGCGTACGGTGCCCCCAGTCAGCCGTCCCTGTGAAGACTGGAGCCTCAAGTGAAGATTAGTTTATGATCCGCTTTACTCTGATATATGTAAGTGTTATATAGCTATGTTACGTTATATAATAACATTGTTTCTGATATTCTATACTCTGTTGTTGTATGTGTGGACTTCCTGGGCACACATATGGCTATCCTGGTTTTGTTCTTAAAACTGGGTGTTACAATGATGGTAAGTAAATTTTGAGCTTTAGCCAAATCTAATGATTTCAACGCCTCTACTTTACTCTTATATTGGTCATTACATTGAAACAGAAAATTTGGGACTTAGACACTGTTGAAGATGCTAGTGAAAAGATATTGGCAATTGCCAAAGAGAGGTACAAAGGATGGAGAACTTCATTCAGTTCTACATACAAGGCATACTCCACTGATGCTGAACGTATGAAGCATAAGCCTGAAGACTTAGACATCGTGGAGTGGTACTACTTGATCCAATACTTTGGATCTGAGCAATTCCAGGTTTGTTTGTGACCAAATTTGTTACTAATCCCGGTTTTGTAATGCAATTAACAGTACTATGCTCATTCACCTTTTGCAGAAACTTAGCACAAAGAATTCAGAAAACCGAAAGAAACAAAAGACTAAGCATCTCATGGGAGCGAAACCATTTTCCCAGATTCGTTTCGAACAGGTAATAACTACATTAAATAATATGTAGATTACTTTCTGAAATATATGGCCATCACCTAATGCTACATTTTTGGCACCTTAGACAAACCGTGCTACAGGTGAACAACCTACTGATCTGCAACTTTGGATGAAAACTCACACCAAGAATGGGGAATGGTCAACTGATGAAGCTAGGGATGTTTATGTGAGTTCTTTGTGTATGTTTGCATCATTAAAATTACAGCATGTTTACCTTAAAATTTGGAACTTCTTAATCTTACATGCTCCTAATTTGTTTGACATGTTACCCTTAGGAAAAAGCTTGCATCGAAGTTACAAATGAAGAAAGAGGGAAGGATAGGCCTTTTCTTACAGCTGAGGAGGAAAACTTAGTTTTCCAACTCAACTACTCAAAAACTCTTGGAACAAAATCATACAAGTCTCATGGACGTGGCTACATGGCGAAATATCCAACACGAAGAGCTCTACTGAAACAAAAAGAAGAAGATGCAGCTCGTGCTGAATTGGATGCCCAAGAAGAAAGAATGCAGCACCAAGAAGAGGTTCGAGAACTAAAAGAACAGCTTGCAAATGAAGTTTCAGCAAGGCAAAAAGATAAGGAAGAAAGTAAGAAACAAATGGATGAAATGAGGGTAGAATTCCGTCAGCTTTTGCAACAGGTATCCCCTTTGAAACATGTTTCAACTATTGTTTTAGCTCCGTATTCCTCTAATTTCCCTTGCCTTCTGTCCTACACAGGCTATGTCTGGAACCATGATCCCCACACAGGTTTCAAATGGACCTACTGACCAGAACTTCATCACACCACCACGCTTAGAGGCTGATGTTGTACAGGTAATCTGTTGTATGATCCCGACACATGCTTCCAAATGAAATGCATTTTGTTTACACCAAAGTTTCTTTGTGGCAGATTGCTGAACCACAAAGCGTAATGACTACAGAAAAGGAAGTTGTTGCACCTCACACCATAAAAGCAAAGAGTACTTCAGCTAGGAATATTTTTACAAAAACTAATGCTGCTGCTGGATCAACGATGAGTTTTGTTAGTTCCGATCAGCTATTGAGGACTCGTAATCAGTTAAAGAATCAGCAGGTATGAATAATGTTTTCATTTGAATCCTCATAACTTGATCTGCACGTGATGTTTACCATGTCATTGCTAGATTTTTTTCCTATGCCTTCTGTTGTGTATGCCCTCCAGTAAAGAAACAAGTGATGTTTACCATGTCTTTTTAATAAACTTTGCCATTCCAATTTCTTTACTGACTACAGTTGTTTTGCACTTGACATTTAAGATGATTCAGTAACTGATCTGGTGTATACTGAAACACATTTCTGTCGCTATTGCTTTTGTTTAACATGTGGGGATAAATAAACTACATTTGACAACTCTAGTGTCCCAGTCCGTCTCTCTGTTAACTGTATGGATCGGAGTTGTTGGCTTATACGGAGAGTAGAACTTTAGATTAGAAGACTAAGAGGCTTTTCAACGCTAACACATTTTTTGTTTTTCTTTTTTGAAGGGCACTCCGTTAACCTCTTGACCGGGTGCAGCTTATTGCACATAATGTTCTGTAGCACACGAGAGAGAACGAGGTAGAATTTTGCACTACTCTAGTGATGGGAGCCACGCATATGCATGCTCATCCTTTAATTTTTAGCAGATCGGATAAGCCAGCATCTCACATGCTGTAGCAGATTTATATATATACACCTGGGGCCAGCAGTAGTACATGTATTATTTCTTCACATATATATAGACATGCATATAGTATATAGCTTGGGTTGTAGATCTAAGCAAAACACTATGGATTCTCACAGAATTTATTTATAGATTGAATTGTTAAACATTTTTTCCTAGCAATGACAAGACACAGTTGTTCTCCTTCTAGGGTTGATCTCAATTTCTCTTGTTCTATGATTGCTAATTACTCCTTTAATTTAATTGTATATGTTTTCATGAATCGCAGAGAAACTCGGACAGCCAAAACAATTAGAGAAAGCTTCTATGGCTTAATGTTGATGGCCGGCCCCAACAAGAATGACAAGTTACAAAGATGCTTATTTGTGGTTGTGTAGCTGATTGTCGATGGAGCAACCAGCGAACTCATTATTAGATCGATTTATTATATGCTAAACAATGTTGTGAACTAAGTTAAATATGGTGTCTTTATTTTGTTAGTTGTGGTCATGTTCTTTAAAGCACAATTCTGGTCATTGTGTGTTACTTTGGTTTGAGACAAAATTTGAATTAATGAATGTATCAGTTGGTTATGTGATGTGCATGCTGAGAAAATAATCTAAAAACTGCTATTCAAATTCCCCTCGTTGCGATAGAATAATAGGCAACCATTGATTTTGGTTGCAATATGCATTATTGCGACGAACTTTATGTGTTGCATTACCATATCATCTATTGACACCAACAATTGTTTGTTGCATGTGCCCTCTATTACCACCAACACAAATTTGTTGCAACTTCCATATATTACCTCGAATACTAGTTTGTTGCATTACAATATCATCTATCGCCACCAACAATTGTTTGTTGCATGTGGCCTCTATTACCACCAGCACAAATTCGTTGCAACTTCCATATATTACCTCGAATACTAGTTTGTTGGATTATCATATCATCTATCGCCACCAACAATTATTTGTTGCATGTGGCCTCTATTACCACCAACACAAATTCGTTGCAACCTACATATATTACCTCGAAGACTAGTTCGTTGCATTACCATATCATCTATCGCAACCATATCTGATACGTTGCAAAAGCACTTTGATGCAATAGATCACACTTCGCACTAATATGACCATATGCCCACGTAATTTTGGAGTGGCAATACTTTTCTATTGCAACACTTTCGTTCGTGGCAATCATGAAATATTGCAGCCAAGTGTTTCGTGGCTATAGAACCTTAGGCAACCAATCTAATCGTTGCAATATTTGTTCTTGCAACCAAGTATTGGTTGCAGTAGGCTTTTTTTACATTGCAATAGCAAAATCTGTTGCAACGCCACATCTTCAGTGGTTGCCTGAGGCTATTGCACCGTTCTAACTGCAACCATCTATCGACCACCAGACTTAGATGCAATTGATTCCAGTTGCAACTAAAATAGCCATATTGCAACCAAATATAGGCGTTGGCCAAGGCCTAATTCCTAGTAGTGAGTGTACGGGACACTACTAACTCCACTTAACGTCAAGTTGTCATCCCCAACATGAAGCTAGCAATGTAATTATATCAGGGCACTGGATTTTAGAGATAGATATTTACCCGCAAGCGCATAGATAAACATACCCGTTGTAGAGCATTTCACCCAAGCTAGTCTCAGGTATCGTTACTTATATTTTAGCCTAGAGACTAATCAATTCAAGATATGATGGTATTATAAGGACTAAACAGTATTTAATATGGCACACACTTATAGCAAGACTGATAACACACTAACTACTATGAACAGGAATCGGGTACAGAGTAAAGAATATGGTAAATAATTGATAAAGGATAACAGAGATCAGATCAATCAAGGATAAACTTAGAACAGTACTGCCTAGCAAGATGATGATTAGAACAGGTATTAATAAGGAACATTCCTAAGTTATTCTAATTACAAGTTATAGCATACATTGATTAGTGCAATTATATTTGGCAATCATTGGCTAGGTCACATCATATTTATAATCAAGAGGCAACTCCATAGCTAAGGTGTTAAACAAAGTAACCCTTAAACCATGAGTTAACTGAGCCATACTGAACACTATATTCGGGAGGTGGAATACAGAGGACTCAACAGGTCTGTCACACCCGCGATCTACCACTCTATCTGGAACATAGGACGCATTCGCAGATAAATAATGTATAAGCACCATGCCTACACAGCATTCATCACTCACCCGTTGTACTTTAAGATGAGCGTTATACGAACATGAGTATAAACATAAAGATGAACTATCTATGCCAAATATATAATCAAAGCAGACTATAAGCATTATAACTAAGAATATAATCATTGATGTCTTAATCATATCAATTGTATTGCTATCTAGAACACAATAATGAACAATAAGGTGAATTAGATCATTGAGAAGAACTAAAGTACGAACTAGAACAAGATTATGAACTAGAAGATGAACTAGATGATGAACTAGAACATAAACAATGAAGAACAATGATGAACTAGAAGAGCAATTATGAAATAGATCCATAATGTTAATACAAGAGAGAAGATCTTGGGTTTACCGAGCCTTCTCGTGACTAAATCAGGAATCCAAGCGAAGCTTGCCTCCTCTAATCCTATACTATCTACTAATCTAGGTGGATGTAGTCCTAAAGCTTCCGATTGATCTCCTTCTGGTTGGTCTAACCCTGATGAATGAATTTCCTGAAACCCTATTGCCTAGAGAGGGGGGGTCAGGGGTCTGTTTATATAGCCCTGGGCGATGAATCGTGGCCCTTGGATCAAACCGACTTGAGGTACGGTCGAGATGCATCCTAGAGGTCGGTGGAAGTAGCTTGCAGAGGACGGAAGCGTGGGGGCTCCCTGGCTGACCGACCGGTGGGCCCTGTGGGACCGGTCGGTCCCACAGGTCGGCCTCTGGTGGTGTCCTTCCTTGTGGTGTCTTCTTATGTCCTCTGGAGTCTTCTAGAAGTATCCCGACATGGCGGTTGCGTTATCTCCCGTCGGTTTCCTTCTATGGGAAGCTATTGGTGCTAATTTCCTGGTTTAGTCCCTGCAGAATCATAACTCACCAAAACTCATGGAATATTGTCAGATGAAACCCTAAACCTTTGTTGGTGATCATATTCTTGCCCTTTTCATATTTATTTATCTCTTAATTATGATAGTTAACCAGTGTCAATAGGGACCATCCTAGCTCGGCGACGACTTGCCAAATTTGTTGCTTCTCGATCCAAGCGGTAATATAGTCTTCCATACTAATTCTCCCACTTGGAATGACTTGCTATTGACACGAAAATCTGGATGAGGCGCCAACACACTCGACCACGGTCCTCATAGGCCGTGTAGAGCAAGGTCTTGACCTCCTGAACCTTCAATGGATGGCGGTGCCAAATCTTGGTGAGAACGACTTCAGACGTGCCAGTCAATTTGACCTGTAATTGACATGGAAAAGAAAAAGCGTCAAATTACGGAACCTACCGGTTTGATGCCAGACAGTTCCAAATTATGCGGCTCCGATATAGCCATTGTTACTCTAAATTCTTTCTTTATATGTACAACCGTCGTTTTGCTTTAAATATTGCCAATGCTTCAACTTTCTCTTGGGAGTTAACTTTCTAGTTGAAAGCTTCTTTGATGGCATTTGAGAGGTTGTTGAGGAATGTTTCATTGTGATTCATCAACGTGGCAGACATTGCTTTGCTAATTGTCTCTTGCATAACATTGTGCTGTACCTGGATCATCGGATCAACATGACATTCTAGAACCACCCTTGGAAGATGAGACTTCTGGATAATCTTCTTATCCCTAGTTCTACTGAAACTTAACAAACACATGTTCCGATATTGCTCAACAGTTTGTTATATCATGTGTTAGAGCTCTTCTGGGACTTCATCCATCATCATGTTCAACACTTCATCATTGTCGATCGTCATGATCAAACGACTGTGGTCCCACTGGGCGTGCCAAAAGAATATGTTGACATGAAAATCTGGATGAGGCGCCAACACACTCGACCACGGTCCTCAGAGGCCGTGTAGAGCAAGGTCTTGACCTCCTGAACCTTTAATGGATGGCGATGCTGAATCTTGGTGAGAACGACTTCGGACGTGCCAGTCAATTTGACCTGTAATTGACAAGGAAAAGAAAAAGCGTCAAATTACGGAACCTGCCGGTTGATGCTAGACAGTTCCAAATTATGCAGCTCTGATATAGCCATTGTTACAGGACGTTGACTAGAAAGTCAACTCCCAAGAGAAAGTTGAAGCATTGACAATATTTAAAGCAAAACGACGGTTGTACATATAAAGAAAGCATTTAGGGTAAAGAACAGCTGATAAGCTTGAACATGGATATTTAACAAAGATCTACATATACATTTAAATGGCATGAAGTCAACGAATTGACTAATTGCATAGGCAGTTCTATGTTAAAAGTGGAGTGTTTCCATGCAGCCATAATAACAAATAAATCGATAAAGTAGCTTAAACATCAATAGTGGGGTGTCTCCATACAACCATAATGATGACCAAGCTAAATCACGTCCAATGCAATGAGCAGATCCATTGATTCCAGACCACTTAAGAGTATACATTATGAGGGAAGAATAACTGGATCGGCTATTTAGCCGATACAGGGTCCATGAAGCACGAACAAGATCTATCCATTAAAACCACGGTTTGACCCCAGATCAAACAGATCTAACCTATCATGCTTATCAGTGGGGTTCAAAAATACGGTCGTAATAAACATGCTAGATCAAATCTACTTGTTTCTTAAATCAAACCACGATTTAAACGAATATATCGAACGCACAGCATGTAACAATCAAGATTGACAAAATAGTCGATGAGAAGCTCAGATCGACTATTTTCTTTGGTGATAGCGTATAAAGCCTTTGGATAGCCGAAACTAAACAACATTGAAGCTTAAGCTAGTTTGTCAATCTTGATTGGGCAAGATATTGTTTAAATCTAAAGAAAACATTAAAAGCATAAACAATATCGATAACTTAATGAATCTACTAGCTTACCAAAACTAATAGAGCCGATAACTAGTCAAAATCGACTAGAGCAAGAGATTGATCAGAGTCAAGACAGTCTTACAAAAGGTGAAATTAACCGATAACTAAACCATGTCATAGTTAAACAAGAGTTTGGTCGATGCCAAATACAGCCTTATTGAACAATAACACGGGCCATTGGTGAAACTTACAAGCAAACCGGAGGTCGATCTAGCCGATACAGCCCTGCCTGATTGAAGGTTTTGCCGAGTTCTACCTTACTCCTACTCCTAGGGTTTTGGCTGACGGCCGATGTGTTTGATTGATTGTGATCCTTTACAAAAATTGGGTTTCTAGCTATTTATAACCCGGCAGACTCCTACTCTAATACGACTAGGGTACATAATAATAAAACAAAAGTCGACCCGGACTTGAACTCCTTGGCCGAACCCGATATGTCTTCAAAACATGTTACGTCTGGCCCATATGAATTCTGGTCATGTCTGGATCCAAGCAGGCTTCTTTTATTTTTCTTGGCCGACTCCTTCCTTAACAAATCAGCCGTTTGTGCTCACAAAATAATAACCCCTTTTTGGTTCAAAATCTGGTGTAAACACTTGCTTTTCACCTTTTTGTTGTAGGCTCTGGCAACTCGGGCTTTGTCCTTCTCCATCTCCTTAAGAGCCTTCAATCTCTTGCCGGTCACTTCGTCAATGTTGTCCATCATGGCATCATGATACATAACAGCAGATAAATCATTTTGTTTGGCAAGTCTATATGCATCTAGATTTACTTCAACAGGCAACACTGCTTCTTGACCATACACTAGTTCGAAAGGAGTAACCTTTGTAGGACCATGTCTTGATATACGATGTGCCCACAAAGCTTCAGACAAAACCTCATGCCACCTCCTCAGATTATCCTCAATCTTCTTCTTGATAAGCTTGATCAAAGTCTTGTTACTGGACTCAGCTTGGCCATTAGCTTGAGCATAATATGGAGATGAATTGAGCATTTTAATTTTATATAATTCGGCAAAATCCTGCACTTCCTTAGAGGTAAAAGATATTCCTTGATCCGTAGTTAATGTTTGAGGGATGCCGAATCTATGTATAATATGCTCAGTAATAAACTCAATTACCTCTTTATGTGTCATATTCTTCAAAGGCACCGCTTTAGTCCACTTAGTAAAGTAATCTGTAGCGACCAGAACAAAACGATGTCCCTTTGAAGATGGGCAATGAATTTGGCCAATGCAGTCTAGGCCCCAACCACGAAAAGGCCACGGTTTGATGATAGGATGAAGCATAGCAGCAGGTGCAAGCTGTATATTTCCAAACCGTTGACATTCTTCATATAATCACATCCTTTGTAGTAACGAAAACAATTGGCTATCATCATGGGCCAATAAAACCCAGCTCTGCGTAATTGTTGGCACGAAAATCTGGTCGAGAGCGCCAACACACTTGAACACGGTCCTCAGAGGCCGCACAGAGCAAGATCTTGACCTCTTGGACCTTCAAAAAGGTGGCGGTGCTGAATCGGGGTAAGAGCAAACTCGGACGTGCCAGTTAATTTGACCTGTAATTGACATGGAGAAGAAAATATTGTTAATTTGTGGAATCTGCCGGTTTGGTGCCAGACATTTCCAAAATATGCGGCTCTGATATAGCCATTGTTTATATGACATTGACCACAAGGTCAACTCCCAAAAGATTGCATGAAAACATTGATAAAGATATAAAGCAAAATGGCTATGGTATATACAAAGAAACACCTAGAACAGGTAAACAACCGATAAGCTTATACGTATGAAGAAAGTTAAGATCTATGTGTACGTTTAAACGGCATGAAACCAACGAATCGACTAATTGCATAGGCAGTTCTATCTGTTAACAGTGGAGTGTTTCCATGCAGCCATAATAACAAATAGATCGATAAAGTAACTTGAACATCAACAGTGGGGTGTTTCCATACAGCCATAATGATGACCAATCTAAGTCACGTCTGATGCAATGAGCAGATTCGTAAATTCCAGATCACTTAAAAGTACACATTATGAGGGAAGCGTAACTGTATCGGCTATTTTAGCCGATACAGGGTCCATGAAGCACAAACAATATCTATCCGTCAAGACCATGATTTGACTTAAGACCAAACAAATCTAATCTATCATATATATCAGTGAGGTTCGGAAATACAGCTGTAATAAACATGTTAAATCAAATCTATTTCTTCTTAGATCAAACCACGGTTTTATCGGATATCTCGAACGCACAACATGTAACAATCAAGATTGACAAAATAGTCAATGAGAGGCTTAGATCGGCTATTTTCTTTGATGTAAGCATATAAAGCCTTTGGATAGCCGAAACTAAACAACTTTTTAAGCTTAAGCTACTTTGTAAATCTTGATTGGGCAAAGATGTATTTAAATCTAAAGAAAAAAAACATTAAATCATAAACAACATCGATAACTTGATGAATCTATTGACTTGCCAAAATCAATAGAGCCAATAACTAGTCAAGATCGACTAAAGCAAGAGATTGATCAAAGTCAAGACAGTCTAACAAAAGACAAACTTAAACCGATAACTAGCCATGTCATAGCTTAACAAGAGTTTGGTCGATGCCAAATATAGCCTTATTGAATAATGACACAAGCCATTGGTGAAAGTTACAAGCAAACCAGAGGTCAGTCGAGCCGATGCAGCCATGCTGTTGTCTTAGGGCCGAAACCCTAAGACAGCCGGTTGACGCACGAGCGAATGCGCAAGCCAAAGACGAAAGGAGATGGGAGAGTTAGGCAAAGTGAACAGTGTTCTCCTCCTCCTCCTCCTGAGCTGGAAGGCCTGGCCCTTTTATATTAGCCCCCAATCAGTTTAAAAGTACAAGAATGCCCTCTCAACCACTTCGTTACAATTACAAAGATGCCCTTCTCAACTACTTTACGGCACTTTAGGGCTCCTTCCTCTGACCAATGGGCCCGGGGTCCCTTGGCTCCTTCCTCTAACCGATGGGCCCGCTCCCCTGGGCTGGAATCTCCGACGACCTGCGAATACCTTGAAAACCAAAGGCGTGAACGGCGAAAGTGCCACCCCGAAAGCGCCTGACCCCTTTCACCTGAAAGTTGCCTGGGCCGCCTTTGGCCCCTTTCGAGCGAAAGCTTGGCCCGGCAGGCACATTCGCCTGTCGGTGCAGCTTTTGCACGAAAGCTGCTTCAAGTCATGGGCCCCGGCCGTCTCCTGGCCTCTATCGCGCGAAAGATCGGGCCGGCGGGCACATTTGCCTGTCGGTGCGCTTTCGTACGAAAGCTGCCCCAAGCCCTGGCCGTCTCTGGCCACTTCCGCGTGAAAGCTCGGCCCGGCTGGCTCACCCACCCGATGGTGTACCTTCGCGCGAAAATCTTCCTGACTTGCAGGCCGGAGGTGCCTGCGGCATGGGTACCACCCCAACAATAGCCCCTCACGGTCGGGTCTGCGAGCCAGCGAAGTCCGACCGTGTCCTTTCGCTAGGCGCCTACGCCCGCCCAAAAAGACCCTTGCTTCGTTTGAAGCTGAGTTTTTTTGGCAAGTGTCCTTAGCAGCTGTGACACTTCGTTTCCCGTGCCTAAACGTCTTTTCGTCTCCTCGATGACTGTGTGTGGTTTGTCGGGCCCCTGCGACGCTTCATTTCTTGTACCTAAACGTCTTTTCGTCTCCTCGAAGACTGTACGGTTTGTCAGGCCCCTACGACGCTTTGTTTCCTGTGCCTGAATGTATTTTCATCGCCTTGAAATCCGTGTACGGTCCATAGGATGTTTGCGTATATATAAGTGGAGAGGGTGTAGTCAGAGGGATTTCCTTGCGCTTTGAATTATCTTTCATCCTTTCGTTGCTTGTTGGTGCTTCGCATTCGCTGATTGGATCGCTCGGTGTCTGCTTTGGTTGCGTGGAGCTTTCGTCCTGGTATGCTTTTTATACCTCCTTATTTCTTTTCGACTTGTTGCACGTTTATTCGTTGCTTTTTCCTATTTCCCCCTTCTTTCTCCTTTCGCGTGCATCCTTGTTCATTCGTGTTTCGCGTCGTGTTAGATGGCGTCTTCCACTTCTGCATCGACTTCCAGCTCGTCTAGTGTTGACACTCCTTAATGGAATCACCCTAAGAATGAAACTCATAAACAATAACCTAGTGAAAGCACTAAAGAGTGTACGGGACACTACTAGCATCACTTAACGTCAAGTTGTCATCCCCAACATGAAGCTAGCAATATGATTATATCAGAGAACTGGATCTAAAGATAAATATTTACCGGCAAGCGCACAGATAAATACACCCGTTGTAGAAGCATTTCACCCAAGCTAGTCTCAGGTATCATTATTTATATTTAGCCTAGAGACTAATCAATTCAAAGTATGATGGTACTAAACTAATGAGGACTTAATAGTAATTAATGTGGCACACACTTATGATAAAGACTGATAACACACTCATTACTCTAAACAGAGATCAGATAGTAAAGTAATGATAAATGATAATGATAAATGTTAACAGGGAGCAGATCAATCAAAGATAATCCTAGAACAGTACTACCTAGTAAGTGATGATTAGAACAGGCATTAATAAGAAATATTCCTAAGTTATTCAAATTACAAGTCATAGTATACATTGATTAGTGCAAACATATTTGGCAATCATAGGCTAGGTCATATCATATTTATAATCAAGAGGCAACTCCATGGTAAAGGTGCCAAACAGAGTAACCTCTAAACCATGAGTTAACTGAGCCATACTGAACACTCCATTCGGGAGGTGGAATACAAAGGACTCAACAGGAGTGTCACACCCACGATCTACCACTCTATCCGGAACGTAGGACGCATTCACAGATAAATAGTTTATAGGCACCACGCCTACACAGCATCTATCACCCACCCAATGATCATTAAGATGAGCGCTATACGAACATGAGTATAAACATAATGGTGATCTACCTATGCCAAATATATAATCAAAGCACACTATAAGCAATATAATTAAGAATATAATTGTTGATGCCTTAGTCATATCAATTGTATTGCTATCTAGAACACATGGATGAACAATAAGATGAATTAGATCATCGAGAAGAACTATAGTACGAACTAGAACACGAACTAGAACTGGATTATGAACTAGAAGATGAACTAAACGATGAACTAGAACTAGACGACGAACTAGAACATAAACAATGATGAACAAAGATGAACTAGAAGAGCAATTATGAACCAGAAGTATGATTAGATCCATAATATTAATACAAGAGAGAAGATCTTGGGTTTACCGAGCCTTCTCGTGAATAGATCTGGAATCCAAGCGAAGCTTGCCTCCTCTAATCCTATTCTATCTAACTATTCTAGGTGGATGTAGTCCTAGGGCTTCTGATTGATCTCCTTCTCTGGTGATTCTGATCTGATGGATGAGATGATGATGACCTGATGCCCTGGAGAGGGGGGTCTGGGGCTGCTTATATAGCCCTGGGCGAGGAACCGTGGCCGTTGGATCAAACCGACCTTAGGTACGGCTGAGATGCATCGTCGTAGGCGGTGGAGGAAGGTTCCAGAAGGCGGAGTCCAGCGGGGCCAGGGGCCGACCGACCGGTCCTAGGGTGGGACCGGTCGGTCCCACCTAGCGGCCTCTCGGGGTGCCCGAACTCCTGGTGTCCTCTGGTGTCCTCTAGGTCCTTCTAGAATAATCCTGATGCGTCGGTTCGGCTATCTTCCGTCGGGTTCCTTCCAGGAGAAGTAATTTGTGTTGGTTTCCTGGTTTAGTCCCTGCAGAATCACAATTCACCAAAACTCGTGGAATATTGTCAATTAAAACCTTAAACCTTTGTTGGTGATTGAATTCATGCCCTTTTCATATTTATTTATCCTTTAATTTCGATAGATAACCAGTGTCGACAACTCCCCCAAGCTTACCTTTTGCTAGTCCCTTAGCAAATAGTCATGATGAATCAGAAACTGCTACTATGCTTTCACACCTCAAAGGTACATATGTGCAAACAAAAATCTTCCCTTGGATTAGAGTTAACTATTCTGACTTACTCATATTACCTTTTAGCTATGAAGCTTTTGCCTTCACCTATGTCTTAAGCAATTGAAAGATAGAACAATCAAGCTGAGCACTGTATCTCTAACTCTTTGATCAACCTTTATTCTGGAGTTTTTATATATTTTCAAAATAAAATTCAGAGATTTTACTCTATGACACT
This sequence comes from Coix lacryma-jobi var. lacryma-jobi, assembly GCA_009763385.1. Classification (NCBI taxonomy): domain Eukaryota; kingdom Viridiplantae; phylum Streptophyta; class Magnoliopsida; order Poales; family Poaceae; genus Coix; species Coix lacryma-jobi. Next base: position 37,251,239 of record CM019826.1, read on the forward strand.
CTCAAATCACTCTTTTATATTTTTATAATTCCTCACTGATGCATTTTCCTTCTTTTCTATGAATATATATCTGGAGCTCTTTAATAAGTTAATAGCATATCTTACCAAGTCAAAGTTCAAAGTTAGGGAGAAAGATATCATACTCATAGATCAAGAACTTAGAACATTTGAAATTTGTCATCTCTTGCTGGCATATTGTAATTAGAGGAACCATGGGCTATCATCATCATTTTTTTTCTTTCATATTTTTATCATAATTCTTTTCCTTTTGAGGTAGTCGGACACTTGTCCCTTTTTATTTCCTTCTTTTATACTTTTGCATAGTCCCATGCCTCTAACACAATACTACATCGGAAGAGTGAATCTTTTAATAAAATATTCTTGATTTCTAGAGCATGATAAATTTCTCAACCATAACTAAAAACTTAGAACAAAGCAAGTAGCCTCATCTTAAGATCATATTAATGGCTCTGGGTAGGAATTCATATTATGTCATACATGATCTCATCATGTGTTTTAAAATCTTTTCAAAGTGTAAATCTCCAGAACTCTAGTATCTCTAGGAATTAGATAAACAGCAGCTCAAACCTTTTTATATCATATCCCACAATTATCTAGACTTTTGATCAAGCATTTGCAATCTACAAGTTTCAGGTTCAAAGTTTATTCAGAACAGCTTTGTCTAAAACTCAAGAAAATTTAAGGTTGAACACTAGGTACTTAGAAGGAATTATGGTAGAGCAATTGTTCATCATTTTCATCATGAGCAACATTAAGTTTATATCCACCTAGACATTTATTCATTATATAATTTCTTTATTTGGTTTTGTAATAGTTATTCATCTTTTTAGGGGTTTTTATGTTTATTGACTTGATCTAGCTAAACCGAACTAATAATAGTAAATAAAAATAGCCGTGATACTTATCGTGATAACTGAGAGTGCTTTCCCCCAAGCTGGATCTTGACGTGGTCTTTTCCCCAGAAGATGAGTAGACCGTTAGCGGTTTCTTGAGTCCTTCTCTTCTTCTCTTCCTGCTGAATTCAAAAATAGACAACACAACTAGTGGATCGGCGGGGCACACTATGAAGCCTTTCGTTGGTTCGTCTAACATGTTAGGGCCGCTAGGTTTCCTTGGCAGGCAGATATAGTAACCCCCCTTTCCTATGGCACAAGGCCATCGCAGCTATACACATAGGAACAGGAGCAGCCCTACACCCAAAGTGGCAAGCCCCTTATGCACCCTTTCGGGTCACCGCTAACAAGTTAGAAAAGGTCCAGTGTACTGAGCTAAAACCAGAGCCATATAGCACTCATGGTAGCACTGTCAATCCCAGCTTTTGCTAACAGCAAGTTTTATTAACCGTTTAATAACATATCATCATGAGAACAAATTCATCATTGGACTGGATCAGTTATAAGTCAGTTAGCACTAGCATTCTACCCATATGCAAAGATCCCACGGAGTCAAGAACATCACAGATAACAAAGCTAAGTGGGTCTCTAAGGTTGCTCAATTTGGACACATGCATAAATGAGTAAATTAATAGTAAGGTGAAATAGGTAACAAGGAGATCCCATGCTAACTTGCCTTGGTAGTCGAAAGGCTGGTCTTCCTGCTGGTCGTTGAAAGAAGGGTCCTGATCGTACCACACCGACTCACCGTCTACTCGATCACAGAACATCACCACGCATTCCAGACGCATACATATACAAAGCAAACAAGGCTATCATTAGAACAGTACACCAAACAGTAATAAACAGAAATAAAACTTTGATAAAACTAAAGTACGCGTTTCTACGATCACAACAAGTTTTGGTTCACCGAAAACGGAGTTACTATGCGAAAGATACGGCCGAAACGGTGTTTCTAAAGACCTAAACAAGATTAACATAAACTCTGAAACTAAACTGATCTACGCTGTCTAACAGAGGCATAAACAGGTAGATAACTAAATTACGAACCTAACGCAACTTGAACGGGTCAAAACGGAGCTAAAACGTGGATTTTATAAGCATTTTAGTGTAATGGCATTTCTGTAAATAGAGTGAAATCAATTTGAAATTAAAACGGAATTTAAACTGAGTTTTAAATCAAAATTCTCCACCGGCTGGACTGCGCCTCAAATCCGAAGAAACGCAGGGGCCCGGTTGGAAGTTTGCAACGACACAGGGAACAGTGCCAAAGGAGCGCAGGTTGATTTAGGTTTTCTTCGGGGTTTCTTTAGCAAAGTGGCACGGCGAAGGGGTATCAGCCGATCTGAGCCGCCGGATCAGAGCTGGACGGCACAGATCAGACGCGGGGGAGGTGTGCGCGCGGAGCGGGCCGACGGCGCGCCGTGGCCAGGCTCCAGCCGCGACGTCGCGCGCTGGGCGCGCTCACGCCATGGCCGAGCCACAGGAGCTCGCGGGCTCGGGCGCAGGGGGCACCTCCGGGCGAACCAAGAGGTCGACGAGTTAGAGGGAGGCAAGGGGATCTCACCGAGACGGAACGGAGTGGAGGAGACGGCTCGGTGGAGGCGGTCCGCGGCGAACGGCGGTCGGCGGCGGACTGCGCAGACAACGGCGGCGGTTAGGGCTAAACCAAGCGAAAGAAAAGGAAGGAGGGGGTGCGCCAACTTTACTGCGACGCGGCGGAGCTCGGGGAAGGTCGTGAATGGCCGGAGCGGTGCCGAATCGGCGGCTCGACTGTGGCGGCGGCGGCAATGGCGCGGAGGTGCTCGGCGCGGGTGCTCTGGTGCTCTGTTGCGTATGCAAGTGAGGCAACAGAGGGAGGAGGGGGAGCGGGGCGCGGGCGCACGCGATAAGGCCGAGAGGGGGGGGGTGCGCGGACGCTCCCACGACGCGCGGAGGACTCGGGCGCGGCGGTTGCGCTCTGCGCTGCGGGCGGCGTTGTTGGGAACGCACTTGCCCCACCTCCGCACTTGTGCAGGGGGAAGAGCGAAGGCGGCCAAGCGTCGGATGCGGTAGCGAAGGTAAGGCGGAAGTGGAAGGTGCTCAATTTCCCAAAAAGTCGTCCCCTTACACTGTTCATCCCCTTGGTATTTATAGGGAATCCCAAGGGGCACGGGCCAAATTACAAAAGGGTACAGGGAAGATTCCTCACCTCCACGCAGGGAGGAAGGGCAAAAGCATAAATACACAGCTGAAGCGGAAACCCTAATTGGCCACCCTCCAATGCGCCGCCACCTGGTTCTTGTTCACCTTCGGGGAAGGGTGCGGAGGTTTTGACCTTCGGCCGCGCTCGCCCTTGGGCCCGTGCCCCTCCGCCATCTGCCGGACCTCCGGCTTTACTTGCCTTTGGGGGAGAAGACCGAAGGTTTGACCTTCGGCCGTGCTCGCCGGACCTTCGGCTTCGCTCGCCTTCGGGACAGCGCACACTCGCCGCTTGCTTGAACCTTCGCTCCAAGCGAAGGTGGCGTTGTGGGCCAGCGAGGGTTTCCTGCCATGCGACTGTCGACTTAGACCTGCATGGAATGCAACGAAGCGACGAGGGTTGAACTCGCGTCCGGGGGTCAGAGTAGCGGTCCCCAGTAGGAGAGGGACCTCGCAAGGACAACAGGCATTGCGCGAGGGTTAATTTCGAGCACCAGTTCGAGCGGCGCTTCGGCCGAGGGTCCTTTCCCCCAACAGGCGTTGCGCGGAGGGGAAAGGAGGGAGCTGACGCGCGGGCCCGGCCTGCCAGAGAGAGAGAGAGGGGAGGGCACGGGCGGTTGCACGCGGGCGCCGAGCTGGGCCGGCCAGCGGGCCGTGCAGGCGAAGGGAAAGGGAGGAGGGAGGCCCAGCGCGGGAGAAAAGGGGAAGGGAGGGAGCGCCGGCGGGTTGGGCCGCCAGGCCGCTTGGGCCAGAAGAGAGGAAAGGAGAAAGAGAGAAAAGAAAAAGCTTTTCATTTTATTTCAAGGCATTTCAAATCCATTTCAAAGTGAATTCAAATTCAAACCAAATTTTGGCAAAAACCAGTCACTCAAATAAATATGATGCATCAGCATGAATGCATAAACATGTTGCCACTATTATTTTAATTCAACAAAAATTATTTAACCCCTAGGTTAAATGCTTCACAAAAATCATAATTAAATCATTTTCACCTATTTTGTTTTGGAGAAATTTTTAGGGTGTTACAGTGATAAATATTCCTTCTATTTGTCTAGTTGTCTTAAAGCTCTTAAGATCATTTATGTTTTTTTTCTTTCCACTAAGCAGACTTTCAGTAGTGTTTCATAGTGTCTCTTTTTGGATTATTGTTTTTATGGATGAATGCCATGCAGAAGAAAATATGCAAATGTATTTTTTTATGCCTCCACAGAAAATATAATACTCTCATCAGGCTTAGAGTTTTTCATATTTTTATTTTAGTTTCTAATGCAGATATAAGTGCTAAGAAGTAAATATGATACTAATAGCAAAATGATTATGCTAAATCTACTAATTATGCAATGATGAATTTAATGCTAATGAATATGGATAACTACCAAGTTACCTTTTGGCGAGGATTCAATGTTTATAGTCTATCGAATAAGACTCCTTGTATGCTCCTTATTCTTCCTTGGGTGCATCAGCAGATCCTGAGGAGGACCTCGATGATTGCACGTCAGTAGAACTCTCTTTCTTCTTCCACACTTGTTTGACTGGTGGACTTGTCTCCTTTACTTTATCGTCCTTCATTTCCTTTAATGGGATGTCTTCACTCCTGGTGACTTCTCCTTCATAGTCAGCCCATCCATCCTTGATTGATCGGTTCTTGTTGCGTTGGGATGTGCGGCGCCTCCTCCTCGAGTGGTTCTTCTTTTCCTGTTCATTAGTGGCATAGCTATTAAAGTAACAGCGTACCTTCTCCCTTGGGAGCTGGAAGTGAATTTCTCCAGATCTCATGTAGATGATGGCGCCAGTAGTGTTGAGGAAGGGTCTTCCTAGGATGATGTGGATATTGTCTTCTCTTCCCATGTCTAGTACCATGAAGTCAGTGGGAACGTAGTAGTCTTCAATTTGGATCATTACGTCCTTTACTACTCCCTCCGTAAATTGATATGTTTGGTCCGCCAGCTGCAGCTGCACATGTGTTTGATACATAGGTCTATTTCTATAATAGTACTCATACGCTACCTTAGACATTATGTTAACACTTGATCCGATGTCGCAAAACGTCTTGTGGAATGTACTTCCTCGATCTTGCAATCGATGGTGGGTACGCCTGGGTCGTCTCTCTTGGCGAGGTATGGTGATGGAAGAAGGTGGTCACTTTCTGTTTGGACAGAGTTGACCATCCACACTGTGTCTTGATGCGGTTGTGTATCCTTGTTCTTCTTCCTTCTGTTCCTATTCTTCTTCTTTGATGATATAGCGTTTGCATCCTCGTAAGACTTCTGATGGTGGACTCGAGTATTGAGTGTGCGCCTCTTGAAGCTGAATCTTTCTTTGTTGCCTGTGATTGTGAAGCAGATCTTGGCGCTATCCGTGTAGATGATGGCTTTGGTTGAGCTTAGGAAAGCGCGTCCAAGAATGATGGGTGTTCTATCGTCTCCACCTGTTTCAATGATCACAAAGTCTACACACACATACGAGTGTCCCACTCAAATACAGACATCTTCTAGAATTCCCAATGGGTAGCACAGTGTCTGATCTGCAAGCTGCAAACATATATTTGTATATAACAGAGGTGCACCATGAATTTGTTCATAAATTACCCTTGGCATAATGTTGACGCTTGCTCCAAGGTCGCAGACTGCTTCTTCAAAACTGTCAGGTCCAATGTGGATTGGAATGACAGGTCTTCCTGGATCTCGTTTCTTCGGGGCAAAGGAGTCATCTTTCCACCCCCTTGATGGTCTAGCTATGAGCTGCCCTGTATTATAAATATCTACAAGATTTGCAGTCTCTAGCTCTTCCGGACTTCCGGGAATCTTACCTTTTTCAGCCATAGGGACTAAAGCTGCTAGCTGAGATAACTGGGATTCTATCATTTTATTAAAGCTATGTTGATTCTTTATGGCAGAAGTAAAGCTATCCATTCTAGTATTAATGTTTTCAAGCAGTTTATCATTGGAAGCTATCTTCTTAGACATATTATCAATGATCTTGTTTTGATTAGATATCATCTCTCTCAAAGGTGGTTGGTTGAATGTATTACCTTGGTAGTTACCTGAGTAGTTACCTGAGTAATTAGGCCTTGATTGTTGGTTCCATCCTTGAGTTTGTTGAGGACGATAGTTGGTGTTGTTGTTGATGTACTTCGCATCCTCTTGAATCTCAGGGAAGTTGTTCCCTGAATGACCAGTGCCTCCACACTCTTCACATGTCATGTGAGATTCGTAGATGTGCATGACGTCTTATTTCTTGGGAGTGTGTTCATCGAACTTCTTCATGAGTAGGTCAAGTTTGCCAGACAACATGTCTACTTCCTTTAGTTGATGTATTCCTCCCCTCTTGCGTGGTTGAGAGCGTTCCTCGTTCCATCCCTGGTTAGAGGCCATCTTCTCAATGAGTGTAGTAGCATTGTTGATAGTGAGTGACAAGAATGATCCTCCAGCAGCGGCATACACATTCTCACGGGTACTTGAAGTGAGCCCATGGTAGAAGGTCTGCATGAGTAGCCAATTCTCCATCCCATGGTGAGGGCATTCTGATATGTAATCTTGAAAGCGTTCCCAAGCCTCTGGGATTGATTCGTCGTGTTGTTGCTGGAAAGTTGAAATCTTGGCACAGAGGGCATTTGTCTTGCCCACTGGAAATAATTTTGCTAGGAAGGCAGTTGAACAGATCGCCCATGAGGTGTTTCTGTCTTTGTTGGTGTAAAACCATTGTTTTGCTTTTCCCAAAAGTGAAAATGGGAACAAGCGGAGTAGAATGGCGTCTCTTTCAACTCCCTTGATGGTGAAAGTGCTACAAATCTCCAGAAAGTGTTGGAGATGTGCGCTTGTGTCTTCATGTGCCTTTCCACAAAACTGATTGGCTTGCACCATGTTGATCAAAGCTGGCTTGAGTTGAAATCCGTTGTCTCCCACATTGACTGTTGGTCCAGTCCTGATGTTGGCAGTGGTTGGTGTAGAGAACTCACGGAGTGTCTTGTCGGCCATGGTGTTCAACACTGTTGTTAAGCTTCTTCTTATCTGGTTAACTTCTGGAAGTGGTGGTAAGGGTCTCTTGAGTTTGTGTCTTGTCTTCTTCAATAAAGCTTCGGGATCCTCAACGTAGTTCTTCGGAAGTTGGAAACCAGCCATACATCACACCCTGCATAAGATAAAAGATAAGCAAAGCCAGAGTAAGTCTGTTTGAGTAGAGATAAACAATCAGTGCATTATCACATGTGTGTAAGTTGAATGATATGTTCTAGCTACCATTTTAATGCTGCTAATGCAATGTCCTAAAAGTGTTCATAAAGATTTTAATGAATAACCCTAGGTACCATCCCTAATTGAATTGATGTGGTCCCCGGCAACGGCGCCAGAAATGCTTGTTGACACTCCTTAATGGAATCACCCTAAGAATGAAACTCATAAACAATAACCTAGTGAAGGCACTAAAGAGTGTACGGGACACTACTAGCATCACTTAACGTCAAGTTGTCATCCCCAACATGAAGCTAGCAATGTGATTATATCAGAGCACTAGATCTAAAGATAATTATTTACCGGCAAGCGCACAGATAAATACACCCGTTGTAGAAGCATTTCACCCAAGCTAGTCTCAGGTATCGTTATTTATATTTAGCCTAGAGACTAATCAATTCAAAGTATGATGGTACTAAACTAATGAGGACTTAACAGCAATTAATGTGGCACACACTTATGATAAAGACTGATAACACACTCATTACTCTAAACAGAGATCAGATAGTAAAGTAATGATAAATGTTAACAGGGAGCAGATCAATCAAAGATAATCCTAGAACAGTACTACCTAGTAAGTGATGATTAGAACAGGCATTAATAAGAAATATTCCTAAGTTATTCTAATTACAAGTCATAGTATACATTGATTAGTGCAAACATATTTGGCAATCATAGGCTAGGTCATATCATATTTATAATCAAGAGGCAACTCCATGGTAAAGGTGCCAAACAGAGTAACCCCTAAACCATGAGTTAACTGAGCCATACTGAACACTCCATTCGGGAGGTGGAATACAAAGGACTCAACAGGAGTGTCACACCCGCGATCTACCACTCTATCCGGAACATAGGACGCATTCGCAGATAAATAGTGTATAGGCACCACGCCTACACAACATCTATCACCCACCCAATGATCATTAAGATGAGCGCTATATGAACATGAGTATAAACATAATGGTGATCTACCTATGCCAAATATATAATCAAAGCACACTATAAGCAATATAATTAAGAATATAATTATTGATGCCTTAGTCATATCAATTGTATTGCTATCTAGAACACATGGATGAACAATAAGATGAATTAGATCATCGAGAAGAACTATAGTACGAACTAGAACACGAACTAGAACTGGATTATGAACTAGAAGATGAACTAGACGATGAACTAGAACTAGACGATGAACTAGAACATAAACAATGATGAACAAAGATGAACTAGAAGAGCAATTATGAACCAGAAGTATGATTAGATCCATAATATTAATACAAGAGAGAAGATCTTGGGTTTACCGAGCCTTCTCGTGAATAGATCTGGAATCCAAGCGAAGCTTGCCTCCTCTAATCCTATTCTATCTAACTATTCTAGGTGGATGTAGTCCTAGGGTTTCTGATTGATCTCCTTCTCTGGTGATTCTGATCTGATGAATGAGATGATGATGACCTGATGCCCTAAAGAGGGGGGTCTGGGCTGCTTATATAGCCCTGGGCGAGGAACCGTGGCCGTTGGATCAAACCGACCTTAGGTACGGCTGAGATGCATCCTCGTAAGCAGTGGAGGAAGGTTCCAGAAGGCGGAGTCCAGCGGGGCCAGGGGCCGACCGACCGGTCCTAGGGTGGGACCGGTCGGTCCCACCTAGCGGCCTCTCGGGGTGCCCGAACTCCTGGTGTCCTCTAGGTCCTTCTAGAATAATCCTGATGCGTCGGTTCGACTATCTTCCGTCGGGTTCCTTCTAGGAGAAGTAATCTGTGTTGGTTTCCTGGTTTAGTCCTTGCAGAATCACAATTCACCAAAACTCATAGAGTATTGTCAATTAAAACCTTAAACATTTGTTGGTGATTGAATTCATGCCCTTTTCATATTTATTTATCCTTTAATTTCGATAGATAACCAGTGTCAACATCTAGCGAAAGCAGTGGTGCTTCGGGTCCTCGCGTCGCGAACGTAGTGCTAACGTATCTATTGGATCTGGGGAGGCTCCATGGGTTCCAGACCACAGTGGTAGTTTGTCTGACGACGGAAACTCGGGTTTGGTTTCGGTGCCTACCGACTGCTCATTTTATCTTGGTGCTTCGCGAATGTCGTCTGTCGCGCTGCATGCCTCGATCGAGGATGGTCCTTTGCGAAGGGATCACCTTGGTAACTGCCGCGTTCCAGGAGATGAAGAAGTTCCCATTCCGCGGCCTTATGAAGCTATTGTGTTTCATGATTACTTTGCTACGGGACTGGACTTCCCGCTCGAAGGATTTGTTGCGGATGTCCTTTCTGGGTTTGAGCTCCAGCTGCATCAGTTGACCCCGAATGCATTCATCAGACTCGGTGTTTTCGCGATGGCTATGAAGATGCTGGGTTGCACGCCTCGCGCTGACGTTTTCATGCGATTCTACGATATTCATCGACGGGCGACGAAAGTAAACGATCCTTTTTTGGGAAGCAAGTTGCCCAGCGAGATTGGTTGCGTTAACTTCGTTCCACGGAAGACGCGAGGTAGCGTTTCTATTTCGCTGACCTGTCGGAATAAATGGCCGGACTGGACTCGCTTTTGGTTCTATTACCGAGTTTGTTCTGACGATACGGTTGCCGTTGAGTTGGGCAAGGGAGAGAAAAAGGCTTCTCCACTTGTCTCTGTTTTGGAGAAATACCCTACCAAGCGCCTTCCGCACGTTGCTTTGAACGATGAGGAAAGCATTCGTTGCGGAGATGCATTCGCACTTACCGCTCGGTTTCAAATAAGTCGGGACCTTGTTGAGGAGTGGATGGCGATTGGAATGAACCCGCTCTGCAGCGAGACTTATTTCGAAGGTTTCGCTGATCGAGACGGCTACCGAGGACCCGAGTTGTTGCATGAGAGGCCTAGCAACTTTGCTGATGATCCGTCTTATGTGAAGCACATCGAAAGTGAAGTGAAGAAGATTTGCGGACCGTATCTTCGTAAGGAAAGCGAATTTCAGCTTGGCAATCTTGGTCGGAGCCGCCGCTTAAACCGTGCGTTTGACACTATGGGGGTCAAATATGGTGAAAGACCCTTGCTAGACGAAAGCAAGGAGGAGGAAGAGGTTTCAAGAGTGAAAGGGAAAGGCCCTGCATGCCCACGAGGCCATAGAGGCGTGGTACCTAGGCGCAAGGCTTCTGAAGTTGGCGACATTCGCATAGGGCGCTTGGTTGCTAAGCCCTTGCGAGAAAGCCAGGGGATCTCGCTGGATTCCGTTCCTGACGCTGATCCGTTCGATAACCCTAGGGCGGTCAGTTTTTGCATGTGCTACCGCTAATCGGCTTTCACGTTACTTTCATGCTTTTTATGGTTTGTTTTGTTTTTGGCTTTTCGCTCTAAGCTCACCCTGCTTTTTTCACATTCGCAGAGCGCGTCACGAGCTGCGCAGATGGCCCCGAAAAAGTCAAACGTGCAACTTTCGCACTTGGCTTTTGATGATGACGCTTCTATCGCCGACCTCCCTACATTTGCCAAACCAGGCTCGTGGAAGGCGCCGCATCCGTCGGAGCCGGCTGATCGTCAAGCGAAAAAAATAGAAGACTCAACGTTCTGAGACTGTGACTCGGGCGCCCGGCGATAGGGAAGTCACTGGGGAGAAAGGGGTCGGCTCCTCGAGGATGCCCGCTCCCGCTGCCGTTGACAAGGGTAAGTCTCGCTTTTTGGGTGGATGCATTCGCTTGACGCAGGAGATGGTGGATGGGCAACTCCTCGGCCAGGGACGGTTGATTCTTGATGCAGCTCCGTCGGACTACGAGAATCCCTGCTTTTATACTGGGTTGAGCTCGTCGAGCGAGACAGACGATGCGAGGGAAGAATCTTATCGCATTGCTTGTTCTTTGGGTGCAGCCTCAGACGCTCAGCTCGCCTGCCGCATAGACTATCGCCGAGTTGGGGTTCTGCCTGGCGACGGCGATGAGGCCACGAAGCTCATTGAGTTTTCACAGAAGGCATTCGTCGCTTTGGAGATTGAAAGGGATCTCCTGAAAGTCAGCAGCGGGAAGCTTAATGATGCGCTCTCCTTCCACCTGGCCATTGTAAGCGCTCAGGTCTATTGCGGTCTTTTTGCATATTGTTATCCTTTTGGGTTCGCGTTAATGTAGCACCTGTTCATTTTGTACCCTGCTTCGCAGGCTGCTGTCATCGCTCAAAGCCAAAGTCGTCAGGGCAAAGTTTACATTCGCAAGCTTGAGCAAAATTGGCAGGATAAAGATGATCAACTCAAGAGTCTCGCTGCTGATCTAGAGGCACAGACGAAGAGAGCCGGGGATGAGAAGACTTCCCGCAAGGCGAGTCAATGGGAGGTCGAAAGCTTGAAGGAAGAACTATCACAGCTGCGGTCCGCGCAGGCCGAAAGGGAGAGGAGTCTTCTGGCCTCAACTATTGGCGTTGTGTCGCACTTCCGCGAATGTCTTCGTAGCATTGGTGTTGAGGTGGAGGGCCCGCCTGGGAACAATGTTGATAGCCTCGTTGATTAGATTTGTTTTGAGATGGAGTCGCTAGAAGGGCACGTGGCCCTTGGCCGCGACTATGCTGCGGTTACTAGGATCAAGGCTATCGGTCATAGCCTTGTAGATGCCGGTTGTACCCATATTTCTAACCTTCTGGTTAAGGAGGTGGACTACTACTGGCGGACCCCCGAAGCGGCGAAAGTGCTTAGGAAGAAGTTTTTCGATGAAATCTGGCTGGTGGGCGAGAACGATATGTTCCTTATGCAAGCGGTTGTGCGGCGCGTCAAGGTGATATTGACCTTGCTTTTGGATGTACTTTTCGTAATTTTTGTGTGGTGGCATTGCTTTTTGCTTTGATTGAACTGAGTGACAACTTCGCCTGTTCGCAGACTCTGGAGGAGAAAGCCCGTATCAAGTCTATCTTTTCGGATTTCATCTTCGAGCGGCAGACGTGCGAGGCTGAACCGGACGACGAAGGGACTCCCCATCGTTCGAACGAGGAAGTCCCTGAAAGCTCTGCTGTAGCTGCTTCTCGCGACGGCAACAACGCGCAAGATGCGGTAGATGAATGAACATGCCATGTTTTTCTAGCGGTTGAATGTATCTGTAAGGGCTACCATTGTTTTGTGTCCCGTGAACTTAAGCTAGAAATGTTGTATTGAACAGAATGCGGACGATGGCCCATCCGTTAAGGAGGAACCTGAAGAAATCGTGTTTTCGCCGAATGAGCACCGGTATAGCATTTTCTTGGGGTTGCAAAAAGAGTTTGCTCTTCGCCCTGTTGTTTGTTTTCACTGCTTGAAATGCGCTGAATAAAGAGCTGATGGTCATCCAATTATTTTTGCTTTCGAATTCTATCTGAAATTCGCTGGTTGTAGTCTGGAAATTATTTTTTGAAGGCCCCTTCAATGGCGATGAGATACTCGTGCACGGTGCTATATTCGCTGCTGGCGTCCAACGATTGAGTGAAAGACGCACGCTCATCTTACCTGGATGAGAGCTGGTAGCGAACGCGCACGAGCGCTTTCGCCTGGAGTTCATTCCTTGGCCGAAAGTTAGAAAACGCCCGCCCCCATGCTTTTAAGTCGAGGGGCGCCAGCATTCGCGCGAGGGCGCTTTTGTTGCGAGCCCCTCGGCCGTAAGTTAAAAAACGCCCGCCCTCACACCTTTTAGTCGAGGGGCGGTAGATTTTCGCGCGAGGGTGCTTTCGTTGCGAGCCCCTTGGCCGTAAGTTGGAAAATGCCTGCCCCTACACTTTTTTAGTCGAGGGGCGCTAGCATTCTCGCGAGGGTGCTTTCGTTGCGAGCCCCTCGGCCGTAAGTTGGAAAACGTCTGCCCCCACACTTTTTAGTCGAGGGGCGGTAGCTTTTGCGCGAGGGTGCTTTCATTGCGAGCCCCTCGGCCGTAAGTTGGAAAACGCCCGCCCCCACACTTTTTAGTCGAGGGGCGGTAGCTTTCGCGCGAGGGTGCTTTCGTTGCGAGCCCCTCAGCCGTAAGTTGGAAAATGCCCGTCCCCACACTTTTTGGTTGAGGGGCGGCAACATTCGCGAGAGGGTGCTTTCGTTGCGAGCCCCTCGGCCGTAAGCTGGAAAACGCCCGCCCCACACTTTTTAGTCGAGGGGCGGTAGCTTTCGCGCGAGGGTGCTTTCGTTGCGAGCCCCTCGGCCATGAGTTAGAAAACGCCCGCCCCCACACTTTTTAGTCAAGGGGCGGCAGCATTCGCACGAGGGTGCTTTCGTTGCGAGCCCCTCGGCCGTAAGTTGGAAAACGCCCGCCCCCACACTTTTTAGTCGAGGGGCGGCAGCATTCGCGCGAGGGTGCTTTCGTTGCGAGCCCCTCGGTCGTGAGTTAGAAAACGCCCGCCCCCACACTTTTTAGTCGAGGGGCGGTAGCTTTCGTGTGAGGGCGCTTTTGTTTCGCTTGAAAGCTTGGTTAATCAAAGCGATTTTACAGGCACGACGGAGGAAATTACAACCGGCTATATCTGAGATATTGCTCTTATTGTCTTCCGGCAGCGTGCTTGCTTTTGTTCCTCTTCCGGCTGGGACTTGAGATGGCCTTGCCACTTGGGAAGGCTTTCGCCTAAGGCTATTTAACTGGTGGCGTTGTCTAACTACTGTGTCGATGACACAATCATAAAAGCGAAACCACAGTTTCTGATGCTTCCTATTCGCAGTTCCCCTGCTTGGGTGTGCCTCTCGGGATTAACTCCTGAATGGGTTTAGCAGCTTTGGTTGCTTGGATGGCTCGTGCCCTAGCCTCTATTTATATTGCCTTGCCTCTGTGGTAACCGGCCTGTGTATTTGTTCTTTTGGTTGTACTTGGTGGTTGGCGGGTTGCTGAGGCCGATAGGTTTTGGTAGGTGGAAAATTAAGATTGCACTTAAGTTTTGTGTTGCCTGAGGGCTGGTAGTTGCCCTTTCTGTTGCAACGCCGGGGTTGCTCAGCCTGACTTTTGCTACCGCCCCCTCGTTTTGCTAGAGGGTCGGTTTGTGTTGCCCGCGGGCTTTCGTTCCGCCCTCTCGTTTTGTTGGAGGGTTGGTTGAAAGGTCTGAATGGCTAGAGGGGGGGTGAATAGCCTATTTAAAAATCTAGAATCCTGAAACTCAAAGCTCAAAACAGATATCAGATCACACAGTCGGTACTACCGACTATAGGGGCCGGTACTACCGAGGTCGGTACTACCGGCTCCAGGGGTCGGTACTACCGACAACCTAGGAACAACTACGAAATCGAGATGAACGAGATGCAAAATTGACTCTAGCTTATACCAAGGTTTTCCTAAGAGATGTAGATGAGGTTTATACCTTGTCCAAGTAGTGGCTTCTCCTCAAAGAGTAGATCGAGCCTTCCCACACTTAGAATGGGAGTAGAGGGAGGAAGAACACGAAGAACAGGAGTGCAAACAAAATATCCAATGATGCTAAATCAACAAGCACACGAGACACGAGATTTAATCTGAGGTTCAGCCACTTCACTAAGAAGCACCTACGTCCCCGTTATTGAGGTGACAATGAAGGTCGGAGTCTCTTTCACCTCCTTGCCTCACTCAAGCAACCACAAAGGCTAGTTGAGTTTCTTCACTAAGAATCAGAGGGTAATACAAACACTTCGGAGTGCCCTCACAAGTGAGTCAATCACGGGCAACAACCGAAGAACACCTAACCGGCTAGGGTTCCAAGAACCCAAGAGTAAAGAACACAAATCAAGCTGGAGAGATGTTGGATCCAAGTGCTCTAGACGTAGATCGATGCGTCTCACTCTCTAATCTCACTTCCCTAGCTCAAAGCTTGCAAGAGATTCACTCTAGAATCAAAGGGGGAGAGAGAGAGGAGCTTGGTCAACACTTGGGAGCTTTTGTTTCTTCTCTTAGGTCAGGCGAATGGGAGAAGTGGGTGTTAGAAGCCGGCCGAGCGGCTACTTCTACATGTCACACTGCGCCACGGTCGGTAGTACCGACGGTACTAAATACGACCATTACAGCGACCGTTGACTCGATGAACCTACCGACCCCTGGTCGGTACCACTGGTGGTCGGTAGTACCGGCCCTATGGTGGTACTACCACTAGGCCAAACTGACCACTTCCAGAGAGCACCAAACTTTCTCCAAACCTTAGAGCCATCAAAGGTCGGTAGTACCGGCCCTATGGCGGTACTACCGACAGGCCAAATATGAACCTGCACAGAGAGGGTAAGAAAACATCATGGATCCTTGGTACTACCGACCAGGGGGTCCGTACTACCGAGGCCGGTAGTACCGGCCCTATGGCGGTACCACCGCTAGGTCACTTGAGACCAAATCCAGAGAGCAATGCACTCAGCACCCTTGGGCAAATCTTTTGTGTTCATAGAATAAACTTTTCGCAAGAGTTTCAAAAAAGGTTCAAAATAGGCTTTTCATATATCAAAGCTCTTTTATAAAAGAGAGTGTATTGTTTTTTTTGAACTCTTCATGAAAAAAAATTTCAAGAGTGGTTGAGCCTTTTGGAAAGAGAGCATTTGGAAATCAAACTATTTTGTGAAACTTTTCCAAACAAGCTTTTGCTTAAGAGATGTTTGAATTAGCGAGAATAGGCAGTTTGAAATCCTTTCAAAGATTCGTTTCGGATAACCTTTTCAAAATATTTTTTGAAATAAACTTTGGAAGAACTCTTTTTGGCTTGACAAATACTTTTTACCACGGTTGCAAGACATCCTTTTTGCAAGGGTTTTATTTGATTAAAATAGTTGCAAAGCATTTTTTTGAAAGCAGAATTGATTTTGGAAAGTGGAACATGGCTCTCGGTTTGCAAATAAAAACCGTATAAAACCAAATTGAGCCAGGGTCCTTTGGTTTGAACTCATTTTACTTAATGAAAGCAAAACTTGGTTTTTTTTTATAGAAACACTTTCTGAAAAGAAAACGATTTCCACACTGCTTTGTAAATAGCTTTTGAGAGGAAATCATTCAAAAAGGAAACTAGATCTGTTTTCTTTTGAAAAGGGAAAACCTTTTTGAAAACTTGTAAACCCTTTTTTGAAATGGAACAACTTTTGTGAGAGATGAGTCATTTTTTTCCAAACACGAGGTAGAAGGGAGTTTTTGAAAGCTTGTTTAGTTGGAAAGCCGGAATCAATTTTGAGATGGCCTCAAAAGACATAATGCATCGTCTTTACCTTTCCCACTCGGTTAGTTGAGGGTCTCTTGCTAAGCCATAGGGCGGTTCGGGTTTAGCCTGTGAGGGCTATCCGATACTCGGAGTCTTACGTATAAATATCTTATATATCTTACACTCAGATAATTTAAGAAGCATAAAAGCATAAACAGATCGATGAAGATCCAGACAATCAGGCAGCATTACAACTCCTATATGCATAGTGTTGTCTTAAGGCGACTCCAAAGCCTTTAAGCTTCACACATCTACCGTCTAGTGTGGGCAGTCATGGGGTATGTTCTTTTCTAGACAACTTTTTCAGGGTAAGAGTGTTAGTAAGTAGCAGAAGTCAAGGCGGAGAAAAGAGACAAGTGTCAGCAGTTATTAGACGAGATATTTGGCTTCTATAATAGTGTTCAGGTCCTGAGGTTTCGTCATAAGGTCAAGTATGGCTCTGATACCAACTGAAACATCCTCAATTTTCCACGAAGGGAAAATCCACAGAATGAGTTATAATATGATAAAACCAGAAACTGATCTTATCATATTATCATATATCAGTCGATACCACAGTCATACATCGTAATATTACATCTTTATAAACATTACATCACTGGGGTATCACCTATTATAGAGTTGTTCTAGCGGAAGTCTATCGAGTGAAGGCTCCTCCTTCACGGGCATCATCAAAGTTATTGTAGCGCAACATCAACTGGATCCTCCGAACCAAACTTGAGCGTAGGGACGAAACCTCCTAAAGTCAGTACCTCTGAAGCAGGAAAATCTGCACACCGCCAGATGTGTGCAGGCCATGGTCAGCACCGATGAGATTTAGTAGAAAAGATAAAACAAGGGATCTGGCGATCCTATGATTTGGCTGGGGTTTGCATCCTAGTGCATGAGCAGTAATAATAATCAATATAATAATGTTATCAAGTTTTAACACATTCACACACATCCACATCCATCCACCATATCCATATCCATATCCATCCCAATCATCTTCACACCATCACCTCATCTCACACACTCAACCGCTCAGTCGACAGAGGCTAGCTCCCTCCCAGCCTTGTCTCAACGGCCCGCAACCTCACACCAGGTTCACGGCCGACACTCACATACCAGAGGGAGAAAAGAGAACTCTTGCTACGTCGGAAACAAGTCAGGGAAAAGGTCCGCGACCAACGAATTGGCCAACATATCGATCGATCAACCATACACTCTGCAGAAGTTCTACAATATCCACAAGATCGCCATCCTCGACACGCTAGCTGTGTCTAGGCAGATATCGGTCGCTTGCCAGCCTAGAGTAATGCCACCCTACCTCTCAGCCCTGGAACACCCCAAGTCTAGTCTGGGATGGCTAAGTCTATGAAGTCACGTTCGTCCCCATAGGTCCGCCCGGGGCCGTGATCGTCTCAGAAGGGTGTGGGACTCCCATGCCCATACCTTCCTCGCACTCTCTCGCCTAGCAGTAGTGGCATTGCTCTACTAGGTAGTCCGACCGTCCCCGTCCATAAGGAGCGAGTGGCATGTAAAGGTATTCCCCGTGGTCAGGATTTCTGCTCCACCTAGGGTGACTAAGCCGGAATGTCTTCACAACGGTTTTCATTATCTGTGCCACCACAGCACGCTCCTGATTCGGGCTCCACCAGCGGCTCACACCCAGATCCACCTCAAGTCACCACTTAACCCGCCATAGGTTTCACCACCACAGGGGCATCCAGATCTGCCCCACGGCATGACTCGCACCAGGCTTGTCGTATATTCCGGCTCAATTGACACAACCCTAACCCTCCACACACCCAAGTCACACACGCAGCACGCTCACACATCACCAAGTCTGGCATCACCCGCCAAACCATTCCCAAGGTTTCACCATCCGCATCACATCCCAGATATAATACGAAGTGGAGTTAATAATATAATGGTGAAACATGCAAGCAAGCAGGCGAGTAAGCATGAATAAGTGAGCGAATGCGCAAAGCAGGGTGTTGTGGTGGAGTGGGTTGCAATCAGGTAATAATAGCTTAGGTAGTATCATGCATCAATATACTAGCAAAGGAATAAATATAAAGCGCTAGCAAGTCTACATATTTGCAATGTCTAGTAGGATTCTCTAAAAAGAAGGTGTTGCCATGACACACCTGCGAAGTAGTCGTAGTCGTGGTTAATTATTCCTCATTGGTGTTCCATTAGCGAGGTCGTCTCCTCCTGAGTTGACTCCATGTCGCAGTCCTTGTTGTCATCCATGCTACTCCACGAAATGACACGCAAGGCAAGAGAACACTCACAACATTATTGAAAAGACAATAGGACGCAGGAAGATCCAATAACACCAACGAGACACTAAAATACACAGGGTTTAGCCCTCTCGGCGGTTGTCCGATTTCCTCGGGCTAGGAACATGGTGGTGGTTTGCAAGTTTAAGTCTTGGCCAAGCCAATACAGTTTTATGACCTAGGGTTCAAACCAAGGCTTACCCTTAGCAAACACCACGGCTCTCATCCTTCGATTTGGTCGTCATCTAAAGGGGCAAAAATCGGAGGACGAGCCTAACGAATAAAGTACGATGGGGTTTTTGGCTCTTGTAGCCTTATTCCAACGATCAATTGATCGCAAGAACGATTAACACCATTGTGACTTGACTCCAAGGTACCTTGGCTTGCCCGCTATGGCAAAAGCGGTAGCACTAAAGGATTGGAGATCTACAATCCACTCGATCCACACGACACAATACATCGGGAACCAAGACTCAGGGTCACTCATAAGAGCGGGGTTAGCTCAGCACATCTATGCCATGTCCTCAGGCACATCTCTAGAGAAATGTGTTTAGGTGGTCGATCGAGTCGACACGCGGGGTTCTGAGATACAACATAGACCATAGCTTTGCTAACAAAAGGAATAGCAAGAGTACATATACATATATATATATAAGTCCAGGGCTCATTCTTTCCAACGCACACGTCATGGTAGAAGACGGGGTGTTGGAAGAAGTGACACATTATAAGATGCAAGTGCGCAAACTACTCATAGGGTACCCGACTGGGGTGCTTTGGCACTAAGTCATTTCTAGATTCGTAGCGGTGCGGTTGTCACCGCGAGAATCGAGATATGCAGTGGTCAATGGGTACAAACATACAAGAGTTTGTGCATGAAGAAGCATTTATAAAGCATATTCAAATAAGTGAAAAAGAGCGTAGCTCCTTGGTCATGGCGAGATGTTCTCGCGACCACAAGATACACTAACAGGGGTCGTGTTTCATTCGGCATCACGGGCATGGCGAGACGGGTCCCGCGATCATAACGTCCGAACGAGGTACGATCCCTCAGCCAGCTTTAAAGGCTCGGCTCACACAGACAAACACACGAACATCCAACAGTACAACGAATAGATCCACAAAGCGTCACAAAGACTCATCGAACCAAATAAGTGGAGTAGCACATTCCCATAGCATGAGATTGGATGGATCCTGTATCACAAGTGCATATACAAGTGATCGTAAGAACGAGGTTTAGCGCGAGTACAGATAGATAAATAAGAGAATTTTCCAGGGGCTCGGTAAGTCGACTATAAGATGATACGGGTCCTAACGGGTCACAGTGGCAACAGTCGCGACGTCGAGGTAAGGCGCGTCGAGGGAGCGTCGAGGGGCGTCGTGGCCAGTGTACTACGCGGCGCGATCGAGGTTCACGGGGTCTCTTCAATCGTCATATGCTACGGTTTCCATCAGGGCCATCCTACGGTCAAGATGAGAAGAGAATTACCTTGTCGTTCAGCATGTCGACTAGGGTTCGTTCCATTTGGTCAAAACTCATCGCGGTCATGGTTTCATCATGGGCATGCTTCTAGGGCGGTCCACAACGCATCGGTGTTTTTGGAACACCGAGGGTTCGGTTTGGCTAGGGCCGGTCTACTATCAACGACACAATCACGTCAACGACTAACACACGATCATAACGGGGAGTAACACTTGTCCATCGGTCGGAATCGTACTCGATCTACGCATTCCATTCGGCAAGCAGGGTCAGGGGTTGGAAGAGAGGAATGTTTAGCTAACCATGGTTCATCGTGTAATCATGGACGACGTTGCTTGGCATCTAGATTTTGGCGTCGTGGTGCCATCCGCATAGTTCATCCTTTGTCCTTTGCACGTGGTGCACCTAGAGGGAATGAATTCGATCGAAGATACAAGTTGATTGATACGAGATAACAAGTGTTTGATAGCGCGGACATGAAATAGCCGGCACGATGGCACGGGCAGGCATAGATGATATCATGAGTCATATTACAAGGATGAATCAAAGGGGATATTTAAAGATTTGCCCTCCTTACGAGTAGCTCATACCCAGTTGCCCCTCTTATAATGGCACCTAAAAGATTTGCCCCAATCCTTATTCTGGTGCTATATTTTTGCCCATTTTGCCTTCGTGGCTCTCCAACTCAGCCCGCCACGCTGGATGAGGCACGAGAAAAGACACTCGTGCCCTTCCCTGTATTCACCGCAAAAACAGACCGCGATTCCAATCTCGAGTCGGACGGACGCGCTTCCGTCTCCGTCTCTGCAGCCACTCGTGAAACTCCTCCGCTCGGGCCGCTCCGGTCCACCAGGCGCCGCTGCCGGTGACCAACAGCCGGCCACCGCCGCCCGAGACTGCTTCCCCACGCCTCCCCGTGGCTGCTTCCCCACGCCGTCGTCGCTCCTCTAGGCCGTCGCGACCTCCGCCGCTCCCTTGTCCGCGACGGCGCCTGAAGGTCCCGCCGGCGCAACGACCCACGGTGGTGAAGGTCCAGTTCGCACAGCAGGTAAGTCGCGCTCGACGCCCCCTCTCCCACTCTGTCCCCATGATTTTGCCTAGTTAGGGTTAGGGTTCCAAGTTGATTGTTACTGCGTTCTTGGTTTGTGATTTCAAGAATCTTGTGTGTTGTTGCTTTGTAGGTGTGGTGATGTTTTAGGTGCTTGATCTTGAGCTGTGACCATGGAACCTGGCGTCTGCCCCCCTTGGTGAGTCTCTGCGGCAGTACACACGACTGGGCTGGGTATATAAGAACATTGGCTAACAAAATGCATTTTTTTATGTTTACATTCATTCTAGGATTGAACCTGGCAATGCATTTAGGCTAGTTCTTAAGGTTGCTAAGTACACTGCTGTGCTTGGGGATGGTGGGCTTGTTGAAAGGTCTGACGAAGAACATGAGTTGTGGCTGGATATGGGTGTTGGATACAGTCTAGATCAGTTTCATGAGGATATGGCTGCAAAGATTATTTGGGGACCTAGCCAAACATTGTCATTGTGGGTTTTGGACAGTAATACTATTGGCTCTGAATGGAAAATTAGAAGGGATGAGCACTGGCAGAAAATGATGGAGGAGAAATGGAAGGAAAGGGTGGCATACATTGCTGTTGAGGTTACTACAAAGGATGGATATGAGACAAATTATAGTGTCATTCCTCCTAGGTCTGGTGTCACTAATGTTGATTTTTCTTATGTTGGACCTAATTCAGAAGGCATTGCTGATACTTGTACCTCTCCAGCACAGTATGGTGATGAGGCAGTTCCAGTAGACTGGGCTACACTGACTATCATACAAAATGAAGCTCATGATGGTGAAGCAAATGCAATAGCTGATGAGGATGTTGTTTATGAGGCAATGGGGTTCCAGGAAGGTCATGAGAGGGATGAGGCAGCTGCTACAGAGCAAATTCCCATCCCTACCATCTCTACGGAACTTGATAGGGAGATGGAAGATGCTGCATTACCTGTTGATGACATAGCACCTTCTGAGCCTATGGCTGACTGGGATCATGAATGTCCTGATATGTCAGTTGGTACACATTATCCTTGTATGGATGACTTTAGGATGGCACTTAGGCAAGATGCCATTGTGAAAGATTTTGAATATGGAACTAAGAAGTCTGACAAAGGGAGGTTCACTGGATTTTGCAAGGCAATTGGTTGTCCTTGGGTTATTAGAGCTAAGACTCAACGTGATAAAAGTGTCAGGGTACATTTTTTTAACTAACTGTAGCATTGCATTTATATTCGTGCACACTATGTAGTTGGTTTCTAACACTATGTTACTAACACTATATGTTTTGTGTGCAGATCCAAATCAACAGTGATGACCACAATTGTCCATCAGTGAATAGAGAGAACACCAAGATGGCTTCTATAGGTTGGGTTGCACATAGAGCTATACCTCTATTGAAGAAAAAATCAACTATTGGGGTTGCTGCAGTTAAGGAGTTTCTTGATGACAAGTACACGATTGACATCCCATACCAAACTGTGTGGTATGGGAGACAGAGGGCAGCAAACAAACTATTTGGTAAGTGGGCTGATTCTTATGATTGGTTGTACAGATTCAAAGCCGAGGTAGAGTTAAGGTCACCTGGCAGTGTTGTAGAGATAGACACCATCACAGTTGGGAATGTGCATTTCACCAGATTTTTTTGTGCTTTTAAGGCTTGCATAGATGGATTTGTATATGGTTGTAGGTCTTACATCAGTATAGATTCCACACATTTGAATGGAGAGTGGAATGGACAAATGCCTGCAGCTTTAGCATTGGATGGGCACAATTGGATGTTTCCACTAGCATTCGGTTTTTTTGACATTGAAACCAAAGAAAATTGGACATGGTTCATGGAACAACTAGGCAAAGCAATAGGGCCTCTACCTAGGTTGGTTGTTTGCACTGATGCATGCAAGGGGCTTGAAGTTGCAGTCAAGCAAGTGTTTCCTTGGGCAGAGCAGAGAGAGTGTTTCAGACATCTGATGGAGAACATGAAGAAGTACTACACTGGTGAGGTTTATGCCAAAAATATGTGGCCTGCAGCAAGAGCCTACTCCCCACACACGTACAAATATTTTTTTGACAAGGTTGTGGCAGCAAGCCCAGGAATAACAAAGTGGCTAGATGACCATCACAGTTTGTTGTGGGCAAGAAGTAAATTTAGTGAAGACATCAAATGTGATTACATTAACAACAATCTTGCTGAGTGTTGGAATTCTTGGGTGAAGGACTTGAAGGATTTGCCTCCTCACATCTTAGTAGATGGTATAAGGGAGAAGTTAGTGGTACTGTTTGCCAAGAGGAGAAAGATCTCCAGGGCCTTATCACCGAGCATACTGCCTGCTATAATTCACCAGCTTAATGCAGCTTCCAAAGGGCTAAGCCACCTGAAGGTCACCAAAGGCCATCCTGAGCAAACTGAAGTGACTGAGATGTACAAGGATGAAGATGTCCGGAGGCATGTTGTTTATTTAACTCAGAGGGCATGTACTTGTAGGGAGTGACAAGTTACTGGAAAACCATGTCCACATGCACTAGCAGTCATCACCAGAACAAGGCATGCAAACATGGGCAGCTATGTGGATAACTACTACTCTGTTGAGAGGTTCCATGCTGCATATGATGGAATAATAGCAAATATTACAGATACATATCAGTGGCCTGAAGTGGATAAGGGATTTCATTTGCATCCTCCAATTGGGAAAAGGAGAGGGCCAGGCAGGCAACCGAAGAACAGGAAAAAACCAGCAGCTGAGAGAAGTGGGAAGGCAACCAGACAATCCATATGTAAAGGTTATGGTGAACCTGGGCACAGGATTGGTAGTTGGAGGTGTAGCTTGACAGGAACTGAGAAAAGGTACAACTCAACACATTTTTATATGATTAATGTTGCTGCAATGTACTAACAATTTATTTTTTTCCCTTACAGAAAGAGAACTAAGAAGACTAGTGTGAAGCCTGGGAGGAAGAAGGAAGAAGAGCAAAACAAGGGACCTTTCTACTCTTGAACAAACCACTCCAAGGACAAGGTTGGCATTAGCAAGAGAAGCTGCAATGAGGGCAAGGCTGCAGGCAGAAGAAGCTCATCTCAGAGCTTCAGAAGCTATGGAAGCTGCTGAAGAAGCAGCAAGGGCTGCCAACAGAGAGCTCCTTGCTGAACCTGTGCCTACGAAGTTTCAGCAGCTAGCTGCTCCAGCAACCCCATTAGGTCCAAGCACAAGGAGGTATAATCACTATAATTTTTATTCCTATGCACTAGATTCTATTGTGAACACCCCTTAATTCCAAAAATATATGTTTTCCAGGAGACTGTTGTTGGGTGCAGCTGAACCTATTCCAGAAGAAGAGCTACAAATTGTGGAGGTTGTGCCTAAGAAGATTACTCCCAGGAAGAAGAAGCTGGCCTCCAAGCTCAAGAAAACTTAGAGACAATCCAAGATTGTGGAGATGGGAAAACAGCGACTTTTGTGTTCTTTTGTTGGCAATCTATGTACTTTTGTTGGCTACAACTGTTAAATTAGCCATTGTCTAAACTTGTGTCGCCTAAAACTTGTTTAATGACTCTTGTATGGCTGTCATGACCAAACTTAGACAGAAGTGGTCTCTTTATTTAATGGTGTGCCTCGTGTCAATGTTACATTATATATATATATATTTGGTACAAGTTCATGTGGATTTGCCGCCATGCATGTATGTCCAATTAATATATATATATATATATATGATGTTGAATTTTGTATGTACATTTGTGGCCATAACTATTGAGCTTATAATATCATGACGAATTTTTAATATGCAATGGCTGCTGAAAAGACGAAGGGGTTGGTCGTTTATGCGGTGGCTCGAGTGGAGGGGGAGCTTCGCGAGTGGCTGCGGAGACGAAGACGGAAGGGCGTCGGTCCGATCCGTTTTTGCGGTGAATACAGGGAGGGGCACGGATGTCTTTTCTCGTGCCTCATCCAGCGTGGCCGGCTGAGTTAGAGAGCCACGAAGACAAAATGGGCAAAAATATAGCACCAGAACGAGTGTTGGGGTAAATCTTTTAGGTGTTATTATAAGAGGGGTAACTGGGTATGAGCCATCCGTAAGGAGGGCAAATCTTTAAATATCCCGAATCAAAGGAATGCACAGGATATGAAAACGAAGGTCTCCGACGATGCGGCGCCATCGACCGGACTGTTGCGCGGTCAGCCGAACAGCAGTAGGGCGCATGTCGACCGAACAACAGCGTCGTCTTGGCCGATCAACAATTCGGCAGGGAAGACGCCAGGCGTGGCGAGGTGGCATCTTTCCTGTGCAAGTGAAGTTCATGGCACGAAAGCCGATTTCAGTCGATTGTTTTTCTGGGTTTGCAAGATGTAGGAGTACGCTTGGTGCCTTGGACCATAGAGCTCACCAGTGGCCTGGAGGGTTGCTGCAGGATAACGGCGTGAACAGGCTCGGCAGTGATGTAGAAGAGGGTGCGGTCGTCGCGGTCACTGCGTGGCTAGTCGGAGCAGCAGCACGGCTGGCCGGATGGTGGCCTGGCGAAGCGCGCCACGGGCGAGACGGAGGCGGTCACGGTCAGCAGAGCTCCGGTCGAAGCAGGGTGGCGCCGCGGCACGTCGTTGAGGAGGAGCACGGCGAAGGAGAGGCCGTCGTGGCGAGGTTGGTGGTGGCGCGGCGTCGTGGCACGGCGCGTCCCTGGCCACGGCCGGCGCAGCTTCGACGGACCGAGGCGGCGGTGCTGGCTCAGAGGAGCTGTGGAGAGGTAGCTGGTGGGCGACGTCGTGGCTTCGGCGTGGCCACGACCACGGTTGGCGAGCGCGACGAGGAGGTACGCGGCGAGGCAAGGCTCCGGCTCGGCGGTGCTTGAGGAGGGCGTTGAGCTCGTCGCGGTCGGCTTGGCTTGGGGTAGAAGAAGAGTGGCGGCGGTCGGGGAGAAGCAGAGGAAGGAGAAGAGTGGTGCTATTGGGGAAGGAGCAGAGGGAGTAGGAGCGTGCGGCGGCCGATGGAGGAAGAAGATGAGGCAGTGGCGGTCGTTGGTTTTGTAGTGCATCGAGCTAGGGTTCCAGGGGCATCCGGGAATCCTCGATGTCCGTGCACGCCTAGGGACACGCGGCGTCCATCGCGTGGGGAGGCGCGCTGCAGAGAGGGGCGCGGTCAGGGCCTGGTCGCGCGGGCACGGGGCGCGCTTGCGTGGGAAAGCGGCGGCGGCGGCTTGGTGCCCAGGCGAGCGCTGATGCGTGCGCGCCTAGGGTTTAGGGTTGGCGCGGCGGTAGCTGGGCCAGGCGGCTGCTGGGCCGGGGGCGCCGTGCGGCTCTATAGTAGGGAAGCGGGGACGAGCAGGCTGGGGGAGGCGGTTGGTCCGCGAGCGCATGCAGGGCCTGCGAGAGGCGGGCCAGGAAAGTGAGGGGGAAAAAGAAATAGGCGCAGCTGGGCCTCAGGGAGGGAAAGGAGGGAGAGAGGAAGGGTTTTGGCCCAAGAGGAGGGAGGTTTGCCTATTTTGCCAAGTAGGGCAAGATGTTTGGGGAAAATTTGAATGGATCTCAAAAGTAGATTCGTCACTTCATTGCTTCGGAAATATTTGAAAGGTTTCTCCAAATTATTCATATGAGTTTAACAGAGGAGATTTGAGATAATTCTGAAGAGAGGAATGCAGATAGTTTTCAAAAGGACTTGCGATGGATTCAACGATGTTAGGGGTTGGAACAAGAGAGTTCGAGAAGGGGTTTTGAGAAGGATGAGAGGAGGTTGCTACAGATTTGTGCCCTCCAACATAAGACTTAAGTTGTAAAAAGATAATCTCCGGCAAACTTCTACAATCATTACTATATGAATGCATCAATTTATTTATAATTTTTTTCTGGTTCGGCTAACAACTACATGCTGCAGACATTCACAGAAAAAGTTTAAAAAGTCTGAATTTTTGGGTTGTTACAGGCTTTCAATCTCCCCCTTTTTGGTAATTGATGACAACCCAAACAAAGATATATGATTTTAGAAAGTAACCATATTGATAGTATTTGCTCCCCCTACATATGTGCTATAGAGTATGATTCTAAAATTTAGCACACATGTATGGAAATGAAATGTAGATGAGCAATACTATCAGTAATGATGCTAAGGCATAAGAATGGACCTTTGAAGCGTGATACCAATCGGAGTGCATATTTTATACCATCCTTAGCACCATTTGACATTAGACATACATCAAAACTCAAGAACCCCGTGAGATCAACATTTATAGAAAAGTTCTTGAACCATTTGAATCAAGGGTATGTCTAGTTACCATGCTAGTAAGCAATTCATCAAACATATCTTATAACTAGCATTCATCACATAAGCATGGATATAAAAAATGGTAGCTTATGCAATGCAAACAAACATATGAATATGCTCAATCCAAAAATGCAACACACATGATTATGAGCTTGCTCCCCCTATTTGTATGCTCAAATTTTAACCTTTTATCTTTGTGTATATCCTCCCTTGTAACCTTTTCAGATTTTCTCCCCCTTTGTCAACAATTAGCATAAAGGATGTGGCAAAGAGAGAGTAGATGAACGTAATGAGGTAAACACAAAAGACAAGCTAAGGCTTAACCTAGCTCATGATCATAAGACATTTAACACGGTTTGCTCTAGAGTAAGCTTCTTCACACATTTTTCAATGGTTATCTTACTCACGTTGGTTAGGCACTTACTTCTCACTTACTAGATTAAACATTCGAGTTACAAGCTCACAAGCAAGTTATATGCTTCCACTAGACCAAGTCAATCATAGAAGCAATAGTGGAACCATATATACTTCAAATTTATTTGAGTTGCCATGAATGAACTTAAACAAGTAAATGAATGACTATATGAACTAGAGCACAACCTAATAAGAATGAATGCACATGCCAAACAATTTCACCTTGGCTTTTGTCGAAGGAGAGGCATGTCATAAGTGGGGTTGCATTCAACTCATGTTGGAGAAATCAAGAATGTTCAATTCATTTCTTAGCTTGCAAAATCTTCTTTCATCTAGTGGCTTGGTGAAGATGTCGGCAAGTTGATCATCGGTGCCCACACTCTCAGTAGATATGTCCTTCTTGGCTTGATGATCTCTGATGAAATGATGCCTTATGTCAATATGCTTTGTTCTTGAATGTTGAACCGGGTTGGTGGCTATTTTGACGGTGCTCTCATTATCACAAAGGAATGGGACTTGTCCAAACTTGATTCCATAATCTTGCAATGTTGCTTTCATCCAAAGCAATTGTGCACAACAACTACCCGCAGATATGTATTCGGCTTCGGCAGTAGAGAGTGCAACACTATTTTGCTTCTTTGATGACCATGAGACAAGTGATCTTCCAAGCAACTGACAGGTGCCCGAAGTGCTCTTTCTATCCACCTTGCATCCCGCATAGTCGGAATCCGAATATCCAATTAATTCAAATTGAGAGCCCTTGGGATACCATAGTCCAACATTTGGAGTGTGCTTCAAATATCTCAATATTCTTTTGGTTGCCTTCAAATGACTTTCCCTTGGAGAAGCTTGGAACCTTGCACACACTAAACATAACATCCGGTCTTGATGCGGTCACATAGAGTAAGCTTCCAATCATTGACCGATACAACTTTTGATCCACCATGTCACCACTCGAGTCACTATCCAAATGTCCATTTGTGCCCATTGGAGTGGTTATTGCTTTAGCTTCATCTAACCCAAACTTCTTGAGCATGTCCTTGATGTACTTGCCCTGACTAACGAATGTGCCTTTCTTCATTTGCTTGATTTGTAGACCAAGGAAGTAACTAAGCTCTCCAATCATAGACATCTCAAACTCTTTTGTCATCATCTCCCCAAACTCTTCACAAAAGTCTTGGTTGGTTGATCCAAAGATAATGTCATCCACATATATTTGCAACACAAACAAGCTACTACCAATCTTCTTGGTGAAGAGAGTGGTGTCAACTTTCCCAATCTTGAACCCTTTTGCTAGCAAGAAGTCCCTCAATCTTTCATACCAAGCTCTAGGTGCTTGTTTCAACCCATATAGTGCCTTCTTTAGCTTGTACACATGGTTGGGCTTCTTCAAGTCTTCAAACCCGGGAGGTTGCTCAACATACACTAACTCATTGATGAATCCATTGAGAAAAGCACTCTTCACATCCATTTGATAGAGCTTGATGTTGTGAGCACAAGCATATGCAAGTAGGATTCTAATGGCTTCCAATCTTGACCGGTGCAAAGGTTTCTCCAAAGTCAATCCCTTCCATTTGAGTGTATCCTTGTGCAACCAATCTTGCTTTGTTCCTTACAACAATGCCATCTTCATCTTGCGTGTTCCAGAAGACCCATCTTGTACCAATAACATATGTGTTCTTTGGTCTTTCCACTAACTCGCAAACATCATTGTGGGTGAAGTTGTTCAACTCTTCATGCATTGCATTCACCCAATCAACATCCATCAAAGCTTCATCAATCTTGGTTGGCTCAATAGATGACACAAATGAGTAGTGTTCACAAAATGAAGCCAATCTTGATCTTGTTTGCACACCTCTTCTTATGTCACCAACAATTTGATCTAAAGGATGATCTCTTGCAATGTGTGTTGGTTGGAGCACTTGTTCCGGTTGAGCACTTGCACTTGTACTAGCATCTTGTTGATCTTGAGAACCACTAGAGCTTGCAACATCATTGCCATGCATGGTTGGAATATAAAGCACTTGATCTTTGTCATCTTTGATGCCAATCACTTGTTTTGGCCAAATATCACCAATGTCCATGTTCTTCATGGCTTCCACCAATTGTGTTCCTCTCACGTCATCTAGGTTGTCTTGTTCTTCATGTGAGCCATTTGTTTCATCAAACTCAACATCATGGACTTCTTCAACTATTCTTGATGTGTTGTTCCACACTCTATATGCCTTGCTTGTAGTGGAGTAACCAAGTAGGAACCCTTCATCACACTTCTTTTCAAACTTGCCAAGTCTTGTGCCCTTCTTCAATATGTAGCACTTGCACCCAAAGACCCGAAAGTAAGCAATGTTGGGCTTTCTGTCATTGAGGAGTTCATATGGTGTCTTCTTCAATAGAGGGTGACAATAGAGTCGGTTGCTATAGTAGCAAGCCGTGTTGATTGCTTCGGCCCAAAAGGAATCACTCACATTGTATTCACTAAGCATAGATCTTGACATATCAATGAGTGTCCTATTTTTTCTTTCAACTATCCCATTGGATTGAGGTGTATACTTGGCCGAGAATTGATGCTTGATTCCAAACTCATCACATAGCTCATCAACCCTTGTGTTTCTAAACTCACTTCCATTGTCACTTCTCACTTTCTTGATTCTTCTATCAAACTCATTTTGACTTCTCTTGACAAAGGTTTTGAATACCCCAAACACTTCACTTTTGTCAACAAGAAAGAAGACCCATGTGTATCTTGTATAGTCATCCACTATCACAAAGCCATACTTGTTTCCCCCAATACTTGCATATGTAGTTGGTCCAAACAATTCCATGTGCAACAACTCAAGTGCATGTGTAGTGCTCATCATTCCTTTGTTAGGATGGGTGTTTCCAACTTGCTTTCCCATTTGGCATGCACTACATAGCTTGTCCTTTTCAAAGAGAACATCTTTTAGCCCTCTCACCATGTCATGCTTCACTAGCCTCTTTAGTTGCTTCATTCCAACATGTCCCAAGCGCCTATGCCATAGCCAACCCATACTTGATTTGGTGAATAAGCATGTTGTCAATTGAGCTTCACTAGCATCAAAGTCCACCAAATAAAGGTTCTCATATCTAAATCCTTTGAAGACCAAATCACTTCCATCAACACTAACTATCTCCACATCATCAACACCAAATATGCATTTGAATCCCAAGTCACATAATTGTGCTACGGACAACAAGTTGAAGTTGAGAGATTCCACTAATAGCACATTGGAGATGCTCAAGTCATTGGATATAGCAATCTTGCCTAAGCCTTTCACCTTGCCTTTCTTGTTGTCACCAAATGTGATAGCATTCGCATGATCATTGCCACTAGTGTTGATTGATTTGAACAGTCTTCCATCTCCGGTCATGTGTTGAGTGCACCCACTATCAAGCACCCAATGCCTTCATCCCGCTTTATAGTTCACCTACAAAAGAGATCAATTCCTTTTAGGTACCCAAACCTTTTTGGGTCCTCCAAGGTTAGTCACCAAGCTCTTGGGCACCCAAATTGCCTTCTTCTTTGGGCCAACCATGGGTGCACCAATGTACTTAGCCTTCACACCATTAGTGCCCTTAGTAAGCATATAACAAGAATCAAAACGAATAGATGTAACATGAGCATTGTTCTTGTTCTTATTCTTATTAAAGCAATGTTGCTCTATATGACCGGATTGCTTGCAACTATTGCAAAATCGACCGTTGCTCTTCATAAAACAAGTCTTGTGAGGAGCAAAAGTCGCCTTGCCCTTCTTGGGGGTATAGCCAAGTCCCTCCTTGTTGAGTGGACACCTTTGGCTACCCAAGCACTTAAGCAAGCGGGCATCTCCACCATAGGCATTGCCTAAGGCATGAGTGAGCTCATTAACCTTGTTCTTAAGGTTCTTGTTTTCTACAACTAATGATGAGTTACATGTAGTAGAAGTAGACATTTTAATTGAGCTAGATGATGATGATGCATTGATAGGAGCAACAATAATAGGAGTGTAAAAAGATTCATCAAGTATATCACAAGTTACTCCTACATTGTATGTCTCTACAACATCCTCAATCTTACTTTGATCAAGGAGGGAGGAGTGGGCTTCCTTAAGCCTAGTGTGAGCTTGATAAAGCTTCTCATGGGCTTCCTCTAGCCTCTCATGAGTAGACTTGAGCTCATCAAAGGATTGCTCAAGAGCCTTGTTGGCCTTGCTCAATTCTTTGCACTCCTTCCTCTTAGTCTCAATGTAAGAGTGAGCATCTCGTAGCATCCTTATGAGGTCCTCCTTTGAGTACTCCTCATCATCATCACTCTCACTCTCACTCTCATCGGATGATACCTTAGTGGCCTTAGCCATGAAGCATGTCGATGGAGTGTCGAAGATAGAAGGCTTGCTTGAGATAGCAAGACTAGCCATAGCCTTTTTCTTGGTGGTCTTCCTCTCATCATCACTAGAATCACCATCATCGCTTGAGGAAGCATCACTATCCCATGTCACAACATAGGATCCACCCTTCTTCTTTTCCTTCTTCTTCTCCTTCTTCTCCTTCTTGTTTTTCTTATGATCATCTTCATCATCACTAGATTGTGGACAATCCGCAATGACGTGATCTTTGCTCTTGCATCGATAGCATCTTCTAGTTGAGCTATTGTATGAATCTCTTTTCTTTCTTGCCCCAAAGCTCTTCTTCTTCATGAACTTGCCAAACTTCTTGACAAAGAGATCTATTTCTTCATCATTTAACTCATTGCCGCTTGTGCTAGCTTCATCATCACTTTCCTCCTTCTTTGCTTTGCCCTTGCTCTTGATCTTGGAGGATGACGCCTTGAACGCCACAGTCTTCTTCTTCTTCTCTTCCTCTTGGGCTCCCCCATCCCGTTCCAAGCGGTATGTGTCTTGAGTGACCACATCACCTAGTACTTGGTTTGGGGTCACCGTATCCAACCCTTCTCTCACAAGGATTGTCACCAAGGTATCAAACCTAGGTGGCAAGCATCTCAAGAACTTGTGAGAAAAGTCCTTGTCATCCACCTTCTCACCCAACACCTTCAAATCATTGACAATGACTTGCAACCGGTGAAACATCTCCGGTATGCTTTCATCATCTTACATCTTGAAGGTTGCAAGCTTGTCTTTGAGAATGTAAAGCTTGGCACTCTTCACGGCCTTGGTCCCCTCATAGGTCTCCTCTAATCTCTCCCATATTTCACTTGCTCTTTCAAGATTCTTGATTTGCTCAAAGACTTTGATGTTGAATGCTTAATAGAAAAGGTTGATTGCCACATCATTCCATTGAAGCTTCTCTTCTTATCTTGGAGTTGGATCGGTGGAGTCAATCACAGCAAAGTCATGCTCGACCACATCCCATATCTTCCTATTCATGCCCCTTGTGAACGCGCACATCTTCCGCTTCCAACAATCAAAGTTGGTGCCGTCAAAATGTGGTGGCTTCCCCATATAGTTGATTTGAGCCATTGCAACACCGGAGGTTGTAAATCCTCAAACAAATGGTGACTTGGCTCCGATACCACTTGAAAGGTCCGAATGGCTAGAGGGGGGGTGAATAGCCTATTTAAAAATCTAGAATCCTGAAACTCAAAGCTCAAAACAGATATCAGATCACACAGTCGGTACTACCGACTATAGGGGCCGGTACTACCGAGGTCGGTACTACCGGCTCCAGGGGTCGGTACTACCGACAACCTAGGAACAGCTACAAAATCAAGATGAACGAGATGCAAAATTGACTCTAGCTTATACCAAGGTTTTCCTAAGAGATGTAGATGAGGTTTATACCTTGTCCAAGTAGTGGCTTCTCCTCAAAGAGTAGATCGAGCCTTCCCACATTTAGAATGGGAGTAGAGGGAGGAAGAACACGAAGAACAGGAGTGCAAACAAAATATCCAAGGATGCTAAATCAACAAGCACACGAGACATGAGATTTAATCCGAGGTTCAGCCACTTCACTAAGAAGCGCCTACGTCCCCATTGTTGAGGTGACCACGAAGGTCGAAGTCTCTTTCACCTCCTTGCCTCACTCAAGCAATCACAAAGGCTAGTTGAGTTTCTTCACTAAGAATCAGAGGGTAATACAAACACTTCGAAGTGCCCTCACAAGTGAGTCAATCATGGGCAACAACCGAAGAACACCTAACCGGCTAGGGTTCCAAGAACCCAAGAGTAAAGAACACAAATCAAGTCGAAGAGATGTTGGATCCAAGTGCTCTAGACATAGATCGATGCGTCTCACTCTCTTATCTCACTTCCCTAGCTCAAAGCTTGCAAGAGATTCACTCTACAATCAAAGGGGGGAGAGAGAGGAGCTTGGTCAACACTTGGGAGCTTTTGTTTCTTCTCTTAGGTCAGGCGAATGGGAGAAGTGGGTGTTAGAAGCCGGCCGAGTGGCTACTTCTACATGTCACACTGCGCCACGGTCGGTAGTACCGACCCCCTTGGTCGGTAGTACCGACGGTACTAAATACGACCATTACAGCGACCGTTGACTCGATGAACCTACCGACCCCTAGTCGATACCACCGGTGGTCAGTAGTACCGGCCCTATGGCGGTACTACCGCCAGGCCAAACTGGCCACTTCCAGAGAGCACCAAACTTTCTCCAAACCTTAGAGCCATCAAAGGTCAGTAGTACCGGCCCTATGGCGGTACTACCGACAGGCCAAATATGAACCTGCACAGAGAGGGTAAGAAAACGTCCTGGATCCTTGGTACTACCGACCAGGGGGTCGGTACTACCGAGGCCGGTAGTACCGGCCCTATGGCAGTACCACTGCTAGGTCACTTGAGACCAAATCCAGAGAGCAATGCACTCAGCACCCTTGGGCGGTACTACCGACCCCCTTGGTCGGTACTACCGACCACACCTAGAAAACCTGTATGTGTTTGTGAGTGCGTGGTGTCTCTCAAGCGCTAGAAGTTAGTCGTCATGAGGACTTTTTTCCACATCTAGCTAGCCTCAAATGTATCCCTCTTGATAGTACAGCTTGCCTATTACTCAAGATCAAAGATAAAACTAAAGTCTCAACTTGAGCAATGGCATCTTATCCCTTCTCCATTTCACCAAAATAGAGCATGTGATCACTTGAGAACTTGTGGCCGTCACCATCCCACATGGTCGCCATCTAGCTAGCTCCATCAAAGGCTTTGTCGTAATCCATTCTCATTAGCTACACACATGCTTAGCAATAGGATTAGACCAAATGGGTTTCATCAATTAACCAAAATCAAACTAGGGCTTTCATCGGTTTGCATTGCTCGCAGGCTTTCGTTCCGCCCTCTTGTTTTGTTGGAGGGTCGGTTTGCATTGCCTGCAGGCTTTCGTTCCGCCCTCGTTTTTGTTAGAGGGTCGGTTTGCATTGCCCGCAGGCTTTCGTTCCGCCCTCTCGTTTTGTTAGAGGGTCAGTTTGCATTGCCCGCAGGCTTTCGTTCCGCCCTCTCGTTTTGTTGGAGGGTCGGCTTGCATTACCCGCAGGCTTTCGTGATTGTCGGTGGCTGAGAAGGACTTCTTTCGTCCGTTAAGCCGACATTCTCGTTCATCGCATCAAGTTGACGAATGTCTCAACCTTATGTTTGGTTGATTTCGTCCTTTGACTCGTTATATGATAATTTGGGGGAAATGCAAATGCTTTCGTAATGTAGCGGTTACATTCGGCTGCCTCGTTAAAAAACCTCACACCCCGATGAAGGGCTTCCCCGGTGAGGAAAACGAGTGCAGCCGATTTAATTGCAAAAACTGAAACTGAAAACTTACATCAAAATTAAAAAACAAAAGGAACTATGGATAAAAGCGACGCAGGTTGCTTGCGTTCCAGGTGTGAGCTGATTCTTCACCCTTCTCATCCAGCAGGCGGAATACACCAGGTGCCGCCATGCTTGCCACAACGAAGGGGCCCTGCCATTGTGGTTGTAGCTTACCTTGCTTGTCTGGCTGCCGAATGGTGACCATGTCACCAGGCTTGATGTCCTTCCGAACTAGTCTTTTGTCCTTGTGGTGCTTTGTTTTGGCATGATACTTTTCGAGGTTGTTTGCCGCCTGCAACCTTACCTCCTCGATGGTGTCTAGCTTAAGGTGCCTTTGTTCTTGGGTCGCTGGTGCCATTTCGGTCCGGAAGGAACCCAACTTTACCTCTTCTGGGGTGACCGCTTCCTCGTCGTACAGCAAGCGAAATGGAGTGAAGCCGGTAGCTCTGGAGCAGGAGATATTGTGCCCCCAAACAGCTGTCGTTAGGGTGTTTGCCCATTTTCCTTTCGGTGCGTCGGACAAAGTTTTAGATACTGCTGAAAAGATTAACCCATTTGCCCTTTCGATGGCCCCGTTTGCTTGCGGGTAGTTTACTGACGCGAAATTGAGCGTGATGTTGACTTCATCGCAGAAACTCCTGAATTCGGCGCAATCGAACTGCTTTCCGTTGTCACAAGTGATGAAGGAAGGGACGCCGAAGCGGCAGATTATGCTTTGCCACACGAACTTGGTTAGGGAGGTGGAAGTTATGCTTGCGAGGGCCTTCTCCCTTACCCACTTGGTGAAATATTCAAGGGCGACCGCTACGAACCACAGGTTGCCCAGAGCTGTTGTTAGTGGTCCAACTATGTCGATGCCCCACCTTTGTAAGGTCCAAGTTGGGATTACCGACGCGGTTTCGTTTGCGGGGCTTTCTGGTTTTTGGCGAACATCTGGCAACCTTTGCAACACTTGACCAGTTCTTTGGCATCTGTGGCAGCGGAAGGCCAATAGAATCCTTGCCTCACTGCTCCATGTGCTATCTCATGAGGCCCCCTATGCGCTCCGCACATTCCAGCGTGCATTTCTTGGAGCAATTGGATGCCCTCTTGCCTGCTTATGCATTTCAAGAGCGGGGCTACTATTCCATTTTTGTATAGTTGCTCCCCGATGATTGAGTACCCTTTCGCTCTGCTGGCCATCCTTTCGGTGTCCTTTCTGGATTTTGGCTCGTATGTTCCAACTAAGTAAGCGAATATTTGCGACCTCCAGTCATCGCTGGCAATGACATGTACTGAACTCGGGTGGTCTTCCTCTTCTTTTACAGCTTTAGCCGAGAGGACCTGGTAGAACACATCCGGTGGTAATGGAAGATTTTGTGATGCGGCTTTGGCCAACTCATCTGCCTCTGTGTTTTCGGCTCTTGGAATATGGCAGAGAGTAAAACCTATGAAATATTTTTCCATTCTTCTGATCGCTGCCAAATACTTGGCCAGTTCTGGTTCTCTTGCTGTGAATTTCTTTTTGGCTTGGCCGAGGACCACTTGGGAATCTAATTTGACAATGCATCTTCTTGCTCTGATTGCTCGTAGCTTTCGTAAACCCAGCAGCATCGCTTCATATTCGGCGGTGTTGTTAGTTGTAAGGAACTGCAGCCTTGCGGCGAATTTGACTTTTGGTCCTTTTGGTGGGGTTAAGATCGCCGAGATTCTGGCTCCCGCCATCCCCCAGGCGCCATCACAATTCACTGTCCACACCGGCTCCTCGAACTCAAGAGCCGTGTCGAAAGCTGAAGGAGTCCAATCTGCTATGAAATCCGCTACTGCTTGAGAGTTGATTGCTGACCAATGCTAGAAATCGATCACGTATTCGTTTAGCTCCACTGCCCACTTGCCCACTCGGCTGATAGCTTCGTTGTTGCGAAATAGAGCTTCTAACAGTTGGGCTGATAAGACTATGATGTGATGATACTGAAAGTAGTGCTTTAGGTTCCTTGAAGCCATTACCATCGTGTATGCTATCTTTTCCAACACTGAATAGTTCAGCTTTGGTCCTGACAGGGCCTCAGAGATGCAGTAGATTGGGAACTGCGTCATCTTGTTTTCGTGCTCCCTTTCTTCCACCAACACTGCGCTTACGATAGCGTGAGATGCTACGAGATACAACAAGAGCGTTGCTTCCGCCGACGGCTTGGATAACGTTGTTAGCCTTGTCAGGTACTCCTTTAGCTGCTGGAAGGCCTGTCGCTGCTCCTCTCCCTAATCGAAAGGGTCGGAGCTGTGCAAGGTTCTGAAGAAGGGCAAGCCTTTTTCGGTGGACCTTGCGATGAATCTGTTTAAGGACGCTAGTCTTCCGGTCAACTTTTGCACTTGCTTGCGGTTTGTGGGCGGCTGCATGTTAATGATCACTGTTATTTTGTCGGGATTGGCTTCGATTCCCCTTGCAGATACTAGACAACCCATGAGCTTGCCCTTTTTGATGCTGAAAATACATTTGTCTGGGTTGAGCTTCAAGCCGCTTCTGCGGAGATTACCGAAAGTCTCCAACAAGTCTACTTGATGGTCTTCCTCCCTGTCGCTCTTGACTACTATGTCGTCAACATAAGCCAACAGGTTTTTCTTCTGTTTCTGGCCCTCGAAGACCTTGTCCGTCATCCGCGAGAATGTCGGGCCTGCATTTTGTAACCCTTCCGGCATTCGCCGGTAACAATATGTGTCGGTAGGGGTGATGAAGCTTGTGTTTTCCTCATCGTCAGGATGCAACCATATTTGGTGGTAGCCTGAAAAACAATCTAACAAACTCATTATTTCACAACCGGCTGCAATATCGACCAGCTTGTCGATACGCGGCAAAGGATACGGGTCCTTCGGGCAACATTTGTTGAGGTCAGTGAAATCGACACACATTCGCCATTTCCCATTCTTCTTTTTCACCAGGACTACATTTGCGAGCCATTCGGGGCACTGGACTGTGCAAATCACCCCTGCATCGAGTAGCCTTTGTACTTCCGCTTTTGCTGCGTCTGCCCTTTCGTTTGACATTTTTCTCAGCTTCTGTTTCCTAGGCTTGGAGCCGCTTGCGATATTTAAACGGTGCTGAGTGAGATCCCTGCTAACGCCTCGCAAATCGTTTGCCGACCAGGCGAAAATGCCATCATTGTCTGCGAGAAAAGACCCCAATGCCTTCCTTTCCCCTTCTGGCATGCTTGAACCGATATGCACGGTTCTTTCAGGTCTTGAAGTTGTGAGTGTGTTGACGGTCCTTAATGCCAATATTATACCATGAACTAATGCATAGAATGATCTAAAATGAACCATAAAGCATAGTTGTAGGGTTTGAAACTAACAAGTTCCACGAGTTTTGGTGCTCTCACTTGTTTTGTAGGACATCCATGTTTTTACCATATAAAAGTATCTCAAGTGATGAATTGGAGTGCACCATTGCAAAGAGCTCGTCGAGACAATCGAAACAGACTTGTCATTTGCTATATTCGGAGTCCCGGATGAAAAGATATTAATTTCGCAACGAAACCTGCAAAAGAACAATCTAGAAGACACCAGAAGTCACCACGAGGTGGCCCACCACGGGGGCCCACTGGGCCAAACCGACCGATGGGGCCCACCGACTGACCGGTCGGCCACGGAGGCCGTTTTGCCTCTACCTTCTGGAACCTTCTTCCACCGCCTCCTAGGATGCATCTCCACCGTCCCTGAAGTCGGTTTGATCCAAGAGCTCACGTTCCATGCTCTGGGCTATAAAACCAGACCCAGACCCCCCTAGAAGGCCATCTCCATCTTCATTATTCATCTCCACATCAGAAACTAGGGTTTCAATTAGAAGTAGAGGCCCCTCTAGATGAATCTCTTCTAGTTCATCTAGAATTAGATCTAGTTCTAGTTCGTCTAGATTCTAGTTCTAGTTGTCTAGTTCATCTAGTTGTAATTATAGATCGGATTAGAGAGAGGGGGAGGAGAGAGCTGAGGAGGAGCTGGATCTGTCGGATCTTCCTCGACATTGTAATGGTGCAGCATGTGGTTCGTCTTCAAGTAATCTCCAGGTTCTTCATTTATCACTTCTAAGTATTTTATTTAATTTCAGTTCTTGCTTTATTTTATTTACTGGATCTTCGCTCGTATTGAGTGCTCTAGTTATTCATGGTAATTAGAGTAGTAATCATTAGTGTAGACGCGGTGTCTAGGTCAGTGTTTACCTGAGTTTGCGCCCAATCCTCCGGTTAGTTGTGGTAGTTACAGGGGTGACAGCTTTGTAGATTGTTATAATCCACCACCTTAGGATTGGTATTTCATAGAGCTTTTTGGCAGCCTTCTCCCGATTACCTGCGGATACATGGGTGTATGCCGGGTCTTGAGATGATGAGTGATTGTCAACTGGTATGATGCGCATGTTCTTTGGCTTGTGTTGTGCAGGTGTCGAGCTCGGATACGGTGATCAAAGGCAAGGTGAAGGTCAAATAGAAATGTGCCGTGCCGATGGACCCGGAGCGGTGAAGGGTGGACGTGAGGCTTGGACTGATGGACCGGTGGCCTGAGGATCGTCCGTGGTGGCTGACAGCCTGGGACAGCGACAAGTGAAGACTTGCGGGTGGACGGGGTGCACGGGCAGTGCATCCCCTCTACGGCGTCGGTTTGGTGGTTGAGCCACTGAAAAACCACCGAGTGGACGGTTTCCAGGTTTTGGCCTCAAAACCTGGGTGCGGCCACTTTTCGAGTTTGGGCCACAAAACTCGGGTTGAGGACGGTTTCCAGGTTTGGGCCTCAAAACCTGGGCGCTGGCGGGTTTTCTGAGTTTGGGCCACAAAACTCAGGCGATGGACGACAGGTTCCCCGGTTTCGGCCTCAAAACTGGGGATGGCCCAGGTTTCCCGGTTTCAGCCTCAAAACCAGGGGAGGTCCGTGAAAAGGACGAGCGGCGCAGTGGCGGCATGTGGCGGCATCC
The DNA here is from genome assembly GCA_009763385.1 of Coix lacryma-jobi var. lacryma-jobi. Taxonomy (NCBI): domain Eukaryota; kingdom Viridiplantae; phylum Streptophyta; class Magnoliopsida; order Poales; family Poaceae; genus Coix; species Coix lacryma-jobi. Next base: position 37,291,811 of record CM019826.1, read on the forward strand.
GGTGAGGTCGCGTTGAGGCGAAGCTACCTGATGTGCGGGCGTGGCCGTCGGATCAACATCAACCTCGAGTTGGTTAGGAATACCCTTAGGGTTAGCCTACTCGCTCATTAGCTGTAAGGGGAGAAGGGGAATAATTGTATTAGGCTATATAAGGAGAGGCCATCCCTCCCTCCAGACTATCTCAGCCATTGCCATGGCTTCGAAAGCTTTGACGAACAAGATATCGGTTGAGCTGCCTGTGTCAATCAAGATGTTGTGCAAGGTGAAGCCGGCCACATTGGCTGTGGCGACGAAAGCATCGCAATGTGGGTAGTCGCGAACTTTGAAGTCTGACTCATCGAAGCATATCGGCATCAGCGACCAGGATGGTCTGTTCAAAGGTAGTCTTGGCGATACGGTCTGGACCCTTCGATGATAGTCCCTTCTTGCTCTTTTACTTTCGTGCTCCAAGTTGGATCCGCTCGTGATGGCGAAAATGTGGCCTTGTGATGGAAGGATGTTGTTGACTGCACCAGGGTCATTTTCTGCATCCTGCCTCTGCTGGTAGTTGAGCTGCGCTGGCTGTCCATGAGGCTGGGCTTGAGCCGGAAGTGCTGGAGGTGGCGTTGGCTGACGCTGGTACTGCATGGGCGACGAAACTGCCACGGACTGCGACGGAAAGATCGGAAACTGGTAACCCTGATACGTCGGATTGAACCAGTGCATGTTTTGGGAGGGGATATACTGGGGAGGATGCATTGGCGTGTTTACATAATTGGTGCTTGATACGGCCCCTCCTGCTAGGTCTTGCGAATTGTGGAAAACATGTTTAGAGCTTTCGCCGAAAGCTGAGGCTTGATCCTTGTCTTTCAGCTCTTTTGCCATCTTGCTGTATTTGCACTCTCGAGTGGTATGACTGAAATTGTCGTCGCAAATAACACAGTATGGAGGCTTAGCTCCCCTTCCGCGGCCTCTCCCATCACGGCCGCCACGTCCGGTCCTTCCACCGCGTCCTCCGCGGAATGGTTGATTGCACCACCTTTGCTACTGAAAGCTGGCCGTGCTGGGTCTTTCTATGTCTGCCATCGACTGTGTCGGTTCTTCCTACAGAGTGTTAATTGACTGGAAGGGCCTGACAATTCTTTGATTCGGCACCAGGGGTGGGCGATTTGCTTTCGTTACTTGCCTTTGCATCAAGCAGGCGGCCTTACGCCACCGGAAGTCATCGTCTGATCTTGCATATGCATTCATTACGTCAAACAATTCATTGACGGGCTTAGGCGGTTCTCTGGACAAATGAGCAGCGCATTGCCCGGTCCCCAAGCCTTCAATGGCTGCTGCGATCACCGCAGCTTCTGGCACATTTGGAGCCTGAGCCTTTAGCTGGATGAAACGTCTGAGGTATTCGGACAAAGGTTCGTCGTCCTGCTAGGTACAGTTCATGAGGTCTCGTGTGGTCTTGACATCTGGCCGGAAACCTTGGAAAGTGGCGAGCAATTCGGCCTTCAGCTGAACCCACGAACAGATGGATAGCGGTTTGAGGATCGTGTACCAATCGTGAGCTACGTCCTCAACTGCCAGAATGAGAGATTTTGTCAGGGCTTGATTATCCCCGCCTACCGAAAAGACAGCTGTCTCGTAACTCGCCAAGAACTTGCGTGGATTCGTCTTGCCATCGAAAGTCAGAATGTGTGGCTTGTAGTTGAGGGGCCATGGGTGGGCTTGTAACTCTCTCGAGAGCGGAGAAGTTTCATCAATGGCGTTGTCGAAAGCTGGTGGCTGCTCTCGCTGCGGTACGAATATGTTTTCTTGGATCATTGGATTTGGGCCTCCCCCGGCCCTTTGCAATTCCTGAATTTCTTTCTCGAGCTGCCTTCTCTGCGCCTCCGCTTGATGGATGGCATTGTGAGTTTCGTCCTCTCTTGCCCTTGCTGCAAGTTGCTGCTGTAGCTGGTCTCTTTGCAGCAGTAACTTCTCTATTTCTCCTTGCTATTGTGTCAACATTTTGATCGCTCGGGCATGCCTGGTGACTTCAGCATCATCGTCTTCTTCTTCATCGAGTGCGTCTCGGACGTTCCCTTCCGGCGTGCCGTCTCTGCCGAAAGGCTGCTGACCTAAGGGCTGTAAATCCTGGCTTATGGACGCTCCCGATGGTAGCTGGGTTCCTGTTGGTAGTGTGCCGCTGAAAGCTGGGGGATTTGAGGTTGTGTTTGGTGGAATTTGGGTGGTTAAAGGTGATGCCGCGATTGTGCCCTGGGCATCCTTGTTCGTGGCAACCATCTCGAGATTGTCGACCGTCTTCGACGCCTTCCTTGGTGGCATGGTAAGCTCGAGCGACAACCACGGTGGGCGCCAATGTTGTCTTAGGGCCGAAACCCTAAGACAACCGGTTGACGCACGAGCGAATGCGCAAGCCAAAGGCGAAAGGAGACGGGAGAGTTAGGCAAAGTGAACAGTGTTCTCCTCCTCCTCCGGAGCTGGGAGGCCCGACCCTTTTATATTAGCCCCCAATCAGTTTAAAAGTACAAGAATGCCCTCTCAACCACTTCGTTACAATTACAAAGATGCCCTTCTCAACTACTTTATGGCACTTTACGGCTCCTTCCTCTGACCAATGGGCCCGGGGTCCCTTGGCTCCTTCCTCTGACCGATGGGCCCGCTCCCCTGGGCTGGACTCTCCGACGACCTGCGAAAACCTTAAAAACCAAAGGCAATGAAGGACCGAGAATGCAATAGCAAGGCGACCAGGGGGGTGAATGGGAGCACAAAAATTTCTCTCGAAACTTTGGCCTTTTGTCCCCAAAATCAACCCCCGAAAGCTTCGATCGAAACTGTGATGCCCATGACCCTTGGAAGAGGGTGGATGATCCCTAGGATCACAGCGAGGCACCACAAAGCGATAGCAAACCAAACGCTAAAAGCTCCGGAGCAAGTTCAACCCTCAAAAATCAAGTCCCGAATGTAGATAGACGGCTACGTCGAGAAACTCTCAAATACCTAAGCTAACTAGTAGCAAGGATACCTAGAGAGGTTCCTTGATCAACTCTAGGGCCAAATGAGAAGTCCGAAAACCAAGCGAAGAAGCCGGGAGAGCAAACGCACTAAAATGCAACACTCAGCAGAATCCCGGACTGTCCGGCCCTGGGGTCCCGGACTGTCCGCCCCTACTGCGGACTGTCCGTGTGGGGATGGCGGACTGTCCGCCGGCCAACTGAACGAAACAGTAAGGTTGCTGAACAGTCCCTGGATGACTCCCGGATTGTCCGCGAGTTCCTACGGCGGACTGTCTGCCGGTCAAAAATGCAAACACGCACTGGTTCTAAAAGTCCCCTGCACAGTCCCAGACTGTCCGCCGGTCAACCGAGACCCAAACAGCAAGGACCCGCGGCCACTGGTCTGGCCAAGTCCCCGACACGCGGACTGTCCACGGGAGGAACGGCGGACTGTCCGCGACCTCCCAGTGAGGGCGATTTCGGTCGCCCCTCACACAACTCTTCCCAAATCTGAATCAAAACTCAATCCCACGTTCCCAAACTTGGAGAGGATGATCACGAGGTAGTTAGGAGACTATCCCCAAGAAATCATCCGCTCAAATCGATCCAATCACCGAGAAATCGAAAGGGGAGGAGTATGAACGAAAAAGAGCCACAAAAACGAAATCAACCTGATCTACTTGCTTGTGAGGAGTTAGGTAAATTCCTTCGGTGGAAATGATCTCCTCACTATAAAGAACAAGTTCATTCAAATGGATTTCACAAAGACACAGTAGAGAGGGAGTTCGAGTGACGGGAAAAACGCGGAGAAACGAAGAACACGAAGAACACGAATCAAGTCATCGATCTGCAACCGTGTAGCTACCACACGCTACAACAGTGAGATTACGGTCTCACTTCCTCAAAATCTCCAGTACACAGAGGTATGGTTCTCTGCGGATCTCAGTAGCTACAGCAGGGGATTGGGAGAGCAGAAAACCCTAGAAGCAAAGAGCAAATGACTGAGATGGAATGGGAGGAGGGTGTCTCCCTCTACTTATCCTAATTCTAATTCCTACTCTACCCCTCTCTAATTACAGAGCGAACCAGCTAAACCCTAGGGTTATTCTGGACCAACTCAAAGATGTTGGTGATCCGACGGCCACGCCCGCACAACTGGTAGCGTTGCCTCGACGCAACCTCACCGATTGCTGCCACGTGCCGCCACCGCTCCGCTCGTCCTTTTCCCGGACTTTGCCCCCGGTTTTGAGGCCCAAACCGGGAAACCAGCCGTCCATCACCTGAGTTTTGTGGCCCAAACTCAGAAACCCACTGCACCCAAGTTTTGAGGCCCAGACCTGGAAATCGTCCTCAGCCCGAATTTTGTGGCCCAAACTCGGAAACCATCAGCGCCCAAGTTTTGAGGCCCAAACCTAGAAACCGTCCACTCGGTGGTTTTTCTGTGGCTCAACCACCAAACCGAGCCATCGAACGGATGCACCGCCCGTGGACCCCGTCCACTGACATGTGTCCCCAAGTCCTCGACTTGAGCAACACCATGCCCGCAAGTCTTCGCTCGTCACTGTCCCAGGCTGTCAGCCACCACAGCTGATCCTCGGGCCACCGGTCCCTCAGTCCAAGCCTCACGTCCGCCCTTCGCCACTCTCGGTCCATCGGCACGACACGTCTCTACTTGACCTTCACCTTGCCTCTGATCACTGTATCCATGCTCGACACCTGCACAACACAAGCCAAAGAACATGCGCATTATCCCAGTTGACAATCTCTCATCACTCAGAGACTCGGCATACACCCATGTATCCGCAATCTCCCCCTTGATGAGTGCATTGTCATCTACCAACACAAATCATAATAGAATAGAGGAAGGAAGGAAGAAGGAGAGAGAACTCGACCAAATGACCCAAAAGCATATCAAAGCCGAAGAAGGTCAAATGGAAAGAGCGAAACAACTTGGTTCCCAAAGACATGGGCAACGGCTCGACGCAACCAAGCAAAGCAAAGCTAGCCCTCAAGAAGAGGTAGAACAGGCTCAACACCGCTAGCAGGAAAGCTCGATACCAATCGAAAAATCAACTGAAATTCAAGCAAAACAGAGCTAGCCCTCAAGAAGAGGCAGAACGGGCTCAACACCGCTAGCGAGGAAGCTCGGTACCAACTGAAGAAAGCTAGAAATCAGCTGAAGAGCATAAAAGATCAAAGGTGCTAGTTCCTCAAGAAAGAGGCAAAGGCTCAACACAACTAGCTACCAAAAGTGCTCCAAACCAACTGTTACCAGCTCGAGAACGCAGCAGCGAGCAAACTCCCCCTCGAATGGTACACACAACTAGGAAATCTCCCCCTTAGTTCAACTCAGAAAGCTCCCCCTTAGTTGAACATAGAATGCACTCATGATTTGTCAATATTTTCTCCCCCTTAGTTGAAAATGCACCATCAAGCAAAACTCCCCCTTCCAAAATGCATATGGGTCAACATGCAAGTTAGCAGCTTCAGGAGTATAGTCGATAGAATATGAAGATGCTCGACAAAGTGCTGATCCGATGACTTATTAAAATGCACCAAATGCTAGCAAAGGCTCAAGCTGATCACCAAATGCGACATGAGAACAAGGGAGCAGTTTTCAGCCAAAAGGTATTCACCATCAAAATAGCACCAAACATGTATAGACAAGAAATCAAACAAGTGCTAAACATGTATACAAGGTGAACTACCCCTAGCACAGTTCAACCATCATGCTATAGAGTGAACCATAGACTTGTGTATCCAAATTTTATCGGAGTTGCAGCGGTTAAATTACACAAGTTAAAATTTTAGCTTGTGATTGCGAGAGGTTGAAAGCTTGTCATTGCCTAACTTTTCAACTGTGCGAAGCCTATTGTTGACACTTCTTAATGCAATTGCTCATAATAAACTTTAATGAACTGATTCCAGCAAAAGCCTTCAGAAATGTACAGGACACTCCTAGCATCACTTAATGTCAAGTTGTCATCCCCAACATGATACTAGAAATGTAAATTATATGTGACACTAGCTCAAAAGATATAAACAAATATTTATCCGCAAGCGCACAGATAAATATACCTGTTGTAGCAGCATTTCACCCAGGTTATCTAGGTATCGTTATTTATATTTTACCGAAGATAGTAACGAAGCTGGGAACTAGTAATTAAATATGATTCAAAGGTAGCAGAGATTATTATTCATTCATTCATTACTCATATGTCTAAACAGGGGTAAGACAAGGTAAAGATAAATAATGATGATAATGATAACAGCGGGAATTCTAGAGATAGAGCGAACTACATAGATCAAGCAGAGAGTCAGGTGATTAATTAAGAGATTCGAATCCTAAGTTACTTCATATCTACTAAGCCTAGTGATTACTCTAGTTAACATACAATCATTTATAGCCAATTAATCTATCATCCATGATCAAGGGACATTACTAAATTATAATCAAGAGCAAAGTAATGAATTCTAACTTGCAACCGCGTCCTACTAAGGTCTACACTCAGAAGGAGGACTACAAAGGACTCAACAGGACTATCACTCCTGCAATCTACCTCTCGACCCGGAGCATAGGATGTATTCGCAGGTAAACTTAGCCTAAACACCATGTTTACACTAGTTTGACCACTTAACTCTATCCGGAATAAAGCTAAGTACTTTACGAACATGATCATAAACTCTATCATAATCAGATCTATATTAAATATATAACTAGAATAAACTCCAAAACTGAATAAACTGAAATATATTAAAGTAGCATAAAGTCGAATAAAGATACAAATTACCAAGTCTTCGACAATGATCCGGAGACTCAGACGAAACTTCTAGCCAGATATGTCGACGAAGTCGCCTGCCTCTACTTGAATCTAACTAGACTAAACTCTAATCTTGATGTAGAGCTCTAACTCTTCTCTCTAGAAACCCTAATTTCTGTCTTGTCTTCTGATCTTGATCTGCCTGATGATCTGGAGGGGGGTCAGGGGTCTGGTTATATAGCCCTGGACGTGGAATCGTGATCGTTGGATCAAACCGACTTGAGGTACGGTCAAGATGCATCCTGGAGGTCGGTGGAAGTAGCTTGTAGAGGACGGAAGCGAGAGGCCTCCGTGGCCGACCGACCGGTGGGCCCTGTGGGACCGGTCGGTCCCACAGGTAAGCCTCCTGTGGTGCCTCTTCTCGTGGCGTCTCGTGGTGTCTCGTGGAGTCTTCTAGAGATATCCCGACGTGGCGGTGAAGAAATCTGCGTCGGGTTCCTTCTTGAGGAAGCAATGTGGTTGGTTTTCCTGTTTAATCCCCGGAAAATGTAGAATCACCAAAACTCATGGAATTTGTTAGTTTAAACCTCCTATTTCTAGGTTGGCAATCCTTTATGACATTTATTCAAGTATTGTTGGCAGTAAATTATGATAGTTAATAGACGTCAATACCTATGAAGAAGAAATCAGAAGCTTAAAGCAACAGTTTTAGTCATACACTACGCAGCTCAAGTTTAACTCAAAGTGCAATGAGAAACAGTCTCGAAACTGTGATGTGCTGACAAGCAGTCCCGTCTCGATCTTTCCAATTCACTTAACTTGGTTCAAATTTTATCTCAGAATATGAACATACCAAGCAAGTGAGTGACTCAGAACTAGAGACATAGCAACCTAGCATATATGAAAAGCACGAGTGAATTCTACACATCCTACACATGCTAGTTGCATATCTCAATGGTGAACAGTTTCAAATTTTATGTTCATTAAGCAGGTTCACCATTCCAAAATAGCTCAGCTCACAACATGCATTAGTGATCAGAAAGAGCATAAGCTACAGGCATCATTATAAAGCATCGGAGCATACACTATACAGAGCATAGTCACAGTCTAAAGATTATATTCATGAAGCTCTGAATGTAAATATGAAAGATGAAATGCAAAGATGCATGAAGAAATCAAATGAAAAACTCAAAGTCGGTTTATGATACAGGAGTCAAAATGTTTCCCCCATCTAAAAGGGGAAACACACAGCAAGCTCACCTCTCAACCTAGCAAAAGTCGATTGGTCCAAAGGCTTGGTGAAAATATCAGCCAACTGATGATGAGTATCGACATGGCAAAGGTTGATATCACCCTTCTCATAGTGGTCTCGCAGAAAATGAAAGCGCACATCAATGTGTTTGGTCTTAGAGTGCAGCACGGGGTTCTTAGCAACGCTAATAGCATTCGTGCTGTCACAAAGCAAAGGAACACGAAAAAAGCTCAGACCAAAATCACGCAAAGTGGCCATCATCCAAAGCAACTGGGAACAACAGCTAGCCGCAGCAACATACTCAACCTCCGTGGTAGACTGGGCGACACTAGACTGCTTGCGAGAAGACCACGATACAAGAGAAGAACCAATAAACTGACAAGTCCCAGAAGTGGACTTGCGATCAATACGGCAACCAGCAAAATCGGCATCAGAATAACCGCAAAGGGAGAGGGTGGAAGAAGCAGAATACCAAATCCCAAATTCTGGAGTGAAGCATAAGTACCTCATAATGCGCTTGACCGCCTGACGGTGAGAAGTGCGCGGCAACGACTGAAATCGCGCACACAAACACACCGCGAACTGGATGTCCGGGCATGTCGCCGTCAGGTACAGCAGCGACCCGATCATACTCCGGTACTCCTTCTGGTCCACAGCTTCTCCATCCACATCCGCATCCAGGGCCGTCGTGGTCGGCATGGGTGTTGGAAGAGGCTTGGCCTCACCCAGGTCGAACTTCTTCAGGATGTCCTTAGTGTACTTGCCCTGCTGCACAAACGTTCCGTCTTGGGATTGCTTGATTTGCAACCCGAGGAAAAACGTCAACTCGCCCATCATGCTCATCTCAAACTCCCTGCTCATAGTGTCTGCAAACTTGGCAACCAAAGCATGAGAAGAACCACCGAAAATGATATCATCCACGTAAATCTGGACCAAGAGAGTATCATTGCCTTGCTTGAGGAGAAAAAGCGTTTTATCCACACATCCCATTTTAAAACCCTTAGCAAGCAAAAAGGTTTTCAACCTATCATACCAGGCTCTAGGGGCTTGTTTCAAACCATACAAAGCTTTGTGAAGTTTAAAAACATGGTTCAGAAACTTGGGATTTTCGAAACCGGGGGGTTGTCTCACATACACTTCCTCTTCTATGTAGTCGTTTAAGAAGGCACTCTTGACATCCATTTGAAAAAGTTTAAACCCTTTGGATGCAACAAAAGCCAAGAGTATCCTAATCGCCTCCAAATGAGCTACAGGAGCAAAAGTCTCCTCATAGTCTATCCCCTCCTTCTGACTATACCCCTAGGCTACTAGTCTGGCCTTGTTTCTCACAACATGGCCATCCTCTCCTTGTTTGTTTTTGAAAACCCATTTTGTCCCAATAGGATGACACTCAGGAGGAGGAGGAACAAGAACCCAAACCTGATTTCTTTCAAAATTTTCTAACTCCTCATGCATGGCATTGACCCAATCTGGATTAGATAAAGCGTGTCCAACATCTCGGGGTTCAAAATCAGCAACAAATGCAAAATGAGCAAAGTGAGAGATGTGTTGTGACCTTGACCGAGTGACACGTTCGCCGATGCTACCGATCATCTGTTGAGGCGGGAGTTGGCACTGGATATGTCATGGCGCCTCCCGAGCAGAAGTGATCTCCCCCTCAACAGCAACTGGTGCCTCCCCGGGTACAAAAGGTACCGCTCGGGGTGGCGGATCCCACGGCCCCGAAGATGAAGAAGTGTCGGGGCCATGAGTCGTAGTAGAAGCCGCTCCTTGCGGCACAGCAGGTGGAGGGGGTGCTGGATTATCTATACCTTCAGCACCCTCATCCTCATCATCAAAGAGAGGCTCACCAACCTCATGATCACCTACACGCTCAAAACGAGAAGAAGGACAAACCATGGTCTCGTCGAAGGTGACATCTGATGTCTCCATGACTCGGTTAGTATCAAGGTTAAGCACACGATAAGCACGAGTATGAGTGCCATAACCCAAAAACACACTGTCAGAAGAACGAGACTCAAATTTGTTCAGGTTGCCTTTCTTAAGTATAAAACAGTGGCAACCAAAGACTCTAAAGTAACTCACCTTGGGTAGTTTTCCAAAATGCAACTCATAAGAAGTCTTTTTCAAGAAAGCTCGGAGAAAAATGCGATTGGAAATGTAGCATGCAGTGCCCATCGCTTCAGCCCAATATCGCCTAGGAGTCCTATGCTCATCGAGCATCGTCCTGGCCATCTCTACAAGGGTCCGATTCTTCCTTTCTACAACACCATTCTGAGGCGGTGTGTAGGAGGAAGAAAACTGATGCTCTAAACCCAAAGAGTTACAAAACTTCTCAAAATCTGAATTCTTGAATTCGAAACCATTATCACTCCTAATAGCTCGCATCGAGTTCAAAGGGAACTCGTTCTGAAGACGCAAAATAAGATTGCGAGCAAAGGAGAAAGTCTCGGTCTTCTCAGCTAAAAAGAAAACCCACGAATATCTCGAAAAGTCATCAACAACAACAAGCACATACCACTTCCCCCCAACTGAGCTCACCCGAGCCGGACCAACAAGGTCCATGTGCAAAAGCTCTCCAGGGTGCTTGGTCATGACCTGAGTCACTGGATGGTGGGGAGCGGCAACCATCTTCCCATGTCTACAAGAATGGCAAACAAGATCCTTCTCCATGGATAACTTGGGCAATCCTCGGATTAGGCCAAGTGAACTAAGCCTTGCAAGCAAGTCGAAGCTCAAGTGTCCTAGTCTCCTATGCCACTTCCAAAGATCAGAGGAGGAGGGTCCAGCCAAAAGACAACGAGAAATGCCAAACGATTCCGAGAAATCCGCACGAAAGACTTTTCCAAAGGGCGAAATCACACAAACAAGATTGCCCTGAGGATCCAAAATACGACTGAGATTCGGCTTAAAACGAATCTCATAGTCGTCATCAAAGAGTTGCGAAACAGAAAGAAGGTTAAAATGCAAGTTAGAAACAAGAGCAACATTGCGCAACACAAAGTGCTCATTAACTCGCACCGACCCACGAGACAACACTTTACCTTTACTATTGTCGCCGAAGGTGATAAACTCTCTTCTGGCGACTGGACTACGACTGGAGAACCAATTGGTGTTTCCAGTCATGTGCCTCGAACACCCGGAATCCACCAACCAAACGTTCTCCAATCGTTTTACCTACATCAATAAAAAGACATAGGGTGAGCATACGGTCCAACACTAGGGTTAGTGAAATAGGGAGAATACCAGTGTTGGGCCGGCTGCTCAAAAGAACGGTTAGCAGAAAAACCATTCCTAGCACGTCTACGAGAAGAGCGATCACCACGTAGAGGAAAACGTGGTCCACTAAGGGAGGAGCGTCCATCGCGATACTCAAAACACGGTGGTGGAAAACGCTCAACTACAAAGCCACCGCCATGGGGTCCATAGCCCACAACTGCAGGCTCCCACCAGGCATGACCTCCTCGCGGCCTAGGCCTAGGAACGTGAGGTTTCAGACCTCTAGGCCTAGCAGCACGCCTTTGAACATTTGGCACATGTACATCATGAAAAGGATGGTACATGTCCATGTTGTTCATCTTCTTTGCACGGCGCGCCTCTCTCTTGCGCCGAAAGCAAAACTCACTCAAGTGTCCATCTCTCTCACAATGCTCACAATGGTACCTCACCGCTCTCATAGGGGGTTGTTGGTACTCACGGTAGTGGGTGTGAATCACTTTGCCCTTCTGTGGCAAAAGCTCCTCTTGGATGGGTGGCATGGTGTCAAGCTTGTTCTTGAGGTGGTTTGGTTTTGGAGCCCATGATTGTTTCTTGGGTGGAGCTCTCGGAGGTTCCTCAAATACACCATCCTTGGTGTTAGGCTTGAAAGGCTCTTTGGGTGGAATCTTGGTAAGCTTGGGAGTAGTGGTGGAGTTGGGCTTCTCACATGGGTTAAGACCACTCGACTCTCCAATCTTGCCAAAAGATGACACATCAACACCCAGAGCAAAGCCTACACCTGGACCTCCTGCAGCACGCTTGAACTGGGAGATCATCATCCCAAGCTGCGGCTCACCACTCGACACCCATGACAAGATGGTCCAAAGGTATGTGTTTTCCTCCTCGGTTTGCATCTTGTCATGCTTCACATTCGCAATCTCCATCTCCAAACCCTCACAAAGAACGCACCTAGTCACACATGTGCTATCTGAGCTGGCCTTTTCAAGAGAAACAATCTTGGCATTTTTCTCTGCCAACTCAGATTGCAAGCCTGCACAGGACTTGCACGCACCCAACAGCGAGGATATAGCCTTCAGCTCATCCACCTCTCCTACCAACACATCATACTTGCTTCTCAAAGTGAGAAGGTCAGTCATGTGTGTGGTGCACATCTCACACTCCTCATCGGTAACAACTACGGTGGACTTGACAGATTCAAGTTCCTTCACCGTTGTTCACTCTTGCTAACGTCGTCACTAGGAGTAGACTATGGAATCTATTCCCGGCAACGGCGCCAGAAAGGTTTGTTGGTACTTCTTAATGTAAGAAGTATAACTAACTATTCGTATGACTATTGGTAGGTTCCGCAAGCGCACAGAATAAGTCTATTGTAGCACTTCACCCGGGATTAACCGAGTATCGTATTTATTTCCACAGGGAAGCTACTATGGCAGAACTAACACTAGGACCGCTATGAACAACTAGTGATTCTAGCAGGGTTGATCGAAAAGTATGAATGGGGGTTGATATCTACTAGTACTAAAAAGAAAGAAATACTAACTACTATTAAACTAAATCGACGGGGTCTGGCCGATGAACAGATTAATGTTTTCCTACACACTTACGATCACAACTAACTTAGCAGTAAAGGTTTTATCTAGTTCTTCGAACCGTACACACCCTCTGGACTATTTACCTCAGACGTGCACAACGAGGTTTATGATTTAAGAACTAACCCAACTACGTGGTGGAATTCAAGGCTCCCAGGGCTGTCGCCATCTGTTTGCTACCACAGCTATCTGGGGGGCTGGCCATAAACTAAGGTATAACTAGTCTAAGCACCGTGCTTACACTAATATATACTACTCTAATCCGGTGTCCAAAACTAGAGCACTGATTACTCAGCGAAGAACCCAAACTAGATGCAAACTAAATACTAAGTTATCTATGATCGAAAGCACTGAACAAAAACAATAAGTAAAGAACTTAAAGTAAATGCTGAAAGTAGAAGAACACTAAGATAAATGAAGAAAGACTTGGAATTATACCAGAGACTTGGAAGATCCTCTATTACAACTCCAGCTCTTCTCTTCTTCACTCTCGCTCTCACTCTAAGTCTCTCAACTAGAGTGTTCCTTCACCAGAGCTTCGCTTACAAGAGAGTGGGACTAATGAGGTGAGGTCTGAGTACAAATGAGCTCGGGGGGGGTCCTATTTATAGCCTAAGGGACCTAGGGGGGTACTTATGGACCTAGGGTTAGGTCAGGGGGGTGAGTGTGGTGGCGGGCGCCAGCCCTAGGTGGCGGCCGCCACCCCCCTGGCCGTTGGATCCACCGACCTTGCTTCAACGGCATCGAGGAGCTCCAGGGAGGCGGTTCCAAGGTCGGTTGCATGTCCAAATAACCGTCACATGGGCAATTGGGTCATGATCCATGTGACATCCCTTCTTGGCCCTTGGATGCAATGACCTAAGTGATCAATGGCTGCAAATGAGTGTGGCATGTCTCCCCTGGATCAGTGACGTGGCAGGGGAGGAGTTTGGGCCTCACTCCCCTGGCGGCCGCCAGTGATGGGTGGCGGGCGCCTCCCCACCTTGGCCCAAAGTGAGCCCAGGTGAGTGTGCTCGCCTCCTGGTGGGTCCTCTTGGTCATTTTGCTCAAAAACCCTGCAATTTCCTACATTCAAATAAAACTCAAGGACAAGTGGAAATCGTTAGTTTATAAAAGGTTTTTCGTTGATTTTAGTTCCTTGTGTTGCATTATATGACCTTGTTGATGCTAAGAATATGACACTTACTGAGCGTCAACAAGCTCCCCCAAGCTTACCCCTTGCTCGTCCTCGAGCAAGCATGGACTTGAATAATCTTGGAAACTCTGTGTTTTTGTTGTGTATGCCCATATTATTTTCATCACCATGGAATTGGTAGCCTTCCCTGCACTCAAGATTAGAACAAAAGACCAGCATGAAAGAAGGTTTGTCTTTCCCTTGCCTATTTTGCTAATCAAGATATGTGGAGTTTTTGCAAGTTTTGTTCAAAAGAAAGCATGCTTAGCAACTTCTGTGGTTCACTCAATCACTCATATTTGTATGTGGAAATGGAAGAATTATCCTCTCACTAAGACTTTCTGTGGGGTTTTAATGGGTAGGATAAAATGAGCATGCAATGCTAGCATAATTTTGCTAAGTTAGACAAATGGAGCAAAGGAGCAACAAGTCATAGGTTCAGACCAGGAATGTGCAAGTGTGTGGTATTTATTGTGGCTAATACTTTCATGGCACTTCTCCTTTCTATCTCATTTGTGGGATCATGGCTATGAATGAGAGCGTTTGCTCTTTTGGATATTCTCTTCTTTCTAGAGCACTTGCTCTGTTGAATTTTCTTTCTAGAGCACTTGCTCTTTTGAATATTCTTTTCTTTCTAGAGCACTTGCTTTTTTAAAAAAACTACTATAGCCATGTCCCTGAGATTTTATTATGGAGCATAATATTTTGCCATGGAGTATTCCTAACAATGAATGGAAATAAAGGCATGTTGTGTGCGTATTCTCAGTGTAAGAATAGCACTATATAGGTGGGTGCAAGCGAATTCCTTGGTCTAAAAATATGACAAGTTTCTCTACCATGACTATCAATAAAGGTCTAACTAGCTCAACACTAACATGCAGCAAGTGGAAGCTCCTATTCTAAGAGTAAAAATTATTTGGCTTTGGTAGGACTTTCTTTGCCACAGAAGTACTTAGAGCAAGTTTTAATTTTTTTTAAAATAATTACTCCACAAACTTGACTTGCTCAAGTCAAAGTAGAAACTTACTTCCCCTTTACTTAGTCTAATGCTCATGTCTCAAGTTTAGTTCTAGCATACGTTCTCTCATGATAACTCTAATGCATGGCATACATTTTTATTTAGAAAGACTTACGATGAGAGCGTTTCATTTATTGCTATTTATTTATTATTATTATTATTTTTTTAACTGTAGATTAACTAAGATAAAACTCAAATTTAAATTACTGAAAATAAAAATAAAAATAAAACTGACAGAAATAAAGACGGTAGTGATACTTACCTTTTTGACGGGGGTCCTCCCCCAAGTTGGTTGTTCGCGTGGTCGGGTTATATCCATCCTTGACGACGGTGCATGTCGTCCCAATTCTGTTGGTTCTGCTGCAGGAGGGAAGAAATATTACATAGTTCTCCACCAGTTTCCTGGCGGAATTCCTGGAAATTTTGGTTCAAGTCGTTAAGTCCTGACGGATTTCGGCAGTATCCATGGTGAGTCCATTCATTTGGTGCTGAAGATATCCCATATCGCGCATCCACTCATCCTGATGAAAGGACGAATGGCGAGCAGCCTGTGGCGAGATTCCCCTATGGAAGAACTCATCACCATGGCCAGTGTTCCGGGTGGATCCTCCCAAGGAGTGGGATGAACTCCCCAACTGGGATGAGTGAAAGGACGCCTCCTGGCCGTATTCCCACAGCAGATGTTGCGGTTGCTGCCAATTCGACCCTCCTGCTTGGTGTGAGCCAGGAGGTGTCAAATGACTATAGTGTGCTGCTCCTTCATACTGCCCTGCATGAAAAGGGTCAAACTCCTGTGCCGCTGTGGCTGCTCTTGCGGCCTCTTCTGCTGCACGGGTCTGTGCTCGCGTCCTCCTCCTGGGAACCTGCATGGTGTTCTCTCGAGCCAACCTGCGGTTTCGTTCTGCCTCGGTTTCCAGGGCCAAAAGTAACGTTGGTGCATTCACCAACCAAAGTGACATGTCAGGAAGAGTGATTTTATTCACATAATCTTGGTAGATATGTGAATCTCACCGGTCTCCTGGTTCTCACGCAAGATGTGTCCTTGCGAGAAATGTTCCAGGGTCAAAAAGTCTCGGTCACCAGGAATGTATGAGTATATAGCGGTATTTAACAGACCCATGTTAAAAGCCAGTCTAGTTATCCATGATGTCATTTCAATATTTCCAGTGCGTTGATTAAATTTAGACCAGTAGTCCGCCATGGCCTTGGCGGGTGATACTTTTATGTGATTTACTAGAGCATAAAGCAGCAGCATGTCGGGCTTTTTGATTGGTCTTAAGTCAGGTCTTGGAAAGAGTGTGATACTAATATATTTGTGGAAAAACCGGAGCGTGGGGTTGTGGATATTACTTGTACGGGGCAAGGCTGGGTCTCTGTTCCCAGCAATACTTTTCCAGAATTCATTTCTATTGAATCCCGTACAGGCAGATTCCAAGTTCAGCAAGCATGAATCATCAAAGTTTAGATTCTTGCTGAACTGCCTCCACGTTAAAGAATGTTCTTCATTAAAAAGCCGAAATGTTATGTGATTAGCAGATATTTGCATTGTGGCCAGAAATTCCATTGTGAGGGGAAGGATTCCCTCCTCATTAACCTTCCATGCATCTTCCCACCCCAAGGTTCGAAAAATATAGAGAAACTCACTGTCCATACCAGTGCGACTTAACAAGTCGTCGTCGATGTGGCGGGTGTGAATGAACTCCCTCTCACTAAGGATGTTCCGGGCATGCCGTTCCCGATCACTCTGCCAGATGATATCATTGACGGAGTTCAGGACGCGGATGGTCGGTCCAGCCTGGTGTGTGGGCGGAGAGTCCCGATCCACCGACATTGCGTTGGTGGATGAAGTACCCCACCCGGCGCTCTCCTCATCACTCCCAGCAAAGCAAATGTGGGTGTTTGCTCTCAATGAACTTCCCTCACCCTTACTCTTCTTCTTCTTGCCGGTGAAGAAGTTCTTGAGCGGACCCATGACTTCCTTGCTAGTGCTCAAGGTGGCTGGTGTTTTTGTGTTTTGAGTGAGGTGTGAGAACTTGCATGGGGTGTGGGTAGTATTTATAGGCTGAGGATGGAAGGGGGAAGGCTGAGAGCCCCTCCCACCTGGCAGGTGCCAAGAATAAGTGGCGGGCGCCACCCCACCTTGCCCAAAATTGTCTGCAACCGACACATGAGGTTTCCCTCGTAATGTCCACTGAAATTCTAAGTGGGGAATAAAGTGGTAGGGTCGGTGCAAAGTGAAAAGAGTGCAACCTCCTAAATGGGGCAAGTGGGCTGAAAATTTCAAAGACCACTTCTTCATCCTAGTCATACTTTATACCAAGGATGGTGGGAAACTTACTCGGGAGCAGTTTTGTACCGAAATGTGGAAATAGAGGTGGCGGGCGCCAGGAAAAAGTGGCGGGCGCCACCTTCCTTGGCTGAATTTCACTCCAACTCACCCCTCCTTTCACCTAGTGCTCTTTTTGTCACTCTCCATCACATGTGCACCAGAATTTTTGGGTGGAGATGTGTCCAAAAGGTGGAGTAAAGAGGGGGAGACATTGGGAGACATGGGAGTGAGTGATTGCATTGAAATGAGCAAATCCATGGGTCTCCCTTGGTGTTATCGGGGTCTAGGAGGTAGGTGTAATAGTCTAGAGATTGGCTAGTGCTCCCTAGTGCAACCTAGGGTGGCGGGCGCCAGCATGGGGTGGTGGGCGCCACCCCTATGGCTGCCCTAAGCCCCCTAGGAGCCACCTAATCACTCTAGTAAATATCTATTTTGCGGAAAATTAATTTGCTTAAGTAAAGACGAAAATTTAAATGGGGGATAAAGACTTACCTTAGCCTAACTTACCTTGGTTAGCCGCTTTGGATTCCCGATTAGTGTCGCCTTCACGGTGGTTGTGGTGGAATGTCGGCACCGACGAACTTTGATGACGGGTGTTTTTCCGGTCGCGGTGTGAACTCGAATTTCTCCTCTTTTCCACTGATGTGGAGCTGAATTTCTCCAGCTCCTACATCAATGGTGGCTTTTGTAGTGCTCAGAAATGGCCGTCCCAAGATCAATGGCGTCCGGTGGTCGGGATTAATATCCAGAACCACGAAATCCACCGGGACAAAGAGATTCCGGATTTTCACCGAAATGTTCTCTGCTATTCCCGCGGGATATCGGAGCGATTGATCGGCTAGCTGCAGACACATAGAAGTAGGGGACAAGGTATGATGATTTAATTTATCATATATTACCTTGGGCATGACGCTGACGCTTGCTCCCAGATCACAGAGTGCATGCTCGAAGTGCTGCTCTCCAATTGAACATGCGATCGTTGGGTTTCATGGGTCCTTCTTCTTTTCTGGGAGTTGGTTTAAAATGACCGCACTGCAATCTTCGATCAATTTAACCACATCTCTACTTGGAATTGGTTTCTTCTTATTGAGCATGTCTCTCAAATATTTTGCATAAGTTGGAACCTGCATAGCGTTAATAAATGGCACATGTATATATCATTTTTGAATTAGCTTGACGAATTTCTTGAATTGGTCGTCTTCCGTCGGATTTCTGTTTTGATCTCGAAAAGGTAATACATGTGTATTATAGAATTCATGAGGAGCAGTTCGTACCTTGGATGAAGGTTCAGCTGGGGTCTCCTCTTCTTCGTCTTCTTCAACATTAACAATATTTTTCTTTGTAGCAGCATTACTACTAGGAACTAAATTAGGATGAGGTGGATCACGAGTGGATTTACCACCTCTCGTGGTTACAGCTTTTAATTCCTCATAGCATTTAATTTGAGATTTAATGTTATCTACTTTTTGCTCTAATCTCTTATTAAAGTTAATTTGTTCCTTAAATGCTTCAGAAAAATCTTTTAGTTTAGCATAAATTCCTTCTAACATTTTATCATGTTCAATTAATTTATTATTTATGCTATCATTAATTCTACCTTGATTAGAAACTAATTTTCCAATAGGAGAATTAAATACGGAGGTTTGAGGCATACCTTTATTATTCCATTATTGGATCATTGGAATTGGGGGTTCTCCATAGCCACCATTATTAAGAAGGGATTTTGCATCCTCTTTCTTAATTTCTTCTTGGCCTTCACTTGACAAAGCGCTCTTTGCTTGGCGTAGTACTCTTTTGCAGCACGATCTCTCTTCTCATTTATTCTTTGCTCTAGCAATTTTACCAAAGTTTGCAGGGTGACAGAATCAACTTGCTTAATTTCAGACATACCTCTAGCACGTTTTTCTGTCCATCCTTGATTTGCCACCATTGTCTCGATCAATTTGGTTGCCTTCTCTACGGTGAGAGAGAGGTATTCACCTCCGGCGGTAGCATCAATGTGTTGTCGAGATTCTTGCTGGAGTCCATGGTAGAAGCTCTGGATCAAGTACCAGTCTTGCATACCATGGTGAGGACAGTATTCAACATACTCTTGTAGTCTCTCCCAAGCTTCAGTGATTGTTTCTTCGTCTCCCTGTCCAAAGTTGGAAATCTTGCTACGGAAAAGAATAGTCCGACTTATCGGGCAGAACTTGTTGAGGAATTGATCCACGCATCTCACCCACGTCAGCAGGTGTCCAGAGTTGAAGAGGAACCATTGCTTCGCTTTTTCCACTAATGAAAATGGAAAAAGACGAAGTCTGATGGCATCCTGCGAAACTCCTTACACAGAAATTGTACTACATATCTCCAGAAAATTTCGGAGGTGAGCGTTGGCATCCTCAGAAGGTTTGCCATTAAATGCAATAGCTTGAGCCATACGTACTAAGTGAGATTTAAGCTCAAAATCTACATTACTAGTAGAAGGTAATACTGGAATGTGAGCAAGAGTAGGCATGGAATACTCACAGATTGTTTTGGTCGACGTCGATGTTGATGACGATGTCGGCGTTGGTGTTGATCGATCGGTGGAGCAGCTTGGTTCGTCAGTCACTTTTGACTGGGATTCTTGTCTCGACGAACTCCTCTCACGAAGCTCCAGGTTCTTCCTCAGAGGAGTGATATTAGCTCTCGCTCTCCTAAGAATGGCCTCAGGATCTTCTTGATAGTCACTCGGAAGATTGAATCCGGCCATGACTACTTGAACGATCACAAACAACGAATATATATACCCGCTAGAACTACGAGGGTTAATTCAATAGTAATCACAAAGAATTAATTCTAGTCAATTGCTTCCCTGGCAACGGCGCCAGAAATGCTTGTTGACTCTTGCTAACATCGTCACTAGGAGTAGACTATGGAATCTATTCCCGGCAACGGCGCCAGAAAGGTTTGTTGGTACTTCTTAATGTAAGAAGTATAACTAACTATTCGTATGACTATTGGTAGGTTCCGCAAGCGCACAGAATAAGTCTATTGTAGCACTTCACCCGGGATTAACCGAGTATCGTATTTATTTCCACAGGGAAGCTACTATGGCAGAACTAACACTAGGACCGCTATGAACAACTAGTGATTCTAGCAGGGTTGATCGAAAAGTATGAATGGGGGTTGATATCTACTACTACTAAAAAGAAAGAAAGATTAACTACTATTAAACTAAATCGGCGGGGTCTGGCCGATGAACAGATTAATGTTTTCCTACACACTTACGATCACAACTAACTTAGCAGTAAAGGTTTTATCTAGTTCTTCGAACCGTACACACCCTCTAGACTATTTACCTCAGACGTGCACAACGAGGTTTATGATTTAAGAACTAACCCAACTACGTGGTGGAATTCAAGGCTCTCAGGGCTGTCGCCATCTGTTTGCTACCACAGCTATCTGGGGGGCTAGCCATAAACTAAGGTATAACTAGTCTAAGCAACGTGCTTACACTAATATATACTACTCTAATCCGGTGTCCAAAACTAGAGCACTGATTACTCAGCGAAGAACCCAAACTAGATGCAAACTAAATACTAAGTTATCTATGATCGAAAGCACTGAACAAAAACAATAAGTAAAGAACTTAAAGTAAATGCTGAAAGTAGAAGAACACTAAGATAAATGAAGAAAGACTTGGAATTATACCAGAGACTTGGAAGATCCTCTATTACAACTCCAGCTCTTCTCTTCTTCACTCTCGCTCTCACTCTAAGTCTCTCAACTAGAGTGTTCCTTCACCAGAGCTTCGCTTACAAGAGAGTGGGACTAATGAGGTGAGGTCTGAGTACAAATGAGCTCGGGGGGTCCTATTTATAGCCTAAGGGACCTAGGGGGGTACTTATGGACCTAGGGTTAGGTCAGGGGGGTGAGTGTGGTGGCGGGCGCCAGCCCTAGGTGGCGGCCGCCACCCCCCTGGCCGTTGGATCCACCGACCTTGCTTCACGGCATCCAGGAGCTCCAGGGAGGCGGTTCCAAGGTCGGTTGCATGTCCAAATAACCGTCACATGGGCAATTGGGTCATGATCCATGTGACATCCCTTCTTGGCCCTTGGATGCAATGACCTAAGTGATCAATGGCTGCAAATGAGTGTGGCATGCCTCCCCTGGATCAGTGACGTGGCAGGGGAGGAGTTTGGGCCTCACTCCCCTGGCGGCCGCCAGTGATGGGTGGCGGGCGCCACCCCACCTTGGCCCAAAGTGAGCCCAGGTGAGTGTGCTCGCCTCCTGGTGGGTCCTCTTGGTCATTTTGCTCAAAAACCCTGCAATTTCCTACATTCAAATAAAACTCAAGGACAAGTGGAAATTGTTAATTTATAAAAGGTTTTTCGTTGATTTTAGTTCCTTGTGTTGTGTTATATGACCTTGTTGATGCTAAGAATATGACACTTAGTGAGCGTCAACAACCGTATCCTCCCACTTCTGCCTAAACTCCTTGCGCTCTCTAGCAGCACGCCTAAGCAACTTATCCTGACTAAGGAGCACGGCAGTAAGCTTCTCGACCTCAGCAGAAAGCTCGTCGGGGGTCTGAGATACTTGGGAGGTGTCGTCGTCGTCGTCGTCGTCGTCATTCTGAGGGGTGTCCTCCAGCTCGTCGTCGACCTCCTTGCCGAGAGCCATGGTGCAGAAGCCCTCGTCGTCGGCGAAGAAGCAGAGGCCGTTGAGCTTGTCCTCGATCTTCTTCTTCTTCTCAGACTCGTCATCGCTTGAGGAAGCGGAGTCGTCATCCGAGTCGCCGACGTCGCTGAGCGTGGCGAAGAATGCACGCTGCTCAGCCTAGGCCTTCTCCAAGTACTTGGTCTTGATGTACTCCTTGTTGAAGCCGCCCTTCCGCTTGTGCCCTGCGGGGACGTACTTCTCCTTGCGCTTGCCGGAGTCGTACTTGTGCCCATGATCCGCCTTGCCGAGGACTTGCTTGTTCTTCTTCGGGCAATTGGCGATGAAGTGGTTGGGGTCGCCGCACTCGAAGCATCCTGAGCGTCCTCCTCTGCGGTGACGGTTCATGCGGTAGTTATGAAACCGCGAGAACCGGTTGGCGAGCAAAGCCAACTCGTCATCCCCCAAAGACTCCAGCTGCTCCTCTGTGACAGAAAAGAGAGAAGAGAGTGCAACACCTCTAGAGGGGTTAGCAGAAGAGCCAGAAAGCAAAGCCATAGACGGGCCATAAGGATTTTCATAAGAAGCCCTCACCATGGCATCGATCTCACTGGACTTGAGCTTATTGAAGAGCTCGTCGCACGTGAGGGTCTCATAATTAGGCGATTCGATGATCGCCTGAACCTTGGAATCCCACACCGATCGATCAAGAGTATGGAGTAGCTTGAGAGCTCTCTCATGATCGTCGAAAGGCAACAGCTCCTTGTTAGTCCTCATCCTGTTGACAATCACCTGAAAGCGAGCGAATAAACTTTCTATGCTCTCGCCAGGCATATGTCGAAAGTTCTCATACTCTCGCTTGAACAACTCGTAGAGTCGGGTTTTTACTTGAGAGGTTCCCTCATGGAAACGCATGAGGGTAGCCCAAATCTCCCGAGTCGTGGCGAGGTGAGAAACGCGATCAAACTCACTCATGCTCAGACATGAGAAAAGAGCATTACAGGCTCGGCTATTGGCATCGTGCTCATCGATCTGAAGCTGAGAGACACGAGCAGCCAAGACCACGTAATTGGCAGAGTTGCAAATATCCCAGATGGAAGCACCCAAACTCTGCAGATAGGCCGACATGCGTATCTTCCAATACGCATAGTTCGTCCCATCGAAAAACGGCGGTTTGCCCACGCCGCGATCCATGTCGCCTTCTGTGGATCTGGAACCGGCTAAGGTGGAAGATCCTTAACCCGCTCCGATACCAATTGAAGGACCGAGAATGCAATAGCAAGGCGACCAGAGGGGGGGTGAATGGGAGCACAAAAATTTCTCTCAAAACTTTGGCCTTTTGTCCCCAAAATCAACCCCCGAAAGCTTCGATCGAAACTGTGATGCCCACGACCCTTGGAAGAGGGTGGATGATCCCTAGAATCACAGCGAGGCACCACAAAGCGATAGCAAACCAAACGCTAAAAGCTCCGGAGCAAGTTCAACCCTCAAAAATCAAGTCCCGAACATAGATAGACGGCTACGTCGAGAAACTCTCAAATACCTATGCTAACTAGTAGCAAGGATACCTAGAGAGGTTCCTTGATCAACTCTAAGGCCAAACCAGAAGTCCGAAAACCAAGCGAAGAAGTCGGGAGAGCAAACGCACTAAAATACAACACTCAGCAGAATCCCAGACTGTCCGGCTCTGGGGTCCCGGACTGTCCGCCCCTACTGTGGACTGTCCGCGTGGGGATGGCGGACTGTCCGCCGGCCAACTGAGCGAAACAGCAAGGTTGCTGAACAGTCCCTGGACGACTCCCGGACTGTCCGTGAGTTCCTACGGCGGACTATCCGCCGGTCAAAAATGCAAAGACGCACTGGTTCTGAAAGTCCCCTGGACAGTCCCGGACTGTCCGCGATTTATACCGGCGGACTGTCCGCCGGTCAACCGAGACCCAAATAGCAAGGACCCACGGCCACTGGTCTGGCCAAGTCCCCGACGCGCGGACTGTCCGCGACCTCCCAGTGAGGGCGATTTCGGTCGCCCCTCACACAACTCTTCCCAAATCCAAATCAAAACTCAATCCCACGTTCCCAAACTTGGAGAGGATGATCACGAGGTAGTTAGGAGACTATCCCCATGAAATCATCCACTCAAATCGATCCAATCACCGGGAAATCGAAAGGGGAGGAGTATGAACGAAAAAGCGCCAGGAAAACGAAATTAACCCGATCTACTTGCTCGTGAGGAGTTAGGTAAATTCCTTCAGTGGAAATGATCTCCTCACTATAAAGAACAAGTTGATTCAAATGGATTTCGCAAAGACGCAGTAGAGAGGGCGATCGAGTGACGGGAAAATCGCGGAGAAACGAAGAACGCGAAGAACACGAACAAAACGTGAATCAAGTCATCGATCTGCAACCGTGTAGCTACCACACGCTACAACAGTGAGATTACGGTCTCACTTCCTCAAAATCTCCAGTACACAGATGTATGGTTCTCTGCGGATCTCAGTAGCTACAGCAGGGGATTGGGAGAGCAGAAAACCCTAGAAGCAAAGAGCAAATGACTGAGATGGAATGGGAGGAGGGTGTCTCCCTCTACTTATCCTAATTCTAATTCCTACTCTACCCTTCTCTAATTACAGAGCGAACCAGCTAAACCCTAGGGTTATTCTGGACCAACTCAAAGATGCTGATGATCCGACGGCCATGCCCGCACAACTGGTAGCGTTGCCTCGACACAACCTCACCGATTGCCGCCACGTGCCGCCACCGCTCCGCTCGTCCTTTTCCCAGACTTTGCCCCCGGTTTTGAGGCCCAAACTGGGAAACCAGCCTTCACGACCAACCCCCAGTTTTGAGGCCAAACCGGGAAACCAGTCGTCCATCGCCTGAGTTTTGTTGCCCAAACTCAGAAACCCGTTGCACCCAAGTTTTGAGGCCCAAACCTGGAAACCGTCCTTAGCCCGAGTTTTGTGGCCCAAACTCGGAAACCATCAGCGCCCAGGTTTTGAGGCCCAAACCTGGAAACCGTCCACTCGGTGGTTTTTCTGTGGCTCAACCACCAAACCGAGCCGTCGAAGGGATGCACCACCCGTGCACCCCGTCCACCGACATGTGTCCCCAAGTCCTCGACTCTAGCAACACCATGCCCGCAAGTCTTCGCTCGTCGCTGTCCCAGGCTGTCAGCCACCACAGCTGATCCTCGGGCCACCGGTCCCTCAGTCCAAGCCTCACGTCCGCCCTTCGCCACTCTCGGTCCATCGGCACGGCACGTCTCTACTTGACCTTCACCTTGCCTCTGATCACTGTATCCGTGCTGGACAGCTGCACAACACAAGCCAAAGAACATGCGCATTATCCCAGTTGACAATCACTCATCACTCAGAGACTCGGCATACACCCATGTAGCCGCAGGCAAGAATGGCGAAAGTGCCACCCCGAAAGCGCCTGGCCCCTTTCACACGAAAGATGTCTGGGCCGCCTTTAGCCCCTTTCGCGCGAAAGCTTCGCTCGGCGGGCACATTCGCCTATCGGTGCAGCTTTCGCACAAAAGCTGCTTCAAGTCATGGGCCCCGGCCATCTCCTGGCCTCTATCGCGCGAAAGCTCGAGCCGGCGGGCACATTCGTATGTCGGTGCGCTTTCGTACGAAAGCTGCCCCAAGCCCTGGCCGTCTCTAGCCACTTCCGCGCGAAAGCTCGGCCTGGCTGGCTCACCCACCCGACGTTGTACCTTCGCGCGAAAATCTTTCTGACTTGCGGGCCGGAGGTGCCTGCGGCATGGGTACCACCCCAACACCTGCCTGGTTGAAGGTTCCGCCGAGTTCTACCTTACTCCTACTCCTAGGGTTTTTGGCCGGTGGCCGATGTGTTGATTGATTGATTCCTTGTACAAAAATCGGGTTTCTAGCTATTTATAACCCGGTAAATTCCTGTCCTAACACGACTAGGTTACATAAAAACAAAATAAAAAGCCGACCCGGACTCAAACTCTTTGGCCGAACCCAATCATCTCCTTAAAGTCTGTCACGTCTGGTCTGTCATGAACTTTTAGTCGTGTCTGGGTCCAAACAAGTCTCTTTTATTTCTCTGGCCGATTCCTTCATTAACAAATCAGCTGTTTGTGCCTACAAAACAATAACTTTTTTCGGTCCAAAATTTGGTGTAAACAGTAATAGTCCCTTCATTTTTGGGGTCGATTGATGCGTACCACAAATACCTTCATGGACTTCTCCCATAGCCACCTTTGCTTGATCAGATCCCAAACACTTAAGTAACAAATCTTCAGCGGTCCTTCGGTAAAGTTCATCATTGTGCAACACATATTTGAACGCACTCCGCCGAACACTTTGATCAACCTTAGCACTTGGATCACTGAGATATTTTAGCAAGGGAGTCCTCCAATCTTCTAAATCGGTTTCACTTCCATTAGAATCTGACTTGGACTGATTTAGAAATTCTTCAGACAAGTCAACTGGACCAAACGTTCCAAGATCGACCAAGTCAATCAGACAAATGAGCTGACCTGATTTATGACCAACCTGGTCGGCCGAGGTGTCCATCCAAGCATTTTTAACAGCCACCTGGTCGCCAGGGTAGATCGGCTGAACTGGTTCAAAACCAGTCTGGTCAGTTATACGAACCGACAAAACTTCCGAATACTGATGCACCGGCTTTATATGAAAATTACGCCTACTGATACTATAGCCAGATGCTTGTTGTGCTAACATGTTAGCTTTATGATTTTCATGCCTCGGAATATGCCGAATTTGGAATTCGGTAAAAAGAGTAATGATATCAACGCACATATCAATATAAACATTTAATGACCCTTTTAGACATTGAAACTCGCCAGCAACTTGTTGCACCATCAATAAGGAATCGCCATAAGCCTTAACATGCTTAACTCCCATGGAACACAATATCTCTAAACCGAATAACAGAGCTTCATATTCAGCTTGATTGTTAGTATAAAGGTAATCTAATCGGCTTAATATTTCAAATTTGGCACCGTTAGGAGACATAATGACCACACCAACACCTTGGCCCTCCTTACAAACAATTCCATTGAAATAAAGTTTCCATAGTGTAAAAGTGAGATAACTGATCTCATCTTCTAAACTAACACTATGCTCAACAATGAAATCAGCAAGAACTTGACCCTTTAATGTTTTCAATGGTTCATAAGTCAAGTCATACTCAATCAATGCATACGCCCATTTGCCAATCCTTCCTCTAAGGATTGGCCGATATAACATGTGCTTAATTACATCGGCCTGGCATGCAACAACACATGTACTAGACAGTAAATAATGTCTCATTTTAGCACAAACATAGTACAAAGATAAGCATAATTTCTCAATTTGGGCGTACCTTGTCTCAGGATCAAGAAGACGGCGACCAATATAAGCAATCACATATTCCTTACCCTCGTCTTCTTGCATTAAAACAGCTCCAATGACTTTTTCTTCGGCGGCAATATATAATCTAAAAGGAACTCTTCTCTTAGGCGCTCGAAAAACTGGTGGAGATGATAAATATTCCTTTATCTTCTCAAATGCTTCCTGTTGTTCTGCTCCCCAAACGAATTCAGATTCATCCTTCAATTTTAGTATGAGGGTAAAAGGAATAATTTTTCTGGACAAGTTTGCAATAAATCTCCTCAAGTAGTTCACTTTCCCCAAGAACTTTTGCAAATCCTTTTTGCATGTAGGCGCTTGAACTTTCTTGATCTTCTCTATCCTCTTAGGATCAATCTCTATGCCCTTGTCATGAATAATAAACCCTAAGAACTTTCCAGCCGATACACCAAAAGCATATTTCAGTGGGTTGATCTTCAAACCATAGCGGCACATCCTTTCAAACGCCAAACGTAAATCGGCTAAATGGGACACATGAGCAGCCGATTTGATCACAATATCATCAATATATACTTCCATGACTATACCAATTAAATCATGAAAGATTAGATTCATAGCACGTTGATAGGTAGCGCCTGCGTTCTTCAAATCAAATGTCATTACAACCCACTCAAAAAGACCAACAAACCCAGGACAAATGAAGGTCGTTTTAGACATATCCTCTTCGGCCATGAATATCTGATTGTAACCAGCGTTGTCATCAAGAAAACTGACAATTTGGTGTCCTGAAGCATCGTTGATCAACATATCGGCTATAGGCATAGGATACTCATCTTTGGGAGTGGCTCTGTTTAAATCTCTAAAATCAATGCACACCCTGATCTTTCCAGTGTCTTTCTTCTCAACAGGCACAATATTAGAGACCCACTCCCCATATCTGCATGGCTGGATAAACCCCGCTTGCAATAACCGATTAATTTCTTCTTTAATTCGGTCATATATTGTAGAATTAAAATGGCGAGGATGTTGCTTGAAAGGCCTGAACCCAGGTTTAATAGGAAGCCAGTGTTCAACAAGCTCTCGGCTTAATCCAGGCATCTCTGTATAATTCCATGCAAAGCAATCAACATATTCCTTCAAAAGTGTGATTAATTCTAATTTATAATCGGCTTCAAGGTTCTGATTTACAAAGGTCGGTCTAGGCACAGAACTATTCTCAATATCAACTAGTTCTAAAGGGTCGGCCGACGTGAAACCCTGGCCCAACTTATTGAGCTCATCAAAGTCATCAATAACTTCACAAGCATCGGTCTTATAAGTTTGATATTGTTCAACATGATGTTTTAACCAATCAACATTAGCATCCATTAAATTAAATAATAATGTTGAAACGATTATTAATTGGCTTTAGAGATACAGGTACAAAACCTTCCTTAGTTATACTAACAAATTGAAAATCAGAAAGGTCCCGACCAAATAAACAAGCAATAGTATCATGCCCCCGAGCAAAGGAGCATCGGCCGCAACTACATAAGCCGATGAATCCGAGTGCATAATTTCTACATCATCGCCCACCCACTGAATGAGAAACTGATGCAGACTAGAAGGGATGCACCGATTAGCATGAATCCAATCACGCCCGAGTATAAGGTTGTAACTGCCTTGTATGTCGGCGACGAAGAAAGCAGTAGCTAAAGTCTTACTCCTGATGGTAAGCTCCATGGACGCAACTCCTTTGGCCGAAATAGGATCTCCTCCACCGACTCCAGTGATAGTCATGTTGGTCTTGATCAGCTCTTCATCGGAGCCACTAAACTTTTGATAAAGCGAGTATGACATCAAGTTCACGATCGCCCCGCTATCAACCAACATTTTATGGACCGGTGTACCATTGATATGATCCTTTACATGTAATGGCTTGAGGTGACTGACAGAATCTTCTGGCTTCTGGAATACAACGGTCTGTGTAGCGAAGTTGAACTCCACCGCTGTCGAATCATCTCTGACCATATAGTAATCGACCGATAGGTAAACCACATTGACCTCCGCCCTCTCTGGGGAAGGTTCGCAATCCACCATTTCCTCATCTTGTTCTTCAGGTGATTCTTCACTTGTCGCGATAACACCGGTGGAGGAAACAGGACCACTAGGACATGTATCGAATCCCATCAGAACATTAGGATCCGACTCAGTTTCAGAACCTGGTCGGGCCTGCTCAACTCCCGACTCAGCAGTAGCCAACTTAGCCTGTTCGAATCCTAAACTGGTTGGCACGTGGCCTGAGCAGGTCGGATCAGGATCCGACCCGATCGGTTCCGAAGCTACTTCAGCAGATTCGGCATCCAAACTGGTCGGCTTTGGATCCGACATGTTTGGTTCAATAACTGTTGAAATCAGTTTTTGATTAATAAAAGCCGACTCCTCACCTCCTCGCTTGCCTTGAGGGAACGTGGGATGTGTTGAGTTAAATATGTCTTCCCTCGTTTTCTCGAGCTGCTCCTGCCTCTGCTTGTTGCAGCGAGCCCTCTGCAACTTTCTTCATTGAGTTTTACTCAAACCAGGGGGACACCATCTAGGTTGAGCGTATCTAGGATCACGCTCGATAGACTTTTCTTCCTTTAAACCAGCTAAAGCATCTTGATCATCTTGAACCTTTGCTGGGGTGGGTTCCTCGGTTACCATCGGCTCGGCTTCACTAACAATTGGAACCTCCATAGAACCGATCGTAATCATGCGCACATGATCGGGCTCAGTCGGGGAAATAGTAGGGATATTTTGCACCCTTTTAGGCACATAGACTTGTTGCACTTGTGTCTTTCATGTCTGCTGAGCGGTCAAAGCCCGCGATGTGATCATCTAACTCTGGTTTACATCACTGGAGCTTGATCGATCACCCAATCGATCAAACACTGATACTCTTGGAGGCCGACTAGCAGATGCTCCGCATCCTAGCTGATAGTACATAGGTGCTGGCATAGGGTAAGGTACCCAAACTCCTTGAGGGCCCTATTGTGGAGGTGGTAAAATAGGAGGAGCCCACTGAGGTATATAAGGAATGACCTTTGGCATTGGGGATGCTGCTTGGGCCATCACCAGCTGCTTAGACTTCTCATCCTCACGTTTCGGAGGAGTAGACTCTCTCTTTTTTAATGGCCGATTCTGAGAATTGGCCTTTTGTTGTTTATATTTAGCCATGAGCTTATCAAAGGTGCATGGCTCTCTAGCAACCCTCCCCTTATTCTTTCCCGCATTAGTCTTCCAAGTAGCAACTTCGAGCTTCTGAGGAACAAATGTGCGTAAGACATTCACT
This sequence comes from Coix lacryma-jobi var. lacryma-jobi, assembly GCA_009763385.1. Lineage (NCBI taxonomy): Eukaryota > Viridiplantae > Streptophyta > Magnoliopsida > Poales > Poaceae > Coix > Coix lacryma-jobi. The sequence goes on from CM019826.1 coordinate 37,322,403, forward strand.
CCGGGAGGGGTAGAGCTGCTAGAACCAGCTAAACCGACTGGAGTAGTCGGCTTGTCCATCTCAGTCGGACTAGAAGAAGTCAGTTTGGCCTGGTCAGTCTTTCGACCCGACTGAATTAGCGGTTCCAAGGAAGAGCCAGACTGGTCTGCTTGAGAACCCGACCTGGTCGGTCTTTGTTGTGCTGCCCTGGTCTCAAAATACCTCTGTTTGTGCAGGTGTCGTGCCGACCCTGCAGTAATTGTGAGCTTGCTCTTGCCATCATCACCCTTTTCAAGCACCACCTTGCGCCCCGAATCGCTTTCAATATTCAGTGCGACCTGTGACTCGCCGATGACGATATTCTTGCCTCTAGTCGTATCGGCATGCTCTGGACGAATCAAAACAGCAGGATTCCCTGCTTCCACCATATGAACTGGAAAAGGAGCAGTGTTGACCTGCATCTCAGTAAGACTCAATCGTCCTTCATTAAGGGCCGATTGGACCTGTCGACGAAAAACATTACAATCATTAGTGGCATGAGAAAAAGAATTATGATATTTGCAATAAGCCCTTCTCTTCAATTCGTCGGGTGACAGCAAAGTGTAATTAATTTTAAGATAACCGAAGTTAAGCAATTCATCGAATATTCGGTCACATTTGGAGAAATCAAAAGTAAACTTCACTTCCTCACCCCGGTTCTTTTGAATTGGTTTGAGGGAAGGAAAGGTGACTAATTTATTCTGTGCCGGCCATAAAAACTCAGCAGCATAAAAATCTTTAGACTCATCGTCCGAACTATCTGAATTCATTTCAACAATATGTACACCCGATCGATGAGTCTTACGAGGATCGTAAGGTTCTTTAAGGCGCGATTCAATTGAAACGGCCTTCTATAAAAGTTGATTCACATTAAAGAAATCATAATGTTCAAGCTTATCCTTAATCTCCTGACGTAAACCAGCGAGACATAGGTCCGTTAGGTCTCTATCGGAGATCATTAAATGAAAACATCTGTTCTTAATTTCTTTAAAGCGCTTAAAGAAATCAACCACAGGCTCACTGCGTCCTTATCGAACCGACGTGAGATGCGATAACCTAGTTTCTTGGACCCCGTCATAAAAGTGATTATGAAACTTCTCTTCTAATTTGGCCCAAGAACCAATGGTACATTCCGGTAGCGATGTAAACCAAGCAAAAGTTGTACCAGTAAGAGATAAAGGAAAATATCATACATTCATATAATCTAAAGTACTAGCTTCGCCCATTTGTGCAAGGAACATGCTAACATGCTCCATGGTTGTTTTACTACCGTCACCACTAAACTTATAAAAATCTGGTACCCTCCAACCATTAGGTGCTTTCATAAAATCAAAACATGAAGGATACGGTTTAAAATAAGTAGTCCTACTAGGTTTAAATTGGACCCCCAAGCTAGTCTCGAGAGACCTGGTTATCTCTTCTTTAAACCGATTTATAGCTCGTCCAAAATCGGTTTCGGCAAGGTTAGGACCGCCGCTATGCATGAGATTATGACTTGGAGACTTCGGTGGATTGGGCAACATCGTCCCCTGTCCTCCTGAAGTTCTATTTGTCGCTTCCCCTTGGTCGGTCTGCGTGCTCCGACCAGAACTATGATGGGCATTATTGGTATTCGTCGATGTACCGACTTCACCACGTCTGGTCTCAACAGACCCTGATTGCAATTGCCCAAAATTGGTATGCGAAGTCTGGCCTTTGAAGAAATTAAAAGGCATGACGAACTGTGGTTGTCCGGTTGGATGCTCGGGTTCGACGGTTTTACCTTCTAACTTATCCATGCGGTCGCTAAGTAATTTAAACGAATGTTGAATAGTATTGGTAAGAGTCTTTGAAGTATCAACTAGTATTGCTGAATAATTGGCATGGGTAAGGTAAGGGTCATCATGTACCTTAGCATTTACCTTATCAGCAGCGTCTTCAGCGGTCGTGGTTGACGGAGTAGGAATTATTTCGCTGAAGTCCGGTTCTTTGTCTTGAGTGACCCTGTCGCACCAATCCTTCGAGCAGCTTTCGAGGAAAGCCTTCAAGACGACGTCGAGCTTGGCCTGTGCTTGTTGTTTTAACTCGTCAGGGAGTTCGTCAATACCTGCAGGACGGATGATGTTATCTTTGTCTGTAGCACCATCTTTGCCGCTCATCTTCGTAGTAGATGAAATTTCAATCGTCCCCAGCGGAGTCGCCAAAAAGTGTGTTGACGTCGGAAGTGATCCGAATCACACACCAGCAGGGCTAGAATGCCTGGAGAGGTTGTAGATCAACCTGGGACAGCAGGGAACCTAGCTAAACCGATGAGAACCGATCTAAAGACCAGTTTAGACCGATTTAGGGTTTTAGATCCCTGTGTTGGTAACTCTAGAACTCCTCCTGGGAAGACCCGTCGGGGAGAAGCACGTAGAGGTTGCCCTAGGACCAGCAAGGCCGCCTAGGACGCCGTCGAGTCTCGCCGGGAGACGCGCCGAACAGCAAGATAGAAGAAAAAAAGGGTAAAAGGGATAGTAGATTGATTTTGATCGATTAGGGTTGGATCCTCAATCGGCCATGATCCTCTCATATATATAGAGGGGGTTGGTCTTATCCCAATAGAAAATATCTCCAGATACGATCTCCAAGTTTCCTATCCGGACTCTATCAAAATATAGAATCCAAGAGTTCAATCCGGACTAGACAAAGTAAACTTGATCTTGTCGATTCACAAATCGATTAAACCGGTCCAATGGACTTTGTAGATAATAGTCCAAATTGCTCACACCGATTAACAGATCATCCTTACAAAAGAAAGATCTTTGAATCGACACTTGAATCAGCATTCATCACCATTTTAAGGCCTCCAACCAGCATCACCTGGTCGGAAATAGCACAACTGGTCGGAAGACCGGTCGGAAATAGCACAACTGGTCGGAAGACCTCAAATGATCAGGTTCATCTTACTTATAACATCCGACCTTTCAACTATGAAGTATTAAAAGATAAATTTAACTTTGAAATATTATGAGCCGAATACCTCTTCTAATCTTATTATTTATCTATGACACTTTTGAGTGTCAACAATGTTGGAATTAAATCCTGTCAGTACGCAATGTATTCACTATGCTACCCATAAGTTGTTGTTTTGCAGGTACTTCGGCTTGATGACCATCAAGCCAAGCTCGATGAAGTCGAACGGTAGCAGACCATACGGAACGTACGGGCTTCCCCAGGAAAATGAGCTGCAGATACTTGTAAAAGTGATCGAGAGAAAACTTAGTACTCCCTACTTATAAAAGATGTCGTCCTGGGCATCAACTCCGTTTACACAAAACATGTCGCTGAGCCTGCATGGCTGAGCATATGGACGTGTTTGCCCGCCTGAAAACGTTTCGGCTACCTTAACGTTTCGGCTACCTTCCTTGGCTAATCGCGCCGCCGCTCACGCCGGTAGACAAATGACTTTTTACCCAATCCGATTTTGGTTCTGGTCCCGACAAGACCTTGTATTCAGGACTAATGACATTTAGTATTACCAACCAGGACTAAAGAATTTACATTAGTCTTGGCTGGTGTTATCAACCCGAACTAAAGGTCTTGACCCTTTAGTCCTGGTTTATAACACCAACCGGTTCCAATTGGTAACACCAACCACGACTTTTAGTCTCAGTTGGTGTTACCAAACGGGACTAAAGGTCTCCCACCGGGGACTAAAGGTCCCTCACCCGGAACTAAAGGTCTCTTATGGATCAATTCAAAAGGAGAGTGTACAAGACTCTGTCACATGTCATGTACAGCTGAGTTGGTAAAGAGTTTATACACGAGGCGAGAGATACTAAATTCGAATCTCACACACCGCAAGAGAGGTCTCCCTAGAATTTTGTTTATTTTTTCTCTTATGTACCCGGGACTAAAGACCGGAACCTTTAGTCCCAGTTGGGAAAACCCAGTTCCCAACCGGGACTAAAGCCCCTCTCTCTACTAGTGTCAGCATTAATCGCCCACGCAGCCCGTTAACTCGCTACCGGTAGTTCGGTTAACTCGCTAATTTTTTCTCTTGTGTACCTAGGATTAATTAATTAAAGACCGGGACCTTTAGTCCCAGATTCTTTTTCCTGCTTAGGAAAACCTGGACTAACACCAGTTCGCAACCGGGATGGACTAAAGCCCTCTCTCTATACTAGTACCAGCATTAATCGCCCACGCTTTGTTTCCGCAGCAGCCATTGAGCCCCAAAATTGGAATGCCATGAGCAGTGGCAGATACAGAAAAAATGTTAGGGAGTTTCTTCAACCCGCAAATAGCTTCAGCCCCTCTCTAGTGTGTATCTATAACAAAAATATTTAGCAGGCGCTCCATGGATCCAGCGGCGGTAGGGGGGCTAGAGCCCCACCCGTCCCACCGCTGGATCCGCCTCTAGCCGTGAGCGCCAACAAAAATAACGAGCCAAGCAAGTGAAAACGATGGCATAATTTGGATAGAAACACGCCCAGGGGAGTAGAAACACGCCACAAACGCATTCAGGCCCCAACCATCACTACCGGAGAAATGGGCTTTGGTCCCGGTTTTCCCAACCGGGACTAAGAATCTGGGAACCTTTTCTCGGGTACCACAACCGGGACTAAAGCTCATCCTCAGAGAGAAAAATAAATGAAATTTTAGGGAGACACCTTTAGTCCCGGATGCCACAACCGGGACTAAAGCACATCCTTAGGGGAACAGTAAATGAAATTTTAGGGAGACCTTTCTTGCGGTGTGTGAGATTAAAATAAATGAAATTTTAGGGAGACGTCTTTAGTCCCGGGTGCCACAACCGGGGGAAACCTCTCTTGCGGTGTGTGAGATTCGAACTCAGTACCTCTCTCCTCGCACATAAATTCCTTACTAGTCCTGGGTGGAAAACCTTTAGTCTGGGTTGTTATACCAACCGGGACTAAAAGGTCACTCTTTAGTGTTGTACACTATATACGATAAAGGCCTGTACACTCTCCTTTTGAATTGATCCATAGAGGACCTTTAGTCCCGAGTGGAAGATCTTTAGTCTGGGTTGGTAATACCAACCGGGACAAAAAGGTTACTATTTAGTCCCGGTTGGTAAAAGTCCCGAGTGGAAGACCTCTTTAGTCTCGATTGGTAAAGTCTTTGGTCCCCCGGACGTATTTTTTATAGAGAATAAAGCTCATTTGGTAGATCGACCAAAGACGTGTTATCTAGTAGTGCATGCAAAATCGGCACAGTACATACAAAGTTAAGTAAAAAAATTGCTGGCAAGGATTCGAATCCAACCCTGCCCAACAACCTCGGGATGCAACCATCTAGCCAATCCTTCTACAAAAGTTTCTCATTTAGAGAAGCCTGCAGCCCTATTTAATAAAGGCAAATAGGAAAAATACTCCCTAATTAGTCACTCTTTTGTAAACATAATTATATTCTAAACAACATATTTTACGAGTATGGAGGGAGTACGTAATACATGATATGTTTAATATGAAAATACAAAATAATTTGTGTCAATGATGTTTCTGATATAATTAAAATAATTCATTTATGATGATAATGTTATATGCGATTTGCTTGATGGATGGCTGGTGTGGTGTAATTCAACCTAAGTGTATGTGGGTCCAGATGATCAAACTTCACGGTTCCCACCACTACCGGATTCGAGAACTTTGCCGTGTGCCTCAGGCTCACGGCGAAAATGCCGAAGCACACGGTGACGTTTTCGCCGTGAGCAACGCACGGCGTTGCGCGCACGTAAGGATGACAATGGTTCGGCTTCGGGTCGGATATCCGCGGGTTTCGGGTTTAGCGGGTTTGAGTTTAAGTACGATTTCTCGTCCACGGTTTTCGGGTTCGGGGCCCCAAAACCAATCGGGTTCGGTTTCGGGTTTGGTTTTTCACCCGTGGATATCCGTTTAGAACTAGAACTCATGTTTTATAATATACTAATGATAACTTATTTACTTAAATTATTAAATGTATTCTAAGTTGACTCACGAAATTATTTACTATTTATTGTCTCTTGTTTATGCATGTGAATATGTATATATATCGCGTATAAATTTATAGAAAATAATTATTTCTCTTATTATGGTGCCATATGAAGCGGGTTTCGGGTATCCAATCGGGTTTTGGGTATCCGCGGGTTTGGTTTTGGTTATGGATTATCACCAGAATCGGTTTTCGGGGCGGTTTCGGGTTTTGAGTTCGGGTTTCGGGTTTGGGTGCACAGAGACTACATCCGATCCGAATCCGACCCGTTGCCATCCTTACGCGCACGGCACAGAACTTGACGGTAAAGGCCTTCTTTGCCGTGTGTCGTTCATCGGGCGCTCGGCAAAACTATCGCTGTGAGCTCCACCCAGCTCTCGGCACACAAAAGTTGACTAACGGCCGGGGGCACTGAGACGGTGCGCTTTGCCGTGCGCCAGCTATAAGGCTCATGGCAAAGAGACGATAGTGGCCGACGGGGATCAATGGCGTCAGCTCTTTGCTGTGGGTCGACATCAAGCTCACGGCAAAGAGTTTTTCCACCGTGCGCTCCTTTTATGCCGTGCGCTTTCTAGAGACGCACGGTAAAGTATCTGCCTTTGCTGAGGGTCTTGGTGTTGGCTCACGGCGAAAAGGCATTATGCCGAGTTTTGTATGTTTGCCGTGAGCCGTGGTCGAGGCTCTCGGCAACGATCCTCTTTGCCGAGTGCCCGACGGGCAACGCACGGCAAAATTTCTGGCCCACGGCATAGTTTGGATTTCCGGTAGTGAACCTTCGATCTAAACTCACTTCTGGCCTGCAACTTATTAATCAGAGGTGTATCTTATAGCAACTACAGCCATATGTATGTATATATAAGGTAAAGACTTCTATTCGGCCGTTCGTACGCTCGCGGACTCGCACGCACCTGCATTTGTACACTGGCATCTTATCTTCTCCCTCAACGCGGCACCCACTGTTTCGCTCGCTCGCGCTCTCTCTCGTTCTCCCGCACCCCTCTCTCTCTCCCCCGCCGACCAGTGACCGGCGAGCTCCTCCACGGCGACTTCCTCTCTGCGCCCGTGCCCCATCGTCTCCCTGCGCTCGCGCAGAGCTCTTCCCCTACCCGGGTCAGCCATGGAGGATTCGACGGATCCGGTCCCAGCCATGGCGGATCTGGCTCCAGACACAGCGAGGTAGGCCTTCACGCTGCCCCCTGGCTGTCGCCGTGCTCCCTAGGCTACTGGTGATGGCGGCCAGCTGTGGCATCCCAAAAGGCCTCTCACGTCTTCTTCCACCTCTCCTTCCCCCTCCCCATTCGTGATCGTTGCTCCAGATCAAGGTTGGTCGGAGGCGGGCGAATGTGAGCCAGATCCAGGCCCTTGACGGCTAGATCCGGCGACCCCCATCCCGGATCTAGCGAAGTTGTGGGCTGCCTGGGCGCGAGATGGCTGGCGTTCGCCACCGCCGCCGTCAGCCTTCTCAAGCAGCCTGTCGTCAGGCACGCCCGATCCACTTCTCCCTCGTCCAACCCTAGCCGCACCGCACTCATTTTCTGCATTCCCCCTCCCGCAGCACCGCCGCCTCGCCGCCGCCGGAGAAGATGGGTCGCGTGATCCGCGCGCAGCGTAAGGTTGCGGGGTCCGTGTTCAAGTCCCACACCCACCACCGCAAGGGCCCCGCCCGGTTCTGCTCCCTCGACTTCGGCGAGCGCAACGGGTACCTCAAGGGCGTCGTCACCGACGTCATCCACGACCCCGGCCGCGGCGCGCCGCTCGCCAAGGTCACCTTCCGCCACCCTTTCAGGTACAAGCACCAGAAGGAGCTCTTCGTCGCTGCCGAGGGCATGTACACGGGACAGTTCGTCTATTGCGGACGCCACGCCACGCTCTCCATCGGCAACGTGTTGCCGCTCCGCGGGATCCCTGAGGGTGTCGTCGTCTGCAACGTCGAGCACCACGTCGGTGACCGCGGTGTCTTCGCCAGGGCCTCTGGGGACTACGCCATCGTGATAAGCCACAACCCCGACAACGGCACCTCGAGGTCTGAACTCGATCACCGTCCCTCCTTTCTCTGTTCCATCCATTCGTAGTATGATGAGATCTGATGTGGTTGTGCGAGTAATTCTTCCACTGAATCTTGTATGTTATGGATCCATGGTAGCATTCTTCAAAAATGATTTTTGTTGTGGCTTGTACTTATGCGCGCTAGATTTAGTTTTCTACAGTAATAAACTGGTTTATTTGTGCAGAAGTCTGGTATATATCATCTGCTGTTGGTTTTTTTATATGTGATTCAATTTTACATTGTTTAAAGAGTCCTAGTTGACTTATGGTCTTGTAGTGAGGTAGCATCTAGTTTTTCTCTAGGCATTTGTAGTTGATTGGTTGCAATATGCTGCAGATAATCAAATAAACACCTAGGGTTGGTAGGTTCTGCAAAGGATACATTGTATATATTGTAATTATTATTGTGCTACTCTACACATCTCCATTTTATATCCTGAGGACATTGTAAGCCGTTTCTCATCTTGTGATGTCAGCTATATTACATTTTATGTCTGAAATCTGAATATAATTTCAGTTAAAATATTTTTCCTAATTGAATACCTTGTAGATATACTAATCTGGCTGCCTACTCATAATGCCCTTTTGATTTGCTAATATAGTTGTCTACTTAAATGTCTTTCATGTGTCAGTGTATTCAAGTGGCCTTTTGTTATTTTTCTGTGTAATTGATTCCCCAATAAGAGAACTTAATTTTTGCTCTGTTCTTACAGGATTAAGCTGCCTTCTGGCGCCAAGAAGATTGTCCCCAGCAGCTGCCGTGCCATGATTGGGCAGGTCGCCCATGGAGGCAGGACTGAGAAGCCGATGCTGAAGGCTGGTAACGCGTACCACAAGTACCGTGTGAAGAGGAACTGCTGGCCCAAGGTGCCTGGTGTGGCCATGAACCCCGTGGAGCATCCCCACCGTGTCACGACAAGGGGCACGGGCGTCCGCTGCCCAAGTTCAGGGAGTGGGACGCGAAGAATCCGGACACGTCTGAGGGCTTCACCGTCATATTCCAGAAAGCCTGCGATTGCAAGAAGACCACCACCCGAGAACATACGCCTAACGGATACTTGCTTTTTAAATACATAAATTGTCTATTTAGAAATATATTATTGTCTAACTAATTATATTTAAATTGCCTAAAAATACAATCTCCTTTTTGTCCTTTTGGTTGGGTTAAGCTCGAGGAGATGTGTCTGGGAGCCCTGCAGCCCTCTAGATTTTGAAAATCATGCTGTTGATTGGACTACAACTGAAATTTCAGTCCTAATACGTTTTTGAGTTTTGCTCTAGTTTAACATAAGTTATAGGCATATTTTTAGTGTTGGACACATAATTGGTACCAGTTTCGTAATAACTTGTCTGCCTAATAATATTAAATTGCTTAACTTTTTGATATTAAACTGCTTAAGTAATGATATTAAATTTATTAACTAATGATAATAGATTACTAAAACAAATTTATCTAGATTAATCCCCTCATTTGAAACATAGTTATCCTGATCTAGTACATCAGCAGGCAAAGGCACCCCAAACAATATGTAATTAAAGGTGCCATAGATTCGGGATGATCTTTTCACCAACATAATTACACATGGTTTCAGTCCTGCTACTCTATTTGGAATATGAAGCCTCCGACTCAAATACTGAGGGTTTTCCTTACATAGACGATACTAAGAGCTCTGTGGTAACATTTGAATTGTTTTGTTTTGCAGGCGTGCTGCCGATTGACGACATCTCGATGGATGTTTTCATTACAGGATTGGCACAAAACCGAATGGTACGTAGAACACTGCATGAATGAAAAATTACTAACAACATGAATTATCCTTTTTTGGTGATTGTGGCCCACTGTATGCTATATCGTTGCATATATATTTTTTATGTATGTGTTAGTAGTATTATGGATACTCCACTAAGTTTACTATTGAGCTGCCATCAATGGCAAAGGCTGTCAGCAAATGTCATTTTTAGCTCTAGTAACAGTAGTAGCTTCTTTTATAATTCATTAGGCAATAATATACTACTAAATTAGGCAAAATAATGTGTTTCTCAAAGCAATAATATGGTTATAAATTAGCAAATTATAAATACTCTACTGAATCTATCATTGAGCTAACATTAATGGTATGTGCTATCAACAATGATATTTTTAGGTCCAATCACAATAGTAGCTCTTTTATTGTAATTCATTAGGCATCTCAATTAAGCAATAGTACTACTATTTCAGACAATAATGTCTTCTGAATAGGCAACAAAAGTTTTTTTTAACATATGCATCTTTTTTATCTCAATCCAACAATAAATTTATGACAGATGTTATCTTCTTTTTTAACATGCAGAATGCATGTACAGAAAAACAAGATGCAAGCCGTGTACAGAGAAGATGCGGCAATGTGTGCTTTTTCTAGGGACTAGATGTATAGTGGTGTGTTCTATAAAATCGCAGATGCAAATATATTTTTTTAGTTGTTCTTTTATCAACACATCGTCCTTTTTGAATGTGAACGTATAAATGCAATCTCTAAAAGCATACGTTTGGTCTGATTTGCCTTTTTTTTTTGTCTGATTTGCTTTTCTTGTTGGCCTGATTTGCCTTTTCTCCTATAAATCGTGGTGGTTTTTCGTCTTAATTGCGCAAGCCGTTTACATATTGCGGAAATTTTTTTGTTTGTGCAACAGCAAGACAGCATGATTAACATCTTTCCAAAAAAAAATAATATACTAATATAAGCAAGGGGGCGTAGAAAACTTTAATAGTAGAAGATATGGTATAGAGTGCGGAGAAAACTATAATGGGGCAGCTGACTAGCGTTCGGTGGAGACAACATTTACCGTAAAAGGAAAAAACTGAATCGGTGCAAATTTTATTCCCTAAAATAGACCGTGCGTGCAGAAGGTCAATAGCACGGCCGGCCGTGCATTAGTTGCGTCCTACGTGTATATATATACAGGAGCCCGTTTGGTTCTCGAACAACCCTATCTACAGTTTTCCGACAGAGCTAGTCACGGCGAAGTCCAGAGGCATGCAGGAGAGCTGTCCATTCGTGCGTGCATGAACCATCTTCCAGGCATTCTTGCGATCGATTTGCACCAATGCAACGTATTATGTACATCACACGCCCCAGCCCGTGGGCACCGGCACAAAGTCGTCCCTTAGCTTGGCGGCGTGCAGCCGGGCGCTCTCCTCTCGCGCGCGCTCCATGTCTCGCACCGCCGCCTCGTACTCCGCCTCCACCTCAGGTGGCGCTACTCCGTCATCCTCGACGATCACGACGTCGATGTACATGTCTGGGTTCGGCAGCGGCGGGACGGCGGTGCCGCGCGCGACTTTGAGCCCACCGTTGATCCCGGCCCAGTAGCGCTTCCTGGCTGCCAGCAGCGCCTCGACGGCGCCCGAGTCGTCCCAGCGCGCGACGCGGCCGTCCGGCCCCTCGGCGTTGAGCCCGGTCCACCGGTCCGTCACCTTCTGCCATGGCACCTAGCAGGACTCGCAGAAGTCTTTCTCCCATGGCGCCACCGAGCGCCGGATAGGCGGCGGGCGCGGCAGGCGCCGGCAGCACCACGGGCGCTGCACGACGTGCGCGCCGGCCTTGCTGCTACCATTTTCAGCCCAGCCGAGCGCTGCCATCGATCGAGATCGGTCGATCCGTCGATGGGTCAATCGACCGATGAGGCACGAAGTCGCGTGTGCGAGACTGCGACTGCGAGGCGGACCGCGGAGGAAGCCGTGAGAGAAGACGACGTAGTAGGTCAGGTCGTAGTTGTATATATAGACACAGCCGGCAACGGGATCGCGCGCGGGATGCATGGCGGCTGGCCGTGACCACGGAATCCGATGCGGTGTTGGATACGAATATAAGGATCATATGGATCACGCGGCTTCCGTCCCCGAGATACAGAGCCGATCGTATCCGAATTTCAGATTCATGTTGGGATCGTCGGAGAGGCTCAAGAATCCGTCCGTTCTAGGTCTAACTCGTACGTTAGCCTTGTCGGCCAACCGGCCAAGCACCAAAAACCTCGGTCCTGGAATAATACTGCTACAGAAACATGCCTTTAACTCCGGTCGGCAAGGGCCTTTAACCCCGGTCGGCAAGCCGGGACTACGCTTCCGGGACTAAAGGCCCCCGCTTTAGTCCCGGCTCCGGCCACCGGGGCTAAAGCCCACCCTTTAGTCCCGGCTGGTAATACCAGTCGGGACTAAAGGGTGCTGCCAGCGGTGCACCGCAGCAGCACCCTTTAGCCCCGGCTGGTATTACCAGCCGGGACTAAAGGGTTTCCTGGTTTTTTCCTTTTTATTTTCATTTCAGTTCTGTTTTCAGTTTTGTTTATTTATTTAATAGGTTTTCCAATATATATTCTTTGCTGCTAATATATTAGCAACATAACACAATAAGCTTATTGCATGCATATATAATTGAACTATAGAAATATATATATATATACATAAAATTACAAGCAATATACATATAGAAGTTGTCCAAATATATATCTACACAAGTTGTACTCCAAAGTTAGTACTGTAAACATATTACATGTTATACTCCATCTAAAGATCTACAGGGCATACAAATGATCATCATTGTTTGGAATCAACTTCTCGTTGGTATTATAGTAGAACTCGCCCTTTGGATTTATGACTTGTTCCCGAAGAAATCCTGCTATTGTCTCTTGTATTGCTTTCAATTGGCCTTGTAGCATCACTTTTTGCTTCAACTAGTCAGTCTTCAATTGGAATTAAAGAAGATATTAGTTATATCTATATTATCAATATTAAGTCTATAAAAAATGAAAAGAAACAGGTTACGTACTTTGATGATTTCTTCAGGAATTCTATTTGATTCTATCATTATATACTCGCAAACATAGAATCCGCATAAGTTGTTGCCCTGTTCTTGTCTCAAAATCCACTGTAGAATGAAAAGATTCTAACTCGTAATAAAGATATGATATATGACATGATATAATAAAGATACACGTACATTGACGAAGGTGTAAACTTACTGGTAGTCGTGGCTTTATTGTAAGTGGGGCCTTACACTGACTCATATGTTCCCGAGCAATGAATTTTTCCCAAACCCTAATCCGGCCAATGAAACATTAATAGTTGGATCATTATTTAATTAGTATACATATACAAGCTTAGTCTATACTATAAGCATGCAAGGTAGGGATCGAAAAATTACCTTTGGAGGATGTCTATCATATCTTGGTAATCTGCTTGTGGTTTGCTCAACGAGTCATAGATTAACACATTGCTTTGTTTGAGATCGATGACCATCAATATCCAGTGATAGCTGTTCATACACATGATTCATATATATATTATTAGGGTTAAGTAAAATAAAATGTGCACATACTTATTATGAACTATATATGTCTCACGCACTTAAAGTTGTTTGGGAAGAGAATTCTTTCTCTATCTTTTTGTTCACGAAGAACCTCATGAGATTCGTACACGACTCATCGCTCCAAGTCACTGAAGGGTTTGGAGCCTTGAAAACAACATATGGATCAACAAACCCAATAGAAATGTCGTGTTTATCTCTGAGCTGAGTCATCTGATACCTGCAAAATATCAAGTCGATCCATAAGTATGTGTGTAAGAATACTACTATATACACATACTAGAGAGTTCAATGAAAACTATAAAAGAAACACTTACAAACAGTAGCAGCTAAGGAGCGATTTGTCCAGTGCGTCCATATGACATAGCTGGTGTAATTCCTTCATCTGGACTAAGATTAGGTCATCGCCACGGAAGTAGTGATGGTTCCGAATTCGGACAGAAATCCAATTGACATCACCGTCTTTAGAAGCCTTCATGCACCATTTGTTGATTGCAAACATCTGCGTACCAAGTACATGTAAGTGATTGGGGTTCATTAGACTCCTGTCCGGTGCAAAATTTCTCCTCCATTCATCAACTACATCCGCTCGTGGAAACTCCAGCCCAGTAGCAATATTTTTAATGGTGTCGTACGGGAGACCGCTGTCAATAAAAAAATTGTCCATTGAGTCCATCTCAGACAAAGTGGTCTCTCCAGATTTCCTCTGTACTCTGCCCATGTTTGAACCATACTGATTTTGCACAACTAACGGGGACAAAGGTCTTGATATTTCCCCGAGCTGTGGAACACCCTTTCCCACTTTCTTCTTGCTGGATTGTTGTTCTTTTGCGGACTTCATAAGAGAGCGTTCGTAATCTGATTTTCGCGGAGCCTTTCGGGCTTCATGCATCTTGATACCATGTTGGTCCACCCTTTTCCTTAACTCTTGCGGGTTTAACAAGAGGTAAGGCTTCTCCGGGTTCCTCTTCGCTTTAGCAGCGGCGTCACATTCCTCTAAAAAATTCCGCACATCTTTTTTCACTGAAATTTCTAACTCCTCATCAGTCTTTTCATAAGCTAATTTCTCTTGGGCTTTTTTTCCTGATGCAGGAGCCTTCTTTTTTGGAGGTGGGGCCTTTGGTTCTGTGGCGGCGAACCGCTTCTTAGGGCCGCACGGTGGAGGCAGCGGTGTTGGAGCCCGCGGTGGAGGAGATGGTGGACCCGGTGGCGGTGTTGGAGCCCGCGGTGGAGGAGATGGTGGGGCTGGTGGCGGTGTTGGAGCCCGCGGTGGAGATCTTTGTGCAGGAGATGGGGTTGAAGCCGTGTCCTCCAACACATCGTCACCGCCCGCAGCACTCTGATGCGCTGGGGAATAATGACGAACTGGACTATAGTTCCTGCTACGCAAAACAACGAATGATGTGAGCATCCAACTAATATATACATATAGGAAGTTAGTGTAATAAAAATTGTTTCTCATTCACGCGCACACTACCTATGGTGAGGATCTTGATCAGTAGGAGGAGGTTGCGGCGGTGACACTCCACGAATAATAATGAAGCGCTTGCGCCAACAAATAAATGTCTTGTCTGCTTCACCTAAAGTCTTCTCCCCATCTCCCCCTTCGATTTCCAGTGCCACGCTGCCACAACCTGTCTCAACCCTATCCACCGAAACGCTAGCGTATCCGGCTGGCACTGGTTGACCATGGATTCTTGGTGTTCTTGTGCGGTCGATAGGGTTTACAACACCGACAACCACCTTTTTCGTGGCATTTCCATCTGGAATGTGCAGCTCACAAGTAGTAAAAGGTTCTTTAACGTCATCCACGGGAAAGCGTAGCTTGGAGTCATCTTAAATGGTTGGTACTTCCGTGGAGGCGCAGCTGCTTTTCATCTGACCTGGGGGGCTAATGTTCGCTTGAGGATGCTGTGATGATGTACCTTGCCCACTCGTCATTTGACTAAATGCCGCTTGCACTTGCCTTTTGATTTCCTCCTGCATCCATTCTTCACGAGATTTCTCACGCTCTTGTGTTTGAAGAACATACTCCTCCAACTTGAAGAGTCGCTCTACCTCCTCGTCCTTCTTTCTTTGGCGGCTTCTATAACTTTCTCGATCCGCTTCGAAGGAATGTAGCCATGAAACGGCCCCAAAGCCTCTCGTACGCCCACCGTGCTCAGGATTCTCCAGCGCGTACGTGAGTTCATCCTTCTCTCTGTTGGGCTTGAACTCGCCAGCCAACACCGCATTTCGTGCTTGAACTAGCCTATGTGCTGCTCTTGAAATTTGCGGGCCCTAATCAAGCTCCCCATCATTAGGGTTTATGGTTCCCCCATGAGCGTAGAACCAATTTCTGGACTGTTCACTCCAATTTCTTCTTATTGTCTCTGGGACTACCCCCCTGGCAAGCATCTCGTGTTCTTGTCTCTCCCACTTTGGAAGAGCGGTCTTATAGCCACCTGATCCTAAATGATGGTGGTATTTCTTCTGAGCTGCATTCAGTTTGTTTACTCTGACCCGGGCCTTGCTCTCTTGTGATCTTTTGTACTGTACAAATTCATCCCAATCGGCCCTTATCTTGACATACGCCTTAGAGTTGAAATCTGGCGTCTCGTTCTTCAGCACAAAGGTGTGGTACAATTTCTTCTTCCAGTCCTGAAAAAGTGTGGCCATCTTCTTCATTGTCCACTCCCGAATTCGCCTCAGCAGCTCCTCATCATCTGTGTCAAACGAGAAATGAGCTTGGACGTCATCCCAGACTAGCTGCTTGTCAAGATTGGAGACATAACTGATCTCGGGAGCACTTCGCCTCTCTTTCCATTCACGGGCACTTATCGGAATCCGATCTCTCACAAGGAACCCACAGTGAAAGACATATTTCTTTGCATTGGGTCCTAGTTGTTGGCCTGTAGCCATATCGAATTCGGAGATTACATGACGGCCCTTCAACGGCCTCTTCGGCCCTCGTTTTGGTCTGCTCTGCCCTGTCGCAGACGTCGATCCAGAGGGCTACATATAGGTAAAGACATGAAGATGAAACCCTAATACAAGTTGACATAAAACCTAATCAAGTAATAAAGTAAATGTAAACCCTAACACGACACATTGTATATATACCTCGCCTGTATTGCCTTCTTCCATCTCAACTTGTTGTTCAGGGAGATTTTCATCATGCATGGTCATGTCTTCGTAATTCAATAAGTATTGACTCCCGTCATCGTCGCCGGCTATGATATTCATCATTTCCTCCTCCATCACATTCTCATTTGGGTCGCCCATTTCTGTGAATATTAAAATATATATACAATATGATCGAACACTTAAAGGAGCTTTATCCATGTATGTGAAACGAAAACCGAAAACCAGGGGTTTAATTAGGGGTTAAGGGTTTAGGGTTTGGGGTCTCGGGGTTTAGGGTTTAAGGTTTCGGGGTTTAGGGTTTTGGGGTTTATGGTTTGAGGGTTTAGGGTTATGGTTTCAGGTTTTACGGTTTCGGGGTTTAGGGGTACGGGGTTTCAGGGTTTAGGGTTTTGGGGTTTAGGGGTTCGGGGTTGCGGGGTTTAGGGTTTCAGGGTTTAGGGGTTCGGGGTTTCGGGGTTCAGGGTTTCGGGGTTTAGGGGTTCGGTGTTTCGGGTTTTGGGTTTCGGGGTTCAGGGTTTCGGGGTTTGAGGGTTTCGGGGTTTAGGGGTTTGAGGGTTTAGAGTTAGGGGTTCGGGGTTTTAGGGTTTCGGGGTTTAGGGTTTCGGGGTTTAGGGGTTTGAGGGTTTAGGGTTTCGGGGTTTAGGGGTTTGAGGGTTTAGAGTTAGGGGTTCGGGGTTTCGGGTTTTTGGGTTTTGGGGTTTAGGGTTTCGGGGTTTCAGGGTTTCAGGGTTTAGTGGTTTAGGTTCGAGGGTTTAGGGTTTGGGTTTCAGGTTTTAGGGTTTCGAGTTTTAGGCAATTCATAAAAATAACATGACAATTCATAAAAATAACATGACAATAACATATATTTGTAAAGAGTAATAAATACATGTTCCGACATGACACATGATTTTCTATGAACACATATTTCTAAGAGTAATAAATACATTGTTAAACATATCCTTGTCACGTGATTTACACACCGTGGACAAGAACGACGACGGCGGACAGCAGCGAGGATGACGACGGTGCGGATGACAGTGGACGGCGGCGAGGTCGGTGCAGCGGTCACCAGGACTACAGGTCGAACACATATTTGTTAGGTTAAAAACACATATGTCCCTTGGTTATGATCATTCCTTAACCATGGAGTTTCCTCATTGTTTAACAAAATGCTTGGTGTAACACCTCTGGTGTTTGTGATGTAATTAACCTAACATGTCATCATCTTTAGTCATTAATCATTCTTGCCTTGCATTTATGTTTGCTTAGTACTTGTGTAGCAATCTCTTTTCAAAAACCCTAAAGCCCAAATCTTCCTATAAGGGCAAAAATGGTAATTTCACCTCTGTGTCTAGCCTTGTTTAATTCTTGTTCAGTTTTGTGTCTCGAAGCTTTGTTGTGTTGTTCAAAAACCCAAAACCAAAAACAGATTTCAAATCCCTTTGAAAACCCCTAATTTCCAAACCCTGGTTTTTACCCCTCTTTTAATAATTTAAAAACTATTCAAAATTTGGATTTGGTTCAAAAGGGCAAAGTTGTAAATCTTGTCAAGAGGGACAACTTTGGTATTAACAGATTTCCGAGTTCCAATATAAAATCAAAAGTAATTTTGAATTTATCCAAATCCCAAAAGTGTTCCCTTTTCTGTTTTCGAATATAATTCAAAAACTGTTTGGAATTTGAAAATGTTCCTATTGAAAAAGTTGTAGATCTCTTTTTTCTGCACAACTTTGGTATTCTGGGTTTTTCCCGTGCAGTTCAAGTTTTGGGAGTAATTTGCAAAATACAGAAAGTCAAACCCTGCACCCTAGCCCTGTTCATCTTCTACCTAAGGCGAGGAGGGGCCCGGCCATGGCCCGGTCGCCGGCGCTGCGCGCGCCACGCGCTCGGCCGCCGTTCGCCTGCCTCCAACCTGCCGCCGCTGTCCGCGCCATCATGCCGCACCCGCACGCGCCAAAGTTGACCCGTGCCCCGACCCCTACTGCTCCCTGCGCGTCGCCGCCGCGTGGCCATCGCCGGCGAGCTCTTGCGCCCGGGTCCTGAGCGATATTCTCGCTCCCTTTTCCCATCAACCGACAGCACGCGCGCACGCCCGACCTTATCCCTGCCACAACACGCCCCGAGCGGCAGCACGCTTGGCTATAAAAGCCACCCGCCGGCCGCCGTTCCTCCGCCACCGTCGCCAGCTCACTCCAGAGCCTCCACCGCTCAACCACCTAGCCCGAAAGCTCCGCCTTGAGCTCGCAAAGCTTCCCAGCCCCTGTGTTGCATTGTTCATACTAGCATACTCATGAGCATGCATCATTGTATTCGTATAGCCACCGAAGAAGGCGTCAAGATCGAGGCAGCCGCTGACGAACCTGTCCCTGAGGCTACCCCGAGCTCCGACAACTGCCCTGCCGCCCTCGAGCCTGCCCTCTTTGCTCTTCAAGGCAAGCCCCGGTGCATTTAACCCCTTTCCTTGAATTTATAAAATGATTTCCTTAAATGCTTTTGAGTTAAATTATTGCATTAGGTTTATAGGAGTTGTGTGCTATCCTAATTGATGCACTATCCACCTTGACCACTGATACACCCGATACCTGCTTTTCAAAAGTATTTGAAAAATGCTTAGCAATGCTTATTGAATTAGACTTTGCAATAAAATGCCATTTTCAAAAGTGTGATCACTGAAAGAATCTTTATGGGAATTTGGCTTTACTTCCCGTTCGATGACTGCTTGCCTAGCTAGCATGTGGTCATTGTCGAGAAGAGGTTGTCCGCGCGTACGGTGCCGTCATGTTGTAGTCCGGGACTCAACAGTTGACACCGACCGGGACAGGGTTGAAAAAACCGTCAGGACCTGTACTCTTGGGTTAGAGTCCCGAGGTGCTTGTTGCTGGCGGGAAAACTTTAGGGACCATCCGTATGAGGGCCTGCTGGTCAAGACTTGTAACTATTCACATACTTCGGAAAGCTCTGGCTCCGAGGAATCCTTTATTGGACCGACAACCGCGCACTGGGAGTGGAGAGATGGCGGAAGTAGCATGTACCCACGTGGTCGTCGTACCTGGATAGGAGTGGTGTACTGTACTTCCGGGTGGCGTAGGACCGGGCCCAATCTTGGAGGAATCGTGGTAGACGAGTTGGCATATGCAAGCTTGGGTGCTACATATGCAGTGTGGATAGGGATCCTCAGCTGAGTATTATTTATCTGGATTAACGTTGCTCCTCGGTTATGGAGATTTGGTCCACTGACTGTCAACGGAGAGTGGTTCTCAACTAGGAATGTTTTGAAATGTAAAATAAATCATGAACGATGAAGAATTGAGGAATACCGAATCTTTCCAAAATAAAATAAGGTTTACAAAAATGCTTTTCTGCAAATACTTGATCTTGCTTAAGCCTTACCTTGACTACCCTAAGCCTCTCATTCATGAGTCTTCTCCCTTTTTCTTAGTCGGGTAAGTCTTGTTGAGTACCCCAGTACTCAGGGTTTGTTACCCATGCTGCAGGTATGACAGAGTCCCCAATGTGTCTTGCACCCTGCTGCGTGACCATCGTCCAGGAAGAGGCCGATGAGGCCGAAGAATAGTTGTACACCCTCGGGCTGGGTGATTATAAGTATCTTTGCTGTTCTCCACTATGTTGCCTATGTCTATTTCTATTATCAGAACTTGGTTTGTAATAACTGCACCTTAATTTCTATTTGGAACCCTGCTTTGTAAAACTAATGTTATTTAAGTCTTCCGCTCTTTATTCCGATGTTATTTGTAAAAGTATGCAATGTTGTAACCGAATTGTGAGATGATCCTGCGGACATTGGGCACTGATGTAGCCCGGTGGCGAACAGGTCTTAATCACATGGAACATGGGTTCGGCTGTCAGAGGTTGACAGGGACACGTGGGCCATGGGATTAGGGTCGTTCCGTCACAGAGTGGTATCGGAGCATCTCACTTTAACGTTGCAGTGTTCGTTTTTGCGAAAACTTCAAAAGACCTTTTGAGTCCAAACAAACTAACTTAATTGACTATTTTGAGTCCAAATTGCTTCTCTCGTCTTGTCTCTCATATGGCAACACTAGCTAGTGGAACAACATGTTTTAAGCCCTATGTTCCTTATTTATTTATTGCATTGCTTTGTTCCGTAGGAACGATTCATGCATCATGTCATAATCACTTAAGTTAACTTCCTCTCTAAGTTCGTTGGGGTAGTATGCCTTTACCTGTTCTTGCTAGCCTTTCTCATCCATCTTCTCTTATCCAGACATGGCTCGCATCAAGCTGACCGCCCGCAAGTCGACTGGACCGCATGGTGTGCCACGCCACCAGCTGGCACCACGCGCTGGGGAGGAGACTGGAGAATCTTCCAGCAGTCGTCGCTTTCCCCGCCGCACCCGTAAGAACCTGAAGGAGAAGATCAAGGATCTGAAGGCTGAGCTGAAGAACTTGGAGCATGACTTCTACCACTCACGCCTGGAGTTTTATGAGGCACGAGCTTCCCTGGAGCAGGCCAACCGGAACACGGTTCGCGCTATCGAGCAGCGCAATGATGCTTGGATCCGCGAGGACGTCACCAGAGCCGAGCTCCACGGACTGCAGCAGTACACAGCTCAGATTGAACAGTTCAATGATATGCTTCATGAGGAAGTGCATCAGCTGTATGATCAACTCCACCCCTTGGTACCCCCGGTTATGGAAGACCCTGAGGACGGAGTAGTGGAAGAACCCGATGTGGATCAAGAGCCAGACGTGGACGAGGAAATTGAACCTACCGAGGACGTCCACGCTGAAGACGAGGACGAGGAGGAAGAGCCTGAGCTCATCCTCGAAGAAGAAGACGACGACGAAGAAATGATCATCATCGATGAGGACTAGACCCGTCTTTAAGAGATGGAGATCCCGTGTGTCTGTACCACCTGCTTACCTAAAACCTTAGTCTAGGTTTGGGAGCGTTAGTCTGTCTTTTGTTAAGTCAGTCTGTATCTTTCTTTTCGTACCTTTTTCCCCTTATCGGTCAGTTGTGTCTGTCAGAAATCTTTATCAATCTATCAGTCTTTGTATCAGTGAAGCTTATCAGTCAGTTGTTTCAGAACCCTATTTATGAATGCTAAGTTCCAAGTTGCTTAACAGATGCCTGTGAATACTCGCACTGGAGCTGGAGGTTCTGATGATGCCAACCTTCCAAATCCTCCACCAGTTCCTGCTACCCTGGCAGATGCCATTGCAGCCTTGGCAGCCGCTGCTAACCTGATGGCTCAAAATCAGGGGCAGCAGAACAATGGTCACCGTGGTCGCCATAACATCAACAACGAGACCACATATGTGGATTTCACCGAGACCCGTCCACCAGTTTTCACCAAAGCAGATGAACCCCTGGAAGCTGATGACTGGCTCCGCACTATGGAGCAAAAGTTCAGTCTTCTCCGCTGTACCGACATCCAGAAGCCCCGGTTCGCTTCCCAGCAGCTTCGTGGTCCAGCAAGCGCTTGGTATGCCAACCTGTTGGCTGCCCAGCCAGAAGGTCATCAGTTGACCTGGGAAGAGTTCCGCACAGCTTTCCGTGCACATCACATCCCTTCGGGATTAATGAAGATGAAGCTTGATCAGTTTTTGGCACTGCAGCAGAAGGACTCCACAGTGATGCAGTATGTGGGTCAGTTCAACCATCTTAGCCAGTATGCCTCAGAGTATGTCAACACAGATGAAAAGAAGAGGGATTGTTTCCTTAGAGGTCTGCATCCTAAGATCCGCAGAAGTCTGTCCAATAACCTGACCGGTTCGTATCATGATGCCGTTGATCGTGCTGTTGCATATGAAGAAAGCAACCGTCAGTATCAAGAGGAAAAGAAGAAGAAGAAAGCAGGATCCAGCAGTTTCTCTGGCGGTCACAAGCGCCAGAGGGTCATATACCACCCCAGTCACCACCAAAATCGCCTACCTTACCCCAACCAGCAAGTGGTCGTCCGTACCGCGGCCACCACCCATAATGCCAACCAGCAGAGTGCCACACAGCCGAACGCCCCAGGTGTTCGTATCACCACTCCACAAACAGCCTACAACCATCCCTACTACAACTGCGGCCAGCTTGGTCACTGGTCTCGTGAGTGCCCAAAGCCCAAGAGGTATGCCCAGAATACTCAGAAGAATCCTGGAGGATCTCAGCAGCAGCAGCACCGTGCATAGCAGCAGCATGTTCAGAAGGGCAAGATTGTCAAGAAGCACGGGCAAGTCTACTACACCACTGTCGGCGACATCCCAGAAGGAGAGCCCGTCATGATCGGTAGGTTTCCTGTTGCCAATCACCCTGCAGTTGTGTTGTTTGATTCTGGTGCATCGCATTCCTTCATCAGTCGTACTTTTGTCATCAAGCATGAGATATCAATTGAGGATTTGAAAGAAAGTTTCTGCATATTTTCACCTGGAGGGCGTATAAGTACTAAGGAAGTGGTTCGCAGTATACCAGTAATGTTGGGGGAACATGTATTTCCTACCACCATGATAGTGCTACGTGATCAGGAGATAGATGTCATTTTAGGCATGAATTGGATGTGTCAGTATAAAGCCATGATCGACATCCTGAATAGAGTTGTGAGAGTGGACATTCCCAACAGTACCTCCAAACTCCTTCTCCAACTCCCAATGCCTCAAAAACCAGCAGCCACACTTTTGAACACCACCTATGTTCTGGAAACCAGAGACATCCCCGTGGTCTGTGAATTCCCTGATGTTTTTCCAGAGGACTTACCTGGTCTGCCTCCTGACCGTGATGTTGAGTTTGCCATAGAGCTAAAGCCTGGGACTGCACCTATATCCCGCAGAGCTTATCGAATGCCTCCCAGAGAGTTGGCAGAGCTAAAAATCCAATTACAAGATTTGTTGGACAAGGGTTTCATTCGCCCAAGCTCGTCTCCTTGGGGCTGTCCTGCAATCTTTGTAAAGAAGAAAGACAAGACTCTCAGAATGTGTATTGATTATCGCCCACTCAATGAGGTCACCATCAAAAATAAATATCCCTTGCCACGTATTGATCTTCTCTTTGACCAGTTAGCTGGAGCCAAAGTATTCTCCAAGATCGATCTCAGATCTGGCTACCACCAAATAAAGATACGTCCTGAAGATATTCCTAAAACAGCTTTCACCACCAGATACGGCCTATATGAGTACTTGGTCATGTCCTTCGGTTTGACCAATGCCCCTGCTCATTTCATGTACCTCATGAACTCTGTGTTCATGCCAGAGCTTGATAAGTTCGTGGTCGTGTTCATTGACGACATCCTTGTCTACTCAAAAACCCCTGAAGATCATGCCGAACATCTTCGTATCGTTCTATCCCGTCTCAGAGAACATCAGCTGTATGCCAAGTTCAGTAAATGTGAGTTCTGGTTAGATCAAATACAGTTTCTTGGTCATGTCCTATCCGCTGAAGGTGTGTCAGTTGACCCTGGTAAAGTGGCAGACATTCTGGATTGGAAGCCACCTACCACTGTTCATCAAGTCCGCAGCTTTATGGGAATGGCCGGATATTATCGTCGATTCATTCCGGATTTCTCAAGAATCGCCAAGCCTATCACTGAGTTAGTAAAGAATTCTGTGAAGTTTGTCTGGTCACTAGCTTGTGAGCAAGCCTTTCAAACGTTGAAGAAACTGTTGACCACATCACCAGTGTTAGCCCAGCCGAACATCGAGAAGCCCTTTGATGTCTACTGTGATGCATCTGGTACTGGTTTGGGCTGTGTTTTGAAGCAAGAAGGTCGAGTGATCGCAGATGCCTCCCGACAGCTTAAGCGACATGAAGAGAATTATCCAACTCATGATCTCGAGTTAGCAGCAGTAGTGCATGCCTTGAAGATCTGGCGTCATTATCTGTTGGGCAGTACCTGTAATGTGTACACTGATCACAAAAGCCTGAAGTATATCTTCACTCAAGAAGAGTTGAATATGAGACAGAGAAGATGGCTTGAGTTAATTAAAGACTATGATCTTGAAGTGCATTACCATCCGGGTAAGGCGAATGTGGTCGCCGATGCACTCAGTCGCAAGTCTTATTGCAACTGTCTGATGAAGAAACCCTATGATTCTTCTTTGTGTTATGAGCTGGAAAAGTTGAATATTGAAATGATTCCACAAGGAACTCTGAATAATATCAGAATAGAAACCCCTATCAAAGAGCAGATCATCGCTGCACAGAAAGATAACCCTGGAATCAAGCACATCATCGAAAAGGTCCAATCTGGAAAGGCTGATTGTTTCGGGATTGATGATACAGGAGTAGTATGGTTTAAGAATCGGTTAGCAGTTCCTAAAGTGCCTGAGTTAAGAAAGTTAATCCTTGATGAAGCACACTTGACTAGATTCTCCATCCACCCCGGCAGCAACAAGATGTACCAGGACTTGAAGCAAAGGTTCTGGTGGACAAAGATGAAGATTGAGATCGCCCGGTATGTCGCTCAGTGTGATACTTGCCAGAAAGTCAAAGCCGTGCACATGAGGCCCGGAGGAGAATTGCAACCTTTACCTGTACCTGCTTGGAAATGGGACGATATCAGTATGGATTTTATCAATGGGCTACCAAAGACACCAAAAGGTTTTGATTCCATCTGGGTGATCGTAGATCGCCTCACTAAGCAAGCTCATTTCCTGCCAGTCAAAACCAGCTACACCGTCCCCACATATGCCACTTTGTACAAGAACCACATAGTGAAACTCCATGACATACCCAAGACCATTGTCTCTGATCGTGGTACTCAGTTTGTCGCAAAGTTCTGGAAAGCGTTCCATACCTCACTTGGAACCAAGCTCTTGCATAGTACGGCATATCATCCGCAAACAGATGGACAAACTGAGCGAGTCAACCAAGTGCTAGAGGATATGTTGAGAGCCTGCGTGCTCACCTTCACAGATACTTGGGATAACTGTTTGCCCTTGGCAGAATTCTCGTATAATAACAGTTATCAGGAGAGCATCAAAATGGCACCCTTTGAAGCACTGTACGGTCGCCGTTGTCGTACACCTCTCAGTTGGTCTGAACCTGGAGAAAGAGAATTCTTTGGAGTTGACCTAGTGAAAGATATGGAAGAAAAAGTCAAGCAAATACAAGAGAATATGAAAATTGCGCAATCTCGACAGAAGAGCTATGCTGACAAAAGACGTCGACCTCTGAAGTTTCAAATCGGAGATTATGTGTACCTGAAAGTCTCACCCACCAAAGGAGTCACTCGTTTTGGAGTTAAAGGGAAGTTAGCACCTCGCTATATTGGTCCCTTTGAAATTCTGGAATGTTATGGCAAGGTAGCTTATAAGCTAAGGTTGCCCGATCATCTTTCAGCAGTTCATAATGTGTTTCACGTCTCCCAACTCAAGAAGTGTCTCCGAGTACCCGAACACGTGGTGGAAGTTGAAGGTGTTGAGTTAGAACCTGATCTGTCATACTCTGAGTATCCAGTTCGCGTGTTGGATCACAAAGATCGTGTTACCCGGAGGACCACCACAAGATGGTACAAGATCCAATGGAACCAACACTCTGAAGAAGAAGCCACTTGGGAATCTGAAGACTTCTTGGCAAAGAACTATCCCGACTTTCTCGATACTCTGTAGACATAAGGTTTTACCCTTGTCCTTCTTAAGACGTGAAATCTCGGGGTGAGATTTCTTTTAGGGGGGAAGGCTGTAACACCTCTGGTGTTTGTGATGTAATTAACCTGACATGTCATCATCTTTAGTCATTAATCATTCTTGCCTTGCATTTATGTTTGCTTAGTACTTGTGTAGCAATCTCTTTTCAAAAACCCTAAAGCCCAAATCTTCCTATAAGGGCAAAAATGGTAATTTCACCTCTGTGTCTAGCCTTGTTTAATTCTTGTTCAGTTTTGTGTCTCGAAGCTTTGTTGTGTTGTTCAAAAACCCAAAACCAAAAACAGATTTCAAATCCCTTTGAAAAACCCTAATTTCCAAACCCTGGTTTTTACCCCTCTTTTAATAATTTAAAAACTATTCAAAATTTGGATTTGGTTCAAAAGGCAAAGTTGTAAATCTTGTCAAGAGGGACAACTTTGGTAATAACAGATTTCCGAGTTCCAATATAAAATCAAAAGTAATTTTGAATTTATCCAAATCCCAAAAGTGTTCCCTTTTCTGTTTTCGAATATAATTCAAAAACTGTTTGGAATTTGAAAATGTTCCTATTGAAAAAGTTGTAGATCTCCTTTTTCTGCACAACTTTGGTATTCTGGGGTTTTCCCGTGCAGTTCAAGTTTTGGGAGTAATTTGCAAAATACAGAAAGTCAAACCCTACACCCTAGCCCTGTTCATCTTCTACCTAGGGCCAGGGGGGCCCGGCCATGGCCCGGTCGCCGGCGCTGCGCGCGCCACGCGCTCGGCCGCCGTTCGCCTGCCTCCAACCTACCGCTGTTGTCCGCGCCATCATGCCGCACCCGCACGCGCCAAAGTTGACCCGTGCCCCGACCCCTACTGCTCCCTGCGCGTCGCCGCCGCGTGGCCATCGCCGGCGAGCTCTTGCGCCCGGGTCCTGAGCGATATTCTCGCTCCCTTTTCCCATCAACCGACAGCACGCGCGCACGCCCGACCTTATCCCTGCCACAGCACGCCCCGAGCGGCAGCACGCTTGGCTATAAAAGCCACCCGCCGGCCGCCGTTCCTCCGCCACCGTCGCCAGCTCACTCTAGGGCCTCCGCCGCTCAACCACCTAGCCCGAAAGCTCCGCCTTGAGCTCGCAAAGCTTCCCAGCCCCTCAATTTTACCTCCGCTGCCTCCAATCGCCCGGCGAAACCCCATCTTCCCAAACTCCGGCGAAACACCGGTGAGCACGGGATTGAGAAATACTCTCTCCCCGGCCGTGATCTTTCCTCCCCGACCCCTGCTTCATCTTCCTTGCCTCCTTGCGCTCCTAACCCGCTCCTGGTGACCGTGTTTGGTGAACAGAGCCGCCGGCACGCCGCTCGCCGCCGAGAGAGCTCCGCCGAAGCACCGCCAACGTCGAGCTCCCTCCTCCGACCCTGCACCGCCTCGCCGAGCCTCCCTCCCGACTCACGGTGAGCCCGCGAATCTTTCCCCACCCTCGGCTTTCCCAGCGCGAGCCCCGAGCGGCCGGTCCGCCGTCCGCCTCGCCTACGATTCGCCCGAGCCTTCCGTCTCGCCCGAGCCTCCAAGCCAGGCCTCGGACGAAACAGTCGTTTCCATCTCGCCCGAGCCTCCAAGCCAGGCCTCGGACGAAACAGTCGTTTCCGTCTCGCCCGAGCCTCCAAGCCAGGCCTCGGACGAAACAGTCGTTTCCGTCTCGCCCGAGCCTCCAAGCCAGGCCTCGGACGAAGCAGACGTCTCCGTCTCGCCCGAGCCCGTTTCGCCCGAGCCTTGCGAGGAAAGAGCACAGTGCTCTTTTTCTTTTTTTTTAAGGAAGTTGTGAATAGTCTTCCTTTTTCATCTTTATGTATGATTTTCTGAATTGCTCTAAAAATTCTGACAATTTTACAGTTAACTCTTTATACCATGTAGTATTTTACAAAAATATGAAACTTGGACTTTGTGCAAAAATTTGAAAATGAAAAATCTCTGTTTTAATTAATAAATGGATGGTTTTGGATTTTTAGAAAATCTTTTATAACTCCAAAAATCATGAGATAAATTTTTGTGAGCTTCCTATGCCATGTTTAGTCTCTGGTGAAATTTTGAAGTCTTTTGGAACAAGTTGATTTTTGAGCTTTTATCTTTAATTGTTAAATAGTGTCTTTTGTTAATTAATGTCTGATTTTATTTGAGCACCTTAATGACCTCCAAAAATTATGAAATTTGTTTTGCCATCTATCTACACCATAATGAACTTATGTGATTAATTTGGTAATTTTTGGGAGCAACTGCATAAAATGACCTTTTTAAATAATTAAGAAAAACAGAAAAGGTGATTAAGGTTCATGTTGTATGCCCTGTGTTGCATTGTTCATACTAGCATACTCATGAGCATGCATCATTGTATTCGTATAGCCACCGAAGAAGGCGTCAAGATCGAGGCAGCCGCTGACGAACCTGTCCCTGAGGCTACCCCGAGCTCCGACAACTGCCCTGCCGCCCTCGAGCCTGCCCTCTTTGCTCTTCAAGGCAAGCCCCGGTGCATTTAACCCCTTTCCTTGAATTTATAAAATGATTTCCTTAAATGCTTTTGAGTTAAATTATTGCATTAGGTTTATAGGAGTTGTGTGCTATCCTAATTGATGCACTATCCACCTTGACCACTGATACACCCGATACCTGCTTTTCAAAAGTATTTGAAAAATGCTTAGCAATGCTTATTGAATTAGACTTTGCAATAAAATGCCATTTTCAAAAGTGTGATCACTGAAAGAATCTTTATGGGAATTTGGCTTTACTTCCCGTTCGATGACTGCTTGCCTAGCTAGCATGTGGTCATTGTCGAGAAGAGGTTGTCCGCGCGTACGGTGCCGTCATGTTGTAGTCCGGGACTCAACAGTTGACACCGACCGGGACAGGGTTGAAAAAACCGTCAGGACCTGTACTCTTGGGTTAGAGTCCCGAGGTGCTTGTTGCTGGCGGGAAAACTTTAGGGACCATCCGTATGAGGGCCTGCTGGTCAAGACTTGTAACTATTCACATACTTCGGAAAGCTCTGGCTCCGAGGAATCCTTTATTGGACCGACAACCGCGCACTGGGAGTGGAGAGATGGCGGAAGTAGCATGTACCCACGTGGTCGTCGTACCTGGATAGGAGTGGTGTACTGTACTTCTGGGTGGCGTAGGACCGGGCCCAATCTTGGAGGAATCGTGGTAGACGAGTTGGCATATGCAAGCTTGGGTGCTACATATGCAGTGTGGATAGGGATCCTCAGCTGAGTATTATTTATCCGGATTAACGTTGCTCCTCGGTTATGGAGACTTGGTCCACTGACTGTCAACGGAGAGTGGTTCTCAACTAGGAATGTTTTGAAATGTAAAATGAATCATGAACGATGAAGAATTGAGGAATACCGAATCTTTCCAAAATAAAATAAGGTTTACAAAAATGCTTTTCTGCAAATACTTGATCTTGCTTAAGCCTTACCTTGACTACCCTAAGCCTCTCATTCGTGAGTCTTCTCCCTTTTTCTTAGTCGGGTAAGTCTTGTTGAGTACCCCAGTACTCAGGGTTTGTTACCCATGCTGCAGGTATGACAGAGTCCCCAATGTGTCTTGCACCCTGCTGCGTGACCATCGTCCAGGAAGAGGCCGATGAGGCCGAAGAATAGTTGTACACCCTCGGGCTGGGTGATTATAAGTATCTTTGCTGTTCTCCACTATGTTGCCTATGTCTATTTCTATTATCAGAACTTGGTTTGTAATAACTGCACCTTAATTTCTATTTGGAACCCTGCTTTGTAAAACTAATGTTATTTAAGTCTTCCGCTCTTTATTCCGATGTTATTTGTAAAAGTATGCAATGTTGTAACCGAATTGTGAGATGATCCTGCGGACATTGGGCACTGATGTAGCCCGGTGGCGAACAGGTCTTAATCACATGGAACATGGGTTCGGCTGTCAGAGGTTGACAGGGACACGTGGGCCATGGGATTAGGGTCGTTCCGTCACACTTGGGTCTTTGTTCACTTTGAATGGCGGAATTCGATCATCTCTTTCATAATCACCTGACATGTCTGACTTGTCCTCAATTCCGACAATGTTTCTTTTCCCTGAAAGAACTATATGGCGCTTTGGCTCGTTGACGATCGAGTTGTTATCATTTTTCCCTCTTTTTGGTTTTGTAGACATGTCTTTCACATAGAACACTTGACTCACATCTGCGGCAAGGACAAATGGTTCGTCTTTGTACCCAATATTGTTGAGGTCCACTGATGTCATCCCATACTCCTTGTCGACTGTTACCCCACCTCCGGTACCGGTCATCTTGACCCATTTACACCGGAACAAAGGGACTTTAAAATTAGGTGCGTAGTCTAGTTCCCATATGTCATGTATGCGGCCATAATATGTTTGTTTGTTCCCATTTGGATCCGTGGCATCCATGCGTACACCACTGTTTTGGTTGGTGCTCCTTGCGTCTTGGGCTACTGTGTAAAATGTATTCCCATTGATCTCGTACCCTTTGTACGTGCTGATATGCCATGATGGTTGTCTGGCCAACAAATAAAGCTGCTCATCTATGTTGTCATCACCCTGACATTGTTTTCGCAACCAATCGCCGAAGGTTTGCATGTGCTGACGTGTGATCCAAGATTCACTCTTCCCGGGCCACTTGGATCGAAGGAAATCCTTATGTACCTCGATATATGGATCTACCAATGAGGAGTTCTATAGAACTGTGTAGTGTGTTTTATCGAAGTAATCGTCTCCTGTACGGATATATGTTTTCTTCCCTAGTGTTCCCTTGCCACTGAGTTTGCCCTCGTGTCGCGATTCAGGAACGCCAATCGGGTCAAGGTCTGGAATAAAGTCCACACAAAACTCTATGACCTCCTCTGTTCCGTAGCCCTGGGCGATGCTTCCTTCAGGCCGAGAACGGTTATTAACATATTTTTTCAGGACACTCATGAACCTCTCGAATGGGAACATGGTGTGTAGGAACACAGGACCGAGAATAATGATCTCCTTGACTAGGTGAACTAGGAGGTGTGTCATGATATCAAAGAAGGATGGAGGGAACACCAACTCAAAGCTGACGAGACATTGAACGACATCATTCTGCAAAGTAGAAAGTTCCTCTGGATTGATTGCCTTTTGTGAAATTGAATTGAGGAATGCACATAGCTTCACGGTGGCTAGACGTACATGTGGAGGTAGAATTCCTCTTAGAGCAACAGGAAGCAATTGGGTCATAAGCACATGGCAGTCATGGGACTTCAAGTTTTGGAACTTCTTCTCTGGCACATTAATTATTCTCTTTATATTGGAGGAGAATCCAGATGGGACCTTGATGCTGTTAAGGCATTCAAACATGCTTTCCTTTTCTTCTCTGCTAAGAGTGTAGCTAGCAGGGCTTAAGTACTGGCGCCCGTCATCTGTCTTCTCCGGATGCAAGTTGTCTCGTTCTTTCATGCGCTGCAAGTCCTGTCGTGCTTCAAGTGAATCCTTAGGCTTTCCGTAGACACCCATGAATCCAAGCAGGTTCACACAAAGGTTCTTTGTCAGGTGCATCACGTCGATCGCATGGCGGACCTCTAGGACATGCCAGTAGGGTAGCTCCCAGAATATGGACTTCTTCTTCCACATGGGTGCGTGTCCCGAAGCGTCTTTAGGAACAGGTTCGCTGCCCCGTCCCTTTCCAAATACTACTTTCGTATCCTTCACCATTTCAAGTATATCATCTCCGGTTCGGTTACGAGGCTTGGTTTGGTGGTCTGCCTTACCTTTAAAATGTTTGCCTTTCTTTCTTACTGGGTGGCCCACAGGAAGAAACCGACGGTGCCCAACATACACGACCTTCCCACAGTTTTTCAAAAATAAACTATCAAGGTCTTCAAAACAGTGTGTGCATGCATTATATCCCTTGTTTGTCTGTCCTGAAAGATTACTTAGAGCCGACCAATCATTGATTGTTACGAACAATAAGGCTCGCAGGTCAAAGTGTTCCTGTTTGTACTCATCCCACACGCGTATGCCTGGTTTGCTCCATAGAAGTAGAAGTTCCTCAACTAATGGCCTCAGGTAGACATCGATGTCGTTGCCAGGTTGCTTCGGCCCTTGGATGAGCAACAACATTATAATGAACTTCCGCTTCATGCATAACCACGGAGGAAGGTTGTAGATACATAGAGTAACTGGCCAAGTGCTATGACTACTGCTTTGCTCCGCAAAAGGATTAAAACCATCCGTACTTAAAGCGAACCTCAAGTTTCTAGCATCATCTGCAAACTCTGGGAATTCTCTATCTATCGCTCTCCACTGGGATCCATCAGCTGGGTGCCTCAGCATATTGTCTACCTTACGGTCTTCTTTATGCCACCGCAACATCTTTGCATTGTTCTTATTTCTGAACAAACGTTTCAAGCGTGGTATTATAGGAGCATACCACATAACCTTGGCAGGGATTTTCTTCCTGCTTGGACGTTCTTCACCCTCTACGTCGCCGGGATCATCTCGCCTTATCTTATACCGTGATGCTTCACATACCGGGCATGCATCCAAATTCTCATATTCCTCCCCACGGTACAGGATGCAGTCATTAGGACATGCGTGTATCTGCTGGATTTCTAATCCCAAAGGGCAGACGACCTGTTTTGCTTCGTACGTAGTGGTGGGCAATTCGTTCGCTTTTGGAAGCATCTTTTTCATTATCTTCAATAACTGCCCAAATGCTTTATCGGATGTACCATTCTTTGCCTTCCATTGCAGCAGTTCCAGCGTAGTACCCAGCTTTTTTTGGCCATCTTCAGCAGTGGGATATAACAATTTCCTATGATCCTCTAGCATGCGCTCAAACTTGACCTTCTCCTTGTCACTTTCACATTCACTTTGTGCATCACGAATGGCATCACCAAGAGCATCAACATTAGCTGTCACATCTTCTATCGCTGCCGCATCTTCTTCACCATCTCCCCCCACTGCATCATCATCAAAGGCACCGTACTGAGCAATTATATCAGCGTGGGCCAATTCTTCTTCACCTTTTTCACCATCATCCATTACAACCCCCCTTTCTCCATGCTTCGTCCAACAAATATAGTTTGTTACGAAACCCGACTTCAACAAATGCGTATGAAGAGTCCTTGGGCATGAATATTCCTTCAAATTCTTACAGACGGCGCATGGGCAGCACATGAAACAATCTTGCTTATTTGCCTCAGCCACACCTAAGAAATAGTGCACGCCAACAATGAACTCTTTGGAGCGGCGATCGACATTATACATCCAATTGCGTGACAACATCTGCATTAAATATTACAACCATGCACTTAGTAGTTTCTCATGTTATTGCACAACACTCATGACATCACATGATTGATTAATTCAAACAAGCTTGACTACAACGAAGACTATCGCAGCTAGCACTAAAAAAACTAAAAATAAAATGCACTTAAGCAACATAATTAGATCGCGTCCGATCCCAACTAAAATAGACAGATCATTCGCTTCATCAGCATGGATGGGCTGCTGCCGCTGACTCACTGCCTCATCACCTTCGGCGGCAACCTCCTGTGCAACAGAATTTCATACGTGCTGAACGTACTCTTCCTCCCAGTACCAACCTTTACATCCGCCGGTGCCCTCCCACTGCAATTAGAACAAAGAATAAGAAATTTAAACAACATCATCAAGCAAAACCGATACGAATGAACCATATTAATCAAATGCGGGTAAATAATAACCCACCTCATGGTCCGGACACTTGTAGAATATACGACCCTTGTTGATTCCCTCTTTTTTCACTTTGTACTCCTTCACAATCTTCTGCTTACACTCGCCGCAAGCAATGAGAGGAAGATCCGACCGCAAACGCTTCGGATCCCGATGATGAGAGGCTGAGGACCCGGTCACGGTTGCCATCTACTATATCCATGCTCATTTTTAAACTATTACATGCAAATTCCTAATTTTCTAAACAATTATAAATAAAAAAGACTCTAAATTTTTCTATTTGTTTAGATAATCGAAAAATATGATATAACAATACCAATTTCCACATTATCTACTCTCTATATTTATTGTTGCAAACTATTATAAATTCCACATTTTTCTAAAGAAAATATACTAAAAAGACACTAAAATTCAATATTACTCGTCTTGCATAAGTATGAAATATAGAATGGATACTACCTAGCAGTAGAAAACTATCAAGTGATTGTGATGAACCAATTTAAACTACTCAACTCTCTATGCTTGTTCTTGCAAAGTATATATTTTAATTAAATTCCTCTCATATTCAAAAGACATGGTAGGAGATGAAAATAGTTACCTCTAAACGCAAAGAGACGATGACGGAGTCGAAGAAGATCACCAATTGACGCCGGAGACGAAGAACAATGAAGAACAAGCAATAGCAACAGCAAGAACAAGCAAGAAGCTCACTGAAATTTAAATGTCTCTGGCTCGGGGGAGGAAGAAGTTGGCTGGTTATAAAACCAGGAGCTCTAGTCCCGGTTCATATTAAAAACTGGCGCTAAAAGGTGATCATTTATCCCGGGACAAGCCACAAACCGTGACTACATCTTTAGTCCCGGTCCGTGGCACCAACCGAGACTAAAAAGTGCCCTTTAGTCCCGGCTGGTAACACGGACCGGGACTAAAGGGTCCCTGCCCCGGCAGCTCTGCGCAGTAGCCGTTGGGGCAGGCCCTTTAGTCCCGGTTCGTGTTACCGACCGGGACTAAAGGGTCTATTAGTCCCGGGCGGCAAAAACGCCGAGACTAAAGACGATTTTGAGAATCGGCCTATGACCCTGTTCTGTAGTAGTGTAACTATCGTTTTTAAGAAATATTTTTGACTAAATATATATTAAAAATATTACTCCCTCCGTCCACGAAAGAATCAATTCCTAGAATCCGTGTCAGTCAAACTTTTTAAACTTTGACTAACTTTATAGAAAAGAGTAATAACATCTATGATATAAAATGAACATATTATGAAAATATTCTCTATGGTATATCTAATGATACGAATTTGAGATCATCAATCTTAATAGTTTTTTTCTAAAAGTTTGGTCAAAGTTTAAAAAGTTTGACTTAGGACAACTTTAGAAATCTATCTATTCGTGGACGGAGGGAGTAATATTTATCCTACATGCATAATTAGTATCATAGAAAAGATTTTTAAATCTAATTTTTTAACAAAATTATTTGTAGATATAAATGTTGCATACATTTGTTACAAATCGAGTTAAATTTTACGCAGACTAACACTACTGCACGATGGGCCTTTAGCCCCGGTCCAAATTGGCCTTTAGCCCCGGGCATGGAGCCGGGGCCAGGAATCGGGACTAAAGGCCCGACCTTTAGCCCCGGTTAGGTCCCCTTTAGCCCCGGTTGATAATACCAACCGGGATTAAAGGGGTCCCGAGCCGGGTCTGTCGACGAAATATGGTCGATAGTCTACCGAGGGGTATACCCAAGGTAGTAGATTAGACGGTGGAGGCGTGCGAGACGTCTGCAAAGCGTAAACACAGGGACGAGAGATGTCGATTTAGACAGGTTCGGGCCGGCAAGTCGCCGTAATACCCTACGTCCTGTGTTCTGGTGGTTGGTTTGTATTGTTGGATTGGAATATGACGTGTGATCCGATGGGATCTGAGGTCCGATGAGAGGGGTCCCTGCTCGCCTTATATAGCCGGGGAGCACGGTTACAGTTGTCGAGTCCTATCAGATTACAAACGGTTCCTTAAGGCAATAAATCCGGATCTAACTCTAGGATCTTCCTTGGCGGGTAAGGCTTCTGGAGAGTCCTTGATAAGCACAGCGAGCTGGTCGTATGCTGCAAGGCCTCGCGAGCTGGGCTGTCCTTGGCGAAGGGCCCATGTAGGTCCATGGGGGTATACGGAGGTAATATCCCCACAGCTAGTCCCCAAGCACTTTGTATCCGTTGGCGACGCCGTCTTGAGCTTGTCCGAGCAGGCGAAGTCATTGTCGAGCAAGTAAGGCTCGCCAGAAGGATGTAAGGTGCTCAAGAAAATTTTTGAAGAGCTTTCTTCTGGTGAAGTGTATCCACTTGGAGCTTGCAAGACTGTAAGGAACGAGGTCCTAGTAGAAGTCTTTGCAAGTCCACTTTGATGGAGCATCCTTGAATTGTCAGAGAAAAGAAAATACATTCACCGCAAGGTGAAGTGTATCCACTTAGTCCCCGAGCTTGGTAGTAGGTGTTGAAGACAAGTGGTGCCAAGCTTGTAGAGCATTTAGCAAGTGCCTAGATAAGCTGCCCAAAATCAGCACCCTGATCCGAACAGCATGGAGCGACTTGATGCACACCGGCGACGAGTGAAGGCCAGGCCAACGAGCCTGGACGACGGGCGAAGATCAGGTCGATGAACCTGGTCGACAACGGACGAAGGCCAGGTCGATGAACCTAGTCGGCAATGCGCGAAGGCGAAGTTCCCGAGCCTGGTCGGCAACGAGCGGAGGCGAAGTCTTCGAGCCTGGTTGGCAATGAGCGAAGTCGGCGAGTGAAGGCGACGACGAGCGACGGCGAAGTCCCCGAGCCTAGTCGGCGACGAGCGAAGGCCAGGTCAATGAACCTGGTTGGTGACGAGTTGATGAACCTACGACCTTCTGCTTAAGAAACAGAAGACGACGACGAGTGAATGCGAAGTCCCCAAGCCTAGTCGGGGATGAGCGAAGACGGCGACGAGTCCGGTCAACGACGAGCGAAGGTGATGACGAGCCTGGTCGGTGACGGGCGAAGACGACGACGAGCGAAGGCGGCGACGAGCAAAGATGGTGACAAGCGAAGGCGACGAGCCTGGTGGACGACGAGCGACGGCGGTGACGAGAGAAGTCGACGACGAGCGAAGGCCACGAGCCTAGTCGGCGACGAGTGAAGATGAAGTCCCCAAGCCTGGTCGGCGATGAGCATAGGCGACGACGAGCGACGGCGACGACGAACGAAGGCGAAGTCCCCGAGCTTGGTTGGCGACTTGCGAAGACGGCGACAAGCGAGGAAGGCAGAGATGAGCGAAGGCGGTGAGCCAAGGCGGCGACGAGCGAAGGCGAAGGCCCCGAGCCAGGTTGGCGATGAGCGAAGGTGGCAGCGAACGAAGACGGCGACGAGCGAAGGCGAAGTCTCCGAGCCTGGTCGGTGATGAGCGAAGTTGAAGTCCCCGAGCCAGGTCGACGACGAGCGAAGGCGACGAACAATGGTGACGGCGAACGAAGGCGATGATGAGTGAAGGTGACGACGAGCGAGGGCAACGAGCTTGGTCGGCGACGAATGAAGGTGAAGTCCCCGAGCCTGGTCGGCGAGCAAAGATGGCGATGAGCGAAAGCGAAGTCCCTGAGCCTAGTCGACGATGAGCGAAGGTGGCGGCGAGCGAAGACGACGACAAGCGACGAAGGCGGCGATCCAAGGCGGCAACGAGCGAAGGCCAAGGCCCCGAGCCAGGTTGGCGACGAGCGAAGGTGGCGGCGAGCGAAGACAGCGACGTGCGAAGGTGAAGTCCCCCAGCCTGGTTCACGACGAGCGAAGGTGAAGTCCCCGAGCCAGGTCGGCGATGAGCGAAGGCGACGACGATCCTTGTCGACGACGAGCGAAGGTGGCGATGAAGGCGGCGACGATCCTGGTCGACGACGGGCGAAGACGACGACGAGTGAAGGCGGCGGTGATCCTGGTCGACGACAAGCGAAGGCGAAGTCCACGAGCTTGGTCGGCGATGAATGAAGGCGAAGTCCCCGGACCTGGTCGGCGATGAGCGAAGGCTAAGTCCCCGGGCCTGGTCGACGACGAGCGAAGGCGAAGACCCCGAGTGTGATCGGCGATGAGCGAAGGCGAAGTCCCTGAAAACTAAATATGGAGAGCAGTAGTACATGATGATGTACGAATAAAATATGGAGAAAAACCAGTGGCGAAGGATGACTGCAGCTTGACGAAGTCCCCGAGCCTGGAGTCGTCGTGCCAACATGGAGCGTCTGGAGACGGAGATGGAGCCGGTCGCGGAGGCCCTGGTCGCCGATGTAGATCTTTTCGCTGCCGGGCAGCCATGGAGTGTAACATAGGAGAGTAGTCTGTAAATAGACTCTTGGGCGAATAGAGGAAAAACTTGTAGCGAGTCGGCGTGTTTTGCATATTCCCCGAATTCCACAAACCCAATAGCCGTGAGTCGAAGTGATGAACAGTTCGGCCTTGGGTTATCCCATGATCTGTAGCGTAGAGCATGGAGCTCGTTTGCGCGTAGGAGTCAAAGGCATCGCCCAAGGAACCGTTGCTGGCATCCCATAGCGCAGAGGGCAGGCGCTCGTGCACGCGTAGGGAGGTACCACAGACAGGGTCTTTTCCAAGAGGCTCGATCATGGCGTGACCTGGGCGAATGGAGACCATTCATCGAGTGCGTGGGTAGCGCAGGTACAGGCACTGAACGTTAGCTTTAGAATTCTCAGCCCGAGTTAGCTTTTCCTTCATAGCGCAGAGGGCAGACGCTCATGCATGCGTAGAGAGGTCAGGACGTCACTCGGGAGAGCTGTTGGCCACCATAGCGCAGAGGGCAGACACTCATGCACGCGTCCGGTGGTGACAACAGCCCCGGCTTTGAGACTACGTCGGCATCAGTCAGGCTGCTTGAAGACCGCATGGAGAACGAGCGTGTAACAGCGCGTATACAGGCACTGGACGTATAGCCTTGGAGGTCTCAGCCTAAGCTTAGCCTTCCCTTCGTAGCGTAGAGGGCAGAAACTCATGCACGCGTAGAGAGGTCAGGACGTCACTTGGGAGGACTACTGGCCGTCATAGCGCAGAGGGCAGGCGCTCATGCACGCATCCGGCGGTGGCAGTAGCCCCGGCTCTAAAATTCCTTCAGCATCAGTCAGGCTGTTTGGAGAGATTGACGAGTCGTTTGGAGAGGTCGGCGAGTGATTTGGCGAAGACGGCAACGAGCCCGGTTGACGACGAGCGAAGGCTGCGAAGAGCCTGGTTGGCGATGAGCGATGACGACGAGGGGCGAAGGCGGCGACGAGCCTGGTTGACGCCGGGCGAAGACGACGACGAGCGAAGGCGGCTATGAAGGCGGCGCCGATCCTGATCGACGACGAGCGACGACGGCGACGAGCGAAGGCAGCGACGAGTCCGGTCGACGATGAGCGAAGGCGGCGACGAGCCTGGTCGATGACGGTCGAAGGCGGCAACGAACGGTGGCGGCGATGAGTGAAGGTGATGATGAGTCCGGTCGACGATGAGCGAAGGCGACAACGAGAGCGACGACGATCCTGGTTGAAGACGAGCAACGATGGCGACGAAAGCGACGTCGATCCTGGTCAAAGACGAGTGACGGTGGCGATGATCCTGGTCGATGACGAGCGAAGGCGGTGACGAGCGACGGCAGCGACGAGTGAAGAGGGAGACGAATGCGACGACGAGCCTGGTCGGCGACGAGCAAAGATGGCGACGAGCCTGGTCGACGACGGTCGAAGGCGGCAACGAACGGTGGTGGCGACGAGTGAAGGCGATGACGAGTCCGGTCGACGATGAGCGAAGGCGGCGACGAGAGCGACGACAATCCTGGTCAAAGACGAGCGACGATGGCGACGAAAGCGACGTTGATCCTGGTCAAAAACGAGCGACGACGGCGATGATCCTGGTTGACGACGAGCGAAGGCGGCGACGAGCCGTGTCGGCAACGAGAGAAGGCGGCGACGAAGGCGGCGATGATCCTAGTCGACGACGACCGAAGGCGGCGACGAGTCGGGTCGGCGACGGGCGAAGACAACAACGAGTGAAGGCGGCGACGATCCTGGTAGACGATGAGCGACGTCGACGACGAGTGATGACGGCGATGAGCCTGGTCAACGACAAGCACTATCGACAACGAGCGAAGGTGGCGACGAGCCGGATGTAGATCCGATCTTGGGTGGTGGGCGGGTCGGCGACGAACCCGGTTGACGATGAGCGAAGACGACGACGAGTGAAGGCGGCGTCGAGCGAAGACGGCGACGAACCCAGTCGGCGACGAGAGAAGGCAGCGACGATGTTGATGCAGTCGGTGATCCTCTTGTTGGCTCTGTCGATGGCTTCGACCAGGTCGTCGCGGCAGATGGATCTTGCCGCGCGGGGCGCCAGCGCGATGACACGGTGGGTGGATGACGAGGCATCCGGCGCAGGAAGCTGCGCGGGTTCCACGATCTCCGGAGCGAGGATGGCATTGCTTGATGGTCCAGATGATAGATCCGATCTGGAAGGAGACGCCGGGCTCGTGGAGGATCATGGACTCGAGGAAGATGACCGCTTGACAGATCATGATGTTGTAGCACACACCCCTACCTGGCACGCCAACTGTCGACGAAATATGGTCGATAGTCTACCGAGGGGTATACCCAAGGTAGTTGATTAGACGGTGGAGGCATACGAGACGTCTGCAAGCGTAAACACAGTGACGAGAGACGGCGATTTAGATAGGTTCGGGCCGGCAAGTCGCCGTAATACCCTACGTCCTGTGTTCTGGTGGGTGTTCTGGTGGTTGGTTTGTATTGCTGGATTGGAATATGACGTGTGATCTGATGGGATCTGAGGTCCGATGAGAGGGGTCCATGCTCGCCTTATATAGCCCCAAACGGTTCCTTAAGGCAAGGAATCCGGATCTAACTCTAGGATCTTCCTTGGCGGGCAAGACTTCTGGAGAGTCCTTGACGAGCACAGCGAGCTGGTCGTGTGCTGCAAGGCCTCGCGAGCTGGGCTGTCGTTGACGAAGGGCCCATGTAGGTCCATGGGGGTATACGGAGGTAATATCCCCACAGGGTCCCGATGGCTGGCCTCTTTAGTCCAGGTTGGTATTACCGACCGGGGCTAAAGAGCCTCGGGGACTGTCCTTTTTTTTCTTTTTCCTTTTTCTTTTCTTTTTTCTTTTCAATTGGTTATTGTTTTCGGTTTTACAATTACATTAGGTTTTCTAATACGTTTTCTTCGCTGCTAATATATTACATTAGAGATTCAAATACATATTCTTCGTTGCTATTGTATGTATGCGCGTATACACATAAAATTTACAATTACACACATAAAATATGAAACTATATATATATGGGCTATCTATACATATTATATTTATAATATATTTATGCACATAAAATTTACAGCATTATACATGCATCCTTGGTATTTACAACACAAATATTGACCGTCACTTAAATATCATACAAATGTTCGTCTTGGTTTGGTTTCACTAGTTCTTCCGGGTTATAGTAGAACTCGGTGCCGGCTTTGAGGACATGGTTATTAAGAAATCCTGCGATTGTCTCTTGAATTTCTTTGAGGCGCACCATTTCCAACACCTAGTTCTTCAACCATAAGTCCTTCAATTTGCAAAAAAAAAAGAAAAATTCATTATTATACATAAGATTTATTTAATAGCAATAAAGAAATACATGGAATTATTATGTATACATGCATGTTACATACTTTCTGTCTCTCTACAGGAGTTTTTTTGCATACACCGAGAGAAACTCGCAAGCGTACTACCCACACAAATTGTTCCCTGGTGGTTGCCGTAGAACCCACTGCACGATGTAAAAAGATTACTCTCGTCATCACGCGCGTGTGATAAAGCATGCTACAGTGGTAAAGACGCGGGGAGCTAATACAACTTACTTGCAATTGGATAGGACGAGGAAGTGTCGCTTTCAAATCCGGACGGTGTTTCGGAACGAACCAGGCCCAAACGCTGCACAATAAATGCATCATAATTAACTATTGCAGATTTAAAGTGTAGAAATCAATATTTAGAGATCAAAAGTTACCCCTAGATAATGTCTATGATATCTTGGTAATCTCACAGTGGTTTTCTCAATGAGTCATAGATTAGCAATTGAGTTTCGGAGAGATCGATGACAATCAATATCTAGTGAAAGCTGCATTAATTTGCTTATATAGTCAACATATATCATATGAATTGAGTAAGTAAAATTAAATATGCACATGATAACAGCACCCACCTAAAGTTGTAGGGGAAGAGTATATATCTTTTGTTCTTTTGGTTGATCAAGAACCTCCGGAGATTCCTCTCTGTTTCATTTCTCCATATATCATAGCAGGAATCTTTGTTTGGGACCGAGAATACGATATATGGATTAATGAAACCAACCTCCTTGTCATTTCTACGTTCGAGGTCTCTCATCATGTTTCTGCATATGTATAGACACGCTAGCTAGTGTTAGTATAATT
The DNA here is from genome assembly GCA_009763385.1 of Coix lacryma-jobi var. lacryma-jobi. NCBI lineage: Eukaryota > Viridiplantae > Streptophyta > Magnoliopsida > Poales > Poaceae > Coix > Coix lacryma-jobi. The sequence goes on from CM019826.1 coordinate 37,364,652, forward strand.
ACATTTACATATACATATGCTACAATGAGATTATTAAAACGAAGGATCACTTACAAACAAAAGCAGCTGACAAGAGATTTGTCTAGAGCATCCAGGTGGCATAGCTGGTGTAACTCATTGAATTGGATAAGTATAATATCATCACCACGAAAGTAATGATGGTCTCTAATTCTAACGCAAATCCAATCATCCGCTTTTTTGCTACACGCTGCCATGTACCACTGATTTACCAAGTACATTTGAGTACCAAGTTCTGTGAGGGCCGCAGGGTTGTATAGACTCTGGCCATATACATAATTCTTCTTCCAGTGATCAATTTGTGGAGCACTTTTGATGGCCGATTGACCGAGCATTTAGGACAAGGTTAGACCAGTTTCTGCGAAAAATGCATCAAGATGCTCAGGATCCACATCAAGTTGTTCTAGCGCTTTCAAGTTAGAACCATATTCATTTGCAATAACTAGCGGGGGCACTTATTGTTTTGATTGTTCCCCGAGCTGTGGGACACCCTTGTTTGCTCTCTTCTGTTTCTGCTTCGCCTCCTCAAGTGACTTGGTGATAGTGCAGTCATAGTCTGATATTGGCGATTTCTTACGAGAATCATGCACCTTTTTCTAATGAGCATCCACCTTTTTCCTGAGCATATCAGGACGTACAAAAAGGTACGGCTTCTCCGGGTTTTTCTTCGCTTTATTTTTAGCCTCGGTGTCCGCCTAGAATTGGTCCAAATGTGCTTTCGTTGCAGCATTAGTTTCCTCATCAGTCATCTCATAGGGAAGTTTCGTCATCTTAGGAATAGCTTGTCTTCTTTCTGAAGAGGCTTTCTTCTTCAGTGGCGGTGGGGTCGATGTCTTCATTTGTGTGGCTGGCCTCTTCTTTGGTGTAGTCGGTGGCAGTGATGGAGCCCGTGGTGGAGGAGATGGGGCCGGTGGCAGCGGGGATGGAGCCCGTGGTGGGGGGGATGGAGCCGATGGCGGAGATGGAGCCCGTCGTGAAGGGGATGGAGTTGGTCGTGGCGGGGATGGAGCCGATCGTGGAGGGGATGGAGCCGGTCGTGGAGGGGATACAGCTGTGTGTTTCATTGCATCGCACGCAACACTATGACTATGTGGTGAATGGATAATTGGACTTTGGTCGGGAGAGGTCCTGCTATGAAAACAACATGGTATGAGTAAACAATTATATTTAAGCCAATACATAACTAGTGAAAAAAATGTTTCATTCACTTTCATCCGCACCTAGGGTTAGTTTGTTGAGGAGGAGGTGATGCCCCAGGAATAATGATATAGCGCTTACGCCAACATATGAATGCCTTCTCCGCTTCTCCTAAAGTCTTCTCACCATCACCTCCTTCAATGTCAAGAGTCACATTGCTATGCCCTTTCACTACTCTATCAACCGAGACACTAGCATAACCAGGTGGTATTAATGCCCCATAGCATCTTGGTGTCTTTGTAGGGTCAATAAGAGATACAACACCAATAGCCACCATTATTGTGTCATTCCCCTATGGAATGTGCAGCTCACATGTCGTGAGAGGATCAGCAATGTTATCCACGGGGAAGCGCAGCCCTACGTCACATTGAATCGTTGGCACCTCCGTGGAAGCGCAACTACTTTTCAACTGACCAGGGGGGCTGATGTTGACTCCCGGCTCTGATGCAGATTGCCTTTGCATGGAACTTACTGCTAACTGCACTTGCCTTTTGATTTTCTCACTCATTTTGTCTTCAAGTGCTTTTTCTCGCTCTACCGCTTCACGAGCCGCGGCCTGTGACTGCATAACCATTTCCTCCATCCTTCGCATCCACTCTGCCTCCTCCTCATTCTTTCTTGCCCGGCTTCTATAGGTCTCTTTGTCTTTTGGGAAGGCATGCTCCCACGACAACTCTCCATAGCCTCTTGTTCTCCCACCATGTTCAGGATTCTCCAGGGCATATGTCAGCTCATCATTTTCTCTGTTCAGCTGCCACGCGCCACTGTCAGCCATGTCTCGAGCATAAGCCAATCTTTCTGCTGCTCTTTGAAGTTTTGTGCCATACACTACCCTTCCTGTATGTAGGTCCAGGCTTCCTCCATGACCAAAAAACCAATACTTGGCGCGCTCAGGCCAGTTGATTGATTCTGGTTCGATGCCCTTGGCTAGAATCTCCCGTTCCATTCTTTCCCACTTAGGAATGGCACTCTTGTAGCCACCTAATCCCAAGTGATGGTGGTATTATTTGTGTTGGGCATTTTGTTGGTTCCTTCTGACCCGTGCCTCACCCTCTTCTGATTTCTTAAATTCTACAAACTCATCCCAAAATGGCCTCAACTTGACGTAGGCCTTAGTGTTGAAATCCAGAGTTAGGTCCTTCTTGATAAATGTGTTGTACAATTTCTTCTTCCAACCCTAGAATAGTGTTGCCATTTTCTTCATTGCCCAATTCCTAACTCTTTCCTTCAAATTTCTATCATCTGTTTCAAGCGTGAAATGTGCAAGGACATCTTGCCAAACCAGTTCCGTATCACGATCAGAGACAAAACTTATATGAGGAGCACTTTTCTTTTCCTTCCCCTCACGAGCATTGATCGAGATCTTATCCCTTACAAGGTACCCACAGTGGCCTACAAATTTCTGTGCATGTTCTCCAAGTACTTGGCCTGTTTCCTCGTCGAATTCCGAGATAATGTACCGGCCATCCAATGACTTCTCCGAACCTCGTACTGTCCTACTCTTCCCGGTAGTCGTTGTCGATCCGGAGGGCTACATATGTAGGAACATAGATTATAAATACATTTATAAATTGTTTAGAATTAAATGTGCACATAGAGATTGTAGGTATACCTCGCTAGTATTTTCTTGCATGATTTCTTCATAGTCAGCAAAATATTGACTCCCATCATCTACTTCTTGATTATTGTTGTCATCACCTTCTAATTGTTGATTAGCACCGTTGTTGATTAAGTTGTACATTTCCTCCTCCATGTTGTCGGCCATTTCTGCGAATAACATGGAGGATAATAAACACCATATTCGTAAAAATAACATGGAGGATAATAAACACCATATTAGGGTTTAGGGTTCAGGGTTTAGGGTTTCGGGTTTGGGGTTTAGGGTTTAGAGTCTATGTTTTGACGACATTAAAAAGGGTTTAGGATTTCGGATTTGGGGTTTAGGATTTGGAGTTTAGGGTTTAGGGTTCAGGGTTTAGGGTTTCGGGTTTGGGTTTTAGAGTCTATGTTTTGACGACATTAAAAAGGGTTTAGGGTTTCGGGTTTGGGGATTAGGATTTCGAGTTTAGGGTTTAGGGTTTTGGGTTTAGGGTTTAGAGTCTATGTTTTGACGACATTAAAAAGGGTTTAGGGTTTTGAAGGGTCGAGATGGCGGACTAGAGGGGGGGGTGAATAGTCCTTTCTAAAATTAAACGTACCGGCTAACCAAAACAAATGCAGAATTAACAACTATCGGTCTAGCCAAGACTACACTCCTCTATCTACACTCTCAAGCACCTTATAAAAGATCCTAAACAAAGCAATTAAGGTGTCGGGCTAGCTAGAGCTCACCTAAACAATTCTAGCTTGCAAGGTTACACAAACCTAAGCAACTAGTACTCAATCAATCAGGGAGCTCCTACACATTCCACTAAGCAAAAGCACAAAGCCTAAGCTCACTAGCAATGCTCAATAACAAGGCTACACAAGCCAAATTAGAGAGCTCAACTTAGCTACACAAACTAAGCAATGTGACTAGCAAGACTACAAGTCAACTAGTCACTCACAGGATTAACTTCTATGCTACACAAGCTAAGAAGGTAACTAGCATGCTACACAAGCTAACTAATTACAAGAGCAACTATACTAACACATGTATATGAACAAGTAAGTATGAGCTAGTGAATAGAGTTTGCAAACCACCGAGAAGATGAACACGAAGTTGACACGGTGCTTTTTCCCCGAGGTTCACTTGGTTGCCACCAAGCTAATCCCCGTTGTGTCGACCACACACTTTGGTAGTTCGGCGGCTAATAGGCACCACACCTAGCTCGACACTCGAGCGCCACAAGAACTCACCCACAAGTGAGGGTAACTCAATGACACACTCTACTAGAGTTGCTCTTCGCGATCCCCGCGGGGCGAGCACAATACCCCTCACAATCCTTCTCCGGAGCCACGCACAATCTTCACGTGGGCTTCACGACGGAGACTCGATCACCAAGCCGTCTAGGAGGTGGCAACCTCCAAGAGTAACAAGCACCACCGGCTTGCAACACGAACACCTAGTGCCACTCGATGCAATCTCTCAAAGCAACGCACTAGAATTGCTCGCTCGCAATAGATTCGCACACTAGCAAGCACAAGCGAGTTAGAGGGCTCCTAAGCACTTCCCAAGCATGGACACCAAGTCCCAAGGGTGCTCAACCTTGTCCAAGGGCCGGCCACCCCTCTATTTATAGAGGGGAGCCACAAACTAGCCGTTTCCACCTTTTCCTGAGCTTCCACGCCTTCGGTCGGTACTACCGACCCAAGAGCCGGTACTACCGGCGGTCCAAATGACCGTTAGAAATGACTTTCTAACACGGTCGGTAGTAGGGTCGGTACTACCGGCCCCTATAGCGGTACTACCTCTAGGCCAGATCTAGATGTACACAGAACGCCTCCAAACTTCCTCCAAACGTCGGTACTACCAACCGGGGGGTCGGTACTACCGGGGGTCGGTACTACCGTCCCTATGGCGGTACTACCTTTAGGCCAAATCTAGATCTACACAGAGAACCTTGAAAACGACTTCGATCGCCAGTACTACCGACCAGGGGTCGGTACTACCGAGGGTCGGTAGTACCGGCCCTATGGCGGTACTACCTCTAGGCCAAAAAATGTCCCAACACAGAGAGCATGCGATCTGTTCGTGGAGGGATCGGTAGTACCGGCCCTATGGTGGTACTACCTCTAGGCCAAAAATGACATCCGCGCTAAAACAGCCATAACTTTTAGCTCCGAACTCCGATTTCGATGATCTTGGACAATTTCGAAAGCTTATTCAGAGGACTACACATACCACATGAATACAAGATACAAATCACAAAGGATTAGTACAGAATTCCAATCCAAGATCCACCGCTTCTCTTTTTCCAATCAAAGCTTTCACCAAAACTTCTCCGAGTTGATCCAATTCAACTCCACCACCTTCTCCTTTGCAAATGTGCCAACACCACCAAGTGTATACAACCTTGTGCATGTGTGTTAGCATTTTCACAAACATTTTTCAAAGGATTTTCACTTGCTCTCACCACGCCACTCGATCCTAGTAACATCGCAAAAGATAGATCGCTCAAGTGGCACTAGATGACCGATATGCAAACAAGTTTGCTCCTCTTGATAGTACGGCCATCTATCCTAAACCCGGTCATAATCTTCTCTACACACCTATGATCGGTGAAATGAAATGCCCTATAAGTATACCTTTGACTTGCGCATTCCATTCCATCTCCTTCGGTGTTGATGCAACACATGCACCAACCTATCATCAAATGATATGATCCACTTCATATCATCACATGACCTCCATGGTCCATCGATCTTGACCTCACTTGCTCTTCACCATTGCTTCGGTCCTTCGGCGCCAAGTCTTTGCTCAAGCCTCCCGGCACTCGGTACCAACGGCTTCAAAGCCTCCAACTTGCCCTTCACCTTCGCAACCGGTCCATCAAGCCAAGTCTTGCCTTGATCTTCACCATCTTAGCCACATGACTCCATGTCATGTCTCATATGCAATAAGCTCCTTCATTGCTCATTCACATGTGAACTAATTTCCTGTGTATCTCGCATAAGCACATATTAGTTCACCTAGGTTGTCACTCAATTACCAAAACCAAACAAGGACCTTTCAATCTCCCCCTTTTTGGTAATTGATGACAACTCTACAAACATATGGAAATTAAGCTCTTTGGATTCTATGTTACTTATCCAACATTAAGACCATATGAGAGAATTTGGATAAGCACCATACAACCCGACTTTGTAGTGATAACTCCCCCTACATGTGTGCTCAAATTGTTTGGATTCAAGTTTGCACACATGCATATATATGAATTTTGTGGGAGTGTTAGCACTACTAAGTGATGCTAAGGTATACAAGATAGAATTTTACATTTGAAGCGTGTACACCAAATTTTTAATCATCCTTAGCATCAACCTTGCTAGAGACAAGTGAAACTAGATACCACATGAGATCAACATTATAAACATGGTTCTAGTTACCACTTGCTACACTAAGACTATGCTCTAGATACCAAATGAAGGAACACAATCATCATCCAAGTCTTAGCTCTAGAAAATATTGCACACAAGCATATAAGAATTTAGAACATATGCAATGCAAGCAAGCAAATGTAATGCACACCCAAATGCATCAAACATGTATTCATGAGCTTGCTCCCCCTACTTGTGTGCTCTTTTTGTCCAAGAATTTTGATCCTTTCGCATTATCCAATCTTGCTCCCTCTTGATCCATGTCCATCTTCTTTTCTTGTTTTCTCCCCCTATCATATCATATATTTCGCACTTTCTCCCCCTTTGTCATCAATGACCATAAAAGGCATGCTTCTCTTGATACAAAGGGTTGGACTAGGGTAGATGGTTGATACTTGAGTCTTCATTTTTGATGGACACTACCATATATGTTGGAATGACACTACTTGTAGATACCTCGTGAAGATGCATGAAAGCCACTTGTAGGATCTTTGACCTTGATACCAATCAGTGGGGCACCTTATTTTTTAGCATGAGTCATTCACTTGATAAACTTGAGCTCTTGTTGGTGAGGGATGCTTTGCTTGATTTGATCACTTAAAGTTGACGATCACTTGAAGTCTTGTAGGATACCACTTGAATGAAAGTTTAACTTGATATCCATTTGCATTATTATCTTCTTCTTGAACTTTTGTCATCTTCGTGAGCTTCTCATTTGTGACTTGAACTAGGCAATATTGCACAAGATATCTAACTCAGTTTGCTCTAGAGTAAGCTTCTTCACACATCTTTCAATGGTTATCTTACTCACGTTGAATTAGACACTTGAATGTTCATCTTCTAGATCAAGTACATGGGTTCACTAGCTCATGAACAAACTCATATACTAACCACTAGATCATATAATCAAACAAGCAATAGTGGTAGGTTATGAATTTAAACTTTTCAATTGTTATGCATGATCCTATCGAGCATGTACTATATGCACTAACCGCATACTAGTAAGGGATGAATATGATCGTGCACATTACAATGATACCTTTGCTAGGAGTAGAGGATAGTCATTTGATTCCAATTAAGCTCCAAATAGCAATGTGAAGTCCATTTCAATGCTTGGTGAAGACCAATAGATACCAATTTGAATACAATTCTTCACCCATATGAATTGAGAACCACTAATGATTAAGTGCAATATCTTGTTGTGGTTGGATGGCTTGCTTATTCATTTGATCATAGCTTGCATATATGAATACCACTCATGAATTGCTTCTCTATCTTGGGTGTTGCTTGCTTTTCTTTCTTAATCAATCTCTTGATTTCTCCAACTAAGCATCTCCAATGATACTCTAGATCACCACTTCCATGTTAGCCTTCCAAGCCTCGTGCTCGGTTAACCTACAAAAGGCGGCAAGCCCCTACAAAAGGGAGAAGTGACCTCTCTCCAAAGAATCATCCTTGATACTCATTTGAATTGACTTTTGTTTGATTGATCCATTTGAACTTCTTCTAGAAATGTGACTTTAAATCCTTCTTTGAGTCCTTTTCTTTCTTCCAAATGATCTTCAATTGATACTAGAATTTGATCTTTCTATTCATCTTGATGTTGGTCTTGATCTCATCTTTGTCATACTTCTAGCTCATCTCAAAACCAAACATAGGTCCCTCAACCACTTATAAACATGATTCCAACTTGAGGGCCTTTCAATCAAAGTGACTCTAGATCAATCCAATAATTGTCACTTTTCTGGCAGATTTTGTCCTTCTCAAAGAAACATGCATATCTCCCAAAATATAAGTCCAATGACCATGAAATTTGGTGGAGATGTGCTTCACTAAGCGTTCTAGTAGCCATAAAAAATTGAGCATTATTGGCTTTCTAGATTGCTACCAGATTTCAACTCTTTCCATACTACTACATGCTGAAAACTGCTGCACTATAGTTGACAAGATCCACTCCAAAATCAAAGCATCACTTATCCAATTATCATGAATTTTGCACAGCAACTAATACCATAAGTGTAGAGCATGTGTACCAAATTTCAAGCCAATCCAAATAGATTTGATCAATCAAACATGGCTATCATCACAGCTAGCTCAGATTTCAGATTTTGGACAAATTCCTATATTTGAGCTATACTTGTCCATATTGAATCAAACTTGAGATAAACTTGCTTGAACATCAACACAAGACATATATCCATGCAAATCCACTTACTAAAGGTCATCTTGTGGACATATACAATCAAACTAACTCAAATTTGACCACTAAGCAATTTATCCATTCAATCATCTCATAGCAAGCAACATATGCATATATATCCAATTCAATCAACTCATATGCACCCAAATGAATATGATCAACTAGAAATATACCTTTGTAAATCATGATCATCCAATAGCAAGCTTCTACTCAATTTGATTGCAAGCCTTCAAGTAATTCCAATAAGATCACCACAACTAGAATGTGACACTTGTATGTTGTAGCACATTTGGATTCCACTTGACTTGACTTGGCATTGGGTTTGGATATGCACTAAGCTTCTTTTCTTGACTCAATAAAATGATGAACAATATGAAATCAATTGAATCAAGTCTCCAATGCCATGGTACCTACACGCAATCTCATCCACTTTTTGATGGTACCCAAACTAGTTTGGGTCCTCTCAAGTTAGGTGCAACATACTTAGGCAATGCCTTAGTATGAATAGCGGGATGTGTTGCAATAGCCACCGATGAGGTACCATCACCATCCTTTCTAAGCACATTATCATTATCAATTGAAATAGGCTTAGAAGTCATACCTAGGGGACATGAATTAGCCATGTGTCCCCTTTACCGGCATGAGTAGCAAACTCTCTTGGATTGAGCCTTTTCTTCTTTGCTCAAATGTTGCTTCTCATTGCCTTGCCTCTCATGAATTGCTTGAGCCTTCTTCTCAAGCTTGGTAGGACACTTCGAGGCAAAGTGTCCCATGTCACCACACTTGTAGCACTTGATGTGAGACAAACCTTTCCTCTTTTCTTTATTCTTGCTCATCATCATCTTGGCATCATGGATATGAGTTGGATGCCTTTTTATTCCACCCCTTATAATTGTTTTCTTCTTCTTTATCAAGTCACCACCATCACGGTTGATCTTGACTTGATCTTGGGGCTTCTCCTTTTGCTCAACTTGTGGCTTTGGTTGAGGCTCTTATTGTTGCTTCACCAATTGCGTGGTTGGGCACATAGAGGTGAGATCTCCTCTAGTGCGGCACTTGAAGCATTTGACATGCTTGAGCCTCTCTTCTTCCTTCTTCAACTTGAGCTTTTCTCCATTAGGGCAAGCATTTGCAAGATGTCCCATCTCATGGCATTTAAAGCACATGAAATGAGATAGCTTCTTTTGTTCTTGCTTCTTCATCTTCTTCAATCTATTTCTTTCCCCCTTGGACATGCTTTTGTTGAAACCAATGCCACTCTTGTCACCGTAGCTCTTTTGATTCTTCAACATGTGCTCAAAGGTGACTTTGGAGTTGTAGCACCTTTCTAACTTGTTGCTCAAATTCCTCACTTCATTTTTGAGCTCATTGTTCTCCTTCAAAAGATTAGTCTCACAAGATATAGAAGTAGAACAAGCATCTAAGTGTGAAGAACATGGCATGTCTAATAAATCATCACAAGAGGTGGATACATTCTTCTTGCCTACATCACATGGGTTAGCAACACTTTGTAATCGATCATTTGATCCATGTTATGAGCTCTCATTGTTTTTAAGTTCCTTCGAAAAAGCTTTAATGAGAGAGCCATATTTTTCAACTAATTAATCATGTGAAGCTCTAAGAACATCAAGTAAGTGATTATGTTCTTCACATGAGTTCTTTAGAAATGAGTTTTCATTTGCTAATTTCATTGTTTTATTTTTCTCATTTTCTAAAGACATGGTCATGCTAGCAAGTCTACTAACAAGCTCATCATATGAATCAACATGATCAACCACATTAGCATTAGATACCTTGGTGTCACCTTGTGACATGAAGCAATGTGGTGATGGGCTTGTAGTAGTATCACAATCATCACCCGAGCATGAGCCATCAACATCATCAAGTGTGCTTGGAGTAGAATCATTACTTGCAACACTTGAATCATCACCATCAACCTTGTCAAGTGAGCTTGTTATAGATCGATCATCATCATCATCATCACTTGACCATGAGGTGGAGCAATCTTCCACAACTACCAAGTTGTGGTCATGCTCAACATCCTCATGTGCCACCACCTTGGTCTCATCCTCCTTGAACTTGCCATCATCCCATGTAGATGAGTCACCGAAGGTGTGCTTGATGGATTCCCACATCTCATGGGCGGTCCCTTTGGAGTTTATCTTATAAAGCAACTCAAAACTCAATGCATCGATTAGATAACAATAAGCATTTGCATCAAGTTCAAAGAGATCCTTTTGAGCTTTGGTGAGATTTCTATGGTCCAAAACATGAGTGAGACCATTAGTGACAATCCACCAAAACTTTGGCCCCTTTGCACGAAAATGATCAAGCATATGGTGTTTCCATTGTGCAAAGTGTGTGCCATCAAAAATATTTGTATCACACACATCATCTAGCCCACAAGACGCCATCCTCTCGGGTCGGTGAAGACCACAAATGAGAGACCTTGCTCTGATACCACTTGAAGGGTCGAGATGGCAGACTAGAGGGGGGGTGAATAGTCCTTTCTAAAATTAAACGTACCGGCTAACCGAAACAAATGCAGAATTAACAACTATCGGTCTAGCCAAGACTACACCCCTCTATCTACACTCTCAAGCACCTTATAAAAGATCCTAAACAAAGCAATTAAGGTGTCGGGCTAGCTAGAGCTCACCTAAACAATTCTAGCGTGCAAGGTTACACAAACCTAAGCAACTAGTACTCAATCAATCGGGGAGCTCCTACACATTCCACTAAGCAAAAGCACAAAGCCTAAGCTCACTAGCAATGCTCAATAACAAGGCTACACAAGCCAAATTAGAGAGCTCAACTTAGCTACACAAACTAAGCAATGTGAATAGCAAGACTACAAGTCAACTAGTCACTCACGTGATTAACTTCTATGCTACACAAGCTAAGAAGGTAACTAGCATGCTACACAAGCTAACTAATTACAAGAGCAACTACACTAACACATGTATATGAACAAGTATGAGCTAGTGAATAGAGTTTGCAAACCACCGAGAAGATGAACACGAAGTTGACATGGTGATTTTTCCCCGAGGTTCACTTGGTTGCCACCAAGCTAATCCCCGTTGTGTCGACCACACACTTTGGTAGTTCGGCGGCTAATAGGCACCACACCTAGCTCGACACTCGAGCGCCACAAGAACTCACCCACAAGTGAGGGTAACTCAATGACATGCTCTACTAGAGTTGCTCTTCGCGATCCCCACGGGGCGAGCACAATGCGCCTCACAATCCTTCTCCGGAGCCACGCACAATCTTCATGTGGGCTTCACGACGGAGACTCGATCACCAAGCCGTCTAGGAGGTGGCAACCTCCAAGAGTAACAAGCACCACCGGCTTGCAACACGAACACCTAGTGCCACTCGATGCAATCTCTCAAAGCAACACACTAGAATCGCTCACTCGCAATAGATTCGCACACTAGCAAGCACAAGCGAGTTAGAGGGCTCCTAAGCACTTCCCAAGCATGGACACCAAGTCCCAAGGGTTCTCAACCTTGTCCAAGGGCCGGCCACCCCTCTATTTATAGAGGGGAGCCACAAACTAGCCGTTTCCCCCTTTTCCCGAGCTTCCACGCCTTCGATTGGCACTACCGACCCAAGGGCCGGTACTACCAGCGGTCCAAATGACCGTTAGAAACGACTTTCTAACACGGTCGGTAGTAGGGTCGGTACTACCGGCCCCTATAGTGGTACTACCTCTAGGCCAGATCTAGATCTATACAGAACGCCTCCAAACTTCCTCCAAACGTCGGTACTACCAACCGGGGGGTCGGTACTACCGGGGGTCGGTAGTACCGTCCCTATGGCGGTACTACCTTTAGGCCAAATCTAGATCTACACAGAGAACCTTCAAAACGACTTCGATCGCCGGTACTACCGACCAGGGGTCGGTACTACCGACGGTCGGTAGTACCGGCCCTATGGCGGTACTACCTCTAGGCCAAAAATGGCCCAACACAGAGAGCATGCGATCTATTCGTGGAGGGGTCGGTAGTACCAGCGCTATGGCGGTACTACCTCTAGGCCGAAAATGACCTCCGCGCTAAAACGGCCATAACTTTTAGCTCCGAACTCCGATTTCGATGATCTTGGGCAATTTGGAAAGCTTATTCAGAGGACTACACATCCCACATGAATACAAGATACAAATCACAAAGTATTAGTATAGAATTCCAATCCAAGATCCATTGCTTCTCTTTTTCCAATCAAAGCTTTCACCAAAACTTCTCCAAGTTGATCCAATTCAACTCCACCACCTTCTCCTTTGCAAATGTGCCAACACCAGCAAGTGTATACAACCTTGTGCATGTGTGTTAGCATTTTCACAAAAAAATTTCAAAGGATTTTCACTTGCTCTCACCACGCCACGCGATCCTAGTAACATCGCAAAGATAGATCGCTCAAGTGGCACTAGATGACCGATATGCAAACAAGTTTGCTCCTCTTGATAGTACGGCCATCTATCCTAAATCCGGTCATAATCTTCTCTACACACCTATGACCGGTGAAATGAAATGCCCTATAAGTATACCTTTGTCTTGCGCATTCCATTCCATCTCCTTCGGTGTTGATGCAACACATGCACCAACCTATCATCAAATGATATGATCCACTTCATATCATCACATGACCACCATGGTCCATCGATCTTGACCTCACTTGCTCTTCACCATTGCTTTGGTCCTTCGGCGCCAAGTCTTTGCTCAAGCCTCCCGGCACTCGGTACCAACGGCTTCAAAGCCTCCAACTTGCCCTTCACCTTCGCAACCAGTCCATCAAGCCAAGTCTTGCCTTGATCTTCACCATCTTAGCCACATGACTCCATGTCATGTCTCATATGCAATAAGCTCCTTCATTGCTCATTCACATGTGAACTAATTTCCTGTGTATCTCGCATAAGCACATATTAGTTCACCTAGGTTGTCACTCAATTACCAAAACCAAACAAGGACCTTTCAGGTTTCGGGTTTGGGCGTTAGGATTTAGAGTCTAGGTTTTGACGACATTAAAATGGGTTTAGAGTTTCGGGTTTGGGGTTTAGAGCATATTCATAAAGATAACACTACCGATGATATACACGAAAATTCATATGTATCAAAATATATCTAAATGTAAATAAATATTTACATATCATATCTAAGAGTGTACCAAAATGTAGCTAAGTGATTATTCCTCCTCCATCTATCACAATATATATATCTAAGTGATCATTCCTCCTCCATCTATCACAATATATATATCTAAGTGATTTTTGCATAAATATATCTAAGTGATCATTCGTCCTCTATCTATCACAAAGGACACACCGTAGACGAGGACGACGACGGACGGCGGCGAGAATGACGTCGCGGTGAGGATGACGGCGGACGACGGCGAGGTCAACGCGACCAATCTCTTTTTACCTACATGAGTAAACATATATTTTGTTAGAGTAAAAAACATATATATTTATTTTCTATATATATATATCATTTTCTGCTTTTCTATAAATATATTTCTATTTATATTTATTTTCTATGTATATCACTTTCTGCTTTTCTATAAATATATTTCTATTTATATTTCTTTTCTATATATATCATTTTCTGTTATTCTATAAATATATTTCTATTTATATTCGTTTTCTATATATATATATCATTTTCTGTTATTCTATAAATATATTTCTATTTATATTCGTTTTCTATATATATCATTTTCTATTTTTCAATAAATATATTTCTATTTCTATTTATTTTCTTCATATATCATTTTTCTTTTTCTATAAACATATATACACATGCACACTGCACACTGCACACACACATTCCACACACACTGCACACTGCACACACACACATTCCACGACGACGGCGAGGCGTGCACACCGGGAGAGACGACGGCGAGGACGACCGTGGGCGCCGGCCGGGCGAGACGACGGCGAGGAAGAGGACGGTGAGGAGGACGGCGAGGCGGCACTGGGCCGCCGGCCAGTCGTACGGCGGCGCTGGCCGCGCGCGCGGGCCAGACGGCGAGGAAGAGAGCAGCGCGGCAGAGAAGACGACGGCGAGGGCACGGACGACGGTGGGGACGATGGCGAGGGCGCGGACGAGGCGCGCAGCGCTGGAGACGGCGAGGACGACGGCGAGGGAGACGAAGAAGGCGACGGCGCGCAACTGACGTCGATCTCATCCGAAGGTGTCACACCCAATTTTAAGAACAAAATTGAATGCAATAACTCATGTGTGCCCAGAGATCAATCACACACATAAGCCACAAATTAAGAAGTACCATCACATATGTTTATTACATAGCGAATATTATTCAAAGTCTTTACATAGCAGCGGATAAATAAAGTGTCTCTCGCGGTAGCTCCATCACAGGGAAGATGACTGGTTGACAGCAAGACTAGAACTCTTCAGGGAAGTCGTCGTTACCATAGCAATCTGTTACCCATCCGGGATTTTATCCAAGTAGAAAGAAAATAAACAAGCATAAGTACATCTCGTACTTAACAAGTGTAACATGGGGTTCATGAGGCTCAAATAAGGCTGACACTGGTTAGACTGCGGTAGCTTTTAGTTGGCACAATTTTAGCATTAGATAGCATCAATAATATCCATCCCAATTAAACATGTGATCAATGTGAATATGAAACCATAGAAAGAGATAGTAATATCACATTAAAACATTATTAAAGCAACAACTATACCATAAGAATTCCAGGTCGCTCGTAACCGTGAGCACGGCTGATATATCAGTTTTACACTCTGCAGAGGTTGTACACTTTACCCGATGAGTCGTGATATCCAGATGCCCGGGTTAATTACTCCCATAACACTTCCGAGGTGAGCGGGCAGGATACACGCAAAGCTTTTCAAAGGTTCGTCTAACAAGTTAGGACCGCTAGGTCTTAAGGCAAGGGGAAAAAGGGTCTCTCAACCTTGCGGCACGCAGGCAAAGTGAAAGTAGCCGCCCTAAATCCAGCTCGTCAAGCGCCTTATGCGCCCTTTCGGGTAACCTCTAACAAGCTAGAAAAGGTCCTTATACTGAACTAAGGTCAGAGCCATATAACTCCCATGGTTGCACTGTTGTGCCGGGTGATCCCTTATAGTAGCTCCTAAACCATGTTGCTATAAAAGCCAATTTTACCAAGTTGCACATGTCATTAAGTTCAGATTCACATGATCAAAGTTTAATTTGAGCACTAGCATAGTTCTACCCAATGCATACCAAGTTTAACAAGGCACAAGATCAACAACTAGGATATGTCTAAATAGGCATCAAGGTAGACACATGCATATGATGTTTAAAGTGATTTATGGTTATTAGGACATCAAGGAGGATCCCATGCTATACTTGCCTGATTCAGTGAACTCTGGTTGCTCTTGGTTGTCGTAGAAGGGTTCCTGATCACCAGCGTATGTCTCACCGTCTATACTCGATTACCACATCAACACACAATCATCGGAACACAATCATGCAAAGCAGACAAGCTATAATTAGAACATTACACCAACAGCAAGAAAATAATATAAAAAGTTTGAAAACAGAAACTACGATCCAACACGATCACATAAACGCGAAGATCACAAAAAACGGAATTATGGCGCAAAAGTTATAAGCTAAACAAGTTACCAAACCTTAGTTAGTAGATTAAACCTAACTCAAATTTTAAGTACTGAAAACAGTATAGATTTTCATGCAGACAGATAGATCTTTTCAAAACGAATCTAACGCAACTTGAACGGACTAAATCGGACTAAAAACGTAGAAGTTATAAGCATTTGAAACTGGTGGCAAATCTGTAAATAAACTGAAATTGATTTTGAATTTAAATTGATTTAAAACGAATTTCAGATCTGGCTGGACTGCGCCTCAATTTGGATGAAACGCAGGGGCTTAGAAGCAAGTTTTCGCAGACTCAGAGCACAATGCCCAAAAGGACCGCGGGTTGATGCATAAAAAGGTGTAAGGTTCTTTTTGTAAAACAGGCAACGAAGGGGTATCGAGCTCTGGTGTGCGTCGGATCTGAGAAGGACGCTCGGGATTAGATCAGGGAGGGCTGGCGGCGCTTTTTCGCTGGAGCAGAAAGAGGGCGCGGCGGCGCCATGGCCGGAAGGCGGCGGCGCGGCTCGGGATTCCGCTACAGAGCGGTAGAGACCTCGGGAAAAGATCCAATCGAAAGAGGAGCTCAAGGCGAACTCACCAGAGGGGTTTATGGCGCCGGAGAAGACTCGGGGACGGCGGATTGCTCGACTTGGCGGGTGGCGGGCTCTGCAGAGCGACGGCGAGCGATTAGAGCACCAAGACGAGGGGGAAAAAGAGGGAAAACTTCTCGGTTAGCTTCGAAAGATCAAGGGGAAACTCGAGGTGCCACTTACAAGCTCGGAAACTCGATGAATCGTCGGATTGATGGCGGCGGAGATCTTGCGGCGTGCGGAGCTCTCAGTTGCGGCGTTTTGGGGCACGAGAGCAGGAGCTTGATGCGTGGGGAGAGGCGGCGGGCTCTCGGGGATCTTATAAGGGGATCGGCTAGGTCGATTTGGCAAGCGAGGACGCGTAGCGAGGATGGATTCGATCTCGGCCATGGAGTCCGAGCCGGATACGAGAGGGAGAAGGCCAAGCTGACATGCAGGCCACGGCGTCAGCGAAAGAGAGAGAGCGACGCGCGCGCGCGGCTGGCTGCGGAGCGGGGCCGACGGCGCGGGCTGCGGTGCTGCGCGCAAGAGTGGGCCGGACGGCGGCCCACGCGGGCGAAGGAGTGGAGAGGGAGGCAGGCCAGCGGAGAGAAAGGAAGCGGGCCGGCCAGGCCGGTTCGGGCCAAAAGAGAGAAAGGGAGAGGAGGGAGAAGGAAAAGGCTTTTTCCAATTTTTCAGATATTGATTTCAAAAGCAGATTTGAATTCCAATTGAATTCAAACAAGTTTTGAGCAAAAACCAATCATCACAAAAATAAGATATGCACCAGCATGTATGCATCAACATGATCTTTGGCCTAGGATTAATTTTAGCTTTTGTAAATAATTTATTAACTAGGTTCTATGCAACACATAAAATGCATAATTAATTCATATTGCCTATTTTCAAATTGATGCAAATTTTGGGATGTTACAATTCTACCCCCCTTAAAGAATCTCGTCCTCGAGATTCCAGCGATGCTTACTCAAACAACTGTGGGTATGACTTTCTCAAATCCTCTTCTCTTTCCCAAGTTGCTTCTGCTTCTGAGTGCCGATTCCACTGAACCTTGCACATCTTTATTACTCTGCTCCTAGTAACTCTTTCAGCTGTTTCCAAAATCTTTGTTGGATACTCATCATAAGTCAAATCTTCCTTAACTGTGAGCTCTTCCAACTGTATCTGCTCTTCGGGCACTCGCAGGCACTTCTTCAACTGAGAAACATGAAACACATCATGCACTCCTGACAAGCTTTCAGGCAATTCTAACTGATACGCCACTTCACCACGTCTTTCAAGAATTTTTGAACGGTCCAATATACCTGGGTGCTAGCTTTCCTTTCTTATTGAACCTTTTCACACCTCTCATCGGTGACACCTTTAGGTAGACATAATCACCTACTGCAAAAGTTAGATCTCGACGACGGTTGTTTGCATAACTCTTCTGCCGAGACTGAGCGGCTCTCAGGTTATCCCTGATTATCCTGACATGTTCCTCGGCATTCCTCAACACATCAGGTCCAAACACTTGACTTTCACCTGTCTGATCCCAAAACAATGGTGTTCTGCACGGTCTTCCATACAAAGCCTCAAACGGTGCCATCTTAAGACTCTCCTGATAGCTGTTGTTGTATGAGAACTCTGCATAACACAAATTCTTGTCCCAACTGGTGCCATACTGCAATGCACAAGCTCTCAACATGTCTTCTAGAATCTGATTTGTTCTTTCTGTCTGTCCATCAGTCTGCGGATGATAAGCAGTACTGAAGTTCAATCTTGTACCCAAAGCTTCATGTATACCCTTCCAAAAATGTGACGTAAACTGCGATCCTCTATCGGACACGATCTTTCTTGGAACTCCATGTAGACAGACTACTCTTTCCATGTATAATTCTGCTAACTTTGCCCCATCGTAAGTAGTCTTGACGGGTATAAAGTGAGCGACTTTGGTCAAACGATCAACTATTACCCATATGGAGTCGTATCCTCTCTGCGTACGAGATAAACCAACTATGAAGTCCATACCAACTTCTTCCCACTTCCATTCAGGTATCTTCATCGGTTGTAACAAACCAGCGGGTCTCTGATGTTCTGCCTTTACCCTCTGACATGTATCACACAAAGCGACGTACTCGGCTACATCTCGCTTCAGTCCATCCCACCAATACTTTTTCTTCAGATCTAGGTACATCTTAGTGCTTCCAGGATGGATGGAGTAAGCTGACTCATGCACTTCTCGCAGTATAGTCTCACGTATCTCCTTGTTTTCAGGCACACATAACCTCTTCCCATGCCATAACGTACCTTCATCATCTAATCGAAAACCTGGTGCTTTGCCAAGAACAATGTTATCGGCTAATTGCTTCAACTTCTCATCTGCCATTTGACCCTTACGTATCTCTTGCATCAATACCGGTTCAAGTATCAATTCCATTTTATTGATCACAATCCCCAGATTCAGATGTGCAAACTCAGCACACAGTTCTTCTGACATAGGAGCAATTCGGATTCCATTGGCATGACTCTTTCTACTTAAGGCATCTGCTACTACATTAGCCTTACCGGGATGGTAGTGTATTTCCAAATCATAATCCTTAATCAATTCCAACCATCTGTGCTGTCTCAAATTCAAATCAGACTGAGTGAAAATGTACTTCAAGCTCTTGTGATCAGTATAAATGTCTGTCTTGTGACCCACTAAGTAGTGTCTCCAAATTTTTAATGCATGGACAACAGCTGCCAACTCTAGATCATGTGTGGGGTAATTCAGCTCATGCTTTCTCAACTGCCTCGATGCATATGCTACAACTCTGCCTTCTTGCATAAGAACACAACCCAAACCTTGGCGAGATGCATCACAGTAAATAGAGAAGTCCTTACTTAGATCTGGTAGTATTAACACTGGAGCTGTAGTCAGACGTTTCTTCAACTCTTCAAAGTTAGCTTGACATTTATCGGACCAGATAAACTTAGCATTCTTCTCTAGCAGAGCTGTCATTGGCTTAGCAAGCTTGGAGAATCCTTCAATGAACCTTCTGTAGTAACCAGCCAATCCAAGGAAACTACGAATCTCGGTCACATCTGTTGGTGGTTTCCAATTCAACACATCTTCAACTTTGCCTGGATCTACTGAAATGCCTCCATTAGAGATAACATGTCCAAGGAAAGAAACTTCCTTCAACCAAAACTCACACTTGCTGCGCTTGGCATACAACTTGTGCTCTCTGAGTTTCTGTAGTACTAACCTCAGATGCTCAACATGATCCTCCTTGTTCTTAGAGTATACTAGAATATCATCAATAAACACAACAACGAACTTGTCGAGATATTCCATGAACACCTTGTTCATCAAATACATAAAGTAGGCAGGTGCATTGGTCAATCCAAAGGACATGACTGTATACTCATACAACCCATACCTGGTAGTGAAAGCTATCTTTGGAATATCAGATGCTCGAATCTTCAACTGATGGTAACCAGAACGCAGATCAATCTTAGAGAACACACATGCACCTTTAAGCTGGTCAAACAGATCATCAATCCTCGGCAACGGGTACTTGTTCTTGATGGTAACTTCATTAAGCGATCTATAGTCAACACACATCCGTTGACCACCATCCTTCTTGTCAACAAAAATAACAGGAGCTCCCCAAGGTGATGAACTAGGACGAATAAACCCTTTTTCTTGTAACTCTTTAATTTGTTTCTTAAGTTCTTCTAATTCAGGTACTCCCATTCTATATGGTCTTTTAGCTATGGGTGCAGTTCCAGGTAAAAGTTCAATAATAAATTCAATGTCGCGATCAGGTGGCATACCTGGCAAGTCATCGGGGAACACATCCGGGAACTCATCCACCACTAGATCTTCCGGGAAAGCCTCTTCATTCATCTGATTCACGGTTGCAGTCGGTGTTGGTTGTAGCACTACATTCACACTGATTCTGTCCCCCTTAGCTGTAGTAACTGTCACAACCTTATCTTGACACTGAATGTCTGTCTTGCTTTTCGTCAGCCAATCCATACCCAGTATCAAATCAATACCAGCTTTCTTCAACACTATTGGGGACACTGAGAAATCTACTCCCCCTAGGGACACAGCTAGCGGCATACACTGGAGCGTAGCTTGTAAACCTCCACCCGGTGAGGTAACCATTATGGGGGTTTTCATGAGGCTAATAGGTAGGTTATGCATTCTAACAAATGTATGTGATATGAAAGTATGCGATGCACCAGAATCGAAAAGAACTGTAGCGGGGATGGAACTGATATTGAACGTACCAAGCATAATCTCTGGCGCTTCTTGCACGGTCTCTGTGGACACGTGATTCACCTTTCCCGAATTAGGGGGTACTTGCTGCCTTCCTTTCTGCCCATTATTCTGAGGTGGGAGCTGATCTTGCCTCTTCGGACAGCGGTTGGCATAGTGACCGGGATCACCACAATGGAAACAGGCATTGGGTGTTCCATTCTTGACGGGGGTGTTGGGTGCACTAGTCTTCATGGGAGCATTGTTGGGAGTGCCTTGGCGCTGGGCTTGATTATTGTTCTGCTGCTGTTGCGGGTATGAAGGACGTTGCTGTCCCTGGTTGCGGTTCCACTGAGTAGTCGGTCCCTGGTACCTCTGCTGATTGCCTGGTGCGAAGTTGGAACGAGGGCGGTTGTTACTACCAGAAGACTGACCTTGGAGCTTCCTCTTTCTAGCCTCCATCTCCTTGCGCTTGTTGTCAACCACAATAGCACGGTTGACTAAGGTCTGGTAGCTGGCATACTCATTGGACATAAGCTGCAGTGCCAGTCCGTCATTCAGACCCTTGAGGAAGCGACGCTGCTTGTCGGCATCCTGAGCAATATCAGCGGGAGCATAGCGTGACAATTGAGCAAACTTGTCACGGTACTCTGCAACGGTCATGGCTCCTTGGCGCAGAGACCTGAACTCTTCCTGCTTCAATTCAATCAGACCAGCAGGGATATGGTACGCTTTGAAGTTGGTCTTGAATTCCTCAAAGGTGACAGGTGGAGCATCGTTGGCTTGACCGAACTGAAACGATTCCCACCAATCCAGAGCAGCTCCTTGCAACTGACCAGAAGCATAGAGCACCTTCTCGTGGTCATTGCATTGCGCGATGGTAAGCTGGCGTTCAATAGCACGAAGCCAGTCATCAGCCTCCAGGGGATCAGCGGCATGGGAGAACACTGGCGGGTGACCCTTTAAAAACTCACCCCTCTTGTCCCTCACTTGCATCGGTGGTGCTCCTCCAACTGGCTGATTCTGCATATGTTGCATCATGGTTTGCATAAATTGGGCTTGAATGCCCATCAACTGCTGAATGTTAACTGGGGGTGGTGGTGGTGGGTTAACAGGTGCTCCACGACCACGGCCACGTCCACGTCCACCTCCAACTCCACCTCCTCTGGCGGCCATCTGTGTTTCCAAACAGGGATCAAGGTTAGTGAACTTTTTAAGAAAAGATCACTCATATGAGAGGAAACAGGAGATCTTGAAAATTTCTGGGCGAGATCCAGTAACAGCAGTACAGAAAACAGTCATATTCGGAGTTCCAGAAATCAAAACAGGGCGTGTGATACACGGTTGGAAAGATAACGAAATTATCTACAACTTTTATTTAAGTGACTTTCCCAGATTCTGTCGTTAAGTTAGTCAAAAACAGAGAACAAACAGATCTGTCCAGAGCTCAAAACTGCGCAGAAACTCTAACTTGAAACAGCCATATCTCACAAACCATAACAGCTATTGAAGTGATTCCAGAGGCATTGGTTAGATATAGGAGTCTATTTTCCACCATAAAATTTTCAGCCATGTTGCACGATCAGAACTTGAGATATAACCAAAAGATCACAGGTTGCTCCAGAAAACAGCATAGGACAAGATATAACTAACCCTCTTATTATTCATAAACGTTATGTCTAACTATGAGATTTGTAGACAAGCCCACAAATCTCAACACTCATTACAAAGAACCAAATCACACATAAGCATAATGATAATCCAACTCACACATAAAGAAACACGATAGCACAAAAGTTAACTAGACTCGACAAAACGCTTGCTAATATCGTCTTATTACATAGAATGGTGACCTATGCCTATTTGTAGAGCGGTTCGCGGAGCCTCTTGTACATAGGGGGTTGGTTGAGAAGTTCCAAGAGCCCATCAATGGTGCTATAGCATCTTTTGAGATCTTTTCCCAGGGATATCACCTCCTTTTCCAAGTCCGCGTTAGACCTTTCCCTGTCAAGGAGAAAATCTCGTGTGGCCTTCTCGGTTGGAGTTGCATTGGGGTCTTCTACCATAGTCTCCTTATTCTCACTGTTCCAATAGGGCAGGTAGCGGTATGCATCATCCCTCATGTCATCAATGCGACGACCCCGGAATGCTTTGTAGGCTTCAACTGCCACGGCTTCCAAGGCTGACGCTAGAGTGGACCGACGAGCCCTGTGGCCAATCACCATCTCATGCAGGTATAGGCCACTCTCTGGTTCTCGGACGGCGACAATCACTCTTGCCTTCCAGTAGGTCCTTTCCATGGGATGACTGTACCTCCAGTGGGTGTACTGTACGATGATGTTCTTGTCGGGGTAGTAGGCATCAAAAAGTCCCATCAGCCTGTGATGTGTGGGACTCTGGGCAGCTGTGGGTGCTCCGACGAAATACCCGGAGTCCACGTCCCAACCCGTTGGAAGCTCTTCATCGTCTTCAACCTCCAGCACTTCTGGGGGCACTGGCGCGGGAGGTACTGGAGCTTGTGGAGCTGGTGCTTGCTGAGCTGGAGCTTGTACCGGTGGTGCCGGCGCTTGTGGTTCCACTTCTTGAGGTGCT
Source organism: Coix lacryma-jobi var. lacryma-jobi (assembly GCA_009763385.1). Taxonomy (NCBI): domain Eukaryota; kingdom Viridiplantae; phylum Streptophyta; class Magnoliopsida; order Poales; family Poaceae; genus Coix; species Coix lacryma-jobi. The sequence continues at coordinate 37,388,098 of CM019826.1, forward strand.
TGTTCTTGCAGTACTGGCTCTTGCGGCGCAACCTCCTGCTGTTCTGGCTCCTGGGGTGCTTGCGGTGCTTGCGGAACGGGGTTGCTTGCCCTCCTGCGTCCACCGATGGTCCTGCGGGTGGTACGACGAGCCATCTATGGAGTAGACCAAGAGATAGATACAATAGAATCAATATATTTGTGTAGTAGAGCAAGTAAAGAGAAGCATATAGTTTTGATAAATTAACAAGGCTAAGATAAATAGCAAGAATTGAGAAGCAAGGACCACTAAAACGACCATAACTAACTAGGCTTGCGTCCTACAGTCAACATAGCTCTGATACCAATTTGTCACACCCAATTTTAAGAACAAAATTGAATGCAATAACTCATGTGTGCCCAGAGATCAATCACACACATAAGCCACAAATTAAGAAGTACCATCACATATGTTTATTACATAGCGAATATTATTCAAAGTCTTTACATAGCAGCGGATAAATAAAGTGTCTCTCGCGGTAGCTCCATCACAGGGAAGATGACTGGTTGACAGCAAGACTAGAACTCTTCAGGGAAGTCGTCGTTACCATAGCAATCTGTTACCCATCCGGGATTTTATCCAAGTAGAAAGAAAATAAACAAGCATAAGTACATCTCGTACTTAACAAGTGTAACATGGGGTTCATGAGGCTCAAATAAGGCTGACAATGGTTAGACTGCGCTAGCTTTTAGTTGGCACAATTTTAGCATTAGATAGCATCAATAATATCCATCCCAATTAAACATGTGATCAATGTGAATATGAAACCATAGAAAGAGATAGTAATATCACATTAAAACATTATTAAAGCAACAACTATACCATAAGAATTCCAGGTCGCTCGTAACCGTGAGCACGGCTGATATATCAGTTTTACACTCTGCAGAGGTTGTACACTTTACCCGATGAGTCGTGATATCCAGATGCCCGGGTTAATTACTCCCATAACACTTCCGAGGTGAGCGGGCAGGATACACGCAAAGCTTTTCAAAGGTTTGTCTAACAAGTTAGGGCCGCTAGGTCTTAAGGCAAGGGGAAAAAGGGTCTCTCAACCTTGCGGCACGCAGGCAAAGTGAAAGTAGCCGCCCTAAATCCAGCTCGTCAAGCGCCTTATGCGCCCTTTCGGGTAACCTCTAACAAGCTAGAAAAGGTCCTTATACTGAACTAAGGTCAGAGCCATATAACTCCCATGGTTGCACTGTTGTGCCGGGTGATCCCTTATAGTAGCTCCTAAACCATGTTGCTATAAAAGCCAATTTTACCAAGTTGCACATGTCATTAAGTTCAGATTCACATGATCAAAGTTTAATTTGAGCACTAGCATAGTTCTACCCAATGCATACCAAGTTTAACAAGGCACAAGATCAACAACTAGGATATGTCTAAATAGGCATCAAGGTAGACACATGCATATGATGTTTAAAGTGATTTATGGTTATTAGGACATCAAGGAGGATCCCATGCTATACTTGCCTGATTCAGTGAACTCTGGTTGCTCTTGGTTGTCGTAGAAGGGTTCCTGATCACCAGCGTATGTCTCACCGTCTATACTCGATTACCACATCAACACACAATCATCGGAACACAATCATGCAAAGCAGACAAGCTATAATTAGAACATTACACCAATAGCAAGAAAATAATATAAAAAGTTTGAAAACAGAAACTACGATCCAACACGATCACATAAACGCGAAGATCACAAAAAACGGAATTATGGCGCAAAAGTTATAAGCTAAACAAGTTACCAAACCTTAGTTAGTAGATTAAACCTAACTCAAATTTTAAGTACTGAAAACAGTATAGATTTTCATGCAGACAGATAGATCTTTTCAAAACGAATCTAACGCAACTTGAACGGACTAAATCGGACTAAAAACGTAGAAGTTATAAGCATTTGAAACTGGTGGCAAATCTGTAAATAAACTGAAATTGATTTTGAATTTAAATTGATTTAAAACGAATTTCAGATCTGGCTGGACTGCGCCTCAATTTGGATGAAACGCAGGGGCTTAGAAGCAAGTTTTCGCAGACTCAGAGCACAGTGCCCAAAAGGACCGCGGGTTGATGCATAAAAAGGTGTAAGGTTCTTTTTGTAAAACAGGCAACGAAGGGGTATCGAGCTCTGGTGTGCGTCGGATCTGAGATGGACGCTCGGGATTAGATCAGGGAGGGCTGGCGGCGCTTTTTCGCCGGAGCAGAAAGAGGGCGCGGCGGCGCCATGGCCGGAAGGCGGCGGCGCGGCTCGGGATTCCGCTACAGAGCGGTAGAGACCTCGGGAAAAGATCCAATCGAAAGAGGAGCTCAAGGCGAACTCACCAGAGGGGTTTATGGCGCCGGAGAAGACTCGGGGACGGCGGATTGCTTGACTTGGCGGGTGGCGGGCTCTGCAGAGCGACGGCGAGCGATTAGAGCACCAAGACGAGGGGGAAAAAGAGGGAAAACTTCTCGGTTAGCTTCGAAAGATCAAGGGGAAACTCGAGGTGCCACTTACAAGCTCGGAAACTCGATGAATCGTCGGATTGATGGCGGCGGAGATCTTGCGGCGTGCGGAGCTCTCGGTTGCGGCGTTTTGGGGCACGAGAGCAGGAGCTTGATGCGTGGGGAGAGGCGGCGGGCTCTCGGGGATCTTATAAGGGGATCGGCTCGGTCGATTTGGCAAGCGAGGACGCGTAGCGAGGATGGATTCGATCTCGGCCATGGAGTCCGAGCCGGATACGAGAGGGAGAAGGCCAAGCTGACATGCGGGCCACGGCGTCAGCGAAAGAGAGAGAGCGACGCGCGCGCGCGGCTGGCTGCGGAGCGGGGCCGACGGCGCGGGCTGCGGTGCTGCGCGCAAGAGTGGGCCGGACGGCGGCCCACGCGGGCGAAGGAGTGGAGAGGGAGGCAGGCCGGCGGAGAGAAAGGAAGCGGGCCGGCCAGGCCGGTTCGGGCCAAAAGAGAGAAAGGGAGAGGAGGGAGAAGGAAAAGGCTTTTTCCAATTTTTCAGATATTGATTTCAAAAGCAGATTTGAATTCCAATTGAATTCAAACAAGTTTTGAGCAAAAACCAATCATCACAAAAATAAGATATGCACCAGCATGTATGCATCAACATGATCTTTGGCCTAGGATTAATTTTAGCTTTTGTAAATAATTTATTAACTAGGTTCTATGCAACACATAAAATGCATAATTAATTCATATTGCCTATTTTTAAATTGATGCAAATTTTGGGATGTTACAGAAGGAGGAGGGCACTGTGCCCTATATACCCGGGAAACCTTTAGTCCCGGGTGGTGCCACCGCCCGGGACTAAAGGTTTTTTCCCGCCACTGTTTTGGGTTTTTAGTATTTTGGGTTTTGTATTAGGTTTTCACTATATAAATATGTTTTAATACTTATTAATTGCATAGTAAATTAAATATTAGGCATAAAATTACTTTAAAATAACAGTTGTATTTCCTTTTACCTTATTGTATTTATTGTATAGTAGAAAATTTTGTAACATAAATTCTTTTCTTATAATAACGAATATAAATGTAAATAACAATTCATATTTTGTTAATGCAAAAAAATAATATTAAATTTAAATATCTGAAATAACTGGTTCTCGATAGGAAAATTGTTTTTCATTATCTGAACGTTAAATTTTGGGTTGTTCATCTTTCATTGTCCAAATGCACGATACAGAAATTCACTGTGAAATTGCAATTTTATTTAAAAAGATAAATTTGTGTAGTTCATATACATTTCTGTGTCGTATTGGTCTCAAACTTTTTCTTAGGCTGTCACGTGGCACGAGTGAGGCAACCAACAAGTTTGTGATTTTTCGGAGATGGTTTGCTACTTTCTCCGGTTTAATTGAATTACCGTGCACCGTCACCCAATAATTATAGGGTCAACTGGGCCTACCACCAAAATAATCCAGAATGGTGTCAAACTTTTACACAGGGTCTTGTATGCCCTAAGAAGAAGAATGTTGTGGAGGTTGATGAAAAACCGCAGAGGGTCGGAGGTGTAGTTCACCAGCTTTTATCTCATTCGGCACAGAGAAAAATGTAATAATTAAAATAATGATCAGAAAAATCTAACACCTCTTGTGGGCATCAATTTGGGCTCATATGCTTGCCAAAAATAAATCAAGTCATTTCAACCATGACTATCTATAATCATTATTAATTACACAAAAACTGTAATACATAATATTAGTTAAAACATCACTATATATCAAGCGGATACACCGGTGATCTTCTTCTTGACGTATGTCCCTTGTTTATAATCATGTCGTAACCATGGAGTCTCCTCATTATTTAGCAGGATGCTTGGGTCTTTGGTCATACTGAAGGGCGGTATTTGGTCATCCCTTTCATAATCTTCTGACATGTCTGACTTGTCCTCAATTCCCACGATGTTTCTTCTTCCTGAAAGAACTATGTGGCGTTTTGGCTCTTTAGTTGATTTATCGTCATTTTTCCCTCTCTTGGGTTTTGTAGACATGTCTTTCACGTAGAACACCTGATTCACATCAGCAGCAAGGACGAATGGTTCATCTTTGTATCCAATATTGTTGAGATCCACTGTTGTCATTCCATACTCCTTGTCAACTGTTACTCCGGATCCGGTCGTATTGACCCATTGGCATGGAAACAAAGGGACTTTAAAATTAGGTGCGTAGTCTGGTTCCCAAATCTCCTCTATGCGGCCATAATATGTTTGCCTCTTCCCATTTGGGTCTGTGGCATCTACGCGAACACCACTGTTTTAGTTCGTGCTCCTTTTATCTTGGGCAATGGTGTAAAATGTGTTTCTATTTATCGCATATCCTTTGTACCTGAGGATGTGCCATGATGGTTGTCTAGCCAACAAATATAGTTGCTCATCAATATTGCTATCACTCAGACATTTTTTTCGCAACCAAGTGCTAAAAGTATTCATGTGCTCATGTGTAATCCAAACTTCATTCTTCCCAGGTGTTTACACCAGATTTTGGGTCGCAAGGATTATTTGTTTATAGACACAAACAGCTGATTTATTCATAAAAGAATCGGCTAGAAAAATAAAAGAGGCCTATTTTTTACCCGAACACAGCCAAAGTTCGTATGGACCAGACGTAACAAGCTTCGAGGACATTTTGGGTTCGGCCGAAGAGTTTGAGTTCGGGTTGTCTTTTGTTTTGTTTTCGTGTAACCTAGTCGTGTTAGGACAAGAGTCAACCGTGTTATATATAGCTAGAAACCCGAATTTTTGTAGACAAATCCAATCAATCAACACATCGGCCACCGGCCAAAACCCTAGGAGTAGGAGTAACGTAGAACTCGGTGGAACCTTCAACCAGGCAGGGCTGCATCGGCTTCAACCGACCTCCGGTTTGCTTGTAAGTTTCACCAATGACTCGTGTTATCGTTCAATAAGGTTGTATTTGGCATCGACCAAACTCTTGTTAAGCTATGACATGACTAGTTATCAGTTTAAGTTCGCCTTTTGTAAGACTGTCTTGACCTTGATCAATCTTTTACTTTAGTCTATCTTGACTAGTTATCGGGTCTATTGGTTTTGGCAAGCTAATAGATTCTTTAAGTTATCGATGTTGTTTATGCTTTAATGTTTTTCTTTAGATTTTAAACAATATCTTGCCCAATCAAGATTGACAAAATAGCTTAAGCTTAAAAGATGTTTGTTTTCGGCTATCCAAAGGTTTTATACGCTTATATTAAGGGAAATAGCCGATTCAAGCCTCTCATTGACTATTTTGTTAATCTTGATTGTTACTTGTTGTGCATTCGAGATATTCGATAAAATTGTGGTTTGATCTAAGAGAAGATAGATTTGATCTAGCATGTTTATTACGACTGTATTTCCGAACCCCACTGATATATATGATAGATTAGATTTGTTTGATCTTAAGTCAAAATCATGGTTTTAACGGATAGATCTTGTTCGTGCTTCATGGACCTTGTATCGGCAAAAATAGCTGATCCAGTTATGCTTTCTCCATAATGTGTACTTTTGAATGGCTTGAAATTTATGGATCTGCTTGTTGTATCGGACGTGATCTAGCTTGATCATCATTATGGTTGTATGGAGACACCCCACTGTTGATGATTAAGCTATTTTATCGATCTATTTGTTATTATGGCTGCATGGAAACACTCCACTGTTAACAGATAGAACTGCCTGTGCAATTAGTCGATACGTTGATTTCATGCCGTTTAAACGTATACGTAGATCTTTATTTTTTTAACATGTTTAAGCATATCGGCTGTGTATCTGTTCTAAATGTTTCTTTGCATATATCATAGCCAATTTGCTCTATATTTTTATCAATGCATTCATACAATCTTTTGGGAGTTGACTTTATAGTCAATATCCTATAAACAATGGCTATATCAGAGCCGTACAACTTGAAACTGTCTGGCACCAAACCGGCAGGTTCCACAATTTGACAACCTTTTCTTCTCCTTGTAAATTACAGGTCAAATTGACTGGCACGTCCGAGATCGCTCTCACCCAGATTCGGCACCGCCACCTGTTGAAGGTCCAGGAGGTTAGGACTCTGCTCTGTACGCCCTTTGAGGACCGTGCGTTCGAGTGTGTTGGCACTACCGACCGGATTTTTGTGTCAACACCAGGAAATTGGGATCGTAGGAACTCCTTGTGTACCTCGATATATGCCTCCACCACGGATGAGTTTTGAAGAACTGTGTAGTGCGCTTTATTGAAATAATCATCCCCCGTACGGATATATGTTTTCTTCTCTGGTGTCCCCTTTCCACTCAACCTCCCCTCGTGCCGCGATTCAGGAACACCAATCGGGTCAACATCAGGAATAAAGTCAACACAGAACTCAATGACCTCCTCTGTCCTATAGGCCTTGGTGATGCTTCCTTCTGGCCGAGCACGTTGGTGAACATATTTTTTCAGTACTCCCATGAACCTCTCGAAGGGGAACATATTGTGTAGGAACACAGGACCGAGAATATGAATCTCCTTGACCAGGTGAACTAGGAGGTGTGTCATGATATTAAAGAAGGATGGAGGGAACACCAACTCAAAGCTCACAAGACATTGAACCACATCATTCTGTAGAGTAGCTAGTTCTAGTGGATTAATTGCCTTATGAGAAATTGCATTAAGGAATGCACATAGCTTCACAGCGGCCAGACGTACATGTGGAGGTAGAATTCCTCTTAAAGCAACGAGAAGCAATTGCGTCATAAGCACGTGGCAGTCATGCGACTTTAAGTTTAGGAATTTCTTCTCTTGCATATTTATTATTCCCTTTATATTGGAGGAGAATCCATATGGGACCTTGATGCTGTTTAGGCATTCAAACATGATTTCCTTCTCTTCATTGCTAAGAGTATAGCTAGCAGGTCTTAAGTAATGGCGTCCATCATCTGTCTTCTCTGGATGTAGGTTGTCTCGTTCTTTCATGCGCTGCAAGTCTTGTCGTGCTTCAAGTGTATCCTTAGACTTCCCATACACACCCATGAATCCTAGAAGGTTGACACAAAGATTCTTTGTCAGGTGCATCACGTCGATCGCGTGGCGGACCCCTAGTACATGCCAATAGGGTAGCTCCCAAAATATTGACTTCTTCTTCCACATGGGTGCGTGTCCCGTAGCGTCTTTCAGAACAGGTTCACTGCTCGTCCTCTTTCCAAAGACTACTTTCACATCCTTGATCATCTCAAGTACATCTTCACCAGTTCTGTTGCGAGGCTTGCTCCGGTGGTCTGTCTCACCTTTAAAATGCTTGCCTTTCTTTCTAACCTGGTGATTCATAGAGAGAAATCGACGATGCCCAAGGTACACTACCTTTCTACATTTTTTCAAATATATACTATCCATGTCATCAAAACAATGTGTGCATGCATTATGTCCTTTGTTTGTCTGTCCTGAAAGATTACTTAGAGCAGGCCAATCATTGATTGTTACGAACAACAATGCTCGCAGGTCAAAGTGTTCTTGTTTGTAATCATCCCACACACGTACACCTGATTTACTCTATAAAAGTAGGAGTTCCTCAACTAATGACCTCAGGTAGACATCGATGTCGTTGCCAGGTTGCCTCGGGCCTTGGATGAGCATTGGCATCATAATGAACTTCCGCTTCATGCATAACCATGGAGGAAGGTTATAGATACATAGAGTGACAGCCCACGTGCTATGACTACTGCTCTATTCCCCAAAAGGATTCATCTCGTCTGTACTTAAACCAAACCTTAAGTTTCTAGCGTCTTTTGCAAATTCTAGAAATTCTCTGTCTATTGCTCTCCACTGGGACCCATCAGCAGGGTGTCTCAACATGTTGTCTACATTACGGTCTTCTCTGTGCCATCGCACCAACTTTGCATGGTCCTTGTTTCTGAACAGACGTTTCAGACGTGGTATTATAGGAGCGTACCACATAACCTTGACAGGTATTTTCTTCCGGGGACGTTCTTCACCCTCAACATCGCCACGGTCATCTCGTCTGATCTTATATCATGACGCTTTACATACAGGGCATTCATTCAAATTCTCGTACTCCTTTCCACGGTATAGGATGCAGTCATTAGGACATGCATGTATCTTTTGGATTTCTAAACCCAAAGGACAGACGACTTGTTTTGTTTCGTACGTAGTGGCGGGCAATTCGTTAGGCTTCGGAAGCATCTTTTGTTTTATAATCTTCAATAATTGTCCAAATGTCTTGTCAGATACACCATTTTGTGCCTTCCATTGTAGCAACTCCAGTGTTGTACCTAACTTTTTTTTATCCATCTGCAGCAGACGGTATAGTAATTTCCTGTGATCCTCTAGCATACAGTCAAACTTAGCCTTCTCTTTTTCACTTTCGCAATCTCTTTGTGCATCACGAATGACATCACTAAGAGCATCATCTTCAGCGAGTGTGTCTTCTGCACTTGCCTCTTCTTGACCTTCCTCCATTGCAGTATCACCAAAGTCACCATATTGAGCAATAATGTCATCGTCAGGGTCCAATTGTTCTTCTTCACCTTCTTCCATCATTACCCCAGTTTCTCCATGCTTCATCCAACAACTATAGTTTGGCATGAAACCCGACTTGAACAAGTGCGAGTGAAGACTACTTGACCTAGAATATTCCTTCAAATTATTACAAAGGGCACATGGGCAGCACATAAAAACATTCCGCTTGTTTGCCTCGGCCACTCTTAAGAAATAATGCACGCCATCAATGAACTCTTTTGAGCGACGATCGGCATTGTACATCCAGTGACGTGTCATCGTCTGCATTATATGACATATCACATAATTATATCTCTCATTCTTATAAACCAATGAAATTATAAAATGACATATAACATAATTACATCTCTCATTCTTATCAACAAATTTAATTATAAAATTACATATAACATTATATATCTCTCATTCTTATAAACAAATGAAATTATATGGTATATCACATAATTAAATTATAAGGTACATATACTAATTACTTTAATAAAATAATTTATCCGGTCATATTTTGTAAACTAAACTATTATATATTTCTAATTTTTTGTAAATAAATGATTTAAATGATCTCTATTTCTCCAAAAAAAAATTAAACTAAACTAATTAAATCGGTCACATTTTGTTAACTAAGTTATTATATATTTCTAATTTTTGTAAACAAATTATTTAAATGATCTCTATTTCTCCAAAAAAAATTAAACTAAACTAAATAAACCGGTCACATTTTGTAAACTAAAGTATTATATATTTCTAATTTTTATAAACAAATGATTTAAATAATCTCTATTTCTCCAAAAAAAATTAAACTAAACTAATTAAACCGGTCACATTTTGTAAACTAAAGTATTATATATTTCTAATTTTTGTAAAAAAAAATGAATTAAATGATCTCTATTTCTCCAAAAAATTAAAATAAACTAATTAAACGGTCAAATTTTGTTTTTAGGCTACTAATTTGAACTATCAAGTGAATGAACTCAAAATAGCTTCAAAAATCACATATATATGTGGCGGCTAAAAAATGAAAAACTGAAGCTAGTAACCTTTCAACGACTCGATGGTGGCGTAGATGTGATGAAATAAATCAATCGTCGAAGATGTGTTAACAAACAAAAATCACCGTAGAAGAGAGCAAACAAGCAAGCAGAGTGACTGAATGAAGAAAAAATGAAGACAGTGAGAGCTCAGGCACGGCTGAAGGTGGAAAAACAGTTCAAATATAGGGAGAGACATTTAGCCCCGGTCCTTATTCCCAGCCGGTATTTAGCCCCGGCTGGATACACCAACCGGGGCAAAACCTTTAGTCTCGGTTGGTGTTACCAACCGGGGCTAAAGATTGCCCTTTAGCCCCTCTGACAAATGAGCCGTTGGGCTGGAGAACTTTAGTCCAGGTTGGTGTTACCAACCGGGGCTAAAGACCTTTCTAGTTCCGGACGCAAATTTTTCCGTGACTAATGCTGATTTTGCAAATCGTCCAAAGGCCTGTTCTCTGGTAGAGTAACGATAACAGTTATTTAAGAATTGAAGGAGTACATGTTATACAGAAATTAAGAAAGGAGTACATGTTATACAGAAATTAAGAAAGAATGGCTTACTGCTGAAAACACATTCGCAATCACTAATGCTTGATTGAGGGCACCCATTGTCTGGATGGACCGACCAGTCCTTCATTCGTGGCAATCAAGAAAAAAAAGATGCACAGTTATACGGGTCTACATCCGTCTTTTTGGCGAGCCAGCGGGCTAGCACGTCGAGCGCGTCAGCGCGTGCGGCCACTCTCGGCGTGGGGTGCATGTGCCTTGTAATTTTTTTTAACCCTTTTTAAAACAATTTTTAAGTTTACCATATTTTGTTTAGGAAAAAAACAAACACCTTTGGTTGCGCCAAACTGGACGGCGTGGTAAAACCACCCCGGAAGAGGTGTCAGCGTGGCTGTTAGCCGGCCGCTAGCCTGCTGACGTGGTCAAGCCTACCACACCATACAGCCTGGCACCTGGCATGACGCTGTAATGCCCACTCGTCTAGCACAACAACACATGTTACAGTAGCAGCGGCTAGCGAGCCTTCCTCTCTCTCTTTCGCTCCCTGTGACCCTGCCACCTTCTTCGGCACCGCACTAGTAGATAAATAATTTATCGGGGTGTCGATCTATTGGCGGTGCTTACCGACAACTTTTATAAGCCAACTAAGGATAAAACAAAGCATACTTGCATACATATGTTATCATCTTGACCTATTTCCACTTGTATTTGATAATTATTATTTTACAAGCATCAACAAAGAATATCGTAGAAAAGACGAGAAGAATACGCTTTTCGACAAAGCGTATAATCAAGAAATAAAGGAAGAAGCCCATCAAACTCCAAATCTGGGCTAACACCCTACATAGAAGACATTCAGGTCCAGCCAGCAGCCCACCATGCGAAGGCGGTGGCCAGAGGTGGGGCCAGGGGCACCGCCCCTGGCGCCTCTCGGGCCCACCTTCGGAGGTCGATTGCATGGCGGCATGTAGAGGCGGTTCATCGAGGATTCCATGTTTAGATCCACCATGTTGTAGTATAAAAGTAGGGGTAGGAGCTCCCTCTCAAATAGATCTCATACACATCTCATACATTCTACATTGTACTTGAGCTCTCTACAAGTGCTACTTGCAAGAGAGGAGGAAAAGTTGTAAGGATCAACTTGGTATGAATAATACTGAGTTCCTCTTTTCATACTTGTTCTTATTCTCTTATGATCAACATTGCTATGTTGTTGAATTAGAGTTATGTTCTTGTTCATCGTTCATCATTCTAGAACTAGTTCATAGTTTTAGACCTATGTTCATCATGAACACGAGCACTGTTCTTCATTCATCATGTTTAGATCTTACCGACTTAAGATTATGTGTTGGATGATGTTTTACCGTGCCTTCGGGTGCGCTTACATCTTTATCGGGGAGGTGTAAGTGTTCGTCATGTACGCGAGAGTGGTTCTCGGGTATATGGGGATGGGTAAATGTTTGGCTTAGTCCACCGTTGAGGTGGTAAGCGGCAGGTGGTGACAGCCCTGTCCGTCCCTTGTAATCCCCCACGTTCGGCTAGGGGGTAGGAGTCTAAATTGTCCAGTGTATCCTCCTGGCAGACCAGTGTTCCCGAGTCTCCTAATGCCCATCCAATACCTAATGTTAATGTTAACATGATCACGACATGTATGCTTAATTTATTAACATAACTTTGTTTAGGATGTATGCTCTGTAGTTTCTTTATTCTTTATTCTTTCTTCTATCCCCGTAGAAGCTCTGTTTATCTTAGAAGCTTTGTTTATCTTATGATGTGTATGTGATGATCCCACTATCAAACTACCATTTAAGCTCCTGCTATGATTAATTGGTCAACTATGCAAGTATCATGTTCTTGTCATTTATATATCTCGAATCTTTGCATCTAGCCTTCCCTGTGGCAAAATATAAATAACGATACCTGGAATACTCCCGGTGAAATGCTACAACGGTAACACCGTGCGCTTGCGGACCCTATCTGTAAACGAATTTGTTTACCAGGCCAACCTCTCAGGCTGTCACTAAAGTTAGACGTCTTGGTATATGAAGTGCCATCGCACTTCGACGTCGATACCGGATGTGTAGCTAGAGCGACTGTGTCTGAGGTTGACACTGACATCTTTTGGTAGCATCGCTAGGAACCAACATACTCGGTGTATGTCACTAAAGAATGTCACAAGCATTTCCTAGTGGTCGATGCCCGGGATGATGGCCTATCCTAATGATGACGCTAAGAGATGCCAACGAGCATTTTTGGCGCTGTTGCCGGGGATAGATCTTAACCTATCCTTTGGTGGTTGCGCTAAGAAATGCCAACAAGCATTTTTAGCGTCGTTGCCGGGGATAGATCTTAACCTATCCTTTGGTGGTTGCGCTAAGAAATACTATCAGTGTCTTTTTTTTCTAAACCTTCGCGGAAGGCACTGTAGCTATACAACTGTTGCTGAAAATCAATTTTTAGAGGCAGTTTCATCAAGAAAACCGCTCCTAAAATGTTTCTATTTTTAGAAATGGTTCTATTAAGAATATAGCTTCTAAAATATGATTTTCAAGGATGGGTGCTTATGTCAATCTCATTTGAAAATGAGTGATTTTTAGAGACGGGTTTATTAAGTCCACCATCTCTAAAAATGGATTTTCAAGAGTGGTTGGCTAAGTTGACCATCCTTAAAAATAGCAGTCATAAATAAATTCACAACTTTTTAAAATAAAGTCAGATGATGACAAAATTTATATTAAAATTATAGAGCTCGAAGAGATCTAAAATTTTATAGTTTAATTTTTTATTTGAGATTATTTAGGGTTTTAAATATATAAATTAACTCTGAGGTTTTGAATTTCAAAATTTTGAATTTCTCAAATGATCTTGGAGGGAGAATTGTTCTATATGAAAGTTATAGTACTCGATGAGATTTAAAATATTATAGTTGAAAGTATTTTCATGAAGATATTTTATGAGTCATAATATTGATTACATGATTCATCATACAAACTAGTACAAATAAACAACATCATATAAGTAGTCACAAGTGACTCTGTGGTATAGTGCAATAAAGTGGGGTAAATGATAATGATAAGAGTTAAGTATAGTAACACTCAGGGGTTAAACCACTAAGATAAAGTAAACTAGTTAACTCAGGAGAATAACGAGGGAGGTAGATTCATGTGATATTCTTACCACATGGTCAAAGTATAAACACTCAACTATAGCAAAGACTAACTCTACTCATGTGCACTTCGAGATGCTGCTTACACGATTGTGGTTGGAAAACAGCTACTCATGTGCACTTCGAGATGCTACTCATTAGGCGCTTGGAAGACCATGAAATGAGGTTGTCCCCAAGGAAAACAGTAGGTAGACTTCCGAGTATCAGGGCATCCTGTCCAATCAGCATCTGAGTAGACTGTAAGATCAGCCGGCGGAGTACGATAGAGATGGAGGTCGAGATCCTGCCTTCCCTGTAAATACCGCAGGATTCGCTTCATTGCAGTAAGATGAGGGTCTCGCAGGTCATGCATGTGTAGGAAAACATGTTGAACAGCATAAGCGATGTCCAGATGAGTAAAAGTAAGATACTGCAAGGCACCAGCGATACTGCGGTAGTGAGTAGGATCAGACACCGACGTACCATCAGTAGCGGACAACTTGGAATGAGTATCCACCGGAGTGCTGCAAGGCTTACAGTCGCGCATGCCGGCACGGTCCGGGATATCAAGCAGATACTGTCGCTGGGAAAGAAATAAGCCATCAGAGTGACGCTCAACAGTGATGCCCAAAAAGTGGTGAAGAGGCCCCATATCTATCATAGAAAACTCCTGACGAAGAGCTGAAATGATCTGCTGGAGGAGACACTGAGACGAGGTTGTGAGCACAATGTCATCAAGATAGAGAAGTAAGAAAGCCATCTCACTACCTCAACTGTAAATGAAACAAACAAGCGCAAAGCGCACGCAAAGCCGACAAATGAGCACAGGGCCGGACTGTCCGGGCTCTGACTTCGGACTGTCCGCCGCTGAGTGTCGGACTGTCCGCGCCTGGGGGACGAACTGACCGCAGGAAAAAACACAAAAACACAACTGTTCTAGACCAGTTCTGGACAGATCCCAGACTGTCCGTAGTTTGCACGCCGGACAGTCCATCGTTCAAATGAACAGTGGAACAATAGCGTCTGAGGTTGACCCTGTGGCGCGTCCGATGTGACCCCGGTCTGTCCGCGGGTCACTGGCTGACTGTCGGCCGGTCACTTGACCGGGAAGAGTGTGTCACTGTGCTGCACTGCCTTGACCTGAGCCCGATCCCCGGACTGTTGCGGTCAGAGGCCTGGACTGTCCGCGGATGAACAGACTACACAACAACAGCTCAGGACAGATCTCGACCAAATCAAAAGGACTTGCTACCAAACTTCACCCAGATGATCTTACATATGTTGGTGAGCTATTCTCAAGAAATCATGGCTTGAACGTGTTTACACCAGATTTTGGACTGAGAAGATTATTATTTCGTAGGCACAAACGGCTGGTTTATTGGTAAAAGATCGGCCAGAAAAAATAAAAGAAGTGTTAAGACTCGGACACGATCAAGACCCTTGAGGACCAGGTGTGACAAGTTTTGGAGACGTGTTGGGTTCGGCCGAGGAGTTTGAGTCTGGGTCATCTTTTGTTTTATGTAACCTAGTCGTGTTAGGGTAGGAGTCGAACGGGTTATAAATAGCTATAAAATCGATTTTTGTAAGGACATCCAATCAATCAACGCATCGTCCACTGGTCAAAACCCTAGGAGTAGGAGTAATGTAGAACTCGGCGGAAACCTTCAACCAGGCAGGGTTGCATCGGCTTCGACCGACCTTCGGTTTGCTTGTAAGTTTCACCAATGGCTCGTGTCATTGTACAATAAGGCTGTATTTAGCATCGACCAAACTCTTGTTAAGCTATGACATGGCTAGTTATCGGTCTAAGTTCGTCTTTTGTAAGACTGTCTTGACTCTGATCAATTTCTTGCTTTCGATCTTGACTAGTTATCGGCTCTATTGGTTTTGGCAAGCTAATAGATTCATTAAGTTATCGATGTTGTTTATGCTTAAATTTATTTCTTTAGTTTTTAAACAATATCTTGCCCAATCAAAATTGACAAAATAGCTTAAGCTTAAAAGATGTTTGTTTTCGGCTATCCAAAGGTTTTACACGCTTATACTAAGGGAAATAGCCGATTCAAGCCTTTCATCGACTAATTTAACAATCTTGATTGTTACATGTTGTGCGTTCGAGATATCCGATAAAACCGTGATTTAATCTAATAACAGATAGATTTAATCTAGCATATTTATTATAGTTGTATTTCCAAACCCCACTGATATACATGATAGACTATATTTGTTTGATCTTAAGTCGAATTGTGGTTTTAGCGGGTAGATCTTGTTCGTGCTTCATGGACCCTGCATCGGCTAAAATAGCCGATCTAGTTATGCTTTCTTCATAATGTGTACTTTTGAATGGCTTGGAATTTATGGATCTACTCGTTGCATCGGACGTGATCTAGCTTGGTCATCATTATGGCTGTATGGAGACACCCCACTGTTGATATTTAAGTTATTTTATCGATCTATTTGTTATTATGGCTGCATGGAAACACTCCACTGTTAACAGATAGAACTGCTTGTGCAATTAGTCGATACGTTGATTTCATGTCGTTTAAACATACACATAAATCTTTATTCTCTTAATGTGTTTAAGTGTATCGACTTTTTATCTGTCCTAAATGTTTCTCTACATACGTTATATAGCTGTTTTGCTTCATATCTTTATCAGTACTTTCATGCAATCTTTTGGCAGTTAACTTTGTAGTCAATGTCCTATAAACCAATGGCTATATCAGAGCCGTATAATTTGGAACTGTCTGGCACCAAACCGGCAGGTTCCACAATTTAACAACTTATTCTTCTCCTTGTCAATTACAGGTCAAATTGACTGGCACGTCTAAGGTCGATCTCACCGAGATTCGGCACCGCCACCTTTTGAAGGTTCAGGTGGTCAGGACTCTTCTTCGTACGCCATCTAAGGACCGTGTTCGAGTGTGTTGGCGCTTTCAACCAGATTTCCATGTCAACACATTCTTTTGGCACGCCTAGTGGGACTCAATCGTCTGATCATGACAATCAATAATGAAGATGTATTGAATGTGACGATGGAAGAACTTCCAAATGAACTTTGACGCATGATAGAAGAAACTGTTGAGCAATATCGTTACATGTGTTTGTTGAGCTTCAGCAGAAACAGGGACAAGAAGATTATCCATAAGACTAATCTTCCAAGAGTGGTTCTGGAGGGACATGTTGATCCGATGATCCAGATCCAACATAATGTCATGCAAGAAGTGATCAGCAAAGCAATGTTGTTGACGCAAAACGTGACACCTCACGCCAAGCACACAACAAGCCGAAAAGCTAGCTTCAATCGGGTGTCCGAAATGTGCTGAACCCGGAGATGTGCCAGTCGGTTTGACCTGAAAACCAACAAGGGAGAAAAAACTATGAGAATACCTTTGGAACATGCCGGATAAAACCAGACAGTTCCATATGTACGGCTTTGAAAGTCAATCACGACGGCACACAGCTATAGAAGCTGTCTGTCAAAGCAAGTTTATAAAGTCATTCGGCTAATATGAGAACAGAGTATGTAAAGCATATTAACTGCCGAATGCATATGTAAAGAAAGACATGCTTGAACAAATTAAAGATATTATAAACAGGTAACTTGCAAATATAGATCTATTTAAATAACACATGCATAGGCTAATTCAACTAATCTGCCGCACGTTTAGTCTTCATAAACCGGTCAGATATAAACTCAAGCAAAGCTAATCCACCACATGATACCACTTGCTATAAGTCTACACCACTTCTTATAATTAGATTAATCCATCGCATGATACAATCTAATTATAACAAGCTAAAAGCATGCATGTATTTGAACAGATCTATAAAGGCTCATTACTCGTGTAAGCTTTAACCAAAATCGGCAAACCAGCCGAATTGGGGTCCATGAAGAAGGAACAAACAAGCAAGCACGATTAAACTAATCTAAAACCTGCATCTGCCGCACGACACCTAGTTTCATCAAAGCCTAACCATGATTGACATGCATGAACCCACAACATGTGACAATCTAGATTGAAAGTTGATTCAGCCATCATGATCTTATGATTAAAAGAGAGCACAAGCAAACTCGTGCGACAAGGCCGAACAAAGATCAATCTAGATTGGGCAAAAGAGTGTTACAAGAATTAAATAAATAAAGCATAGTAATGAATCTATTAGATCTGTCAAATCTAATAGAGCTGATAACTATTTTTACTCATGACTTAATCCGCCGCACGATACAAGGCATAAGCAAAAACTTCCCATCATAAGCTTAAATCCGCCGCACGATACTAAGCTTAACATACGAGACTACTTGCATCATATCTAAATCCACCGCATGATACTAGACATGATAGCAAGGTTGCCGGTACTTACGGAGGTCGACGGATCGATGATTCCTCTCGAAGAACTCGACGACACGACTAAGGACTCGAAGGTGGCGCACGGCCAATTTGTATTGATATGGTTGTGAATAGTTTTATAATGGTCGAGGGTTTATATTTATACCCTGGACGAAACATGAATCCTAAACGATTACGACTTACACAATGAATTTTGGAAAGATACAAATACTATTCCTATTCTTTTCAGCGTCCTCCATCATCACGTATTTTCTCGTGCAAGCCATCTTCACTTCCCGAATGGAGTCACCGTTTCTCAAAACAGCCAACTATATAGGCATTTGCCGAAATCCCGAAGACTAGCCGACCGCTCGGTCGTTTACCGAATGCTCCTCTTACTGCCGGCTGGGCCCTCTTGTCATCTTCTCGTGCGTGTGAAAATCTGGTGTTAACACATGCCCCCTCAATTTCGGGATAAAAGTCAATTTTATTTCGAAATTGCCTGCAAGCTTCTTCCCTCTCCTAGGTTTTCACTTCTCGTCACTATAGCCGCCGCTCAAGAAATTCAAATCTCTGCGCAATCGATTTCACTTCGAACCCTTGATGGCGACCCAAGACAAGATTCCAGAGGTAAACTCCACATATTCAGTAATCTCTTGCTAGCTTCTTCTTTCGGTTCACTTTCTCCCTCTATTCGCTATTTCTTGAAGGAATATAAGAACCAAATCCTGATTCCTTATGCTGCCAACCCTGACTCCTATTTCCTTGGTCCAATGGGAAATCTCGACCCAACAGAGATTATCGAGAAGGAAACCCAAAGAATTCCCTTCAAATCTGGAGTTACTTCACCGAATCACTGGCCGAACACCTTCAAGAACTGGCCTTTTCCCCCAATTGTTGGATGGCGAAATTGGTATCGGAGGATGTTTGAAAAAAGCAGCAGCCACAGGGAAAATCAAGACATTGGCCACTGTCTGGAGTTATCTTTATCAGAAACACCCAGAAACGACCCTCTCCTGATAGCAGCTTCCCATTTCTGGTCTAACGCCATCAATGCTTTCATCTTTGGCCATGGTATGATGACTATTACTTTAGCTGACGTCTTCATGATCACTGGTATGAATGTAACATTACCAGTATATCCTTACAAATATAAGAACAAAAGTAATCAGAGAGCTGTCAGCTCTGGATGTGGATGGGCTAAATACATTCAGACTTATATGGAGTCGTCCAATACTGTCTCTGACAAAGAACTGAAAGCCTTTATGAATATGTGGCTATGTAGATTCATCATCTGTGGAAAATCCAATGAACCCACTCTGAACCATATGGTGATGGCTGAAGATTTATCTGCAGGCACTCAAATCCCACTAGGCAAATACCTCTTGTGGTCTGTCTATCATATGATGCATCAGATCACTCTCCAGATGCACACGGGTAGAGAAATTTCTTGTGTGAATGGTCCCTGGTGGTTGGTCCAGATGTGGCTCCAACTATATATGCATCATATAGTTTCTATGAGCCTTCTCAACTTGAGTTTCCCTTCAATTAATTACGCTGAAAGCAAAACAGCAAGAGTCAAAGCCTGTCAGACTTATGGAGAAACAGCATCATCTATCAGCATTGATATGAACATTGGTCATCTCTTCAAGCTATTCTTCAAAGGTTTTGGCAATGTACTTTGGCTTCCCTACAGAGAGAATGAAAATCTGACTCTTCCCTGCAAGTTTAACTACGAATCCGGCTATGCAGACAAAACATCTATTGACATCTTCAACTCTTTCATCAAACCCTGTGTTCTGTCAGCCGAATTTCACCATGGAAGATTAGTGCAGTCCACCTACGAGTTCTATTATCCAAACATGGTGGCCAGACAACTAGGATGTGGTCAATTGCCCCCTAGACTCTTCTTCTCAACAGTAATAAGACCCAAAGAAGTAATTACGGAGGGGATAATGGCTAAAAAAGTCTTTGAATTAGGATGGGAGCTGTCAACATATGAACCATCTCCATTTGGGATAGTAGACATCACTCATCCTTTCTTCACTTCCTGGTGGGAAGAGTGGCACGCTCATCTCTTCAATGTGCCAGTTCACCCATTGTGTCAAAACTTGCAACCTGACTTTGCTTCTGACAGTGAGGTAATTACATTACACTTATCATTTTCCATTCTTGAATCCAATCTTTTTTGTAACACTCGGCCATACATAGGATCCTGAGCCTACACCTCCTGTCAGAGTGATCCAGTATTACCTGGCTGGACCCAATCCTGCTCTCGGTTTCAATGCTCCAAGCCTGAACACCTTCATGAAGATCCCTGCAACTTCAACTATTGTGCCTCCAGGAGGAGAGAGCAAAAGAAAGGCACTTGAGAATGTCCTTTTGTCCAAGAAACCAAGGACCAAAAGGGCTAAACTATCTCCCAAGGTATGAATCTCCCATTTTGTCCTAAGCAACTTTATTTGGCAATAAATCTGATCAAATCTATGTTGCATCACTTGTTGCAGCCACAAGTCAAAGTCTTGAAATCAGGCAGTACTTCAGCAACTGCCAAACTATCTCCTGAAGCTTCTACAAAAAGGATCCAAGATGAAACTGAAGATCCAAAGACTCCTGAAGGTTCAAAAAATAAAGAGGCCGACGAAACCATAGGTAACACGTTCGGCTATCCTTCCCTCTGTTGCCACATGCTTATGCCACTACTTGAAACAGATGAAAATTTAAAAGAACTGGAAGCAGAGCCATCTCCTGATCATACTCCAAGTCCACCTCCTCCGAACACTCAACAAAGTCCTCGAGCAAGCCAAGGCACAGCGTCCTCTGATGATCAATCAACTCAGCAGGCAAAGTTTTGTCCCTGAATTACATCGCTTTCACCAAATACACTTAGTCGGCTAACGCTTTTCTCTTTCCTCAGAAAAATACTAAAGAGCCGACCGCGAGTTATTCTTTCCCTACTGAAGATTATATCATTGAGAAAGGTGAAGAAAATACTTCCCAATATACTTTATCAACAGAAAACCAGGCTCGGCTGAGGGAAATGATTACTCTGTTGAACAAGGACGCCGTCAATCTGGTTCAAGATGCAGATCAGATAAGAGATATTCTTGAGCTTATTGATGAAGATATTCCTTCCGCTCTTCTGACCCACTTAGAATCTGCAGCTTGCCTCGACAACTTTTTTGGAATGGTAAGGAGAGCAACTAAAAACATATCATCCAAGGTTGCCTTGCAGAATGATAGATCTTCAAAGAAGCTAGAACTTACAGATTTGCATTCCAATATTCAAATCGCAAAAAATTCCCTGGCAACTTTGGAATCTAAACGAAGGACATAGAAGTAGCCTCGTTGAAGATAACTTCGGCTCTCAAAGAAGATCAACAAATCAAAGCTAAATTATCCAAAATCCAAAAATCTGAAGATGAAGATCAAAAAGTGCTTGATACTGTCAGCCGAATCAGAGCCGAGGCCATAAAGACAATCAATCAGCTTTTGAATGAGTAAACATCGATCTTGTAACAAACCAAGTGTAGCATACTTTGTCTTTGTAAAACTATTTTGATACTTTTATGCTTCCATTTGTCTGAGAGTGCAATCGGCCTCTCTCCCTTAATTTTCCTGTGATAAGATATAGCCGATTGTCTTCATTTTCTGATAGCCGAATGAACTTTTCTCAAAGAACTTAAGAAGATAACCGAGTGGCGTTCGACTTAGCCAAGCCTGGCCCAGTAAAAACGTCCCAGCCAAAAGGAAAACCCTACTCTGTCGCTTGGCATTCTTACTCCATTACTCTGTAGTCTTCGCCATGACTCTTTTCCCGGCTTATAAATAAACCTTCTCTACAACCTTGATTAGCACTTGCAGTTGCGCATTTTTGCCTCTGCCTCTTCACTTCCTCTTGTTGGCTCAACCCAGAAGAAAACCCTAGTCCTGCAGCAATGGCAAACGACGACGACCGCGGCAAGCGACCTGCTGAAGGAGAAACGGAGGGCAGCCGAGCACCGCAACGCCGGTGCCATGGGTAAGAATCGGTCATCCTGCCCCCTTGCAATCTCTATTTCCCTGTTCATCCATTGTTTCGATTTCAATTCTCTTCTTACTTTCTAGGATAAGATTCATCTCCAGCAGCCAAGGCCATCTTCTTCCCCGACCCGAAACTCCGTCATCCGGATCTCCTAGCTCCTCTGACTCCTCGGATTCTTCCTCGGATTCCTTCTACTCCTACTGGTGGAGCCACCGCGACGTCTACCGTTTTAAGGAGGAAAGGAACAAGGCCCAAGAGGAGCTGAGCAAAATCTCCAAGCAGTACGGCATTGACCAGCTCGATTGGGAGGATCAGCAGAAACAACTCTGCGATGCAATCTCAGGTCAGTGAAATCTTCGCCTGATTCCCCCTTTTCTAATCGGACCCGTTCGCCTGATATATTCTCTTTTCTGTCCAACATTATCTGCAGAGGTCGAGCGCCTGAAGATCGCGGGAACCAGGGTGGCCGACAAGGTGAACGCCTAGGGGGAAACCGTGGAGGCGCGCCTTGATGATGCGGACGGCCGTGTCGATCAAGTTGCCATTCACGGCGTACACCATGGTGTTGCCTTGGGGCTGGCGGCGATGTCCACCCAGACGCGCGAGGACTTCTCCGCCATGCCGACTGGCTTCCATGGTGGGGAGCTTCCAGAGGATGTCGAAGATCTTCTGAAAAATTATGAAGATCATGCGACCGTGCTTGCCCAAGCTTCTGACGCTCAATCTGTCTTGAACAGGTTGTTTGATGAGTAGTTTGTACTTAGGGTTGCCTGTAAATAAACTGCTCTCTCTTGCGAAACATCTGTTTCTGTGAAGTACTTGTCTGCAGTTTCCTGAATTACCGAAAGCAAAACCCTCGCATGACATCATCTTTATTCGGTTAGACTGACATTTTTGCTCTAAAGGCGACACATGTCATGTCGGCTGTTCAAACATTTTTTTGCTAAAGGCGATGCTTCTCATCGGCTAATTCATTGCATATGATTTTTATGTACCGACCTCCATGCTGGGATGAAACTTCTTAAGAAATCTCCCATTAATAGCTCTAGAAAACTCTTCCCCTAGCAAGGTCTTCAAAATATATGCGTTGCTAGGCACATGTCTTACTATCCGAAAAGGACCTTCCCAATTTGGAGACCATTTACCGAATGCTTTGTCTTTCGTTCTGATTAGCAATACAACCTTCCAAACTAAATCCCCTTCTTCAAAGTGTTTTTCCTTGACCTTTTTATTGTAATACCTGGCAACACGCAATTTGTTCTTCTCTATATTCTCCAATGCCTTAAGACGAATCAGGTGCAGATCTTCTAGTTCGTCCATCATTAAACTCTCATAATCTTCTTTCTTTAATTCATTCTGCAATGTAACTCGTCTTGAACTCGATTGTAACTCCCAAGGCAACACGGCACAATGTCCATAAACCAACTCGTAGGGAGATACTTGAGTAGACCCATGACATGCCATTCGGTAAGCCCATAATGCTTCACTTAAGACCGAATGCCATTTTTTCGGCTTCTCATCAATCTTCTTCTGGATAATCTTAATCATAATCTTATTTGATGCTTTGGCTTGACCATTGGCTTGCGCATAATAAGGAGAAGAATTACACAACTTGACCCCCATTTCTTCAGCAAAATCACAAAATTCGGATGACGTAAACTGGGTCCCTTGATCCGTAGTTATAGTTTGAGGGATCCCGAATCTGTGAACTATATGCTCCTTGACAAAATTGATCATGTTCTCTGACGTAACATTCTTCAAAGGTACAGCCTCAACCCATTTGGTAAAGTAATCTGTAGCCAATAGTATGAATTTGTGTCCTTTACTAGAAGGAGGGTGAATTTGACCAATCAAATCTATAGCCCATCCTCTAAACGGCCAAGGCTTGATAATTGGATTCATAGCCGATGCTGGAACTCTTTGAACATTCCCGAATCTTTGACAATCTTGACATCCTTTATAATATTCAAAACAGTCTTCGAGCATAGTCGATCAAAAATAACCGGTCCTTCTCATTATCCACTTCATTCGGTAGGCCGATTGATGTGCGCCACATAACCCTTTATGTACTTCATACATCAGTTTCTTGGCTTCTTCTTGACTTAGACATTTCAAGAGTACCCCATCTATGGATTTATAGTACAACTGACCATCAAGAAGTGTAAACTTAATGGCTTTATACCTGAGCTTCCGAGAAACCTTTTGTGATGGATTTCTCAAGTAATCGGTAATTTCTCTTCTCCAATCATCAACCATATAACCTTTATCCAAAGCAAGAACTTCTGGATCTTCCCGATATCCTGAAGCAACTTTAGCTAATTTATTTGCCTCTTCATTATGCTCCCTAGGGATATGATGTAAAGTTGCTATCTGGAAACATTTCAAAAGCTCCTGACATTCATCATAATATTCTCTCAATATGTCATTTTTACATTCATATTGACCAATCAACTGGTTGATGACTAACTCAGAATCCCCGAAGATTTCGACAGCAATAGCTTTTATTTCCACAAGAAGCCGAAGTCCTCTGAGTAAGGCTTCATATTCTGCTTGGTTGTTGGTAACATAAAACTCAATGGGGATAACATACTTGAAAGTTAATCCTCGTGGAGAAATCAAGAAAATACCAACACCACCACCTTTGCTGCAAGATGAGCCATCGAAAAACAATGTCCAAGGTGCAATATTTATCATATTAGCAGAAGGATCACAATGATGAGTAACGAAATCGGCAATAACTTGACCTTTCACTGCCTTTGCCGATTCGTATCTTAAATCAAACTCTGACAATGCTAAAATCCACTTGCTGACTCTTCCATTTAGAATAGGCATTGACAGCATATGTTTTATTACGTCAAATTCAGAAATTATTATGCATTCGACATTTAACAAGTAATGCCTAAACTTGGTGCATGAGTAATACACACATAAACAAAGCTTCTCCGTAGCCGAATACCTCGTCTCTGGGTCTAACAATTTTTGGCTAAGGTAGGCTATTACTCTTTCTTTCCCTTCAAATTCTTGCATAAGAGCCGATCCTATTGTCAGTTCATTGGCTGCCACGTACAATTTGAAAGGCTTACCAAACTGAGGAGGTATTAATACTGGTGGTGCTTTCATTTACTCTATAATTTCATCAAAAGCTTTCTGTTGTACGTCACCCCATACGAATTTTTGATCTTTCTTGAGTTTCAGCAACGGAGAAAAAGGCAAAACTCTTTTCGATAAGCCAGATATGAACCTCCTTACAAAATTGATCTTGCCAAGCAACGATTGCAACTCTGTGAGGTTGGTTGGAGGGACGACTTTGTCTATTGCCTCCATGCTTTTCTTTCTGACTTCAATTCCTCCTCTATGGATCAGAAACCCCAAAAACTCTCATGTCGAAACTCCAAAAGCGCATTTGTTTGGATTCATTCTTAAACCATGCTTCCTTGTGCACTCCAGAGTCCTCTTCAAATTAATTAAATGTCCTACATGATTTCTGGACTTCACGACTACATCATCAATATAAATTTCCACAATTTTACCGATCAACTCATGGAAGATGTAATTCATAGCTCTTTGATAAGTTGCACCGGCATTCTTCAAACCGAACGTCATAACAACCCATTCAAACAGACCAATATGACCAGGACATCTAAAAGCTGTCTTTGAAATGTCTTCTATTGCCATAAAGATCTGGTTGTATCCAGCGTTACCGTCCATAAAGCTGATGACCTCGTAACCAGCTGCTGCGTCAACAAGCAATTCGGCAACCGGCATCGGGTAACTATCCATTGGAGTAGCTTTATTGAGATCTCTAAAATCAATGCAGACCCTCATCTTTCCATTCTTCTTATACACTGGAACTATACTCGAAATCCAATCTGCATATCTACATGGCCGAATGAAATCCACTTTCAATAATCTCTCAATTTCCTTTTTCACATCGGCTAGTACTTCTTCCTTAAAAATCTTCCGAGGAGGTTGCTTATAAGGACGATACCCAGATTTGATCGGTAGTCAATGTTCAACAATGGAGCGATCTAATCCAGGCATCTCTGTGTAATCCCATGCAAAACAATCTTTGAACTCCTTTAAAAGATTTATTAATTTCAATCTATATTCTGGATCCAAATTGGTGCTGACATATGTCGGTCTCGCTTCAGCTTCATTACCGATATTTACTTCTTCTAACTTATCAGCCGACATGAAGCCTTGTCCCAATTTTCCTTCGTTTCCATCAATTGGGTTATCCATCCAAGAATTGCTTTGAGAATCAATCACTTGGATGAACTTTTCGGTCCCACTAGGCGTGCCAAAAAGTGTGTTGACGCAAAACATGACACCTCACGCCAAGCACACAGCAAGCCGAAAAGCTAGCTTCAATCGGGTGCCCGGAATGTGCTGAACCCGAAGACGTGCCAGTCGGTTTGACCTGAAAACCAACAAGGGAGAAAAAACTATGACAATACCTTTGGAACATGCCGGATAAAACCAGACAGTTCCATATGTACGGCTTTGAAAGCCAATCACGGCACACAGCTATAGAAGCTGTCTGTCAGAGCAAGTTTATAAAGTCATTCGGCTAATATGAGAACAGAGTATGTAAAGCATATTAACTGTCGAATGCATATGTAAAGAAAGACATGCTTGAACAAATTAAAGATATTATAAACAGGTAACTTGCAAATATAGATCTATTTAAATAACACATGTATAGGCTAATCCAACTAATCTGCTGCACGTTTAGTCTTCATAAACCGGTCAGGTACAAACTCAAGCAAAGCTAATCCACCGCATGATACCACTTGCTATAAGTCTACACCACTTCTTATAAATAGATTAATCCACCGCATGATACAATCTAATTATAACAAGCTAAAAGCATGCATGTATTTGAACAGATCTATAAAGGCTCATTACTCGTGTAAGCTTTAACCAAAATCGGCAAACCAGCCGAATTGGGGTCTATTAAGAAGGAACAAACAAGCAAGCACTATTAAACTAATCTAAAACCTGCATCTGTCGCACGACACCTAGTTTCATCAAAGCCTAACCATGATTGACATGCATGAACCCACAACATGTGACAATCTAGATTGAAAGTTGATTCGGCCATCATGATCTTATGATTAAAAGAGAGCACAAGCAAACTTGTGCGACAAGGCCGAACAAAGATCAATCTAGATTGGGCAAAAGAGTGTTACAAGAATTAAATAAATAAAGCATATAACACATGATAACTTAATGAATCTATTAGATCTGCCAAATCTAATAGAGCCGATAACTATTTTTACTAATGACTTAATCCGCCGCACGATACAAGGCATAAGCAAAAACTTCCCGTCATAAGCTTAAATCCGCCGCACGATACTAAGCTTAACATACGAGACTACTTGCATCATATCTAAATCCACCGCATGATACTAGACATGATAGCAAGGTTGCCGGTACTTACGGAGGTCGATGGATCGATGATTCCTCTCGAAGAACTCGACGACACGACTAAGGACTCGAAGGTGGCTGTTGGTATAAATTAATGCACACTCTACTTTATCCGCAAGCGCACAGATAAAATCTACCGATGTAGCACTTCACCGGAGTAACCCAGTTTTAATATCGAACCCAAAGGAACGGATAGCGATGAGTCTCAAGTGTATAACCCCTGAGTAACTAACAAGGACAGAGAAACTAAAAGTATAGAGGGGATCACTAAGGTTATCTAAATCCAACTTAAGAGTGATATGTTTATTATTCTTAATGGGGAAGTTGCCATAAAAGGTCACAACAGAGTAAGATTCTTTTATGCAAATGTATAATCCTACCGAGCCTACACACGGGTAAGTGGACTATAGAAGAATCAACAAGGCTATAAGAGTCACCCTTGCGAACTACCACTACTACCGGCGTTATAGGAGGCAAATATGAGCTATCAAGTCTAAGCACTACGCTTACACTATCCAACTACTCTAACTCTAGAGCGACTAGAATTAAAGTACTCAAAAGAGAGTCATAAACCTTAAGAACAATAAGAACAATGGCTCAAACTTAAATATAGATGTTGATTACCGAAACAATCGTTGAAGCAAGTCGATGAAGAACTTGAATCCACAGGTACAAGATGAAGAAGTTGATCCGACAGGCCGGAGCTTCCTCTTGATCTCTTCCTCTCTCTCTCTCTCTCTTCTATTTCTAGAATAAGACTAGGTTCTAATCCCACTAGAGGGGTATCTAGTCTTCTACTTGAAAGCTAACTCTTGATTACAACTAGATGAACTAGATCTAATTCTAGATGAACTAGAAGAGATTCATCTAGAGAGACCTCTACTTCTACATTGGAACCCTAATTTCTGATGTGGAGATGAATAATGAAGAGGGAGATGCCTGGAGAGGGGGGGTCTGGGGCTGCTTATATAGCCCTGAGGGATCAACCGCGGCCGTTGGATCAAACCGACTTAAGGTACGGCTGAGATGCATCCTAGAGGTCGGTGGAGGAAGCTTGCAGAAGACGGAAGCTAGCGGGCCCGAGGGGAGACCGACCGGTCTAAGGGTGGGACCGGTCGGTCCCACCTGGCGGCCTCTCGAGGTGTCCCGCCTCGTGGTGTCCTTTGGTGTCCTCTAGAACCTTCTGGAATATTCCTGACGTGCCGGTTGCGTTATCTCGCGTCGATTTCCTTCTAGGGGAAGCTATCAGTGCTGATTTCCTGGTTTAGTCCCTGCAGAATCATAGTTCACCAAAACTCGTTGAATATTGTCAGTTGAAACCCTAAACCTTTGTTGGTGATTGAATTCATGCCCTTTTCATATTTATTTATCCTTTAATTTTGATAGATAACCAGCGTCAACAAGTTCCCCCAAGCTTACCCTTTGCTAGTCCCTTAGCAAAACCAAAACTTAACAATGGATCAGGAGTTGCTACTATATTTTCACTTCCAACAAGTACACCTGCTGTAAAACAAAAATTCTCCGAAACATATCATGTTATTCTTCATAGGGCTTATTACTTTTACCTTAGATCTTGAATAATTGAGAGATTGAACGATCAAATCAAGCACTATGTCTCTAGTTCTTTCACTTCACCTTTATCCCGGAGTTTTAATTAATTTTCAAAAGCATTAATACATATGTTGTTAAATTAAACAATGGATCCAAAGAGAAAGTCAACCAACCATTGAATCAAGAAGTGCATGTGTATGGAAAAATGGAGTCGGATGCTCTTTTGACTATATTCACTCTCTTCTGTTTATCAGAGACATATGGCTATCAGGCTAATTCTATTGTCGGGCACGTGCCCATTTTTTCTGACATTTTTTTTCTTCTCTTTTTTTCTTTTCGAGGTTCCGGACACTTGTCCCTTTTTATTTCCTCGGGATCTCTTTTTGAGGTTTCGGACACTTGTCCCTTTTTATTTCCTCGGATCTCTTTTTTTTTCCTTTCTCTCTTTTTTTTCTTTTTTTTAATAGCCATATGCTTCCAACAAACTTCTGAGAGGGTAGCAACAGATAAATATGAGCATTTATGTGAAAGATGGATGAAATGTGTAAGTGATCTTAATTCAATGGCAAGATAACATCTTACAGGGTTACAAAGCTTAATTTAACTCAATGCAATTATTAGTCATATTAATATTTAGAAATCTCCGGAACTCTAGTGTTGTTTAGAATAAGATAATAGCAGCTCAGATCATCACATGTCATATCTCAATTACCTAGACCTTAGATTAAGTATTTGCCAACCATGTATTTAATTTTATTTTAAGGCATCATTATTAATTTTATTTTAAGGCATCATTATTAATGAGAAGAACTCATGCTTTAAAGGCTAGGTACTAGAGCAACTATTCATCATTTCCATGCAAAAGATTAGAGAGAGGGTTCTTCTTTAGTCATCAACTTCTTAAAACAAACTAGACACACTATTTTATTTATTTAATCTAACACACTTTAAGATATAAAAGCTAATAATAGTAGTAGTAGTAATAATAAAGACATACCTGAGTCGCGAAGATAACGGGGTGCGTCTCCCCCAAGCTGTTTCCCTTAATAGTGTTGAGCCTTCATGTGCTCATATATTTTTGTCTCTTTTTTTAATTAATGGTGAGCCTTCATGTGCCCACATATTTTTGTTCTTTTCTTTTTAAGGGTGAGCCTTCATGTGCTCACATATTTTTGGTGTTTTGAATTTGTTTATAGAATGAAAAACTTAAGAGGATAGAGATACTTACGTGGATACATGGGGTGCCTTCCCCCAAGCTGAATGTGACGTAGTCGTTCGATCTTGCAATGTAGCAGACTGGCAGTGCATATGTCCTTCCTCTATTAGAGCTTTGATTGATGTTGATGTTTATTGAGACAGTGCTCCAACAGTGGATGGAACACTCACTTGCTCGTCAGCTTTTCTTGGCCTTTCAAATCCTGTAAAACTCAAATAGACAACAAAACTTGTGGAACAGATTAAACATTAGTGGTTGGCCACTCAAGCCTTAGCTGTCTAGAATTTTAGTGAGATCAGTCTCTTGATATTTTTGTATTTTATATTTTTATGATGCAAGAGAAAGTACAACAAGATGAATGCATGCATATTTATTTTTATTATTTTTATGCCACCACGGTGAACATTCCTGTGGGTTTTTACACGCCATAGAATTTTTCACATGGGGCCTTATGATGCAGTGAAATATTTTTATTTTGTTTTATAATGTAATGCAGAAATTAAAATGTGTTGTGAATTAAATATGATGATGCAAGAAATGGTTATGGATTAAATATGAGAAATATGCAGCAAAGTAAATATAAAGATAACAACCGATTCTTACCTTTTGGTGAAGGTTCGGATATTTAGGTCCGACGAACCGGACCTTCCCTTAGATCAGACCTCCAAGGTATGCCAGACGTTTGGAAAGTTGTTATTGATTGTACCTCTTAGGTGCAGATATTTTCTCCCATACTTTCTTGGTCTGAGTCTTCACTTCATGTGGTTCATTGTCTTGAGGTTTCTCTCCTTTCTTTTCTCGGACAGTGTCGATAGCTTCTTCTTCATGATTGGCCTCTCTATTCTTGATAGTTTGTCTTCTTTGGCTTTGAGAGCGACGTCTTTCGCTTCTATTCTTCTTGGGTGCTTCATTGGGTATGTAGTTGATGAAGTTGTATCGTGCCTTTTCTCCAGGAAAGTGAAAATGGATTTCCTCTTGTAGGTGACTGCACTTGTAGTGTAGAGGAATGATCTTCCTAGGATGAGGTGGACATCATCATCTTCTCCCATGTCGAGGATCAAGAAGTCTGTGGGGACTTAGTGACCTCTAATTCTGACTACGACGTCTTCCATCATTCCTTCTTGTTTTATGCCTCTTGATATGGTGTCACTCATGTTCTTCGTTCGTCCAGCAGTTTGAAGTGAAGCATTAATTATGGAAGCTGGCAGCATCTTGCTCAATGTGCATGTTCTTGTAGATCTAGGTCCTTCACTCTGTAGAATTTGGGAGTGATAAACTTCTCCATGTTTTGCTCAAGAGTGTGTCCTGTTCATAAAGACAAGGTAGAGATGAGGTGCATAGGCTCTGTTGGTGGAAAAACACCAATAGAACCAAAAGTTTTGTTTATTCCCCTTAGGCACATTGCACAAGACAAACTTGTTGTTTACGTGTTCTATTCAATCTTAACATGAGTGATAGGATCAGAGGATGAGCATAAAAGTAGCATCTTAAAATATTTAACAGATCAGATTACTTAACCAAAGGAAGGATAATCTATGCATAAAGTGTCAATCTTTTCATAATTGAGATATATCATCTTCCAAAGGTTGGATGCACAGCATTTTAGCTTATTTAGTTAAGACAGTGAGATACAAGAGAGTAAAGCTAGAAACAAAGATCAAAGGACTGAACATGTTGAGTTGATTAGGTTGGATCAAGTGAGGTGCAACTTAAACATGTTTAGTTCTTTATTTATGTTCATACTAGAATCAAGAAGAAGCTTTTAAAGTGATGGTTACTTGCCTTGAAATATTACTTTGTTATTGAAGAGTGATGTGTCGAACCACCTTGTGGAAGCTTCTCTTGTCTAGCTGGCTTGTCTTCTCTTGCTCGTCTTACAGTGTGCTTGAGAGGAGGAAGATCACAGTGGAATCATCTTTAGAGGTATCGATCTTCCTTCTCTATGTGTTGACTTATCAGTGAAGGCGCTTTGTTCCTCGAGTATGCTGCCTAGGATCCTCTCTCTTTCTTGTATTAAATCTGTACTATGAGGATATAGGGACAGTTCTGCATTCTTCTCTTGTCAACCTTTTTATTTTCCTTTTAATCATTGGGTTGGCAAGAGACTTGAATTTAGAGCTGCTACTCGAGTGCCTCCATGAGAGTCTTTGTCTTGTAATGCCACAACTGAGACTTGTCTTCTCAACAGTGTCTAGATGATGGAGATCTTATTGGCTGTTCTTCTTGATTCGCTAGCTCAGGTAATATCTTCATCTTCTAACTCTTATGGTGCAGTGGCTTCATCCTTAATGATGCCCTCCTCAATTCTTGGCAGTTGGTTCTTCCTTTGAGGTCTTCTCTTGGTTCTCTTTGGCTGTTCATAAGTAATGTAGATGTTGAAGATGCAGCGAAAGATCCAAAAGTTGACTTCTCCAAGTCCGGCAAAGGTGATAACATTGATGGTGTTCAAGAACGATCTTCCAAGAATGAGTAGTGGATCATATTCTTCTTCTCGATGGAGATAGCATCTAGTGGTTTGTATTGATCAAAGTGGTGGGTAGAAGATCAATATGTCTTGCAGTTGGGTTTCTCCTTCCTCCCTTTGATTGTGAAACACATCTAGACAACAGAATTGTCTCTCCCAGGCTGGCTTGTGCTGTAGATGGACTTCCAACAATATGTTCATGTGTTTGACTTGTAGATCTTGCTATTGTTGTAGTGGTACCATCTTGTCTCCCAAACTAGGTCTTGATTAGAAGAGAAAATAACTTTCCACTTCTTGTCTTGATGTCTTGGGCATTGATGGTTGCAAGCATAGGTTGTTTCATACGAGGTAAGTTGCATCCTGTTTGTCATCAGTGCTCAAGCAAGACTCAAAGCTAGGCTAGCACCATTTGTGATCTGAGAGTTGGTTTGTATGTCTATGGTTTGGGTTTTGGATCTTCAATGTTCAGACCAAACCATGGATGAACAAAATCTCTCTCCTGCATAATGTTAGTGGATATATACCCGAAGGATTGCAAGAATTTGAAGCATGGGTTGTTGTCCATAACATATGTATTTTGCATCTATGCTAATAAGGAGATGTTTTTAGGATTACTTTAGCATAGACTAGTATGTGTTGGCTGCACTTTAACATGATTCAAGGCAAAGGATAACTTGCAGTAGAAGACAAAATAAATAAACTTTGATACTCACAGTTCTTTCATCCCTGATGAATGAGCTGAGTCTTCATTGTGCAAAGTTGTTAAAGTTCATGTGTCTCTTCATCTCCGGACTTTCCCAAATTGATATTGAAAGTTTCCCTGCAGTGGTTAGTCCAACAAAATATCCAACATCCACTATAGCATACTATCGGCTCAAAAATCAACCTAGACACCACGTCTAATTTGATCTAGGAAGGCATTTTAACTTAATTGCTTAAATTAAAAGCCTTTGAAAGCAAGATCACCACTCCTAAACTAGGCACCATGCTTAATTTAAGAGATAGTATGAAAGTACTCCAAACCTAAACATATAATATAGCGAATGAGGGTAGCATGAAAGTATTATAGAGATTTATTCAGATGGTGATGAAAGAGCATAATGAGTGTATGAGCATATCTTAAAGGTAGGGACAACCAACATAGCAACATGGCAAGAAATATTCTTAGAAAGTCTATTCCCCAAGCTTGGATTTTGCAAATCAAGATTGGATGAATGTAATTCAATGTTGCATGATGATTGGTGGGACATACCTTATGTTTGTTGTTCCTTCGTTCCTTTCTGCTCCAAACTTGGGAAGGTTAGTGACAAGAATACCCGAAGGAATATTTTCATAATTATATTTCTATGCTCATTACAAGGACAGTGCAGCAGAAAGGTAGGCATAGCTCATAACCAGGTATTATGATGGGGTATAAGGATTCTACTAGCTATAGCTTGCTCATGGGGTAGTGATAGATAAGAGTGGAATTCAAAAACAACATTCATAAGAATGAAAACAAAAATAATGAAAAGACTGGGGCAAAAAGGAAAAGATAAAAGTATGATTACAAGGTTAAACTTAAGACGTAAAATGATCTACCGTTCCCCGGCAACGGCGCCAGAAATGCTTGTTGGTATAAATTAATGCACACTCTACTTTATCCGCAAGCGTACAGATAAAATCTACCGATGTAGCACTTCACCGGAGTAACCCAGTTTTAATATCGAACCCAAAGGAACGGATAGCGATGAGTCTCAAGTGTATAACCCCTGAGTAACTAACAAGGACAGAGAAACTAAAAGTATAGAGGGGATCACTAAGGTTATCTAAATCCAACTTAAGAGTGATATGTTTATTATTCTTAATGGGGAAGTTGCCATAAAAGGTCACAACAGAGTAGGATTCTTTTATGCAAATGTATAATCCTACCAAGCCTACACACGGGCAAGTGGACTATAGAAGAATCAACAAGGCTATAAGAGTCACCCTTGCGAACTACCACTACTACCGGCGTTATAGGAGGCAAATATGAGCTATCAAGTCTAAGCACTACGCTTATACTATCCAACTACTCTAACTCTAGAGCGACTAGAATTAAAGTACTCAAAAGAGAGTCATAAACCTTAAGAACAATAAGAACAATGGCTCAAACTTAAATATAGATGTTGATTACCGAAACAATCGTTGAAGCAAGTCGATGAAGAACTTGAATCCACAGGTACAAGATGAAGAAGTTGATCCGACAGGCCGGAGCTTCCTCTTGATCTCTTCCTCTCTCTCTCTCTCTCTTCTATTTCTAGAATAAGACTAGGTTCTAATCCTACTAGAGGGGTATCTAGTCTTCTACTTGAAAGCTAACTCTTGATTACAACTAGATGAACTAGATCTAATTCTAGATGAACTAGAAGAGATTCATCTAGAGGGACCTCTACTTCTACATTGGAACCCTAATTTCTGATGTGGAGATGAATAATGAAGAGGGAGATGCCTGGAGAGGGGGGTCTAGGGCTGCTTATATAGCCCTGAGGGATCAACCGCGGCCGTTGGATCAAACCGACTTAAGGTACGGCTGAGATGCATCCTAGAGGTCGGTGGAGGAAGCTTGCAGAAGACGGAAGCCAGCGGGCCCGGGGGGAGACCGACCGGTCTAAGGGTGGGACCGGTCGGTCCCACCTGGCGGCCTCTCGAGGTGTCCCGCCTCGTGGTGTTCTTTGGTGTCCTCTAGAACCTTCGGGAATATTCCTGACGTGCCGGTTGCGTTATCTCGCGTCGGTTTCCTTCTAGGGGAAGCTATCAGTGCTGATTTCCTGGTTTAGTCCCTGCAGAATCATAGTTCACCAAAACTCGTGGAATATTGTCAGTTGAAACCCTAAACCTTTGTTGGTGATTGAATTCATGCCCTTTTCATATTTATTTATCCTTTAATTTTGATAGATAACCAGCGTCAACAGTGGCGCGGGGCCGATTTGTATTGATATGGTTGTGAACAGTTTTACAATGGTCGAGGGTTTATATTTATACCCTGGACGAAACATGAGTCCTAAACGATTACGACTGACACAACGAATTTTCGAAAGATACAAATACTATTCCTATTCTTTTCAGCGTCCTCCATCATCACGTATTTTCTCGTGCAAGCCATCTTCACTTCCCGAATGGAGTCACCGTTTCTCAAAATAGCCAACTATATAGGCATTTGCCGAAATCCCGAAGACTAGCCGACCGCTCGGTCGTTTACCGAATGCTCCTCTTACTGTCGGCTGGGCCCTCTTGTCATCTTCTCGTGCGTGCGAAAATCTGGTGTTAACAAATGTCTACCACCCTTATGAATCACAATGAAGTGTTCCTCAACAGTCTCACGAATGCCATTAAGGAAGCTTTCAACTTTGGTGATGATAGAAGAGGTCCAGCATATATAGTTAGAAGCAATCAAGGAGCTGGAACTTCTGGTGGACCCCAGATCAATGGTCCTAATGGCAATGGAAACCAAATGATTGTCAACCCTGGGGGTATGACACCGCAGCCAATGCAACAGCCGAATATGAGTAATAACATATACTCATCGACTACAAAAATAGCTCCCCATGCAAGACGTATTACCAGATATTTCAATGCGCCACCTTATCAAGGAAGTATAATGTCTGGAGATATTCCTCCTGGATATCATTATGTTTCAGATTTTTATACTTTGGATGCTCAAGAGAATCCGGGGTATCACGGTAATACACTCGGGGGGCAGAACATCGGCTATCAAGGGCCGCTGAATCAAGTAGACCAGTTGATGAGTCGGGTCACCGACATGGTTCAAAAACAATTTGGTTTGACACCAAAGGCTACCTTGACTGGCTACAAGAAGCCTTATCCAGAGTGGTATGATCAGGTTGTCTTTCCACCAAGATATAGAATCTCTGATTTTACCAAATTCACAGGAACCGGCTCAGTGACGACCATGGGACATATAACTCAGTTTTTGGTCCAGCTCAGGGAAGTTGGTGACGAACCAGCTCTTAAAGTCAGAATGTTTCCTTTATCTCTATCTGGTTCGGCTTTCTCATGGTTTTCATCTCTGCCACCCAATTCCATTCAGAGTTGGGAAGATTTGGAAGATAAGTTCCATAAATACTTTGACTCTGGAGTATTGGAAAAAGGACTCGTGGACTTAGTCGATACGAGGCAAGGAAATAATGAGACTGGATGCCAATATCTTCAAAGGTTCAAAGAGATGAAAAACCAATGCTATACTTTGTCATTACCAGATTCAGAGATAGTTAGCATTGCAATTCGAGGGCTAATACTAGCCATAAGAGAAAAAATTGGTTTCGGTTGTAATAATATGACTGATTTGGCTAAGAAGGTGGCAAATATTGATGCTCAGAACTGGTACAATCAAGTCTTTAAGCCCAAGAAAGCCTACAATGCAGAGAGTCACTTCTTCTTGGAAGAAGAAGGAGATAATTCAAGCGATGAAGATGAAGATGAAGATGAAGATGAGGTAGCTGTTGTTGACTGGGCTTGGAGGAACAGTGAGTGCATGCCTTGGGCAAAGGATAAAAGCACTGAGAAAGATGTAAAATACAGCTTTGACATCACTAAGGCCGATAAAATATTTGACTATTTGTTAGAGAAAGGTCAAATCAAGTTAACTGGGAACCACAATATCCCATCGGCTGAGGAGCTTAAAAATAAAAGGTACTGCAAATTTCATAACTTTGGTACTCATACTACTAATGATTGCCGAGTTTTCAGAGATATGATCCAGAGAGCTATTGTCAAAGGAAGAATTGGCTTAGAAAAGGCCAAGGGGATGAGCATCAATGGCCATCCTTTTCCACAAAACATGGTAGCTCCTGCACCTCGGAGTGAGATCAAAGTTTTAACTTCTGACAAAGCCAAGGCAGCTGGGATAGTCGATCTAAGCAAGCAGCTAACAGCCAAGGAGTATCAGGAAATGAAAGGAAAGAAGAATACTGATCAACATGATCAACCTGAAACTTCAAGGGCTTGTGAGGCAAGAAGGCATCCAACTGTCAGAATCTTGTTAAATAAATGGCAACGTCAGAAAGAAAGAAATCAAATACAAAGAGAAAGAGATGAGCAAGAGTATCAAGAGTGGCTCGAAGAGAAGGAATACAGGAGGTTTCGTGAAGAGGAAAGGTATATCAGAGATGAAGAGAAGAATCATTGGGGTTGTCCTTTCTTCAGTCATTGTTGGAATGAAGGCTTAAAACTTCCTACTCTTCGTAATTGCCCAGAATGCAGTGAACAGTATTGGGAGTATAGGCAGTCAAGAGACAACCGCCAATCTGTACATGAGAGGTTAAGTTTTGAAAGGACAGATCGGCGCATCAAAAATGAAAGTGTTCATAATCGGCTTGGAGCAAGATTAGCCGATCAGGATCATCCTTGGCAAGAGGGACAATGGTGTCCTGGTGGTTTAACTAAAAGCCAGAAACGGCGGGTTCAGAGACTAAGGAACGATGAAATTCAGAAAAAGAAACCAAAGTCTGGCAGGTAAAGCAAGTAGCCGATAAGGGAGAGTCATCGGCTAATATATCAGCTTTATTCATGCTGCCTGCTGAGTTTAGATCTTCTGACCGTGAAGAAGATTCTGATGATGAAGAAGCAATTGCTCAGTAGATCTATCAAGCAGAAGAGGCCACATTTCAAAAACCCGAGAAGCATTCTAAACTGAAAGCTTTATATTTAAAGGGGTTTGTCGATGGAAGGCCTCTGAACAGGATGTTGGTTGATGGAGGTTGGTAAGTCTGCAGAAGACTTGACTCAGACTGATATGAGGTTGACCGACTTTGCTGTCAACGTGTCGGCTACTAAAGGTGTTGTGTGTGTCGAATTAGCGGTTGGTAGCAAGAGTATGTCGACTACTTTCTTCGTAGTCGATGCAAAAGGATCATATAGTGTGCTTCTTGGAAGAGATTGGATCCACGCCAACTGTTGTGTTCCATCAACCATGCATCAGAATGTGATTCAATGGATCGACGACACTGTGGAAGTGATACCAGCCGATTCAACTGTTAGTATTGCTTACTCCGACCCTGATGTTTGGAATTTTGACAATGTGGAGTGCTTCTCTGGGAAGATTCACGAAGAAGACTTTCTCAAAACGTCTGGTGATAGTCAACAACCGATCCAAGCAGTCAGCTTCAAAAAATGTATCTGATGGATTGTCCAAACAGTAAAGGGTTTTCATCGGCTGAGTGATTGTAACATGTTAAAGCCGATGTATTTTTAAGTAGTCAAAGTTGTTTCTTTTAAAGTTTAAACAAAGATTAGCTTTGTTTTGACTTTATAGCAGATATTGATGTATCGCCTTCAGAACAAAATAGCCGATATGTATGTATCGTCTTTGAATGACTAATTAATAGTCGATATTAAGGAAGTATCGTCTTTAGAACATTCAATGGAAAAACAAATCAAAGGAAAAGTTTTTGAGGACTCGGTAACAGCATGGCAGGTGTCAGACAGAAATATTTAACAAAATTATTCAAGCCTGACGATGCAGGGACGGTCTTGTAGTTGTTTGGTTTGTTCGGACAAGAAGCCGGATTTACAAAAGAAGCATTAAAACAAGACTAATCTAAATGGAGCTTATTCAGGAGGTCCTCCAGGTGCGACACCTCCGTCACGGCGAGCCCCAGGGGTTGGAACTCCTCCACCAGCTCCCTGAAGTCTTCCCTCGTCCAGGCACCGACAAAGGAGGGAGAGACTTCCCCGGAGATTTCAGCACCACTGAGCTCTGCTCCAGCCAGGGCGAAGGTGGCGCCATGACAGATGGCGTGGAGAGCTAGCTCCCTGGTGCGCGTCCCGACGTCCTCAAGGCGTGCCTTCAGTGTCGCTCCTCGGGCGTTCACGAAGTCAGCAATTGTCGTAGCCAGCCCTGGGAGTCAGTCGAGCTGGTGTTGAAGTTCTACATTCGAACAGAAGAGATTGAAGTTAAAAGGACGGCTGATTTAGTCAAATGCGAGAATGAATTGGCTAAATATTCGAAGGGGCGGTTACCAAAGATCAACTAGAATAGTAATACAAGAAGGTAATTGGAGATAATGAATCAAAAGGGGCTGAAATGTGGTACCAACAACCCTGGCGTCAGAAGCCTCTAAGTGCTCTAGAGCGCTATCAAGGCGAGCACGGAGGGTTTCTCGCTCCTCCACGGCACGGGCGGTTCGGCGGCGCTCTTCTTCTAGGAGGTGTCGGGTGTTGGAGTAGCCTCGGATGAAAGCCCAGGCGTCATCATCTAGTGCCAACCCAGCGTCTGATGTCCCTTTAAAATGTCTGACAGCAGGTATAGTTGACCGTTGGGTCGAGGGCATCGACGCGTCCGATGTCAGGCATCGGAGCATCCGATGCCCCCGAAAAACGCTAGTTCAGTGCTCTTTTGGATGGCCGGTTGGGGGAGTATTTATACTCCTCCCCCTCCTCCATTAGAGTGTTCTTGCCACTTTCCTCTGCTGAGAAACACATTGTGAGTGTGAGAAAAAGCAAGAGCCCTAGTGAGGTTGAGAGAATTGCTAATTGAGAGAATTAGTGACCTCCTAGTGAGAATTGAGTAGCAAATGTGCATCCATCCATCTCTTTGGCCTTGTCTTGGTCAAGTGAGAGTTCTAGCTTGTTACTCTTGGTGATCGGCATCACCTAAATGGCTTGGTGGTGATCGTGAAGCTTGGTGATCATCCGGAGGCTTGTGGATGATCCAAGGAGGCTTGTGACCGGTAGTGAGCGATTCACCGGGCCGGAGTGGTGAAGAATCAGCTCATAGTGAGCACTTGATCCTTGCGCGGATCAAGGGGGAGCTATACCCTTGCGCGGGTGCTCCAACGAGGACTAGGGAGGTGTGCCGACACCTCGATACCTCGGAAGAAAGATCGTCGTGTCATCTCTACTCTCTTCACTTACGCATTTACCTTTGAGCAATTCAATTCCGCAATTTACTTATTGTTCATCCATATATGAATTGTCATGGTAGAGTAGATATGACATAGTGTTGGTCTTTTGTGCGGTTGAGTTTAGAGAAACACACTTCTAGGCACAAGGGGTTGATTGGGCTTGTTAGGATTAAATTATTACAAAAAGTTTTAGAAAAGCCCAATTCACCCCCCTCTTGGGCATCTTGATCCTTTCAAAGGAGAAAAATGACATACTCTTAGATCAAGATGTGCATGTGTGTGTGGATATATGGTGTCTATCTATGTTATTGAAAAACATACCTCTCTTGTTGAAACTTTGAAAACTTTTGCAAGACATAGAAAACATGAGCTATCTCTCTTTTTTCCTTTTTTCTCATGGTGAGCATCTTTGTATCCATTGTTTTCTTTCAGGCGGGCATCAAAGTATCCATTGTTTTCTCTTTTTTTATATTCCAGACACTTGTCTATTTTTAAAATACTTTTTCCTTTTACTTATACATAGCTCATGTCTCTTTTCTGCAGCCAAACTTTCAAAAGAGGTTATAACAAGAATTTGTAGCATATTTTTGATGGATGGAAAGCATGTTGTTGCACACTCCTAGTGTAAGAGTAGAAGATAAATGTGGCGTGTACGTGATCTTGATTTTGGGAGCATGATAAGTTTCTCAATAAGGGTCACAAGGTTTGACTAAACTTAATACAACAAGCAGCATATGTAGAAAGTTTCTATCCTATGTATAGCTTTGGTAGGAATTTCTCACCATTGAGTATGTGACACTATGGTTTTATGTTAGTTTTATCAAAAACATATCTTCAAGCACCTTGATTAGAACTGGTAGGATACTAAGTCAGAACTATATCGCACTTAGTAACAACTTAGTCAACATGATTGTCCTAAAAGTATTTTTCCACAATCATAAGTATATATGTACATGGAACAATCTTT
Organism: Coix lacryma-jobi var. lacryma-jobi; assembly: GCA_009763385.1. NCBI lineage: Eukaryota > Viridiplantae > Streptophyta > Magnoliopsida > Poales > Poaceae > Coix > Coix lacryma-jobi. The sequence goes on from CM019826.1 coordinate 37,429,635, forward strand.
ATGCAAGCTTCTATCTCATCAATGTCATAAACATGGCACTTTTCAAAATTTTAATCAAAGTGTGGTTTTGGTTCATTTTAGATTACATGTCAAAGTATCACACATGAACCACAAAGATGGGAGAAAATGTCAAACCAACATTTTGAAGTGATTCATTGGTGGTGGAAGCTGGCAACATCTTATTCATTGTGCATCATTATTACTGGTTCAGAACTTTTACTTGTAGAAATTGGTGGAGATTGACTCCCACACACTTTGCTCGAAGTGTGTTCTGTTCATAAAGACAGGGTAGAGATCTCTAGCACTTAACCTTAAGCACATTGAACATTATGATAGGGTTGATATTATGTGCATTGTTCTTATAACATGATTGTTAAGATGCGACATTTGAATACATTTTGACAAAAAGGTTGAGTTTCTTAACCTATGGAAGGATTGTCCATACTATAACAAACTTTACATGATTATGACAGTATCATCTTCCAGACATAAGATATGCAACATTTTAGCTCATTTGGTTAAGATGATGGAATTAAGAAGGTGGTGCTACGAAGAAACTTAAAGTACAAGACATGTTGAATTAATTAGGTTTGATCAAGCAAAGATGTAACTCAAACATGTTTCATTCTTCATTTATATGCATGCCAAGATCAAGGGGAAGTTTTTTAAATGATGACCACTTACCTTAAGATGTTACCTTCATCATTGGAGCGTGATGACACCTTATGATGAAGGATAAATGACTTGGGGTGGTCCTTCCCTCCTGCTTGAAGCTTTCCTGGCTCAGCTAGCCTTGCACCTTGAGCTGTTCATGAGCATCTTGTCTCTCACATTGCACCCCCTCTTTGTTAGCTTTTTGTCAAGTCCTCCTTCTATTCTTTCTTTGTGAATCTTGGCATTGACTTTGAACTTTTTTGCTCCACTTATTGATTCTTCCTACAAAGCACTAGTGGACAACACATACCCTAAGGAATGCATATGGTTTTTGAAGGAAGAGTAGTGTTGTTATAGAGCTAAGGATCATCTTATATGCTTTAGAAAAGTTGGTTTTAGTTTTTTAGCATAAAGCATTTTCTCATGTTTTAAATAATGTATCTTTATTGTTCACCATTACTTTTTCTCTTGTGGATTGATTTTATTTTATATCTTAAGTTTGATTTTTATGTATCAAATTTCTAAAATCATTCAAACTTATAGAGACAAAGTAATAGTGAGTAGAGGGATTGCAAACCAGTGTGTCAAAGCGATGGGAGCTTGAGAGGAGGAAGAGCATGATCATACCATTAGTAGAAGAGTCAGCCTTCCTTCCCCCGCACTTGGACTTTTATGTCACTTGATACTTAAAGTCAAATGTGAATATTGAAGCATCTTATTGCGACTCTCATATTCTTGGACTCTGTACACCCTTCATTCTTTTAAATGTTTTACTGTAATGGTTAGTGGCCAAGAATACCCGAAGGGAGATTGTCTTAGGAACATATTCTTGCTAATTTGCTTCTTCTCTTTTTTTTTCTTTTTTTGAGGATTTTATTAGAGAGGATGGTGAAAAGTTAGTTGTTCCAAGATGAGTTGTTAGGAATTTACTGTCACCACACTAAGCATCACATGGGTTGTTACACTCCACGTAGGTGTTTTATGGGACGTGAAAAATCTTGACAATATAGCCTTAGAAAAACTAACACAAGTTTTATATGCAAAGAAGTAATATGAGCAAAAAAAAATATTTTTATTGCTTTTCATAACTTAAGACAATATTGTGTCAATTTATGATGTATAAAGAAAAAGAACTTGGAATGCCATTTCAATCAATCATGCCGAGACTCTAATCTCTCCATACATGTTTGGAACTTACCCTGCATCATTTGGAAACATCACAACAATATCATCTTCGACAATGGTCACCTCTCACTCGATAGAAAGTGGAGCTTACCTTGGTTTGTATCAGACCAGTGTTAGTGGAGAGTTTTATTTGGTTGTCTCCAAGACTGTCATGTCATATGAAATGAAATGAAATAAAACTCTCAAGAGTGAGAGTTCCACTCTATAGTTTCATATGCATTTAATTTCATGACTCATAGAAAGTTGATAATTATGTCATATTTCTTCTCTATTTTCATAGATACACCGCCATGTCATCAAAAATGTCTATGTCTCAACCTATTTAATATAAATAAACTCATATAAAACTTTCACTGAGACTGGTGTCAAGGCTAAGCCTAAAATAAGGGGACTTCTATTAATTTGGCTAGAGAGTCTCTTAATTGGTCTCATCTCTTCTTTTGTTTGGGCCTAAGGCCTTCGAATGTATCGCTTTTATTATATCAATGAAAACAAAATTAGGAGGCTGCTCCCCTGCCGACTGCCGTTCCCGTAAAAAAGAACATATGCAGCAGCCAGAGTTTAAGTCGTTCCAAATATTTCATCATAAGCAACATGACAGATCCTGTACTTAGGCCCCGTTTGGGTGTTCTGAAATTTTATGCACCTGTATGTAAATGTCATGCAATGCAACTGTAATTTGTTGGGCACAAGGAAACCCTTGGAATGCAAATGCTTTTTACACATCTGGAAAAAGCTGTTTGGGTGATGGGTATATATTGACATGCTTGCAAGTGTTCTCAAACTGCAAGTCTGCAACAGACAGAGTGTAACCTACTTTAACATCAACTTGGATCTTGGAACTGAATTTGGATCTTGAAGTTTGGAACTAAAAATTTGAAGAATTATACAGCGGAAACATGTTCGTTCATCAGCAAACCAAAGAAGAAAAGACAAGAGGACGAGTGAAAAGAAAAGCCAACTTGTACCTGCTCTTGTGCTTCATTGCCTGAACCCTCGCTCGTCCCTCTGCCCTGTCAGTGCCCTGTTCCCGTGCTGCCCACCGAGGTGGGCTAGCCTAGTAGCCTATACTCTATCCGGAGCCGGCGAAACGGTTGCTATTCTATCGAATCACGCGCGGGCGGGTTAGAGGACATATCACATATGGCTGCACCGCTTGATTCGTCATCGCCGGGCTCTGGATCGTCAGATTCCAGTTCTGACGCGAGGAGGAACGAGCCCGTGATGAGGCCTTGGGGCTGCGCCGCTCGGTTCGCCGCTGTCGGGCTCTGGATCACTGGATTCGAGTTCCGACGCAAGGGAGCTGCGCTCGTGGTTTGTTGGGAGCACACTTGCTCAACCTCCGCACCTGTGCAGGGGAAGGAGCGAAGGTGACCAAGCGTCGGATGCAGTAGCGAAGGTGAAACGGAAGTGGAAAGTGCTCGAATTCCCAAAAGGTCGTCCCTTACACTGTTCATCCCCTTGGTATTTATAGGGAATGCCAAGGGGCACGGGCCAAATTACAAAAGGGTACAGCAAAGATTCCTCGCCTCCGCGCAGGGAGGAAGGGCAAAAGCGTACATACACAGCTGAAGCAGAAACCCTAATTGGCCGCGCTCCAGCGCGCCGCCACCTGCCGGGGGGGGAGGTGCGGCGGTCTTGACCTTCGGCCGCGTTCGCTCTTGGGTCCGCGCGGTTCCGCCATCTGCCGGACTTCCGGCTTCACCTGCCTCCGGCCGTGCTCGCCGGACCTTCGGCTTCGCTTGCCTCTGGGGCAGCGCACACTCGCCTCTTGCCTGGACCTTCGCTCCAAGCGAAGGTGGCGTCGACAGTCAGCGAAGGTTTCCTGTAGTGCGACCATCGCCTCAGACCTGCACGGGAACACAGCAAGAGATCGAGGGTTGATCCCGCATTCGGGGGTCAGGGTAATGGCCTCCAAGGGAGAGAGACCTCGCAAGCTCGGCAGGCGTTACGCGAGGGCTGATCTTGCGCTCCAGTTTGGGCGGCGCTTCTGCCGAGGGTCCTTTCCCCCAACAGTAGCCCCTCGTTGTCTTGGATCTAAAAAACCGTGTTTAGGCCCAAGCAGCGCCTTTAAAAACGGGATCCTCGGCAGCGACGCCCGCGGCTGCTTTGGGCCGGGCCGTTGTGGTGTTGTTTTATGCTATAGAAGCCCGTTTCGTTTTTTGTGCCGCGTTCTTTGGTTGTCGTGCCGACCTCGTCGGGTGAAGGGTTCGTCTCCCAGCCTATAAATAGCACGAGTAGGTGGGGAGTTTTGATTGTGCCCTTTGTTGCTATAGCCATCCTGTTGCTGCAATTTGCTTGTAGCGAAGGTTTGTTTGAGCTTGTTTGCGAGGGTTGAGACAGGCGTTCGTTGTTCGGTAGTGTTAGCAGTTGAAGAGATGGCTAGGTTGAAGCAAACTGCTCGTGCTGTTTCCCCCACAGCCGCGGATGAGGGGATTACCTTCGAGTTTGGTTTGAGCCGGGTTTGTGCTAATGAGATTGCGTCTTACGTGCGGTGGGGCTGGGTTGAGGAAGGCAAGGCGAGGGCCAGCGGTGGGGAGACCGTGCCGAAGCCGGATGCGGACGAGGTTGTGGTGTTTGAAGAGTTCTTTTCGGCTGGCCTTCGCTTCCCAGCTGACCCCTTCGTGACTTCGGTCTTGCGGAGGTTCAACCTGCGGTTTCATCAGCTTACGCCTTCTTGCTTCACAAAGATGTCGGTCTACGTCTGGGCCTGCAGGTCTCAGGGGGTTGTCCCTCATGTCGAGGGTTTTGTTCGCACTCATCGCGTTCACATGCAGCCTCGCAAGATTACGGACAGCGAGGGCAAGACCAGCCTTGGTCAATTTGCGGTGTACACTTTTTGCCATCGCGCCGGCGCGGAGCTGCCGGTGCAAGCGCAGAAGAACAAGTGGAGCAGCGGGTGGCAGGAATTCTGGTTCTATTACAAACTCAGTGACAGCTCCGATCTTTGCGGCGAGCTTCCGGTGCTTGGAGATGTGGGCGCCGAAGCTAGGATGAGCGTCGAGGCCCATGCTGCGGTTGATTGCCTGAGGGTCGTTGCGCGTTCTCAGTGCGCGCGTGATTTAGTAGAGGAATATTGCTGTGCTAAGATTTGGCCTCTTGGCCGGAGGCAGACTTGGTTCGCTGTGGAGAATGACCCGAGGTACGAAGGTAGGGGCTTGAAGAAGCCTAGTCTGGATCTGGAGAAGGTTTGGGAGAGAACTTTTAAGAAATTCCCGAGGCGAGAGGATGGGAACGAGGCTGTTTTCAAACGAGTCCAGCAGTGGACGGACGAGCTCGTGGGGAAGCTTTCCCCACTGGAGGTGAAGGCTATCCATAGTTTGGTGGGCGGCGAAGGTCGCGTGAACAGGATGTTTGACATTCTTGGCATTCGGTACGCCGACTGGCCCGCTCCTTCGAGCGACGACGCGCCGAAGAAGAGGAAGCGGAAGGCTTCGGGAGGAACCGAGATCGTCTCTCGGCCGAAGAGAGGTCGTGGTCGAGGCCGCGGGGAAACTGGTGGCCGAGCGAAGGTGCTTGCGACAAAGGTCGCTGCTGGCTCGGTTGCTGCGGGCGCTTCTTCCTTGGCCGCGGCTCGGAGCGGCCGGGGCGCCAGCTCCGTCGGGGGACGCATGCCTCGCGTTGGAGGGATCGGTGCTTTGGTCCAAACTTCGGGCGACGAGGACGAATCTGATGATGACGTGGAGGAGAAAGACGCAAAGGATGTGGAGACGGGCGAGGGTTCGTCTGGTGAAGGCAGCGAGGGTTCTACTGAAGGGCATGACACTGGTGAGGAGGTGTCTATTGGAGGCGGAGCCTCGCCTAGTGGTGGTGCGATGGTTGCCCAGGGCACAATTGAGATTGTAGAAGATATTGAGCCGGGTAGCTCTCGACGAGGTGCGGTTCCTAGCTTTGCGGGCTCGCACCTTTGGGTGGAGGGGGCTGAGTTTGATGGGGATCTTGACTCTGCGCGGTTCCGGGGAAAAAGGCCGTTTGGCGAGGCTAGCCGGTCGAGCCTCCCGGAATACGCTAAGAAGCTTGGGGTTTCTGATCCGGCGACTGCATTGTTCACCAGCCCGGACCTTCGGGATTGCCACTTGCAGTGTAGCCCGGAGGAAAGGCGTTTTCTGGGCCGGATCTTCGGCCGCATTTGTGTGCCAGAGGCGGAGGTCCTTCTTGCAGATCAGGCGGTTGGCGACACATTTGATGATGTTGACGTTAAGCTGGCGGAGCTGATGCTCTTGAACCGCTCAGCGAGGCGGAAGGTGAGCTCCGACATGGAGTTCATGAGGAACCATATGACCGAACTCGAGAAAGAGAACAGCAGACTGGCGCGGAGCCTAGAGAACAGAGAAAATGAAGTGAAGATTGCTTCGGAAAAGGCCGCGGAGGCTCGAGAGGAGGCGGTTGAGCTGGCGAAGCGTAATGCTGATCTGGTTGCCGCGGGCAAGGAGAAAGACAAGGCTTTGGCCGAGGCCGAGGCTCGGCTGGAAGATTTGAAGAACTCTTGGCGAGGGAGCATGGAGAACGTTAAGCGTAAACTTGACTGTTGCCTGACCGAGGCTGGCGGCTCAGCCGGAGAGCCATTGCCTGCAGTTGATGCAGAGGCCTTCGAGGGCTGGCTGGGCAACGAACTTGATGTGTTTAGCTCGCTAGTCTCCAACGCAGCCGATTTTGGTGGCTACGCCGGGGCCTTGGCAATGGCGAGCACGCTTCGACTGGCGGATTGTGATCATCTTCGCAAGGTCAAAAGGCCGAGCCATGTCTTTCCGACGGTTGAAGAGGTTCGCCAGATGAAGGTTGATGACGCAGATGTCCGGAACTGTGCGATGCGTTTGCTTCGCAAGTTTTGGATCTCCGGAGGTGGCCGGGCTCTCGCCTTCGAAGAAGCTGCCGAGGCTACGCGCCAGGTTCGCACCTTTGTTTAATTTTGTTGGTCTGTGTTGCTTTTGTTTTAGAGGGGTTGTTTGTTGATTTTGGCGAGGTTTGTCCTTTATTTTGCTTGTAGGCTCGACGAGATGCAATGCCCTCGCCGCCTGCGGAAGATGCAGCGAGGGGTGACCCCGAGGCCGCCCCTGAGCCAGGCTGTGCGGGGGTTACGCTCGCCGAGATCAAGGCGTTGACCGGGAGCGGGCCGATCGCGGAGGGAGATGCTGCGAAAGAGCCCACGGCGGAGGAGGCGTCAGCTGGGACCTCGACTGCCACCGCTGGCGAGGGTGTGGACATCAATCGGGGGGAAGCTGGGCAGGTGTGATGCCTGGGTTTGTTGGGGCGAGGGAGGCCTTTTTGTAGATACTATGGTTGTTTGTAAAGACTTGGCGAGGCTGAGACATCTCGTATTTTTGTGCAACATGCAGGTTCCTGACGGAACCGTGCTAGACGTGTTCGACGTGACCCCGCTGATGTTGAACTACCAAGATGTTTTTATAACTGGTGAATCATGGGCTCGCGCTAGATTTAAATATCCTTCGCTTTCCTTTGAACGTTTTTGGTGGTCGAAGGTGCGGAGATACGATTTAAAGAATAGTAGGTCGAGTCGATTTTGGCGCGAGACAGACTATACAGAGCGCCAAGCCGATCGTTATTTGTTTGGGTCTTCGTCGACCTCGCAAGCTGGCGGTGATGATGATATTGACGAGGGCACAGCTTTGGAATATTTGTTCGGTCGAAGGGAGCTTGAAGTTGGTTCGGACGGGGCACTTGTGATCCCGAAGGAAGAACCTTCGGAAGTTAATGAGACGAGGCATAGGTACATGTACAGGGCGAGGGTTTTGCCCGGGGAGCTGCCAATTGTCCCTGCAGCTCCTTTGTTGTGGGGACCCCTGGTTCCAGTGGAGGGGGGGTTTGAGATGGAGGCCGAAGGTTTGGACGATTTGGAGTTAATTGAGGGGGGCGGTGGTCCCTTGTAAAGATTTTTTATTTTGGGATATGTTCGTTGTTGTAACATTGTTTTGTAACGGTATGAGAAAAGCGTATGGGTTGTGTGTCATATTTGCTGTGCTATTTTGACGTTTCTTATGTTGTTTTTACGGCGACGCCCCGCTTGATTCTTAGCGAGGCTCGCGCACTTGCTCGTGTACGCTTGTTTTGAAAAAACAGCGACGCCCCCTTTTTCTTTTAGCGAGGCTCGCGCACTTGCTCGTGTACGCTTGTTTTGAAGAAACAGCGACGCCCCCTTTTTCTTTTAGCGAGGCTCGCGCACTTGCTCGTGTACGCTTGTTTTGAAAAAACAGCGACGCCCCCTTTTTCTTTTAGCGAGGCTCGCGCACTTGCTCGTGTACGCTTGTTTTGAAGAAACAGCGACGCCCCCTTTTTCTTTTAGCGAGGCTCGCGCACTTGCTCGTGTACGCTTGTTTTGAAAAAACAGCGACGCCCCCTTTTTCTTTTAGCGAGGCTCGCGCACTTGCTCGTGTACGCTTGTTTTGAAAAACAGCGACGCCCCCTTTTCCTTTTAGCGAGGCTCGCGCACTTGCTCGTGTACGCTTGTTTTGAAAAAACAGCGACGCCCCCTTTTTCTTTTAGCGAGGCTCGCGCACTGTTTTTGGTCGCGTTGATGTGGCCCCGCCCGAGACCTGGCTTGGAGGGCTCGGGCGAGACGGAGAAAACGGGACCCGCCCGAGGCCTTGCTTGGAGGGCTCGGGCGAGGCGGAGAAAACGGGACCCGCCCGAGGCCTTGCTTGCTTGTGCGAAGACGGGGTGAAGTTTCCCCTTTTTTTTTTTTTTTTTTTTTTTGCGAGCCCCTGTCGTTTGTGCCAGGGTGCTCGACTTTCCTCCCCTTATCTTAGGCGGAGGTGAGTTTGCTTTTGCGAGCCCCTGTCGTTTGTGCCGGGGTGCTCGACTTTCCTCCCCTTATCTTAGGCGGAGGTGAGTTTGCTTTTGCGAGCCCCTGTCGTTTGTGCCAGGGTGCTCGACTTTCCTCCCCTTATCTTAGGCGGAGGTGAGTTTGCTTTTGCGAGCCCCTGTCGTTTGTGCCAGGGTGCTCGACTTTCCTCCCCTTATCTTAGGCGGAGGTGAGTTTGCTTTTGCGAGCCCCTGTCGTTTGTGCCAGGGTGCTCGACTTTCCTCCCCTTATCTTAGGCGGAGGTGAGTTTGCTTTTGCGAGCCCCTGTCGTTTGTGCCAGGGTGCTCGACTTTCCTCCCCTTATCTTAGGCGGAGGTGAAGTTTGCTTTTGAAAAGAAAGGAATGTTTTTCAAAGCAATCTTAGCAGGTTTTCATCGAATGTAGCGCTCTTTGAAAAAGATCCGCTTTTTCGATGCTTGGGAGTAGAAGGTTGGAGGTTTTGCTTTTTTTTTTTTTTTTTGGGGGTTCTAGCCTGTATTATTGCTTTGGATACTGCCTCATTAAAAAACCTTACGCCCCTTCGTAAGGAAAAAGAGTGCAGCTCCTGTTTTTGTTAAGTACATGAGAGTAGATAACATAGAAAGTGACAAAAATTACATAACGCGAGGGCTCGCTAAGGCTCCGCTATGGGTAGAATTTGCGGAGGTCGTCGATGTTCCAGGTGTGTGGTAGGATATTACCTTCGCTGTCGGAGAGGTGGAAAGAGCCTGGGCGATTGCATTCTGCGATCAGGAACGGGCCTGTCCACTTAGGCTGGAACTTTCCGGCCATGCTGGCGTTTTGTTTACGGATGAGGACGAGGTCACCCTTCTGCAGGTTCTTTATTCTGACCTTTTTATCTCTCCACTTCTTGGTCTCTTCCTGATATTTGCGAAGGTTGTGAACTGCGCTGCATCTTGTTTCTTCTAGCAAGTCCTTGTCAGTTAGTGTGGCTGGCTCATCACTTGCGAGGGTTGTTCTTGGTGAGGCGAATTTTAGCTCCTCTGGTAGCACGGCTTCTTCGCCGAACAAAAGTTTGAAGGGTGTGAACTTGGTTGCTCTGCATTCGGAGGTATTGTGAGACCAGGTGACTGCAGTTAGCTCGTCTGCCCACTTGCCTTTGGGTCTGCCTTGCAATTTTTTGGATATGGATTGGAAGATTGTTGCGTTGGCTCTTTCGACTAGGCCGTTGGACTGCGGGTGTCGGACTGAGGCGAAGCATAGAATTGTTCCGATTTGTGCACAGAATTCTTTGAAAACCTCGCTGTCAAACTGGGTGCCATTGTCGACGGTTAGATGTTTGGGGGACTCCGAATCGACAAACTATCTGCTGCCAGAAAAAACCTTTTTACTGCGAGGGATGTTATGGAGGACAGCGGTCTTGTTTCGGTCCATTTGGTGAAATATTCGACGGCTACCACCGCGTAGCGAAGGTTCCCCGGAGCCGTCGGTAAAGGGCCCACGAGATCCATTGCCCACCTTTGTAGGGGCCAGGTTGGGCATATGAGGGTTGTGGGAGCCCCTGGGGTGTTTTGGTGTTTTGCTGTCAGTTGACAACCTTCGCACTTCTTGACGATGGTTTCAGCGTCTCTCAGCGCAGTTGGCCAGTAGAAACCTTGCCGAAAAGCCTTTCCTACTAGTGCTCTTGGGCCATTGTGTGAACCGCATATACCCTCGTGGATGAGTTTGAGAATGTCGGTACCTTCGGACTGTGACACGCACTTGAGCCAAGGTGAGGTTACCGAAGCTTTGAACAAGGTGTTATCCACAATCTTGTACCCTCGCACTCTTTGCTTTAGTCTGTTCTCTTCTTCTTTGGAGCTGGGTTCATGGAGTCCTTTGATGTAGGCCATGATAGGTGCTCTCCAATCCTCGCACTGAATTGTGTTGATCAGCTTGATGCTGATTTCGGAAGCTTCGAAGGCTGACCGAGTGGAAACCTCGTAGAAGACGTCCGGAGGGAGCTGTAGCTGCTGCGCTGCTGCTTTGGCTAAGCAATCTGCTTCGCTGTTTTCAGTCCTCGATATTGCTTTTACGGTTATGCCGAGGAAAAAGGATTCTAACCTTCGTACATATTGAAAATACTTTTGAAGCTCTGGATCTTTTGCTTTGTAGTTCTTTTCAATGTGACCCGCAATGACTTGAGAGTCTGTGTTGATGAGAGCCCTTCGGACTGATAATGAACGCAACCTTGTAAGTGCCAGAATCACAGCCTCATATTCAGCGGAGTTGTTTGTGCACTTGAAGTCCAGCCTTCGTGCGTATCTCAGCTTCGACCCGGAAGGCGAGATTAAAATAGCCGAGGCACCGGCTCCAGTTGCGCCCCAGGCCCCGTCGACGTATACGATCCAAAACTGGTCCTGCTGCAGCTCGCCGGGGCGAGGGTCGGGTGTCCATTCTGCTATGAAATCAGCCAGCACCTGCGATTTGATCGCTGTTCTACCAACGAAGGTTATAGCATAACTATTAAGCTCCACTGCCCATTTTGCTATTCTCCCCACTGCTTCGCTGTTTTTGAAAATGTTCTCGAGAGGGTATGACGAAGGTACTTGGATCTCGTAGGCCTGGAAATAGTGTTTGAGCTTTCTTGATGCCATGACGACTGCGTATGCTATTTTCTCAAGCTCCGAATAATTTCTCTTTGGTCCCTCGAGGGTTTCTGAAACATAATAGATTGGGGCTTGTCTGGTCTTGTCGTTTTCGCGAAGCTCCTTGATGAGAACCGCGCTTGCAGCGTGAGGCGAGGCTGCGACGTAAAGTAACAATAAATCTCCCTTGCTTGGGCTGGTTAATGCAGTCAAGCTGGTCAGATACTTTTTTAACTCCTCGAAGGCCTTTTGTTGGTGGGGGCCCCAATTGAATGGAGCGTTGCTTCTGAGTGTTTCGAAAAAGGGTAACCCTCGCTCTGCGGATCTTGAGATGAATCTGCTAAGAGCTGCCAACCGACCGGTCAGACGCTGAGCTGCTTTCTTGGTTGCCGGAGGTTCCATGTTCATGATGGCGTCAATCTTCTCAGGGTTAGCTTCGATTCCTTTGACTGAGACGATGCAGCCTAGCAATTTACCCTCGCTTACCCCGAAAACACATTTTTCCGGGTTTAGTTTCAGTCCGGCGGACCGGAGGTTGCTGAACACCCTTGATAGGTCTGAAATGTGATCTTCTTTCAGCTTGCTTTGAACAACTAGGTCGTTGACATAGGCGGAGACGGCGTGCTCGTCCTTGAAAACTTCAGAGGTCATGCGAGCGAAGGTTGAGCCTGCGTTTTTCAGCCCTTCTGCCATTCTTCGGAAGCAAAAGGTTCCCGAAGGTGTGATAAAACTTGTTTTGTCCTCGTCCTCTTCATTCATCCAGATCTGGTGATAGCCTGAGAAGCAATCAAGAAGGGATAGCATCTGGCAGCCTGCCGCTCTGTCAACGAGGGTGCTTATGTTTGGAAGAGGGAAATCATCCTTCGGACAGGCTTTGTTCAAGCAAGTGAAGTCTACGCACATTCGCCATTTTTTGTTCTTCTTTTGAACTAGGACCACATTTGAGAGCCAACTTGGGTATTTGACCGGGCGAATGACGCCTGCGTCCAAAAGCCTTTTTACCTCAGCCTTCGCTGCCTCCTTTCTTTCTTCTGACATCTTGCGAAGCTTTTGCTTGATTGGTCGATAACCTGTTTTGATGTTCAGGCTATGCTCGATCATTGACCTGTTGACTCCTTTTAGGTCTTCCGCGGACCAGGCGAAGGTGTCTGAATTTTCCCTGAGGAAAGCAACGAGGTTGCCTTCGGACTGAGGGTCTAGATTGGCTGATATGAGCAGCTTTCTTTCTGTGTTGCCCTCGAGTAGTTGAACTTGTTTTGTTTCCTCTTTTGGGGCTGCCTTCACTTTGTCCTTACAGACTTCACCCTCGTCGTTGATAGCGGGGGTTTGTGGTTTGGACAGATTGTGCACATTGCGTTGCCCTGGGGCTACGTTTCCTTCCGCTGCTCTCGCAATATCCTGGTCCCCATATACTGCGACCACACCCTTCGGAGCGGGGAGCTTCATGCAGAGGTAGGCGGGGTGGATAACAGCGTTGAACGCGTTTGTTACCCCTCGGCCAAAGATGGCGTTGTATGGGTAAAACATATCAACCACATCGAATGTGATGTGCTCAGTCCTGCAGTTGATTTGGTCGCCGAAGGTTACGGGCAGCGAGATTTTCCCGACGGCTCTCACTTGTTGACCACCGAAACCGTATAGGGGGTTGTCGGCCGGTTGCAGAAGATTTCTGTCAAGTTTCATGCTGTCGAAGGTTGACGCGAACAAGATGTCAGCGGAGCTACCTGTATCAACCAGTATTTTGGTGACAGTCCACCCAGCGAGGTTGGTTTCGATCACCATGGCATCTGTGTGAGGGTAATCTCTTAACTTCATGTCGCTGGAATCGAAGGTTATGGGGATGTGAGACCACCGGCCGAATTTATGTGGTCCTTCGACGGCCACGTGGTGAACGCGTCTGGCATGTTCCTTCCTCTGCCGTTTGTTGCCATGGTCTTCATTTGAACCTCCGGTGATAGCTAGGATCACGCCGAAGGTCGAAGTTGGATTGTTGATGGTCGTTTGGCTCGAGGCTTCGGCTTTCACGGGTTGTGGTGCTGGTAGCGCGGGGATTGGCGGTGGTGGTGGCAGAGCGCTGGTGGCTTGGTGGGTTGTTGGAATTTGGTTTTGGGGGGTAGCTGGGTATGTGACTGTGTAAGGTGGATTTTGGCGTTGTGGGGTGGTGGTTGGCTGATAATGGGTTTGGTTGTAGAGTGGGTGGTGGGTGTAGGGGGGTTGTTGCGAAGGTAGGCCGTAGTTTATGGGGGTATAGTGGTATGTTGGATTTGGTGGGTGGAAGCTTGGTTTCCTTGTGTGGTTAATGGTTCGGGGGTCTGACGAAGCAGGTTTCCTGGATTCCTGGAATTCTTTTCCCTTGGCGAAGCATTCGCATTGCTTTGTTGTGTGCCCCTTTCCCATTCCACAGAAGTGGCAATACATTTTGGCAGGATCTCGCTGCTGGTAGCGCTGGTTTGGCGGAGGTGGCAAAACCTGCGGGACTTGGCTGCTCGGGTGTTGAGCGTCCCGTGTTTGATGTTCATAGTTTGTTGCTTTGTTGATCGCACCGACGTTGCTTTGCTCTTGGCGAAGGTTGCTTTCTCTCGGCTGAGGCCTTGGCTGTGGCCTCTGCTGAGACCTCCGAGCGTCAGACTTCGCTCTGAAATCCATATCGGCTCTACAGTATCTTTCCATTGTTTCATGCAACTCCTCGATTGAGTTTGCCGGTTTTCTAGCAAATTTGGAGGAGCATGGTCCTGGTCGCAGGCCACTGACTGCAGCGAGGATGACAGCCTCGTCAGATATCCCAGGGGTCCTTGCTCTGATTTGAATGAACCTTCGCCAGTAATCTTGGAGCGGCTCGCGCTCCTCTTGCTTGCAATTGAATAGCTCGATAGGGTTTAACGGGGCTGGAGTGATGCCCTTGAAGTTTGTGCACAGCTTGTCTCTGAGGGAGGCCCAGGAATCCACAGTTCCGGGGCGAAGGTTGCTGTACCAAGTTTGTGCGATGTCTCGCAGAATGATGACAAAGGATTTTGCCATTGTTGATTCGTCACCGCCTGCTGCGGCAACTGCTGCTTCATAGCTCATGATGAACTGGCGAGGGTCCGAAAGTCCATCATAGCGAGGTAGGTTTTGTGGATTATAGCATGGAGGCCAGGGCTGGGTTTGGAGTATTTGGGAGAGTGGTGACTTTGGATCGTATGGCATTTGGTGTTGTTGATGCCTTCGCTGAATGCGAAGGTTTTGCTCTCTCTCATCTGGGTAGAGTTGGCGGAGGTTTGGGTGTCTCACAGGATATGGCTCTGGGTGTACTGGTGGTGGTGGGGGTGGTGGATGGTGACGAAGGTTGTCCTGATTTGGCTCCTCATTCCCTTCTCGCAGCGGGGGTATCTCCTCATTGTTCCAGCCCTCGGCTTCGGCTTCTGCCGCGGCGAGGGACTCCTCCATGCGGCGAAGCTGCTCCCTGGCCTCGTCTGCCCTCTGTCTGATGGAGCGCAGTCGGTTATGCCTTTCAAGCTGTTCCAGGCGCCTCTTCTTCTCCTGCAACTCAGCCTCGAGCCTCTCAAGGGCCTCGAGGCCCACCTCTTCTTCTTCTCCTTCTCCCTCTCCCGAGGTGTGAGGGTGTGGCTGCGTCGCCATTCGGACCTGAGGGCCCAGGGATTGGGGTTCTGGGGTGACATTCTCTTCTCCCAAGGGTTGCACAATTTCTTCCGCAGGAGGGACCACCGTCGCTGTCTCTCTGGGCATGCGTAGGTCCCTCGCTGGGTGAGCTCTTCTGTTTCCCGCCATGTCAGGATTTCGACTGTCTACTCTTCGTTCCCCACGGACGGCGCCAAACTGTTGGGAGCACACTTGCTCAACCTCCGCACCTGTGCAGGGGAAGGAGCGAAGGTGACCAAGCGTCGGATGCAGTAGCGAAGGTGAAACGGAAGTGGAAAGTGCTCGAATTCCCAAAAGGTCGTCCCTTACACTGTTCATCCCCTTGGTATTTATAGGGAATGCCAAGGGGCACGGGCCAAATTACAAAAGGGTACAGCAAAGATTCCTCGCCTCCGCGCAGGGAGGAAGGGCAAAAGCGTACATACACAGCTGAAGCAGAAACCCTAATTGGCCGCGCTCCAGCGCGCCGCCACCTGCCGGGGGGGGAGGTGCGGCGGTCTTGACCTTCGGCCGCGTTCGCTCTTGGGTCCGCGCGGTTCCGCCATCTGCCGGACTTCCGGCTTCACCTGCCTCCGGCCGTGCTCGCCGGACCTTCGGCTTCGCTTGCCTCTGGGGCAGCGCACACTCGCCTCTTGCCTGGACCTTCGCTCCAAGCGAAGGTGGCGTCGACAGTCAGCGAAGGTTTCCTGTAGTGCGACCATCGCCTCAGACCTGCACGGGAACACAGCAAGAGATCGAGGGTTGATCCCGCATTCGGGGGTCAGGGTAATGGCCTCCAAGGGAGAGAGACCTCGCAAGCTCGGCAGGCGTTACGCGAGGGCTGATCTTGCGCTCCAGTTTGGGCGGCGCTTCTGCCGAGGGTCCTTTCCCCCAACATGGTTAGACTATCTCCAACAACATACCCTAAATCTAAATTTAGGTCACGAACAGTGTTCTAGGTCTTAGAAACATCCTCCAACGGAGGACCCAAACAGACGACCCAGTTTGGATAGCCTTCGAGAGGAGCCGCAAAAAAACGTCCTCGAGCTAGGACGACGCAAACTGCGGGCTCCTTCCTCGTCCCTTCCCCGTCCCACCGGTGCTCCTTCCCTGACCCTTCCTCGCCGGCGCTCCTCCTCCTCCTCCCCCCCCCCCCGGCTCCTCCCCCACCGGCGCGTGCGACGCGCGGCGCTGCGGCGGAGGAGGCGGGCAGCGCAGGCACGGCGGTGGAGGAGGCGCAAGCGGGCACGGGCGTGGCGGCGGAGCAAGCCGGAGGTGCAGGCAGGCGCAGCGCGGGCACGGCGGCGGAGGAGGCGCAGACGAGCGTGGGCACGACGGCGGAGGAGGCTGAAGGCAGACGCGAGCGCGCCGGAGGAGGCGCAGGCGGGCGCGGGCGTGTCGGAGGCAGAGGAGGAGGCGCGTTTGTGGAGGGGAGGGAGGGCCGCTGCCGGCCGAAGGGGAGGAGGGGCGCCGCCGCCGGCGACCAGAGGGGAGGGAGGGGAGCAACATTTCTGGATCTCGGAAGAGAGGAAGGAGAGAGACAGGAAGGGACGGACGAGTGGGAGAGGAGACCCATTTTAGCTTGGCTGTTGGAGACGGGATTTTTTTGGGTTGAATGATTTTTACTGTGCGAGACCCATGCAAGAGAATAGATCTCTGGTTTGGGTCGTCATTGTTGGAGTCAGTCGAGCACTGGATAGCACTTTAGCAGTGGGGTTGCTATGATAGCCTTTTCTGCGTGGTTGACGACGAGCACCTCGCGAGCCAGAGCGATAGGCCAGTGGTGACGATTTTTTATTGCCAGTTGTAACATGCCAAAACAGACGGAACTTTAATGGCCTCACCGAATATCCAAACCGTACTTTTGAGTACAACCATTTTAATGGCCTGTAATTTACAGGGGTTTTGGACCTAAAACCATCCTTTCAAACAAGTCCTTAGCCTATGTCACCACAACCCGAGCCCATTTTTTTCTTTGAAGGAACCTTGATCTCCTTAAAATACTCTCAACATTGGGCTAACAAGTCTAGTAACAAAGAATAAATAAATAATTCGATATTTCAACATTGGGCAGTTAGCCAGTTACAATATGTACCCACTCTTTCCAGAGCTACATCATTTGGATAAAAAGGAAACAACAGAACAAAACTGCACGCGCCAAACAGAAGAGCATGTCTCTTTTCTTTCAGCTAATCTGCTGTAAACTGCCCGTGCCAAACAGTAGCCATGAATTCAGCAAAAGAGTGCCTGTAGATATTGGAGAAACCGACATCTTTATCCATATTTCTAGCATTGAATTTAGTTCTCAGTGTTTAGACTTCAGAGCGGATACCAATCATGCCAGCCACTCCCAAGCAGTCAGTGTTCGGAAATCACCAGGCCAACAAAAGATAATTTGATGTACCATCATGCCAGCCACTCCCAATCAGTCAGTACTCGGAAATCACCAGGTCAACAAAAGATAATTTGATGTACCACTTCCTAATCCCACATATTTGCCGTGCTAGTCACCACTTCCTAATCCCGCATATTTGCTGTGCCAGTCAAGTGACGACACTACCAGTGTCAAGCAATCATCCCAGATCCTCAGCTGATCAATCCTAATATTTCCATCCTCTGGAAAAGAAACACAGCAAACAAACAGGAAAGCTGCGACTGCGGTTGGCACCTTAAAACCCCAGGAAGGCAGGTACCTCTCATCTTTTGGTGCAAGGAAGCCTTTGCTCCACATGCAACAGATGCATAAGTTGCTTCTCGTCACATGACCACTCCATATGTAGTGGCTTCTTTACCAGTAATCGTCTGAATTGCTATACCAACGTGAACGTGATGCTCTGCTCGACTGCCACTGGCGTGGATTAAAGCCTCTGTTGCTGTAGTTCTGTTCAGCTGACCTATGCATGCTCCTTGAACTAGATACTCTCCTCCTAGCATTTCTTAGATCCTCTTCAAAGTCGTACTCTTGACGCTGCAAAATCCAAACAGGACAGGCTTGAAAACAAAATTCGTTTATCTAGGAAGCGATGAAAAAAAAAACAGCATAAGACTGACACTGAGACTATAATAATTTTGAAAAATAATTGTCATCAATACGTAATAAGTAACAAAAGTAAAGTCTCAAATAACCATGGATGATAAATCTTTAGACAGGAAAACCTAGTGATAGTGGAGCTGTAAAACACAATTTGTCGCAACTAAGGTCATGGATTCAAGTGCACAAAGACCTCAAAATCAAAAGAAGCATTGCTCCTGCTATGTATTCTACACTTTTTGCTATTGTTAGTCTGTGCCCAGTAGCAATGAGAGATCCCGCAAGGCTCGACTGATTTATCCTTTACCATTTCCAGCAGAATGTTTACACAACAATCGTGACTTGATAAAATGCACTTCACTTATTTTCCCAAACTCTCAATATTCTCCAACCATGTATATAATTAATTCAAGACTATGCAAATCTTACTGGTAGTTGGTTATCATTACCTTGCCCGGGTCAGAAAGAACATTATATGCCTCCCCAATTGTTTTGAACAGATGATCCGCATCTGCATAGACTTCCTTGACAACATCCCTCCAAAATCCATCTTCAGTATTCTCATTCCTTACTAATAATTGAGCAGCCTGCAGGTCAAAGCATTGTTGAAAGCAAGGTTTAATGTATAGAATTAGATTCAATAAATAAATAATAATCGTCAAAAGCAGTAAGGACCTTGTCTGGGTGATGTCTCAATGCAGCTTTCCGGTATGCCTTCTTAATATCTGCTGGAGAGCAGGATGGCTCCACTCCCCTGATACAGATAAGGATAGTTAGTAATTATGTTTGTCTCCACACAATACCAGCAAAATAGAATCTGCCTCATGTCAGGATAACTCATCAGAAGTTAAGAGTGGAATATAAATGAAATAATATTTTTCATTGCATTATGGCCTGACTGTCTCACAAAGTCACAACACAATAATTCTCTCGAACATTTCTGAGATACGAAACGAAGTTCTAAGCAACTAGTGCAATTACCACTGCATCCCAAAAGATAATTAAACACAATTACCAATGTTTCCCTATCTCATGAACTCAGCAACTTTATTAGTAGAAAAACTATTATGCTAATACCACTCTTTTACTGAAAAGTAAGAGTCGCAATTGCTGCAAAGGACAAACTCAAGATATTCAGTGTTGTTATATCAGAATATCACATTTAAAGCAGTCTACACAGTTCCAAATAATGATATTATTCTGCCAGTTTCTTTACATTTATTGTGAAACCAATATTATTGCAACACACACATATGGAAGAGCATAGTTCCTTAAAGAGCTACTAAGTGTATTTTGTATTCTGTACTAGTATCCATATAATAAGAATGCTCTTTTCCGGCCATGGGATATGGAAGACTTGGGCCCCAAACAAATGCAAATTCTTTCTCTGGCTAGTGGTACATAAGAGATATTCGACTCCAGGTCGGCTTGCCCGAAGAAACTTGCCCCACCCAACTCTTTGTCTCCTCAATGTGATCAAGATGAAGAGACAATTGGCCACCTATTCGTTACTTGTGTGTTCGCAAGGCAGTTTTGGTTTTGCCTCCTCAGAAGGTTTGGACTCCAAAAACTTTCTCCTTCAGGCGATGAAGGATGCTTTGATGACTGGTGGTGCAAAGTGAATAATCTAGTTGATGGACAGGTGCAGAAAGGTTTAAACTCTCTGATCATCCTAGAAGCATCGGAATCGATGTGTCTTTGATGGCATGACACCTAATCTAGGGGTGGCCTGGGCGCTCACTACAGAAGAGCTTCATTTGTGCATGTTGGCTGGGGCTCGATGGATGTCTTTCCTGTCCGCCCTAGGCGATGGTGGGTCTCACTAGAGTTTATGGTTTAAGGTCGTTTTCTCTTTTAGAACTGGCGAGTCTATAACCTTCTAAACCTTTGTACTTGGGGTTCCTTTTGTTGGAACCAAACCTTTGTACATATAGTAGTAGCAAACTTGAAAGACAAGAAAGTTTTAGCATATTCCAGCTACTAAAGTAGATGCTTTAGAGATAAGATAGATGATAAGGTGGGGACACAGCCACCAACTACTTTTGATAAGTATCCTAGATAGATAAGCCCAAGACTTATAGCTGTCATTCTCACCCTAAGTCTTGTGTGGCGCCTTCTGGAAATTTGAACCATCCCAATCCTGGTGCCAAGCTCCTAGGACTTGATCCGCCCAAGGGACTTGGTGAGAAAGTCGGCAAGTTTGTCTTGGGTGTTGATGTAGTTGGCCCAGACACTCCCCTCGTCCAAGCAGCTTCTAACGAAGTGGTACTTGACCTTGATGTGCTTGCTGCTTTCATGGAAGACAGGGTTCTTTGCCAGGGCCAAGGCACACTAGTTGTCCACCCTCAGCTCCACTGCTTCTGCGTCTGTGTCAAGGAGATCGCTCAGCAGTCGAGCCAACCAAAGCCTGAGTTGAAGCGGTAGTGGCAGCGATGTACTCCGCCTCACAACTGGATAGAGCTACCACCTGCTGCTTGACTAACTGTCAGCTAATCAGACACTTGCCGAGGAAGAACAACGTTCCGAGCCTGAGTCGAAGCGGTAGTGGCATTGGCAGCAATGTACTCCGCCTCACAATTGGATAGAGCTACCACTTGCTGCTTGACTGACTGTTAGCTAATCAGACACTTGTCAAGGAAGAACAACGTCCCGAGCCTTAGTCGAAGCGGTAGTGGCACTGGCAGCAATGTACTCCGCCTCACAACTGGACAGAGCTACCACCTGCTGCCTGACTGTCTGTCAGCTAATCAGACACTTGCCGAGGAAGAAGAACATCCAGCTGGTGCTCTTGCTCATCTTGATGTCGCCGGCATGGTCGCTGTCACTGTATCCGATGAAGTGCGTCGTGCCGGGACACCTCGGGTAGTGCAAGCTGTAGTCGAATACCCACCACGTAGCGGAGAATCCTCTTGACGGTCTGTTGATGCTCCGTCGTCGGTCGCTACATGAACTGACTGACGAAGCCGATGGCGAATGCCAAGTCCGGCTGCGTGTGGATGAGGTAGCGAAGGTTGCCCACAATGTGTCGGTACTGCGTCGCATCCACCTCCTCCGTCGTATTGTTGCGGCTCAGCTTCAGCCTCTCCATGGGAGTGTGAGCTGGGTTGCAGTCGGTGAGCCCGCCCAGCTCGACGATGCGCTTAGTGTAGACGGTCTGACGAAGGGAGATGCCAGAGCTGTTCTAGTGGACCTCGATCCCAGGTAGGAGAGGAGCCCCAAGTCGCTCATTTGTAAGGCGGTCTTCATCTTCGCCTTGAACGCCTCCACCTCGTCCTCCTTGGTGTCGGTGATCACCAAGTCGTCGATGTAGATGCCCACCAGCAGGGTGTTGCCTCCCTTGCCCCGCAGGTAGACTGCGGCCTCCTAAGAGCTCTGCTAGAGGGTGGAGTCCAGCTTAGCGTTCCAAGCTCGTGGTGCTTGCAGCAAGGAGTAGAGGGCCTTGCGCAAGGGAGAACCTTGTTCTCCTTGCCGGGGATGATGAATCCCGGCGACTGGCAGACATAGACTTCTTTCAAGTCGCCATTGAGGAAGGCAGATTGACGTCCATGTGCTGCACACACCAGCCCTCCTGGGCTGCCAGCGCAAGGACACGGACAGACTCCATGTGCACGACGGGCGCAAAGGCGTCGTCGAAGTCAACTCCCTCCTGCTGCACGAACCCACGCACCATCAGATGTGCCTTGTGTTTGATCACCGCCTCGACCTCATCCTTTTTGAGCTTGAACACCCACTTAAGGGTGACGGCACAATGGTCAGCAGGAAGATCCGCCAACTCAGGATGGGGATGGTTGAACCATGGTCTGAACCGATGTCGATCCAGCTATCCATTTAACATATGTTGGAGTTGTGGTTAATCCATTTTAAATTGTTTGCTTGCCCCGCCTGCTCTGATGGATTCAGTGGGTCGACCCAGCAATTCATTTATGCTGAGGCTGCTCTGTCGGCTCCGATATACACTAGCATGTGTTCACCGGTCCAACGATTGGCGGCATGTTTCTGCTTGGAAGTGACCGACCAGCGGCATGAACGACAAAACGTGACCACTGTCATGTTCGTGGGGAGGTTCGGCAGGGGCGCCTCCGTCCGCAGCACATTGCTAGCCTGCCTGATGGTGGGCTTCAGGGCGCTATCAGGGTGAGCGCACTAGAGCATGGTGTCCATGGCGCGCGCCACTTCCTCGCTGCAGCCGTCGAGCTCTCCGCTCAGCCATGTGTCGGCGGAGTTGAGGATCCTCTTGTCCCTAGAGCTCCCAGACCCACTGCACCAGATGCACGGTGGCATACTCAGTATCATGTAGGGCCACGATCTAGCAGCGGCCGGTGGCGATCTCGAGCATGTCAACGCCGAAGCTGTAGACATCAGATAAGGTGCTGGCGTTGTTGCTTCTTAGCCGATGGCAACAATTCTGAAGGAGACGACGTCACGGATTATGGGGGCGGCAGTTGGCAGCAGCTCACTGTCACATAGACGAAACACAAAAGTCAGGCATGGGTCGATCCACTCCTAAGGTGCGAGGTTATTTTATCCATGGAAAAAGTCTACTTAACCCCTCAACCTATTAAGTGTGGTCTACTTCACCCCCTAAACTATGAAACCGTCTATTTTACTCCCTGAACTTTGTAAAACCGGTCAAATTACCCCCTTAGGCAGTTTTGGACGGTGGTTTTGCTACAGTGACAGCAGTTTTGGTTTTTCTTTTTTATTTATTTTAGTTAAATCTTTGAAAAATCATAGTAAATCATAGAAAAATCATAAAATAGAAAATCTAATTTTGTTGGACTCCACATGAGTAGATCTACACAGTGAATATATAATATGGTATACTTTAGTACAAAGTTTTTGTTGTAGATTTAGATCTGTTCTTTTCTGAAATTAATTGAAATAATTCATAACTGCAGTTTCTTGAGTTCATTTGTGGTGAATTTTTTATGGTGTCCTAGTTATTGTATAATTGAACTGCAGTAAAAATTTTATACTCATTGGATTAAATAAATAAATGGACCCAAGAAACTGCAGTTATGAATTATTTCAATTAATTTCAGAAAAGAACAGTTCAGGGGTGAAACGGACGGTTTCATAGTTTAGGGAGTGAAGTAGACCACCCTTAATAGGTTGGGGGTTAAGTAGACTTTTTCCTTTTATCCACCGACCCTATACACCTTCGTGGATGGGAGAAGGGGCCCATTAGGGCTGTTTCCATGGGTCGGTTCGCTAAACCGCTGGTTCGAACCGTACCATCCCCATCTCGACCGCCAGCTACCGCGTCCGGTTCCGCTCGATGACGTCCATCTACTTCATCACGACGTGCCACACCGTGTCTCCCTCCGCCTTAGCGAAGGAGCAGGGCTCGTCGCCGTCGTGCACCAGGTGCAGCTCCTCCTCGAAGTCGTGATGTGCCAGTCCAAGGACGGGTAGCTCGCCAAGGATGTTGTCCATGATGCGGTAGTGCAGAGGCTCGTCGTTGTGGTAGTCATCGATGCGGTCCTCGTTGTGGGGCAGCGGAGTGGCGAACTCCATCGCATGCTGCTCGTCGTGGAACAAAGCAGCTGGGGCTGATCCTGGTGGTGTGGTGTAACACCTGATTTAAAATTTTGCCCAATTTAATTAAAGAAATTAGAAATTAATAAAAAGCTTGACTAATTTATTAATTTATTATTAGAGGAAAATAAAATTTATTTATTTATGTCATGTTGCATTCATGTCATTGCATATTTTTATTGTGTGGGAAATAAATTTACTAAACCCCGTTTAGGGCGAATCGGTTCTATTCTATTTGGAAAAGCAAATAAAAGATTTATAAAGGTTTTACCAAATCAAATTCAAGTTTTATTTGCAAAACCTAGGGAAGAATTTTCAAAAGTTGCAAACTGGTTTTTGTTTTCCAACAAGTTTGAAATCTGATTTCAAAAGGATTTTGCAAACTTGAAAAAGAAAAAGAAAAAGGAAAAGAAACCCGGTTTGGGCTCCCCTCTTCTCTCACCGAGCTGATCCAGCCCACTCCCTCACCTAACCCCGAGGGCCCGTCCCCCACCCATTCCTCATGCCAGCGGGTGCCATGGCCCAGTCCAACTCAATCGCCCCCTAGCCCCGGCCCACTTGGCCCAGCTGCGCGCCGCCCTCTCCCCCCCGCGCGCACTGCAAGCCCAGCTCTCTCCTCCTCACCACGAAGCCGCACAGGCCTGCCTTTTCCCTCCTGCGCGCACCGTTCCACCTCGCCGCAACCGGCCCAGCGCTCTGCTCGGCCTGCTCGCCCGCGCAGCCCTGCTGCCTCCTCTCCCAGTCGCCAACAAGTGGGTCCCGCGTGTAATCTCCCTCCCCAACCCCTTCCCCGCCCTTCGCGTTGTGCCACGCCCCTCCGACCCCCCCCTCGGGACCGATCTACACATCTCCCTCCCCAACCCCTTCCCCACCCTTCGCGTTCTGCCACGCCCCTCCAACCCCCCCCCCCCCCCACCTCGGACCGATCTACAGCAGGTGCTCAACCGCCACCCCTACCCCGCTCTACCCATATAAACCCCGCAACCGCCACCCCTACCCCGCTCTACCCATATAAACCCCGCACCGACCCCTCGCGCCCACACCGCCGCCGCTCGCCTGAATCTCGTGTGCTCTCCCAGTTTCTCCCTCTCCAGCACCGCCGCCTCCATTGTCAACCCCCGGAGCTCTCGGTTCCCCTCGGCGAGGCTTCGATCGGCCACCCCGAGTTCTCCCTCAGCCTCGCACTGGCGCACTGACCCTACCGCACCGCCTTCCCGCGAAGATTGAGGATCGCGGCCATGCCTCCACGACCTCGACGTAGCAGCTCGGCCACGTCTGTCTTCACCTCTACGGACGTCGACCGACGACGAAAACCTCTTCTTAGGACGCGCAGTGAGCTACCTATTCCGATCCACCCCTCCCCGATAGATATACTCGACCCTAGGCCCTTTCCTGAGCACGTCGGTGAGGCCACTCATGGCGCCGCCGTCTCCACTTTCCCCTCCGCCGCGCGGAGCGCCGCCCGGCCACCGGCACTACCCAAAACGCCCCGGAGCCGTCCGATTTTGAAACAGCGACCCTGATTAGATCCTCTGGCCAACCGGTATGCACCGGGCGCACGAACCCGTGCACCTGTTCCACAGAACCAGCACAGCCAGTCCACGCGCCACCTGGCACACCGGGCGAATCACGGGGTGCCACGCAGCGCCCAATCATCGCCACGTCAGCACCTGCAACGGCCCTGGCTATTTTGCAAAAGAGCCCTTCATCTTTACACGAATAAACCCGCGCTCCTATGACACTGTGCATTGAGTCTTGTAGATCTTATGATCTGGCCCCTGTTCTTTTTGGTAATCGAGGCGCGGTACACCTGCAGCTGCACAGCGCATAACCCCGACCAGCCGCGGCTGTTTTACAGAAAAACCTCGGGGATTCGTGAATCAACCCACAGTCCACTTGAATAGGATATTGAGTCTGCCGATTTCTTACAAACTAACCCTTGTACTTTTCGGTATTTGAGGTTGGATCCAGCCTGTTATTCTTTTCTGATTTTCATTTATTTAAATTCACAAATGAACTTCAATCTATTTAAAGTTTTGCCACTGCTATTCAAACGCTTATAACTTTTGCGTCGAAACTCCGTTTTGACCCGTTCAAGTCGCATTGGATTCGTAGCGACGAGCTCTACGCGTTAGTTCTATTTACTTACTGTTTTGTTACTGTTATTGTTATTTATTTTCGCCTTGTATGTGCCATGTATGTTGATTGGGCTAGAGAGTGCGGAGTTCGAGAACGCTCCAGACCCCGTTTGTGACCCTGTTGATTCGACCCAGCCCGCAGGCAAGTGTTCTTGAACATCTTGCACCTATTATTTTATTTACTTTTGCATTAGAGTAGATTAGATCCAGTAGATGCATGCTTGTCATTAATTTGAATCCCATGTTAGGGTTTACTAGCTTTTGATGATATTATCCTTGTCACCTGGTTTGGGAGGTTTTGGTAGATATTGCTTAGCCCTGTAGTCAAGTCGGGATGGGATGGTGGTTAAACAACTAATAATCTCGATTAATGATCTATGGAACAATGTGGGCATGGTAACTTTTGTAGTAATATGGTGATTACGAAAAATCTGCCAGGATGGACCCATACTGGTGGTTTGTGCCATGGACTTGACAGCTGGTTTTGGTTTTTGGTTCTGGGCTCGTGCTAGATTATCCTGCCTGGATCCCTAGGACCCGGTTCTCGGAGCATGTAACCCGGTTACACAGCACAGCCATGAGGTCTGGATGGGCTAGACCTGGCTAACTAATTAGTTTCCTCCAAGTTATGCTACACGGGGACGATTTAGTGGCTCAAGAGGGGTCCCTTGGGGTCGTTGACTTATGTACAGGGGAGAAACCTGATATTCACCTTGGAGGGGCTTTGTAAAGGCCTTGTAGTGTGACCCCGATATGCACCTTGGCAGTGTTTAGCGTGCGGGGAACGCATGACTCATGGGTAACGATGTGCGAACTCTGCAGAGTATAAAACTGATATATCAATCGTGCTCACGGTCACGAGCGGCTTGGACTTCTTCGGGATTAGTTGGTTACTGGTTTCTGGTTCGGGTCATCTGATGGACTTCAGGTGCGGTTTGCCTGATGGACTTCAGGTGTGGGTTGTGCTTGCTGGACTCCAAATGTGATTGCTTGGTGGATTCCAAGTGTCGGTTGCTCGGTGGATCTCCGAGGGTGGTTTTGCTCGGTGGACTCCAAGTGTTGTTACTTTTCTACAGAGTCTGTGGTTATAACCTACTAAATAGGTGCATAGGATTAATAGGGTTGTATCGCTTTAGGTGCTCGTGTCAAACAGTCAGCCTACCTTTGTTATTAGCCTCATGGCATATATTTCCTACACTTGCGGAGTACATTTCGATGTACTCACCATTCACCATTCCCCTTTGTCCCCCTGCTACCCCACCCAGACGCTGGAGGCTACGCCGACGAGGAGCAGGAGTACCCAGAGGACGGTGGCTTCGACCCTGACGACCTGTACTAGGATGGCGCTACCCCCGGTCGACCTTCCTGTGGAGATGGAGTCCAGATTTCCGCGTCTTCTTCAGAGTCTATAGTAGAGTCAGTTACCATGAGTCTGTACTTTTCTTTTTGGACCCGAGGGTCATTTATGTTAATGTTCGATATTATTAATAAAACATTGTTTTGATATTACTATGATGTCGATATATGTATGAATATTGATCTGGCATACATATATTGTGCCCCCAATTTTGTTCTTAAAATCAGGGTGCGACATGTGGCCGCGTGTAGGAGAATGAGAAGCCGGTGCGAGAGTGGAGTGGTCGGTGGTGAAGAGTGGGGTGTGGTCGGTGCCGAAGGTGGTGAACTCGCCGGAGCTGATGGCGAGCGAGGTGCCTAGTGTTAGGAAATAGAATATCCCCTGCTAATTATGGATAGCACAGCCATAATTAGCAGCTGTAAATCAGGCAATTAGCATATGGAAATCAGTGATTAGTTGCTATAGTTAGCAGCTGTAAATCAGGCAATTAGCATATGGAAATCAGTGATTAGTTGCTATAGTTAGCAGATGTAAATCAGGGAGATTACCCCCTGCCTTGTAAGCAAGTCCAGCAGCTATATAATAGAAGGCGCCCCCTCCCATTGAGGTGTGGCCAATTGCCCCATTCTCTGTCTTTCTACATGGTATCAGCAGTCCGGGTTTAATCCCGATCCCCCCCTCCTCCCTCTTCTAGCGCCGCCCCTCTCCCCTGGGTGTAGCCCCCTCCCTCTTCTCCATGGGAACCACATCAGACCCCTCCTCTGCCACCAGCGGTGCCCTGGGGTCCGATCCCACACCCTCAATCTGCCCCTATGCCACCATCAACATCAAGCTCCATGTCCCCATGACCTTGGAGCTGAAGCCCTCCAACTACACCAAGTGGTCGACGGCATTCCAGGCCACGTGTGGGAAGTTCGGTCTCCTGCATCACCTCAACCCCGCCTCCACCTCGCGCCCTACCGACGAGGCTTGGGCGCAGGCCGACTTCTGCGTCCGTGGCTGGATGTACAGCACCGTCTCCGACGCCGTCCTCAACCTCGCCATGACCGACGCCACGCAGACGGCAGCTGCGCTCTGGAAGGCCATCGGTGAGGTGTTCCAGGCCAACAAAGCCCCTCGCGCCATCTTCCTGAGTCACGAGTTCCACTCGATGACTCAGGGGGACTCCTCCATCGATGCCTACTGCGTCCGCATGAAGGAGAAGGCCGACGAACTTCGCGATGTTGGGCAGCCCGTCAGTGAGCCCAATCTCGTCCTCAACCTGCTGCGTGGGCTCAATGAAGCCTACTCCAACGTCGCCGACAACATCGCCGGGCAGCAGCCCCTCACCTTCGCCGGCGCCAGGCACCAGCTCATCCTCAAGGAACTTCGTCTGCAAAACGAGAAGTTGCGTGCCACCACCGCGCTCCTGGCTGCTGCATCCTTTCCTGGCGGCCATCAGCAGCAGCAGCAGCAAGGTGGCTATCAGCAGCAGCAGCAGGGCGGCCGGCGCTCCACCTTCAAGAAGGGCGGCCAGCAGCCCTTCTCCAACACTTCCAGTGGCACCAACACCAATAAACGCGTTCCCTGGGGCTTCAATCCTTGGACTGGAGCACGCGTGGCCCCTGGAGAACGTGTCTCAGCTCCTGGACAGCGTCGCCAGGGAGGTTTTGGCGCCCCTGCTGCCTCTGGTTCCCAGGCTGGGCGAAACCAGGGCATTCTCGGCTCCTCTCCGCAGGCCCACACCGCCTTTGCTCCGCTCCAGACGTCCTCCAGCAGCTCCAACTCCTGGGATGTAGCCGGCCTCATTGCTGCCCTGCAGACCATGAATCTGCAGGGCAACTCACCCTGGGTGGTGGACTCCGGCGCCTCCACACACATGACGTCCTCGGATGGTATGCTTATTCAACCTCTCCCTCCCTCCATCTCCTCAATAACAGTAGGCAATGGCACTCGCAATCCTGTTACGTCTAGAGGTCATTCCATCCTCTCCACACCCAACACAAATTTCGCCCTTAACAATATTCTTGTTGCACCTGCTCTAGCCCGCAACCTTTTATCTGTACGTCAATTCACTCGCGACAATAGTTGCTCCTTTGAATTTGACGCACATGGTTTTTCTGTTAAGGATCTCAAGACGGGACGGGTGCTTCTCCGCTGTAACTGCGACGGGGACCTTTACACCATGCCTACCACCACTCCAGCCGTACCACCTCATGCTCTCCTGGCCACTACGTCGACTCTGTGGCATCAACGTCTTGGCCATCCATCCCCCGCTGCATTAGAACGCCTAAATAAAACTCATGCTGTTTTTTGTAATAAAGTAGACCGCTCCCTATGTCACTCATGTCAGATAGGCAAGCACACGCGTCTACCCTTCAGCTCCTCGCATTCCATAACTCATACACCCTTTGAGCTTATTCACTGCGATGTATGGACATCCCCTGTAAACAGCTTGTCAGGCTTTTCCTATTACTTGGTATGCTTGGATGATTATAGTCACTACTGTTGGGTTTTTCCTCTTCGCGAAAAATCCGAGGTTTACCAACACTTAGTCGAACTTGTTGCGCTTGCCAACACACAGTTCAGCCTTCCCATTAAATGTTTTCAGGCTGATAACGGCACTGAATTCCTGAACGCCGCCACCACCAACTTCCTCGCTGCCCAAGGTACCCACCTCCGCCTCTCCTGTCCCTACACATCACCCCAAAATGGCAAAGCTGAACGTATTATTCGCACGCTCAACAACTCCATTCGCACCATGCTTCTCCATGCTTCCCTGCCGCCCACATATTGGGCTGAGGGGCTCCTGACAGCCTGCTATCTCCTTAATCGGCGTCCATCCTCCTCCGTCCAGCATGAAACCCCCTACACTCGTCTACATAATCAGCCACCATCCTATAGCCATTTACGTGTTTTCGGGTGCCTCTGTTACCCCAATATGCAAGCGACCTCCAAACATAAGCTCGCCCCTCGCTCTACAGCATGCGTCTTCCTAGGATACCCATCATCTCACAAAGGTTACCGCTGCCTCGACCTTTCCACCCGTCGCATTATCATCTCTCGCCATGTCGTTTTTGACGAGACCACCTTCCCCTTTACAACCACCCCTGACGCCTCCCCCCCGTCCTCCTTAGATTTCCTCCTCGACGACGATATGGTTTCGGTGCCTTGTTCTACTGTTGTTGCAGGTGGGACTCCATCCTCGACGCCCGCGGTCGCTCCATCCCCCTCGGATGTTGAGCAGCCACCCTCCGACGCTGCAGCCTCCCACGGCTCCTCTTCCTCGGCACCGGGCGGGCGTGGTCACGTGCCCCCGCCTGGACCCAGCATGGTTCCTTTCTCACACGTCTATGTTCGCCGCTCTCGGACGACGCCTACATCCGAGCCGGCAGCTGCCCCAGCAGCCTGTGCTGCTCCTGATACCTCGACACCACCTTCGGCACCAGCACCGGCGACATCCACTGCTCCACCGCCGCCGCAGCCTCCGCCGCCGCCTCCGCGGGTCACTCGTACCATGACGGGTGCCATCCCCCGCGTCAGCTATGAGGGGCTGGCAGCCACGGTGTCATCCTTACCGTCGCCGCTTCCGTCAAACTATCGCAGCGCCCTGGCCGACGCCAACTGGCGTGCCGCGATGATGGATGAGTACCAGGCCCTCGTCGACAACAACACCTGGCAGCTCGTTCCGCGGCCCCCTGGGGCCAACGTCGTGACGGGAAAGTGGATTTTCCGGCATAAGTTCCATGCCGATGGGTCCCTTGCCCGCCACAAGGCCCGCTGGGTCGTCCGAGGCTTCTCCCAGCGCGAGGGCGTCGACTACGATGAGACCTTCAGCCCGGTTGTCAAACCGGCCACTATACGGTCTATCCTCAGCATCGCTGCATCCTGTGCATGGCCGATTCACCAGCTGGATGTGAAGAACGCCTTTCTTCACGGCCACCTCGAGGAGACTGTCTACTGCCAGCAGCCGCCAGGGTTCGTCGATCCCGGTGCCCCAGATCACGTCTGTCGTCTGCTGAAGTCCTTGTATGGACTCAAGCAGGCTCCGCGCGCCTGGCACCAGCGCTTCGCCACCTTCGTCCGGCAGCTTGGCTTCACCGCCTCCGCCTCCGACCCGTCTCTTTTCGTTCTACGAGAAGGGACGAGCCTCGCCTACCTGTTGTTGTACGTCGACGACATCGTCCTCACCGCCTCGTCCTCGGCCCTTCTTCAGCGCATCATGACTCGGTTGAGCTCCGAGTTCGCCATGACGGACCTGGGCGCCCTACACCACTTCCTCGGCATCGCCGTCACGCGCTCTTCGGACGGCCTCTTCCTCTCCCAGCGACAGTACGCCATCGAGCTTCTTCAGCGTGCAGGCATGGCTGAGTGTCACCCAACAGCGACACCCGTGGACACTCACGCCAAGCTCTCTGCGACCGACGGGGAGCTGCTGTCAGAGAAGGACGCATCTGAGTACAGGAGCTTGGCGGGAGCTCTCCAGTACCTGACGTTGACTCGTCCTGATCTGGCATATGCTGTGCAGCAAGTGTGCCTCTTCATGCACACTCCTCGGGAGCCCCACCGTGCGCTCATCAAGCGCATCCTGCGCTATGTGAAGGGGACCCTCTCCTTGGGACTTCACATCGGCACCGGGTCTGTTGACAAGCTGACTGCCTATTCTGACGCCGACTGGGCAGGCTGTCCAGACTCCCGACGCTCCACTTCCGGCTTTTGCGTCTACCTCGGCGACACTTTGGTCTCCTGGTCCTCCAAACGCCAGACCACGGTGTCACGTTCCAGCGCCGAGGCTGAGTATCGTGCTGTGGCACATGTTGTGGCTGAGTGTTGTTGGCTTCGGCAGCTACTTCAGGAGCTCCATATCCAGCTACCGTCTGCCACTGTTGTCTTCTGTGACAACGTCAGCGCCGTCTACATGACGGCTAACCCGGTCCACCACAAGCGAACGAAGCACATCGAGATCGACATTCACTTCGTCCGTGAGAAGGTTGCCCTTGGTGAGATCCGGGTACTCCACGTGCCGTCCTCCCATCAGTTTGCTGACATCATGACTAAAGGACTTCCGACGGCATTATTCCAGGATTTTCGGTCCAGTCTTTGCGTCCGGGAGCCTCCCGCTGCGACTGCGGGCGGGTGTTAGGAAATAGAATATCCCCTGCTAATTATGGATAGCACAGCCATAATTAGCAGCTGTAAATCAGGCAATTAGCATATGGAAATCAGTGATTAGTTGCTATAGTTAGCAGCTGTAAATCAGGCAATTAGCATATGGAAATCAGTGATTAGTTGCTATAGTTAGCAGATGTAAATCAGGGAGATTACCCCCTGCCTTGTAAGCAAGTCCAGCAGCTATATAATAGAAGGCGCCCCCTCCCATTGAGGTGTGGCCAATTGCCCCATTCTCTGTCTTTCTACACCTAGGTAGGCAAGCTCAGTGAAGATGAGCTGCTAGCTCCCCCGGCTCCCTCGAAGTGGACATAGTCGACGATGAAGTCTCTAAGAGTGGAAGTCAAGCTGTCGTCCACCGCCTTGCCCCACGTCCAACCTCGCCCTTCGTCGAACACGACGTCATGCGAGATGCGGACGCACTGTGTTGCACAGTCGAGGATGCGGTAGGCCTTGATGCCCTCCGCGTAGCCGATGAAGACACCTGGTACGCTCTGGTCGTCAAGCTTGCCGACGTGGCCGAGCTCCTTGACAAACGCGAAGGTGGCCGACTGTTCGCTTGCACCCATGCCATGCCACATACTGTCTATTGCCAACAAGGACCTTGGTGGGCGAGGGGTTGAAGAGATGGATGGTCGTCATCACCGCCTCTCCCCAGTAGATCGCCGGCATCCCTCTCTACTTGAGGAGGGCGTGGGCGGTGGCCATCACCGTCTGGTTGCGGCAATTGATGACGTCGTTCTGTTGTAGGGTGTCCAGGGCGAAGAAGTGGCGTTAGATCCCCTCGTCAACGCAGTACGCCGCGAACTCAAACCCCGTGAACTCACCGCCATTGTCCGTCCGCGGCACCCGAAGCTTGCGGCCGCACTCCACCGCAGCAGCTTGATGGTATTCGCAGCTGCCCCCTTGGTGTCGAGCAGGACAGCCCACGTGTAGCGGGACACGTTGGCGAGGAGGAAGAAGCATCGTCCTCCAGGTGTAGCTCATAGGGCCGCAGAGGTCGTCGTGCATGAGCTCTAGCTTTTCCTTGGCACAGAAGCTCGCCTAGCAAGGGAAGGGGAGTCATCGCTACTTGGTGAGGACACAGGTGTCACAGGACTTGTCCACGTGGTCGATGTGCGGTATGCCCCGCACCATATCCTTGCTGTTGAGTTGCTTCAGGGCAACAAAGTTGAAGTGCCCAAAGCACTTGTGCCACCGCCAAACGTCATCATCGCGACGGGCAGCAAGACAAAGGGGTTACGCCACCTGTACATGAAGGACGTAGAGGCAGTTTCTCCCTCTGTTCAGCTTGGCGAGGAGTCGGCGACTATGATCCCAGATGTACAACACCCCATGCTCGATCTCCACGCGCGAGTCATTCTCATCCAGCTGTCCCAAGCTAATGATGGAGTCCCTCGGCCTGGGGATGTAGTAGACGCTGGTGAGCAGTCGATGCTCGTCGGTCTTGGCGATGAAGATGACAGAACCGACACCCTTGATCTCCATGGCGGAGGCATCCCCGAATTTAACGGAGCCTCGCATGCCATAGTCCAAGTCAGAGAAAAACTACCGCCTAGTCATGTGGTGGGTGACACCAGTGTCAAGGTACCAGACGTCGATCTTGTCATCGCTGGGAGCCGAGGAAGGCGTGGGTGCACGGCTCATCGAGGTGGAGCGGCGGCGGCCAATGCTCAATGCTCCCGTGGACGAAGAATAGAGCTAGCTCGTCACCCTCCTGCGCTTGCGCGACGTGTGCCTGACTACCACGCTTCGCCTGCCGGCAGTCCTTAGCCCAATGGCCCGTCCTGCCGCAGTTGAGGCAATGAGGCAAGTGTCATCCCAGTTTGCCTTGCACTAGTCAGCAGCGCCTCCAGGAGCGCCACCACGTGCCTGGGGAGCCTTGTCCCGCTTGCACGGCCGACACTTGTGGGTGCTTGAAAGCCTTGTCCTTCTACCGCTCCTTCTGGAGGGCGAGCCACTACTCAGTGAAGAGAAGCTTGCCGCCGACGGTGACCCGCTGTGAGAGTGGCTGCCTATTAGTCATGTAAATGTATAGTATTGTATACATTGTATCTGGACATGTATCCCAAGCCCAATTGGGCTATATATATGAAGGTCAACCCCCCCCCCTCCCCAATCAGGATGTTTGGTGTTTCCCCTTTCCTGTGTCTCTCTACATGGTATCAAACGGGATCCTCCGATCTTAGCTTCCTCTGCTTCCGCTCCCCCAATAATCCCGCTCCTTCAATCGCGCGCGCAAACTGCGCAAGCGGAATCCTCCCTCTCCGCTCGCGACGCGGCTTCCTCCCCTGCTCGCGTGCGACCGCCGTCGGCGCCCCGCGCATTCTGTGCGGTCGCGTCTGCTTCCGCCTCCCTCTCCGCTCGCGCCGCTTCTCCCCTGCTCTCGCGTGCAACTGCTGCCGCCGCCTCGCGCATCCCTCCCCTGCTCGCGTCGCCCGCCGCCGCCGTCCCGCGCATCATTCCTCTGCTCGCGTGCGGCCACCACCTCCGCCTCGCGATCTCCCCTCCTCCACTTGCGCTGCAGGACGCGGCGCGATTTCCACCCCGTGCCGCTCAATTGCAACGCGCGGTTCGCCCCTTCCCCAATGGACACCAGTGTTGCCCTCACCTCCGGCACCCTGCCACCACCGGTGAGGCAACAATGGGTGCCACGGCCACCGGCGTTGCTGCACCCATCGTGGCTCATTCCTACGCCACGGTGAACGTCAAGGCTCATGTTCCGATCACGCTGGAGCTCACCTCCAACTATTTGAAGTGGGCGTTCTTCTTCAAATCCTTGTGCGGCAAATTCGGGCTTCGCTCGCACATCGATGGCACCGCTCCTTCTCGCCCTGAAGACCTGCAGTGGGACGCTACGGAGTGCTGCGTTCGTGGCTGGCTCACCGGCTCCGTCGATGACTCCGTCCTCAACCTCGCCATGGAGGACGCTGATCCGACTGCCCGCAACCTGTGGGTGGCCATCGAGGCGATCTTCCGCGCCAACAAGGAGCCACGTGCCATATACCTCCTCAACGAGTTCCACTCCATGGTGCAGGGCGACTCCACCATCTCAGCCTACTGCCAGCGCCTCAAGATCAAGGCCGCCGCTCTCCACGACGTCGACCATCCCATGGAGGACTCGCAGCTCGTCCTCGCCCTTCTGCGCGGCCTCAACCCCTGCTTCTCCAACACCGCCGACGATATTGCCAACTCCGCCGTGCTTCCCACGTTTGCGAGAGCCCATGACATGCTGGTTCTCAAGGAGCTTCGCCTTGCCAACGACGAGAAGACTGTCGTCAACACCGCCCTCTTCGCCAAGGCTGGCTCTGGCTGCACCAGTCCGGGCGGGTGCCGCTCTACCACAGCCGGGGCCACCTCTGGTGGCTCACACAACCCTCACAACACCGGCTATGGCAGCAGCAACAAGGGCGGCGGTGATGGCAAAGGCAAGGGCAAGGGCAAGCGCGGTTCGGGCGGCGGTCAGCACCGCGGAGCTGGACACCTGCAACCTGCACAGTACGGACCCATGGGTCCCTGGGTCTGCTACAACCCATGGGCTCCACAGGGCCCTCCACTGCCTCCGCAGGGCCGCAGCGGCTGGCGCCTCGGTGTCCTCGGCGCCCCACCTCAGGCTCACACGGCGTATGCGCCGGTGCAGCCCCCGACGACCTTCGCACCACTTCAGGTCTCCCAGCCGGCTCCCATATGGAACCAGGCTGGCCTCGTCGCCGCGCTCAACCAGTTGCACCTCCAGGACCAGCAGCCCTGGGTGATGGATTTTGGTGCCTCATCTCACATGAGCACGACGGATGGTATACTCTTTTCCCGCCATCCTTCCTCTCATTCCTCTGTTACTGTTGGCAATGGTCACACTCTTCCTATTTCCTGTCGTGGCGAGTCTGTCCTTCACACACCAGTGTCCACTTTTCCACTTCGTAATGTTCTAGTCGTTCCATCCCTAGTGCACAACTTGCTCTCAGTTCGTCAGTTCACTAGAGATAACAACTGTTCTATCGAATTTGACGCTCTTGGTTTTTCTGTCAAGGATATCCAGACCAGGCGCGTGATGCTTCGCTGCAATAGTGCTGGCGACCTTTACACCATTCCTGCCACATCTCCCGCGCCACACGCCAGCATCGCCATCTCCACCGACCTCTGGCATCACCGTCTTGGTCATCCCAACTCCGCCACCATAGACATTCTTCGCAATAGCGCGTCCATCGATTGTAATAAAGTAGCCCATACTCTATGTCATTCATGTCAGCTTGGCAAACATGTGCGGCTTCCTTTCTGCCATTCCAGTTCATTTAGCACTATGCCTTTTGAACTTGTTCATTGTGATGTGTGGACATCTCCAGTCACTAGTATTTCGGGTTATCAATACTATCTCGTCTTACTTGATGACTTTACTCATTTTTGTTGGACTTTTCCCCTCGTTCGCAAATCTGAGGTTGCAGCCCATATTACCAATTTCTATAATTATGTCTCAAGGCAATTCAGCCCCACCATCAAAGCCATCCAAGCTGATAATGGCACTGAATTTATAAATAATACCCTCCACACTTTTTTTGCCTCTCGTGGTATTCATTTACGTCTTTCGTGTCCATACACCTCTCCACAAAATGGCAAGGCTGAGCGCACTCTTCGCACATTGAACAACATTAGCCGCACCATGCTCATCCATGCGCACATGCCTGACCATATTGGGCTGAGGCGCTCACCACAGCGACATACTTGTTCAACAGGCGCCCATCCACCGTTGTTTGCAATGCCATACCCTATGTCCTACTACACCGAAAACCACCCGATTACTCCCAGCTCCGAGTTTTTGGGTGCCTCTGCTATCCCAACATGACCGCCACGACTCGCCACAAGCTCGAACCCCGATCCACAGCTTGTGTCTTCCTTGGCTATCCATCCTCTCACAAGGGGTATCGTTGTCTCGATCTTTCAACGCGTCGTATCATCATCTCACGTCACGTTGTGTTCGACGAGACTTGCTTTCCCTTTGGACTTCACCCATCCGGGTCCTCGTCGAGCGACCTGGATTTTTTGCTTGCAGGTACAGTACCGACGCACCTCCCTATGGTCTCTAGCACTGCTGAGCGACCACGCCCCTCTCCGGTGGTCCTGGAGGAGCTGGCGGATGACCCTGCGATCCTAGTGCGCGGGCCGGTGCTGGCTGCAGCCCCTGCTGCACCACTGGCTGCTCAACCAGTGGCTGCTGCTGCTCCATCAGTGGCTGCTGCTGCTCCAGCAGCGGCTGCTGCTGCTGCTGCTCCACCAGCGGCTACTGCTGCTGCTCCACCAGTCCGGGACATCCACTTGAAGTACAGTCGTCGTCCCCGGGCCCTGACGCTACCAGCGGAGCAGCCTCAACCATCTGCAACAACAGAGCAGCATGAACCATCACCTATTGTGCAGCCTGCTCCGACACCGTCCATGCAGGCTCCCGCACCAGTCCCTGCGTCGTCGGCTCCCAGGATGGTCACCCGGTCGCAGACCGGGAGTCTTCGTCCCGTTGAGCGCTACGGCTTCTCCGCCACCGTCTCCACCGCCTCACCGATACAGGCGACCTACCACAGCGCCTTGGCCGATCCTCAGTGGAGGGCTGCCATGGCCGATGAGTACAAGGCGCTCGTCGACAATGGCACCTGGCACCTCGTTCCTCGCCCCCCTAGTGCTAATGTTGTGACGGGCAAGTGGATCTTCAAACACAAATTCCACTCAGATGGTTCCCTTGCCCGGCACAAGGCTCGCTGGGTGGTTCGCGGCTTCTCCCAGCGCCACGGCGTCGACTACGATGAGACGTTCAGCCCCGTCGTCAAGCCGGCCACGATACGCGTCGTCCTCAGCCTTGTTGCTTCACGATCCTGGCCGATCCACCAGCTAGACGTGAAGAACGCCTTCCTCCACGGTCATCTGGCGGAAACTGTGTATTGCCAGCAGCCTCCCGGCTTCGTCGACCCTGCTCGTCCTGACGACGTCTGCCTTCTGCAGCGTTCCCTATATGGCCTGAAATCGGCTCCTCGGGCCTGGTACCAGCGGTTTGCTGCCTACCTACGGCTACTCGGCTTCGTCGCTTCCGTCTCCGACACGTCCCTCTTTGTGCTCAAAGAGGGGGACGCCACAGCCTACCTGCTCGTCTACGTCGACGACATCATCCTGACAGCTTCTTCGACTGACCTGCTGCAGCGCATCATGGCACGCCTCCACTCCGAGTTCGCCATGACGAACCTCGGCGACCTGCACCACTTCCTTGGCATCTCCGTCACGCGATCGTCAGAGGGGCTCTTCCTCTCACAGCGCCAGTACGCTGTGGATCTCCTACAGCGGGCGGGCATGGTCGAGTGTCACTCTACAGCAACACCGGTTGACACTCGTGCCAAGCAATCTGCGACCGACGGCACTCCAGTTGCCGATCCGTCTCAGTATCGCAGTCTCGCCGACACTCTGCAGTACCTGACGCTCACCCGGCCCGAGCTCGCCTATGCGGTCCAGCAGGTGTGCCTCTTCATGCACGATCCCCGCGAGCCTCACCTCGCGTTGATCAAGCGCATCCTTCGCTATGTCAAGGGCACTCTGTCGACCGGTCTCCACCTCAGCTCCAGACCGGCCGACTCCCTGACGGCATACTCCGACGCCGACTGGGCAGGCTGTCCGGACTCCAGGCGTTCTACATCCGGCTACTGCGTCTTCCTCGGCGACAACCTGGTTTCTTGGTCTTCCAAGCGCCAGACGACGATCTCCCGCTCCGGTGCTGAGGCTGAGTACCGCGCGGTAGCACACGTCGTGGCCAAGTGTTGTTGGCTTCGTCAGCTCCTTCAGGAGCTTCACACGCCGCTTACCTCTGCGACCGTCGTCTATTGTGACAATGTTAGCGTCGTCTATATGACAGCTAATCCTGTCCATCATCGCCGGAAGAAGCACATAGAGATTGACATTCACTTCGTCCGCGACCAGGTTTCCTTGGGACAGGTTCGGGTGCTTCATGTCCCTTCGACTCATCAGTTTGCGGACATCATGACCAAGGGCCTGACTTTAGGTCCAATCTTTGCGTCCGGGATCCTCCCGCTGCGACTGCGGGCGGGTATTAGTCATGTAAATGTATAGTATTGTATACATTGTATCTGAACATGTATCCCAAGCCCAATTGGGCTATATATATGAAGGTCAC
Organism: Coix lacryma-jobi var. lacryma-jobi; assembly: GCA_009763385.1. Classification (NCBI taxonomy): domain Eukaryota; kingdom Viridiplantae; phylum Streptophyta; class Magnoliopsida; order Poales; family Poaceae; genus Coix; species Coix lacryma-jobi. Next base: position 37,468,850 of record CM019826.1, read on the forward strand.
CCTCCCCCCCAAATCAGGGTGTGTGGTGTTTCCCCTTTCCTGTGTCTCTCTACACTGCCAGCGGTTGTCGATGGCCTTGAGGCGACCAGTCACCTCGATCGTTAATGAAATGAACTCCTGTAGCAACTCGATCAACACGGCGATCTGCTTGTACTTCTCAGGGACGGAGCAGAGGAACTTATCGATGGCTGCCTCCTCATCGATGCGGGTGTCACTGTACCGCGCCAACTGCTGCATCAGGGTAGAGAGGCAAAGAGCGAAGTCGTTGATGTCCTCGTCGGGCCTGAAGGCCATGTCCTCCGACTCTCGACGCAGCCTCTGCAGCATGGATCATCGGGTGTGGTTGTTGCCGATGCGTGCTGCAGCGATGGGGTCCGAGGCATCCATCGCCGTTGTACATCAGCAAGGGTCCTTGATCAGGTCCTTGGCGGTCCCCTTCTCTGCAAGGGTGTGTTGCATCTCCGCTGGTACAGCAACAAGGATGGCCTCAAGCCCGCCGATACTCACTGAAGTCGACTTCGTCGTGCCGCACCGCCTCCCACATGTCGCACCTACAGCTTGACCTTCATCACCATGGACCACTCGTTGAAGTTCGTCGGTGTCCTTGACTATGGTGTGGACAACGGGAGGGGAGCCAGGCCAGCCACGGTGACCACGACGCCGGTCAAGGGAGGAGGAGGCGCGCCGCCTGGGTGGCGACCACGCTCCTACGTCCCATCCGCCCAGCTCTCGGTCGACGCCGCATTCGTCGCAGTTTCGTGCATGGAAGTCCCGCAGCGCCAGCTCCAGCTCCACGCGCTCCCACCAGCGCTACACCTCCAGGTCACGATCGATGTGAGGGTCCCGCGCGTCCCGAGCCTCCTCCCGTGCAAGCAAGGCGTTCACACCACATGTCAACATGTCACGTGTGCGACCCGCAGCCACTGGGCCTCCAGCTCACAGTCTCACGTGCGGTGGTCGCATTCGAAGCCGCCCGGCGCGCATCCAGCGCCCGCGCCACGCAGCTCTACTCCTTCGCGCTAGCCTCCGCTGTCGCCGCCTGGGCTGCAGCAGCCGCCTACGTGGCCACATGGGCAACGCGCGCCACTGCGAACTCCGCAGCCGCCAGCCGCTCCACCCAAGCAGACACCTACACCCGCACCGCTGCCTCCTCGTGCCTATCTGCAACAGCTTGAGCAACAGCGAGTGCGCCTGCCGCCTCAGCCTCCTCCAGCCGCAAAGGGTCATCCCCTGCTCCAGCTAAGCATCAGTGGTAGTAGGTAGAGGAGTGGGATCAGGGTCGAAGGGACATGGTGACGGGATTGGAATGGGGAAGGACCTAGGGAAGAACAGGAAAGATAACCTAGGCTCTAGATACCATTTGTTGGAACCAAATCACAGGTTTGGGGCTACATCTCAGATTTATTAGCCTTGCCACAAACAATGGCAGGATTTTAGGGATTACATAAAGCAGTAGCAAACTTGAAAGCCAAGAAAGCTTCAGCATATCCAACTACTAAAGTAGATGCTTTAGAGATAAGATAGATGATAAGGTGGGGACACAGCCACCAACTACTCTAGATAAGTATCCTAGATAGATAAGCCCAAGACTTATAGCTGTCACTTTCCCCCTCCTTTTCTTCTATAATATAATGATACGCAGCCCTCCTGCGTCTTCAAGAAAAAAACCAATGCTTTTTTTATTGTCTGGATCACTAAAATTTATAATGGAAGGTGAAAATTAAAAGCAGAGAAAAGCCGTAACTGCTTTCAAGGAATACAAATGTTTAGGTTAACCAGACACAAATTGGGGCAACAGAATCATACTGAAGGAACAAAAAGGTAAAAACCAATTTGCATAACTTACAAGATTAAATACAAATTCAGGGGGGTATCGTTTTTTGCTTCATCATCTATGGATGAAAGCCTCGCATGTGCTTGCTTGAGATCTTTGTGCTTGTTAAAAGCTTTTGGTGATATTCCAGACACATTGACTTTCTTTTCAAGAAGCGAGATTAGCTTCCTTACATCATTAGCAGCTTGTCCATAATCCCGTATCATCTCGTATAAGGTGGCTCGTCTTGAAATTGCCTGAAATGCATACATCACATAAGATCTGAAAACAAGCCAAGGCTTAAAAGTTAAAACAGTTTACATGTGTCTCGACGTTGGGAAATGGATCATTTCAAAATTAAATGTATACTACCTCTATTCTGTTTTATAACGCATATCAAGACTCAAACTATAAAATCTTTGACCAACGATTTGACTATTATAACACAAACTTGATATGGTTAGATTTGTAATTAAATGTACTATCCAATTATCATAAGTTTACAAGTATAAACAATATAAAATAAAATAAATAGATGGTGAAAGTGTAGTTTGGGAGACCGTGCCATGTCAAGCTCTGCCTTCTAAAAAAGAATGGAGTATAAAATAAAGAGCTGCAACAGTATACCTTGGGATAATTTGTATCAAGAACCATGGCAAGTGAACAATCTGCTATTGCATCAGTAACTTGACCGAGTGCTTGATACGCAGCTGCGCGATTGCAAAAACAGACAGCTGAAAATGGACGTGATTCACTATTGCATGCCAAAGCTGCTGAATACTGTTCAACCGCATCTGAATATCTACCAGCTTGAAATGATTCATTTCCAGCAGCCTAATGATTAGAAGGTAACAACAAATAAGTGATGCTAGTTCTGTCATCCATATAAATGAAAATCAAAAGGGGAATCGATATTTTGCTGCTGCAAAGATTGGACCATTAGGGTTTGCTAAACCATGCATCATGGATTTGCAAATCAAGTGGTAACATGTCAGCAAAAAAGAAGATGGAAATCCTGAATGCAACTAGATGGAGTGCAAATCTCAATTTTCAAGGTTATCTAATTTCAGGGTTATTCTGTGATTTTGTACTAAACATTAAAAATAGATGGATACTTATATCAATATTTCTGTTTTTATTAAGCAACGTGCATTGTTTATCACCAGTACATCCTATGCTTGAAAGAAAGAGCAGCACGAAAGCTCAGCATGTTCCCATTTTTAGAGCCAAAGTAAACAGTCAAGGTAACTTGGGACATTATAGTACAATTAAAGAGAACAATCATATGGAAACTATTTCTTTCCTCGAATTCGTGGGAGAACTGCACATCATCGCATAAAAATAGTACACAAACACACGCGTCACTGGCTCATATCATCACTAGAAACTTATGCAACATGTCCCGCAAAGAGATGCCATATGCTAGGGTATTTTTAGATCTACCACATGCTAGTTCTTAATCTCCATGAGAAGATAAATGTTGGAATACACATGGACATCAAAAAGAGAGCAAATAATAGCATATAATTACATAAAATGGATAGTATTAGATATTATAAAAACACATCACCAAATTTCTGCCACTGCTACTCAGTAAGAGGACCTAAGAGGCAACAAGAGAGATTTTAAAGCATACCTTAAGGGAAAGTAGTTCTCTTATATACGCTGACAATGATGAGAAATTTTCTTGATATGTGCTCATGTCACTGTGAGTTGCACCATTCAGAAGTCATACATCACAATTCACTAGACGGGCATGAACTGCCACAACAAAGAAAATTCAAAAAACATGACAAAATTACCTTTCTTTGACAGGTGTTACTTGCTCATGTTTCTTTAACAATTCAAGAGCCTCATCAAGCTTGCCTGAAAGGAAATAAGACTTGCAAATGAGGTAGGGGCGCCAATACCTTCCAGAGATCTGCGTCTGTTCAGAGACTCGGGAATTCTTTGGTTCTCCATTATCTCTGAATAAAACTGAATTTCTTTCAGTTACAGAATCCTGACATAGTTGAATCACTTCTTCGTATCTTCGTAGCTGTTCAGTGCAGTGACGACATTAGTAGCAAGAAATAAATTACAAAAAAAAGACATTCCATGTCATTTGTTAGTTTAGACGCTATTATAATTTATTGAAGTATAGGCACTCTTAATAATTCACAGAATGATCCAAAAGAGAAAGAAATACAAACCATCAGCAATGCCTCTGCTTTCATCTCCTTGAGGCTGTCCAAATGTGGACATATGTGCAATGCATTGGAGATCAATTCTAAGGCTTTTGTTGCTTCAGGAGATGTTCTTTTCTCAAGGAGTTCCTTGCACTGGGATATCCAATCAGATACCCTCTGCAGAAGTGATAAAAGCACATGAGTGTGGTAGAATGATAAACCTCATTTGTGGAGAAAAATCGACCTTAAATGAAATAAAGAGACTAAGGATATAAAATCATCATTTGTCCCTGACTTAACACCGTTAAGTCCTAGAAGGGACATATAAGGAACTAAAAAAAGCTCTCGGGTCAAATAGGTAACTTCAAAAATAAAAGGGCAACGAAAGGAAGCAGAACTTTTTTTAGGGCCAAGAAAATAACTCTACCAATAGATTATATGAAGTGTTCACAAACTAATAGCTACGTGCAATCATGGAAGCCAGTCGAACAAAATCAGGAAACAATCTTAATTTGGGCCCATGCTCCATGGAAAACTTTGCATCTATACCACCCTTTATAGGAATAATAAATTGTCAGTTAAAATTCAAATAATGCTAGCACAAACTAAATCTTAAATATGGAACTTGAGAGTTACTTTTAAAGATGTGTTCATTTTGTGCCTATATCAAATCAATCCACTTGAGTGCACCTAAACATTTGTTTATACTAGATATACATAACCCCAAACCAAGAGAAATGAATCTAGCCAAGGTACAGGATAACTCCATATGTTGTCTAGTAGAAAAAATGGGCAGCTTTGCTGAGCCCATAGATCACAGCAAAAGTTTCTAGTTTGGAAAAAAAAATGTATAGAAATTATGGGGAATCCAATTAGGATGTTTCTAAAAACATCCAGGTCAAATTGAACGCACAGTATAATGGGATTGGGAAATCAAAGTACCGCTGCAATAACATGGTCACACAAACAAGTATTTGCATCATGTTTCTAAATAATTTACAATAAATCCAGGGGTCGTGAATGCAACAATGCATACAAAGATAATTTGATTACGCTGAAGAATTCAATCTCAATCATGCTCCTAAGTCAGCTTTACACATTGCATAGCATCTAAAAACAAATGAATAACAAAATCCAAATGATTTTGTTAGACGCGCTATTGAGAATATGAAGGCTACATGATAACATATGCCTTAGTCTGTGGAATGATATTCTTGGATTTTGTGGATTGTGGAGTGAACCCCGTTGCTACACTTTCTAGTATGCCCATACAAGGAAACTACAGGTACAAAGATAGTGAACAGGCCCGCTACCTGACAGGTTAGCATGGATCAAGTATAACCCCAGGTCCTAGGTGTCCTTGTGGGAGTGAACTTAAACATGTCTGGGTTAAAAAAACACCCCTCGTCAGTTGTGGTCCTAAGTAATACGAGTAATCTCCTGAGTCACTTACAGCGAGATGCACATGGCCACAGGCAGGCGTCCTGAGCACTAGGCACAAAGTGGCAAGTCTAGGGCAGCCAGCCATCAGGGTGTTTCTCAGCCTATGCACGAGAAGCTGCTGCTTATATACTTGTGGGGGCGGTCTTTCCCCCACAGGTCAATTTTTTTTACAGGTACAAAGATAGTTATCATTAAAATAACTTCAGATTACAGAACCATCAGTATACCTACTTTTCCTGATTTAAACTTATTATATTAGTCTTGGCATGAGGAAACAGGTAACTCAGCTGCTTACAAGAGAGGTGTGCAAACAAGAAAAATAACACAAGAATTAACAATGCAAAAAGTGTGTTGTCAATTGCTATCAATTATTATGACGTTAAAGGTTGGTCAACTGAAACTGATCCTTTCTATGTCGAACCCAAACAGGTCAGTACTTTTGTCAAAGTTGCATTATGAATTCTGATGATAAGATGCAAAGGGTAAATATCATCAGTTTTGGCAACTCAAAATGTCATATTGCGAATCAATAGATAGTCAATAACCAATGGAAGTGTAGAATGAAGCAGAATGGGGGAATCACCACACACCCTATGTGGGTGGGGAGCCTTTCATATATATAGCCAATAGGCATACATGGAAGTTACATACATGGGAAGCTATTCCCTGTACAAGGAAACAATCCTAGGCTATACATAGAAACAATCCTAGGCTATACATAGAAACAATCCTAGGCTAAACATAGAAACAATCCTAGGCTATATATGGCAGCTAGCCTATCTAGGGGATTTCAAATCAATCTCTAATTGATCCTGATATATACATAGTCTAATACCCGCCCGCAGTCGTAGCGGAAGCATCACGGACGCATAGACTGGTCCGAAAGTCAGTGAAGAGCTGTACGGGCAGTCCCTTGGTCATGATATCTGCGAACTGGTGTGCAGATGGGACATGAAGAACACGGAACTGTCCCAGGGCTACCTTCTCGCGGACGAAGTGGATGTCGATCTCGATGTGCTTCTGCGGCGATGGTGGACAAGGTTGGCAGCCATGTAGACGGCGCTCACATTGTCACAGTAGACAACCGTCGCAAGCGGGATGGAGATGTGGAGCTCCTGTAGTAGCTGACGTAACCAGCAGCACTCAGCAACGGCATGGGCCACTGCTCGGTACTCTGCTTCGGCGCTGGAGCGAGATACGGTCGTCTGACGCTTGGAAGACCAAGACACCAGGTTGTCGCCGAGGTAGACGCAGAAGTCGGAGGTGGAGCGGCACGTGTCTGGGCATCCAACCCAATCGGCGTCAGAGTAAGCTGTGAGCTGATCGACGGCACCGGAGCCCAATTGGAGACCGGCGGACAGGGAGCCCTTGACGTAGCGCAGGATGCGCTTGATTAGCGCAAGATGCGGCTCACGAGGGTCGTGCATGAAGAGGCAGACCTGCTGGACAGCATAGGCCAGGTCTGGCCTCGTCAGAGTGAGGTACTGGAGAGCTCCAGCGAGACTCCTGTATTCCGAGGGGTTGGCGACTAGAGCGCCCTCGGAGGCGGACAGCTTGGTCCGGGCATCCACTGGAGTGGCTGTCGGGTGGCATTCAGCCATGCCAGCGCGCTGGAGAAGATCAACGGCGTACTGCCGCCGGGAGAGGAACAGTCCACTGCTGTCCCGCGTCACCGAGATGCCTAGGAAGTGGTGGAGCTCACCGAGGTCCGTCATGGCGAACTCTGAAGAGAGGCGGGAGGTGACGTGCTAGAGAAGAGCCGGTGACGACGCGGTGACGACGATGTCGTCGACGTAGAGGAGGAGATAGGCCATGTCATCTCCAGCCTTGTAGACGAACAAGGAGGCATCCGATTTGGATGTGTTGAAGCCGATGCTGCAGATGAAGTTGGAGAAGCGCTGGTTCCAAGCTCGCGGCGCCTGCTTAAGTCCATACAAGGACTTCTGCAGCAAGCAGATAGAGTCAGGTGCAGCGGGGTCGACGAAGCCTTTTGGCTGCTCGCAGTAGACCGTCTCCTCGAGGTTGCCGTGGAGAAAGGCATTCTTCACGTCGAGCTGGCGTATGGGCCAGTCTCGGGACGCAGCAATGCTGAGGACGGTGTGGATCGTGGCCAGCTTGACGACCGGGCTGAATGTCTCGTCGTAGTCGACGCCGGCCTCCTGGGAGAAGCCGCGGACGACCCAGCGCGCCTTGTGCCGAGCGAGGGAGCCGTCGGAGTGGAGTTTATGTTTGAACAGCCACTTGCCAGTGACAATGTTCGCTCCAGGCGGCCGAGGTACGAGACGCCAAGTGTTGTTGTCGATCAGCGCCTTGTACTCGTCGGCCATCGCAGCGCGCCAATTTGGATCGGCGAGTGCGCTACGATAGGTCGCCGGGATGGGCGAGGCGACGGAGGCAGAGAAGTCGAAGCGTTGGACGGTGCGGAGGGAGCCGGTCTGTGATCGTGTACATGCCGGCTTGCTGGTGCAGCAATTGGCCGAGCCACTGGAGCTGCAGGGGGCGGTGCTGATGAAGCCGCCAGGTCCGCCGGAGGTGCGGAGGAAGCCACGGGGGCAGCTGCAGAGGCCACTGCCTCAATGGCCGGCACTGCAGGGGACCAGGCCCGGCGAGTGAAGATGATGCCGAAGCGCTGGCCACCCAGCTGTGGTCTGCCCGCAGGAGGAGCAGCTGGCAGCTGAGGCCCGCCCGCAGATGGAGCAGCTGGCGACCGGTTCACAGGAGCAGCAGCCGTAGTGTGCCCACCCGTAGAGGGAGCTAGGGGGCCCAGCTGGATGATAGCCGGGTCCAGTAGCGTTGGGAGCGGATCCTCGCTGATGTCAGTGGGCAACGGGGCAGTGCTCACTGCTGCCGTGGAGGAAGACAATCCCTGCATCAGAAATTCAAGTGAAGACGGCACGGAGGCCGCCGATGGTGCTGCTGAGAATGGAAAAACAGACTCGTCGAAAACGACATGGCAAGAGATGATGATCCGGCGAGTGTTCATGTCGAGGCAGCGATAGCCCTTGTGGGAGGATGGGTATCCTAGGAAAACACAGGCTGCGGATCGAGGGGCGAGTTTGTGTGGGGAGGTGGCAGTGAGGTTTGGATAGCAAAGGCACCCGAAGACACGAAGGGAGGAGTAATCGGGGAGGGTACCGTAAAGAAGTTGGTAGGGTATTTGGTGGTGGATGGAAGAAGATGGGCGCCTATTGAGGAGGAGGGTGGCTGTGGTGAGGGCCTCAGCCCAGTAGGGAGGGGGCATGAACGCATGGAGGAGCATGGTAAGGATGGTGTTGTTGATAGTGCGGAGCATGCGTTCAGCCTTGCCATTTTGTGGGGAGGTATAGGGGCAGGACAGGCGGAGCGTAGTGCCTTGGCTGGTTAGAAAGGTGCTGGTGGCGTGGTTAACGAACTCGGTGCCATTATCTACTTGGAAGGTTTTAGGTGTTGTGCCAAACTGTGTCTGAGCGTAGGCAATGAACTCAACAATATGGCGGTGCACCTCGGATTTGTGGCAAAGCGGAAAAGACCAGAAGTAATGGGAAAAATCATCGAGTAAAACAAGATAGTATTTAAATACTAAGTTGCTAAGCACGGGAGATGTCCACACATCACAATGCAGTAAATCAAATGGAGCATGGGTAACAGAAGTGGAATGACTAAATGGGAGTTGCACGTGCTTGCCAAGCTGGCAGGCGTGGCAGAGGCATGGCGAGCTCTTATTGTAGGAGATAGCCGACATGTTGCGTAGGGTGGCGAGGCTGGATGGACCGGGGTGGCCGAGGCGGTGATGCCACAGGTACGACATGGTGGCGAGGTTGCAGGAGTGAGGTGGTGTGGAGGGGAAGGTGTAGAGGTCGCCACCACTATTGCAGCGAAGAGTCACGCGCCCCGTCTGTAGGTCCTTGACAGAAAAGCCACAAGAGTCAAATTCAATGGAACAAGCATTGTCACGGGTGAATTGACGAACAGAAAGGAGGTTGTGTACTAAAGCAGGGGCAACCAGAACATCGTTAAGACGGAAATTAGAAGGCGGGGAAGGTAATGTGGATGGGCCACGGCAGGTGATAGGAATGGTGGTGCCGTTATCGACCGTGATGCCGGAAGTGGGGAGAGGAAGGCGGGAAAGGAGTATACCATCCGAGGATGACATGTGTGTTGTGGCACCGGTGTCGAGGACCCAGGGGGAGGATCCCTGGAGTGACATCTAGTTCAGAGCAGCGATGAGGCCGGCCTGATCCCAGCCGCCCTACTGCTGGGGAGGTGGAGCAGAGGTTGTAATGCCGGAGAACTGGGCAGGGGCGAACATGGTGTGAGCCTGGGTTGGTGGTGGAGCGCCGAGGACTCCTGGGCTGCCCGACACTGGTGGACGCCATGGCTGCTGATGCACCCCGACGGTCCAGGGAGGGTAGCAGTACCAGGGGGCCGCTAGTGCAGCAGACCTGTGCCCGCCCTTGCCCTTCTTCCAGCGACCAGCACCGTTGCCCTGACCGCCGCCGCTGCTGGGGCCGCCGCCGTAGCCGCCGTGACGACCAGCGATGGAGCCGCCGCCGATAGTTGTGGAGATGGCGCGGCAGCCGGTGCCACACGAGGCGTGGAACGTTGTCTGGGCCGCAACGGTGCCCTCGTTGGCGAGACGGAGCTCCTTTAGCACGAGCTTCTCGAGGGTGGTGGCAAAATCCGGCAGCGGGTGCGAGTCAGCGATGTTGTCGGCAGTGCTGGCGAAGCGGGGGTTGAGGCCGCAGAGTAAGTTGAGGACGAGCTCCGAGTCGGTGATGGTGGGGCCGACATCACGGAGCGCGTCGGTGGTGGCCTTCATCCGCTGGGCGTAGTCGTTGATGGAGGAGTTGCCCTAGGTCATAGAATGAAATTTGTGACCCAGGAAGATGGCATGCGGGGCCTTATTGGCCTCGAAGAGGCGCCTGATGGCGACCCAGAGCTTGCGCTCAGTCTAGTTCGGTGCTGCAGCCAGGCCGATGACGTCCGGCCCAACAGAACCGAGAAGCCAGCTGCGGACGCAGGCGTCGGCAATGGCCCAAGCAGGATCAGTGGGGCTGGCCTCCGCCGTGCCGTTGATGTGCGTAAGAAGACCGAATTTCCCGCAGAGAGAGGAGAAGAACGGTTCCCACTGATTGAAGTTGGGCTTCATCAGTTCAAGGGTCACCGGGATGTGATTTTTGACGTTTATCGTTGCATAGGGGGCAACGAAAACAGCAGGGGCAGAGAGGGTGCCCATGCTGCTCGAGGTGCTGGAGGATGTGGTGGAGCTGGTGGTGGAGGAGGTCGACATGGCAACCTGGGAGGTGGAGGCAGCACAGCAGGAAGGGCTGGCACAATGGGAGGGAGGGAGAAGAGGATCTAGAAGCTTGATACCATGTAGAATGAAGCAGAATGGGGGAATCACCACACACCCTATGTGGGTGGGGAGCCTTTCATATATATAGCCAATAGGCATACATGGAAGTTACATACATGGGAAGCTATTCCCTGTACAAGGAAACAATCCTAGGCTATACATAGAAACAATCCTAGGCTATACATAGAAACAATCCTAGGCTATGCATAGAAACAATCCTAGGCTATACATAGAAACAATCCTAGGCTAAACATAGAAACAATCCTAGGCTATATATGGCAGCTAGCCTATCTAGGGGATTTCAAATCAATCTCTAATTGATCCTGATATATACATAGTCTAATAGGAAGAATAATTAACCTACGTCACAATAGTACCTGAAGGTGTCAAATACAAAGATAAACTAGGTCTCCTTGCATCACTACTAATAGAGTATACATCGCTTGAGTAGACCAGTTTAAAATTTTAGTCATTATTTTCATAACCTAATCCAGAGTTTTCCATGCTTCATTGTGACAAATTATAGTTGCGATCTAATCTCGACCATCTTCTTCAGATAGCACCAAATGTTCTGCTAACCAGTCCTTATACACCAAGGAAGGCAAAAGCTTACACATGTGGTTCTGTGGAGCATTAGTGTTTCAAAAATAGTGAATAATCTTGGGAACTAAATAAATAAGTAATGTGTTTATATCCAGGAGCAAAGACATACATACATACTATAATTTATAAAGTTTAGAACATAGAAATATCAATTCAAATATGTACAAAATATGGAATGTAAAAGTTAGATATAGTGAACAGATGCATTTAAGGTATATAGTGAACAGATGCATTTAAGGTCAGACATAGCAAGATACCTTGACTCTTTCCAAACCATCAGAAGCCTCAGCGAATATTTTAGAGTCAGAGCTCCCAGTGTTACTGTTCAAACAGGACATGTAACTCCTTGATGCATCTTCAAGATCGCCCAATGCAAGCTGGCAACTGCAATTAAAGATGATAAAAAAAATCAATCTAATAGACATTTAAGGAGGAAATAAAACAATAAAGAAAGAGAAAATATGTGCAACCAAAGCTGCAGAGTCAATAATCTCTGTCAAGTCCTCAAATATAACACAAGTGAATTAAACATATTCCCAGTAGAATACATTTTTGTCCATTTTAAATATAACATGGTTATATTCAAGCTGAATATCAAAGCACAATGGTGCTGAAACATGTACCTACGATTTTGCAACTAAGCATATGGTCGAAAACATTGATAAGCTATCATGGCACATTACATATAAAAGCAGCACATTCCACCAGTGGGAACATAACAGAATGTTCTTAGAATATCAATACATACTTAACAAATAGAAGAAAAGGTTGAACTGAGGATTAAAAAAGTCTTACTTGGCAGCTCTAACTTTAGCTTTAAGAAAGGTGGGGTCAATTGATGTAGCAGTCAAACAATCCTGAAGCGCTTCCTGCATCATGCCAAGTGACATTCTTGTAGCTGCACGGTTGCTGTAACACAGCATCAATGCGCGGGAACATTGTCCAGAAATGCCATAGTGGTTAACAGAGTTTATTCCACGGGTATAATAATCCTCTGCAGTAGCAAAGTGCCCATTTGCATAGGCTTTATTTCCACTGGAACAAATGAACCAACAGGATATGTTATGAAACTTGCATAATCACATGACTTAATACAAATTATATACAAGTCATGAAAATTGAGACATTAAGATAGCATTAAACATGTTCACACAAACCTAGAACGCCAGGTTTCACAAGTCTCCAAGGCCGCAAAAGTAGAAGAATCTCTTGATGGTTGCTCTTTCACTGAGTCTTCATTTTTACTTGTTTCACAGAAAAACCGCATGCCCTTAGTATCTTGTGAAGATTTTGGCTGTTCAAAAGAGGCAATAGTTGAAGGTTGCGATGCCAGACAGCCCTTTGTTCTTAACTTCCTTCTTGTGTTACGTCTTTGTGCTACTGCAGGGATTTGTGGAGAGGATGACACACCGAAACTAAAGTTCAGCCCACTGAAATTTGATGAGCTTGACTGAAAAGCAGCAGCCTCAACAAAATCATGGGTAGTTCTGCAAGTATTCTCATTACAGTCTTGCCCGATATTGGTGAAAGAATGTTGTGATGCATTACTTCGATCTCCTTCAAAACTAGAAAAGCTGCTACCAAAATTGTTCTCAGATGCATCTAGTTTCAGTCCTCTACCTTCATCTCCAAACATCGGTAGGTCTGCATCAATAACCAAGTGTTCGGTTGCAGAAACTACATCATCTTCAGCGTAACTGGTGTTCCAGTTCGAGATAACACTATCACCTATATGAACTGGCTGATCAGAAGACACATATGCCTCTGTTGGCACATGTTCGGCTTCTGCACGATATGGCGAACAATCCATTGGTGAATAGTCACCTGCTAAATCTGATGCTTCTCCATTGGTACAGGATTCCTTAGGAACAACCTGATGGAGCTGAGCATGTTGCTTTAACCTTGTTGGCCTTTTATTTTTCATTTTGCCTTTACGTACTTCCCTTTTGTCCTTGTATGCAGAATTTATACTGTCTAAACCAAATAAGGTCTCTCTGGAATACCCAGGCAAATCCTGTTTGGCAGAAAAATGATCATCTGGAGCAGTTTCTGTTTCTTCATTCATTGTCCCAAAACTGAAAGCAGGAACTGCATTCTCAAAAGTAGAGGAACTATGTGAACTATTCAAATTTGTAAATGGGTATGACTCCTGAACTTTGTTTTGGGGAACAGACCCATATCCTGAAGTTGTCTCTGCTTTGCTTTGAAAACAAAATTCAGGAGTCATGGGATCATTCGGTTCACTTGCAGTCTGGGCAGAAGAAAAGCTAGAAACATTACATCCAAATACAAACACTTTTGGTGGTTCAGTAGCAGTTTCATCTTTCCTGCTATGATATGGAATTCTGCATCCTATATTTAATTTTGTCATCTTCTCTGGGAGAGCACTTGCACACTCCACTGTACCACGAGCTGAACTACAGGTGTCAGTATCGGTATTTTCATCATTGACAAAATTGCCACCATCATCCATGGCTATGTTTGCAGAGTGTGAAACAGAGCTTCGGATTTCATTTCTTTCAAATAAAAATGTCTGTGGTGGACAATTAGAATTATCACTTTCCAAGCTCTGCGACATGACTCCGTCTCCTGAATTAGAATCTGACGTCTTCTCTGGAGGCAAAGGGTAAGTGCCATTAACTGAATTAGAAGCGTTGCTATTTGCTGTAGAGAAAAAATCACTGCTTGAACTAGAAGTATTGCTATTTGCAGAGAAGAATTCACTGCTCCTATCTGATGTGCTGTCTGTTTCCTTCCCAAAAACAGTGCTTGGGACTCCACTTCCAAATGTAAACACTTTAGGTTGATAACCACTTTTCATCTCATGCAAGGGCATGTCACTACCTATATTCAACCGTGTTATCTTTTCCGGAAGCACATCTACATCATCCACACCTTTAGCAACAGTGGACGAAATGGTATTGGCACCAGAGTTGACATTGTTTATATTATCCACATGACCACTTACTGTGGTACCTCGAAACGTGAAAGCTTCTGGTGCTCCATTAGTACGATCAATCCCCTCAACCCTGGAAGGTGCTTGACTGCCTATATCAAACTGCATCGACTTCCCATCCATAGCTTTTGCATCAGTGACATGAACTGAACTAGGATCCTCTGAATGTGCACCAGGGGCAACTGTGTTCTTACAGTCAGCAAAACTCCCAGCTCCATTACCTCCAAACACAAATGCTTGTGGCACACTATTAGCACTATCCCTATTCTCGTTTTGCAAGGGTTCTCTGTGGCCTAAATTCAACTGTGTAAGCTTCTCCTGGAGCACATTAGTTTCCTTGTTATTAGAGAACAAACTAGACATATCAACACCAAATGCCGAATTTCCATCCTTTCGATCCCTCCACTGAGCGAGACCATCGCCAACCTCACCTGATGTGTGCAGGTTCAGCTTCTCCATCTTATCAGGGAGCTTTGATGAAGTAGACAATCCCTCCTCAAACCGAGGCAGGCTCTCCCTCACGCTCCCAAACACGAAGGGCGCCTCAGTGGCTGAAGCTACCGCCACTGCTGGCTCCGAAGGCTGCTGGCTCACTGCCGAAGCAGCACCAAACACAAAGCCTCCGGTCTGTCCATCCGTACCGCCGCCGCCGCCGCCACCAAACGGGTTCCATGTCCCGGCTGAGGCCTGCGGCGCGCGGGAGCGGATGGAGGCGGGCGCGTGGCGCCGCTTGGCCAGGCGCGGCGCGCGGCGTGAAGACGGCGGGGCTCCCGCGGAGGGCTCGCCGCCAGGTGGCGCGAGGCCAAGCCCTAGGCCCGGGTTCGCCATGGAGGCCGCGGCGGCGGCGGCGGCGGCGGCGGGGGGGGGGAGCTCGGCCCCGCTAGGGTTTTGGCGCGGCGATGCGGGCCCTACCGCCGGTGGCATCCCCCGCGTCGGCGGAGCAGCGGCCGGCGGCGGCGGGCTCTGGAAGGCTGGGAATGGCCGAATGGGGCAGGGCGCGTGTGATCGATTGATTCGAGGGGCCCCGACTACCCGAGGTTGCTTCCACACGGGCACACGGCAGCTTGGTTGGTTGGCCGATTTCGAAATACGACTTCGTACTCGTAGGTGCCGATTTTGAATTCGGATACGGGTGACTCTGCCCGCTGTTCAAATTTTCAAAGGGTTCCAACCTCTCTTTAACATATTATTGTCAAAACCAAAAAAAAAACTCTTTTTGCCATACATACAAACTTTCGATGCAGATGATCCAATTCACAGTTGTCGGTGGGCAGCGCCTGAGCACGAGAGAGAGCTCGTGTAAAAAGATGAAACTGCAATCGTTCACACCCTCGTGGTTCTGCATCCGACTCTCCTAACCTTCCAGATACACGCACCCGCCCGACTCCGTCGTCATCTCAGAGAAAAAAAACGCAAACGCCTCTGATACCTGAACCGAGCGCCCTCCACGCTGCCACAGCTGAGCGCCCTCGATGCCGCCACAGCTGAATCGCCCCTCGCCCCTCACCCCTTACCGTCTCCCCGGAGACCGCCCCTCGCCCTTTCCCCAGAGGTCGGGGCGTGCGTCGCCCTTACCCGTGCGCCAACACCGTCGCCGTCGTCGAGCAGGCCCAACGCGGACGCGGACGCGGACACCGTTTGCCTCTTCGCTCTCTCCCCTCCCACACACTCTCGGAAGCGGCGCCTCCACCGTCATAGCAGCGAGGAGACAACCACGACGACTCACACGATGCTCCCCTTCTGCTCCTCTAAGCTGCAAACCTTGACCCTTCAAATGGACCCGCGCGTGGTCCCCCAGCTCTGTCGTGGCTTCCTCCGTCTCCCCTTCCTCGGCGCACGCCTCTGCCGCCATCATGTCTTGCGTCCCCTGCAGTGGGCCCCAAGGGCGCCATAGCTCTCGGGGCTACCGGCGCCGGCAGATCTAACGCCTGGGTATGTCGCCCGATTTGCTGGAAAACTCATCGATGGTTTCGGGTATGGGGTACAGGTAATAACATCGGGTCGCCGGACTACACCATTGTTGATATGTTCACTCTTCTGCTGATTCATTATCTTGCCCCCATTGTTGCAGGAGCAGAACCATGTTTTTTAACGCTTCCACGGGGTGACATTACCGCTGGTTGATGCAGCACGCTACAATTTCAGATCCGTGGCTCAATGGTAGTGACACAATAATTTTTCGAAAATAGTCCATAAATTGCAATTCGGAGTAGATTTGAGCGAGAAAATTTTAATTCGACACCTTAGGTATTCCCAAACTAGAGGCTCCCCTTACGGTGGATTTGATGTACTTTGGCCAAGGGATTAGTGGATATATATAGGGAGGAAAACTTCCCACCTCTGCATCAATCTCTACTACTAAAAAGATGAAACTGCAATCGTTCACACCCTCGTGGTTCTGCCTCCAACTCCCCTAACCTTCCAGATACACGCACCCGCCCGACTTCGTCGTCATCTCAGAGAAAAAAAAACGCAAACGCCTCTGATACCTCAACTGAGCGCCCTCGACGCCGCCACATCTAAGCGCCCTCGGTGCCGCCACAACTAAATCGCCCCTCGCCCCTCACCCCTCACCGTCTCCCCAGAGACCGCCCCTCGCCCTTTCCCCAGAGGTCGGGGCGTGCGTCGCCCTTGCCCATGCGCCAACACCATCGCCGTCGTCGAGCAGGCCCAACGCGGACGCGGACGCGGACACCGTTTGCCTCTTCGCTCCCTCCCCTCCCACACACTCTCGGAAGCGGCGCCTCCACCGTCATAGCAGCGAGGAGACAACCACGATGGCTCACACAATGCTCCTCTTCTGCTCCTCTGAGCTGCAAACCTTGACCCTTCAAATGGACCCGCGCGTGGTCCCCCAGCTCTGCCGTGGCTTCCTCCGTCTCCCCTTCCTCGGCGCACGCCCCTGCCGCCATCATGTCTTGCGTCCCCTGCGGTGGGCCCCAAGGGCGCCATAGCTCTCGGGGCTACCGGCGCCGGCAGATCTGACGCCTGGGTATGTCGCCCGATTTGCTGGAAAACTCATCGATGGTTTCGGGTATGGGGTACAGGTAATAACATCGGGTCGCCGGACCACACCATTGTTGATCTGTTCACTCTTGTGCTGATTCGTTATCTTGCCGCCATTGTTGCAGGAGCAGAACCATGCTTTTTAACGCTTCCACGGGGTGACATTACCGCTGGTTGCTGCAGCACGCTACAATTTGAGATCCGTGGCTCAATGGTGGTGACACAATAATTTTTCGAAAATAGTCCATAAATTGCAATTCGGAGTAGATTTGAGCGAGAAAATTTTAATTCGGCACCTGGGGTATTCCCAAACTAGGGGCTTCCCTTACGGTGGATTTGATATGCTTTGGCCAAGGGATTGGTGGATATATATAGGGAGGAAAACTCCCCACCTCTACATCAACTAGCAATGTGGTACTAATTGATGTTGCAACTGCCACCTTTACTAATGGACCTAAATAAATATAAAAGCCTATTAGTAAATAAGTACATTGACTTTTAGGATTTGATTGAATTATTATAGATGGGCTTCGTGGGATGGTGAATAAATAAAGATTTTATTATTTTCGAAATGAATTAATTTCAGGATTTAAAATAATTCTAGAAAAATCTAGAATTGATATTTAAGCTACGAAAAATACTCCGACGGCTCCGAAAATTCTGGGAAAAATTCTCAGAGACACTTAGAATATGATGAACCCAAATAAAGTATTTGAAGCTCACGAAAAGATATTTTAAAGCATCTAAAAATTAGATTATGCTCATAGAAAAATTAGAAATTGTTCCGAAAAAAGCCAAAAAAATTTCTGAAAAGTTTGTAGTGATATGATGATGGATGATGAACTCACAGAAGTGTTTTGGGACATAAGAAAAGGATTTTGGGAAGGTCTAAGAAAAGGATAGAGTTGGGAACGATAAATTTAATTTTAGGAAAAGGCAGAAATAGACCGGATAAAACAACAACCAACCATCACATCAAATTAGTTTAGGAAAATTTAAAAATTCTTTTTTATTATAACTAAAGTGGCGCTAGCTCAAACTAAACTTGATTAATTTTATTTAAATATTAAAATTATTTATTTTATTTAGTGTTTTCTAATCATAACCCAAAATTAGAAATTTTGGGGTGTGACAAGTGGGCAATTGAACCTGCCGTGGGCATAGAAAATGATTTTCTACAAGCAATTATCACACAAGAAGCGAATACACGACAAACAAAAAAGAATAAGCTAGCTATGTACTACTATTGGATTATAGGCAAAACAAATCAATCCCTCGCAGAGTGATTTTATTAAAAAAAATCCCTAGTAGAGTGATCTTGTGCGGATTTGGCCGCATGTCTCCTCGACATGGGGCGTGGACCTGCTAGGGGCCGACTGACCCACACACAGGGCATGCCTCGCTGCCCCGTGAGATTCTAGATGAGATTTACTAAGGATGGGATGATGCGGGGTATCCGTGGTTCTCTCCTAGTTCAACTAAATGAACTAGAATACAAAAATGAGGAAAGAAATTGTCAAGTTAGTTCTTTAAATTGAACTAGAAGAGAATTGTGGATACCCATTTGGAGCACCATCCTTATTAATAAGATTTACGGACGGATCCATGATGACCTGGCTGGAGATGTACCGAGAGCTGTGTTAGCAGATCGAAGGGGAAAGGGAAGCTCCGGCGGCGGCCGGGATAGGAGAAGCAATGCGAGGAAGGTAAATTGTAATTTAGGGTTTTTCTTCTTCGATGCATTCACCGATACACATCAGAAGCATATATGCTAAACTACCCATTCTGGGCCCGCAAATCTCTTGTTGGGCTGGGCCCGCCATTTAGGAATCGCCGCATCTTCAGTTACTGGGCCGTCTTCTGGAATGCCATCAGCCAGGAGCGGGGATGTAGTAGCAGAGCTAACACCCCCTCCCACTTGAGAAGCGGCATGTCCCCATGCCGGCGCCCGTGGAAACTGTTGGCGAAGCTGCAACAGTGGTTCCCAGGTAGCGAGCTCCGGCGGCATGCGAGACCACTTGATCAGCACTTGTTCCACCGAGTTGGGGCCTCCCGACCAGCGGCGCTGCAGCACACGTTCTGGGACCCGAAACTGAGTAAAGTCAGCAGGTAAGGAAGAAGCCATTGGCTGCTCTCCAGCCGAGCGCTTGAGCTGGGACACATGGAACACCGGATGAACAGCGGCAGAGTTTGGCAGCTCCAATTTGTATGCTGTGGCGCCCACGCGAGCCATAACTCTGAAAGGGCCAAAGAATTTGAACGATAGTTTGTTGTTGGAGCGGCGAGCCACTGAAGACTGCACATATGGCTGCAATTTAAGGCACACCCGATCTCCTGCTGCAAATACCCGTTCAATCCTGCCCTTATCAGCCTGACGCTTCATACGAGCTTGAGCTCGGAGCAAATGTTGATGAACCAGATCCTGCATAAGGGCCCGCTCCTCCAGCCACTGAGGCAAGTCGAGCACTGGGGCAGCAGCTGTGATGTCCAGACCCAAGTGATGAGGGGGAACCCCATACAAAACCTCAAATGGAGTGCGACCCAGAGAAGAGTGGAAACTGGAGTTGTACCAAAACTCAGCCAAAGAGAGCCAGAAACTCCAACGACTGGGACAAGCGTGCACAAAACAACGTAAATAAGTCTCCAAGCACTGGTTTACTCTCTCTGTCTGACCATCCGTCTGAGGATGGTAACATGAACTCATGCGAAGCGAAGTGCCGGCCAAAGAGAAGAACAACTGCCAAAACTTGCTAGTAAAAACTCGATCGCGATCCGAAACAATAGAAAGAGGCATGCCATGGAGGCGGAAGACGTGATCAAGGAACAAGCGGGCAACCGAGGCTGCTGAAAAGGGGTGATGGAGAGCAATAAAATGGGCAAACTTGGTGTACCTATCCACCACGACCATAATAGCATTAGCACGACCAGACTGAGGCAGCCCTTCCACGAAGTCCATAGAGATATGCTCCCACGAACTCTTCGGCACAGGTAATGGACTGAGCAGACCGGGGTATTTAGAGCGATCAGGCTTGGCTTGAGCACAAATAGAGCGGGACTGGACGAAGGTCCGGACATCAGCACGCATTTTGGGCCAGTAGAACAATGACGACAGCTTCTGAAAAGTTGCAGGAACCCCGGAGTGGCCACCGACCGGACTGCTGTGGAGGGCTGACAGGACGCGCTGCTGCAGCATAGCATTGCTGCCGAGCCAGACGCGATTCTTATATTTGATAATTCCCTGTTGAAGGCTGAAGGGCGGATGTGCATCGAAATCCATGGCTAACTGAGTCAGTAACGACTGCGCCTCCGGGTCCGTACTGTACCATGATATCAATTCACGCAACCACTCATGAGTTGGAGATGAAATTGCCAATAGCTCCGCAGGAGGTCCCCGACGCGAGAGGGCATCAGCAGCGCCATTTTCCAGACCGCGCTTATACTGAATCTTGTAATGCAAGCCCATGAACTTGGTGAAAACCTTCTGTTGCCAAATAGTATGGAGGCGCTGCTCATTTAAATGGATAAGACTGCGCTGATCAGTATGGATAACAAATTCACTGTGCTGCAAGTAATGTCGCCACTGCTCAACTGCCATAAGGATCGCCAAGTACTCCTTCTCGTACACCGACAACCCCTGGTTGCGGGGACTGAGAGTCTTGCTGATGTATGCCAGCGGATGCCCGTTCTGCATAAGCACTGCGCCGACGCCGTATCCACAAGCATCAGTTTCTACGTGGAAAGGCTGAGAAAAATTTGGCAAACCAAGCACGGGCGCTGAAGAGAGAGCTGCCTTGAGGGACTGGAAAGCTGAAGCATGAACTGAACTCCATACAAACGAGACATCCTTTTTCAGCAACTCAGTCAAGGGCTTAGCAATGATCCCAAAATTGCGCACGAATTTGCGTTAATACCCTGCTAGGCCTAAGAAAGAGCGAAGGCCCTTAACAGTGGTCGGTACTGGCCAGTCAGCTATTGCCTTGATCTTAGCAGGATCAGTCCGCAAGCCATCAATGCCGATGATATGACCCAGGTACGCAATGGAGCGCTTTGCAAAGGTACACTTGGACAGCTTCAAACACCACTTGTCCGCCGTAAGCCAGGAAAATACTTGAGCCAAGTGCAACAAATGGTCCTCATAAGAACTGCTGTATACCAGAATGTCGTCAAAGAAGACAATGACAAACTTGCGGAGGCCTGGTTTCAAAGTAGAATTCATTGCACCCTGGAAAGTGCCAGGAGCACCTGTGAGGCCAAACGCCATGACACGAAATTCGTACTGACCGAGATGAATCTGAAATGCAGTTTTATATTCTTCCCCAGGGTTCAGGAGGATTTGATGAAAACCAGCACAGAGATCCAGGGTAGAGAACCAACTGGCTCCTGCTAACTCATCCATCAACTGGTCGAAGACAGGCACTGGAAATTTGCCTTTAGCAGTAATAGCATTCAACTAACGAAAATCCACACAAAACCGATAGCTGCCGTCCTTCTTCCTGACCAACAATACGGGAGATGAAAAGGGGCTGGAACTGGGTTGGATCAATCCTTGAGCAAGCATCTCAGAGACTTGTTTTTCAATCTCATCCTTCATTCCCGGAGGGTACCGGTATGGTCTGATGAACAGGGGCTGAGCTCCAGGGATCAAGGGAATAGAATGATTACAGGCACGACTGGGAGGCAGCGAACTGGGATACTCGAACAGCAGAGGAAACCGATCAATGAGAGCTTGAATATCTGGTGGACATGAGTCAGAAATGCACCAAAGAGGAGGCATCCTGGACTGCTGTAATTTGCATGACAAATGAATTGGCATCAGCTGCAGCTGCACCATGCAAGACAAAATACTGCCCCTGGTAAGGAATGACCAACCACTTATCCCGCCAATGGACCTGCATAGGACTGAAGCTCTCCAACCAATCCATGCCCACAATGACATCATAAGATCGCAGCGGCAATACCCTAAAATCAGACTGAAAAGAGCAATGATCAATAGTCCACTGAACCTGACGCAACAACTGTGAACTCCGGAGATGAGCCCCCCAGCCACTTGTACTTGGGTAGAAATAGGCTTTGAATGAACAGCAGGCAACCGAGCAGCAAGAGATTCACTGACAAATGATGAAGAGCTGCCAGAATCAAGCAAGACCAATACCGGCAAACCCTGAACAGATCCAGCAATCCGAATAGTGCGAGGCGCTGACGAACCCGAAATGGCTGCCTTAGAAATAGCCAGGAAAACTTGTTCAGCATTGTCTGTCTCCTGACTGGGCTGATCTTGTAAGGACAGATCATCGAAAGCTTCCCAAACCGCCTCAACAGCCAACAGAACCTCAGGGGCGCACTTATGGTCCTTGGACCAAGAAGCGGCGCACTTGTAACAGAGGCCCATGGCTCTGCGGTAAGACTTCAGAGCTGATAGCTTCGCATCATTGGAAGCAGCTTCGCGCGGAGGTGTCGGCGCCGGGGCCTTGTCCTGCCTAGGCGGAGCCGTCAGAGGCAAGGGGCCCTTGAAGGGTGGAGCCGACCGCGGTGAAGTATGTCAATCACCCTTGCGTCCGGTACCGGTGGAGGAAGATCCGGACACCTCTTCCTGCAACAACGCCAAAGTAGCGGCAGTATCCAGAGTTTTTGGACGTTGAACAAGTACGACGCTACGGATATCAGGACGCAAGCCATCAATGAATCACATGGTGAAGTATAGGTGGTCATGTTTTGGGGAATAGACTTTGAGTTGATCGACTAACTCAGTAAAACGAGACACATAGTCAGCGACAGTGGAAGTTTGGTGGACATGGAAAAGCTGACGAATCAACAGCTCGTGTCTGTCCCTATCAAAACGATCATGGA
The DNA here is from genome assembly GCA_009763385.1 of Coix lacryma-jobi var. lacryma-jobi. Lineage (NCBI taxonomy): Eukaryota > Viridiplantae > Streptophyta > Magnoliopsida > Poales > Poaceae > Coix > Coix lacryma-jobi. The sequence continues at coordinate 37,492,021 of CM019826.1, forward strand.
TTTGCGCACAGAAATCATCCCAGGTCCAGTCGGCAACCAACGGTTCGACCGACTGATACCAGAGAGACGTTGCGCCATCGAAGTGCATCTCGGCAACCCCTATCCACAAGGAGGGCTCAACAAAATACATGTGAAAATACTTTTTGGCATGAGTGCGCCAACGGCGAGGGTTATCACCATCAAACCTGGGAAAGGGGACCTTGGGAAGTTTGCCAGTGGGATTATAGGCGCGTGGAGGGTCGGAAAGGAACTGGCGCGGGTTGGGAATGTGAGGCAGGGTGCGAGGTAAGGTGTGGTGGAGTGGATCTGGGGGCATGGGAATAGGTGGAGGCTGACGAAGATGGTGGGGGATAAACGACATAGAACCATGCGATTGAGCTTGCGAAGGAAAAACAGGAGGGGGAGCGGGAGGTTTGTGCATACCATTGGCCGGGACAGGGATCCAGGTCGTAACGACACCAGATCCCTCATCCCGTGGCATCATGTCGACGCGGTGCCCAACAACGGGCGAGTCGGCGGTGAAGCCCGCAGATGAGCGCGGGGCCGCCATTGCTGGAGTGGGCTCAAGGACGACGCCAGGCGGCATTTCCCCGAACACCATGCGGTCGCAAGAGCGCTCCAGCTTCCGAATGGAGGTGCGGATGTCGTCAAGGACGCCGTCCACGCTGGGTTTCCACTCGGCGAAGTCCGCCGCCACGGCTTCAAGGGCGGAGACGCGCTCGTCCCGCTCATCCATGATGTGGGCGACGCTGAGGGCCTCGAGGTCGGAGAGGCGAGCGTTCACCTTGGCGTCGCGGTCGGCGTAGCTGGCCTCCAGTGTGGCGATGCGCGACGACGCCGCGAGAGGCTGCGGATCCGCGGGAGCGGCCTCCAGATCCGCGACACGCCGGGACAGGTCATCGACCGCCGAAGAGCGAGCGGCTTCCACAGCGGCCAGGCGGTCGGAGAACGAAGAGGAACGCTCGGAGACGCCCTGCTCGAAGTCGGCGAAACGGCGGCTCCAACGCTCGTCCTGCTCGTCGAAGTGTGAGTTGAGCTTAGCAAGCTCATCGAAGAGGAGCTTGAAGTTGGGCTCCATGGCACCGTGAGAGCGACGAAGCCGGGTATAATGGTGGTGGATGTCGGGGCGACCCGCCAGGATGCGAAACTAGAGTCTGATACCAGATTGTTAGTAGATCGAAGGGGAAAGGGAAGCTCCGACGGCGGTCGGGATAGGAGAAGCAATGCGAGGAAGGTAAATTGTAATTTAGGGTTTTTATTCTTCGATACATTCACCGATACACATCAGAAGCATATATGCTAAACTACCCATTCTGGGCCCGCAAATCTCTTGTTGGGCTGGGCCCGCCGTTTAGGAATCGCCGCATCTTCAGTTACTGGGCCGTCTTCTGGAATGCCACCAGCCAGGAGCGGGGATGTAGTAGCAGAGCTAACAAGCTATCGCGTACAGGACGCTCAAGTCGCTTGCTCGTCTCACGTAGCATACACAACCATCATCTCCAGCTGACACCCCACGTACTTCTATCCTCTTTGTCTGCACTGATAGGAGATAGTCTCGTCGCATAGGGAGGAGGGCACCGTCGGGGAAGGTAGGAGCACGCCAGGAGAGAGAGCACCGCCGCCCTGAGAGAGTGCATTGTTGGGCGTCGGGACATGAGAACGAGGTGGGGATTTTTTTAATCTCGACACAAATGACGTGATAAAGAAGTGCTTCCTCAATTGAACTCGATATGCTGAGTGGGTCCGACATCTTTGGGCTAGGGCTTCCTATAATTATTGAAAGCCCTAGGCTCTCAATAGTATAACTATATATATATACTTATTGATTTTGGTCTAGACTTCAACAGGGTTCCTTTGCTTGGTGATAGCACGAGTGCAATTAGTCTAGCAAAGAACCTAGTCCTTTACTCCAAGACCAAACACATCGATGCTCGTTTTCACTTTCTTCGTGATCACTACGAGAAAGGCAACATCGATTTGCGACACGTAGACACTCACAATCAGCTTGTCGATATCTTCACCAAGCCTTTGGATCTCTCAACTTTTGCTAGGTTGAGAGGTGAGCTTGGTCACTAACTCATATTTTATACCGTCAATAAGTCACCAAAGAGAGAATAAAAGTGACCATCAACCTAGAATAAGGTTTGATTCTAACGAGTTCCACGAGTTGTGTCGTTCTCACTTGTTTTACAGGAATATCAACATTTCACTACATAAAAGTATTTCAAGTGATGAATCAGACTGTACCATTGCGATGAGCTCGTTGAGACGATCGAAATGGACATAGGGTTTGGTATGTTTGGAGTCCCAACGAGAGAGTCCTTGTTGAATACGACTTGGAAGCTTCCAGAACAACTTGGAGTAGCCACCAAGCAGCATAATTCAAGGGTTAAACCGACATATTCCACAACTTTGGTGAATTGCTATTCTCCAGGGACTTTTTAGTATATGAAAAGAGATAGAGTCCTACTCCAACACGATGGTTTGCGCAAACGAAACCGAAAGCCACGCTAGGGCAATAAGGAAGCTTCCAGAAGACGAAAGAGCGAAGGCCGCCTAGCGGCTGCTAGGTGCCCAGGCCAGCCGGCCTGGGCCAGGGCTCTCCTCGGCCCATCTTTGTGGAGCGTGACCTAACAGACCTCCTCGACGTATCTTAACCCTTATTCAAGGTCGGTTTGATCCGAGGGTCACGGTTCATCCCACTGGGCTATATAAGCAACTCCTGACCCCTGAGGCAAAACAAGAGATCGAAGTTCAGAAACCCTAATTCATATTCTTCAGGAGAGGATTCGAACCTAGCTATGAAGTAGAAGCCTAGTACCCCTCTAATTAGGGATTAGATATAGTCTTGTTTAGAATTAGAAGAGAGAGAGGTAAAAGATCTAGAAGGAGCTCCGGTCTATCAAACGGAGAATCAGGTGAGCTACTTTTTCACCTCTCAGTCTCTTAGTTCATTTCAGAGAATCACTTCACAGAATTAGCAACGAATCACTTTTCGCTGAAAAATACGTTTGACACATAGAGAGTGATTCTATCTGAGAATCCACTCTGTAGAGCTCTGCCAAACAGCCTCTAACGCTGACCCATCTCGTCACGGCCTCACACTACTAGGGATGTGATCATCAGTGACGTACTTCTTTCGTCATTGTACATGAGCAAACCGTCATCAAGTTTAATCTGTGACGATTTTGTGACGAAAACTATATCGTCATTGGGGTCACGTCACATTTGTTCTTGTAACATCCCAAAGTTTGCATCACCTTGAAATAGGCAATATGATTTAATTATTGTATTTTATGTGTTGCATAAAACCTAGTTAATAAATTATTTGCAAAAGCTAAAATAAATCCTAGGCCAAAGACCATGTTGATGCATACATGCTGGTGCATATTTTATTTTGTGATGTCTGGTTTCTCTTCAAATCTTGTTTGAATTCAAATTGGGTTTCAAAATACCTTTGAAACTCATTTCTGAAAATGGAAAAGCTTTTTCTTTTCTCCTCTCTCCCTTCCTTGGCTTTTGGCCCGGTCTGCAACCGCGCCTAATCCTTTTCCCCACCGCCGGCCCGAGGCCTCTCCCCGTCGGCCTGCCTTCCTCCCCTCTCCTTCGCCCGCGTGGGCCGACCGCCCTGGCTCAACTCGGCGCTGGCAATTCGGCGCGCCGCAGCTCCTCCCCGCGGTCGCTGACATCGCGACCCACCTGTCAGCGTCTTGCTTTCCCCCTTCTGCTCGCATCCATGTCTGACTCGATCCCGTGCCAATGCCAACCCTGGGCACGCGCCCCTGCCTGCCCAATCGGCCGTGCGAGTCGTCTCATAAGACTCCCAAAAACCCACTGCATCTCCTCACGCCAGAAGCCCTCGCTCTCGTGCCCTAATTCGCCAACACTGAGCGCTCCGCCACCCGCAAACTCCCCGCCGTCGACTGCTCAATGCCCGGGTGGTTTTCAGCCGCTTCAAAGCTCCGCCAAAGCTTCAGGTCGACCTCGTGATCACGCTCGACCTTCCCTTTTCTTTTTTCGTCATCTAAATTGCGGATACATGGGTGTATGCCGAGTCTCGAGTGATGGGTGATTGTCAACTGGGATAATGCGCATGTTCTTTGGCTTGTGTTGTGCAGGTGTCGAGCACGGATATAGTGATCGAAGGCAAGGTGAAGGTCAAGTAGAGACGTGTCGTGCCGATGGACTGAGAGCGGTGAAGGGCGGACGTGAGGCTTGGACTGAGGGACCGGTGGCCTGAGGATCAGCTGTGGTGGCTGACAGCCTGGGACAGCGACGAGCGAAGACTTGCGAACATGGTGTTGCTTGGGTCGAGGACCTGGGGACACGTGTCAGTGGACGGGGTGCACGGACGGTGCATCCCCTCTACGACTCGGTTTGATGGTTGGGCCACAGAAAAACCATCGAGTGGACGGTTTCCAGGTTTGGGCCTCAAAACCTGGGCGCTGATGGTTTCCGAGTTTGGGCCACAAAACTCGGGCTGAGGACGGTTTCCAGGTTTGGGCCTCAAAACCTGGGCGCTGCGGGTTTCTGAGTTTGGGCCACAAAACTCAGGCGATGGACGGCTGGTTTCCCGGTTTGGGCCTCAAACTGGGGGTTGCACATGAAGGTTGGTTTTCCGGTTTGGGCCACAAAACCGGGGGCGAAGTTCGGGAAAAGGACAAGCAGAGCGGTGACGGCACGTGGCGGCAATCGGTGAGGTTGCGTCGAGGCAACGCTACCAGTTGTGCGGGCGTGGCCGTCGGATCACCACCTACCACGAGTTGGTCCAGAATAACCCTAGGGTTTAGCTGGTTCGCTCTGTAATTAGTAAGGGGTAGAGTGGGAACTAGAATTAGGATAAGTAGAGGGAGACACCCATCTCCCATCCTATCTCAGTCATTTGCTCTTTGCCTTCTAGGTTTTCCTCCTCTCCCAATCCCCTGCTGTAGCACCTGAGATCCACAGAGAACCATACCTCTGTGTATTGGAGATTTTGAGGAAGTGAGACCGTAATCTCACTGTTGTAGCTTGTGGTAGCCACACGGTTGCAGATCGATGTGTTGATTCACGTTTTGTTCATGTTCTTCGCGTTCTTCGTTTCTCCGTGATTTTCCCGTCACTCGATCTCCCTCTCTACTGCGTCTTTTCGAAATCCATTTGAAACAACTTGTTCTTTATAGTAAGGAGATCATTTCCACTGAAGGAATTCATCTAACTCCTCACGAACAAGTAGATCAGGTTGATTTCATTTTCGTGGCGCTTTTTCGTTCATATTCCTTCCCTTTCGATTTCCCGGTGATTGAGTTGATTTGAGCGGATGATTTCTTGGGGATAGTCTCCTAACTACCTCGTGATCATCTTCTCCAAGTTTGGGAACTAGGGATTTTGAGTTGAATCGGATTTGGGGAGATTTGAGTTGAGGGCGACCAAAATCGCCCTCACTGGGCACTCACGGACAGTCCGCTGTTGGGGGCGCGGACAGTCCGCGCGTCGGGCTCCGACTGAGGAAGTGGTCGCGCAGCTCGGCTGTGTTGACTCAGATTGACCGGCGGACAGTCCGCAGTAGGATTCCGCGGACAGTCCGGGAGTCGTGCTGGGGGTGTTCAGCAAATGTGTTGTTTAGCGATTTTTGTCGGCGGACAGTCCGCCAGGGGACCGCGGACAGTCCGGGACTGGGAGTCCGGACAGTTCGGGAATCGGCTGTAGGCTGAGCTTTAGTGCGTTCGCTCTCGCTGCTTCTTCGCTTGGTTTCTGGACTTCTCGTTTGGCCCTAGACACTACTACAAAAATGAATATGCGTAGCGTTGCTCTTTTGCCCTTTATGGCGGATGTTTTTTTTTTGTCTGCTGCGGTAAATCTCATGATTTACCGCAGCGGACACTTTTGATTTACCGTGACGACCAACTTTTGCCCGCTGCGGTTAATCGATTTACCGCAGCTGGCATATTAAGATGCCCGCTACGGAAAATAGCTATTTACCGCAGCGGACATCTTAAGATGCCCGCTGCGGTAAATCGATTAACTGCATCGGGTAAGATGTCCGCTGCGGTAAATCGATTAATTGCAGCGGGCATCAAGATGCCCGTTGCGGTAAATCGATTTACCGCAGCGAGCATACTATAAAGCCCGCTACGGTAAATACTAAGGCCCAAAATAGCCCAAGACGAGGCCCGATAGCCATCTTATATATATATATATATATGTGTTCGCTAGGGTTTGCCTCATTCATTCAGCCGTCTCACGACCTTCTCTTCTCCTCTTGCACCGCCTTCCCCACCGCCCCTCACCTCCACTCCCACTCCGTCCCCCTCTCAGCCTCTCCCTCTCCTAGGCTGCTCCCCAACTCTCTCTCTCTCTCCCCCTCCCGCCCTCTCTTCCTCAGCAGGCTGGGCGAGGTCTCCACGGCGGCCAGGGAGCGGCCTCCACGGTGGGTCCGACCAACATGGTAGGGTCCAACCTCCACGGCGAGCGGGGCGCGACCTCCACAACATAGGAGGAGGCAGTGGGGTGCCTCCATGGCGGCACGGGGCGTGACCTCCACGGCGAGCGGGGCGCGACCTCCACAACATAGGAGGAGGCGGTGGGGCGCCTCCACGGCGGCACGGGGCGCGGCCTCCACGGCGGGCGGGGCGCGGCCTCCACGACATAGGAGGAGGCAGTCGGCAGTGGACCGACTGGATCCGGCGACGGCGGCGATGCAGCCCTGGATGGGCTCGACGGGCCCATGGATGGGCTCAGCAGGTCTGTCCAGGGCTTTTCTTTCTTTTTTTGTTTTTTCAAATGATTAACCATGACGAGCATCCTTAGGCGTCCGCTGCGGTAAATCGATTAACCGCAACAGGCGCTTTATGTTGCCCACTGCGGTTAACGTATTTACCGTAGCGGGCAAAAGCGTCCGCTGCGGTACTTGCCACGATTAACCGTGGCCTTAGCACCGCAGCGGACGCTTTTGCCCGCTGCGGTAAATCAAAATCGCCCGCTGCAGTTAAGCATTGTGGCGTAGTGAGAGTTGACCTAGGAACCTCTCTAGGTATCTTTGCTACTTGTTAGCATCGATATTTGGGGATTTCTCGACGTAGCATTCAATCTACGTTCGGGACTTGGTTTTAAGGGGTCAAACTTGTGCCGGTGTTTTTGGCGTTTGGCTTGCTATCGCTTTGTGGTGCCTCGCTGTGATCCTAGGGATCATCCACCCTCTTCCAAGGGTCGTGGGCATCACGGTTTCGGTCGAAGCTTCTGGGGGTTGATTTGTGGGACAAAGGCCAAAGTTTCGAGAGAAATTTTTGAGCTCCCATTCACCCCCTCTGGTCGCCTTGCTATGACATTCTAGGTCCTACAATTGGTATCGGAGCGGGTTAAGGATCTTCCACCTTAGCCGGTTCCAGATCCACAGAAGGCGACATGGATCGCGGCGTGGGCAAACCGCCGTTTTTCGATGGGACGAACTATGCGTATTGGAAGATACGCATGTCGGCCTATCTGCAGAGTTTGGGTGCTTCCATCTGGGATATTTGCAACTCTGCTGATTACGTGGTCTTGGCTGCTCGTGTTACTCAGCATCAGATCGATGAGCACGATGTCAATAGCCGAGCCCGTAATGCTCTTTTCTCATGCTTGAGCATGACAGAGTTTGATCGCGTTTCTCACCTCGCTACGGCTCGGGAGATTTGGGCTACCCTCATGCGTTTCCATGAGGGAACCACTCAAGTCAAAACCCATCTCTACGAGTCGCACAAGAGAGAGTACGAGAACTTTTGACATATGCCTGGCGAGAGCATAGAGAGTTTATTCGCTCGCTTTCAGGTGATTGTCAACAGAATGAGGGCTAACAAGGAGTTGTTGCCTTTCGACGATCATGAGAGAGCTTTGAAGCTTTTGCACACTCTTGATCGATCGGTGTGGGACTCAAAGGTTCAGGCAATCATCGAATCACCTAACTATGAGACCCTCACATGCGACGAGCTCTTCAGTAAGCTCAAGTCCAGTGAGATTGACGCCATGGCGAGGGCTTGTTATGAAAATCCTTCTGGCCCATCGATGACTTTGCTTTCTGGCTCTTCTGCTAACCCCTCTGGAGGATTTGCACTTTCTTCTCTTCTTTCTATCACAGAGGAGCAGCTGGAGTTCATGGGGGATGACGAGTTGACCTTGCTTGCCAACCGGTTCTCGCGGTTCCACAACAACCGCATGAACCGTCGCCGCGGAGGAGGACGCTCGGGTTGTTTCAAGTGCGGCAACCCCAACCACTTCATCGCTAATTGCCCGAAGAAGAACAAGCAAGTCTTCGGCAAGGCGGATCATGGGCACAAGTACGACTCCGGCAAGCGCAAGGAGAAGTACGTCCCCGCGAAGCACAAGCGGAAGGGCGGCTTCAACAAGGAGTACATCAAGACGAAGTACTTGGAGAAGGCCCAGGCTGAGAAGCGTGCGTTCTTCGCCATGCTCAGAGGCTAAGCAGCGTGCGTTCTTTGCCACGCTCAGCGACGTCGACGACTCGGATGACGACTCCGCTTCCTCAAGCGACGATGAGTCCGAGAAGAAGAAGAGGATCGAGGACAAGCTGAACGACCTCTGCTTCTTCGCCGACAACGAGGGCTTCTGCACCATGGCCCTCGGCAAGGAGGTCGACGGCGAGCTGGAGGAGATCCCTCAGAACGACGACGACGACAACACCTCCCAGGTATCTCAGACCCCCGACGAGCTTTCTGCTGAGGTCGAGAAATTTACTGCCGCCCTTCTTAGTCAAGATAAGTTGCTTAGGCGTGCTGCTAGAGAGCGGAAGGAGTTTAGGCAGAAGTGGGAGGATACGGTGAAGGAACTTGAATCTATCAAGTCCACCGTTGTTGTCACTGAGGAGGAGGAATGTGAAATGTGCTCCACACACATGACTGACCTTCTCACTTTGAGAAGTAAGTATGTTGTGTTGGTAGGAGAGGTGGGTGAGCTTAAGGCTAGATCCTCGCTGTTGGGTGCGTGCAAGTCCTGTGCGGGCTTGCAATCCGAGTTGGCAGAGAAGAATGCCAAGATTGTGTCTCTTGAGAAGGCCAGCTCGGGTAGCACTTGTGTGTCTAGATGTGTTCTGTGTGAGGGTTTGGAGATGGAGATTGCGAACGTGAAGCATGACAAGATGCAAACCGAGGAGGAAAACACATACCTTCGGACCATCTTGTCATGGGTGTCTAGTGGTGAGCCGCAGCTTGGGATGATGATCTCCTAATTCAAGCGTGCTGCTGGAGGTCCAGGTGTAGGCTTTGCTCAGGGTGTTGAGTGCGCTTCATCTTTTGACAAGATTGGAGAGTCGAGTGGTCTGAATCCGTGTGAGAAACCCAACTCCACCACTACTCCCAAGCTTACCAAGATTCCACCCAAAGAGCCTCTCAAGTCTAACACCAAGGATGGAGTGTTTGTTGAACCTCCGTGAGCTCCACCCAAAAACAATCATGGGCTCCAAAACCAAACCACCTCAAGAACAAGCTAGACACTATGCCACCTATCCAGGAGGTGCTTATGCCACAGAAGGGCAAAGTGATCCACACCCACTACCGTGAGTACCAACAACCCCCTATGAGAGCGGTGAGGTACCATTGTGAGCACTGTGGGAGAGATGAACACTTGAGTGAGTTTTGGTTTCGGCGCAAGAGAGAGGCGCGTCGTGCAAAGGAGATGAACAACACAAACATGTACCATCCTTTCCATGATGTACATGTGCCGAATGTTCAGAGGCGTGCTGCTAGGCCTAGAGGTCCAAAACCTCAAGTTCCTAGGCCTAGGCCGCGAAAAGAATGTGCCCAGCGGAAGCCTGCAGTTGTGGGCTATGGACCCCGTGGCAGTGGCTTTGTAGTAGAGCGTTTTTCTCCATCGCGTTTTGAGTATCGCGATGGACGCTCTTCCCTTAGCGGACCACGTTTTCCTCTACGTGGTGATCGCTCCTCCCGTAGGCATGCTAGGAATGGTTTTTCTGCTAACCGTTCTTTTGAGCAGCCAGCCCAACACTGGTATTCTCCCTACTTCACTAACCCCAGTGTTGGACTGTATGCTCACCCCATGTATTTTTATTGATGTAGGTAAAACGATTGGAGAACATGTGGTTGGTGGATTCCGGGTGTTCGAGACACATGACCGGAAACGCCAAGTGGTTCTCCAGTCTTAGTCCGGTCGCCGGAAAGGAGTTTATCACCTTCGGCGACAATAGCAAAGGTAAAGTGTTGTCTCGTGGGTCGGTGCGAGTTAATGAGCACTTTGTGTTGCGCGATGTTGCTCTTGTTTCTAACTTGCATTTTAACCTTCTTTCTGTTTCGCAACTTTTCGATGATGACTATGAGATTCGCTTTAAACCGAATCTCAGTCGCATTTTAGATCCTCAGGGCAATCTTGTATGTATGATTTCGCCCTTTGGGAAAGTCTTTCGTGCGAATTTCTCAGAGTCGTTTGAGATTTCTCGTTGTCTTTTGGCTGGACCTTCCTCCTTTGTTCTTTGGAAGTGGCATAGGAGACTTGGTCACCTGAGCTTCGACTTGCTTGCAAGGCTTAGTTCACTTGGCCTAATCCGAGGATTGCCCAAGTTGTGCATGGAGAAGGATCTTGTTTGCCATTCTTGTAGACATGGGAAGATGGTTGCCGCTCCCCACCATCCAGTGACTCAGGTCATGACCAAGCACCCTGGAGAGCTTTTACACATGGACCTTGTTGGTCCGGCTCGGGTGAGCTCAGTTGGGGGGAAGTGGTATGTGCTTGTTGTTGTTGACGATTTTTTGAGATATTCGTGGGTCTTCTTTTCGTCTGAGAAGACTGAGACTTTCTCTTTTGCTCGCAATCTGATTTTGCGTCTTCAAAATGAGTTCCCTATGAACTCAATGCGAGCTATTCGTAGTGATAATGGTTTTGAATTCAAGAATTCGGACTTTGAGAAGTTTTGTAACTCTTTGGGTTTAGAGCATCAGTTTTCTTCCCCCTACACACCGCCTCAGAATGGTGTTGTAGAGAGGAAGAATCAGACCCTTGTAGAGATGGCCAGGACGAAGCTCGATGAGCATAGGACTCCTAGGCGATATTGGGTCGAAGCTATAAGCACTGCATGCTATATTTCCAATCGCATTTTTCTTCGAGCTTTCTTGAAAAAGACTTCTTATGAGTTGCGTTTTGGAAATAAGCCCAAAGTGAGTTATTTTAGAGTTTTTGGTTGCCACTGTTTTATACTCAAGAAAGACAACCTGGACAAGTTTGAGTCTCGTTCTTCTAACGGTGTATTTTTGGGTTTTGGCACTCACACTCGAGCATATCGTGTACTTAACCTTGATACTAACCAAGTCATGGAGACATCCGATGTGAAAGGTCCGAATAGCTAGAGGGGGGGTGAATAGCCAATTCAAAAATCTAGAAACCTAAAACTCAAAGCTCAAAACGAGTATTAGATTGCACAGTCGGTACTACCGACTATAGGGGCCGCTACTACCGAGGTCGGTACTATCAGCTCTACATGTCGTTACTACCGACAACCTAAAAACTGCTACGAGATCGAGATAGAGGAGATGCAAAAGTGGATCTAACACATACCAATGTTTCCCTAAGAGATGTAGATGAAGTTTATACCTTATCCAAGTAGTGGCTCCTCCCAAAAGAGTAGATCGAGCCTTCTCACACCTAAGAACGAGAGAGGAGGGAGGAAGAACGTGAAGAATATGAGAGCAAACAAAATATCTAAGGATGCAAATTCAACAAGCACACGAGACACGAGATTTAATCCGAGGTTCGGCCACTTCACTAAGAAGCGCCTATGTCCCCGTTGTTGAGGTGACCACGAAGGTCGGAGTCTCTTTCACCTCCTTGCCTCACTCAAGCAACCACAAAGGCTAGTTGAGTTTCTTCACTAAGAATCAGAGGGTAATACAAACACTTCGGAGTGCCCTCATAAATGTGTCAATCATGGGCAACAACCGAAGAACACCTAACCGGCTAGAGTTCCAAGAACTCAAGAGTAAAGAACACAAATCAAGCCGGAGAGATGATGGATCCAAGTGCTCTTGACGTAGATCGATGTGTCTCACTCTCTAATCTCACTTCCCTAGCTCAAAGCTTGCAAGAGATTCACTCTAGAATCAAAGGGGGAGAGAGAGGAGGTTAGTCAACACTTGGGAGCTCTCTTTCTTGTGTTTGGGCGCAAGGAATGGGAGAGATAACGGTTAGAAGCCGGCCGGGCGGCTACTTAAACAAGTCAACTGCGCCACGGTCGGTAGTAGGGTCGGTACTACCGAGGTTATGGCGGTACTACCGAGGTTATGGCAGTACTACCTCTATGCCAAAACTCCTCCGAACAGAGAGTTTGCGCGCTGCCTACAGAGGGGTCGGTAGTAGGGTCCGTACTACCGAGGTTATGGCGGTACTACCGAGGTTATGACGGTACTACCTCTAGGCCAAAACTCCTCCGAACAGAGAGTTTGCGCGCTGCCTACAGAGGGGGTCGGTAGTAGGGTCGGTACTACCGAGGTTATGGCGGTACTACCGCTAGGCCAAAACTTCTCCGCGCTAAAACGACCATAACTTTTAGCTCCGAACTCCGATTTCGATGATCTTGGACATTTTGGAAAGCTTATTCAAATGGCTACACATCCCACATGAATGCAAGATCCAAATCACAAAGGATTAGTACAGAATTCCAGTCCAAGATCCATCGCTTCTCTTTTTCAACCAAAGACTTCTCCGGAAACTTCTCCGAATTGATTCAATTCAACTCCAACACCTTCTCCTTTGCAAATGTGCCAACACCACCAAGTGTATACAACCTTGTGCATGTGTGTTAGAATTTTCACAAACATTTTTCAAAGGATTTTCACTTGCTCTCACCACGCCACTCGATCCTAGTAACAGCGCAAAGTTAGATCGCTCAAGGTGGCACTAGAAGTTAGACGTCATGAGCACTTTTCACCACATATAGCTAGCCTAATTTATATCCCTCTTGATAGTCCGGCTTGCCTATACTCAAGATTAAAATAAAGAAATAATCTACCACTTGAGAGGCATCTTTTCTCTTCTTCATTTCACCAATGGTAGAGCACTTGATCACTTAAGTGCTTGTGGCCACCACCATCCTCCATGGTTGCCACTTTGCTAACTCCACCAATGGCTTGGTCATAATCCTTTTCCATTAGCTACACACATGCTTCACAAAAGGATTAGACCAAAATAGGTTTCATCAATTAACCAAAACCAAACTAGGGCTTTCAATCTCCCCCTTTTTGGTAATTGATGACAACCTATACAAAGATATGTAATTTAAATTTGAGTAACCACATTGATAGTATTAACTCCCCCTACATATGTGCTATAGAGTTTGGTTCTAAAATTGGCACATATGTATGGATATGAAATATGGGTGAGCAACACTATCAATGATGATGCTAAGGCATAAGAATGGACCTTTGAAGCGTGATACCAATCGGAGTGCACATATTATAACATCCTTAGCATCATTATTCACTAGACATACATCACAACTCAAGAACCCCATGAGATCAACATTTATAATAAGATTCTTGAGCAACTTGAAACAACAATATGTCTAGTTGCAATCCTGTACATGCTAATTAAACAATTCATCAATCAAGTCTTATCACTAGCATTCATCACATAAGTATGAATATCAAAATAAGTAGCTTATGTAATGCAACAAACATATGAATATGCACATTTCAAATGCAACATACATGTTTATGAGCTTGCTCCCCCTATTTGTATGCTCAAATTTTAAGTGTTCAAGTCTTTGTTACTCCCCCTTCCACTAGCATATATCTTTTGTAGCACTTTCTTTCTCCCCCTTTGTCACCAATTATCATAAAGGTGGAACAAAATTTTAAAGGAAGGAGGCAACTATTAGCATGAGATACATGTGAGGAGATTGAACTAAGTCAAGTTGTGGCTTAATCTAGCTTATGAACATAAGGTATTTAACACGGTTTGCTTTAGAGTAAGCTTCTTCACACTTCTTACAATGGTTATCTTACTCACGTTGGTTAGACACATTTTGCTCACTTACTAGATCAAACACTAGAGTTACAAGCTCACAAACAAGTTATATGCTACCACTAGATCAAGTCAAACATAGAAGCAATAGTGGTACCATATATACTTCAAAGTCATTTGATTTACCATGAATGGACCTAGATAAGCAATGTGATGGCTATATGAACTAGAGCACAACTTAATAAGAATGAATGCACATGCCAAACAATTTCACCTTTGCTTTGTCGGAGGAGAGGCATGTCATATGTGGAGGTGCATTCAACTCATGTTGGAGAAGTCTAGGATGTTCAATTCATTCCTTAGCTTGCAAAACCTTCTCTCATCTAGTGGCTTGGTGAAGATATCAGCAAGTTGATCATCAGTGCCCACACTTTCAATAGATATGTCTTTCTTTGCTTGATGATCTCTAATGAAGTGATGCCTTATGTCAATGTGCTTTGTTCTTGAATGTTGAACCGGGTTGGTGGCTATTTTGACGGCGCTCTCATTATCACATAGCAATGGAACTTGTCCAAACTTGACTCCATAATCTTGCAATGTAGCTTTCATCCATAACAATTGTGCACAACAACTACCCGCAGATATGTATTCGGCTTCGGCGGTAGAGAGTGCAACACTATTTTGCTTCTTTGATGACCATGAGACAAGTGATCTTCCAAGCAATTGACAAGTGCCTGATGTGCTCTTCCTATCCACCTTGCATCCCGCATAGTCAGAATCCGAGTATCCAATTAATTCAAATTGAGAGCCCTTAGGATACCATAGTCCAACATTTGGAGTGTGCTTCAAATATCTCAATATTCTTTTGGTTGCCTTCAAATGACTTTCCCTTGGAGAAGCTTGGAACCTTGCACACATGCACACACTAAACATAACATCCGGTCTTGATGCGGTCACATAAAGTAAGCTTCCAATCATTGACCGATATAACTTTTGATCTACCATGTCACCACTAGAGTCACTATCCAAATGTCCATTTGTGCCCATTGGAGTGGTTATTGTTTTAGCTTCATCTAACCCAAACTTCTTGAGCATGTCCTTGATGTACTTGCCTTGACTAACGAAAGTGTCTTTCTTCATTTGCTTGATTTGTAGACCAAGGAAGTAACTAAGCTCTCCAATAATAGACATCTCAAATTCTTTAGCCATCATCTCACCAAACTCTTCACAAAAGTCTTGGTTGGTTGATCCAAAGATAATGTCATCCACATAGATTTGCAACACAAACAAGCTACTTCCAATCTTCTTGGTGAAGAGAGTGGTGTCAACCTTTCCAATCTTGAACCCTTTTGCTAACAAGAAGTCCCTCAATCTTTCATACCAAGCTCTAGGTGCTTGCTTCAACCCATATAGTGCCTTCTTGAGCTTGTACACATGGTTGGGCTTCTTCAAGTCTTCGAACCCGGGAGGTTGCTCAACATACACTAACTCATTGATGAATCCATTGAGAAAAGCACTCTTCACATCCATTTGATAGAGCTTGATGTTGTGAGCACAAGCATATGCAAGAAGGATTCTAATGGCTTCCAATCTAGCAACCGGTGCAAAGGTTTCTCCAAAGTCAATCCCTTCCATTTGAGTGTATCCTTGTGCAACCAATCTTGCTTTGTTCCTTACAACAATGCCATCTTCATCTTGCTTGTTCCGGAAGACCTATCTTGTACCAATAACATTTGTGTTCTTTGGTCTTTCCACTAACTCTCAAACATCATTGCGAGTGAAGTTGTTCAACTCTTCATGCATTGCATTCACCCAATCAACATCCATCAAAGCTTCATCAATCTTGGTTGGCTCAATAGATGATACAAATGAGTAGTGTTCACAAAATGAAGCCAATCTTGATCTTGTTTGCACACCTCTTCTTATGTCACCAACAATTTGATCTAAAGGATGATCTCTTGCAATGTGTGTTGGTTGGAGCACTTGTTCCGGTTGAGCACTCGCACTTGTACTAGCATCTTGTTGATCTTGAGAACTACTAGAGCTTGCAACATCATTGCCATGCATGGTTGGAGGAGAAAGCACTTGATCTTTGTCATCTTCTATGTCAATTACTTGCTTTGGCCTAATATCACCAATGCCCATGTTCTTCATAGCTTCGGCCAATTGTGTTCCTCTCACATCATCTAGATTATCTTGTTCTTCATGTGAGCCATTGGTTTCATCAAACTCAACATCATGGACTTCTTCAACGATTCTTGATGTGTTATTCCACACTCTATAGGCTTTGCTTGTAGTGGAGTAACCAAGAAGTGTCCCTTCATCACATTTCTTCTCAAACTTTCCAAGTCTTGTGCCCTTCTTCAATATGTAACATTTGCACCCAAAAACCCGAAAGTAAGCAATGTTGGGCTTTCTATCATTGAGGAGCTCATATGGTGTCTTCTTCAATAGAGGGTGACAATAGAGTCAGTTGCTATAATAGCAAGCCGTGTTGATTGCTTCGGCCCAAAAAGAATCACTCACATTGTATTCACTAAGCATAGATCTTGACATATCAATGAGTGTCCTATTCTTCCTTTCAACTATCCCATTGGATTGAGGGGTATACTTGGCCGAGAATTGATGTTTGATTCCAAACTCATCACATAACTCATCAACTCTTGTGTTTCTAAACTCACTTCCATTGTCACTTCTCACTTTCTTGATTCTTCTATCAAACTCATTTTGACTTCTCTTGACAAAGGTTTTGAATACCCCAAACACTTCACTTTTGTCAACAAGAAAGAAGACTCATGTGTATCTTGTATAGTCATCCACTATCACAAAGCCATACTTGTTTTCCCCAATACTTGCATATGTAGTTGGTCCAAACAAGTCCATGTGCAACATCTCAAGTGCATGTGTAGTGCTCATCATTCCTTTGTTAGGATGGGTGTTTCCAACTTGCTTTCCCATTTGGCATGCACTACATAGCTTGTCCTTTTCAAAGTGAACATCTTTTAGCCCTCTCACCATGTCATGCTTCACTAGCCTCTTTAGTTGCTTCATTCCAATATGTCCCAAGCGCCTATGCCATAGCCAACCCATGCTTGATTTGGTGAATAAGCATGTTGTCAATTGAGCTTCACTAGCATCAAAGTCCACCAAAAAGAGGTTCTCATATCTAAATCCTTTGAAGATCACATCACTTCCATCAACACTCACAATCTCCACATCATCAACACCAAATATGCATTTGAATCCCAAATCACATAATTGTGCCACTGACAACAAGTTGAAGTTGAGAGATTCCACTAATAGCACATTGGAGATGCTCAAGTCATTTGATATTGCGATCTTTCCCAAGCCTTTGACCTTGCCTTTCTTGTTGTCACCAAATGTGATAGCATTTTCATGATCATTGCCACTAGTGTTGATTGATTTGAACATTCTACCATCTCCGGTCATGTGTTGAGTGCACCCACTATCAAGCACCCAATGCCTTCCTCCGGCTTTGTAATTAACCTACAAAAAGGATCAATTCTTTTTAGGTACCCAAATCTATTTGGGTCCTCCAAGGTTAGTAACCAAGCTCTTGGGCACCCAAATTGCCTTCTTCTTTAGGCCAACCATGGGTGCACCAATGTACTTAGCCTTCACACCATTAGTGCCCTTAGTAAGCATATAACAAGAATCAAAGCGAATAGATGTAACATGAGCATGCTTCTTGTTTTTATTCTTGTTAAAGCAATGTTGTTCTATATGCCCGGATTGCTTGCAACTATTGCAAAACCGACCATTGCTCTTCACAAAATGAGTCTTGTGAGGAACAAAAGCCGCCTTGCCCTTCTTGGGGGTATAGCCAAGTCCCTCCTTGTTGAGTGGAGACCTTTGGCTACCCAAGCACTTAAGAAAGTGGGCATCTCCACCATAGGCATTGCCTAAAGCATGAGTGAGCTCATTAACCTTGTTCTTAAGGTTCTTATTTTCTACTACTAATGATGAGTTACATGTAGTAGAAGTAGACATTTTAATTGAGCTAGATGATGATGATGCATTGATAGGAGCAACAATAATAGGAGTGTAAAAAGATTCATCAAGTATATCACAAGTTACTCCTACATTGCATGTCTCCACAACATCCTCAATCTTACTTTGATCAAGGAGGGAGGATTGGGCTTCCTTAAGCCTAGTGTGAGCTTGATCAAGCTTCTCATGGGCTTCCTCTAGCCTCTCATGAGTAGACTTGAGCTCATCAAAGGATTGCTCAAGAGCCTTGTTGGCCTTGCGCAATTCTTTGCACTCCTTCCTCTTAGTCTCAATGTAAGAGTGAGCATCTCGTAGCATGCTTATGAGGTCCTCCTTTGAGTACTCCTCATCATCATCACTCTCACTCTCACTCTCATCGGATGATACCTTAGTGGCCTTAGCCATGAAGCATGTCGATGGAGCGTCGAAGATAGAAGGCTTGCTTGAGATAGCAAGACTAGCCATAGCCTTCTTCTTGGTGGTCTTCCTCTCATCATCACTAGAATCACCATCATCGCTTGAGAAAGCATCACTATCCCATGTCACAACATAGGATCCACCCTTCTTCTTTTCCTTCTTCTTCTCCTTCTTCTCCTTCTTCTCCTTCTTGTTCTTCTTATGATCATCTTCATCATCACTAGATTGTGGACAATCCGCAATGAAGTGATCTTTGCTCTTGCATCGATAGCATCTTCTAGTTGAGCTCTTGTATGAATCTCTTTTCTTTCTTGCCCCAAAGCTCTTCTTCTTCATGAACTTGCCAAACTTCTTGACAAAGAGAGCTATTTCTTCATCATCAAACTCATTGCCGCTTGTGCTAGCTTCATCATCACTTTCCTCCTTCTTTGCTTTGCCCTTGCTCTTGATCTTGGAGGATGACGCCTTGAACGCCACAGTCTTCTTCTTCTTTTCTTCCTCTTGGGCTCCCCCATCCCGTTCCACGCGGTATGTGTCTTGAGTGACCACATCACCTAGTAGGCTAGTACTTGGTTTGGGGTTACCGTATCCAACCCTTCTCTCACAAGGATTGTCACCAAGGTATCAAACCTAGGTGGCAAGCATCTCAAGAACTTGTGAGAAAAGTCCTTGTCATCCACCTTCTCACCCAACGCCTTCAAATCATTGACAATGACTTGCAACCGGTGAAACATCTCCGGTATGCTTTCATCATCTTGCATCTTGAAGGTGGCAAGCTTGTCTTTGAGAATGTAAAGCTTGGCACTTTTCATGGCCTTGGTGCCCTCATAGGTCTCCTCTAATCTTTCCCATATCTCACTTGCATGCTCGAGATTCTTGATTTGCTCAAAAACTTTGGTGTCGAAAGCTTCATAGAAAAGGTTGATTGCCACATCATTCAATTGAAGCTTCTCTTCTTCTCTTGGGGTAGGATCGGCGGTATCAATCACCGCAAAATCATGCTCGATCACTTCCCAAATCTTCCTATTCATGTCTCTTGTGAACGTGCACATCTTCCGCTTCCAACAATCGAAGTTGGTGCCGTCAAAATGTGGTGGCTTCCCCATATAGTTGATTTGAGCCATTGCAACACCGGAGGTTGTAAATCCTCAAACAAACGGTGACTTGGCTCTGATACCACTTGAAAAGTCCGAATGGCTAGAGGGGGGGGGGGGTGAATAGCCAATTCAAAAATCTAGAAACCTGAAACTCAAAGCTCAAAACGAGTATCAGATTGCACAGTCGGTACTACCGACTATAGGGGCCGGTACTACCGAGGTCAGTACTACCGGCTCTACAGGTCGGTACTACCGACAACCTAAAAACTGCTACGAGATTGAGATAGAGGAGATGCAAAAGTGGATCTAACACATACCAATGTTTCCCTAGGAGATATAGATGAAGTTTATACCTTATCCAAGTAGTGGCTCCTCCCAAAAGAGTAGATCGAGCCTTCTCACACCTAAGAACGAGAGAGGAGGGAGGAAGAATGCGAAGAACACGAGAGCAAACAAAATATCCAAGGATGCAAAATCAACAAGCACACGAGACACGAGATTTAATCCGAGGTTCAACCACTTCACTAAGAAGCGCCTACGTCCCCGTTGTTGAGGTGACCACGAAGGTCAGAGTCTCTTTCACCTCCTTGCCTCACTCAAGCAACAACAAAGGCTAGTTGAGTTTCTTCACTAAGAATCAGAGGGTAATACAAACACTTCGGAGTGCCCTCACAAATGTGTCAATCACGGGCAACAACCGAAGAACACCTAACCGGCTAGAGTTCCAAGAACTCAAGAGTAAAGAACACAAATCAAGCCGGAGAGATGATGGATCCAAGTGCTCTTGACGTAGATCGATGTGTCTCACTCTCTAATCTCACTTCCCTAGCTCAAAGCTTGCAAGAGATTCACTCTAGAATCAAAGGGGGAGAGAGAGGAGGTTAGTCAACACTTGGGAGCTCTCTTTCTTGTGTTTGGGCGCAAGGAATGGGAGAGATAACGGTTAGAAGCCGGCCGGGCGGCTACTTAAACAAGTCAACTGCGCCACGGTCGGTAGTAGGGTCGGTACTACCGAGGTTATGGCGGTACTACCGAGGTTATGGCAGTACTACCTCTATGCCAAAACTCCTCCGAACAGAGAGTTTGCGCGCTGCCTACAGAGGGGTCGGTAGTAGGGTCCGTACTACCGAGGTTATGGCGGTACTACCGAGGTTATGACGGTACTACCTCTAGGCCAAAACTCCTCCGAACAGAGAGTTTGCGCGCTGCCTACAGAGGGGGTCGGTAGTAGGGTCGGTACTACCGAGGTTATGGCGGTACTACCGCTAGGCCAAAACTTCTCCGCGCTAAAACGACCATAACTTTTAGCTCCGAACTCCGATTTCGATGATCTTGGACATTTTGGAAAGCTTATTCAAATGGCTACACATCCCACATGAATGCAAGATCCAAATCACAAAGGATTAGTACAGAATTCCAGTCCAAGATCCATCGCTTCTCTTTTTCAACCAAAGACTTCTCCGGAAACTTCTCCGAATTGATTCAATTCAACTCCAACACCTTCTCCTTTGCAAATGTGCCAACACCACCAAGTGTATACAACCTTGTGCATGTGTGTTAGAATTTTCACAAACATTTTTCAAAGGATTTTCACTTGCTCTCACCACGCCACTCGATCCTAGTAACAACGCAAAGTTAGATCGCTCAAGGTGGCACTAGAAGTTAGACGTCATGAGCACTTTTCACCACATATAGCTAGCCTAATTTATATCCCTCTTGATAGTCCGGCTTGCCTATACTCAAGATTAAAAGAAAGAAATAATCTACCACTTGAGAGGCATCTTTTCTCTTCTTCATTTCACCAATGGTAGAGCACTTGATCACTTAAGTGCTTGTGGACACCACCATCCTCCATGGTTGCCACTTTGCTAACTCCACCAATGGCTTGGTCATAATCCTTTTCCATTAGCTACACACATGCTTCACAAAAGGATTAGACCAAAATAGGTTTCATCAATTAACCAAAACCAAACTAGGGCTTTCAATCTCCCCCTTTTTGGTAATTGATGACAACCTATACAAAGATATGTAATTTAAATTTGAGTAACCACATTGATAGTGATTTGACAATCTCACTTTGCTCACTCTGCATTTGTTGCTGATTTTGAACCACGAGATGTTGGACACGCTTTATCTGATCCTGATTGGGTCAATGCCATGCATGAGGAGTTAGAAAATTTTGAAAGAAATCGGGTTTGGGTTTTGGTTCCACCTCCTCCTGAGTGTCACCCTATTTGTACAAAATGGGTTTTCAAAAACAAACAAGGAGAGGATGGCCATGTTGTGAGAAACAAGGCCTGACTTGTAGCCCAGGGGTATAGTCAGAAGAAGGGGATAGACTTTGAGGAGACGTTTGCTCCTGTAGCTCGTTTGGAGGCAATTTGGATACTCTTGGCTTTTGCTGCATCCAGAGGGTTTAAACTTTTTCAAATGGATGTCAAGAGTGCCTTCTTAAATGGCTACATAGAAGAAAAGGTGTATGTGAAACAACCTCTCGGTTTTGAAAATCCCAAGTTTCCAAACCATCTTTTTAAACTTCACAAAGCTTTATATGGTTTGAAACAAGCCCTTAGAGCCTGGTATGATAGGTTGAAAATATTTTTGCTTGCTAAGGGTTTTAAAATGGGATGTGTGGATAAAACGCTTTTTCTCCTCAAGCAAGGCAATGACACTCTCTTGGTCCAGATTTACGTGGATGATATCATTTTTGGTGGTTCTTCTCACGCTTTGGTTGCCAAGTTTGCAGACACTATGAGCAGGGAGTTTGAGATGAGCATGATGGGCGAGTTGACGTTTTTCCTTGGGTTGCAAATCAAGCAATCTCGAGATGGAACGTTTGTGCACCATGGTAAGTATACCAAGGATATCATGAAGAAATTCGATATGGGTGAGGCCAAGCCTCTTCCAACACCCATGTCGACCACGACGGCCCTGGATGCGGACAAGGATGGAGAAGTTGTGGACCAGAAGGAGTACCAGAGTATGATCGGGTCGCTGCTGTACCTGACGGCGACACGCCCGGACATTCAGTTCGCGGTGTGTCTTTGCGCACGATTTCAGTCGTCGTCGTGCACCTCTCACTTTCAGGCGGTCAAGCGCATTATGAGGTACTTATGCTTCACTCCAGAGTTTGGGATTTGGTATTCTGCTTCCTCCACCCTTTCCCTTTGCGGTTATTCCGATGCTAATTTTGTTGGTTGCCGAATTGAGCGCAAGTCCACTTCTGGGACTTGTCAGTTTATTGGTTCTTCTCTTGTTTCATGGTCTTCTCGCAAGCAGTCTAGTGTCGCCCAGTCTACCACAGAGGCTGAGTATGTTGCTGCGGCTAGCTGCTGTTCCCAGTTGCTTTGGATGATGGCCACTTTGCGTGATTTTGGTCTGAGCTTTTCGCGCGTTCCTTTGCTCTGTGACAGCACAAGTGCGATTAGCGTTGCTAAGAACCCCGTGCTGCATTCTAAGACCAAACACATAGATGTGCGCTTTCATTTTCTGCGAGACCACTATGAGAAGGTGAAAGCCCTAGTTTGGTTTTGGTTAATTGATGAAACCTATTTTGGTCTAATCCTATTGCTAAGCATGTGTGTAGCTTATGAGGAAGGATTACGACCAAGCCAAGTGGTGGAGCTAGCTAGGCGACAACCATGGAAGATGGTGTTGGCCATATGCATCTCAAGTGATCAAGTGCTCTACCCTTGGTGAATTGCAAGAAGAAGAGAAGAGATGTAGCAAAGAGGCCCGAAGACAAAGGTATAACCTATAGGGCTCTTTGTTTTAGTGATCAAGACACTTAGCGAGTGTGATCACATTTAGGATACATAGCCGTACTATTAAGAGGAGATTATTCATGGCTTATGCGGTGTTCAAGTGCCACTAGGTGTTCTCTAACATATCGATTCTATAGACCTAGTGAGTGACTAACTAAACCCTTGGTAATTGCTTTGAAAATGCTAACACACGTGCACAAGTGGTGAAACACTTTGGTGTTGGCACATGGGAGCAAGGGTAGAAGTTAGAGATGAAAAGTTGTCAAGTTAGGGGCATCGGACGCTGGCGTCGCTGGCATCGGACGCTGGCCGAGCGTCCGATGGTAAACCCTAACTGCTGTCAGAAGTCGAGGTAGCATCGGACGCTGGCAACGGACGCAGGCGAAACACTGTTGCAGAGTCCGATGGTCATGACGTGCCGCGATCGTGTTGTGCAGGGAGCATCGGACGCTGGCCTGCGTCCGATGCAGAACCATCGGACGCATCCGATGCGTTCTGGACCTCTCTGGAACCTTTCTGTTGTGCCATCGGACGCTGGGGTTGAGCGTCCGATGTAACTGTGCCGGTGCGTCCGATGTGGCGCAGAAAAGAGCTAAATTGAGCAGAGGCATCGGAGCGTCCGATGCTAGGCATCGGCGCGTCCGATGCCACTTTAACCAGCGCGAGAAAGAATGTGACCGTTGGGATCTAACGGGCTGAATTCATAGCAGAGGGACACGTGGTGCTCATCGGAGCATCGTACGCTGGGGCAGCGTCCGATGGCCCCGACACCGGAGCGTCCGATGCTTCTGTTTCGGGCCCAACGGCTAGGCCGACTTGTGAGGCCTATTTAAGGGGCTTGGCCGGCTTGCTAGGTTTCTCTCTTGCACATTTTGATTCCTAAGCATTCTAGTGAGCTTTGGCAAGCCTCCCAACTCATCTCCCAAGTTGATTGGATCAAACCAAGTGAGATTGAGTGATCTAGTGCGTGATTTGAAAGAGTTCAATCTAGTGGCACTAGTTCTTCGCATCGGCATTGAGTTTTCTTGTTACTCTTGGCATTTGCTGGTGCCTAGACGGCTTGGAGGCGTTGAGGTGGTTGTTGGCAAGATTGGTGATTGTTCTTGGCCATCACCGTTCGAGATTGTGAGAGGTTTTGGAGCCTCACCTCGCCGGAGCGGCAAGAGGCATCCTTAGTGGATTGCTCGTGTCATTGAGCTACCTCACTAGTGGTAGATTCTTGTGGCGCTCTTTGTGAGCTTGGCTTTGCGCCGATTAGTCACCGGGTCACCTAGTGTTGGTCGACACAACGGGGAGTAGCGTGCTGGCAAGCACGTGAACCTCGGGATAAATCTTGGTGTCCCGTGTGCTTATTTTGATTGCCTCTACATCTTGGTGATTGGTCTTCATCTACACATTCTTGGTGATTGGCTTCACAAGTTGATTTCACCCGTGATTGGCTCTCTATGTGGCGATCCCGAAGGCTCGGTGAAATCCCCTCAATCTAGCTCATTTACTTTGTGTATTTACTTTGAGCTACTTTCTTGTGTAGATATCTATTCTTGTTGTATATCTTTTGTCATATACCTTGTGTAGCTAAGTTGTAATTAGCTTGCTTAGTTTGCTTATTGCACATACTTGTCTCATATACTTTTTGTATATCATACTTGTGCTAGAACTATATTGTTTTATTCCGCATTTGTTATTAGCTCTAGTTGTATGTGTGACATAGAAATATTAAGTAGAATTGTTGGATAGGTGGCTTGCAACACTCTATTAGGCTAGCGCAAAAAGCTTCGCTATTTGTTATACTAATAGTGTTTGCCTAAGAGTTTTGTAGATTTTTTAATTAGGCTATTCACCCCCCCTCTAGCCAATTTGGACCTTTCAAGTGGTATCGGAGCAGTGGTCACCGTTAGTTTGAGGCTTAACATCCTTCGGTGTTAAAATGGCTCAAATCAACTATATGGGGAAGCCACCACATTTTGACGGCACCAACTTTGATTGTTGGAAGAGGAAGATGTGTGCATTCACAAGAGGAATGAATAGAAAGATATGGGATGTGATTGAGCATGACTTTGCGATAATTGATCCCACAAGTCTCACTCCTAGAGAAGAAGAGAAGCTTCAATGGAATGATGTGGCCATCAACTTATTCTATGAAGTATTTGACACCAAAGTGTTTGAGCAAATCAAGAATCTTGAAAGAGCAAGTGAGATTTGGGAGAGATTGGAGGAGACCTATGAAAGCACCAAGGCGGTCAAGAGTGCCAAGCTATATATCCTCAAGGACAAGCTTGCTACCTTCAAGATGCAAGATGATGAGAGCATACCGGAGATGTTTCACCGGTTGCAAGTGATCATAAATGACTTGAAGGCTTTGGGAGAGAAGGTGGAGGACAAGGACTTTTCTCACAAGTTCTTGAGATGCTTACCACCAAGGTTTGACACTTTGGTGACCATCCTAGTGAGGGAAGGATTGGATACGGTAATCCCAAACCAAGTACTAGGTGATGTGGTCACTCAAGACACATACCGTGTGGAAAGGGATGGGGGAGCCCAAGAGGAAGAGAAGAAGAAGAAGACCGTGGCATTCAAGGCTTCATCCTCCAAGAGCAAGAACAAAGGCAAAGCAAAGAAGGAGGAAAGTGATGATGAAGTAAACACAAGCTTGAGTGAAATGGATGATGAAGAGATGGCTCTATTTGTGAAGAGATTTGGCAAGTTCATGAAGAAGAAGGGCTATGGAGCTAGAAAGAGAAGAGATGCAAACAAGAGCACAACTAAAAGGTGCTATAGATGCAAGAGCAAGGATCACTTCATTGCGGATTGTCCATACTCTAGTGATGAAGATGATGATGACCGCAAGAAGAGCAAGAAGAAGGACAAGAAGGAAAAGAAAGAAAAGAAGGAGAAGAAGAAGGAGAAGAAGAAGGGTGGATTCTATGTTGTGACATGGGATAGTGATGCTTCCTCAAGCGATGATGATGATTCTAGTGATGATGAGAGGAAGACCACCAAGAAGAAGGCTGTGGCTAGTCTTGCTATATCAAGCAAGCCTTCTATCTTCAACACTCCATCGACATGCTTCATGGCTAAGGCCACTAAGGTATCATCCGATGAGAGTGATAGTGAGAGTGATAGTGATGATGATGAGGAGTACTCAAAGGAGGACCTCATGAGCATGCTACAAGATGCTCACTCTTACATTGAGACTAAGAGGAAGGAGTGCAAAGAATTGTGCAAGGCCAACAAGGCTCTTGAGCAATCCTTTGATGAGCTCAAGTCTACTCATGAGAGGCTAGAGGAAGCCCATGAGAAGCTTGACCAAGCTCACACTAGGCTTAAGGAAGCCCACTCCTCCCTCCTTGATCAAAGTAAGATTGAGGATGTTGTAGAGACATGCAACATAGGAGTAACATGTGATATTCTTGATGAATCTTTTTATGCTCCTATTATTGTTGCTCCCACAAATGCATTATCATCATCTAGCTCAACTAAAATGCCTACTTCTACTACTTGTGATTCATCATTTGTTGTAGAAAATGAGAACCTTAAAAACAAGGTTGTTGAGCTCACTCATGCCTTAGGCAATGCCTATGGTGGAGATGCCCGCTTGCTTAAGTGCTTGGGTAGCCAAAGGTGTCCACTCAACAAGGAGGGACTTGGCTATACCCCCAAGAAGGGCAAAGCCGCTTTTGCTCCTCACAAGACTAGTTTTGTGAAGAGCAATGGTCGATATTGCTACAATTGCAAGCAATCCGGGCACATAGAGCAAAATTGCTTTAACAAGAACAAAAATAAGATCAATGCTCATATTTCATCTATTAAACTTGATTCTTGTTATATGCTTACAAAGAGCACTAATGGTGTGAAGGCTAAGTACATTGGTGCACCCATGGTTGGCCCAAAGAAGAAGGCAATTTGGGTGCCCAAGAGCTTGGTGACTAACCTTGGAGGACCCAAAAAGGTTTGGGTACCTAAAAAGAATTGATCCTTTTTGTAGGTAAACTATAAAGCGGGAGGAAGGCATTGGGTGCTTGATAGTGGGTGCACTCAACACATGACCGGAGATGGAACAATGTTCAAATCAATCAACACTAGTGGCAATGATCATGCGGATGCTATCACATTTGGTGACAACAAGAAAGACAAGGTCAAAGGCTTGGGCAAGATCGCAATATCCAACGATTTAAGCATCTCAAATGTGCTATTAGTAGAATCTCTCAACTTCAACCTATTGTCCGTGGCACAATTGTGTGATTTGGGATTCAAATGCATATTTGGGGTTGATGATGTGGAGATAGTGAGTGTTGATGGAAGTGATTTGGTGTTCAAAGGATTTAGATATGAGAACCTTTATTTGGTGGACTTTGATGCAAGTGAAGTTCAATTGACAACATGCTTATTAACCAAATCAAGTATGGGTTGGCTATGGCATAGGCGCTTGGGACATGTTGGAATGAAGCAACTAAAGAGGCTAGTGAAGCATGACATGGTTAGAGGACTAAAGGATGTTCATTTTGAGAAGGACAAGCTTTGTAGTGCATGCCAAATGGGAAAGCAAGTTGGAAATACACATCCCAACAAAGGAATGATGAGCACTACACATGCACTTGAGTTGTTGCACATGGACTTGTTTGGACCAACTACATATGCAAGTATTGGGGGAAACAAGTATGGCTTTGTGATAGTGGATGACTATACAAGATACACATGGGTCTTCTTTCTTGTTGACAAGAGTGAAGTGTTTGGCATATTCAAAACCTTTGTCAAGAGAAGTCAAAATGAGTTTGATAGAAGAATCAAGAAAGTGAGAAGTGACAATGGAAGTGAGTTTAGAAACACAAGAGTTGATGAGCTTTGTGATGAGTTTGGAATCAAACATCAATTCTCGGCCAAGTACACACCTCAATCCAATCGGATAGTTGAAAGGAAGAATAGGACACTCATTGATATGTCAAGATCCATGCTTAGTGAATACAATGTGAGTGATTCCTTTTGGGCTGAAGCAATCAACACGGCATGCTATTATAGCAACCGGCTCTATTGTCACCCTCTATTGAAGAAGACACCATATGAGCTCCTCAATGATAGAAAACCCAACATTGCTTATTTCCGGGTCTTGGGTGCAAGTGCTACATATTGAAGAAGGGCACAAGACTTGGCAAGTTTGAGAAGAAATGTGATGAAGGGTTCCTACTTGGTTACTCCACTACAAGCAAAGCATATAGAGTGTGGAACAACACAACAAGAATAGTTGAGGAAGTCCATGATGTTGAGTTTGATGAAACCAATGGCTCTCATGAAGAACAAGATAATCTAGATGATGTGAGAGGAACACAATTGGTGGAAGCAATGAAGAACATGGACATTGGTGATATAAGGCCGAAGCAAGTGATTGACATTGAAGATGACAAAGATCAAGTGCTCTCTCCTTCAACCATGCATAGCAATGATGTTGCAAGCTCTAGTGGTTCTCATAATCAACAAGATGCTAGTAGCTCTCAAGTGGCTCATCCAAGTGCTAGTACAAGTGTCCAACCGCAACAAGTGCTCCAACCAACACATGTTGCAAGAGATCATCCTTTGGATCAAATTGTTGGTGACATAAGAAGAGGTGTGCAAACAAGATCAAGATTGGCTTCATTTTGTGAACAATACTCATTTGTATCATCTATTGAGCCAACCAAGATTGATGAAGCTTTGATGGATGTTGATTGGGTAAATGCAATGCATGAAGAGTTGAACAACTTTACCCGCAATGATGTTTGGGAGTTAGTGGAAAGACCAAAGAACACAAATGTTATTGGCACAAGATGGGTCTTCCGGAACAAGCAAGATGAAGATGGCATTGTTGTTAGAAACAAAGCAAGATTGGTTGCACAAGGGTACACTCAATTAGAAAGTATTGACTTTGGAGAAACCTATGCACCAGTTGCTAGATTGGAGGCCATAAGGATTCTACTTGCATATGCTTGTTCTCACAACATCAAGCTCTATCAAATGGATGTCAAGAGTGCATTTCTCAATGGATTCATCAATGAGCTAGTGTATGTTGAGCAACCTCCCGGATTTGAAGACTTGAAGAAGCCCAACCATGTGTACAAGCTCAAGAAAGCATTATATGGGTTGAAGCAAGCACCTAGAGCATGGTATGAAAGATTGAGGGATTTCTTGCTATCAAAGGGTTTCAAGATGGGGAAGGTTGACACCACTCTCTTCACCAAAAAGATTGGAAGTGACTTGTTTGTGTTGCAAATCTATGTGGATGACATCATATTTGGATCAACCAACCAAGACTTTTGTGAAGAGTTTGGAGAAATGATGGCTAAAGAGTTTGAGATGTCTATGATTGGAGAGCTTAGTTACTTCCTTGGTCTACAAATCAAGCAAATGAAGAAAGGCACATTTGTTAGTCAAGGCAAATACATCAAGGACATGCTCAAGAAGTTTGGGTTAGATGAAGCAAAAGCAATAACCACTCTAATGGGCACAAATGGACATTTGGATAGTGATTCTAGTGGTGACATGGTGGATCAAAAGCTATATCGGTCAATGATTGGAAGCCTACTCTATGTGACCGCATCAAGGCCGGATGTCATGTTTAGTGTGTGCATGTGTGCAAGGTTCCAAGCTTCACCAAGAGAAAGTCATTTGAAGGCAACCAAAAGAGTATTGAGATATTTGAAGCACACTCCTAATGTTGGACTATGGTATCCCAAGGGCTCTCAATTTGAATTGATTGGATACTCGGATTCCGATTATGCGGGATGCAAGGTGGATAGGAAGAGCACATCGGGCACTTGTCAATTGCTTGGAAGATCACTTGTCTCATGGTCATCAAAGAAGCAAAACAGTGTTGCACTCTCTACCGCCGAAGCCGAATACATATCCGCGGGTAGTTGTTGTGCACAATTGCTATGGATGAAAGCAACATTGCAAGATTATGGAGTCAAGATTGGACAAGTTCCATTGCTATGTGATAATGAGAGCGCCGTCAAAATAGCCACCAACCCGGTTCAACACTCAAGGACAAAGCACATTGATATAAGGCATCACTTCATTAGAGATCATCAAGCAAAGAAGGACATATCTATTGAAAGTGTGGGCACCGATGATCAACTTGCCGATATCTTCACCAAGCCACTAGATGAGAGAAGGTTTTGCAAGCTAAGGAATGAATTGAACATCCTAGACTTCTCCAACATGAGTTGAATGCACCTCCACATATGACATGCCTCTCCTCCGACAAAGCAAAGGTGAAATTGTTTGGCATGTGCATTCATTGTTATTAGGTGGTGCTCTAGTTCATATAGCCATCACATTGCTTATCTAGGTCCATTCATGGTAAATCAAATGACTTTGAAGTATATATGGTACCACTATTGCTTCTATGTTTGACTTGATCTAGTGGTAGCATATAACTTGTTTGTGAGCTTGTAACTCTAGTGTTTGGTCTAGTAAGTGTGCAATGGGTGTTTAACCAACGTGAGTAAGATAACCATTGAGAGATGTGTGACGAAGCTTACTCTAGAGCAAACCGTGTTAAATATTCTATGTTCATGAGCTAGATTAGGCCATTACTTGACTTAGTTTGATCCCTACATATGATTGTCTCCTTCATTAAAATTTGCCCCACCTTTATGATAATTGTTGACAAAGGGGGAGAAAATGATGCAACAAAGATATGCTAGAAAGGGGGAGATAACCAAGAGTGTAAGTTTCAAGTGGGATTGGAGCATACAAATAGGGGGAGCAAGCTCATAAACATGTATGATGCATTTGAAATGTGCATATTCGTATGTTTGTTAGCAATGCATAAGCCTTTTAATTTGATATCCATGCTTATGTGGTGAATGCTAGTGATAGGTTATGTTTGATGAATTGATTTACTAGCATGTACATAATAGCAACTAGACATACTTGTATTTCATGGTTCAAGAGCCTTATTATAATGTTGATCTCAAGGGGTTCTTGAGTTTTGATGTATGTCTAGTGATAAAATGGTGCTAAGGATGGTTTAACATGTGCACTCCGATTGGTATCACGCTTCAAAGGTCCATTCTTATGCCTTAGCATCATCATTGATAGTATTGCTCACCCACATTTTATATCCATATATATGTGTCAAATCTAGTACCAAACTCTATAGCACATATGTAGAGGGAGCTAATACTATCAATGTGGTTACTCAAATTTAAATCACATATCTTTGTATAGGTTGTCATCAATTACCAAAAAGGGGGAGATTGAAAGCCCTAGTTTGGTTTTGGTTAATTGATGAAACCTATTTTGGTCTAATCCTATTGCTAAGCATGTGTGTAGCTTATGAGGAAGGATTACGACCAAGCCAAGTGGTGGAGCTAGCTAGGCGACAACCATGGAAGATGGTGTTGGCCATATGCATCTCAAGTGATCAAGTGCTCTACCCTTGGTGAATTGCAAGAAGAAGAGAAGAGATGTAGCAAAGAGGCCCGAAGACAAAGGTATAACCTATAGGGCTCTTTGTTTTAGTGATCAAGACACTTAGCGAGTGTGATCACATTTAGGATACATAGCCGTACTATTAAGAGGAGATTATTCACGGCTTATGCGGTGTTCAAGTGCCACTAGGTGTTCTCTAACATATCGATTCTATAGACCTAGTGAGTGACTAACTAAACCCTTGGTAATTGCTTTGAAAATGCTAACACACGTGCACAAGTGGTGAAACACTTTGGTGTTGGCACATGGGAGCAAGGGTAGAAGTTAGAGATGAAAAGTTGTCAAGTTAGGGGCATCGGACGCTGGCGTCGCTGGCATCGGATGCTGGCCGAGCGTCCGATGGTAAACCCTAACTGCTGTCAGAAGTCGAGGTAGCATCGGACGCTGGCAACGGACGCAGGCGAAACACTGTTGCAGAGTCCGATGGTCATGACGTGCCGCGATCGTGTTGTGCAGGGAGCATCGGACGCTGGCCTGCGTCCGATGCAGAACCATCGGACGCATCCGATGCGTTCTGGACCTCTCTGGAACCTTTCTGTTGTGCCATCGGACGCTGGGGTTGAGCGTCCGATGTAACTGTGCCGGTGCGTCCGATGTGGCGCAGAAAAGAGCTAAATTGAGCAGAGGCATCGGAGCGTCCGATGCTAGGCATCGGCGCGTCCGATGCCACTTTAACCAGCGCGAGAAAGAATGTGACCGTTGGGATCTAACGGGCTGAATTCATAGCAGAGGGACACGTGGTGCTCATCGGAGCATCGTACGCTGGGGCAGCGTCCGATGGCCCCGACACCGGAGCGTCCGATGCTTCTGTTTCGGGCCCAACGGCTAGGCCGACTTGTGAGGCCTATTTAAGGGGCTTGGCCGGCTTGCTAGGTTTCTCTCTTGCACATTTTGATTCCTAAGCATTCTAGTGAGCTTTGGCAAGCCTCCCAACTCATCTCCCAAGTTGATTTGATCAAACCAAGTGAGATTGAGTGATCTAGTGCGTGATTTGAAAGAGTTCAATCTAGTGGCACTAGTTCTTCGCATCGGCATTGAGTTTTCTTGTTACTCTTGGCATTTGCTGGTGCCTAGACGGCTTGGAGGCGTTGAGGTGGTTGTTGGCAAGATTGGTGATTGTTCTTGGCCATCACCGTTCGAGATTGTGAGAGGTTTTGGAGCCTCACCTCGCCGGAGCGGCAAGAGGCATCCTTAGTGGATTGCTCGTGTCATTGAGCTACCTCACTAGTGGTAGATTCTTGTGGCGCTCTTTGTGAGCTTGGCTTTGCGCCGATTAGTCACTGGGTCACCTAGTGTTGGTCGACACAACGGGGAGTAGCGTGCCGGCAAGCACGTGAACCTCGGTTAAATCTTGGTGTCCCGTGTGCTTATTTTGATTGCCTCTACATCTTGGTGATTGGTCTTCATCTACACATTCTTGGTGATTGGCTTCACAAGTTGATTTCACCCGTGATTGGCTCCCTATGTGGCGATCCCAAAGGCTCGGTGAAATCCCCTCAATCTAGCTCATTTACTTTGTGTATTTACTTTGAGCTACTTTCTTGTGTAGATATCTATTCTTGTTGTATATCTTTTGTCATATACCTTGTGTAGCTAAGTTGTAATTAGCTTGCTTAGTTTGCTTATTGCACATACTTGTCTCATATACTTTTTGTATATCATACTTGTGCTAGAACTATATTGTTTTATTCCGCATTTGTTATTAGCTCTAGTTGTATGTGTGACATAGAAATATTAAGTAGAATTGTTGGATAGGTGGCTTGCAACACTCTATTAGGCTAGCGCAAAAAGCTTCGCTATTTGTTATACTAATAGTGTTTGCCTAAGAGTTTTGTAGATTTTTTAATTAGGCTATTCACCCCCTTCTAGCCAATTTGGACCTTTCAGAAGGGTGATATCGACCTTCGCCATGTCGATACTCATCATCAGTTGGCAGATATTTTTACCAAGCCTTTGGATCAATCAACTTTTGCTAGGTTGAGAGGTGAGCTTTGTGTGTGTTTCCCCTTTTAGTTGGGGGAAACATTTTGATTCTTGTGTATCATAGACTGACTCTTCTCTTTTTCGTTTGTGCATTTCATCATGCATTTTTGCATTTTCAAGCTTCATGCATATAATCCTTAGAATGTGATTATGCTCTATCTAGTTTTGCTCCGATGCTATATGATGATGCATGTAGCTTATGCTCTTTCTGATCACTGATATATGTTGTGAGCTGAGCTATTTTGTAATTGGTGAACTTGCTTAATGAACATAAAACTTGAAATTATTCACCATTGAGATATGCAACTAGCATGTGTAGAATGTATTGAAATCACTTGTGCGTTTCATATATGCTAGGTTGCTATGTCTCTAGCTCTGAGTCATTCACTTGCTTGGTATGTTCATATTCTGCCTTAAATTTGAACCAAGTTAAGTGAATTGGAAAGATCGAGATGGGATTGTTTGTCAGCACATCACAGTATCGAGACTGTTTCTCATTGCACTTTGAGCTAAACTTGAGCTGTGTAGTGTATGACCGAAACTGTTGCTTTAAGCTTCTGATTGCTTCTGCATAGGCTTCGCACAGTTGAAAAGTTAGGCAATGACAAGCTTTCAACCTCTCGCAATCACATGCTGAAATCTGAACTTGTGTAATTTAACCGCTGCAACTCCGATAAAATTTGCATACACAAGTCTATGTTTCATTCTATAGCATGATGATTGAACCTTGCTGGGGGTAGTTCACCTTGGATACATGTTTAGCACTTGGTTGACTTCCTGTCTATACATGTTTAGTGCTATTTTGATGGTGAATACCTTTTTGGCTAAAAATTGCTCACTTTGCTTCCATATTCGTATTTGGTGATCAGTTTGAGCTTTTGCTAGCATTTTGTGCTTATTATTGAGTCATCAGATCAGCACTTTGTCGAGCATCTTCATATTCTATCGACTATATTCTTGAAGCTGCTAACTTGCATTTTAACTCATGCATTTTTGGAGGGGAGACACTTGATACTGCATTTTCAACCAAGGGGGAGAAATTTGCCAAATCATAAGGGGAGAAACCTTATCTTGGTTGTGTGCACTATTGGAGGGGGAGTTTGAGTTGGCTCAGATTTTGAGAATTTTGAATTTTCCAATTGGTTCGGAGCTTTTCTGCTAGTTGTATTGAGCCTCTGTGCCTCTTTCTTGAGGGACTAGCAGTTTTTGCTTTTTGATGAGTGACTTTGCCGGTATGCTCTTCAGTTGGTATCGAGCTTTCTTGCTAGCGGTGTTTAGCCCGTTCTGCCTCTTCTTGAGGGCTAGCTCTATTCTGCTTGAATTTCAATTAGTATTTTAATTGGTGTCGAGCTTTCTCGCTAGTGGTGTTGAGCCTGTTCTACCTCTTCTTGAGGGCTTGCTTTGCTTTGCTTGGTTGCGTCGAACCGTTGCCCATGTCTTTGGGAACCAAGTTGTCTTGCTCTTTCCACTTGACCTTCTTCGGCTTTGCTATGCTTTTGGGTCATTTGGTCGAGTTCTTTCTCCTTCTTCCTCTCTTCTTCTATTTCATTATGATTTGTGTTGGTAGTTGACAATGCACTCATCAAGGGGGAGATTGTGGATACATGGGTGTATGCCGAGTCTCGAGTGATGAGTGATTGTCAACTGGGATAATGCGCATGTTCTTTGGCTTGTGTTGTGCAGGTGTCAAGCACAGATACAGTGATCGAAGGCAAGGTGAAGGTCAAGTAGAGACGTGTCGTGCCGATGGACTGAGAGCGGTGAGGGGCGGACGTGAGACTTGGACTGAGGGACCGGTGGCCTGAGGATCAGCTATGGTGGCTGACAGCCTGGGACAGCGACGAGCGAAGACTTGCGGACACGGTGTTGCTTGGGTCAAGGACCTGGGGACACGTGTCGGTGGACGACGTGCATGGGCGGTGCATCCCCTCTACGGCTCGGTTTGATGGTTGAGGCACACAAAAAACCATCGAGTGGACGGTTTCTAGGTTTGGGCCTCAAAACCTAGGCGCTGATGGTTTCCGAGTTTGGGCCACAAAACTCGGGCTGAGGACGGTTTCCAGGTTTGGGCCTCAAAACCTGGGCGCTGCGGGTTTCTGAGTTTGGACCACAAAACTCAGGCGATGGACAGCTGGTTTCCCGGTTTGGGCCTCAAAACCGGGTGTTGCACATGAAGGCTAGTTTCCCGGTTTGGGCCACAAAACCGGGGGCAAAGTCTGGGAAAAGGACAAGCAAAGCGGTGACGGCACGTGGCGGCAATCGGTGAGGTTGCGTCGAGGCAACGCTACCAGTTGTGCGGCCGTGGTCGTCGGATCACCACCTACCACGAGTTGGTCCAGAATAACCCTAGAGTTTAGCTGGTTCACTCTGTAATTAGTTAGGGGTAGAGTGAGAACTAGAATTAGGATAATTAGAGGGAGACACCCATCTCCCATCCTATCTCAGTCATTTGCTGTTTGCCTTCTAGATTTTCGTGCTTGAAGGACCGAAAACGGCGACCAGAGGGGGGGTGAATGGGAGCCGTAAATTTTTCACGAAATAATTTCGGCCGTTGTCACAAAATCACCGCCAAACACGCAAGACAAAAACCATGATGTCCACGACCCAACTAATGAGTAAATGTTCCCTAGAACACAGCGGAACACCACAACAAGCACCTGCACAAAAACAGAGAGCTGGAATTTCCAGGAAGCTGCACTGGAATTTCTAGGCTGCTGAAAACACCACGCAAGAAATAGCTACAGTACCAACATGCATCATAGCAGCAGTCATGGTAGTGCCCAGCCAGAGAACAAATCAAGCATCTAGCTGCTCAAGAAACTGTCATCCTGTTTTGCTGCTAACACGTGAGACGGGAAAAAGACACGAACAGCTGCTGCACTGCCGTGGACCAAAACTGAATCAAGGAAACAAGCAGTGATTGGCTCCTGCAGTTTGATTGCCAAGCAGCTGTTTGATGCTTGCTGGAACAGCAGGAAGACCAGCACAAATATAATACGTGCACAAGATTCAGATTAAAATGAGCATGCAAAAACAAATTCCTGTAGCTGAAAGGACAAGACAAGATTTGGAAGAACCAATCAAGTTGTTGCACAAAATTGCCAAAGAGCAGCTTGCTGCACCGGAGTTAGCTCCTGCTAGCGATGCTTGAACTGCTGAACAGAAATGAGCGCAGGGGCTCGACTCCAAGACTGGTGCCAGACCAACGGAGATCACCGGTGCAGTACAGAGAATGAAACAGAGTGGGAGAAGAAACAGATGCACGCCAAAAAGGCAGGACCGGTC
Organism: Coix lacryma-jobi var. lacryma-jobi; assembly: GCA_009763385.1. Lineage (NCBI taxonomy): Eukaryota > Viridiplantae > Streptophyta > Magnoliopsida > Poales > Poaceae > Coix > Coix lacryma-jobi. The sequence continues at coordinate 37,528,982 of CM019826.1, forward strand.
AGGACGAGCGCCGCTAGGAACTAGCAAGCTCAGGCTGGAGCGCTCGGCGTTGGCCCCGTACGGGCAAGCACAGCACAGACGCTGGGGGTATACGGCACTTGTGCGCAAAATGTTGAGCCTGGAGTCAGTTCCCACACGCAAGACACGTGAACGCACCAAGGCAACAAGAGCTGGTCGAAGAACAGAGGGGAGACAAGACGAACAAGCGACGAACAGAGAAAGGCGACCAGGAAGATTACAGAAACATCGATACAAATCAAAACAACTCAGCTCCAAATTTTGCATAGTTAATCTCCATAGAGTTGGTAAGCTATTTCGAATAAATCATGGCTCAATTCAAACTCAAACTCCGAGAAAATCAGATCACGTGTAAGAACTCTATTTTTCGTCCAAAAAGAAGATTGCTCGATTCTTCGTGCTCGTGTTGAATTGAATCAATTCACTTGGTATATAAGCTCAACAAGTGTCCTTGCACGAATCCCCCCAAGAAATTTGCCCCAAATCGCAGTCAAATCCGACGAACAAAAAATCCCAAAAATAGCTCCGAAAATCACAGAAAATAGAAAATCTCAGATTTGGAGAGGGGAACAAGTGGTGCACGAAATTGATCCTTGGATTAACTCAAGATGTAGGATTACAAGCCACTCCTAGCAAATCAAGAACAAGAGTCACTCCTCTCTCTAACTCTAGCCTCCTCTCAAATGAACAAAATGAGAGTGACACCTCCAAGCATGAGCTGCCCTAACCAGCCCCATTCATACATACAGGCGCACGTCCGAAGACCAAAACGCCTTCTCACGAAGTACTCAACCCAAATACCCCCAGGGGTAAAACTGTCCAACCCTAGCAGTTTTCATCCGACGGCCACGCGCCTTCTCATCCTTCGCTTCGCCTCGACGCAAGCTCTAGGATGCCGCCACGTGCCGTCACCGTCGACCGCCGCGCCTTCTCACCGATAGCTTCGCCGCAACGCAAGCCTCTCGGTGCCGCCACGCGTCGACCGTCCTTTTGGACCTTCCCCCGGTTTTGAGGCCCAAACCGGGAAACCTGCAAGCCCAGGTTTTGAGGCCCAAACCTGGAAACCGTCCACCCCCAGTTTTGAGGCCGAAACTCGGAAACCCGCGAGCCCAGGTTTTGAGCCCAAACCTGGAAACCGTCCATCCCGAGTTTTGAGGCCCAAACTCGGAAACCGGCTAGTCCAGGTTTTGAGGCCCAAACCTGGAAACCGTCCACCCCGAGTTTTGAGGCCGAAACTCGGAAACCCGCGAGCCCAGGTTTTGAGCCCAAACCTGGAAACCGTCCATCCCGAGTTTTGAGGCCCAAACTCGGAAACCGGCTAGCCCAGGTTTTGAGGCCCAAACCTGGAAACCGTCGAGGGTAGCTTTTTGAGGCTCAGCTACCGAACCCGCGCCGTAGACGGGATGTGGTTCGCACACCCCGACCACCGGCACCGATGCCGATGCATGTCCAGCCTCCATGCCGGGCACAACGCCTTCGCCTTCTTTCTTGACTCGGCCGACGGCACTTGCGCCACACGCAAGCCCGTGTCCGACCTCCCGCCAAGTGTCACGACGCCATCGTCTTTGTCCCGACTCGGCCGATGCATCGCACATCCCCCATATGCTCTCGCTCGCAGATGCCACGTGCCAGCTACCACAGCTGGTCCTCTGGCCCTCTGGTCCGTCAGTCCAAGCCTCACGTCCGCCCTTCACCGCTCTAGGTACATCGGCATGGCACGTCCGCCGCACGGCACGCCCATCCTTCACCGCTCCCGATCCGTCGGCACGACACGTCTCTACTTGACCTTCACCTCGCCATAGACCACTGTATCTGAGCTCAACACCTGCACATCAACACAGCCAAGAGACACATGTTGCACACGCACACCAACACGGTAAACACACCACAACTCAACGCCACCGGTTAGTCATAAACAATAAGCGCATAGCGAGATAATGACTCAACCGGGAAAAGCCTCAAACCTTTCTCATCAATGTCAATCATTCATCATATATGTTCTCACTGTTCTCCCAATCCCCTGCTATAGCAACTGAGATCCGCAGAGAACCATACCTCTATGTACTAGAGATTTTGAGGAAGTGAGACCGTAATCTCACTGTTGTAGCGTGTGGTAGCTACACGGTTGCAGATCGATGTGTTGTTTCACGTTTTGTTCATGTTCTTCGCGTTCTTCGTTTCTCCATGATTTTCCCATCACTCGATCTCCCTCTCTATTGTGTCTTTTTGAAATCCGTTTGAATCAACTTGTTCTTTATAGTAAGGAGGTCATTTCCACTGAAGGAATTCATCTAACTCCTCACGAACAAGTAGATCGGGTTGATTTCATTTTCGTGGCGCTTTTTCGTTCATATTCGTTCCCTTTCGATTTCCCGGTGATTGAGTTGATTTGAGCGGATGATTCCTTGGGGATAGTCTCCTAACTACCTCGTGATCATCTTCTTCAAGTTTGGGAACTAGGGATTTTGAGTTGAATCGGATTTGGGGAGATTTGAGTTGAGGGCAACCAAAATCGCCCTCACTGGGCACTCGCGGACAGTCCGCCATTGGGGGTGCGGACAGTCCGCGCGTCGGGCTCTGACTGAGGCAGTGGTCGCGCGACTCGGCTGTGTTGACTCGGATTGACCAGCAGACAGTCCATAGTAGGATTCCGCGGACAGTCTGGGAGTCGTGCAGGGGGTGTTTAGCAACTGTGTTGTTTGGCGATTTTTGCCGATGGACAGTCCGCCAAAGGACCGCGGACAGTCCGCCCCTGGCGCGGACAGTCCGGGACTGGGAGTCCGGACAGTCCGGGAATCGGCTGTAGGCTGAGCTTTAGTGCGTTCGCTCTCCCGGCTTCTTCGCTTGGTTTCCGGACTTCTCGTTTGGCCCTAGAGTTGACCTAGGAACCTCTCTAGGTATCTTTGCTACTTGTTAGCATCGGTATTTGAGGATTTGTCGACGTATCATTCAATCTACGTTCGGGACTTGGTTTTTAGGGGTCAAACTTGTGCCGGTGTTTTTGGCGCTTGGCTTGCTATCGCTTTGTGGTGCCTCGATGTGATCCTAGGGATCATCCACCCTCTTCCAAGGGTCGTGGGCATCACGGTTTCGGTCGAAGCTTCTGGGGGTTGATTTGTTAGACAAAGGCCAAAGTTTCGAGAGAAATTTTTGAGCTCCCATTCACCCCCCTTTGGTCGCCTTGCTATGACATTCTCGGTCCTACATAAATCGCTCACCCGAGCTCGCCGTTGTTCACAGGGAGTCCGCCGCCGCCAAAACGTGCGATTCACCATCCCGTGGCCGCGTTCGTCGCCATTTTCGTCTCTGGTGAGTTCGCCTTGAGCTTACAGTTCGATTGGACCAATGCCCGAGGTCTCTACCGTCTCCTAGCTCTAAACCGAGCTAGCGCCGCCCGGTTCCGGCCATGGCGCCACCGCGAACCCGTCTTCCTCCTCCGCTCCGGTTGTAAGGCGCCGCCGACCTCCCCGATCTAATCCGATGTGTTCATCTCAGATCCAACGCTCTGGAAAGGCCGGTACCCCTTCGGGGTCATTTTTGCTAAAGAGCCCCCCCAAAGATTTGGATCTGAACCCGCGGTCCATACGACACTGTGCACTGAGTCTGCGCAAACTACCTTCCAAGCCCCTGTGTTTTCATCTTTTTGAGGCGCAGTCTGATCAGTTTGCAAACTCGGTTTAAATTGATTTAAATTCAAATTCAAATTCGTTTTATTTACAGTTTTGCCACTAGATTAAAATGCTTATAACTTCTACGTTTTAAATCCGTTTTAGTCCGTTCAAGTTGCGTTAGTTTCGTTTTGAAAAGATCTATCTGTATGTACGAAAATTTATACTGTTTTTGGTATTTAAAAATTGAGTTAGATCTAATCTACTAATTAAGGTTTTGAATCTTGTTTAGCTCATAACTTTTGCGTTATAATTCCGTTTTTTGTGATCTTCGCGTTTATGTGATCCTAGTGGATCGTAGTTTCTGTTTTCAAACTTTTTATATTATATTTTTGTTGTTGGTGTAATTTTCTAATTATAGCTTGTTTGCTTTGCATGATTGATGTCCGGATGTTTGTGTGTTGATGTGGTAATCGAGTATAGACGGTGAGACGTACGCCGGTGATCAAGAGCCCTTCTTCGACAACTCAGAGCATCAAGAGTTCACTGATCCATGCAAGTATAGCATGGGATCCTCCTTGATGTCCTAATAACCATAATTCTCTATAATCATCATGTGCATGTGTCTACCTTGATGCCTATTTAGATCTATCCTAGGTGTTGATCTTGTGCCTTGTTATACTCGGTATGCATTGGGTAGAACTATGCTAGTGCTCAATTTTAAACTTTGATCATGTGAACCTGAATTTAATGATATATGCATCTTTGTAAAATTTGGTTTTTATAGCAACATGGTTTAGGAACTGCTATAAGGGATCACCCGGGACATACAGTGCAACCATGGGAGTTATATGGCTCTGACCTTAGCTCAGTATAAGGATCTTTTCTAGCTTGTTAGCGGTTACCCGAAAGGGCGCATAAGGCGCTTGACGAGCTGGATTTAGGGCGGCTTCTTTCCCCTTGCCTGCGTGCTGCAAGGTTGAGAGACCCTTCTTCCCCTTGCCTTAAGACCTAGAGGCCCTAACTTGTTAGACGAACCTTTGAAAGGCTTCGCAGTGTATCCTGCCCGCTCACCTCAGAAGTGTTATGGGAGTAATTAACCTGGGCATCTGGATAATACTACTCATCAGGTAAAGTGTACAACCTCTGCAGAGTGTAAAAATTGATATATCAGCCGTGCTCACGGTTACGAGCGGCCTGGAATTCTTATGGTATAGTTGTTGCTTAATAATGTTTTAATTTGATATTATTATCTTGTTCAATGATTTCATGTTCACATTGATCACATGTTTAATTTGGGATGGTTATCATTGATGCTACTTAATGCTAAAATTGTGCCAACTAAAAGCTACTGCAGTTAAACCAGTGTCAGCTTTATTTGAGCCTCATGAACCCCATGTTACACTTGTGAAGTACGAGATGTATTTATGCTTGTTTATTTCTTTCTACTTGATAAAAATCCCGGATGGATAACAGATTGCTATGGTAATGATGACTTCCCTGAAGAGTTCTAGTCTTGCTGTCAACCAGTCATCTTCCCTGTGATGGAGCTACCGCGAGAGTTATCTTATTTATCCGCTGCTATGTAAAGACTTTGAATAATGTTCGTTATGTAATAAACATATGTGATGGTACTTCATAATTTATTGGCTTATGTGTGCGATTGATCTCTGGGCACACATAAGATGATGCATTCAATTTTGTTCTTAAAATTGGGTGTGACAAATTGGTATCAGAGCTATGTTGACTGTAGGACGCAAGCCTAGTTAGTTCATGGTCATTTTAGTGGTCTTTGCTTCTCTTTCTTGCTATTTATCTTAGCCTTGCTAATTTATTAAATTATATGCTTCTCTTTACTTGCTCTATTATATAAATATATTGATTCTATTGTAACTATCTCTTGGTCTACTCCCTAGATGGCTCGTCGGACCGCCCGCAAGTGTGTTGGAGGTCGTCTGAGGTCAGGCCTGAGGGCAGGCAACCACATCACGCAAGCACCGCAAGAGCCAGTGTCGTAGGAGCCAGCACCGCAAGAGCCGACACCGCCAGTACCAGCACCTCAAGAGCCGGCACCACCAGTGCAAGCACCCCCAGTGCTAGCGCCCTAGGAGCAAGCACTACCGGCACCACCAGCACCCGTACCACAAGAACCTGCACCACAAGCTCCAGCTCAGGAAGCTCCCGCCCAGCAAGCACCAGCTCCTCAAGAACCAGTGCCTCCAGCGCCAGTGCCCCCAGAAGTGCTGGAGGTTGAAGACGATGATGAGCCTGTGATAGGATGGATTGTGAACTCCGGGTACCACATCAGAGCGCCCCAGTGTCCCACTCATCACAGGCTGATGGGACTTCTTGATGCCTACTACCAAGACCAGAACATTGCTGTTCTTGACGCAAAATGTGGTACACTGCGCCTCGCACACAACAAGCTAGAAAGCGTGACTTAAATCGGGTGCCCGGATGGTTTGAAATCCGGAGACGTGCCAGTCGGTTTGACCTGAAAACTATGGGGATATAGACCCCAGGGTACCACATGATGGTACATGGGCCTCACCACTAGGGGTCGTCCCGCTCGCAGGATGAAGACGTGCGGCACACGGCATGTACCGCACGACAGTTGTAATCTAGATACAGTACCAACTCGGATACTTACCATGTAACCTTGTCCCTTCAGAATATATAAGGAGGGGCAGGGGTCCTCCGAGAGGACATGCGACAGGTGAAAGGGAGACAGATCATAGATCCTAGGTCACAGGTCATAAGCCACAAGCCACATCCAATCAATATACAGAGTATGCAACTCAACGCAGGACGTAGGGTATTACGCTAACCTAGCGGCCCGAACCTGGATAAACCTCTGTGTTCATCTACTTTTGCCTTGCGTCAACGTCTGGGTCGTCGTCTTGCGCACCTTCCCCTCTAATCTACCACCTTGGGCATACCCCAAGGTGGACTATCGGCGATATTTCGTCGACAGTGGCGCCCACCGTGGGGCATGTGCGTACGGACGCCATAACGACTCAGATGGTTTCCTTCCTCGTTTCCACGACCCTTCCGGAGGCTTCACGTTCGTCGTCAGGTCGTTCTCCTTGACCACCGACGTCGACAGCGCCGCCAGTGGCGTGGAGGCGGTGCAGCCTTTTCCTGTGCCGAACAGATCTGCTTCCACCACTTCAGCGTCGGTGAGACTAGCCTCGACATCTCTTCGAGGTCATCTTCCCCGGCGCTCCGACCACGCTTCCCCGCTATCGGGGACGGCGTGTCGACAATACCGATCTGATCGAATCCATCGATCGGGTCACGACAAGCATCGCCGACACTCTCGCTCTCGTAGATCTGATCAGAGATCGATCTCCCGAGCACAACGTCGCTCGTACCTCTCGCTCCGACCTGTAACCGGGTCGCAATGATGATCGCCGTAATAAGCGGCGCTATGACGACCACGGCCGGGAGGAAAGATCGAGGGCTAGGCAACTCCACCACCGTCGAGCCATCGACGAGCCATCGTCGAGCCATCGACGAGCCACCGTCGAGCCATCGACGAGCCATCGTCAAGCCATCGACGAGCCACCAACGAGCCGACGAGCCATAAGCGAGCCATCGCGTTGTCATCGTCTCACCGCCATCCTCGCCGACCGCTCGTTGTTGACTCATCGCCGTCCTCGACGCCTACTCGACCACGACTGCGACACGTCTACGACAATCAAGCTAAGTATTATCTTTCATATCAATCAAATATTCCTTCGATCGTCATATATCTCTAGATATCATCACGACGACTCTTCGTTATTTTTCACCATATACCATCCTGAGGATGACATATGCGTCTTCCCGAGCAGCCACGTTTACACTCGTGCTTTCCAGAGACGGCCCTGTCTCCGACTCCTCCCTACACGTGAATGCAGCCCCGCGCTCTGCGTTACGGGTGGTCGGCAGTGGCTCCTCGGTGACGTTGGTGCTCTTATGCGTGCCTGGGCTCCGCGCCTCACGCTCCGGAGTTACCAGCTAGCCGGGGCTGGCGACTCAGTTACAAACAAACTGCTCCGGGGAATTTTATTTAATGCTGAGCATTCATACCAGCTGACTGACCGCCGAGCGGCAGATGTTGCTTCTTTATTGCTGATGCTTTCTCTATATTTTATTTGTACGTCATGTACTACCATTCTGCATGATTATTTTACAGGAACTATGTTCGGTCTGCGAGCTAATTCTTTACGCTTGGGGACTGGACCAGTTATGATGGACGAGAAGATCATTGCTTGGGACTCCTCGGTGCTCGGATTCGTCGACCACCTGGTCGGGTCGCTCGGTGCTCATCACCTGACGCTCGGACTTCGTCGCCGACCAGCTAGTCGTACTCTTCGACGCTCATCGACAACTACACCGAGAGCTCACCAGCTGAGCTGGGGACTCCTTGGTGCTCGGGATCGTCGACCACCTGGTCGCTTCGTTCGGTGCTCACTGCCTGGCATTCAGACTTCATCGCCGGCCAGCCTGTCGGACTCCTCGACGTTCATCGACGGCTACACCGAGGGCCACCAGCTAGCCTGGGGACTGCTCGGTGCTTGGACTCGTCGTTCGGCAACCTGCTCGGACAACATGCTGTTTTCGCCATAGTGGTTTTACCTTTTTTATAAGCCTGCTACAAGATTTATTCTTCATCTTCTAGCAGCCTTGGGGACTACCATGTATACATGGCGCTCGTCTGCGCATGTATATAAGTCTGATTATTCTCAAGACCCTGGCACCACGTGACCAAGTCACCTGCTGTCAGGCTCGGGGACTAGCTGTGGGGATATAGACCCCAGGGTACCACATGATGGTACATGGGCCTCACCACTAGGGGTCGTCCCGCCCGCAGGATGAAGACGTGCGGCACACGGCATGTACCGCACGACAGTTGTAATCTAGATACAGTACCAACTCGGATACTTACCATGTAACCTTGTCCCTTCAGAATATATAAGGAGGGGCAGGGGTCCTCCGAGAGGACATGCGACAGGTGAAAGGGAGACAGATCATAGATCCTAGGTCACAGGTCATAAGCCACAAGCCACATCCAATCAATATACAGAGTATGCAACTCAACGCAGGACGTAGGGTATTACGCTAACCTAGCGGCCCGAACCTGGATAAACCTCTGTGTTCATCTACTTTTGCCTTGCGTCAACGTCTGGGTCGTCGTCTTGCGCACCTTCCCCTCTAATCTACCACCTTGGGCATACCCCTAGGTGGACTATCGGCGATATTTCGTCGACAAAAACCAACAAGGGATAAAACTTTGAGAATAAAACTAGAACATGCCGGTTGAGACCAGACAGTTCCATATTTACAGCTCTGAAGCCATTCATGACGGCATACAGCTATAGAAGCTGTCTGCCAACATGTTTAAAGGTCATTCGGCTAACTCTAAACATAGACATATGTAAACAGCTGGTTGTCGAACGCGCATACATGAAAAAGACATGCTTGGATAAATAAAAGATAAAATATGAATTAACATGTAACCAAGCTCGGCAAGCTAGCCGAGTTGTGGTCCATGAGGAAGGAACATACAAACAAACATGATCAAACCAATCTAAAATCTGCATCTGCCGCACGATACCTAGTTTTATCTGAACTTGAACATGATTGATATGCATGAACCTACAACATGTAACAATCTAGATTAGAAATTAATTTGGCCATCTTAATCATGCAATGAAGAACCACAATTATTGAAAGGGATAAATAAACTTGTAAAGCAAGGCCGAACAAAGGTCAATCTAGATTGGGCAAAAAAGTGTGTTACATAATTAATTAAAACATATAACACAATGATAACTTAATGAATCTATTAGATCTGCCAAATCTAATAGAGCCATAACTATCTCGCTTTTGCTAAACATATGAATAAACGCCTGCCGCACGGTATTTACCCATAAGCAAAGCATAAGCAAAGACTTCTTGATCATTAACAAAGATCCGCCGCACGACCTTTGGAAACAAACAAGACTACTTGCATCATATCTAAATCCACCGTATGATACTAGACATGATAACAAGGTTGCCGGAACTTACGGAGGTCGACGGATCGATGATTCCTCTCGAAGAACTCGACGTCACGACTAAGGACTCGAAGGTGGAACGGGGCCGGTTTGTATTGATATGGTTGTGAACAATTTTACAATGGCCGAGGGTTTATATTTATACCCTGGGCGAAATACGAGTCCTGGAAGATTACGATTTACACAATAAATCTTGGAAAATACGAGTCCTATTTCTATTTTTCTCTTGGCGTCCTCCATCGTTACGTATCTTCTCGTGTAAGTCGGCTTTACTTGCCATATTTTTTTCCCGAATAGAATCACCGCCTTGCAAGATAGCCGACCGCACAGGCACTTGCCGAAACTCCGAGAACTAACTGACCTTGGTCATTTGCCGAATGCATCATACGCCCATCTCGCACACTGGTGTAACGTAACGGCCCTAATCCCATGGCCCACTGATCACCGTCAACCACTGACAGTCGATCCGTACAACCAAGAGATTAAGACCGGTTCCGCTACTGGGCTACATCAGTGCCCGATGTCCGCAGGATCATCTCACAATTCAGTTACAATCTCTTGAACATTTTGACAAATAACATCGGAGTAAATAGCGGAAGACTTAGATAACAATAGTTTTACAAACCAGGGTTCAACATAAAATTAAAGTGAAGTTATTACAGACCATAGTTCAAATAGATAGAGTTGGCAGAGTAGCATATGACAACAACTGAAGGGTAAAGATACTTCACCCAGCCCGAGGGTGAATAATCACTCATCGGCCTCATCGGCCTCTTCCTGAACAACAGTCACACAGCAGGGTCCAAGGCATACTGAGGAATCTGCCATACCTGCAACATGGGTAATAAAACCCTGAGTACAAAGGTACTCAACAAGACTTACCCGACTAAAGAAAAAGGGAGAAGACTCAGGTATGAGAGGCTTAGGGTAGTCAAGGTAAAGCTTTAAGCAAGTTCAAGTATTTTGCGGAAAAAAAACATTTTTGTAAACCTTATTTTATTTTTGAAAGATTCAGTATTCCTCAATTCTTCATCATTCATGATTCATTTTACATTTCAAAACATTCCTAGTTGAGAACCACTCTCCGTTGACAGTCAGTGGACCAAGTCTCCATAACCGAGGAGCAACGTTAATCCGGATAAATAATACTCAGCTGAGGATCCCTATCCACACTGCATATGTAGCACCCAAGCTTGCATATGCCAACTCGTCTACCACGATTCCTCCAAGATTGGGCCCGGTCCTACGCCACCCGGAAGTACAGTACACCACTCCAATCCGGGACTTTAACCCACGTGGGTACATGCTACTTCCGCCATCTCTCCACTCCCAGTGCGCGGTTGTCGGTCCAATAAAGGATTCCTCGGAGCCAGAGCTTTCCGTAGTATGTGAATAGTTACAAGTCTTGACCAGCAGGCCCCCATACGGATGGTCCCTACATTTTTCCGTCAGCGACAAGCACCTCGGGACTCTAACCCAAGAGTACAGGTCCTGTCGGTTTTTCAACCCTGTCCCGGTCGGTGTCAACTGTTGAGTCCCGGACTACAACATGACGGCACCGTACGCGCGGACAACCTCTTCACGACCATGACCACATGCTAGCTAGGCAAGCAGTCATCGAACGGGAAGTAAAACCAAATTCCCATAAAGTTTTCTTTCAGTGATCACACTTTTGAAATTGGCATTTTTATTGCAAAGTCTAATTCAATAAGCATTGCTAAGCATTTTTCAAATACTTTTGAAAAGCAGGCTTCGGGTGTATCAGTGGTCAAGGTGGATAATGCATCAGTTAGGATATCACTCAACTCCTATAAACCTAATGCAATAATTTAACTCAAAAGCATTTAAGGAAATCACTTTATAATTTCAAGGAAGGGTTAAATGCACCGGGGCTTGCCTTGGATGGCAAAAAGAGCAGACTCGGGGTAGGAGTAGGTGTCGGAGCTCGGGGTCGCCTCGGGAGTTGGTTCGTCAACAGCGGCCTCGACTCTGGTACCTTCTTCGTCGGTCACTATACGTATGCAATGATGCATGCACATGAGTAGGCTAGTATGAACAAAGTGCATAGGATAAAACTAGAGTATAGCTTTGCAAAGTATAAGTGGTTGTTTAAAGTGGACAAAAGATTACTTATCCCTTTCTAGCAATTTTAGCTAACTTTATTAAGCAACTTTTATAGGACTTAAGCATAATCATCACAAGGCATCACAAACATCATAGACCAGAGGGGTATGGGTCTATGAACATCAAACAATCCAAAGATCACATCATCAAACACTTATTACCAACACTAATCACTTTTTTCTATTTTCCTAAATTAATTAAAAAGGTCATTTTATGAAGTTGCTCCAAAAATTACCAAATTAATCACATAAGTTCATTATGGTGTAGATAGATGGCAAAACAAATTTAATAATTTTTGGAGGTCATTAAGGTGCTCAAATAAAATCAGACATTAATTAGCAAAAGGCACTATTTAACAATTAAAATAAAAGCTCAAAAATCAACTTGTTCCAAAAGACTTCAAAATTTTACCAGAGACTAAACATGGCATAAGAAGCTCACAAAAATTTGTCTCATGATTTTTGGAGTTATAAATCACTCTCCAAAAATACCAAAACCTTCATTTTTCAATTAAAAGGGGAATTTTACATTTTCAAATTTTTGCACAAAACTCAAGTTTCATATTTTTATAAAATACTCCAGAGCATAAAGAGTCTACCACAAAAATTTCAGAATTTTTGGATGCACACAGAAAATCATACAAAAAAGAGAAAACAGAACACTATTCACATCTCTCAGAAAAAGAGAAGAGCACTGTGCTCCTTCTAGGCCGGCCTCGGCGAATCGCGGGGCTCGGGCGAATCGCGCGGGGCTCGGTCGAGACGGGCTCGGTCGAGACGGAAGCGACAGCTTCGTCCGAGGCCTGGCCCGGAGGCTCGGGCGAGACGGAGAAGTAAGCCTCCGTCCGAGGCCTGACTCGGGCGAAGCGGAGAGCATGCGCTCGCCGAGGCTTGGGCTCGGGCGAGACGGAAAAACAAGCCTCTGCCCGAGGCGTGACTTGGAGGCTCGGGCGAAGCGGAGTGGAAGCAGAGGCCGGAGGCTCGGATGCTTACCCCGGGTCGGAGGCAGGGCTCGAGGGTGAGGCTCGACTCGTTCTCGAGGGTGAGGCTCGACACGTGCTCGAGGGAGAAGACGACCGCGGCGGTGCTCCGGCGATCCGGCGGTCCTGCGCAACACACGAGACCGCAAGGGCCGGGTCAGAGTCGCACGGGACCAAGGAACACGACACGGGGTCGGTGAGGGATAATCATGGCCGGAGACGGCGAATTTCACGAACCCGAGTTCACCGGTGTTCCGTCGGAGATTGGGAAGATGGGGTTACGCCGGGCAAACGGAGGCGGGGAAGGTGAAATTGAGAGGTGGGAAAGCTTCACGAGCTCAAGGCGGAGCTTCCGGGCTAGATGGTGGAGCGGCGGAGTGTCTGGAGTGGGCTGGCCACGGTGGCGGAGGTGAGTGAGGAGCTCGGGGCTCCGGCGGGCTTATATAGCCGCGGCCAGGGGCCGGTAGAGAGCTCGGGGTGGGGTGGATAAGCTCGGCGGACGCACGCGCACTCGATTGCGCTCAGGCGGGGGTACTGGCTTGCAGCCGGGGCTCGGGCGCAAGCTCGGCCGGCAATGGCCACGCGGCGGCGGCGCGCTGGACACTGTAGGGGCCGAGAGCGAGGGTCAGCGCTCGCGTGCGGGCGCGGAGGGAACAGGGAGACAGCGGCGGCAGGTTGGTGGCGCGTGGGGAGCAGCCAGGCACGCGGCACGCGCAGCGCCGGCGGGCTGGCCATGGCCGGGCCCCCCCTAGCTCGCGGTAGGAGAAGAACAGGGCTAGGTCTTAGGGTTTGACTTTTGGCTGATCTCTGTATTTTGCAAATTACTTCCAAAAATTGAACTGTGCGACAAAAACTCAAAATACCAAAGTTGCTCAGAAAAATGAGATCTACAACTTTGTCAATATGAACATTTTCAAATTCCAAATAGTTTTTGAACTATATTCAAAAACAGAAAAGGGGACACTTTTTCAAACTTGATTCAAATCAAAATTACTCTGGATTTCAAACTGAAACTTGAAAATCTTCCAATATGAAAGTTGTTCCATTTGTCAAAACCTACAACTTTGCTAATATACACTTTTTCTGAAACTCAATAGTTTTTGAATTAATTTTGAAAACTCAAAAAGGGACAAAAACTGGAGTTTGAATGAATTTGAAATTACTGCAAATTTTATATAGAAACTTTGAAATTTGTAAATACCAAAGTTGTTCCTCTTGATCAGATTCACAACTTTGCTTTTTGAACCAACTCAAAATTTTGAATTTTGAAAAAGTTATCAAAAAGGGGATAAATCCAGGATTTGGGATTTTAGGGTTTTGCAAAAGGAAAATCAAATCAAATCTGATTTTTGAACTTTGATCAAAGCAACAAACATCAGGGCGCTAAATTTGAACAAGAATTACATAGAACTAGGCACAGAGGTGAAATTACCATTTTGCCCCTATAGGAAGAAGTGGGCTAATAAGGTTTTTTTGTAATAGAGGTACATTAAGCAAATGCATACACATGAAATCATGATCAAGATGATTAATGATGCTAATGATAATATGTCAAGTTAATTACATGCTTAAACACCAGAGGTGTTACAGCCTTCCCCCCTTAAAGAAATCTCGCCCCGAGATTCTGCGTCTTAAGAAAGGACAAAGAAGGGATAAAGGCAAAGCTTTACATAGACAGGGATTCGAGAAAGTCGGGATAGTTCTTTGCCAAGAAGTCTTCAGATTCCCAAGTAGCTTCTTCTTCAGAGTGCTGGTTCCACTGGATTTTGTACCACCTTGTGGTAGTTCTTCGAGTAACTCGATCTTTGTGATCCAACACGCGAACTGGATATTCCGAGTAGGATAGATCAGGCTCTAGCTCGACACCTTCAACTTCCATGACATGTTCTGGTACTCGGAGGCACTTCTTGAGTTGGGAGACATGGAAAACATTGTGGACAGCAGAGAGATGATCGGGCAACTTCAGCTTGTAAGCCATCTTGCCACAACATTCCAAGATCTCAAACGGACCAATGTAGCGGGGTGCTAACTTTCCCTTGACTCCAAAACGAGTGACTCCTTTGGTTGGTGAGACCTTGAGATATACGTAATCTCCAACTTGAAACTTCAGAGGTCGACGTCTCTTGTCAGCATAACTCTTTTGTCGGGATTGGGCAATCTTCATGTTCTCTTGTATCTGCTTGACTTTCTCTTCCATATCTTTGACCAGGTCAACTCCAAAGAATTCTCTTTCTCCGGGCTCAGACCAACTGAGGGGTGTACGACAACGACGACCGTACAGTGCTTCAAAGGGTGCCATTTTGATGCTTTCTTGATAACTGTTATTATGTGAGAACTCTGCCAAGGGCAAACAGTCATCCCAAGTATCTGCGAAGGTGAGCACACATGCTCTCAACATATCCTCTAACACTTGGTTGACTCGCTCAGTTTGTCCATCTGTTTGTGGATGATATGCTGTACTTTGCAAGAGCTTGGTTCCAAGTGAGGTATGGAACGCTTTCCAGAACTTTGCGACAAACTGAGTACCACGATCAGAGATAATGGTCTTGGGTATTCCATGAAGCTTCACTATGTTGTTCTTGTACAAGGTGGCATAAGTTGGGGCGGTATAACTTGTTTTGACCGGTAGGAAGTGAGCTTGCTTCGTGAGACGGTCCACTATCACCCAAATGGAATCGAATCCCTTTTGAGTCTTGGGTAATCCATTGATAAAATCCATACTAATATCTTCCCACTTCCAGGCAGGTACAGATAAAGGCTGCAATTCTCCTCCAGGCTTCATGTGCACGGCTTTGACTTTCTGACAAGTATCACAGCGAGCGACATAGCGAGCGATTTCAATCTTCATCTTTGTCCACCAGAATCTCTGCCTTAGATCCTGGTACATCTTGTTGCTGCCGGGGTGGATGGAAAACCTAGACAGGTGTGCCTCATCAAGGATCAACTGTCTCAACTCAGGCACCTTGGGAACTACTAGACGGTTCTTGAACCAAACAACTCCTACATCATCGATCCTGAAACAATCAGCCTTACCGGTCTGGACCTTTTCGATGATGTGCTTGATTCCAGGGTTATCTTTCTGTGCAGCGATGACTTGTTCCTTGACCGATGTTTCTATCCTGACATTGTTCAGGCTTCCTTGCGGAACTATCTCAATACCCATCCTTTCAAGAGCATGGCACAAGGAAAGATCATAGGGCTTCGTCGTCAGACAGCTGCAGTATGACTTGCGACTGAGGGCATCGGCAACTACATTTGCCTTACCCGGATGGTAATGTACTTCGAGATCATAATCTTTAATCAACTCAAGCCATCTTCTCTGCCTCATGTTCAACTCTTCTTGAGTGAAGATATACTTCAGGCTCTTATGATCAGTGTATACATTGCAGGTACTGCCCAACAGATAATGACGCCATATCTTCAAAGCATGCACCACTGCTGCTAATTCAAGGTCATGGGTTGGATAATTCTCCTCATGTCGCCTAAGCTACCGTGAGGCATAAGCGATCACTCGACCTTCTTGCATCAAAACACAGCCTAACCCAGTACCAGATGCATCACAGTATACATCAAAGGGTTTCTCGATGTCTGGTTGAGCTAGGACTGGTGATGTAGTTAGTAGTTTCTTCAAGGCTTGAAAAGCTTGCTCACAGGCTGTTGACCAAACAAAATCCACAGAATTCTTCAACAACTCTGTGATAGGCTTGGCAACTCTGGAGAAGTCTGGGATGAAACGACGATAGTATCCAGCCATTCCCATGAAGCTGCGAACTTCGCGGACAGTGGTAGGTGGCTTCCAATCCAAGATATCTGCCACTTTTCCAGGGTCAACTGACACACCTTCAGCGGACAGGACATGACCAAGGAATTGAATTCGATCTAGCCAGAATTCACATTTACTGAACTTGGCATACAGCTGGTGATCTCTGAGACGAGAGAGAACGACACGAAGATGCTTGGCATGATCTTCAGGAGTTCTTGAATAAACAAGGATGTCGTCAATGAACACGACTACAAATTTATCGAGCTCTGGCATGAACACAGAGTTCATGAGATACATGAAATGAGCGGGGGCATTGGTCAAGCCAAAAGACATGACCAAGTACTCATATAGGCCGTATCTGGTGGTGAAAGCTGTTTTGGGAATATCTTCGGGACGAATTTTTATTTGATGATAGCCAGATCTGAGGTCGATCTTGGAAAACACTCTGGCTCCAGATAACTGGTCAAACAGAAGATCAATGCGAGGCAAGGGATATTTATTTTTGATGGTGACCTCGTTGAGCGGGCGATAGTCAACGCACAGACGAAGGCTTTTGTCCTTCTTCTTCACAAAGATAGCAGGACAGCCCCAAGGAGATGAACTTGGGCGAATGAGACCCTTATCCAATAGCTCTTGCAATTGGATCTTCAGCTCTGCCAACTCTCTGGGAGGCATTCGATAAGCTCTACGGGATATAGGAGCAGTCCCGGGCTTTAGCTCTATAGCGAACTCAACATCACGGTCAGGAGGCAGACCAGGTAAATCTTCTGGAAAGACATCAGGGAACTCGCAGACCACGGGGATATCCCTGACTTCCGGAACACAGACGGTATTCAACTGGGTGGTTACTGGTTTTTGTGGCATTGGAAGTTGGAGAAAGAGTTTGGAGGTACTGTTAGGAATATCCACTCTCACAACTCTATTCAAGATGTCTATCATGGCTTTATACTGACACATCCAATTCATGCCTAAGATGACATCTATCTCTTGATCGCGCAGTACTATCATGGTGGTAGGAAAGACATGTTTCCCCAACATTACTGGTATACTGCGGACCACTTCCTTAGTATTTATCCGCCCTCCAGGCGAAAGTATGCAGAAACTTTCTTTTAACTCCCCCATGGGCAACTCATGCTTGATGACAAAAGTGCGACTGATGAAGGAATGCGATGCACCAGAATCAAACAAGACGACTGCAGGATGATTGGCAACAGGGAACCTACCGAGCATGACGGGCTCTCCTTCTGGGATGTTACTGACGGTGGTGAAGTAGACTTGCCCGTGCTTCCTGACAAGCTTGCCCTTCTGGACGTGCTGCTGCGGTGCACGGTGCTGCTGCTGTGATCCTCCAGGGCCTTTCTGTGCATGCTGGGCATTCTTCTTGGGTTTTGGGCACTCGCGAGACCAGTGGCCAACTTGGCCACAGTTGTAGCATGGATGGTTGTAAGCTGTTTGTGGGGTGGTGACACGAACACCGGGGGCGTTCGGCTGCGTGGCACTTTGCTGGTTGGCATTGTGGGTGGTGGCCGCGGTACGAACGACCACTTGCTGATGGGGGGTATGGGGCACGGTTTTGGTGGTGGCTGGGGTGGTAGATGATTCTTGGGCGCTTATGGTTGCTGGAGAAACTGCTAGACCCAGCCTTCTTCTTCTTCTTCTCTTCCTGATACTGGCGGTTGCTTTCCTCGAAAGCAACAGCACGGTCAACGACATCATGGTAGGATCCGTCTAGGTTGTTGGACAGACCCCTGCGAATCTTAGGGTGCAGACCCCTGAGAAAACAATCTCTCTTCCTTTCCTCTGTGTTGACATAGTCGGAGGCATACTGGCTGAGGTGGTTGAATTGTCCCACGTACTGCATGACGGTGGAATCTTTCTGTTGCAGGGCCAAGAACTGATCCAACTTCATTTTCATCAATCCCGAAGGGATGTGATGTGCTCTGAAAGCGGTGCGGAACTCTTCCCAGGTCAGCTGGTGACCTTCCGGCTGGGCCGCCAACAGGTTGGCGTACCAGGCACTTGCAGGACCACGGAGCTGTTGAGAAGCGAACCGAGGCTTCTGGATCTCTGTGCAGTGCAGTAGACTGAACTTCTGTTCCATGGTGCGTAACCAGTCGTCAGCCTCGAGAGGTTCATCGGCCTTTGTGAAGACCGGTGGTCGTGTTTCAGTGAAGTCCACATAGGTTGTCTCTTGGTTGTTGCGGCGACCACGGTTGCCGTTGTTCTGCTGCCCTTGATTCTGAGCCATCAGATTGGCAGCGGCGGCCAAGGCTGCAATGGCATCTGCTAGGGTAGCTGGTACAGGTGGAGGGTTTGAGATGTTGGCATCATCAGAACCTCCGGCTCCGGTACGGGTGTTCACAGGCATCTGTATAAGCAACTCGGAACTCAACATATATGGACAAAGGTTCTGAAACAACTTGATTGACAACTTCACTGATACAAAGACAGCTGGCTTGATAAAGATGACAACAGACTGATAAGGGAAAAAGGTACGAAAAGAAAGATACATGCCAGACTTGGCAACAGACAGACTAACGCCCCCAAACCTAGCCTAAGGTTTTAGGTAAGCAGATGGTACAGACACAAGGAGTCTAGTCGTCATCAATGAAGATCAACTCTTCGTCATCATCATCGTCCTCGATGATAAGCTCAGGCTCTTCCTCCTCATCTTCATCTTCAACGTGGACATCTTCAGCAGGTTCCACTTCCTCATCCTGATCGGGCTCGTGTTCCATTTCAGGTTCCTCCACGACTCCGTCTTCGGGGTCCTCAGCAACTGGTGGAATCACGGGGTGAAGCTGGTCGTGCAGCTGGTGTATTTCCTCATGAAGCATATCATTGAACTGCTCGATTTGGGCGGTGTATTGCTGCAGTCCATGGAGCTGGGCTCTGGTAACGTCCTCGCGGGTCCAAGCATCATTGCGCTGCTCGATAGCGCGAACCGTGTTCCGGTTGGCCTGCTCCAAGGAAGCTCGTGCCTCATAAAACTCCAGGCGGGAAAGGTAGAAGTCATGCTCCATGTTCTCCATTTCAGCCTTCAGATTCTTGATTTCCTCCTTCACCTGCTTGCGGGTGCGGCGGGGAAAGCGACGACCATTGGAGGATTCTCCAGTCTCTTCTCCGGTGCGTGGCGCCAGCTGGTGACGCGGCACACCGTTCGGTCCAGTCGACTTGCGGGCAGTCCGCTTGATAATGGCCATATCTGGACAAGAGGTTATAAATGAGAAAGGCTAGCAAGAAAAAAGGTATAGGTACACTATCCCATCGAACTCTTTTATTTACTTAAGTGAATATGACATGATGCATGAATCGTTCCTACGGAACAAGGCAATGCAACTACTAAGGTAAGGTACATAGGGCTTATACAAGTTGTCTTGCTACTAGTTGCCAAAGACAAGATGAGATGAGAGAAGCAATTTGGACTCAAAATAGTCAAATTTAGTTTTTGTTAAAAACATTTTGAAGTTTTCGCAAAAAGATTGCAACGTCATAGTGAGATGCTCCGATACCACTCTGTAACGTAACGGCCCTAATCCCATGGCCCACTGATCACCGTCAACCACTGACAGTCGATCCGTACAACCAAGAGATTAAGACCGGTTCCGCTACTGGGCTACATCAGTGCCCGATGTCCGCAGGATCATCTCACAATTCAGTTACAATCTCTTGAACATTTTGACAAATAACATCGGAGTAAATAGCGGAAGACTTAGATAACAATAGTTTTACAAACCAGGGTTCAACATAAAATTAAAGTGAAGTTATTACAGACCATAGTTCAAATAGATAGAGTTGGCAGAGTAGCATATGACAACAACTGAAGGGTAAAGATACTTCACCCAGCCCGAGGGTGAATAATCACTCATCGGCCTCATCGGCCTCTTCCTGAACAACAGTCACACAGCAGGGTCCAAGGCATACTGAGGAATCTGCCATACCTGCAACATGGGTAATAAAACCCTGAGTACAAAGGTACTCAACAAGACTTACCCGACTAAAGAAAAAGGGAGAAGACTCAGGTATGAGAGGCTTAGGGTAGTCAAGGTAAAGCTTTAAGCAAGTTCAAGTATTTTGCGGAAAAAAAACATTTTTGTAAACCTTATTTTATTTTTGAAAGATTCAATATTCCTCAATTCTTCATCATTCATGATTCATTTTACATTTCAAAACATTCCTAGTTGAGAACCACTCTCCGTTGACAGTCAGTGGACCAAGTCTCCATAACCGAGGAGCAACGTTAATCCGGATAAATAATACTCAGCTGAGGATCCCTATCCACACTGCATATGTAGCACCCAAGCTTGCATATGCCAACTCGTCTACCACGATTCCTCCAAGATTGGGCCCGGTCCTACGCCACCCGGAAGTACAGTACACCACTCCAATCCGGGACTTTAACCCACGTGGGTACATGCTACTTCCGCCATCTCTCCACTCCCAGTGCGCGGTTGTCGGTCCAATAAAGGATTCCTCGGAGCCAGAGCTTTCCGTAGTATGTGAATAGTTACAAGTCTTGACCAGCAGGCCCCCATACGGATGGTCCCTACATTTTTCCGTCAGCGACAAGCACCTCGGGACTCTAACCCAAGAGTACAGGTCCTGTCGGTTTTTCAACCCTGTCCCGGTCGGTGTCAACTGTTGAGTCCCGGACTACAACATGACGGCACCGTACGCGCGGACAACCTCTTCACGACCATGACCACATGCTAGCTAGGCAAGCAGTCATCGAACGGGAAGTAAAACCAAATTCCCATAAAGTTTTCTTTCAGTGATCACACTTTTGAAATTGGCATTTTTATTGCAAAGTCTAATTCAATAAGCATTGCTAAGCATTTTTCAAATACTTTTGAAAAGCAGGCTTCGGGTGTATCAGTGGTCAAGGTGGATAATGCATCAGTTAGGATATCACTCAACTCCTATAAACCTAATGCAATAATTTAACTCAAAAGCATTTAAGGAAATCACTTTATAATTTCAAGGAAGGGTTAAATGCACCGGGGCTTGCCTTGGATGGCAAAAAGAGCAGACTCGGGGTAGGAGTAGGTGTCGGAGCTCGGGGTCGCCTCGGGAGTTGGTTCGTCAACAGCGGCCTCGACTCTGGTACCTTCTTCGTCGGTCACTATACGTATGCAATGATGCATGCACATGAGTAGGCTAGTATGAACAAAGTGCATAGGATAAAACTAGAGTATAGCTTTGCAAAGTATAAGTGGTTGTTTAAAGTGGACAAAAGATTACTTATCCCTTTCTAGCAATTTTAGCTAACTTTATTAAGCAACTTTTATAGGACTTAAGCATAATCATCACAAGGCATCACAAACATCATAGACCAGAGGGGTATGGGTCTATGAACATCAAACAATCCAAAGATCACATCATCAAACACTTATTACCAACACTAATCACTTTTTTCTATTTTCCTAAATTAATTAAAAAGGTCATTTTATGAAGTTGCTCCAAAAATTACCAAATTAATCACATAAGTTCATTATGGTGTAGATAGATGGCAAAACAAATTTCATAATTTTTGGAGGTCATTAAGGTGCTCAAATAAAATCAGACATTAATTAGCAAAAGGCACTATTTAACAATTAAAATAAAAGCTCAAAAATCAACTTGTTCCAAAAGACTTCAAAATTTTACCAGAGACTAAACATGGCATAAGAAGCTCACAAAAATTTGTCTCATGATTTTTGGAGTTATAAATCACTCTCCAAAAATACCAAAACCTTCATTTTTCAATTAAAAGGGGAATTTTACATTTTCAAATTTTTGCACAAAACTCAAGTTTCATATTTTTATAAAATACTCCAGAGCATAAAGAGTCTACCACAAAAATTTCAGAATTTTTGGATGCACACAGAAAATCATACAAAAAAGAGAAAACAGAACACTATTCACATCTCTCAGAAAAAGAGAAGAGCATTGTGCTCCTTCTAGGCCGGCCTCGGCGAATCGCGGGGCTCGGGCGAATCGCGCGGGGCTCGGTCGAGACGGGCTCGGTCGAGACGGAAGCGACAGCTTCGTCCGAGGCCTGGCCCGGAGGCTCGGGCGAGACGGAGAAGTAAGCCTCCGTCCGAGGCCTGACTCGGGCGAAGCGGAGAGCATGCGCTCGCCGAGGCTTGGGCTCGGGCGAGACGGAAAAACAAGCCTCTGCCCGAGGCGTGACTTGGAGGCTCGGGCGAAGCGGAGTGGAAGCAGAGGCCGGAGGCTCGGATGCTTACCCCGGGTCGGAGGCAGGGCTCGAGGGTGAGGCTCGACTCGTTCTCGAGGGTGAGGCTCGACACGTGCTCGAGGGAGAAGACGACCGCGGCGGTGCTCCGGCGATCCGGCGGTCCTGCGCAACACACGAGACCGCAAGGGCCGGGTCAGAGTCGCACGGGACCAAGGAACACGACACGGGGTCGGTGAGGGATAATCATGGCCGGAGACGGCGAATTTCACGAACCCGAGTTCACCGGTGTTCCGTCGGAGATTGGGAAGATGGGGTTACGCCGGGCAAACGGAGGCGGGGAAGGTGAAATTGAGAGGTGGGAAAGCTTCACGAGCTCAAGGCGGAGCTTTCGGGCTAGATGGTGGAGCGGCGGAGTGTCTGGAGTGGGCTGGCCACGGTGGCGGAGGTGAGTGAGGAGCTCGGGGCTCCGGCGGGCTTATATAGCCGCGGCCAGGGGCCGGTAGAGAGCTCGGGGTGGGGTGGATAAGCTCGGCGGACGCACGCGCACTCGATTGCGCTCAGGCGGGGGTACTGGCTTGCAGCCGGGGCTCGGGCGCAAGCTCGGCCGGCAATGGCCACGCGGCGGCGGCGCGCTGGACACTGTAGGGGCCGAGAGCGAGGGTCAGCGCTCGCGTGCGGGCGCGGAGGGAACAGGGAGACAGCGGCGGCAGGTTGGTGGCGCGTGGGGAGCAGCCAGGCACGCGGCACGCGCAGCGCCGGCGGGCTGGCCATGGCCGGGCCCCCCCTAGCTCGCGGTAGGAGAAGAACAGGGCTAGGTCTTAGGGTTTGACTTTTGGCTGATCTCTGTATTTTGCAAATTACTTCCAAAAATTGAACTGTGCGACAAAAACTCAAAATACCAAAGTTGCTCAGAAAAATGAGATCTACAACTTTGTCAATATGAACATTTTCAAATTCCAAATAGTTTTTGAACTATATTCAAAAACAGAAAAGGGGACACTTTTTCAAACTTGATTCAAATCAAAATTACTCTGGATTTCAAACTGAAACTTGAAAATCTTCCAATATGAAAGTTGTTCCATTTGTCAAAACCTACAACTTTGCTAATATACACTTTTTCTGAAACTCAATAGTTTTTGAATTAATTTTGAAAACTCAAAAAGGGACAAAAACTGGAGTTTGAATGAATTTGAAATTACTGCAAATTTTATATAGGAACTTTGAAATTTGTAAATACCAAAGTTGTTCCTCTTGATCATATTCACAACTTTTCTTTTTGAACCAACTCAAAATTTTGAATTTTGAAAAAGTTATCAAAAAGGGGATAAATCCAGGATTTGGGATTTTAGGGTTTTGCAAAAGGAAAATCAAATCAAATCTGATTTTTGAACTTTGATCAAAGCAACAAACATCAGGGCACTAAATTTGAACAAGAATTACATAGAACTAGGCACAGAGGTGAAATTACCATTTTGCCCCTATAGGAAGAAGTGGGCTAATAAGGTTTTTTTGCAATAGAGGTACATTAAGCAAATGCATACACATGAAATCATGATCAAGATGATTAATGATGCTAATGATGATATGTCAAGTTAATTACATGCTTAAACACCAGAGGTGTTACAACTGGCCCATCTGTCGTCTCCTTGTGCGTGCAAAAATCTGGTGTTAACACATGCCCCCTAATTTTGGGATAAATATTTATTCCAAAATTCCTTTCTCCTGCATACTGACGTGGAACCTCCGGAAGCATCCACCTTCGTAGAAATCTCGCATGCCATAATTGCCTTACCTGCCGATTCATCTCCCGATGCACCCTTTGGGGTCCTTTTAAGTCACCCTTCACTTCGTTTGGGCTTACTCCCTCAAGCTCCCCTGTTTCAATCTCAAAACCAAGAAAAACCCTTCTTTTTCTCATCATCACCCAATCCAATCCAGAAGATGTCTTCTATGGCGAGCAATCACAACTCCGAGTTTGGCGTTTCCAGCACTTCCAGGAACAGGTTGCTCTCTTCTCATTTTTGTTTTTAAAAAAATAAAGCAGCTGTCCTTACTTCGTTACTTTTGCTTAGGAGGATCGATGATGACTTCCTTCAGCTTGATTCGGAGGAGAGAGATCAGGAGTTTATTCGAGTCTCCCGGGAGCATGACATCGCTCGAGATCGGGTCGCTGGTGAATATCTTCACCATTTCTGTCTCTGTTTTCCCCCATTTGCCTTTACTCAATCTTCTTCCTTTCAGCTCTGGAGGCAAAACTTCACGCCCTTGAAACTGCCATCGCCAAGCTCGCCATTACGGCTAATGCGACGGGTACGACGGCCCTGAGTCGGGTGAACGAGGTTAACCGAATTCTCCCCGACATTTCCAGGGCTTGCATGGGATACGGCGCAACGCTTGCTTTCAACGCTGTACGGATTCACTCCGGCGCCGATTACCGTAGCTTCGATGTTTGTGAGCGGGGGTTGGAATATAGGGTAGCACACTCTGTAGATGATATGAAGGAAGCTGGAACAGATCTGGCTGATTCTTTCGACCATGACCTCCCAATTAGACATAGGATAGAGTGGACGAACTGATCTTCATTGTAATCTTGTACTCCCTTTTTGTAAATAAAAGTCCTTTTGTTTGATCCCTGAAATCAATCTGTGACTGATCCTTCGAGATCAATGCGTGTTCTGCTTCGTGCATTAGTCATTGAATTTTATTTTTGCTCCAACGGCGATGTATATCACATCGGCTATCGCTGACAATCATGTTAATCATTTCTGTCTCGTAAGTGATTGCTGTAATCGGCTATTTCAGATCTAATGTTTCAGACTTTTCCAATCCATGATGATGTCAGGATAGTGCCTCTTAAGGGATTTTTATTTTCAGCTTCTTTGAAGACTTCTCCATTAAAACTTCATTGTATGGAACAAAATATCATCCTTCCTAACTCGAAGACCATTCGCCAAACTTCCTGTCTTCGGTGTCAATCGGTAATATGAGTTCCCAGACAATCAACCGAAACTGAGCTCTTTATGCAGTGACAATCCTTAGCCGAATCCATCGGTCTCCCGATTCAGGAGTCACGATCTCCTCAAGTCAGCAAAAATCCGGCCTGGCCCAACAATGGCCCATAAACTGTGAAAACCCTACTCCAATGCTCGGCTTCCCAGTGTGCAAGTCACGGATCCATAAATATGACCCTACGCAGGCCATCACCCTCAACTTCCAATTGAACAATTTGACTTGCAAACTCTCCACTTCTCGGCTCTTAGCTCAAGCCAGAGAGAAAGAATCCTCGCCTGTATTTTTTCATCAATGGCAGACAATGGTGACCACAGCAAACGTCCTACTAGAGATGAAGCGGAAGGAAGCCAAGCACCGATTCGTCAGCGTTATGGGTAAAAATTGGTCCTCTGCTATGACACCCTAAAATTTGCCCAATTTTAAAATAGGTGAAAATGTTCCTTTATTAATTTTTGGTGTGCATTTAATCTAGGATTAAATAATTTTCACAAAATCAAAACCAAGTTAGAAACATAATGTTGCATTCATGCCTCTGCATTTTAATTTTTGAGATGAGTGGCTTTTGGTCAAAATTTGAATTGAATTCAAATTCCTTTTGAAAATTGATTTGATTTATGTTGGAAATAAAAAGAAAAAGGGTTTTTCTTTCTCCTCATCTCCTTGCTTCCGGCCGGAAGGCCCAGCTCGCTCCAGCCCTTCCCCTCCCCTTTTTCCCCATTGGGCCGGCGCCCCTCCTCCTCTTCTCCCACGTTGGGCCGAACTCCTCCCTCCCTTCTTTCCCTGCGCGGCCCAGCAGGCCAGCCCAGGCGCGCCCACGCCTGCAAGCACCCGCGCAACCGGTCGTGCCTCCCCCTCGGTCGCTGACATCGTGGGCCCACGCGTCAGCCATCTCCTCCTCCTCCCGCTCTGTTCCCCCGAATCGCCGAGCACAACCGCCGCTCGCCCCCCGCTCTCCCCTCGTGTCGTGCGTCCGCTCCCACGTCCCCGCTCCCACCCCCTCGTCCATAAATTGGACGGCCCCGCTCCCTGCTCTCTTCTCTACCACTCGCTGCACTGCTTGAGCTGCACCGCAACCGCGCCCCCTAGAGCAGTCGCGCCGAGCTCCGCCCGCCGCCGTCGTTTCGCCGTCCGGCTTCCCCGACCGCTCTCCGAGCACAGCACCGCGGTAAAGCCACCGTAGAACCCTACCTCTCTCCCTCCCTTGGTCCCTGTCGCTCTAACCGCCGGCGTCTGGGCAGGAACTCGTCGTCCGTCAGATCTCCACCGTCCCTCGCCGTGCGCCGCCACCAGAGCCTCCCCGTCGCCTCCTACGCCACGGTGAGCTTCGCCAGATATCCCTGTCCCCTTGGTTTGGCTTGCAGTGCCCCTTGAGCCCGTGTCTGCGAGCTCCCATGCGGTGTCCATGGCGAGCCCACGCACGACGTCGCGCTGAGCGCCACGACGTCGCGGCCAGAGCCCGCGCACGGCACGCCATCGGCTCGCCCCCGCGTGCACACCCCCTTGCCCTAATCGGCACCGCCCGCGTCCGATCCGATGGCCCAGATTGGGCGATACCCTTTCGGTGGCCAATTTGTTAAAGAGCCCCTGGAAAACTTCCTAATCAACCCGCCGTCCTTGGCTGGGTTAAATTTGATTTAAAATTTCAATTTAAATTCGTTTTAAATTTCGGTTTTAATTCAAATGGATTTCAGTCTATTTACAAGTTTGCCACTGCAATAAAACGCTTATAAAATCCACGTTTTAGCTCCGATTTGATCCGTTCAAATTGCGTTAGCTTCGTAATTTAGTTCTCTACTCGTTTATGTCCCTGTTACCCTGTTTTGGACAAGTTAGAGGTAGGGTTCTAGCCAGCCAAGTTTAGGGCTTTAGAATCACCGTTTCTGCTGTATCTTTCGCGTCGTAACTCCGTTTTCAGTGAACCAAAACTTGTTGTGATCGTAGAAATATGTACTTTTGTTTTACAAATGTTTTATTTCTGTTTACCACTGTTGGTGTACTATTCTAATGGAAGGCCTTGTTTGCAATGCATGTGTGCTCTTGGAATGCGTGTATGATGTTCCATGTGATCGAGTATAGTCGGTGAGCAAACGTGGTTCGATCAAGAGCTTTCGTTTGAGGATCAGCAGTACAACAATCAGGCAAGTTAGCCTGGGATCATCCTTATTTCCTATTCACTTTATTAAGCACTTCATATTGCATGTGTCTACCTGAGCAACCATAGAGACCTACTTAGCTTTTGTTATCTGTGATATTCTTGACACCGTGGGATACATGCATATGAGTAGAATGCTAGTGCTAACTGTTTAATATCTGATCCATGTCCAATGATGAATGTTCTCATATTGGTATGTTGTTAAATGGTTAATGAAACTTGCTGTTAGCAAAAGCTGGGACTGACAGTGCTACCACGAGTGCTATATGGCTCTGGTTTTAGCTCAGTATACTTGACCTTTTCTAGCTTGTTAGAGGTTACCCGAAAGGGCGCAGTAGGGGCTTGCCTCTATGGGTGTAGGGCTGCTCCTGTTCCTATGAGTATAGCTGCGATGGCCTTGTGCCATAGGAAAGGGGGTTTGCTACATTTGATTGCCAAGGAAACCTAGCGGCCCTAACTCGTTAGACGAACCAACGAAAGGCTACATAGTGTACCCTACCCGCTCACCTTGGAAGTGTTATGGGGGTCGCTCCCCTGGGCATCTGGGCAACACGGCTTGTGGGTAAATATGCACAACCTTTGCAGAGTGTAAAACTGTTATAACAGCCGTGCTCACGGTCACGAGCGTCTCGGAAAACTAGCAGAACTTTGATACTTAATTAAATGTTACTTTATGTTGATGGTGCTCATATGGTGAATTATTTATCATTGATGGACAAATGGATCATGGGTTTAAGGGTTAAGCACAATATTCATTTACTCTAATGCTAAAACTTTGTCAACATAAAAGCTATCTGCAGTCAGACAGTGTCAGCCTCTTTGAGCCTCATGAACCCCATGATAGCTTGCTAAGTACGAGGAGTACTTATGCTTGTTGTTTATCTTTCTTTTTGGATAAAAATCCCGGATGGGTAACAGATGAAGTTGGAGTTTTCCCCAGAAGTTTCTAGGCTAGCATATCCCCCAGTCGGTAGTCTCTGTGGTGGTTGCCCGTGAGAGCTATATCTAGTTCCTTTTCCGCTGATGTAAGTCTTTGTTTTGCTTCTATCATTATGTAATAAAGACCGTGATGGTACCTTTTTCATATTTTGTCTAGCTTATGTGTGCGACTGATGCCTGGGCACACATGAGTTTGCCTCAGTTTTATTCTTAAAATTGGGGTGTGACATCTGCCCCCTTGCGGTAGCTTTCTTGTCCATCAATTCCTGATTCAGTATTCACTTTCTTTCCAGGGTGAGGGCTTTCTCCAGCCAAACCCGGATTCTTTTTCCAGAAACGACAACTCCAATGGCCTCCCCCAATCCTTTTCCTGGGTCACCAGATTCCTCCGAGTCCGATGACTCACCTCGGCACACTCGTTTAGATACTCTTCGGTACCGCGAGGAGAGGGATAAAGCCCAAAAGGAGTTGGAAGACGTATCCACAAAGTACGGCGTCAAGGAAGCTGAATGGGAAGACCAGCGGAAGCAGCTTTGCAATGTTATCACAGGTTAGTGAAACCCTCGCTCGATCCCCTTCTTCTGATTGGGTTTGCTTTGCCTGACGCATCTTTTCCTTTCACCAGCTCTTTCTGCAGAGAATGACCGTCTAAGAACGACAGCGAACAGAGTTGTCGACAAGGTGAATGCCCACGGAAACTCAGCTGAGGCGCGCCTTGACGCCATGGACGGCCGCATAGATCAGGCCGTCATCCAAGGTGTACATCTCGGCGTCTCCCTTGGGCTAGCAGCGATGAGTTCTTGGTCCAACGAGGATTACTTCTTTCTACCAGTCGGCTTCGCTGGCGGGTGCCTAGATGAAATCGAAGGCATTGAAGTTTATGATGATCATGCCGCTGCTCTCGCCAGAGTCACCAATCCTCAGTCCGTTCTGAACAGATTATTCCAGGAGTAGTTTATACTAGGACGGATCTGCAAATGAATAAACGAAGTTGTTTTCTCTGAATAATGTCTATTTGCGTTTCCTGATTATCACAGCGATTTCTCCGATTGCGACATTTCCTCAAAAAAACGCTTCCTGAATGCATGACGTCATCTTTAGCCGACTAGATCTCATTTTGACATGTCATGTCACTTGGCATCTTATTTACTGTACTTCACCTTTCTCTCCTCCCGATAAACCTGCTAACTTGAAAAATGCTAGGGTCACCAGTGTTATGAACATTTTTGTACTAAAGGCGATATAAACAATATCGGCTATATTCTAAACTCTTGGAGTATTTTTCGCTAAAGGCGATGCTTTACGTCGGCTATTTTTGTATATAAACATTCTTGAATCCGCTCATGTACCGACTATCTCATCACATCAAATTCAAAACTGTCATGCATTCGGCATTTAATTGGTAGTGTTGAAGCTCGGTACATGAGTAATACACATATGAATAAAATTTCTCCGTAGCCGAATACCTTGTCTCTGGGTCTAACATCTTTCGGCTATTACTCTGTCTTTCCTTTCAAATTCTTGTATAAGGGCCGATCCCATCGTTAGGCTATCGGCCGTCATGTACAACTTTAAAGATTTACCAAGTTGTGGAGGTACAAAACACTGATGGCGCCTTCATATACTCTTTAACTTCATCAAAAGCTTTCTGTTGTACGTCATCTCACGTGAACTTTTGATCCTTCTTTAGCTTCAGCAACGGAGGAAAAGGTAGAATCCTTTCAAAAAGTTTATCAATTTCAACCTGTACTCTGGATCCGGATTTGTATTGAGACATATCGGTCTTGTCTTCAGCTTCATTATCAATATTTACTTCTTCTAACTCATCAACTGATACGAAACCTCATCCCAATTCTCCTCTGTTACCATCAATTGGATTATTCAAAAATTTCTTTGAGAGCCGATTGCTTGAATCGGCTGTTGGTCCTTGTCGAAAACATTCACAGGACCTACTTCCCAAACTCTTCCAAAGAAGCACTCGACACCATCATATTCCCAGTAGATAGGTTCTGTAGTAGCAACACTCACCAAATCATTAGCATGGACAATTTCGACGTCATCTCCAATCCACTGGATGAGGATTTGATGCATAGTTGACGAAACACAACAGTTTGCATGTATCCAATCCCTTCCTAAAAGCAAACTATATGCCCCCTTGCCATCGATGACGAAGAAGGTAGTAATCAAAGTTTTTGACCCGATCGTCAATTCAATATGAACTGCTCCTCGAGTATCAGAAGAATTGCTAGCAAAATCCCTCAACACCATGTCAGTCTTCAATAAATCCTCACTTGCCATCCCGAGTTTCCTGAAGGTAGTATATGGCATGATATTTACGGCAGCTCCTCCATCAATAAACATTTTGGTTAGTGGCTTGCCATTAACATACCCCCTCATATAAAGTGGCTTCAAGTGTCGATGCTTAGCTGGTTTATCAAAAACTGCCCGTTGAGCCAAAATGAGCTGAGCCATCAGATCCTGGTATTCGTCTTCGTCAAAATCCGAATACACTTCTTCTTGGACGTCTTGATCTCCGGGAGCTATGAATTCTGACGGGAGAAAGAATGCCATGCACGCATCAGCCGAACGATCATCTTCATCAGGCTTTTCCTTAGGATGCCAAATTTGTTTTGTCTTAGCGCCTGCTTGTGTCAATTCTCTGTTCCTTAGGCATTGCACTCTTCTTTTCTGGCTCCTTCTCAATCCTAGTGGACACCACTGTCCTTTCTGCCAAACATATTCACGGTATTCTTCTTCTTCAGTGCGGGCCCAACTTCGATTGGCAAATCTTCTCCCTTGTCGATTCTCGGAATTATCTATTTTTAAGCGCCGATCGTCCTCAGGGATTCGCACCCCAAGCCTTTCATGGACCGAACGGCGGGTGACTCGAGACTGCCTGTATTCAGAATATTGATCACTGCATTCAGGACAATTGCTCTTAACAGGCAGCTTCAAGCCTTCATTCCAACAATATTTGAAGAATGAGCACTCCCAATGAGACTGCTCTTGCTCTCTCATATATTCTCGTTCTTCTCGGTACATCCCCTCTTCGTACCTCCATTGCTTTTCTATGAACTTTTGTTCCTCATAGAACTTCCGCTTCTGGTACCGTTCTTGCTCCCGACGCCATTTGTTTAATAAAATGCATGTCGTGACTCTGGGCCTGGAAGCCTCACCCCTTTTAGTTCGGCTATTCTGGAAACGAACCTGTTGCCGAAATTCTTCATTTGTGATTTGCCGATTGGGGTCAACAGCACCGGTCTCTCTCGCTCTATCAGAGGTTAACACCTTTATCTTGCTTTTGCCCCTGGGGTCATCTGTATTGACCATGTTAATAGAGAAAGACACGGTATTCTGCCCAAAAGGGCTACCATCAATTTTCATTTTTCCGTCGAACTTCAAATGCCCTTCCTGGATAGCCTTCTGGATCCGCACTCTGAACACTCGACAATCATTTATAGAGTGAGATCTGGTATTATGGAAACCACAATACCTCTTGTCTTTAACCCCTTCAGGGTGCAACATGGGATGGCTTTCCGGCAACTTGATGCGTCCTTCAATAACAATTCAAATAGCTTATCTGATTTGGAAACATCAAAATCATAGGTACCTTTTTGTTGCCTCAACCATCGTTGATTGACTTGAGTCGACTCTTTTGTCCAGACTAACTCAGCTGCAGCTACCCCATTTTCGTCATCATACTCTGCTGCTTCTTCTAAGAAAACCTGATACATTTTGCTAGCCACATCACCTTTCTGGAATTGGTTATTTCTCCTAAACCCCTGAGCCTGACTATTCATTATTGCCAATCGTTGTGATAGCTGCCCAAGATCATCAAATTCCATGCCGAACAGCTTTTCCCTGATATTCGGCAACATACCAGCTATAGCTATCCCTGGCAATTGGTCATCTGGTAAGTTTAGGGAATAACAGAGATTTTTAGTCTCCCTGAATCTGCGTAAATATTCTTGCGACATCTCATTAGCTCTCATCCTCAGGCTCATGAGATCGACCAACTTCTTCTCATTGGTGCCTGTAAAAAAATACGCGTGGAACTTCTGTTCTAGCTCTGCCCATGTATTAATAGAGTTTGCTGGCAGAGATGTGAACCATGAGAAAGCTGGTCCCGTTAATGACAGCAGGAAATACCGAATTCTCCAAGCCTCATCTGCAGATGCTTTTCCAAGTTGCATCAAGTAACGGCTGATATGTTCAACAGTACTGGTATCATCTTGGCCTGAGAATTTAGTAAGATCAGTAGGAGGTTTCACCGTTGGAGGAAGTGCCACTCGGTTGTACCACTCCGGGTAAGGAGACTTGTAAGCGTAAGACTGATTCTTTGGCTTCAGGCCGAATTGATTCTGCATCATGTCAGCCATCCTATGCATGATGAGGTCGACACTTGAATCTGGAGCAGCCTGTGCTTGACCCCCAAGAGATGCCCCTGCTGAATTTTTATAGCCTGGATTCGGGAAAGCATCAATCGCACCGTAATCCACGAACTCCTGATACCCATCTCCATACATGTTCTTCTGCAACCTATTTGTTGCTGGAGATACTCTGAAAGCAGATGGTGGGACGTTTCCTGTTGTGCCGAATGCAAGTTGGCCCTGAGTTGCGGGAGTTGCTGTGCCTGATGAAGGACCATCCCACCTTTGCTTGAACCAACTCCGCTGTCTTCAGCAGTTTTCCTCTGATGTTGGGGAACGGGGAATAATAGTGGCCCGTGCATCGGACCAGCGACTTCCTCAAAACGTTTATCTATTGCCAGGCCGAAAATACCAACCATGACTGCACGAAAAGTATTCAAGAAAGCTAACTGATGATTGGTCATGGCCTCCGATACAACCTTGTACATAAGTTCGGACATTTTTTGAATATCTTCCTCATCAGTGCTATCAGATTGATGAGGAAGGAGAGTCCTTGGGAGCGACTGTTTCTGGAAAACCTTGTTGCTCTTGTTCTTAGAGAAGGACATCAAGCATTTGTGCTGAAACTCATGGCATGCTTGTTGTACTAGATCCTTCAAGTCTGGCGGCAACTTATCCGTGGTCACTTCCAGGATTTGAGTGTTGTCGAATTCAGGCATCTTGGAATGAAAGGTCCCACCGGGCGTGCTAAAAAGTGTGTTGACACAAAATGTGGTACACTGCGCCTCGCACACAGCAAGCCAGAAAGCGTGACTTAAATCGGGTGCCCGGACGGTTTGAAATCCAGAGACGTGCCAGTCGATTTGACCTAAAAACCAACAAGGGATAAAACTGTGAGAATAAAACTGGAACATGCCGGGTGAGACCAGACAGTTCCATATTTATGGCCCTGAAGCCATTCATGATGGCATACAGCTATAGAAGCTGTCTGCCAATAGGTTTAAAGGTCATTCGGCTAACTCTAAACATAGACATATGTAAACAGCTGGTTGGCAAACTTGCATACATGAAAAAGACATGCTTGGATAAATAAAAGACAAAATATGAATTAACGTGTAACCAAGCTCGACAAGCTAGCCGAGTTGGGGTCCATGAGGAAGGAACATACAAACAAACATGATCAAACCAATCTAAACCTACATCTACCGCACGATACCTAGTTTTATCTAAACTTGAACATGATTGATATGCATGAACCCACAACATGTAAGAATCTAGATTAGAAATTAATCCGGCCATCTTAATCATGCAATGAAGAACCACAATTATTGAAAGGGATAAATAAACTTGTAAAGCAAGGCCGAACAAAGGTCAATCTAGATTGGGCAAAAAAGTGTGTTACAGAATTAATTAAAACATATAGCACAATGATAACTTAATAAATCTATTAGATCTGCCAAATCTAATAGAGCCGATAACTATCTCACTTTTGCTAAACATATGAATAAACGCCTGCCGCACGGTATTTACCCATAAGCAAAGCATAAGCAAAGACTTCTTGATCATTAACAAAGATCCGCCGCACGACCTTTGGAAACAAACAAGACTACTTGCATCATATCTAAATCCAGCGCATGATACTAGACATGATAACAAGGTTGCCGGAACTTACGAAGGTCGACGGATGGATGATTCCTCTCGAAGAACTCGACGACACGACTAAGGACTTGAAGGTGGCACGGGGCCGGTTTGTATTGATATGGTTGTGAACAATTTTACAATGGCCGAGGGTTTATATTTATACCCTGGGCGAAATACGAGTCCTGGAAGTTTACGATTTACACGATAAATCTTGGAAAATACGAGTCCTATTCCTATTTTTCTCTTGGCGTCCTCCATCGTTACGTATCTTCTCGTGTAAGTCGGCTTTACTTGCGATATCTGCTTCCCGAATAGAATCACCGCCTTGCAAGATAGCCAACCACACAGGCACTTGCCGAAACTCCGAGAACTAACTGACCTTGGTCATTTGCCGAATGCATCATACGCCCATCTCGCACACTGGCCCATCTATCGTCTCCTTGTGCGTGCGAAAATCTGGTGTTAACAGCTGTGCAATACTCCTACTGGAGGTACAAGCATCCTCTGGAGAAGACCTACTAGAAGGCGAGGGTCACTGTCGCCATTCAAGAACCAGAAAGTGGCCTTCACCTGCATGATATGGTGATAGCCCACAAGGCTCGTCGATCTACCCTAGCGTCAGCCTTGGAAGCCGTAGCGGTTGAAGCCTGCAAGGCGTTTCGGGATCATCGCATCAAGGATATGAGGGATGACCCATATCGCTACCTGCCTTACTGGAACAATGATATGAAGGATGCCATGGTGGAAGACCCTCATGCAACTCCAACCGTGAAAGCTACGCGAGACTTTCTCCTTGATAGGGAAAGGTCTAACGTGGACTTGGAGAATCTGGTGATATCCCAAGGGAAGGACCTTAAGAGTAGATATCGCCTCATATTTGAGCTCTTGGAGCAGCTCGACCAACTCCCTAGGTACAAGAGGCTTCGTGGTCTGCTCTATAAATAGGTTCAGGTCACCCTTTATGTAATAAGACGATATTAGTAAGCGTGAAGTGAGTCTAGTTAAGTTTTGTGTTAGTGTGCTTTATTATTTGTGAGTT
Source organism: Coix lacryma-jobi var. lacryma-jobi (assembly GCA_009763385.1). Lineage (NCBI taxonomy): Eukaryota > Viridiplantae > Streptophyta > Magnoliopsida > Poales > Poaceae > Coix > Coix lacryma-jobi. The sequence continues at coordinate 37,564,849 of CM019826.1, forward strand.
GAACTATTATTGTGCTTATAATTGAGTTGGTTCTTTGTAATGTGTTATGAGATATTGTAGGCTTGTCTACAAATCTCATAGGATATGCATAACGTTTATGAATAAATAAGTGGGTTCGTTATATCTTGTCCTTTGCTGTTTTCTGGAGCAACCTGTAATCTTTCTGTTATATCTCAAGTTCTGTTCGTTCAACATGGCTGAAAATTTTATGGTGGAAAATATACTTCAACGTATAACCAATGCCTCTAGAATCACCTTAATAGCTGTTACGGTTTGTGAGATATGACTGTTACAAGTTAGAATTTCTGCGCAGTTCTGAACTCTGGACAGTTTCGCTTGTTCTCTGTTTTTGACTAATTTAACGACAGAATCTGGGCAAGTCACTTAAATAAAAGTTATAGATAATTTCTTCATCTTTCGAACCGTGTATGGCACGCCCTGTTTGGAATTCTGGAACTCAATTTATGACCATTTTTCTGTACTGCTGTTATCGGATCTCGCCCAGAAATTTTCAGATCTCTTGTTTCTTCTCAGGTAAGTGATCTTTTATTGAAAAGTTCGCTAACTGTGGTCCTTGTTGGAACACAGATGGCTGCCAAAGGAGGTGGAGTTGGAGGTGGACATGGACGTGGACGTGGCCGTGGTCGTGGAGCACCTGTAAACCCACCACCACCAGTGGACATTCAACAACTAATGGGCATCCATGCCCAATTCATGCAGACCATGATGCAACATCTGCACAACCAGCCAGTTGGAGGGGCACCACCGATGCAAGTGAGGGACAAGAGGGGTGAGTTTCTGAAGGGTCACCCGCCAGTGTTCTCTCATGCTGCTGATCCCCTAGAGGCTGATGACTAGCTTCGTGCTGTTGAACGCCAGCTCACCATCGCATAGTGCAATGACCAGGAGAAAGTGCTCTATGCTTCTGGACAGTTGCAAGGAGCTGCTCTGGATTGGTGAGAATTGTTTCAGTTTGGTCGCGCCAACAATGCCCCAGCTGTCACGTTTGAGGAGTTCAAGAGCAACTTCAAAGCATACCACATCCCCGCTGGCTTGATTGAGTTGAAGCAGGAGGAATTCAGATCTCTGCGCCAAGGAGCCATGACCGTTGTTGAGTACCGTGACAAGTTTGCTCAGTTGTCACGCTATGCCCCCGCTGATATTGCTTAAGATGCTGACAAGCAACGTCGCTTCCTCAAGGGTCTGAATGATGGACTGGCGCTTCAGCTGATGTCCAATGAGTTCGCCAGCTACCAGACTCTAGTCAACCGTGCTATAGTGGTTGACAACAAGCGCAAAGAGATGGAGGCTAAAAAGAGGAAGCTCCAAGGTCAGTCCTCTGGTAGTAAGAACCGCCCTCGTCCTAACTTCGCACCAGGCAACCAGCAGAGGTACCAGGGACCTACTACTCAGTGGAACCGCAACCAGGGACAACAATGTCCCCCATACCCGCAACAGCAACAGAACAATAATCAGGCCCAGCGCCAAAGCACCCCCAACAATGCTCCCATGAAGAATAGTGCACCCAACACCCCCGCCAAGAATGGAGCACCCAATGCCTGTTACCGTTGTGGTGATCCAAGTCACTTTGCCAACCGCTGTCCGAAGAGGCAAGATCAGCTCCCACCTGAGAATAATTGGCAGAAAGGAAGGCAGCAAGCACACCCTAATACGGGCAAGGTGAATCACATGTCCGCAGAGACTGTGCAGGAAGCGCCAGAAGTCATGCTTGGTACGTTCAACATCAGCTCCATCCCTGCTACAGTTCTTTTTGATTCTGGTGCATCGCATACTTTCATATCACATACATTTGTTAGAATGCATAATCTACCTGTTAGCCTCATGAAAACCCCCATAATGGTTACCTCACCGGGTGGAGGTTTGCAAGCTACGCTTCAGTGTATGCCCTTGGATGTGTCTTTAAGGGGGGTAGACTTCTCAGTATCCCCAATTGTGCTGAAGACAGCTGGTATTGATCTGATACTGGGTATGGATTGGATGATGAAGGCCAAAATAGTGATTCAGTGTCAAGAGAAAGTCATGTCAGTTACCACAGCAAAGGGAGACAAAGTCAGGGTTGAAGTAGTGCTACAACCGTCACCAACCGCAACCATGAACCAGATGAATGAAGAGGTTTTCCAGGAAGATCTAGTGGTGGATGAGTTCCCAGATGTGTTCCCCGATGACTTGCCAGGTATGCCACCCGATTGCGACATTGAATTTATTATTGAGCTTTTACCTAGAACTGCACCCATAGCTAAAAGACCATATAGAATGGGAGTGCCTGAACTAGAAGAACTTAAGAAACAAATTATAGAGTTACAAGAAAAAGGGTTTATTCGTCCTAGTTCATCACCATGGGGAGCTCCTGTTATCTTTGTTGACAAGAAGGATGGTGGTCAGCGGATGTGTGTTGACTATAGATCACTCAATGAAGTTACTATCAAGAACAAGTACCCGTTGCCGAGGATTGATGATCTATTCAACCAGCTCAGAGGTGCCTGTGTGTTTTCTAAGGTTGATCTGCGTTCTAGTTACCATCAGTTGAAGATTCGAGCATCTGATATTCCTAAGACCGCATTCACTACCAGGTATGGGTTGTATGAGTATACAGTCATGTCTTTTGGTTTGACCAATGCACCTGGCTACTTTATGTATATGATGAACAAGGTGTTCATGGAGTATCTCGACAAGTTTGTTGTTGTGTTTATTGATGATATTCTGGTTTTCTCCAAGAACAAGGAAGATCATGCTGAACATCTGAGGCTAGTACTGCAGAAACTCAGAGAGCACAAGTTGTATGCCAAACGTAGCAAATGTGAGTTCTGGTTGAAGGAAGTTTCTTTCCTTGGACATGTTGTCTCTAATGGAGGCATCTCAGTAGATCCGAGCAAGGTCGAAGATGTGTTGAACTGGGAGCCACCAACAGATGTGACCGGGATCCGTAGTTTCCTCGGATTGGCTGGTTACTACAGAAGGTTTATTGAAGGTTTCTCCAAGCTTGCTAAGCCAATGACAGCTCTGCTAGAGAAGAATGCTAAGTTTGTCTGGTCCGATAAATGTCAGGCTAATTTTGAAGAGTTGAAGAAACGTCTGACCACAGCTCCAGTGTTGATACTACCAGATATGAGCAAGGATTTCTCTATTTACTATGATGCATCTCGTCAAGGTCTGGGTTGTGTTCTTATGCAAGAAGGCAGAGTTTTGGCATATGCATCAAGGCAGTTGAGAAAGCATGAGTTGAACTATCCCACACATGATCTAGAGTTGGCAGTTGTTGTCCATGCATTGAAAATTTGGAGACACTATCTAGTGGGTCACAAGATAGACATCTATACCGATCATAAGAGTTTGAAGTACATATTCACCCAGTTTGATCTGAATTTGAGACAACGTAGATGGATAGAATTGATTAAGGACTATGACTTGGAGATACACTACCATCCCGGGAAAGCCAATGTTGTGGCAGATGCCTTGAGCAGAAAGAGTTATGCCAATGAGGTCCGAATTGCTTCTATGCCAGATGAGTTGTGCGCTGATTTTGCACATCTAAATCTGGGATTTGTGACTAATGTCATGGAATTGGTACTTGAACCGGTGTTGATGCAAGAGATACGTAAGGGTCAGATGGCAGATGAGAAGTTGAAGCAGATAGCCGATAATATTGTTCTTGGCAAAGCATCAGGGTTCCGGTTAGATGATGATGGTACGTTGTGGCATGGGAAGAGGTTATGCGTGCCTGAAATCAAGGAGATACGTGAGACCATATTGCGAGAAGTGCATGAGTCAGCTTACTCCATTCATCCTGGAAGTACTAAGATGTACCTTGATCTGAAGAAAAAGTATTGGTATGACGGTCTGAAACGAGATGTGGCCGAGTATGTAGCTCTGTGTGATACCTGTCAGAGAGTGAAGGCAGAACATCATAGACCTGCTGTTTTGTTGCAACCAATGAAGATACCTGAATGGAAGTGGGAAGAAATCGGTATGGACTTCATAGTTGGCTTGCCTCGTACTCAGAGAGTCTATGACTCCATATAGGTAATAGTTGATCGGTTGACTAAGGTTGCTCACTTTATACCTGTCAAGACTACCTACAATGGGTCAAGGTTAGCAGAACTGCACATGGAAAGGATAGTCTATCTACATGGAGTTCCAAGAAAGATCATGTCTGATAGAGGTTCACAGTTTACGCCACACTTCTGGAAGGGTATACATGAATCTTTGTGTACAAGGTTGAACTTCAGCACTGCTTATCATCCACAGACTGATGGACAGACGGAAAGAACAAATCAGATTCTAGAAGACATGTTGAGAGCTTGTGCATTACAATATGGCACCAGTTGGGACAAGAATTTATGCTATGCAGAGTTCTCATACAATAATAGTTATCAAGAGAGTCTCAAGATGGCACAGTTTGAAGCTTTATATGGGAGACAGTGTAGAACACCGCTGTTCTGGGATCAGACAGGGGAAAGTCAAGTGTTTGGACCTGATGTGCTGAGGAATGCAGAGGAACATGTCAGAATAGTCAGAGATAACCTGAGGGCAGCTCAGTCCCGACAGAAGAGCTATGCAAACAACCGTCGTCGAGATCTGTCTTTTGCAGTGGGTGATTATGTCTACCTGAAGGTGTCACTGATGAGAGCTGTGAAAAGATTCAATAAGAAAGGAAAGCTAGCACCAAGGTATATTGGACCGTTCAAGATTCTTGAAAGACGTGGTGAAGTGGCATATCAGTTAGAGTTGCCTGAAAGCTTGTCAGGAGTGCATGATGTGTTTCATGTTTCTCAGTTGAAGAAGTGCCTACGAGTGCCCGAAGAGCAGATACCGTTGGAAGAGCTCACAGTTAAGGAAGATCTGACTTATGATGAGTATCCGACTAAGATTCTAGAGACCGCTGAAAGAGTTACCAGGAGTAGGGTAATAAAGATGTGTAAGGTTCAGTGGAATCGGTACTCAGAAGCAGAGGCAACTTGGGAAAGAGAAGAGGATCTGAGGAAGTCATACCCGCAGTTGTTTGAGTAAGCACCGCTGGAATCTCGAGGACGACATTCTTTAAGGGGGTAGATTTGTAACATCCCAAAGTTTGCATCACATTGAAATAGGAATATGATTTAATTATTGCATTTTATGTGTTGCATAAAACCTAGTTAATAAATTATTTGCAAAAGCTAAAATAAATCCTAGGCCAAAGACCATGTTGGTGCATACATGCTGGTGCATATTTTATTTTGTGATGTCTGGTTTCTGTTCAAATCTTGTTTGAATTCAAATTGGGTTTCAAAATACCTTTGAAACTCATTTCTGAAAATGGAAAAGCTTTTTCTTTTCTCCTCCCTCCCTTCCTTGGCTTTTGGCCCGGTCTGCAACCGCGCCCAATCCTTTTCCCCACCACCGGCCCGAGGCCTCTCCCCGTCGGCCTGCCTTCCTCCCCTCTCCTTCGCCCCCGTGGGCCGACCGCCCGGGCCTAACTCGGCGCTGGCAATTCGGCGCGCCGCAGCTCCTCCCCGCGGTCGCTGACATCGCGGCCCACCTGTCAGCATCTTGCTTTCCCCCTTCTGCTCGCATCCATATCCGACTCGATCCCGTGCTGATGCAAACCCTGGGCACGCGCCCCTGCTTGCCCAATCGGTCGTGCGAGTTGTCTCATAAGACTCCTAAAAACCCGCCGCATCTTCTCACGCCAGAAGCCCTCGCTCTTGTGCCCTAATTCGTCGACACCAAGCGCTCCGCCACCCGCAAACTCCCCGCTGTCGACTGCTCAACGCCCGGGTGGTTTTCAGCCGCTTCAAAGCTCCGCCAAAGCTTCGGGTCGACCTCGTGATCACGCTCGACCTTCCCTTTTCTTTTTTCATCATCTAAATCGCTCACCCGAGCTCGCTGTTGTTCACAGGGAGTCTGCCGCCGCCAAAACATGCGATTTGTCGTCCCGTGGCCGCGTTCGTCACCATTTTCATCTCTGGTGAGATCGCCTTGAGCTCACGGTTCGATTGGACCAATCCACAAGGTCTCTACCGTCTCCTAGCTCTAAACCGAGCTAGTGCCGCCCGGTTCCGGCCATGGCGCCACCGCGAACCCGTCTTCCTCCTCCGCTCCGGTTGTAAGGCACCGCCGGCCTCCCCGATCAAATCCGATGCGTCCATCTCAGATCCGACGCTCTGGAAAGGCCGGTACCACTTCGGGGTCATTTTTGCTAAAGAGCCCCCAAAGATTTGGATCTGAACCCGCGATTCATACGGCACTGTGCACTGAGTCTGCACAAACTACCTTCCAAGCCCCTGTGTTTTCATCTTTTTGAGGCGCAGTCTGATCAGTTTGCAAACTCGGTTTAAATTGATTTAAATTCAAATTCAATTTCATTTTATTTATAGTTTTGCCACTAGATTAAAATGCTTATAACTTCTACGTTTTTAATCCGTTTTAGTCCGTTCAAGTTGCGTTAGTTTCGTTTTGAAAAGATCTATCTGTATGTATGAAAATTTATACTATTTTCTGTATTTAAAAATTGAGTTAGATCTAATCTACTAATTAAGGTTTTGAATCTTGTTTAGCTCATAACTTTTGCGTTATAATTCCGTTTTTTGTGATCTTCGCGTTTATGTGATCCTAGTGGATCGTAGTTTCTGTTTTCAAACTTTTTATATTATATTCTTGTTGTTGGTTTAACGTTCTAATTATAGCTTGTTTGCTTTGCATGATTGATGTCCGGATGTTTGTGTGTTGATGTGGTAATCGAGTATAGACGATGAGACGTACGCTGGTGATCAAGAGCCCTTCTTCGACAACTCAGAGCATCAAGAGTTCACTGATCCATGCAAGTATAGCATGGGATCCTCCTTGATGTCCTAATAACCATAATTCTCTATAATCATCATGTGCATGTGTCTACCTTGATGCCTATTTAGATCTATCCTAGGTGTTGATCTTGTGCCTTGTTATACTCGGTATGCATTGGGTAGAACTATGCTAGTGCTCAATTTTAAACTTTGATCATGTGAACCTGCATTTAATGATATATGCATCTTGGTAAAATTTAGTTTTTATAGCAACATGGTTTAGGAACTGCTATAAGGGATCACCCGGGACATACAGTGCAACCATGGGAGTTATATGGCTCTGACCTTAGCTCAGTATAAGGATCTTTTCTAGCTTGTTAGTGGTAACCCAAAAGGGCGCATAAGGCGCTTGACGAGTTGGATTTAGGGCGGCTTCTTTCCCCTTGCCTGTGTGCCGCAAGGTTGAGTGACTCTTCTTCCCCTTGCCTTAAGACCTTGCGGCCCTAACTTGTTAGACGAACCTTTGAAAGGCTTCGCAGTGTATCCTGCTCGCTCACCTCAGAAGTGTTATGGGAGTAATTAACCCGGGCATCTGGATATCACTACTGATCGGGTACAACCTCTGCAGAGTGTAAAAACTGATATACCAGCCGTGCTCACGGTTACGAGCGGCCTGGAATTCTTATGGTATAGTTGTTGCTTAACAATGTTTTAATTTGATATTATTATCTTGTTCAATGATTTCATGTTCACATTGATCACATGTTTAATTTGGGATGGTTATCATTGATGCTACTTAATGCTAAAATTGTGCCAACTAAAAGCTACTGCAGTTAAACCAGTGTCAGCTTTATTTGAGCCTCATGAACCCCATGTTACACTTGTTAAGTACGAGATGTACTTATGCTTGTTTATTTCTTTCTACTTGGATAAAAATCTCGGATGGGTAACAGATTGCTATGGTAATGATGACTTCCCTTAAGAGTTCTAGTCTTGCTGTCAACCAGTCATCTTCCCTATGATGGAGCTACCGCGAGAGTTATCTTATTTATCCACTGCTATGTAAAGACTTTGAATAATGTTCGTTATGTAATAAACATATGTGATGGTACTTCATAATTTGTTGGCTAATGTGTGTGATTGATCTCTGGGCACACAAAAGATGATGCATTCAATTTTGTTCTTAAAATTGGGTGTGACAAATTGGTATTAGAGCTATGTTGACTGTAGGACGCAAACCTAGTTAGTTCATGGTCGTTTTATTGGTCTTTGCTTCTCTTTCTTGCTATTTATCTTAGCCTTTTCTAATTTATTAAATTATATGCTTCTCTTTACTTACTCTATTATATAAATATATTGATTCTATTGTAATTGTCTCTTGGTCTACTCCCTAGATGGCTCGTCGGACCGCCCGCAAGAGTGTTGGAGGTCGTCTGAGGTCAGGCCTGAGGGCAGGCAACCACATCCCGCAAGCACCGCAAGCATTGCAAGAGCCAGTGCCGCAGGAGCCAGCACCGCAAGAGCCAGTACCGCAAGAGCCGGTACCGCCAGTACCAGCACCTCAAGAGCCAGTACCAACACCGCAAGAGCCGGCACCGCCAGTACCAGCACCGCAAGAGCCGGCACCGCCAGTACCGCATCTCTGGGCACACATAAGATGATGCATTCAATTTTGTTCTTAAAATTGGGTGTGATAGTTCTGTTGTGACGAAATGTTAATTTTCGTTACCGATGTGCTTCCGTTTTGTGACGAAAAGGATGTGGTCACAGATGTGATACCATTCTGAGATGATCAGTTTTGGTCAAGGATGGGTCCAGGTCTTCGTCATAATCCGTCGTCTGACGTCGCGCCGTAACGACGCCGTTAACAGCGTTTGTAACCTGTGACAACCCGTTTTGGTCACAGATTGAACTCTGTTTTTGTCATAATGGTCCGTTTGGAAGACCCGACGGCGCTTGCCACGTAGGATGCTGACATGGCTGATGACGTCATCGATGACGAGTCACGTGACGTGGCGATGACGTCATCGATGACGTGTCACGTGACATGGCGATGACGTCATCGATGATGTGTCACGTGACGTGGCGATGACGTCATAGCTAGCCCGGCTGCTGTCTTTGTTGCCATGTGGACCAATCATATTCTGCCACGTGGTTTGATTGGTTCTTATTTCATCACAGATTGCGGTTTGAGATCGTCAGTGAAGATGAAAGAGTTTGGTCACAGATGGCGACTTGAAATCGTCACTGAAGATGACACAGTTTTGGTCACATATTGCGATTTGTAATCGTCACTGAAGATAACACAGTTTTGGTCACATATTGCGATTTGTAATTGTCACTGAAGATGACACAGTTTTGGTCACATATTGCGATTTGTAATCATCACTGAAGACACCATCATTTTCGTTAGAGAAATGCAGATGATAATTTAATTTCAATTTGGAAATGATGCTAGAAAGACCAAATAATTCCATACTTAATAAAACAACATTCCAATGAGCATACAGCTCAGTTCGCAGCAACACCAACATTACAGCATATAATTAAAAGTTGTCAACCAACATTACAACATTTAATGTATATGTTGCCAACCACAAGCAACTTAAGTTTGACTTCCCAAAATGAACAACCCAAACATAGGAGCACTGACCACGAGCCCTCATGTCAACGAAGAAGGATTACCATGCAAGGATAAGAGCTTCTTGATCAGCGCATTGGTCTCCTCCATCTCTTTGTTGTTCTTCTCGGTCAGCATCTTGTACTCCTGTAGCTCTTTTTGTGTCCTCGCCAGCTGTTCCTCAGCTTCTTCACTTTTCTTCTTGAGCTCATCGAGTTCACCTTGAACAGCAGCCGCCGCTTCAGCTCCAAGTTGTTGCCGAAGCTCGCTTTCATGTGACTTAGAGGATGTCAGCGTTTTCATGCCAACACTCTTCAGGAAATGATGTGAGCTGGTCTGGGAGAGCACCTTGGACACGAGGTCCACACTTGATGGTGACGTCCCATCTTCATCAACAGGTTCAGCTCTCAAAGCTTCCATATCAAGCTAAAATATCATGGACACAAAACAGTTACATGTTAATGCTACTTACGAACAACAAGATGAGAGTTGTTACTTATTGCAATAATTTGAGGAAGACATGTCACACAAGATGAACATAGCAAACAAAGGAACTTACAAGTGCTTCTCTTGCAGCTTGACTGAGGCCACGTTTGGAGCTGGTATGCAGGTCTCAAAGGCCTCCACTGCATCTAGTTCTTTATTCAGATCTGTGCTGAGTTCTTCTCTGTTTCTCTTCTTCTTCTGTTTTGTGGATAAACAATCACAACAAAAGTTGACTCAGATTACATGCAAGAGAATTTGATATGTTCCAATGTGTATGGATACTAGGACAAGGTACTTTGAACTTACATATTCATGCAAGTGTGCCACATAGGAGCGAGAACCCGTAGCCCGATGATACTTGACTTTACTGCGGTTCTGCTTGTTCTTTTCACACATTTCCTACAAGAGAATTAACATGTCAGATGAGATTATAGATTCAATAAGAGAAGAGCCTTTGCAAAATGATTGTGAAAGAAGCATATATGGTAAGATATCCATACCATGTTCTTTGGATCAGACCACTTTGCAACTAGTGTCCTCCACTGTTTATCGGTCATGTAAGAAACAAGTGAAGTTGTCCTAATCTCATTTGCAGGAACACCATTAAAGTATTTCTGCTTCAGCCGATAACGCATTTGTTTTACCGTAGAGCGCATCATATCTGTGCAAGCTTCTTGTGTTGGTCCATTTTTTGAGTTAATGGCCAAGCGTCTCTAGGTAAATGACAGTTCCATAGTTAGTTAGTCAATTCAGGTTAATCATGTATACAAGTTAACCATAAAAATAGTAATACACTTACATTTAGCTGATTTACAAAACTGTTGTAGTATTTGTCGTCTTTCTTGTAATGTTTTTCTGAACAATGATGCCAGCCTCTGATGCAACTTGGCAGCTTGAACAGGTTCATGAGGCTTTTTATTGCCTTCATCAACAAGTATGGGCAATCTCCTTCCCATAGCTTTAGTCATCTTGTCCAGCTGTTTTCCCTTAGTTGGTTGCCTAGGTCTCCTTAGAGCTCGCTCTGCAGTAGCTACAAAATAGAAGCCACATTTAATGAAATGTTTTAGTTTCATGTAAATTAGCAAAAGAGATGTCATATTGTACTGACAAAATTACTATAACTTGCCTTCAGTTTGTTCACCTCCATCTACATTGCCTTCATCAGCACCCGTAGTGTCAAGATCGGCAGCTCCACTGTCTTCCTCTGGAGGTAGTCTCTCATGATCACTAGGTCCAGGTGTAGTATACCTGTCTGATATGTCATCATAACCATCTGTAGGAGCCTCTACATTGTCCCCATTTGTATCTGCACTATTAAGCCTTTTTGTTGATCTTGTTTGGGCTCCAGAATGCTGCACCTGTGATTCTTCAGATGCTCTCACTCTCTTGCTCCTAGTTCCTGGAGCCATGTTAGGATCTCTCTTCTTAGAAGCGAGGGTTTTCCTTCTAGCACTTGGAGGATACTGTAAAAAAAAGTCAGCCATGTGCAATATTAAGCAAGACCATATATTAATTACAGGTATGAAAAAAACATGATGAATCTGAAAGTAGGATCATATATTATAGATGAGATTGAAAACATTTAAATGCAATTCAAATATTCCCCATCCACTACTTGAAAGGTTAAAGAAGAACCTTAATTGCCAAGGGTTCTGGATGCTCTTCAGATTCAGTGTCGTCATCATCACTATCTCCTTGATCATCTTCGCCAAGGAGATACTCTGATGAATCCGAATCTGAACTATTGGTTTTCTTGTTTGTTGTTTTTCCCCTTTGTTGATGCAGGTTGTGGTAAAGAATTATTAAAACTGGCAGATAGATTGTGCAGTCCCAATTCTTGCATCCTCTTTAAATTGTCCACCACATGTCTATCCCGGTTCCTCTCATAATCGGTTATTAGAGGTTGTATTACTTGCAACATAGCACAATGTGTTTATTAGTTCATGTGAAGGAGATTACTAAGAACTAGGAGGTAATACTAATTGGCACAAAGATAAGAGGTAAGAGCAAGTATTGCCTACTGTAGAGCAAATGGAAAAGAGGTGATAGGTTATAGACTAGAGCGAAGAAAGACTAGAGGTGATATGTTTCATAACAGTAGTTCATGAATTACTACATTGAAGTGAGATTGGGGGCATATATATTCCACATCTGTATATACATTATTAAATTGCAAATAGAAAGCTGAAGGGTAGTACCAACTTAAAATCCCATGCATACAGGTGGATTACCTTCTTCTTGTGCAGGTTGCTTGTTTTGTTGCCCCCTAGTTGCCACCATCGAGGTCGTCAAAGGGGAAGCAGAGCTGCTGTGGTGAACCCTAGTCGACGACGAAGCAGATCCAGTGAAAAGTCCTCGGCGATGACCCAAATCCTGCGATGGTTAGGGTTAGGTCGTTGCGAGTGAAATGTGGATGGGGCCAGAATGGTCTTTGTCACACCCGGTTTTAAGAACAAAACCAGGTATACACCATATGTGAGCCCAGGAAGTCAAATCTCACATATAGTCACAAATAGAGGGTAATATCGAAAGACAATGCTCATATATAACGTATAAACACAAAGAACATAACCTGAAGGAGCAGACAGCGGAAAGACACTCCTATCTTCTGATGGAGACACCAACTTCACAGGGAACAACTGACTGGTTGATCACAAGCCCAACTTCTCCAACTTCTAGCAAACTGGTACCCATCTGGGATTTTTTTCCAAAGTGTTGAAAAGTAAAACAAGCATAAGTACATCTCGTACTTAACAAATATAACATGGGGTTCATGAGGCTCAAAAACTGACACAGGTTTAACTGTGAAAGCTTTTAGTTGGCATAATTTTAGCATTAAGTAGCATCAAAGTATAACCATCCCAAGTTAAACATATGATCAAGTAAACATGTATCCATTGAATGAATATCATCATCATCATCATTACCATTATTTATAGCAACAACTATACCATAAGAATTCCAGGCCGCTCGTAACCGTCAGCACGGCTGATATATCAGTTTTACACTCTGCAGAGGTTGTACACTTTACCCGATGAATAGCGATACCCATATGCCAGGGTTTGCAAGGCCCACGTTACACTTCCAAGGTGCACGTCAGGGTTCACTGCGCAGCCTTTCAAAGGTTCGTCTAACAAGTTAGGGCCGCTAGGTTTCATCAGTCAGTCTGTGTGATACAACTAGTCCCAGGGATCCACAGTCTGTTGTCCCCCATTTGCGCCACAAGGGTAACCTCTAACAAGCTAGAAAAGGTCCTCATACTGGACTAAGGTCAGAGCCATATAACCCTCATGGTTGCACTGTAGTCCCGGGTGATCCCTTATAGTAGTTCCTAAACCATGTTGCTATAAAAGTCATATTCTAACATGTCTCATCTCATATATCATTAAAACAAAATTTACATGATCATAGTTTAAGTTGAGCACTAGCATCAAGCTATCCAATGCATACCCATGGTTATCAAGGTACAAGATCAAACATCGAGGATAAATCTATATGGGCATCAAGGGACACATGCAATATGAATTAAGTGATTACGGTGAATAGGTAACAAGGATGGTCCCATGCTATACTTGCCTTAAACTTAAGATCCTTCTTCTGTTGACTTGTATACTTCCAAAGGTTGACTCTTGATCACGATCTCTAGATCACGAACCTCTTCTTGATCACCAACGTATAACTCACCGACTGGACATACGATCACAGAACACCACACATGCATCCAAGCGCACACATGCATTGCAAACAAGGCTATCCATTAGAACAGTACACTAACAGTGGTAAACAGAAATAAAACTTTGATAAAACAGAAGTACGCATCGCTACGATCACAACGATATTTGGTTCACTGAAAACGGAGTTACGGCGCGAAAGATACGCCCAAAACGGTGATTCTAAAGCCCTAAACTTGACTGACTTGGACCATATATCTAATCTGCGCAAAACAAGTTAACAGAGGCATAAACGGATAGAGCACTAAATTATGAAGCTAACGCAATTTGAACGGATCAAATCGGAGCTAAAACATAGATTTATAAGCATTTTATCTCAGTGGCAAACTTGTAAATGACTGAATTGCAAATGAATTTAAATCAGAATTTAAATCAAATTTTTAAATCGGATTTCAACCCTGCCAAGGACTGCGGGTTCATTCAGACGTTTCTTGGGGACTCTTTAGCAAAAATCCCCCGAAGGGGTATGGGCCACTCTCGGCCGTTGGATCGGCCACGGACGCGCCCGATTAGATCGGGGGGAAAACGTGCGCGAGGGGCGGGCCGGTGGCGCGCCCAGGCCACGACGTCGCGGCGCCCTGCGCGACGTCGTGCGCGCGACCACCATGGCCGACGCATGGGAGCTCGGCGGCTCGGCCACCAAAGCCGCTGTAGTTCACAGGAGGGCACGGGAGGGTACGGGGATAACCAGAAAAGCTCACCGCGGCAGAAGCACGTCGATGTTGGCCCAGAGACGACGGCGGCGGCGGCGAACGGTGGACCACGGCGCTCTGCACGGGTTCGCGGGTGGTTAGGGTGATAGAGGGACCAAGGGAGAGGGAGATAGGGTTCTACGGCGCCGTTACCGCGATGCGGAGCTCGGTAGAGGGTCTATGGGAGACGGGCACGACCGGACGGCGAGGCAAAGCTCAAGCAGAGCGAGCGGCGGCGTGCTCGGCGCGGTCGCGGTTCGGTTGACTCAAAGGCAGGCGAAGGCGAGGGAAAAGGGGGAAAGAGGAGGCAGGTAGGAGTGCGGTTCCGTTTTATAGCCGAAGGGAGAAGGGGAGCGAGGGAGGGCGCGGCCACGATGCGGAGGAAGCGGAGCACGGGGCGGTTGTGCTCTGCCAGCGCTCGACTGGAAGAAACGGGAGGTGGGGGAAGAAGGAGGCGCTGACGAGTGGGACCACGACGTCAGTGAGAGAGAGGGAGGGAGGCAGTTGCAAGCGCTCGGATGGGCCGAGCTGGGCTGGCCTGCTGGGCCACGCGGGTGAAGAGGAGAGGCAAGGGAGAGCCCAGCGCGGGAAAGGAGAGGAGGCCGGTGGGCTGGGCCACCAGGTTGCTCGGGCCAAAAGCGAGGGAAGAAGGGAAATGAAGAAGAAAAAAGTTTTCCTTTTTATTTTTAGGGCATTTCAGACTATTTCAAAAGGATTTTGAATTAAATCAAATTTTGACCAAAACCACTCATCACAACAATTAAATGTCGAGGCATGAATGCAAAAACATGTTGCTAACTTGGTTTTAATTTTGTGAAAATTATTTAATATTAAATGCACACCAAAAATCAATAAAGAAATATTTTCACCTCCTTTAAAAATTGGGCAAATTTAGGGGTAAGTCTTGGGACGAGATAGAGAGGAATGCGGCCAGCGAAGTAGTCGGCGACGACGCAGCTCGTCGTCGGCTGTGGTCCGCCGGGGGGTAGCGGTTTGGTGGGGTGGAAAGGGGGAGGAACAGCTCATGGACGACGGTTGTGTTCCGTCTTGGCATTGAGGTACCTGGTCGTCGTGGTCGAGGAAGCAGCTCGTCGATGGCGATTGAGTCCAGGCAGCGGCGGCTAGGGTTGAAGAAATGGGGGATGAGAGGAATGAATTAATAAGGGGATAAATATGTGATTAGTGGCAGAATCAATTTTTGGGAGACGTCCGCGCTTATTTTTCGGCCACAGGCTGGGGTATGTCGTCATTAAACTAAACCGCATGGAAGGGTTATCGAAATTATTTGAATAGCACAATGGTAAAGCATGCTGATTTTGGTGCATTGGTCACGGGTTCGAATCATTCACAAGACATTTTTTTTCTAAATTTTTGTGAGCTTCACTAGTTTTGTTATCCTATTGATCTTTGAATATTTTTGGTACAATTTTTTTGAGTTTTCGCACTGACATGTTTTGGTGCATGGTCATCCAAAAAAAGATTCAAATCATCCGGAAAGTGGTAGTACATATTTCCGTGAAAAATGAACATCTCTCACTTAGTGACAAGGGTATCTGTGAGCGATGTACGACTTTGTGAGGATGTGCATCACCACTTTGTCAGAATCATTTCAATTTTTTACAATACTATACACCAAAATGGAGTGTCCATGCAACTTTTCATATTTTTGTAGGTAGCTTAGGATATTTTTACCATTTATCCTTGGGAAAATCAATAAATAATTACAGTAATACGAAAACTTGGTCTGAAAATTGCACAGATGCACACACCATCATGGGACACCTACATAAGCATCCCAAAAAAATTTGAAATAATTTGTGTGAAAGTTGTAGTACACATCCCCAAACGGATGAGCATCTCTCATTACTTACTCACATGGTTATGTGTAACAGATGTGTGCTTTTTAGTCATAAGCATCACAATTTTCTCAGAATCAGTTGAAACTTTTTTGTCAACACTATACACCTAAATGAGGTGTCCATGCAAGTTTTCAGATTTTGTAGGTAGCTTATGGTTTTTTCTATTTATCCTTGAGAAAATCAACAAAAATTACTTCAGGGACGGAGGGAGTACTCGGTGGGACCTACTCTGTGTGACCTCCATATTAAGCACGGCGACCTACTCGGTGCGGTTTCCTCGTTTAGTCTCTTCTTCTTCCGCAGTCGGCGGGTCTCTTCTTCTTCCACAATCGGTGAGACGAGTGCGGTTTCAAGGTGGATTGCGCGACGGTTGGCTTGAGATGGAGCGCGGAACCCGTGGCGACGGCAGCGAGGGCAGCACTGGCCGGAAGAGGCACCCTCACGATGTGGAGGAGGTGGTGAAGAAGCCGAGGCGCCATACCAACTCTTTGTTGGGTGGCGGCTCCATGGAGTCCTATGCTGATTCCATGGAGTCGGCGTTCACCTTCCCACGCCCAGCCGCCGGCAAGGAGAAGACGGTCATCGGCGAGGACAAGGTATGCTCCACCGCGACGTTGCCCAATCCCAAGGGGCTAGGTTTATTTCTGTACGGATTCTAAAATTAGTGTTGTAATTAGGTTTATTAGGGTTTAAATTGAGATTATGGGTTGATATATATATGATCATATGTTTGGCCTACTGATTTAAGTTTTTGCTATATTATTGTAGTGATTATAGTGTTGTCAATTATTTATGTATTAATGATCATATTTTGGCCTACATACATTATTTTTTTAATTAAAGTTTTGTCTTACTATATGTTTACAGCCCTGATGCTTTAATTGATTAGGTTCAAAAGAAATAAATTGAAATGAAGATTGTTGTTGTACATGCTTGAGAGGTTATCAGTAAAAAAAATAAAAAAAATGAAATGAAATGGGGTTCATATATGTTTGTTTGTCCAGTTTAGACGTATTTACTTTTCGTTTATCACAAGTTTGTTGCATTAGAAAATCTGATAATTCAACGTATCATCAATGTTAGTTTTGCATGGTCAGATTTAGTTTGCTGTCAGGTTCCACAATTTTGTTGGCAATCCGAAGTTTACTATTTATTATGGGTTGATATATATAGATCATATGTTTGCCTACTGATTTAAATTTTTGCTAACATTATTGTAGTGATTATTAGTGTTGTCAATTATTTATGCATTAATGATCATATGTTTGGCCTACCTGCATTATTTTTTAATTAAAGTTTGCCTTAACTATATGTTTACAGCCCTGATGCTTTAATTGATTAGGTTCAAATCAAATAAATTGAAATGAAGATGTTGGTGTACAAGCTTTGAGAGGTTATCAGTAAAAAAAAAAAAATGAAATGGGTTTTTTATATGTTTGTGTTTGTCCAGTTTAGACGTATTTACTTTTTATTTATCACAAGTTTGTTGCATTAGAAAATTTGATAATTCAACATATCACCAATGTTAGTTTTGCATGATCAGATTTAGTTTGTTGTCAGGTTTCACAATTTGTTGGCAATCCAAAGTTTACTGTTTATTATGGATTGATATATATATAGATCATATGTTTGGCCTACTGATTTAAGTTTTGTTAACATTATTGAAGTGATTATTAGTGTAGTTAATTATTTATGCATTAATGATCATAATTTAGTCTACATGCATTGTTCATTAATTAAAGTTTTGCATGTCAGATTTAATTGTTTATTAATGTTTGTTGCATATGATCAATTATAGGAGCCGGAAGAAGAAGAAGAACCAGAAGCAACTTTTCGCTTCTGTGCTGAAACTACAAAAACAACAGCTGCAAGAAGACATTGTGGATGTCTTGAGAAGATGAAGAAGGACCTGCAGACCGGACAAGACAGTAACATAGTCTGTGACAAGATGCAGCAGGAGGTAAACAAAAAAATTGATCATTTGATGGACTAGATGTGGTGATGAAGCTGCTTTGGGATTACCATATGTATGAACATCTTTGGGCTTATGATGGAGCAGATTGATCTAGTATCTAGCAGTAATAGACTTAGAATCTGGACTAGTAGGACTGTGGTGGTGCTTTTGGGAAGAAACACTATAACTATATAGATGTTAGTACTTTGTAAATATATAATTAAGTCCTGGCACCTTTAAATATGTGTGTGCTAATTATATATATGGTGCTATATTTTGTGGATTTTGTGTGTCTTCAATCATTTCTGAGTATGAGTGTGCTGGATGCAGACCTGGTACCTGTGTAAATATGTGAGCATACATGTGTGTGTTTTGATGAGATTCACATAAGCTCCAATAGATTATATGACAATGTGAGCATATCTTATGGTCTAATGATTGTATGTGCATGACTCATGTCACTCTTTATTGTTTGTAATTTTTGTTAATGACACGGAGTGTTTTGAGATCTTGCACGTTATTGGTAGTCCAGGATGACAAATTAATGCTCATTTACATTTATGTTCTATTACTTAGATTAAACAAAGAAATCATCTTGCCATGGTCTTGCCGTTAACATGACATACCCAATTGGCTTTATGAAGCCTCAATGACGCCTGGGTCCAATGATGATGGGGCCCATGATTCAGTGACACGTCTCCCTTTACATGCATGAGTGAAGGGTCGGCGTAGTCTTCCACCCACCCCCACGTCTCGTCCCTTCAACGCGTCTGTCACCCCAATCTGTCGCATCAACTTCCGCTCCCCGTCTCGCTCTCGTCACATCGCTTTCCTCCATCGCGACCATGGTTTGCGCAACCCGCTCCCGAACCTACTCCCTCGGCTCCACAGCCTCCCCTCCTGCTGCCGCCGCTGCCATTGATGCGCCGCCTAAAGAGCAGCACCACTCGGCTAAGTAGAAGCGCGACAGTAGCGGAAGGTTTGTCGCTGCCGCTGGGACCATGATCGTGCGACCGAGGAGGAGGACGACGACGGCGAGACGCACTCACATTGAGGCAGAAGAGGCGCCCGAAGTCAAAGCTGATGCACCATACCAAATCCCTCGACCACTTCCACTGGATCAGGTTAGGGTTCGAAACTTATTGGGGTTGACGTTTTCTGTGTGGTACTGTTTGAACTATATTGAGATTAGATGTGTTGATTTGGATGCTCTGATGTGTCGATCTGAGATAAATGTAGTGTGATCATGTTCAAGTGTTCTTATAGCTCATATGTAGGCGCCATTGTTGTTTGTTGTAGATTTGTTCTATATAGAGTTGTAGTGCTTTTATAAGCTTTCTAAAATGTCTTATGTCAAGTATTTTGGTCCTATAGATCTCTAGTTATTGTTGTTTGAAGTTAGATGTAATATTATGCCCAAACTTGTTGATGTTAATTTAGCACTTATTGCAATCATTACTGACTATATATAGTCTTAAGTGGAATCCAAGTCTACTAATGAAGCTGATTGCTGATTTTATTTTATTACTTATGCTGATTTTGTTAATGAAGGCTCCTGATGTTCATCCACACGTGTTTGTAATCAGTGACAAAGTTTCACTGCATTGCACGCTTAGCCATGACAGCGATGAGGAGACGGGACAATGGCCGATGGCCTCCAACAAGGAGGTGTTATAAGTCTACCCGAACTTAATAAATTTCCTCAATTTCAATTATATATATGCTAACTTGCCCCACTATGAATTGACTTGATTTATTAAATACAGATCAGGAAAAAAAGGCCGAGAACCTACGTGTCCTCCTAAAGCGCAGATACTTCCATAGATTTGATTTGGATTGAAGCCATCAACAGTGATGTATTTTGGTTGTAGTTGAATAACATGGACGTAATTCTACAAAGTTGGATGTATGAAATTAAGTCTCACTTGGTGATGTATGTAAGAACATAATAGCAGTAATGCTTATATGCAGTGATCTTATATATACAGTATTGCCTGTGATATTTTGGTTTGTTTCAAAAGTGATCTTATATATGCAGTTATATATGCATAAAAGTGCTTACAAACTGGGATGTACAATAATCTCAACTCATATAATTTTGTGATGTCAAATAATCTCAACTATAATCTGAGAAAATAAACTGAACTTAACTAAAAAAACTCAAAAAAATTATACTAAACTATGTCCATATAAAGTCCACTCAACTATGCATACTATAAGTCATCATCTGTGGACATGACATCATTGTTGTCATCACCACCATCACTAAAGTATTGCAGTACTGTATCATCCTCATCATCACTCTCCTCAAGATTAATAACAACTTCTTCTTGTTTCTTATAAGTTATTATAAATTGCATTCAATTATAGTCGCTTCTCCACCTTCAACAGTGTGCATAACCTCATTATCATCACCTTCTTCCACTACATGCTCAGTATCAGAACAATAATCGTCCTGATGCACATCATGACTGCCCTGTTCGATTTCAACCACATCATAAATATCCTATGTTTAAATTTCTGCACAACTCGCCAATCTGTATAATGTGGAGTTGTATCTTGCAGGTAAAATATCTTTTTTGCTTGCTCTGCCAAGATGAAAGGATCAGTCTTGTCCCAAAATGACTAAACATTGATGGACTTGAAATATTTGTCATCTCGAAGGCCCATAGTCTTGCCTACTTGGTTGTACCAATCGCATCAAAATAGAACCACCGACCGACGAACTTCATAATTTTAGGGATATAACAACTCAATAACCTCTTTAAGGACACCATAAAAATCTATGGTCTTTCCGGCATGTGAACCTGCAGTCATTACACCATTGGTTTGTGTCTGCAAGAACTTCTCACGATCCGTAGTGCTATACCACACTCCATTAATCTTGCAACCTGCACTAATCTTAACTCGCCGAACTGGACCACATGCTAGTGCCCACAGTCCATCGCTAACCGATTCTGGATTCTCACTGCGCTTGTTCTCAAGCTGGTGCAACGAAAATACAAAATTAATCAGGTAACCATTTAATATGCCTATAAACAAAATGCTGAGTGACTTACATGGGACTTAAACCACTTTGCAAATCCCTATTCGACCATTCGATCTACTTCATTTGGACGTGTACCTTGCTGCAGTAGCTCATGCCTGTATATGCTGTAAGAAAAAAATCGATTTGTAAGAATAATTTCAAATTTAATAAAACAGAAACTAAGTCTCAGACATAATTACTCCAAATATTCCCCTGCTTCTTCAACATTATGTAGCACATACCAAACTAACTTATTCATGACAGCATCTTCAATGTACTCGGTATTATTAGCTCCAACAAGAGTAGCACCATGCTTAAAAACAGATATGTCATTAGGCAATGGCATCTCTGTACCACTATTGTCATCCTGGTTAAATTTAGTGTCAACATCCTCCATATACCTAGAACAAAAGGTCAAGGTGTCACTTGTCATATATGCCTCAGCAATTGATCCTTCCGGCCTAGCCCTGTTCCTTACAAAATTCTTCAAAGTGCCTAATCGCCTTTCTATTGGATACATCCATCCATACTAAACAGGTCCTCTAAGCAGTGCCTCATCGGGAAGGTGGACACACAAGTGCACCATGACATCAAAGAAGGCAGGTGGAAAATTTTTCTCAAGCTTGCATAGGATCAATGGAATTTCTCCTTTTAGACGTTTCACAACATCTATCCTTAGATTTCTACTGCATAATTCCCTGAAGAAGGTCCCAGCTCTGCAATTGCTTCATATACATCCTTCCTCACTAGTCCTCTAAGGCCAGCAGGTATAATTCTTTGCAGGAGTATGTGGCAAGAATGTGTCTTCAGCTTACCAACCACCCTGGAACCATCTTCACTTATGTATCTTGCTAGGTTAGCCACATATCCATCAGGAAACTTGATACCTTTGAGAAACTTGCAAAACTGGACTTTTTGATCCTTCCCCAAAACATATGGAGCAGGTGGAGCCCTGCAGATTGAGTTGTCATCCTCCTGCAAGTGCAATTCATGTATTATGCCCATATCATACAAATCTAGCCTAGCATTTTGTGTGTCCTTGGACTTGCCTAGTATATTGAGTAATGTGCCAAGAATATTTTCACATATATTCTTCTCTATGTGCATCACGTCGAGATTATGTGGAAGCTTCAAATGTTCCCAATATGACAATCTCCACAACACACTATTGCGGTTAAAATTCTTTGGACCGTCACTGCGCTTTCTTTTATTTCCAGTAATCTGAGGTTGCTTCCCTGGCCTGACATCTTTCACCTTCTCTAGCTCTTGTGAGACCTCCTGCACAGTAAACTTGTCAGGCTGATCTTTCTTTTCATGCTTACCATCGAAAGCCAAGCTGTTCCGCCATGTGTGTGTCATTTTAAGGTAATGACGATGTCTGATATAGCATATCTTGTTCCTTATTCCCCGAGACAACGGATCCTTGTCGCAATGAATACATGCATAATACTTTTTTGTTGTTTGCCTAGATAACGTGCCCAGTGCTGGATAATCATTTATATACCACAGCACAACAGCGCGAAGCTTGAACTTCTTACATGTACATGCATCTAAGGTACTGACACCCTTCCATAGCTCGAGCAGTTCTTCGATTAGGGGCTCAAGGAACAAATCAAAATCCTTCCCTAGAGATCTTAGACCTGGGATGAGTAAAGACATAAAGCAGTTTGCTGGATTTACGCATTCCCATGGTGGGAGATTCAGCGGTGTCAAAAGCACTGGCCACATACTGTACTGTGTACTCATGTTGCCAAATGGATTGAATCTGTCGGTAGCTAAGGCAAGCCTCAGGTTCCTCGGATCATTTGCAAAAGTTGGTTCCCTCCTATCAAAGTCCTTCCATGCTTCCCCATCAGCTGGATGGCTCATCATATTGGCGACTGGCTTCCTCACTTTCTTGTGCCACTGTGTTTCCTCCGAAGTTCGTTTCAAAGCATAAATTCTTTTCAACCTTGGCAAGAGTGGAAAATGCCTCAAAACCTTATGTGGAACCCGCTTCGTCCCTGTTTCGTCTTTCCATCTAGACTCCTTGCATACTGGGCATGCATTCTTTTCAGCATAATCCTTACGAAACAACACACAATTGTTCTTGCACAATGGATGTTTTCGAATGCAAGGCCCAATTCTTTAATATATTTCTTGGCCTCGTCATATGATTTTGGCAACTCACTCTGAGGGTATGCATCTGACATCAACTTCATCATTGCGGTAAATGTTGTATTGTGTGATTCGATAACGAGACTTCATATACAACATCTTCACCATAAAGGAAAATTTTGAATGGCTAGAACCTGGGCTAAGCGCCTTCTTTGCATCTTCAAGAACTCTTGCAAAACTTGGCTTTTCTCCATCAGCCTCTGCGGCTGCATACAGTTCGCCTATCATTTCTGGTACTCCATGATCATCATCGTAAACATCATCGTCCTCATCCACATGTATCCCAAAGTCATGATCATGTTCTTCGACCTCCTGATCTATACCCTCATCAATTACAACATCTGCAGGCTCCCCATGATGAATCCACCTCGTGTATGTAGCTGAAATGCCATAAATGTGTATATGGGTTTCTACTTCAGTCTGATGTAACAGCCTTCAATTATGACAATTGATGCACAGACAACGAATGTGTTTGTCTTCGGGGTATCTTTCACTAACAAATTTCATAAACTCTTCAACTCCCTTCACATATAAATGTGTGAATTGTTTTTCATAAACCCAACTTCTATCCATCTGTTGTGACAAAAAAATAAACCTTGTATTAACTCCCTAACTGTGATTGCACTAAACACACATCGAACACATGCTATATCAACCAAAATTCGAACAAAAATCAAACCTTTCCCACGCCTGAAGCCCCTGCTTTCCCTGCGCAACGAAGGTCGGCGTTGTTCTTCAGTCCTCACGGAGGCCGATGCCCTCGATCCCAATGCCAGTTCTCCTGCACCGCCGCATCGTCGATTGGGGGGTTTAGGTCGACGAACAGTTGCCCGATCATGGGTCTATGGCCCAGGACCTGTGATCCATTCAGTTAAGAAACTCACAATTCAATTATCATGTTGATACCTTACAAATAGAGTAAATTTCTCTTTTTCACAAGAAAGGTCGTGTAGCCCAATGGTAAGGCTATTTCTTGCTTGACACCAGGGCGCGAGATCAAACCTCGACCAACGCAATTTTTTTGCCAAAAAAGGCTTTGATGAGATTAAAAAAGAGTAAATCCCTATCCTTCTCGCTTCTGGCCCGACAAATCCAGCCCATTCGGCCCGTTTCCCCCTGGCTGGTCGTGCTTATCCTATCGCTGTTGGTCGTGCGCATTCAATACGGAGTACTCCGTAGACGCGTAGACGCAAGGGTTTTCTTCTCGATTTCGTCGTCGTCCCTTCGCCTCCCTCGATTTCTTCGGCAACCAAATCGACTGCCAGTGCGGGGATTTAATCCCAATCTTTTTCTTTCTTCCAGAGCTTACGCTGCGTTCAATCTTCGATCCCAAGCGCCATGGCGGCGAGGCGATACCCGCTGGCTCTCCCGGACGACATGTTGGTCGAGATCGTCGGGAGCATCGCCGAGACGTCCACGCATCCGATGGAGGACATCTGCAGCCTACGAGCGACGTAAGTGCGTGACACCAGTACACCAACTATGCAAACTTCAACTCGGTGATGAACTGCATTTGTATTTCTTGTATTTGTGTTTCTTGCAGATGTCAGGACATGTGCAGGGCGTGCAAGGATGCCTCCGTCGGGAGGCGCTGGGCGCTGGAGCGGGAGGAATCCATTAGGTGGTCCAGAATGACGCTACCTCGCTCTTGTCGACAACCTGGCCGCCGCCAACAACCCGGAGGCCTGCTTCGTCCTCGGCGTCACGTTCGTATTCGCGAAACGGTGCACGCCGCTCGGCACTCAGTGGCTCCAACGGGCGGCAGACGCCGGGCACAAGCCGGCGGCTTACGTTCTTGGCATCCTTCACCATGGTTGCAAGGAGAAGGAAGAAGCCGAGCGCTACATTAGGCAGGTAGAGGACGAGGGCAACGTCGCCGTCGGATGTAAGCAGGCCAGCCGCATGACCAACCGGGAGTGCGCCAGGTACCGCGCATGCCGTCAAGGTGGTCCATGATGTGACATGGAAAGTGGTCGGAACAGCCCCATTGGGGGCACTGCCGCCCGTACCACCGGCGGACGAGGACGGACAAGGTTGCGGTGGCAGCAGATGTGGCGTGCCGGAAGGCTGGGCTAATGACTATGCCTTCTTTTGTAGCGAAGGCTGTAAGATTAGGCATAAGTACCCTGCGTTCTTTTCGCGTGTCTCTTTACCTCTTTATTAGAACAGGATTGGCTTGAGCTAATCCGCAGCCAATGGTTTGACTATAACCTATGAAGTGTTTTTGGAAACTGGTGAAATTGAAATGTTCCTAAGTACTGAATGAATAATTTTGCTTTGGTCTGTGTATGCGATGGATTTACAAGTGCTTGCATTATGGATTAGTAAGTACTTTGTTAGGCGATTACTTTGGTTTTCTTTAGGATTTTGTGTTGTTAGGCGATTGCCTGCATGTCCTCCTGTTTTACAAATCAATTAGAGAATATAAAATCAGTGTCGGGTGCTTGCTCAATGGTTGTGTTTAGTAGCCAGATTTCAAGAGAACCAATAATACTCATGTTCGGGGCTTGGTTTCATATCTGCTCACTAGGTACAGATGACAAATCTCAGTCTATGACCCAGGACCTGTGATCTAAAGAGTTAAGAGACCCACCATTTAATTATCCTGTTGATACCTTACAAATAGAGTAACTTTGTTTTTTCACAAGAAAATAGTTGAGTAGCTTAGTGGTAAGGTTGTTACTCACCTAACGGCAGGTCACGAGATCAAAGCTCCATCAGCGCGAGGCTCTCTTGAGACAGGCTTAGAGCAATGTTAATCTGCATCCCGTGAGTCTGGTTGAAGCGGTCAACCAATCACCCCAGGTGAGTTTCCCTCCGCCATCCTCCCTTACGCGGCGCACGGGTCGTACGCTTTGGCTCCGCGCGCAGCGTGCTGCTTATAGTTATCGTAGTGAGGCCTCCTCTTCCTTAGGTGAACGCGCAGGGACGAGGAAATTGTGCGGCGCGTATCGTGTCAATGGACGGTAGTTGTGTGTGTGGCCGGTTTTAGCTTGCAGGCTAGATTGAAGCGCAAACCACCAAAACTACGCGGAAGGGATTAGACCTGTGATCATAGCTACATCCAGTTCAGCCTATGGGTGCTCCATTTTGGTCGGCAAATGCTTGCAGACTGCTTTGGTGTTAGTCCACAAACCACAATTAATAAAAAACATTTTCAGTTCTGATCCTGGAGTTTTAACTATCTTGCGTTGCTTCAAAGATACACACATTTGGTATTTTGGTTAGATTGGCAACATATCTTATTTTTGATGTTAATGTGCGTGGGGGTGGTTGCTCCCCACCACCTGAAATTCGTTTCTCGGCCACACAAACATGCCTATGCTGTCATATATGCTAACAACAGTAGGAGGAAGACATGGTAGCGGATGGGTATGGTACATTGGACTTGCTTGCTGAACACATCAGAGCATATGCTTGCCGTGTGTGTCGCAGTGTCTCTAGTGCCAACAGCAGTCCAGAATGAGTGCATTGCTGAGTTTTGACTAGTCCCATTTTACATTGGTGACATTTCTTTTACATGATCTGACTTGACCACTATCTCTTAGGTTCTGAATGTTAGGTACATCTGCAATTTTCCATTTGCCATTTTTTTGGCAACTGTTATCCAAATTGCAGCCCACAGCAATTGCTCTATACTCACTAAAGGCGAGTGCAAGGTTTCGACATTCTTATCGATGCCTAAAGTGGGTACAATGATTGTTTACGGTCATACAGACACACTGCACAGGGCACTGATATGACAGACTACTCTTTTGTTAGATAAGCCATATGATCGAACGCATTTCAAAAACCATTCATGACATGTAGCCATCAGCACGCGTGATCACAATATTTCTCTATATGTTTATTACCCCTTTTAGCTGCTGCAGGAAAAGATAAGGTGAATCACACCTTCCCATTGGCCAGTTGAATGTTGTCAATCACCAATAGTAGTTATGGCCCCGGGCTACCCTTTTGGTACCCTGTCAATTTTAGGTTTCTTGACAAGGACTAATTTCGGCCAATTGATGTCATGTTCAGGAAGCAGTGAAGCACTACTATTTCCTTTATGACACATTGTAGTGCAGTACAGTAAAGAACAAAAATCCTATTTCTGTTTTGGTTCTTAATTACAGAGTTGTCTGCAAAGTTGAGATTTAATATACTGTTAATGTTACATACTTGATGCCCCCCTGCTGGTATCTATACGGAATGCTGAAGGTAAGAACTAAGAAGTTGGCAGAAAATGCAGAGCGCCCTGTTAGTACCTTTTTCCCTTCTCATGATTTGCATCATCAATCATTATGAAGCCATTTCTCCAGTCTCCACAGAGTGTTCACATACATACCAGGGTTAAGCTTCCATACAACGTGATCAAAGCAAGCTTCAATTCAAAAGTACGCAGAGTCAGATGATTAATTAATATTATTTCTATTTTTAAGTACAACAAACCTTTTCTTGATCTGAATATAATTTATATATATAGTGACTATGGCATTTTTTTTAGAAACAGAAGGTAATAGAAGCGCATAGGGATGAAAACGGACGGAGTTTTTCCCGTTCCGAACCACCGTTTTCCATATTTGACCCGTCCGTTTCCGTATTTTCGGAAAAGTTCGGAAACGGTACGGAATCCGGAACGGAGTTTCTCGGAATCGGATCGGAAGTAGAAATGATGTTTTTCCGTCCGTATTTTCGGAATTCCGTATTTGGTCGGAATTTTTCCGGATTTGAATCCGGAATTTACCGGATTTCACAGGATTGACTTCTTTATTTGAAAAATTAATATCTTTTATTCCTAACTCCAAATATATCAAATAATATATCCGTTTCGATCGGCTCGACGAGCTCTTCGCAATGGTGTACTCTAAATATTAAGTGCTAATTTATTTTCAGCAAATATATCTACACATATAAAAAAGATAAGAACGAAAGTGATTCCGACAACATGGATGATGAGGTATAGCTGTGATTTGTGAAAAATATATCCATGTCGCCGTCAAAATATTCTCTCCTACACATGTTACATTATCAGGGTCATTGTATGTGATTGTTTTGTGAGTATAAAGATTTGTGGTATTCCGGTTTAATTTTCCGGCTTCCGACCGTTTCCGATGAATTTACCGCCGAATCCGTTCGTTTCTGAACATCCGTATATCCTGATTCCGTTTCCGAACCCGTATTTTCCGAACCCGCTCCCGTTTCGCCAAAAGAATATAGAAATGGAAGTAGAAATGAGGTTTTTCCGTCCGTTTCCGTCCGTTTTCATCGCTAGAAGCACACGGCTTAGGATTTTGCAGGAAGTTTTGTTCGAATGGTAGGACAAAAGGGGCGGGAAAGTCTAAAATAAAATGCATTCCATTTTTTCTAGAATAATACTGTTTGGTGGATCCTTAGTGAAAACAACCCGTTATTAAGCAATCCAGTCTATAGCTTACAAGGCTCACATTCTAATGCTGATGATAATATCTGTTGTGGTGTAATGTATTGATTGATTTGGACAAGCACTAAGCAATGCTTTAGCATGCCCAGTACTCATGCAGGTGTGTCTGGCTCGTTAATGCCCATTCATCCTTGCACAGATGGAGCCAGAAATGGCTTCCATTCAGGGCTGCGCCAGTAGAAACTAGAAAGGTACTGTGCTAGCTAAATTTGGACCAAATTATGAAATACTGGGCCTAAAACCTTACATACATTTACATTAGATAAGTTGGGAGTATCCATGCTACTGAAACACGCCTAGCATGGGACCAGGCTCTGCCCCTGGATGAGCTGAAGATATAATCATCAAATGCTTGTTAGGATGATCTCCTCACTAATAGCCCAACGGCTTTTAGGCTTAACCTCGCGCCCTGATCGGGGGCGTCCAGCCCATTTAATGTTTGGTAGCCCCCGTCGCACTGCGCATATAAAGAGGGTAGGGGCCGGCGGCTCTGGGTACGAGGTTCACTGTGAGCCGACTTCCCCACCGACAAACCCTAACCCGATCTAGTGAAGGGCGTAGCCAGCCCGATCTAGTGAAGGGCGTAGCCAGCGACGGGAAGCTCCGCCGCCGCCGTTCCTCGTCGCCGCCGCAATGGACCACGTCCGGCTTCGTCACCACCGAAGGACTCCTACGCCACCTTCTCCCCCTCGCGTCGCCGACGACCCCAGGAGCCCGAAGGCCATGGCGGGCGACGGCTCCACCTCCTCCACTACATCCTCAGGCTCGAACAATCTCGGTATGAACTCCTAGACTCTCCTCAACCTCGGATCTATGCTCTAGTAGTTCATAGGCCTCGTTTTACCTACTGTTAATGTGACACCCGGCTAGATTTACTCCTAGTGATCCTGTGTATTTAACAATGGTATCAATCGCCTCACTAGTTAGTGGATTTGGTTTCGGGAAACCCTAAGAGGGTAATCTCGGTCGGATTTGATCCGGATAGAAAAGAAACTCATCCCAAAAAGATCCCTAGATCCAGATCGGGGGAGAATGGGATGAAACATAGAACCATGAAATCGACGGATCGAGCGATCCGGGCAGATGAACCCTACCTGTGTGGGTGACTACAGTCTCCACGCGGTACGGTTTCCAGCCGCCGCTTGCCGGCGAGCAAGAAAAAGGGCCCGGCCGAGTTCCACTCGCCGGTGCACAGGGCACCACCACGGAGCCGTTTGACGGCGCCGCGCTCACCCCTAGGGGAGCGTGCGCGCCGGCGAATGGGCCCATGCTGGCCGGCCTCCTCCTGCTCCTCTTCTCTGTTCCTTCCATGCTGCGCATGGCGACGGGGGGGGGGGGGATGATGTGGAGAGCAGAGAGAGAAAGCGCTGGGGGACAAGGGGGCCGCCGCGCCGCCCTGGTTCCCGGCCGGCGGAGTCTCGGCTCCGAGCGGCTGCTGCCTGACGCGGCACGCTGGGGGTGGAAGAACAGCTGACTAGGGTTTGCAAAAATGGCTGAAGGGTTTTGTACCTCCGAAAATCGTGCACAACCGTCCGATCTTGCTTACCCTAGATCCAACGGTCGATGTCAATCGGACCGAGTTTTGGCCCAAGAGGGACGCGCGCGTGGGCCTGTTTCGCGGCCCAGGCCCAGGGCACAGGGAAGCAGGCCTGCGGTCGCTGGGTCGGGCCGAATGATAGGTTTTCGGGCCGATTTTCATAATAATAAAAAAAATGTTCGCCCCCTGGGCCGCCTGGAGGCCGCCACGGGCTGGCTATAGAGAGCACATGCGCTCACGTGGTCGCGGACCAGTTGGGCCTTCGGGCCGAAAGGTGTATTCTGCACAGTTTCGGTTTTATTCATTTTCCAGAAATTTTTCCAATGTATTTTGATGCATTATTAATTGTTTTAATGTATATTTTCTGTGTAAAATTATTCCAACGAAAATTTTGCACAGAGAATATTAAAGATTGTTAATTGTTTCTGAAAAAATGAAATATAAAGAATTGTTAAATTTGTTTCCGCTGCGTACTTTGATTTTATTTTTCATTATTAAATTCGAACCAACAGGAGAATTTAATTTTGAAAAGAATGTTTTTCTGGGATTATGATGTTATTATTTTTCTGACCAACGTTGATAAATAATAATATATAATTTACTGTTCCATTAAAGGTTTATGCATTATTTCTATTTCTGCCCAACGGTGATTTAGTTATAATGCATAAAAGCAACTCATTTACTATGTTTATATTGTTCTCACTATTTTGAATATGTTTTCAGGCTCCATTCTGATGAACATGGTTAAAGATATCCACCTCTCAAGGGGATAACCACTTGGAGTGGGAGAAGAAATTGAGCTGGTTTTTCTGTGGCTGAGGTTGACTGGATCCTCACCGAGCCTCGTCCCGCAGTGCTCAAGGAGCCTGTGAGAGAGGAAGGTGAGAGTGATGCCGCTTGGAGACAGCGGGAACTGGACTTTGGTCCAGAAAAGTTGAAACATGATCTGGAGCGGGTTAGGTGGAAAGACCAACAAGAAGTTGGTTGCAGTTGTTAAGAACACTGTAGATCCTGCCATCCTGAACTCGCTCCCACCAGAATGTGACACGGTCACTGAAATTCTGGAAGGGTTGAAGAATCAGTTTACTGGTTCCTCAAAGACTTATGTCACTCAGGTGATCAAGAAATTGATAACTGAAAAGTATGCTGGTGGTGGTGTAAGAGACCATATCCTGAAAATGAACAGTATGACATCTAAGCTTAAACTAATGGATAAGGAATTAGCTATTTCTCAGAAATTCCTTATTCATCTGATTTTCGCTTCCCTGCCAAAAGAGTTCGAAACCTTTGTTGTATCCTACAACAATAATCCTGAGGATTGGTCATTGGACAAGTTGATAGCCATGTGTGCCCAAGAGGAGGAAAGAATCAAGGGTGCAACTGGTGGTGCAGTCAACTATGTGAAGAAAGACAATGACAGCCCTAGCAATTCAAAGACTCAGGGTAAGAAGCCAATGCAACAGTATAGGCCTTAGCAACCGCAATAGTATAGGCCTCAGCCTCAGCAACAACAACTACAAATGCAACCGCAAAGGAGAATGGTGGACCCTAATCAGTGCCTCGAGTGCTTGAAGCCGGGACACCACAAGAAAGATTGTCCAGTCTTTTTAAAGAGGATTTTGACAAGCAAGGTGAGAATGTTATTACATTGTAAATGAATCTTTATATGTTCAATTTGAAAAATCTACTTGGTGGATTGGCTCTGGTGCAACTGTTCATGTTGCTAATTGTTTACAGGAATTCAGTTCGACAAGGACTATGCAAAGAAGCGAAAGATGAGTTAGAGTCGCCAATGGAGTTCGAGCTGATGTTGAAGCTGTTGGCAATCTTCCTCTACAGTTGAATAATGGATTCATTTTGATTCTTAGAGATGTTTTATTTGTACCTTCATAGAAACTTGATCAGTGTTTCACGTTTAGATAACATGGTTATGGTTGTCATTTTGGAGATGGCAAGTGTGAAATACTATTAAACAATGAATGTGTTGGTCTTGCCTTCGCGCAAGAAGATCTTTATTTGTTATCTCTTTATGATAATGTGAATGTTGTCAGCAATGAGAATGTGAATGAGATTGTATCATCGTCGAACAATCCGAATAGAAAGCGAAAGCGAACTCAAAATGTGTCGTCGAAATTATGGCACTGTCGTTTAGGCCATATTTCGAGGGGGAGAATAGAAAGATTAGTAAAGAATGAAATCCTTCCTCCATTAGAGTTCACAGACTTTGAGCAGTGCATCGACTGCATTAAAGGAAAATATGTAAAGCAAATAAAGAAAGATGCCAAAAGAAGTGCGAGAATCTTAGAGATAGTCCACACTGATATGTGTGACCATTCCTGTTAAAATGTGGATGGTTATGACTCGTTTATAACATTCACAAATGATTATTCTCGCTATGGCTATATTTATCCAATTAAAGAGAGATCGGAAGCATTGGATAAATTTAAGATCTTTAAGCTTGAAGTTGAAAATCAGCACAACTTAAAGATTAAAATAGTACATTCCGATCGCGGTGGAGAGTGAGATTATTGGGCGACATACCCCATATGGCCAAATTCCTGGACCTTTTGCAAAGTTCTTGCAGGAAAATGACATAGTGCTCAGTACTCCACACCGGGGGAGCCTCAGCAAATGGAGTGGCTGAAAGGCGCAACCGTACCCTGATGGATATGGTGCGCAGCATGATGAGTTACTCATCTCTGCCACTAAGTCTGTGGATAGAGGCGTTAAAAACCGCTATTCACATTCTAAACAGGGTCCCAAGTAAGTCGGTGCCTAAAAAACCGTATGAATTGTGGACAGGAAGAGTACCCTCACTAAACTATTTACGTGTGTGGGGGTGCCCCGCTGAGGCAAAGTCAAAGTGTTTAACCCGAACATTGAGAAGCTGGATCCCAAAACAGTGAGTTGCCATTTCATCGGTTATCCTGAAAAGTCCAAGGGTTATCATTTCTACTGTTCAGACAGATTAAAAGTTAGAAAAAGAAACGAGAAACGAGACGCTGTTGTTCTTGGAGGGATGAATTGATCAGGGGGAGTCAGGCAGTGCACAAGATTGATCTTGAGAGAAGCGGGTATATGTACCCACTCCGATGATTCAGGAATCATTCTTCTCACTACCTGTTCCCAATGTCCCTACGGTGCCAGATACTGTAGTGACAGAACCTGTTGTTGACGTCCCTGTAGCAACACCTAGTGAACATGAGGAACCTGTTTCACAGGAACCCATTGAAACTAGCGTTGCGCATGAGGAAGAACAACAACAAGTTCTGATTGAACAGGAGCCATCTGATGATGGACCGAGGAGGTCCAAAGAGCTAGAAAATCTGCCATTCCAGCAGATTATGAAGTGTATAACACTGAAGAGTTTCAAATGGAGGATGATCCCACCTCATTTGAACAAGCCATGAAAGCGAACACTCGTCCAAGTGGCTTGAGGCCATGGAAGATGAGATAAAGTCAATGAGTGCCAACGGTGTTGGAACTTAGAGATAATTCCTAAAGGGGCCAAAACGTAGACTGCAAATGGGTCTACAAGACGAAATATGACTCCCAAGGGAATGTAGAAAGACAAAGCGCGACTCGTGGCAAAAGGCTTTACGCAAAGAGAAGGGATTGATTACAATGAGACCTTTTCTCCAGTCTCATGTAAAGATTCCTTCAGAATCATAATGGCTCTAGTAGCACATTATGATTTAGAGTTACATCAGATGGATGTGAAAACGGCTTCCTCAACGGTGGAGTTGGAGGAAAACGTTTACATGGCATACCGAAAGTTTTGTCGTGAAAGGAAAAGAACAGATGGGATGTCGCTTGAAGAAATCCATTTATGGATTGAAACAAGCATCCAGATAGTGGTATTTAAAGTTTGATGGCACAAAAAGAAGTTCGGGTTTATGGAAAATGTTGAGGAGAACTGTGTGTACTCCAAGTTCAAGAATGGATGATATCTTACTCGCGAGTAGTGATATCAGTCTACTAAGGGAGACAAAAGATTTCTTGTCCTCAAAATTTGATATGAAAGATCTCGGTGAAGCATCATTTGTTCTAGGCATCGAGATTCACCGAGATAAGAAGAAAGGGGGTTATAGGATTATCGCAAAAGGCATACATGGAAAAGGTTCTGAAAAGATATAGTATGCATGCGTGTAGCCTTCACCTGCACCGATAGTCAAGGGTGATATAGATATGGGGATTTTCAGTGCCCAGGAACCAATATGAAATTGATCAGATGAAAGCGTTCCTATGCTTCAGTTGTCGGAAGCTTACAGTATGCACAGGTGTGCACACGCCCTGACTTAGCATTTGTTACCGGGCTACTTGGCAGATTTCAAGTAATCCAGGACTAGAACACTAGAAGTTGGTAAAGAAGGTCTTGCGTTATTTGCAAGGCACAAAAGGCCTCATATTGACGTACAGAAAATCAGATTCCTTGGACATAGTGGGTTCTCGGATTCTGATTATGCGGGAGATGATAGAAAGTCCACATCAGGGTATGTGTTCACTCTCGCTGGGGGAGCAATATCGTGGAAAAGCTCCAAACAAACCGTCACTACATCGTCCACAATGTATGCCGAGTTTGTAGCATGTTATGAGGCAACTGGGCAGGTGAATTGGCTGAAGAAATTCATACCCAGTTTGAAAGTGGTTGACTACATCTATAGACCACTGAAATTGTACTGCGATAATAATTCGGTAGTATAGTACAATCTCACAACAATAGGTCAAGTGGTGCTGCCAAACACATTGACATAAAGTTTTATGTTGTGAAAGATGAAGTCCGGGATCAAACCATAAGTCTCGAGCATATCAGTACGAGTAAGATGCTCGCGGATCCGCTAACGAAAGGCTTACCCCCACAGTTTTCAAGGAACACGTTGCCGGCATGGGGTTAATGAAAAGCCTATGATTCCTAGACTAAAGGGCCCAAAAGTAAAAGTATCTATTTCAAAACAGAGATGAACATTATGCCTGTTAAATCTATCGGCAAAAGACCGTGACGATGAGGCATGCCTTTTGCGCAAATCTGTAATGGAATGAGAAAAGTAAAAGTAAAAGAAACTGGTGAGATCAATGAGGAGATTGTTAGAATGATCTCCTCACTAATAGCACAACAGCTATTAGGCTTGACCTCGCGCCCTGATCGGGGGCGCCCAACCCATTTAATGGTTGGTGGGCCCCGTCGCACTGCGCATATAAAGAGGGTGGGGGCCGGCGGCTCTGGGTACGAGGTTCACTGTGAGCCGACTTCCCCACCGACGAACCCTAACCCGATCTAGTGAGGGGCGCAGCCAGCGACGGGAAGCTCTGCCGCCGCCGTTCCTCGTCGCCGCCGCACTGGACCATGTCCGGCTTCGTCACCACCGAAGGACTCCTACGCCACCTTCTCCCCCTCGCGTCGCCGACGACCCCAGGAGCCCGAAGGCCATGGCGGGCGACGGCTCCACCTCCTCCACTACATCCTCGGGCTCGAACAATCTCGGTATCAAGCCTAGACTCTCCTCAACCTCGGATCTATGCTCTAGTAGTTCATAGGCCTCGTTTTACCTACCGTTAATGGGACACCCGGCTAGATTTACTCCTAGTGATCCTGTGGAATTAACAATGCTTTCTTCCAGAGAGCATCAAAGATGACTAAAAGATAAGGTATTCTCCTCTATTTTCTTGCTAATAGTTCTCCTGGCACATCACTGGTTCATCACAACAACCTAGTACATTGTACGTTGTGTTCATTATGCTACATGGATTGCATGATAATTTTTACCTATGGTTCTGTACGAACATATGCTCCACAGAAACCACAGTAGATACAGTCACAGGGACAAGGGCGGTGATGCCTTTTGAAATATTCCTTGTCCTGGGGCTAGGATGGCCAATGGGTCATAGGCATTTTTCCTTCGTTGAAATGTCTCCCACCTTGCCTCAAAGTGTGCCTTCCACTCCTGTTCAGTGTTGTAGTTGGGCAGATATTGCTTCACCCTAATACCTGCCTTGCCAGAGAATTCAATTATCTGGTTGTTGAGGTTCAATGCATGTTCAATGCCGTGGGGGCCTGATGAAGATGACACTGAGGATAGGAATCCCACTAGGTAGAAAACTTCCTCATCTGGTATGACTACTGACGTTCTATTGTCCCATCTGCATGAAACCAAAATAGCCAGTCATCAATCAAACTATGGAAGGTGCACTGCACCCACCATGAGGTTTCTGGTTTCACATGTTAATTTAATTACCTGAATTTGTTTACTGGGTAGAGCAATATGGGACCACTGTTGCTGCCTTTCAGGATTTTCCCAAAGACCTCCCTTGCGAATGTGTGGATCGAACTTTTTGGAACCATGAGATTTAGCCATGGGTGTGGGACCTCCCACATCCCCTTAGCTCTCAGTTTAACCTCAGAGGAGTGCACCCTATCCAGGAACTCGATGTAGGTGACATCTGTATGGAATAGGGATGCAGGCATGTGTCTAAGTTGATACAGTACGCTATTGACCTCCTGCAGACATGCATACACATATTTGGACCACTCTCAAATTCATTTGATTTGATATATTTTCACGAGTGCTAACCATATTCAATGGTGTGCGTGCGAGTTGGCTGCTCACCTGTTCCATGTTGCCTGACTCTTCAGGGTTGTAGTTCTTCGTCATCTCGAGGCAGAAGAGCACTCTTCCATCTGATTCGAACTGGCTTGCCCACACTGGATACTGTGGGCTAAACGATGATCTCCAGTTGTTCAGGATTCCTGTCTTGTTGATGATGACAAAGCCCTCTATGTAATCAAAGGTCCTCTCTGCTGAAATAAGCATCTCCTGATCCTCTGCAAAGCTTGTGAAGTCTGAGTAGAGAACTCTAATCCACCTCACCTGTTGCATTGCATATTCAAATCATTAGCATGTACCTAGCTCTTAAAAGCTGCTAACGTTAAATGGTTCTCTTGTTTGCTAGCTGTACCATTTTTGGAGCAGGCTCAAGCACAATCCTGGCCCTAGTGATGATACCAAACTGACCTAGGCCACCAAGAGCCGCATGGAAGAGATCAGAGTTCCGTTCCGGTGAGCAGGTGATGATGTCTCCTTTTCCTGCATTTAGCAGTCATAATATACATAAGAACCAATTATATTCCGTTAGTTGCTCAGATCGAGAACTTTGATTTCATAAATCATCATAATTATATCAAGGTATATATGTCTGAGATATATACCTGTCACAATCTCCAGCTCGTTTACATTGCTGATTTGTGGGCCATGTCGGAACGTCTGACCACTGACCCCTGCATTCGACAACGTGCCTCCAATTGTGAGGTGGAGGTAATCAGTCCATGACTTTGGTGCCAGACCGTACTTCAACGTCTCATGCAGTACATTTATCCAGAGTTCCCCTCCTGAGGCATCAACATAGGGCGATGCATCACCAGAGTGCACCTGCATTCTGGCATTATTAGAGAGGGACTCCATTTTAATGACAATCCCTCCAGCTGCCTGGCACTGCCCTCGGAGTGAGTGTCCATGCCCACGGGCCGCCACGGTGAGCACGGAGTGCTCTCCCCCCAAGAAAACATGCCTGACCGTAGTGGCGATGTCATCTACCGAGCCTGGATGAAGCACAGCAGCAGGCATGACACTGGAGAGATTGCCAAAGTCCCGGCAGCGGAGACACGCATGGAAGCTGAAATGGCCATCGAGGGGTAGTTTATGGAGGGTTGTGAGCACATCTTGGCCAGTTGCGTGGGAGGTGCTGACTACACGGAAGGCAAATAAAACGAAAAGCTTCAGGTACTGCAGAACTGATGGTGGTTTCATGGCTCATCTACAGTTCAACAACCAACTAGTTCAGCAGCTTAAGTTTTGAGGAGAAAGATGAATAGGATAGTTGTGTAAGGAGGGATGGGAACGAAGAGTGAGGGATGGATGGAGATTTAAAGGGGCACTTGGAGGGTTTGCATGTAGATCGACTACTGGTGTAGGAGGTGGTGTCGTCAGACCAGACTTATTTGGGAACTATATATTTGGTTGACTAGGATCAGTAAGAGAACAGGTTTGGTTTGGCTGCAAAATATGGATGCGGACATCGCACTGCTGCAAATATTCCTTTCTACAAGCTTTTGGTTCGTTGATTTTGTTTGAAGCGTCGCAAAGCATGCGTTGGTAAATGAATGGTGGCAGGAGGAAAAGAGGCAGTCGTCCATGCACTAGTGACATAGTCTATCATGGCTCATATAATTCACTACACCATGACCAGGAGAACAGTGACATAGCAAGGATCGTGCAGTGACACAGATAGATTTTTGAACCCGTGTATGTTGGAGCCAGACAGTGGTAATGAAATAGATATCAAGTAGCACGCATGATTTCTGCCTAGAATACCCACTTGATGCTTCAAATTAGAATTCTCTGTGTGGAATTCCATGTTACTCTTCAGCAGGATCAGCTGATAGAAGTGCTATATTTGTTCCTTTGGAGCTTGTAAGTGGCAAACAATCTCTTGACCATATCTGATAAACTTTCCATCAGGATGCTTGTTCAGACAGTGCATGATTTTTTTTTTTTTTTTGCAGCAGAACATACATGTCTTTTCCCCAACAGCAGAACGTACATATGTGGTAAGAATCAGTCTGTCTAGCCAATTCTAGAAATATTGATACATCGCTAAGAGAAATTTCCTTTTCAATATTTTGTTCTTAGCTCAATCCTATGGGTAGGGAATCAGTGGCGGGCCAGGATTTTTATAGAGCCTGGACGAGACACAACGTTACTAAGGCCTGTTTGAACGTGAGAATTTTTTCCGTTCTCTTATCCTATGAAATTTACGTGTGATTCATGTGAAATTACTGTGTTCCAAACAACGTTTTAATAGCGGGCTATTGAAAATAACGACAACTTTTTTTCAGAAGCTATGGAAGCTATAGCGTGCTATGACAGATAGCGTTTTTTATTAAAAAAACATAAAAACACAAGTAATTGTTAAAGAAAAACATGACAAATATAAAATTCGATGAAAATAAATATGTTTCTTAAGATTCCACAAGTCTAGATAACATTACTAAATATAATTCTCATTAAACACATAGTTCATGAAAGTTTAATTATCCAAAATATCTAATTGGTAGCAAATAATAATTGATAAGTAGGAAATAACTAATTAATTGTTATTCTTTTTAGTGCCAATGGTCTATTGCCAAAATCTGAAATAGCGGCGCTATGTAAAAGCTAAAGCTATGCAAATAGCGGTGCTATAGCGTGCAATAGCGGTTATTTTGACATAGCGGAAAAAAGAGAAATAGTGTAGCGTTAACCCTCTCGAGAAGCTATAGCGGCGCTAGTCCGCTATTTTTTTCCATGGTTCCAAATAGACCCTAAGTATGCCTGTTTTGATATGGACACCTCAAACAGAGCAGAGCTTTTTCGATGGAGCTAAAATTATTTTAGTTTTTTTTTGGCAAAAAACAACTGTGGTTTATAGTTTTTTAGTAATTTATATTAGATTTGTGAGGAACCATGAAGGGAAGTCATATTTCTACGGCTATGGCTCCTCTATAAAAAAATGGCTCTAGCTCCTCTAAATTCCTTAAAAGGAGCTATTTTGTAGATGACCTTTTAGGGTGGGTTTGGCATGACTGTGGCTGTGGTTGAAACGGCTCCGGCTGTGGCTATGGTGGTGAAGCAGCTTATCTGGCTAAGCTGAAGCCGTTTTTCAAAAGTGTTTGGCAAAACGGCTTTTTCTTGCAAAACGAGAGCACAACTAGGGAGGGAGCCGCGGGGGAGCCAGTATTTTTGGCTCCACATCCGCCAAACTGCTCTAGAGAGCACGAAACCCGGATGCTTCATGGCTGGAGTCGTTTTGAAACCATCGTTTGGCACAGCTTCTCAATAAGCCGGTGCTGGAGCCGCTTGCGGAGCCGTGCCAAAGGCACCCTTAGAATGGCTCGTTGCAAGGAGCTGCGAGAAATTAAAATGGAAGTCGTGCCAAACAGAATCTAACACATAATATAGGGCATGGTACATATAAAAACAAAATTAGGAAAATATAATAATTTTAAGCTAATCCATCTCTCTAGTACAAGTTTCTGATTAGTGTAGTGGATCCTAATTAATTACAAACGGCTGAGAGTTGTACCATTTAACTTGATTTATTTTGTTTTTCTTTTAGATAAATGTGTGCTTTGTTGTTTTTTTGAAAAAAAAATTACATCAATTTAAAAACAGTCAGGTAATCTATTTTAATAAATTTCATCATAATCATTATCTGGGTTGACTGTTCTCATGCTCAACTCAAGCCAAGCCCCCAGTTCACTCTGGCTCCGATGTTTGTGGATCCTATTTAGTTGCCTCATGTGTTGCTCGCTTTTATTTGTTTCAGATTCAGAAGACGTGTGGCTGCTACTGGATCTCATTATACCAATTAGCCAATCAATATGCTATTTTGCTCAATATTTAATACAGCGAATGAGCCCGACCACTTGCCCAGGGTGGCCAGGCCTCGGCTCCGCCACTGTAATTGGTGATCTATAATTGGAACCGGAGCTACCTATAGGGTATACAGAGTATCTATCATTATCAAGGAATGACTTCATGTAGTGGGCTTTCCTTTTCTGCTCTATCTTGACAGCAAATGTAGGGGACAGTCGAAAGACTAGACAGTGTTTTTCGGGAAAACGAATGGTATTTTGTATGGAAATGCTTTTCTATGAAATAGATCGGCACTTTCTTCATTTGTAAGGAAGGACTTGCTTTATCATTTTTTGGTCCTTCGCTTATCAATTACCGTGCACAATTCTACCTGGGTTCTTGAGCTCGAAGGACATGGTTGTGTACGTAGCAGTAGGCACCAAAAGACGTGATGGACAACGTCTTTATCTGGTCTCCCCCTTTAAGGAGATCTAATGATAATCGGAGTAACAATCTAGAAAGCACAAGAGTTCGCAACCGGTAGTGGAATCTATGACCTGGTCAATGTGAGGTAACATGAAGGGGTCTTTAGGGCAGTGTTTATTGAGATCAGTGTAATCAATGCATATTCTCCATTCTTTATTATTTTTATTTACATAAGAATTAAGTTGGCAAGCCACTCTAGATGATACACTATTTGATGAATCGAGCTGCTAAAAGCCATGTTATTTCTAAACTAAT
Source organism: Coix lacryma-jobi var. lacryma-jobi (assembly GCA_009763385.1). Lineage (NCBI taxonomy): Eukaryota > Viridiplantae > Streptophyta > Magnoliopsida > Poales > Poaceae > Coix > Coix lacryma-jobi. The sequence goes on from CM019826.1 coordinate 37,606,246, forward strand.
GACCTCGATCTTGTCTTCTGCGAATCAAGTTTCTGCTTGATCGGCTTGGCGGTCGCCAAGAGGTTTAAGGAGTGCTCGATCAGCTCCCGAGGTACGTCAGGCAGTTCTGCAGTTTCCATGCAAATATGTCGATGTGCTCCTGTCGGTGTTTCGTACCCGGGGGTATCACACCAACGAGTGATATGATCGCGTGCTTCTCTTCCTGGATGGTGATGCAAGAGGACACAAGGATTTATCCTGGTTCGGGCAAAGAAGGCCCTACGTCCAGCGGGGGATGTTCTTGTATTACTTGCACCTAAGTGCTTGTACAGGGGAGAATACAAGCTCAGTGAGCGTGGACCGGAGTCCGGACTCGTGCCTGTGTGTGGACTCGTGTGTTGTGTCCGTCCCCCTGAATGAGGGCCCTAGTGTCCCCTTTTATAGAGCAAGGGGAGGCCAGGGTTACATAAAGTATTACAGGTGTCGGGGCGTATGGTGCCCCATACGGAGAAGGGTAGGAACCCTGTCTTGTCGGGGCCACTGGAGCCGATGTGATCGTTGCTGTTGAGGCGTCCTTGGGTCGTGGCTTCCATCCTGGGCGCGGACGTGGTGGCCGACAAGGCGGGAGCGTACAGCACCCATCCCGGAATGTACAGTACGCGGCGGGGTCCCTCCGGGTCTTGGGGTACCTGTCCTCCAATAGCATGAAAATGAAAGTAGTTAGGGCTCGAAGGACGCGAAGCGGCCTTCGAGGTGGTGCCACGGGGCTCGAGGGGCGCGGAGCCGGCCTCGAGGGGTTACAGTGCAGGGCTCGAGGGGCGCGTAGCCGGCCTCGAGGGGTACAGTGCAGGGCTCGAGGGCGCGTAGCGGCCTTGAGGGGTTACAGTGCAGGGCCGAGGGGCGCGTAGCGGCCTCGAGGGTTGCAGTGCCTGGCTTGGCCGAACAGTGCTGTACTGGTGCCCTTTTGCCCATGTTTGTGGTGAAAACGAGACTGACCTTTACACCGAGTTACTGTGTACATGCTGTGCACTAGTGGACATGGAGGGTAGGTGAAGGCATTAAATGCGTGGTATGGGCTGGTACGGCTGTCTGTACACTCGAGGTCCGTGCGTTAAGGCTCGAGGTGTGGGGGCGCGCTCGCCCGAGGCCTGGAGGGCTCGGGCGAGACGGAGAGCGATCGTGCTCGCCCGAGGCCTTGCTCGGAGGGCTCGGGAGAGCGGAGAAAGAGCGTTCGCCGAGGCCTGGCTGGGAGGGCTCGGGCGAGACGGAGACAGAGCGTTCGCCCGAGGCCTGGCTGGGTGGGCTCGGGCGAGACGGAGACAGAGCGTTCGCCCGAGGCCTGGCTGGGAGGGCTCGGGCGAGACGGAGACAGAGCGTTCGCCGAGGCCTGGCTGGGAGGGCTCGGGCGAGACGGAGATAGAGCGTTCACCGAGGCCTGGCTGGGAGGGCTCGGGCGAGACGGGGATAGAGCGTTCGGGTGTTTGCGTTGATTGGGGGTACCCTTTTTCGTACCACCGACAGTAGCCCCCGAGCCCTTGTTTGAGTGCTTGTATTCGAGCAGGGGCTCCAGATTGGGATCTCGATGGATAGCTAACTGGTCTCGAGGGTTTTGTCGATTTGATTCCGTGGGGTGTCGTGCGAGCGACACCCGCGGGTGTAGCCCCGAGCCCATGGGGGAGTGGTTAGAACTCCCTCGTGGCCTTCCCGAAGAATCCTCCGTGTATTTGGGAACCTTCTGGCCCAGGGGTTGCGCCTTTCCTTTGTCGTGGGAGACTCCGTCCGAGGCTTGGCTCGGAGGGCTCGGAGAGACGGAGGACGAGCGATCGTTCGAGGCCTGGCCCTGAGGGCTCGGGCGAGATGGAGGACGAGCGTTCGCCCGAGGCCTGAAAATCTCATGTTTACACAAAGAAAAGAGGTTAGTCGTAACTGTCCGAGTTCTAGACCCTCTTTCGTCGAGGGGTGCCAGGCTGAACCGACTGGCCGGCTCCTCGAGCTGTCCGGCATGCCGATTGCCCTGGCTTGTCATCCGCGAGTCCTTTCGATCGGATGCGAGGGGGGATGCCTCGTACTACCCCGAGTGGGCGAGTATCGAGGTTCCCGGTGAGCTGGTAACAGGGAATCCAAGTGAGAGCTCGTGCCCCGTTCGTTAGGGGTCGACTGTGGCCCGGAGGCGGTCTCATAAAGCATGGGGGCTCAGTCTGCAGGAGTGCCGGGTCCATTCGATAGGACCCGGTGGCTCGATGCCTCCCTCCGAGGGGATCTCACTGCACGTCGAGCTCCCCGCCTTGGATACACGTGAGGGGCCTCGAGGGCTCGGCCCTCGAGTAATGCCGCGAGTGGCGCCCCTTGGTGTCCCTGACTCGGGTGCTCGAAGCCGGCTGTCGAACCCTTTTCGAGGGCCAGCCTTCGCTGCTTCGAGACTTAGGGCCGGGGCCCGTTTTTACCTTTATGAAGAAGCCTCCGTCGTCTGGGAATCCTTCTGCCCGTTGGGCACGCCTTTTTAGGCGGAAACCGTCGGGGAGAGCGGCGGGCGCGAAGCCGGAGCGACGGTCGTGGCGGGCCCGGGTAGTGGAGCGAATGGAGAGGTAACGCGTGTACCCTGCATCCGGCTCGAGACGTGGTTAGGTGGGCGCATTGAATGCATTCGGTTACCTTTTTACGTCGTGGGAGATCCCGCCCGTCTGGATTTCCCCCTATAAATATCGAAAGAGGGAAAAAGAACCCTTTACTTTGCTTTGCCTTCGCCGCCGCCGTAGCCTTTACGCGCCTCTCCTTCGAGCTAGTCGATTGGGGATTTCCGGCCGCCCGTCCGCTGCTCGGATCCGCGCCGCGCCACCGTCATGGCCGCCCAGACACAGATGCTGCCGGCCGAGGACTGGAGCCCGTCGAAGGTGACGCAGAGCGAAATGGACTCGCTGGTGGCCCAGGGGCTTCTGCGCCCAACCGGAGGAGGGACCCGCATGGTGGGTTATCCCGTCGGCGGAGCACCGGGAGCCGCACCCGCCGGAGGGGTACGTGGTGAGCTTCACACGCTACCACCGTATGGGGCTCGGCGTCCCCGAGCCGCTTCTTGCGAGGGCTGGCCCACCATTTCGAGGTGGAGCTGCAACACTTCTCCCCCAACTCCATCTCGCACGCCGCCATATTCGCCGCGGTGTGCGAGGGTACCTGAAGATGGAGCCGCACTGGGAGATGTTCGTCCATCTCTTCCGGGGCGAGCTCTTCATCAAGTCCCTGAAGCCCAGCGGGAGGCGGCCCGTGCGCATGGGCTCCCTTGCCATTACCGCGAGGGCGGGGACCTCGTCGGCCAATGTCCCCCGCGAGTACCTGCGATACAAGCTTTCCACCAACCAGGCCGGGTGGGACGACCATTGGTTCTATCTGCGGAACGAAGGTGGCCTCCTTCCGCAGTACACCGGCAGGGTCCTCACTCAACGCCCGGAGAAGTGGACCTGGGGCGTTGCGGCGGACAGGCAACGCCACCTGGCCCCGCTGATGGAGATGATGAAGACGCTGGTGGACGAGAAGAAGCTGACCGTGCAAGCGGTCATTTGGGCGTTCCACCAGCGAAGAGTTCTCCCGCTGGCGGACCGCCCCCTTCTATGCACGAGATGGGCCCGCAGGCTTAGCTCGAGGCGCTCAATCGCTCGAGGATGGCCGAAGAGAGGCTGTCCCGGAACGAGGGCGTCTCCCGGGTGTCGATCACGATCCAGGGGCCGTTCGTCCCTGAATATCCAACCTGGTTGCGATGGCACCCGACGAGGGGTGTCTCGACCTGGTAAGCCTCCCTCGAGTCGAGCTATCTCGAGCCTCCTCCCCCTTTCCTCCTTCGATCCGTTTGCATCCGTCTTGTGGTTTGTCTCATCACGCTTCTTCTTTCTTCAGGGGGCATTTACTTGTCGCGCGTCGAGGCCCCGGTGAGGGAGGACGCCGCGGACTCTCAGGTGAGGCGCCTCTCTGCTCAGAAGGACAAGGAGAGCAAGGATGCCAAAAAGAAGAAAGAGAAAATAAAAACTTGCGTCGCTTAGCTCGGGAGCAGAGACTGCGAAGGCTCGTCGTAACCGTCAGCCTGGGGACGGGTCCCCCGAGCTGAGCTCCTCGAGCTCGGAGGAGAGAGAGTGGTGATGAGGAGGAGGGCGACGACCGAGGGATGGATGCGCGCTTGATGCGCGCGGGGCTCGTCGATGACAGGGCTGACCGCTCCTCTGTGCAGGAGGGTACACTGGAGGTCCAACGACAAAAAGGGTCGCGCGGGACGCAGCCGCGGAAGGCGGCGCCGATCCCTGCCTCGTCGGGGGCCCGAGGTCCGTCGAGCTCCGCGCCGGATGTGCCCCTGGTCGTAAGGAAGCCCCGGACCCGGAGAGCGCCTCCGCCACAGCGCCAACGGAGGCCGCCCCCGCGTCAGCCCAGACGGGGGGTCTCGAGAGGGGTCGGGCCTCGAGAGGCGGTCGACAGGTCGAGAAGGGTTTTGGGCCCGACCCCGCGAGCCGTCAAGGGCGCCGTCGAGCCCGCGGAGGAGCGGGCGCCAGGAAGAGGCGTCGAGCCCGCGCCATCACGAGCGTCGAGGAGGGAGCCCCCGGCGTCTCGTGATCAGGGGCGCGAGCGTCCCCGGAGTCCATCGCCGTACCGCCGCCAGGACACGGAAGCGGACGCGGGAGGGCGCGACCACCAGCGCGGGCGCCGGAGCAGGTCCCGGAGCCCGCGCGGGGGCGGGCGCCACGACGTCAGTACGAGGGTGGTACGGTCGCCCTCCCGCGATGTGGGCGGAAGGAGGGCTCTCCCTCGAGGTCGAGCCAGGGAGGCGTCGGGAGCCCTCCCCGCATCCCAGCCCTGTGGAGACGGCCCAGGCACAGGGCTCGAGCTGTGGGGTGGGCTCGAAGCCCCCGAGTGGGTCCGGCGATTCCGGGAAGAAGCCCAGCCGCCGCTTCGGGTGAGTAGTTTCCTGGGTCTCGTCGGTAGTGAGGCTTCACCTCTTTGCTTTTGATGACGCGTGCCATCTCCGTCTTCTCAGGGGGAAGCGCTCCTACCAGGAGGTGGACCTCGCTTCGTCCAAGCGGGCCAAGACCTCGAGCCCCGTCGAGGCACAGGCACCTCGAGGTATGGCACCTTCCTCCGCTAGAGAAGCCGCTTGGCTGGAGAAGGCCCGAGCTGCCATGGCTCGAGGGGGCCAGATGATCGTCGCGAATTTGGTGAGGCCGTCGCCATCGACCACAGGGGTCGAGGTACTCTTCCTGGTTCTGATGTCTCCGTCATCTCGTATTGCAGGGGCCTCAGCTCATGGCATCGAGCCTGCCACCACCATATCCGCCGAAGCGCTGCCTCCTCCCCTTCCTCCTCCTCCCGCGATGGTGCCAACTGGGAGCGCCATCCTTCCCCTCACGACGCTGGTTCCGGGGGAAGTGCCTGGGGCGAGCACGGCCCCGCCGGCGTCTGGGGCTGAGGAGACTGCGCTCCTTGTGGCTCCGACCAGCACGGGCCGGGCTGCGGCAGGAGGGAAAGGGGGAGAGGCGTCGGCGGAGAAGGAGCCAACGTGGAAACCCCTCCTGAACGAGCTGGAGCAGGGCCGCTCCTCGCCGCGGGCTCGATGACGGTGGAGGCCCCGAGTGCCGGCTACGCCGACAAGGCGCCGGAGGGCCCGGCCAGGGAAGAGGGCCCGGGGTCGAGCCTTCCCTCGATCGATCCGCAACAGGAAGTGCCGGCGGAGGGACGGAGGGAGTCGAGGCCCGCGCCGTCGGGCGGCGGGTCGCTGTCGGGGCAGCTCGAGGCGGAGGAGGATCTGCCCGACATCGAGCTCAACCGACCGATATGGCCGTTTCCTTTCCGTCCCACTGAGCCCGCCCCTTGCCGTGGTTCCCATCGAGCAGCCGGCCCAGCGGGGGGCCCCGCGCGAGGTGCGGTCCATCTTCCGGAAGGTGGCCGTGCTTATGGCGGAGGCGGAGCGGTCCTGCTCTGAGGAGGCGGGCCGGTCCGCACAGGTGTCAGCCGCCTCGCGCGGGCTGAGGCGGAGCTTCGAGATCTCCGCGCGGAGCTGAGCCGAACGCCCAGATGGCGAGCCGGCTTAACGAGGCGGAGGCGGAGGTCCAGGTGGCTCGAGGCGAGGTCGCTCGATCCAACGAGGAGGCCGCCGCCGTTCTCGAAGCGTCGAGGAAGGAGGCCGTGGACGCCCGAAGCGAGGCCACCTCTGCCCGGGCTGAAGCCGAGGCGGCGAAGCAGGAGGCTGCTCACGCCCGTGGCGAGGCCGCCGCTGCCCGAACTGCAGCGGAGGCGGCGAGAAAAGAGGCCGAAGACGCGAGAGTGGTGCCGCCACCGCCCGAGCTGCCGAGGGGGCGGCGCGGCAGGAGGTGATCTGCAAGATCTGGCCCTGGTGGAGGCGGGCCGGCTGATCGAGGACCTTAGGTCCGAAAGCTCCTCACGCTGGCCGAGAAGCGCAGGCTGGAGCAGCGTGCTGAGGGCCTGACCAGCGACCTCGCCGCACTGGGGCAACACTGCGACGGTGAGGCTTACACCTTGCTCTTGTTTGGGTCTCGAAGTTTTTTGTTACGCCGCAGTCTCACTCTTCCTTGTTTGTTACGCAGGGGTCGAGAAGACGGTCGAGGAGCTCCGCGGACGAACCAGGCTCTCTTGGACCAACTCCAAGACGAGACGATGGTGGCGGAGCGGGCTCGCTCCTCTCTCGACCGGCTCGGCCCCATGTGGGGTGCTCCTCCTGTGACCGCGGCAGAAAGTGCAGTGGCTCGGGGCGATGCCTTGGTCGATGCCTTATGCTTCTTCGACGCAGCCGCGCGGACCGTGTCCGGCAAGCTCTCCCTCATCACGGCGTCAAGCAGACACTCGCGGTCGTTCGCTCCGGTTTCCGCTTCCCGGTCCACGTTGTCGCGAATGGCTTCATCGAGATCGAGGGGAAGGATGAGGAGTGGAACAACCCGCCGTGTCGACAAAATTTTGGAGAAGATGGAGAGGCCGGGGACGTCGCTCGCGAAGATCTTCGAGGAGGACGTGCTGCCCCTGCCTGCCCAGCAGCGGTGTCGGGAGCCCTCCTCCTTCGAGCTCGGGCGTCGAGGTTGAGCCCGCCGCGGAAGACCTCGGGGAGGAGTACCGCACCGACGAAGACTAGGGCCTGCGCGCCAAATTTGGGCACCGGGCCCTTGTAAGAATTTTATGACGTGAATGAGGGTACGTCGAGACCCGAATGTATATATGACATGTTTGTTTAAAAGGGGTTGTTTTCCTTTCAAATGTGTTTGACCACTTCTCTTTGTCGCAAGCTCGAGTTTCTGCTAACTTAGTCTGTGTTCCTTCGATACGTGCGAGCCCCTCGAGGGAGGCGTAGGTAGGGCACCGTAGCCCGGGGGCGTAGGTGGCCGTCTACGTCGACGCCCCCGACCTTGGAGGCTCGAGGTACTTTAGGATTTAGACGTCGCTAGTTCACTCGAGGCACGAGTCGAGACGAGGGTCAAAATTTTAGAAAAGAAAACGCGTATTTTTTTCGGAGTCTGGGGGGGCCCCCGTCAGCCCCCGAGGGAGGCTTGACCCTGAGCAAAGCAGGGTCGAGGCTACCTTAAGATGCGAAGCAACATGAAACGACAATGCACGAGTTTGTTCATTCATTTTGACATGTTTGTACAAAGTGATAAAATGAACAAGGCCTCGAGGCCTTTAAGGGTAGAAGCGACGTAGCTGAGATATGTTCCACGCGTTCGCCAGGATCCTGCCTTGGTCGTCGTAGAGCTTGTATGTTCCTGGCTTGAGCACTTCGGCCACGGTGTATGGGCCTTCCCACGGAGGGGTGAGCTTATGGCGCCCTCGATTATCTTGCAGCCGTCGAAGCACGAGGTCCCCCACCGCCAGGTCCCTTTTGCGCACGTGCTTGTCGTGGTAGCATCGAAGTGTTTGCTGGTAGCGTGCAGAGTTGATGAGCGCCACGTCTCGGGCCTCCTCGAGCTGGTCCTTGGCGTTGGCGAGCCTTTCGTCGCTGGTTTGCTCGTTGTAGGCTCGAAGTCGAGGTGAGCCGTACTCGAGGTCCGTAGGTAAGACGGCCTCGGCGCCGTAGGTTAGGAAAAACGGAGTGAACCCGGTGGCTCGACTCGGCGTAGTCCTGAGGCCCCACAGCACCGAGGGGAGTTCTGTAGCCCACCCCTTTCCGAAATTCTTGAGGGTCTTGAACAGCCTCGGCTTTAGCCCATGGAGTATCATGCCGTTGGCGCGCTCGACCTGCCCGTTGCATTGGGGGTATGCGACCGAGGCCCAGGTTACGCGAATGTTGTTGTCATCGCAGAAGTTGGTGAACTTTTTGCCCGTGAATTGGGTGCCATTGTCGGTGATGATGACATTAGGCACCCCGAACCGGTACATGATGTTGGCGATGAACTCGACAGCCCTCTCGGAGGTGGGGTCTCCTATCAGCTTAGCCTCGATCCACTTGGTGAACTTGTCGACGGCCACGAGCATGTGTGTGTGCCCTCCACTTGTCCTTTTGAGGGGACCCACAAGGTCGAGCCCCCAAACGGCAAATGGCCAAGTGATTGGGATCATCTGCAGGGCGTGTGCGGGCTGGTGCGTTTGCTTGGCATAGAATTGACACCCATGGCACGCTTGGACCAAACGCTTGGCGTCCCCAATGGCGGTCGGCCAATAGAAGCCTTGACGGAAGGCGTTCCCAACCAGGGCCCTCGGCGCTGCGTGGTGGCCGCAAGCCCCCGAGTGCATATCGTCGAGGAGCTTGCGCCCTTCCTCGAGTGGGATGCAGCGTTGAAGGATCCCAGTCGGACTTCGTCGGTATAGCTCCCGTTCGTCGCCGTAGATGACGTAGGTCTTGCCCTCCGAGCGATGCGTCGGGCCTCCGTCTTGTCTTCTGGTAGCTCGCCTTGCGTCAGATAGTCGAGGTAGGGCGTCCGCCAGTCGAGGGGCCGTGATGAAGAAGAGGCGTGTGCGTCGACCTGCATCGCCTCCGCGGACGTCGAGGTGTCCTTCTCGAGGGTGGCGTTGTGAGTCGAGCCCCCGTGTCTTGCTCGAGGGGTGGCGTCGAGGGGCCAGCCCCCGGTTTGATTTCGACGGATGGCTCGAAGACATCCCTCGAGAAGACATCTGGCGGTACCGTGCCGCGCGTGGCGTGGACGCCAACTTTGCCAGCTCGTCTGCGGCCTCGTTGTACTTCCGAGCTATGTGGTTGAGCTCGAGGCCGTAAAACTTGTCTTCCAGCTTGCGCACCTCCCCGCAGTATGCCTCCATCTTGGGATCGATGCAGCTTGAAGCCTTCATAACCTGGTTGATGACGAGCTGCGAGTCTCCTCGGGCGTCGAGGCGTCGGACCCCGAGCTCGAGGGCGATGCGCAGCCCCATTGACGAGGGCCTCGTACTCGGCGACGTTGTTGGAGGCGGGGAAGTGCAAGCGTAGTAGGTAGCGCATGTGTACTCCGAGGGGTGAGATGAAGAGCAGGCCTGCTCCTGCCCCCGTCTTCGTGAGGGAACCATCGAAGTACATGGTCTAGAGCTCGGCTTGAATCTGTGCCGGCGGGAGCTGAGTGTCGGTCCATTCAGCAACGAAGTCCGCCAACGCTTGCGACTTGATGGCCTTTCGCGGGGCATAGGTGATGGTCTCCCCCATTAGTTCGGCGGACCACTTGGCGATGCGCCCCGTGGCCTCCCGATTGTTGACGATCTCTCCGAGGGGGAAGGACGACACCACCGTCACGGGATGAGCGAGGAAGTAGTGCTGGAGCTTGCGCCTTGTGACGATGATGCCGTAGAGCAGCTTTTGGATGTGCGGATACCGGACCTTGGCCTCGGAGAGTACCTCACTGGTGAAGTATACCGGTCGCTGGACCGGCAATGTATGACCCTCCTCGTGCCTCTCGACGGCTATGACCGCGCTAACCACCTGAGTGGTTGCGGCCACATAGAGGAGGAGGGGCTCGGGGGAATCGTCACCTTCGGCTGGTCGCGGGGGCACGAGAATTGGTGCAGAAGTCAGCAACCCCTTCAACTTGGTTAAGGCCTCCTCGGCTTCGGCGGTCCACGCAAAGTGTTCCGTCTTTTTTAGCAGGCGGTAGAGGGGTAGTGCTTTTTCCCCCAGCCTCGAGATGAATCTACTGAGGGCGGCTAGGCAGCCTGTCACTTTCTGCACACCCTTGAGGTCACGAATCGGGCCCATCCTCGTGACTGCTGAGATTTTTTCAGGGTTTGCCTCGATCCCCCGTTGTGAGACGATGTGGCCAAGTAGCATGCCTCGAGGCACACCAAAGACACACTTCTCGGGGTTGAGCTTCACATTCTTGGCCCGGAGGCACTCGAACGTGGTCTCGAGGTCGCTGATGAGGTTCCCGACTTTTTTAGTTTTAACCACGATGTCATCGACGTAGGCTTCGACGGTCTTGCCTATGTGCTCGCCAAAGATGTGCTGCATACATCGCTGGTATGTTGCCCCGGCGTTTCGAAGGCCGAAGGGCATCGTAACATAGCAATACATACCGAATGGCGTGATAAAAGAGGTCGCGAGTTCATCGGATTTTCTCATCCTAATTTGGTGGTAGCCGGAATACGCATCAAGGAATGAAAGCACTTCGCACCCAGCAGTGGAATCGACGATCTGGTCAATTCTAGGTAAAGGAAATGGAACTTTTGGACATGCTTTATTCAGACTAGTGTAATCTACACACATCCGCATTTTTCCATTCTTTTTCCTAACTAGTACAGGGTTAGCTAGCCACTCTGGGTGAAATACCTCCTTGATGAATCCGGCCGCCAAAAGCTTGTGCACCTCCTCGCCGATGATCCTGCGCTTTTCCTCGTCGAAGCGGCGCAAGCGTTGCTTCACCGGTCTGGACCCGGCCTGGATCTCCAAGGCGTGCTCGGCGACTTCCCTCGGTATGCCCGGCATGTCCGAGGGGTTCCATGCAAACATGTCGATGTTCGCACGGAGAAAGTCGACGAGCACTGCTTCCTATTTGGGCTCGAGGCTGGTACTGATGGTCAGCGTCTTGCCATTGGCCGAGGTCGGGTCGACGGGTATTTGCTTGGTGTGCTCAGCCGGCTCGAAGGTGCCGGCGTGACGCTTTGCTTCTGGGGCCCCCTCGGTGGCCAGAGCTGCCAAGGCCTCGAGCGAGTCGAGGTGGACGTTGGCCTCCCCCCGCTCGACGCACTCCACGTCGCAGTGGTATGCGTGCTCGTAGGAGGTGTCAACGGTGATGACCCCTTTTGGCCCCGGCATCTTGAGCTTCAAGTACGTGTAGTTAGGAATCGCCATGAACTTGGCGTAGCCTGGCCGGCCGATGATGGCGTGGTAGGTCCCTTGGAAGCCGACCACCTCGAAGGTGAGCGTTTCCTGACGGAAGTTTGCTGGCGTGCCGAAGCAAACCGGCAGGTCGATGCGCCCGAGGGGGTGGGCCTTCTTTCCTGGTACCACTCCGTGGAATCCCCCGACGCTGGGTCGGAGCTGTCCCTCTGAAATCCCCAGGAGGTCGAGGGTCTCGAGGTATATGATGTTGAGGCTCGAGCCCCCATCCATCAACACCTTGGAGAACCGAACGTCAATTATGATGGGGTCGACGACGAGGGGGTAAGCCCCCGGGTTTATGACATGGTCCGGATGGTCATCACGGTCGAACGTGATTGGCGCATCGGACCAGTCAAGATACCGGGGGGCGTCGTGGCCAAGCGAAAAGATTTCCCGGCGCTCCTTCTTTCTTTCTCGAGCTGAGAGCCCGACGGTCGGCCCCCGTAGATCATGTAGCAGTCGCGCACCGGGGGGAAGTCGCCATCTGCGTTCCTGCCGCCGCGTCGATCGGTATCCTTTCCCTTAGGCGCGTCATCCCTCTTATCGCCGAGCTTGGAGTAGTAGCCCTTCAACAGTCGGCGGTCTTTCAACTTGTGGTTTACGGGGCCCCTGTGGTAGGTGCAGGGATCCTCGAGCATCTGGTCGAAAACAGCCCCGTCGGGGGGGCCTCGGGGCTTCTTAGGCTCGAGGGCGCCCGCGAGCACCTCTTTGTCGTCGTCATCATCGGCGCTGAAAGGTCCTAAATGGCTAGAGGGGGGGGTGAATAGCCTATAGAAATTCTTCAACAACACTTAAACAAACTTGTTATACAACTAAATGGCGTAGCAAAGATAGCGCTAGCTCTACAAAAATGCAAGCCACCTATCCACAATGTGAAACACTACACAAGATAGGAAAACTAGAATAGCAACAACATATAAATAATACTTGCAAGAACGTAACAAGAATAAATACAAGAGATAGGAGTATGTATACCGATCCGGCAAGAGATTAATAAATGAATATCAATGAATACCACGGAGACAAGTTGACACAATTATTTTTCCTCCGAGGTTCACTTGCTTGCCGGCAAGCTACGTCCCCGTTGTAGCGATACACCCACTTGGAGGTTCACGCGCTAATAGGCATCACACGCCTAACCCTCGATAGGGTGCCGCACAACCAACACAAGATGGGGATCCACAAGCTACGAGCAATCCACTAGAGTTACCTTTGGCGCTCCGCCGGGGAAGGTACAATAACCCCTTACAAATCACCGTGAGATGGCCACGAACAATCACCACTCGTGCCTAATCTCCTCCGCTGCTCCAAGCCGTCTAGGTGGCGGCAACCACCAAGAGTAATAAGAATATCCGCAGCAACCACAATCGCCAAGTGCCACTAGATGCAAACTCACAAGCAAATGCACTTGGATCTCTCGATCTCACTTGGATTCGCACTAACAAGCAAAGAGATCGAAGGGAGGGATTAAATCTTGCTCAAGAGGATGTTCAAGAAGTCAGAGAGTCAAGAAGAAGCCCCCAAAGGCGGCCACGTTCAATATATAGGGAAGGGGCGGCGGCGGCCCGAACCCTACCTTCCTGCGCATGGTCGGTAGTACCGACCCCTCCTGGGCGGTACCACCGACAGAGTCAAACTAGCCGTTTCCCGTACGTCCCGCTGATTTAGGCGAGGCACCGACTTCGGTCGGTACCTCCGAGGTCGGTAGTACCGAGGTGATGGCGGTACTACCGCCAGGCCAAAAAACGCCGCGATCAGAGAGCTCTGCGAAAAACTAGTCACTACCGCCTTGCGTCGGTACCACCGTGGGCGGTAGTACAGAGGTAATGGCGGTACTACCGGCAAGCCATTTTCGAAAACAACAGAGAGCCTCGCGAAAAACTCGCCAACCACCGGCCAGGCCCGGTACAACCGATCCCGGTGGTACCGGGGTTATAGCGGTACCACCGGTAGGCCTTTTTCAAAACAAACAGAGGGCTCTGCAAAACACCTCATGCCCATGGTACCACCGACCCCTGGCCGGTACCACCGCCGCCGGTACTACCGGGGTAATGGCGGTACCACCGCTAGGCCAAAACCGCCTCGGAACAGAGAGGTCTGCACGCTGCCTCCTTGGGCGGTACCACCGACAACCCAGGGTCGGTACCACCGACAACACACAGAAAACTCCATTATCTTCTCTGTTTTGATCCAAAACTATTTCAACAACTTCTCCTTTGCAAATGTGCTAACACCACCAAGTGTTTATCATCTTGTGCAAGTGTGTTAGCATTTTCACAATCATTTTCAAAGGATTCGAGTTAGCACACTAGGTCCTAATGCATATGCATGTATGAATTCACCTAGTGGCACTTGATAACCGCGATCACTGAGATATTCCCCTCTTAATAGTACGGCTATCTATCCTAAACGCACTCACACCCTCTATGGTGTCTTGAGTGCCAAAACAAAATTCCTATTTATACCTTTGCCTTGATCTCCATAGGATTTTGCTTTTCTCTTCTTCGTCTTCCAAATGTGAGGCGCTTGATCTATCTTTTGGCCATCACCACCAATATCATGATCGTCATTTAGCTCCCACATATGATGTGTACCAACCTAGCTCATAAGCACTTCATGACATGGTTAGTACACTAGGTGACATCAATTACCCAAAACCAAACAAGGACTTTCAGGCGCCACGCTTCGCCTTCTGGCCCTTGCGTTTGTTTTTCTTCCTTTTGTTGTCGTCATTGTTGTCGTTCTTGGCGTCGTTGCCCTTGTTGGAGCCCTCCGGCGCGATCACCGCCTTGCCTTTGTCCGTGGAACGGCCAAAGAAGGCCCCCACTGCTTCGTCGCCCGAAGCAAAGCTGGTGACGCGATCCATCAGGTCCTCGACCGTCCCGGGACGGTAGCGTCCTAGCTCATGAACAAGCTCTTGGCATGTCGTGCCCGCGAGGAACGCTGAGATGACGTCCTCGTCAGGCACGTGGGGGAGCTCGAGACGCTGCTTCGAGAACCGTCGAGCGAAGTCGCGGAGGGGCTCGTCCGCCGCCTGCCTGCAACGTCGTAGGTCCCAGGGGTTGCCTGGACGCACGCAGGTCCCCTTGAAATTCCCGTCGAAGACCCTGACTAGGTCGGCCCAGTCATGGATCCGATCCGGCGGGAGCCCCTCGAGCCACCGGCGGGCGGTGTCCGAGAGGTAAAGTGGGAGTTGACGTATGATCACGCGGTCGTCGTTCTTCGCTCCGCCCAGTTGGCAGCCAAGGCGGAAGTCCGAGAGCCAGAGCTTGGGCTCGACCTCCCCGTCATACTTCACGATGTTGGTCGGCGGTCGGAAGCGGTCGGGGAGGGTCGAGTTGCGGATGGCCCGGCTGAAGACTCGGGGGCCCGGAGGCTCGAGGACCTGCCGGTCCTCGTCGCTGTCGTAGCGCCCCCCTCGATGGGCGCTATAGCCACGCTCTTGGGCCCCCTTGTCCTTGCGCCGTCGGTTGATGTCGTTGCGGGCGTCGTTGGGGTCTAGAGGTGGCCGGTTGTCGACGATCCGTTCGCGGACTGGCCTAGCTCGAGAGGCGTCCGGCTGGTGGACGGATGCCTCGCGAGCGTCGTGGGGCGTGTCCGCCGGTCTCCCCGAGGCTGCTCCGCGTCGGCGTGACGCCGAGCTCTCGGCCTGCTGTACCGCGGCTGTCTCGAGGAGGTTTTTCATTTCTCCGAGCATGCGCCTGGCATCGGGGTTGGAGACGGCGGGCAGGTCACGGAGCATCATAGCCGCGGCCACCACGTTCTGCCCGGCTCGCGGGAAACATACCTCGGGGCGTGCTGGTGCCCCGTCCTCGAGGATCCGCCGGTGGACCTCTCGAGCCCGGCCTCGAGCTCCGGCTCCTCGGGGCTGGGGTGGTTCCTGCATCAGGGTTTGCCGGAGCTGCAGCAGGTGTCGCCGTTCTTCCTCGGCTTTGGTGATTGCCTCTTGCACTTGTGCGAGTTGCGCCGCCCGGCCATCGTCGTGCTTAGGCGGTACAGCCGGTGCTGGAGGTTCGTCCCTTCCCTGAACGCGTGATCCGCCTGCCGCGGCCACGTCGCTAGGTCCCTCTAGGTCGAGGGCCGGCCTGTCGTCGTCGCCTTCGTCCTCGGTATCGCATACGACTCCCTCGAGTTGGAAGCACTCCCTGGTGGGATCCCAGAGGTCGGGGTCGTGGTAGTCGTATTCGTCGGAGTCGGAGCTGTTGACGGCACGCCGCCTTGGCCGATGCTGGGATCGCAGCTCGCGGTACCATTCTCCGACGGTGGCTCGCCGAGGTGGCTCGAAGGGTCGCAAGAAGTCGCGGTCGACGCACGCGGGGTGGACGATTTCCAGGCTGGCCATGGCCTGCAGCAGCGCGCCCGAACGCTGCTCCCGGTCCGCCACCGTCTGGTCCTGATGGCGCTCGTCGAGGCGGTGGGCGTATACAGCCGCAGAGTTGTCGAGGCCGACCGGGAACCGCTGGCGTCGAGCGCGGCGCGACCTGTGCGGGAGGAGGCTGAGCGGCGTCGACGGCGCACGGCTCGGAGGCCTCTGGCCTGGTTCCCGGTCCGTACGCATGATGAATGCGAAGTCGCTAGGCGGGCGCGGGTGCGCCCTGGAGGTCTCCGGTCGCGCGTCGGGCTGGTTTCCCCTTGGGGACCCTGCACCGGCTACGGGGGCGTAGGTGTTTGCCGCGGGCACCGCCTGCGCCCGGCGACGACGGTGACGACGGCGCCGCTCGCGATGTGGCGACGTGTGGTGGTGCGGGCGACGCGTCACGCCCCCCGCGCGGGGTGGCGTGACACGCACTCCGCTCAGGCCCTTCGTGGAGAGCAGAGTCAGCTCGTTGCCGTTGCCTGTGGCCAGGAACTCGAGGCTCCCGAACCAGACGATGGCACCAGCCGAGAACGGAAGAGGGGATGAAGCCATCCAGGAATCAACGAGAAATCGGCTCGGACACGCGAAGTCCCCTACCTGGCGCGCCAACTGTCGGTGTTTCGTACCCGGGGGTATCACACCAACGAGTGATATGATCGCGTGCTTCTCTTCCTGGATGGTGATGCAAGAGGACACAAGGATTTATCCTGGTTCGGGCAAAGAAGGCCCTACGTCCAGCGGGGGGATGTTCTTGTATTACTTGCACCTAAGTGCTTGTACAGGGGAGAATACAAGCTCAGTGAGCGTGGACCGGAGTCCGGACTCGTGCCTGTGTGTGGACTCGTGTGTTGTGTCCGTCCCCCTGAATGAGGGCCCTAGTGTCCCCTTTTATAGAGCAAGGGGAGGCCAGAGTTACATAAAGGTATTACAGGTGTCGGGGCGTATGGTGCCCCATACGGAGAAGGGTAGGAACCCTGTCTTGTCGGGGCCACTGGAGCCGATGTGATCGTTGCTGTTGAGGCGTCCTTGGGTCGTGGCTTCCATCCTGGGCGCGGATGTGGTGGCGCGACAAGGCGGGAGCCGTACAGCACCCATCCCGGAATGTACAGTACGCGGCGGGGTCCCTCCGGGTCTTGGGGTACCTGTCCTCCAATAGCATGAAAGTAGTTAGGGCTCGAAGGACGCGGAGCCGGCTTCGAGGTGGTGCCACGGGGGCTCGAGGGGCGCGTAGCCGGCCTCGAGGGGTTACAGTGCAGGGCTCGAGGGGCGCGTAGCCGGCCTCGAGGGGTTACAGTGCAGGGCTCGAGGGGCGCGTAGCCGGCCTCGAGGGGTTACAGTGCAGGGCTCGAGGGGCGCGTAGCCGGCCTCGAGGGGTTGCAGTGCCTGGCTTGGCCGAACAGTGCTGTACTGGTGCCCTTTTGCCCATGCTTGTGGTGAAAACGAGACTTGACCTTTACACCGAGTTACTGTGGTACATGCTGTGCACTAGTGGACATGGCCGGAGTAGGTGAAGGCATTAAATGCGTGGTATGGGCTGGTACGGCTGTCTGTACAGCTCGAGGTCCGTGCGTTAAGGCTCGAGGTGTGGGGGCGCGCTCGCCCGAGGCCTGGAGGGCTCGGGCGAGACGGAGAGCGATCGTGCTCGCCCGAGGCCTTGCTCGGAGGGCTCGGGCGAGGCGGAGAAAGAGCGTTCGCCCGAGGCCTGGCTGGGAGGGCTCGGGCGAGACGGAGACAGAGCGTTCGCCCGAGGCCTGGCTGGGAGGGCTCGGGCGAGACGGAGACAGAGCGTTCGCCCGAGGCCTGGCTGGGAGGGCTCGGGCGAGACGGAGATAGAGCGTTCGCCCGAGGCCTGGCTGGGAGGGCTCGGGCGAGACGGGGATAGAACGTTCGGGTGTTTGCGTTGATTGGGGGTACCCTTTTTCGTACCACCGACAGCTCCCTTACGAAGCTAATGAGCACGTCTTCCTATTTAGGGTCAAGTTAGCGCCAATTCAAGCAATCTTGCTCTTGTCTCCGAGGACAAGGGCCACCTTCTTGGTCTCCTTGGACTTGGTAGCTGCCTAGGGGCTTCCTTGATTAGGATCTCCTAGTCCTCCTACGCCACCGTCTTGCATGCGGATGGAGAGGTCGTGGGCTTCTGCGAGCGCTAGGCTTTCCTTCTCGCAGGCGTAGTGGTTTAGTCGTCTAAGATCATGTTGGTGTCACATCTATGAGGAGCTTGGTGTAAACTATTATATCACAGTTAGGTAATCAACTTAAGAGGAAGGCAATCCAGACAACCGTCTATGAGGAGCTTGGTGTCACATATGGTGTATTGAGGCTGTTATGCAACACCTCTAAGAGCATGTTGGCTAATTGGATCGAGGTTGTTATGCGACACCTAACAATAGTGTCCATCCCCCACCCAACCTTGATTGCAGGTGGCACTAATATCTTCTTTCCACGACAAGATGAGAAGCAGACACAACGAGATCAAGAATGAGCAAAGGCTCATAACCTTATTCCACAAGCTGAGCGATGATGAATGGATAATAAAGGGGTTGCTTTGGATGAGGACTAGGGTTTTTTTAAGATATTAGAAATCTAGATATGCCAGTCTCAATTTTAAAGAGATGTACAATTTTATAGTTTAAGGATCTAAATAAGAATGATGTAATAGTTTAAGGACCAACATTGTAATCTACACAAAGTTTTAGTCTCATGTATGCAACGAGCTCTTCTTCTTCTTCTTCTTAATTAATTTAATGTAATACATAACTCTCGAGAAAAAGCAAGAGAAAAAACTACAGGAACTTTTGAAGTCAGATACATGCATACTAAAAGGTAATTTTTAGATCAAACCAAATGTCTCTCCGGTGCCAAATAAGTGGCATCTCTTGGTGTCATTTCAAACATAGATTTTTCTCAACCAAATTTGTTTCGTCTAGAAAAAAAAGTCCAAGAAAGAGGACACGGACAGCCGCCAGCAGGAGTTACACAAGAAAAGTCGCTCAGGCGCCCAACATATGCTTCAATTGAACGGATAGGGCCCAACAACAAGTACGAACTACGGAGGCCGTTGAGGGAGCTTGCTAGACAGCTCTGCCTTAGAATTGCATGTAAGTGGACACAAATGGGCCCGTAGTTCACGTGGGCCCGTTGAGGGTTGTGTGCTGTTAAGAAATGTGAAGAGACTGGAATGTGACTGACAATGGGAAACTTTTGCCGTCGGCCACATGACGGCTTGTTTGGATGTACATGTATTTAGCTTTATCCACATGTGTTGGAGTGTATTTGAACTAAGTTCCACTTCAATCCATGTAGTTTGAGGGAGATACATGCACATCCAAACAAGGCCTAACTTCATCATCGTAGTAGAACAAGCAAATTCAAAGGCTATAAAAAGGAAATTTTATGGTTTCTAGTACTAACCCACCCCCACCCCCACCCCACCCCACCCCTCCCGTTTATAGAAACCATATAAAATGGAAAGTTCGCGTTGGCATGCTATGGAAGAAGACCAGCAGGATAAGTGGAAAACTAACCTGCACAAGAATATCCTCACGAAGACTCTTTTGTCTTGCATACCGAGACCATGGAGTATGCGAAATAACAGGTCACACACACATGGGCTGATGATGGGCACAATCAGCAAATAACTAAGGCAAGTTCACTTCATACTCGGCGACGCGGATGGCGGCATCGTTCATCGGCGGCCGACGTACCCGCATCGGTGAAAGGGTCTGGCGGCGGCGGGCGCATCTGGGTATCTCAGGCCTGGATCCGCCGGCTGCTGCCCCGTGCTGCCCCCTTCTCGGTGCGGGTGGTGCTCCGGCGATGCGGACTCGGGCGGGCGTTGCCTCGGGTCGGGGACACTTTCCCCAGCGACGGCCAGGGGGTCAATTTGGACTCCTGGGCACCGGATGGGGATGGCGGTGTTGGCACCAGCCATCTACAAGCCGTTCAACCCGCCCTCCCACGAGGTCGAGGCCTGGATCAACCCTGCACCAGGCACTCGGCTCGAGACATCGCTCCCAGGCGGCCCGCAAATCGACTCCGACATCCACATCAAAGGACATTGTCGCCCCCTGCTTTTCTGCTGCCTCGCTGCATTTGGTGAAGACTCTGCCGACCATCTCCGGCATCTCGTCATTTGCAGGTTTGGCTTGGATGTGCCTTTACAGGATTTTGGAGTACGGGTGAAAACCCTGCCTAGAGGTGCTGAGCCGGCGGCGATGACGCAATCGACGTCATATTCCCCCTTGGAGGCGTCGCTGTAATTTCCTCTTCCTTTCGTTGATAATGGCGCCTGCGGACGTCATTTACCTTCTTGAAGGCATCAACATAAGCACACCTGCTTCTAGCCATACCCTGCACTGCGGCATTTGGGACCCAGTTGTGGCATCGAGAGCAAGCCAAAGACGCCCTCTCGTTGATCAAATAGAGGGTCGAAGCATCTATCGTTTGCTGTAATATCCTGGTCTATATATAAGACTATGACTTTTCTCTTTTTTGTTTTTTTTTCTGACGCTTTTTGTAATAATTGGCTGTGTACATCCCTGAATGTAGAGGCCGGATTTGATTATCCTTTATCGAAAAAAAATATCACGCACATCATAAAGTGTACGTGCACCGCAGACTGGAATGTAGAACACCCCAGTCCTCCCACCACGACCTCAGTTCATGAAATAAAAAAGACAGCTGCATCGGCAACGCAGCCGCTCAAACCAACCATAACGACTTAGGCCAACGACCGCTTGTCTCGCAGGTACTTTATTCACCAAACTACTGGCACCGACTCAATACCAATAGGTTGCTAGTTAATTACTATTATATACTTGAGCTCTCCTGACCAACAGAAGGCACCGTCCATGGCTGATTCCTAGTAGCATCACACTGGCATCACCAGACTGCAAGCTCGGATCAGCAGAGCAAGACACCGTCTCCAAAGAACCAACGTCACCACGCTTCACACACTAGTAGAGAAAGGGCCTTTAGCCCCGGTTGAAATGGGCCTTTAGCCCCGGGTATGTCAACCGGGGCTAAGAATCCGGGACTAAAGGTCCCGGCCTTTAGTCCCGGGTGCTTTCAACCGGGGCTAAAGGTCCAGAGAGGAAAAAATAAATGTGTGTTGTGTGAGATTCGAACTCAGCACATCTCGCCTCAGGCACGTCTACCAACTGAGCTACGCAACCCACGTGATGTAGTTCTAGACGTTTTCCTTTTGAATCCACTCGGGAAGGACTTTTAGCCCCGGTTGGTAACACCAACCGGGGCTAAAAGGACCTTTAGCCCCGGTTGGTACCACCAACCGGGGCTAAAGGGTGACCCTTTAGCCCCGGTTGGTATTACCAACCGGGACTAAAGGTCCAGGACCTTTAGTTCCGGTTGATAATACCAACCGGGGCTAAAGATTCACCTTTAGCCCCGGTTGGTAATACCAACCGGGACTAAAAGTCTTTAGTCCCGGACGCAAATTTTTTCCGAGACTAAAGCTCGGTTGGTGGATCGTCCAAAGGCCTGTTCTCTAGTAGTGACACAAGCTTCATATATATATTCTAAGTTGCTCAAACCTCCTTCCCTACAGATCCTTCACCTGGAAGTAAAAGATGCGAGTGTCAGTAAGAGAAACAGATGAAAACAACCCCAGTTTCAACATCAAGAAGAAAAACTTGAATTCTCGATCGGCAACACTACTGACCATGGTTTCCTTGCACCGATCTTTTGGAAGTTTCAGGGTTCCGTCCCGGCGCGGCCCAGGCCAGCACAGGCTCCTCCTGGACCGGATTTATTTGAGTTTCGGTTGATTGCTATTCGAAGTCTTCATCATACTCCCCATCAGACAAGTCACCATCCTGGTAGGCACTAACATCGGCTGGGTAGCGGAGGATCCCACCGATCCCGCCAAATCCCCGGCAGAATTGAGAACCCTCCTGGGACTTGTTGGTGACAAACTCAAGCGTGCAGCCAAACTGGTGGTAGTTCTCAGCAAACCACTCCAGCAGCTGCGTGTTGTCAATAACCTCCAGATCTCCGGATGTTGCCTCGTCAGTAAAGTTGCTCTGATCGGCTTCCTGAGTAGGGTTCAGGTACTTCACAACTGTTTCTCCTGTGACACTGTTCTTGAGCTCATAACGCCTGACATCAAGGTTTTCCTACACAATCAGGATTTCTACAGCGCCCATTTCCAGGGCTGTCATGGTGTCCTGGACGCCAAGGACATACTTCCCTGTGTCTTGGCTTATCTCCTCAAAGTACTTCCCGGTCAGCTTCTTTTCTTGGACAAACTTAACATCAGAAATAACCTCAACAGACATTTCGATGGCTTGGTTGAAGCCGTTGTCCCCACCATAAGACACGTCAATCATCTTGACTACTTTGGCCTGAAGACGTGGATCAAACATCTCAGATTTACCCAATTCATTCTCGAAGTCAGCAGAACCGGCAAGAATAAGCCCAACGATGTTTGGCTGGTTGGTGGCAGGATTGATAAAGTATTGTGTCGCAAGCTCAGCAACCTTGCGCAGGTAATTGTGTCGCCTCTCCATGTGCAGGCGGGCAAAGCGAACTGCAGATTGCCCTCCTCGCCCATGCTTCTTTGGAAGATCCACAGTGAACTTGTACAGAACCTCCCTGCTGTTTCCGCTCAGTGTGCCATATAGTGTTCCATTGCCATCCATGATTATAAAACCAAATTTGTCATCAGATGCCAGAAGCTCATTCAGTGCCTCGATATGAAACTTGTTGTCACAGAGATATAGGGAAGCATTAATGGGCCTAAATGGCTCAAAGTCAAAGGTAACCTTCTTCTCTTTGCCATCATTGGTGACAACGGTACCAGTATAGAGCACCAAACCATTGGGGGGAACTCGATTGTAAAGCTTCAACCTCTGTTGAGCCGAGGTTATGGCAGCCAACACAGACTGTCTGTTGACTCTGCTCTTGATGTTTGAGGCAGTTCCATACTCATCACCCAACATCTTAGTGACACGTGAAATCTGATCACGAGGTGGCATGATCAGAGAAATCATGCTAGTGCCATTACCCCTTGGAGCATCAAGCGCCTTGATTAACTTCTTGACCCTCCAAATTTCAATGTTCTTGTCAGCTTCGTGTACCTCGCCCATCTTCAAGTGCTTAAGGACCAGCCTTCACCTATGAGGCAGTTAGCAAAGTCAGAAAAAATTATAGCAAGTCAATAGTGAAAGTGGCACTAAAACAATTGTTACCAGACCAATTTCAAAGACAAAATAACAAGTTAATCAACATAGACTGTACAGGGCCTTTTTCTAGATGGAAAAAAAACACTAGTGCAAGTTTGTAGAACAAACATAGCATACTTTCAACTTTAATTCCAATTGGGGGTGGAAATAAATGTTAAAACTGATTAAACAATGACAAACTACGACATAACATATGCAAGGCTGCAATTTGCTAAAATGCGTAAGTTATATGCAAGGCTGAAATTTGCTAAAATGTGTTAGTAAGTTAGAAAAGCTGGACAGAGAAATTGAAGGAAAACTCAGTCAACAATTGTGCACTCATCAATACCGGGAAAAAGAAGAAACAATCAACAAATTCCCAACCAAGAAGCTACAGATTAATGACTAATTGAAATCTTGATTTATGAATATTTTAAGATTGCGTACTATATGCTTAACACATTTGTTTTGATTCATTTTTTGGGTTCACTCCGTAAAACAGAAATAAAATAAAACAAAGAATATTTTTTATATTTCAATATAGGAAATAATCATAACCTGTGAAATGAAATTCTACGTCAAGCATCAGAGAAAAATCTTAGAGCCATAATAGCAGATTGCAACTTAAGTGCACTGCATATTATCGCTTTTATTAGAAAGAAATGTCATAATGTGAAACCTACAAAAGTACTAAGCACCCTTTTCTGCAAATTGGACAACATAAAGAATTAAGCAACCAGGAGATTTCAGAAGGACACTTCATTTTATTCCAAAATCCAAAGTGCACATCTTAACTTAAAACATCCATCCTAACATATAACCAAACGAACTAGATGCATCTGGACACCATTTGCAGGGTTTTTCTGTTTCACTAAGCCAGCCACGTAAACTAGATAGAGAAATTATAAATCTACTTCACTAACCAAACCATATAAACTAGATACACAAATGAACTCTGAATGTACTTCAACCAAGCCATGTAGTAAACTAGATACACAGGTATTATAAAGAAACCTGAAAAGAGCAGAGCACTCTGCATCGCTATACAGTATTACGCATGTTTCTTCATCATCAAGACAAAACAACCCATGCACAGGTCCAGAAATATTGCGAGGACTAGTCAGGCACAGCAATCTGCACAAGATGCGGGCATGCGGCGTCCTGCTACTGCTTTGCGGCGCGGAGAACTGAGATCGAGCGGGCCTCCCCATCCCCAATCCCGCGCGGCATCAGGAAAACAGATATATAGAAGAAAAATTACAGGCACTGATCCCGGTCGATACGGAGAACCACCGATCACCAATTAACCAACAAAATTACGACGACTATACTACATAAAGGCATCGAATGCATCGCACCTGAGCAAGGTGGGGCGAGAGCACCGCGCGGGCTCCGCCCGGAGGCGGCCTAGGGCTACCGATGGAACGAGCAAACCCGCAGAGATCGCGTCGCCTCCTCTATATGCGATCGAACGGGGAGGCGGAGGCCGTGATGGTTGCGAACTCTTGCAAACGCTTTATGAAACTTTCGGGAAGCTTTCGCGTCCACGTGGTGCGTACACAGCACCGTGCGCGTGGTGGGACCGCGTTTGATCGAAATTAGGAGGATTTAACCTATATGCCATTATGAAAAATGGCCCCAACCCTGAGCTCATCGTCCATTTTCGTTTTTGCCCACATGTCACTCCGTCCGTTTTAGCTCCTCATGGTGTCAAACGACGCAGAGAAAAAACATTAATGCCCTCGGTCCTGCTACCTATGTGAACATCGCCACGCTGGCCATGACATCGCCACGCGCAAGCTGCCCATGCAGGCACATAGCGCTGGGCACAAAAGCTTGCAAAGCCGGCCGCGTACATTCACCGCGCCGCCCTCCTCGATAGTGTCATGCTCGCCGCATCCCATGTCCTTCATGATGACGGCGTTCATGCTGGAGCTGGCCGTGCCGTACCACCACTGGACCAAGTCGCCAGGCCACCGCGTCGGCTTCGTCGTCATGTACGGGCTCACTTTCTTGTATTTTTAGAGGCAGGCACCCAACATGCTGTCTCCCTTCATTAGAGAGAGAGTAGAGACAAACACCACCACAATGACAGTGTCCAGCGTCTTCACAGGCATGTCGTCGCAGCCGCACGTCGTCCTGGTGTTGTTCCCTCTCCAGGGCCACGTGAACCCGCTGCTCCGCCTGGGCGCCCGCCTCGCCGCCAAGGGCCTCCTCGTCACCTTCACGACGTTCCGCCACGCCGGCTTTCGCGCGCTGCACGACGACGCGACGGCGCGTGCGTCCCCGTCGGCGTCGGCGCCGACCACGGCCGCCTCCGGTTCGACTACCTCCGCGACGACGGCAGCGGCGGGTCGTGCTCCCCGGACGACCCCAGCGACATGCTGCGCCACGTCGCGGACTTGGGCCCGTCGGCGCTGGCCGGCCTCCTCCGGCGCCAGGCCGACGCCGGGCGGCCCGTGGCGTGCGTCGTGAACAACCCCTTCGTGCCGTGGGCGCTCGACGTGGCAACAGGCGCGGGCATTCCGTGCGCCATGCTGTGGATCCAGTCCTGCACCGTGCTGTCGCTGTACTACCACTTCTACAGCCACCCCGAGGGCTTCCCGTCCGAGGCCGACCCCGGCACGCCGGTCGCGGTGCCTGGCCTGCCCACGGTGGCCGCGGACGAGCTGCCGCTCATGGTCCGCCCCGAGTACGCGAAGAACCTGTGGGGCCAGATGCTCCGGGCGCAGCTCGGGGAGATCAGGAAGACGGTGACCTGGGTGCTGGTCAACACCTTCGAGGGCCTCGAGCGGCCCGTCGTCGAGGCGCTTCGCTCCCACGCGCCGGTGACGCCCGTCGGTCCGCTCCTGGATCATGATGACGGCGACGGCGACGACGACGACGGCTGCATGGCGTGGCTCGACGCGCAGCCGCCGGGGTCCGTGGTGTACGTGGCGTTCCGCAGCCTCGTGAACATCGGCCGCGGCGAGATGCTGGCCGTGGCGGAGGGCCTGGCCAGCACCGGCAGGCCTTTCCCGTCCGTCTCCGTCTCCGATGAGCTGCTGAACGTACTCCCGGCCTGTCTCCGGTCGATCTCCCTGTGATGCAAAATCCAGTCCGTCTCTGCAGGAGCCCACAGCATCGGGAAGGTGCGGTGCAGGTTCTTCGCGGACAGGATCTACGACTTCGCCGGCACGGGCGCGCCGGACGGCTCCATCGACCCGGACATGGTCGGCGAGATGCGCGCGGCGTGCGGCGGCGGCGACGGCGCGGCGCCGATGGAGATGGGGTACTACAGGCAGGGCCAGGAGGTGGGCTCCGCCGCGGCCGCCATGACCAGCACGCGCGGGTGGCCGCCGTGGCCAGGAGGAGGCAGTAGAGAGGATGAGGGAGAGAGAGAGCGAGAGAGAGAGGGGGCATGTTGGTCTTTTTCCGGCTCGGACCCCCTGTCAGGACGTCAAACGGTGGAATCTAACAGAAATTCGGACGGAGTGACATGTGGCCAAAAACGAAAATGAACGATGATATAACAGTGTGTTTCCATCTTTCAGGGAGCTCAGGGTTGGGGCCATTTTTCATAATGGCATACAAATAAAACCCTCCGAAATCAGAGTACTCTCGCTCGCTCACTAGTTTCCCCAAATTTCCCAAAATTTTTGATAGATTCTCAATCTTTAGATGCATGCATAAAGTATTAAATATATGTAAAAGAATAATTAATTATACTTTTAGTATGTATCTTTTGAGCCTGGTTAGTTTATATTTAGACAAAATTTGTCAAATAACAACGAAAGTGCTACCTGACTTTTCTCAAACATTTCTCGGAACTAAACACAACCAGCCTTGTTTAGATTGTTTCGAACTTCTAACTTTTTTCACTCTCTCCATCACATTAATGTTTGGACGCATGCATGAAACATTAAATGTTGATAAAATAAATAACTAATTGCACAAATTTATTGTAAATCACGAGACGAATCTTTTGAGCCTAGTTAGCACATGATTGGACAATATTTGTTAAATAGAAATGAAAGTGCTATAGTAGCAATTTTTTTAACTTTTCAACATCTAAACGAGGGAGACAACTCCAATAAAGTAAAAGGTAAGAATTTTTAGATCTAGAATTCATCTATCCATCGCAGAGCGGCTCCATTGCAGAGCTAGCACTGTTTGGGACAACTCCACTCTAATCTCTATTTCACTTCCATATGGGTCCTACACGTTAGTGCTTCATCCCCTCTATCTTCCTCGTCCTACAAAGCAGAGCATCACGTGTGGGGGCGACAAATGAGAGGGGCACGCAAGTGGGAGCTCGGTCAAGGCACGCAATGGTTGGGGTAGGGGTTCTGGCAGATGTCGTCGGGGTGGGGGCGCTCCGACAGGGCTTGAGCGGTGTTCTGATGAGGACGAGCGGTGTTCCGATGGATGGTGTGAGGGGCGAGTGGAGCTCCGATAGGGTCTTGTGTCGTGTCAGGGCTAGCCATTGCGCGCAACCTAGGGAGCTTGCGAGCTCTAGTGGACAGGACTCCCGCCGGACATGGTCGTGTCCTACGGAGCTCGTGGTTGGGTCGAGCGAGGTTGGCGAAGGTCCACGACCGGTCGCGGCGAGGTCGGTAGATGCATGGGCGGGGCTCCGACGAGCAAGACAACCGTAAGTGGGTATGCAGCGGTTGCGAGCAGGGCTCCGGCGAAAGCCAGGCGCGAGATGCGGGAGGGAAAGGGGTGGTCACGATGATGTAGACATGAAATAGAACAAAGCGAATCATTATTTTTTGTGTAATTAGAGACATGGTGGATATTTTTTTCTAACTCCACCAAAATTAATTCTGATGGAGCACCCCTTTCACGAGATCTACCAATTTGACAATGTTATTCTATACTAGTGCAGAATATTATTTTACACAATCCTTACTACCCCCGAAGTCCAACCCAATCGGCCCAGCTTCCTTCCACTCCCGTATCCGTGCGCTCGATTTACCTTCCCTTATCCCATATTGCCGCTAACAAAAAAAAAAGAAAAAAAATCCCGTAGAGTCACCGCGCCTCGTGACTCCATGGCTGCGCCGCCCGCTACCAATCATCCATGTCCGAGGTCGTGCCACCACCGCGCCTCACGCCTCTCGAGGCTTGCGACGCGTGCCGCCGAAGCTCACAGGACCTTCGCCGGAGCCCATGCCGCGCCGCGAGAGCCTTCGCCGCGAGTCCGCGAGCGCTCCGGTCACCGGGGCTCGTCCAAGGTTACCGGCCCCGTGCTCCCATCCTGCCGCCCTGCCGGAGCTCGCTGGCCCCGCGCTCCCTGCCTGTTCGCGCTGGTCCAAGCTCTTTCCGCCTCTGTGGCCGCGCCTCATGCCTCCCGTGGCCGCGATGCCCACCGCACGCCATCCGTGACCGCTTCTCCAGCTTTTCGTGGTCGTGCCGCAAGCTGTCAGAACACCGTTCGCCGGCCAGGTAAGAACACCGTCCGCCATGAAAGCCCATGATCTAAATCTAATCGGCCAGGAAAGAGATGGGACTTTTGTGAAATACTGACAGGACTGAGAAGTCTAATATGCAGGGTTGTTTGGATCTCACCCACTAAACGTTAGTCACCCCCACTAAACTTTTAGTTATTTTTACTAAAATAGACTAAAAAAACTTTTTTAGTCCTATTTCAGTGAGGATGTTTGACATTTTAGCTACTAAAAGTAACTAAAGTTTAGTAGGTGAGATCAAAATAGGTCGTTGGTCTCTTTTAGTGAGGGTGTTTGACATTTTAGCCACTAAAAATAACTAAAATTTAGTGACTAAAGTTTAGTGGATGAGATCCAAATAGGCCCTAAACAGCCCCTTAACAACTTTTTTTTGTTTCGACAACTCTTGAGGCATCAGGTAACTGAAGCTTCTGACTGCACCATCAAAAGCAGAGCAAAAGCGAAAGGGCCTGTGGTCCGGTGGTAGGGCAGTCCAGTGGGACGCTACCCACCAGGGTTTAAACCCTGGTGTTGCACCTTTTCTCTAGATTTTTATCCAGATTTTGCAGATACACGCACGCGTGCGCGTTCGGTGGTACTGCGTGTTTCCCGCGCACTGGAGGCGACCTGGAGACGGCGAGCTTCTCAATCTCTCTCTTTGCGTGTGTACGGACGCGCACGCGTGTGTGTGCGTGTGGTGGTATGAGTGTGGTGTGTGTGGGTTGTGTGCGTCCAAATTGTACCTGATAAAAAAAGCAGAGCAAAAAGTGAAAGGATGCATGACAATTTTGCATTTTGGGATGTTCGGTATAGAAGTTTACTAAAGGATAAGGGATGCACCGAATGTTTAAAAATGCTACTGAAAGTCTGGAATACTGATTATTGCTACTTTAAGATACTTAATGATGCTGACAGACAAGAGAAAAATACTGAATATTATTAGAGCATGATTAATGATAGAGCCAAGTGCTTAGCTATAAGTCAAGCTCCAAGAGTCAAGCTATACAATATTTAGAAATCATTTCTCTTTCCTATTCCTTCTCACATACATCTTTATTTTGATCTACTATTACCTATGTTTCTGTGTCCAGCTTGGTGCTTACATGAGAGCCAAGCTCTCCTCTCATCTCTCCTTAAACATCAGCATTTAGTTGGTTATAAGCCAATTATTCTACCTATGCTTAAACGTTACTCCCCCGTTCCAAATTATAAGTCATTCCAAGAATCTTGTACAGTCAAAGTTTTTCAACTTTGATCAAAGTTTTGGTCAAAGTTGAAAAACTTTGACTCTCCAAGATTTTTGGAATGACTTATAATTTGGAACGGAGGGAGTATCCACTAATACTAGAAAACACTGATAAAAGATACCTAGAAATAAGTAAACATACTAACGATCACTAAAGAAAAATACTGATTCTTACTTAGAGCTACTTAAAGATACTATAAAAATATTGATTATTATTGAATGAGAAAATACTGGTTATTATTGAATGAGAAAATACTGATTATTATTGAATGTTACTTAATGATATTAGAAAATACTGATAAAAGATAAGAATAAAAATACTGACAACCACCGAAGAAAAAAAACCAATTAATATTGAAATCTTTATATCTATTCTCTATCTCTATAAATAATTATAATTAATTATATATATATATATTAATAAAAAAATACCGAGAACAATCGTCCCTACACTAATCACCTTGCCCGTGCGGGGGTGACCCCAGTCTATTCCCTTGCTCCCCCATGCGAAACCTCAGCTACCAGAAAAAATTGCAGAAAAAATAGACAAAAACGAAATAAATCTGCTCTTCACGAGTGACAGCCACTCCGACTCCTAGCAAAAATCACAGAAAAGAATCCCAAAAAATTATAAATGTGCCCTTCATGATCAGCAAACTCGTCTCTGTATACTATCACCCACACCTCCCGCAATCAGCGCCAATACATATGCATCTCCACGATCACCCATGTCAGACCGGTATAATAAATCATCTCCTATTATCATGCACGCCGCCGCCCGTCACATGGTCTCACCCTGACCCACACGTCATCGCCTGATCCACGGCCTCATCATTGGCCCACCTTCCATTGCCTGCCGCCATCCTCAGATGCTCGTTGGCCTTGCCCATCACTCATCATGGCCCGTCCATCGCACGTCGTCATCGCCCGTTCTCCTCGGCTGGACTCCATCGCTTGTTGTCGTCTTCATGCCGTTGTCGCTTGTCCATCGCACACGCCCGTCGCTCGCCCGCCTCGGCCGGACTCCATTGCCTGCCGCCATCTCTAAGTCTCCTATACAAACCACACAAGGTGAGAATTAGACATCCACACAAACAATCATATAGCTCACAGGTGCAATTATCTTTGTGTGGGTCTGCAACACCTAGAACCACGAGTTTGTCATCCACGCGACCGCTCAGGATCGCTGCACACAGAGTTGAACGACCCTGACTCGTCCGATAGCATCATAGGATCATCAGGATTCAGGTATGACTATTGTTATTACCATGGTTGCATTGTTGTGTTGTCATGACCTCATTGTTGTGTTGGTCTTATCTCTACTTAACCAAACAAAAATTGGAGACATCACGTCCCCATCCCGTTCCATAAACCAGGAACCAAACAGAAATCAGAATTGTCCTATTTCCGTCTCGTTCTATAAACTAGAGACAATACCATTTCATTCTACTTTAACTCTCAACCAAACGCTATCATAGAGAGAGGAAAGTGGGGATGGGGAGTACGGACCGAGAAAATATGTCGTGTATATTTACTGTTTTTATTTTATTTATTTATTACTAACAGAGAAGTATACACTATGTTCATATGTTTCTGATAAAAAGAACTATATTATGGGTCTATTTTTATTATCAATTTTTACAATAAAAAAATAATTGTTCTTATATACCATTGGATGATAATACCAACACCTCTAAACAAGGTAAGATAGTGCAACATCCTATATAGTATTACATTGTATATCTCTATAACTAAAAAATATCCATTATATATATATTAAGAGTTATATATAGTGCACTTGTGTAAATAAGTAGTAGAAAAGTGTATAGTATATTTTCTAAGTTTGGTCTTTTGTTTTGTCAGGCATAACCGTGATATGGACGGCTGCATATTTATATTAACTACAGGTCTATTTCTTTTATAGATTTGTATAATAAAAAATAATTATTCTCGTACACCATTAGACGACAATACTTAAGGTAAGATAGTGCAACATCCTATGAAATATTTTATTGTATATATGTGCTATGTAGAACTTATATTATTTGAAAATTAATTATAGTCGATGCTAAAGAACGTGAGAGAGAAAGGGATAGAGCTCGATGACATGCAATGTCTCTGGAACAGAAGAATGCAATTAATAAGAAGCTTCGTGAATCCTATCATCAAAGAAAAAAAGCAAGATGTTACTTAATCTACCGATCGTAACAAATCTAACATATTGAGTTCTCTTTGCATGTAGGAATTAATTAGCATATTTTTTCTCATGTAAGTGTAATGTGCAAATATTTTGTAGGTAACGACGATGCTGCATCAAATAAAGAAAATATTGACCCTATTGAAACAAATGATTGGCTACATAGGAATGATTTATGTTAGACACAAAATATTATTGATGAGAACTCGACTCGATTACCATGTAATATTTTAGGTCTTCTAAAATTATAATGGTGCATAAGTCAATAAAGTTAATGGTTGTATTTATATGCTTACATTGATATATGAACCAAAAATGGAGAATATAGAGGAGAGCACTATTGATTTCACCGCTACCCCCACTCCCTCTGCTAATAAAACACGTGTGCAAAGTAAATTGTGAAGGAGAGACTATAGTAAAAAGTGCAAAAATATAACGCTTGAACAAAGGGAAGCAAGGTGTGTGCGTCAAAAGCTGCATAATAGTGAACCTAAGCGTAAGGAGGCATTGAAGTTATTTGACAAGAAATATAAAGAGAAGCGGAAGCACACCTTATACTCGGAGTCTATCACTATGGAGAACTCATTGTTTATTCCTGGGCTTGTGCGGCCCACTGTGAGTACGTCTAGAGCACGTGAGTCCATGATAAACTCCAGTGATTGGGTTCTCCCAGAGTTCAATGCCACACCTCTTTATATCCCTATCCCTCCACCTGATAAGGGAGTCGGGGATGATAGATGCAGTGATATACTGCTAACACATAGGTCAAATATTGCATCTAGACAAAGGCACATGTTGTTCTTTCCACCTATATATGGGCATGCAGCTCGGGCTCGTGAGCCCAGCCTGAAGCCCGGTATTTTGGTCCGACCCGAGCACGGCCCCGCCCGGTGGCCAGCGGGGACGGGCCGGCCGGCCGGCCCCAGGGTCGTGCCTGGGCCAGACCCTCGACACGTCCCGATATACATAAGTATAAATATATATAAATAAACATATATATATATAAGTATATATATATATAAATACATATTTATAAATATAAAACGAGTGAGTTTTATGTACTCCCGGAAGTAGTTACTTTAATCTTCAATAATCAATATTATGTATGGATGTATACTCATTTATCAATTTGAGTATGTTTACATACTTATTTTAAGATACTCAAAGCTTACTACCAACTGAAAAAAATTAATATAGCCTATATTTTTTAATATATTACTATAATGTCATTATTGTACTATATAAAATAAGTATAATCATATACTCTACTCTATGTATACATGCATACCCAACATATGTACTACCGTAGATTTTTAGTATATGATTATTACTCCGCATACATATACTTTGTTGGACTATATACAATCATAAATCTAGAGATATACTACATGTGAGTAACTACTCCCAGGAAGTAGGAAATAATGATCCAATATAAAACACCACCCAACCCCACACCCTATATATATATATATATATACATACATATATATATATATCCTAGTTTCACATGCGGGCCCGGTGGACCCAGCGGGCCTTCGGGCCGGCTCGTCCTACGACTGGGCCGTAGGTCAGGCTCGCGAGCCTGATAGGCACGGCCCGCAGGGTGTCACACCCGGTTTTAAGAACAAAACCAGGTATACACCATATGTGAGCCCAGGAAGTCAAATCTCACATATGCACAAATAAAGGGGTAAATATCGAAAGACAATGCTCTTATATAACGTATATAAAACAAAAGAACATAACCTTAAGAGCAAACACGGAAAGACACTCCGATCTTCAATGGAGGCACAACTTCACAGGACAACTGACTGGTTGATCACAAGCTAGCTTCTCCAAAGTTTTAACTCTCTGAGGTGTGGGGAAAAGCAGAGTGAGTCCATGTCGAACTCCACAAGTATAGCAACAAGTGATATAGATCCCAAGTCTCATGATCAATGTAACATATAATGAATAGCATAAAACGGTAAATAATGAATCATGTTACCAACAAAAGTCATAAATGTAAAAGTCTCAGGCCGCTCGTGTCCTTGAGCAAGGCTGATATATCAGTTTAATAACTTTGCGCCAAGGTGTACACTTTCACTGCGAGACGTGAATTGCCCTTTCGCCCGAGGGAGCCAGCCTCTTAACCCACTTCCAAGGAGGTCGGCAGGGTTCACGATGAAGCCTTCAAAGGTTCGTCTAACAAGTTAAGGGCCGCTAGGTTTCCCCATCAATAAGCATGAATCTCCCTCCAAGCGGTGACTAACACAAGAACAAAATGCACCAACCTGGTCGGCCAAGACCATACAGATCGGAGCCCCTCTTGCGCCTTTCGGTACCTCTGACAAGCTAAAAGGTCATCATACTGAGCTAAAGCCAGAGCCATATAACCCCCAACAGTTGCACTGTAAATCCCGAAGGTGCTCGTACAGATAATTTCTTAAGTTGCTAACGTCATTTTTATCATTCGTTGCATACATTAATTAAGTAACATGATCAGATTGCGAAAGAAAACTTGATTACTATACTTGCCTTAAACTCAAGATCCTTCTTTGTTGAATTGTATACTTCAAAGGTTGACTCTTGATCTTGAACTCTTGATCACGAACTTCTCTTGATCACCAACGTACCACTCACCGACTGGACATACGATCACAGAACACCACACAAGCATCCAAAAGCAGTCATGCAAAGCAAACATAGCCTATAATTAGAACAGTACATCAATCATAATAAACAAGATAAAAGTTTTGGAAACAATCTACGTGCCACTACGGTCACACAGACGCGAAGATCACTCTAACGGATTGAAACGAAAAAGATATGAACTAACAATATAAGACACTAATTATTAGATTAGATTTAACACAATTTTAATTACAGAGAACAGTGGTGAAAGTTATATATTTTGAAAGAACTTTTCGAAACGAATCTAACGCAAGTTGAAACGGACTAAATCGGAGTTAAACGAAGAAGTTATGGGGTTTAAAGTCAGTGGCAGTTTTGTAAATAAATTAAACTTGATTTTGTAATTTTCAAATAAATAAACAAATCTGATTTTCGGCTGGACTGCGCCTCGTTATGGAGAAAGCGCAGGGACTTTTGTTGAAAGTTTCTCATGACTCATTGAACAGGTCAAATGAGCGCGGTTGATACATAGAAACTTGAGGGGCTCTTTAGCAAACATCAGCCGAAGGGGTTATCGCTATTGTGGGCGGTTGATCTGAAACCGATGATAGATTTGATCACGGAGGGAGGACGGCGGGCTCTATTTTGAAGAAACCGAGGGGTTCTTTATCAAAAGTGTCGTCGAGCGGTATGGGGTGTTCCTGGCCATTGGATCAGGATTGGAGGGTCCCGGTTAGATCGGGAACGGCCAGGCGGCGCTGTTCACCGAGTTGAGGTGGGGGCGGTGGTCCATGGCGGCGCCATGGCCGGACTGTGGCGGCGCTGCTCGAACTCGAGCTGAAGGCGATAGAGACCATAGGAGTTAGTTCAATCGAACCAGGAGCTCAAGGAGATCTCACCTGACCCAACAATGTCGACGGGGAGACCTCAGGGATGGCTGGCGACTCGGTTAGGCGGCGGCGGCTCTGAAAACACGACGGCAAGCAATTAGACCATCAAAGAGGGGGAAGATGAGGAGAAAAGGCTCGGATAGCTTCGGGAGATCAAGACGGAGCGGTAGGAACCTCTTGCTGGCGTTTGGAACACGCTGGCGCACGAGCAGACAGCCGCGGAGATCTTGCGGTTGCGGAGCTTTGGTGTCGGCAATTTAGGGCACGAGAGCTCGAACTACAAACAGGGAAAGGCGGCGGGGGACTCGGAGACTTAGGAGGGCTCCGGTTTGGGGGACAAGGCAAAGAGGAGACGTAGGGGAGGAGGAGTCGGAGCTCAGGCTCGAGTCCCGCCGGACACAGGGGAAGGAGGCACTGACAGGCGGGGACGCGGTGTCAGCGAGGGAGAAGGCGAGCGCGCTGCTGATTGCAAACGCGAGCGTTCTTGGGCTGGCGGCGTGGTTGCGGAGCTGGGCCGGTTGGCCGGATCGACGTGGGCCGCGCAAAAGGGAGAGAGGGTTGGCCTGATGCGGGAGAAAGGAGGGAGAGGTGGGAGCTGGCTGGGCCGGGGCGATGCGGCCCAAGGGAGAAGGGAGGGGGCGCTCGGGCTGGGCCACTCGGGCTGAAAGGAGAAAAAGGGCAGGCCTTCGGGCCAGATAGGGAGAAGGGTGAGGGAAGAGAGGGAAATGCCTTTTCATTTTTCCTTTTGATTTCAAAAAAGTATTCTCAAATCCATTTTGAAATCCTCTCAAACTTTTGATTGAAACTTTAGGAGAAACATCAAGTTTTGAAATTTTAAACTTTTCCAAACTTTTTGAGAAACAAAAGGACTTTATTTTCAAAACCCTTTTATAAGAAATACATTTTCAAAATTGTTTGCAATCATTTTGAACTCAAATAGAATTTAAGCCAAAACCACACATCACAAAAACTCTCAAATGCTCCAACATGAATGCACAAACATGTTTCTAAACCCTAGGATTTTTAATTTATAGAAAGTTTCATTTCTCTATATTTTATGAGCACAGAAATTCATAAATAAATCATTTTAACTCTAATTCAAGAAATACAAATTTTAGGGTGTGACACAGGGCACGGCGGGCCTTGTAGGTCCGACCTCCATCAGGCCCGGTCGGCCTGTTGTCGGGCCAGGCCGGCCCATTGCCCATCAATATTTGCACCAGATTTTGGCCTAAGCCACGGGAACCGACTCGAAGGCAGTATCGACTGATTTTTGGGAACCAACAATTCTATCACTTGGGTCAACGACATGCAACAAGGATTGCCCCGGTAGATTCTAGTCAAGATTGACGACCCAAGATCCTCACGCCCTAGGGAGGAAACCGGACACGTGGGGCTGCACCAAATAAGGGAAAAGCGGAGTCCAAGTTACCTATAATAGTAGAATAGTAGAAGTCTCATTTTCTTTCTAATTTTGTAACTAGAATTCGTATCAGAATAGGACTCAAGTCCAGGATATAAATATAAACCTCGACTATTGTAATAGACATCCAGTCAATCAAATACAACCAGCTTCATGCCAACCCTAGGAGTAGGAATAACGTAGATTCGACGAGTTCTTCGTCAAGTTAGGCTGCAACGGTTTGGTCCTATCTCTAGCTTGATGTAAGTTCTGTCATGACTTATATTTAAGCTTTGTAAGGCTGCAACGTTTTGGTCTGATCTCTTATGATGCTCGAGCATGAGTTAGTTGTCATTGATCATGCGTTAAGTGATTTCTTCGCTTAACGTCAATAGTTATTGAATCTGTCTAGAACATCAAAGCTTGCTTTGTCGTCCCGAGCAGGTTTAGTTATCGATTTTGTTATAGTTAATCCTTATTAATTATAACATCATCTTCTAGCTAAGTTTGAAGTAGATTGGTCTTGGATCCTTTTCCTTATTCGTTTTTAAGCTTTTTCATGCCTATGCTCGTACATGACGTTTAAGCCTGATAGATTCACTGTTTTACTTCAAACTTACGCCTTACGTGGTATGCGTTTAGAGGCATGCCTAGATTCATGCTCAGAGTCTTTCAATCTCTTCTAGAAATCCTATTATGGTTGCAACGGTTTTATCCGATCCCCACTGTCAGGAGTATCTAGATTCAGACGTCGTCGGTTGACATGTTCTGACTGTGAAGATAGGCGTGCACCCTGTTCGTTTGTCATGTCAGCATTGGCTAAATTGTCGATAGCTCGTGCTCTGATAAATGTGTGTTTCTGATAGCTCTAGGCTTATTCATGTTTATTACACGTAACATATGATTTGATACGTAAATAGATATGTTAACCTCTTCTGAGGGCTTTATTATTATGGCTACAATGACCCTATTTGATCCCCACTATTAGAGTTACTCAGATTTAGACGCCGTCAGTTAACAGTTTGTTTATTGTAGAGAGTTATGTGTTATTTGTGATCTACATGAATGGCTTAGATGGTTGAATTTACACAGATTGTAATCTCTATGTTCATAAGACCTTGATATATTTGTACATGTTTTCATCCTATAATTACGCTTTTATATCATGATTTGACCTTTATCTGCTCTGATAGGCTATTTTAACTGAACTGACATGCATACCAGAAACTCCTAATTCTTTGAGATTTACCCGATCGCACATGTTATCGACTGTCTAGTTGATATCCCTAAAAGACTGGCTATTCAAGCCCCACATTTGGAACTGTTCGGAGCAACACCGATATGTTCTACCTTATATTACTGATTAGCTCTGTCTCTTGTCAATTACAGGATCCAATTGTTGGCACGCCTAGGACCGATCAAGCTAAGCCCGGCTAGCCGAAGAGGTCACACGGATCGAGGACCGCTCTACTTCGATCTCCAACTACAGTGTGCTTGGCTGCGGATTTTCGCACCAACACGCTACTTGGCACGCCCGGTGGGACCCCACAGATCGTCGTCATCAGAAAACATGGCTCCACAGGGTCAATTCGGGAATGAAGATATTCTTCCAATCACTCTTAAAGATATTCCTGAAAAAGATAAAGCTATCATTGAAAAGAGTAGTTGAATATTTCAAGAGCAAATGCTTGATGTCATATGGGAAAATCAGGGATAGAGTGGTCCAAAAGACACCATTTCCAAAAGTGGTATTTCATGACCAATCTGAATAGACCGATGAAGCCGAAAAAAGCCTTCACTGAAGTAATACATAAGGTAACTCATGAAGCCATGGTAAACCACAATGTCACTTTCATGTAAACTTTTGGCAACATCATGAAATGTTTGTGGGATTCCTAGTTGATCAAATTGGTCCAGCATACATTCACATCATGAATCCAGAGACTGGCAAAGGAATACTTTCTGGTAGCGATAGTGGAGGAAGTGCCGAAGGATTGGCACAACAACCGAATGAAGGAACAACAAGCAGCGGTGGTGTTGCTAACCAAGCACCACATTCGGCTCAAGGAATGTCATCGACGATCAGCATGATTACAAATGCCATCAACCAAAACATTGATAATACAATCCAATGAGGGTTAAATGGAGACCAACTTGGTAGTGGTATCCCCGAGAATTGTCCAATTTACAGGGATTGGGGTGCATCCCAGAACATTAGGCATGCAAGACCACCCAATAATCCTCATGATGATCTCCTGTGAATGATCGGCGACATGATGGAGAATCAGCTCGACCTCAAGAAGTGTCAGACATTTTCTTCCTACTAATTTTCATATCCAGAATACTACAACCAAGTGGAACTGCCCAATTATTTCAAAATTCCATATTTCACCAAATTTACCAGGCAGGACATTGTGAGCACTCTAGAGCATATCAATATATATGGACCAGTTGGGAAGTGCAACATTCTTCTCCTTGTCGTTGTCTGGTGTGGCTTTCACTTGGTACTCAACTTTGCCAGCAAACTCTATAAGGGGTTGGGTTGATCTCGAGAAGAAGTTTCATGCATACTTCTATACTGGAACGATAGAAAAGAAGCTCACAAATTTAACTTCTTTAAGGCGAAGAGCTAATGAGTCACGTTTGGATTTCCTTCAAAGATTCAAACAGACCAGAAACATGTGTTTCTCGCTGAATTTGACTGATAGCCAATTAGCCAATTTGGTTGTTCAAGGAATGATACCCTAGCTAAGAGAAAAGGTGGAAGATCATGAATACCCCAATCGTGGAGCGTTAGCACAAAGCTTTTCTGCATTGAGAAATCAGTGGTAGTCCCAATGAAGAAATATGAGATTCTAGAAGATTTCGACTGTGTCTGATTATTATCACTCCTTGCTAGGATAAGAAGCCGAAGAAGATGAAGAAATGAATGGAGAAGTCTCTTTCAACGAGTGGAACCGGGGAAGAAGTAGATAGTCATCCGAAACCCTTGGGGAAGGACCATGGAGACATTTTATTTTGACATTTCCAAAGCTGAAAAAATCTTCGACTATCTGTTGGAAAAAGGGCAAATCAGAGTACCAGCCAACCTAGTGTCGCTCAATGCAGAAGAAAAAACGAATAAGAAGTCTTGCAAAGTCCACAATTCACTTACACATTCTACAAATGAGTGCAAGACTTTTAGGCGGCAGCTTCAGGACGCCGTCATACAAGGGAAGTTGAAATTCGATGTACTTAATAAGAAGACAATGCAAATAGATGAAAATCCTTTTGCTTCCCAAAACATAGCGGATGTTGTCTTACCTAAAGGAAAGACTAGGGTGTTCACTTCAGAAAGGGCCAAAATTTCTGACGCGGTTGACTCAAGTTTGCAGATGACGGTTGAAGAATACGAAGAAGTGAAGCATAGACAAGAAAAATAGAAGAGCCAATTCGAACAAGGAGAATAATCCCGATCGGCTGCCTCGCGTCTGAAAGGACCGTGATGCCTAAGAGGGGGGGGGGGTGAATTAGGCAACTAAAAACTTTACTCTAACTATGGCCTCTAATTACCACCTAGTCAAACTTATGCAAGAGAGTAACCTACAAAAGTGCAACTATGGTTTTGCTAGGTGTGTTGCTATCTCTACCGCAAAAGAGTTATGCAACCTAGGTTCCAAACCTATCAACTAGCCTATCAACTAAGCTAGGAAAGGTAAAGCACGTAATTAAGGTAGCAAGGTAAATGCAGAAGCTAAAGAGTAAGGTAGAGATGCAAACTCCCGTCGACAACTCTGGTATTTTTACCGAGGTATCGAGAAGCATGCAAGCTTCCCCCTAGTCCTCGTTGGAGCCCCTCGCAAGGGCCAAGCTCCCGGTCGGTTAACTCTGTGGATAGCTCCGGGCCTTCACCACGCGCAAGTGGGTCTCCGGTTAAGCCACTCGTGGCAAAGCC
The DNA here is from genome assembly GCA_009763385.1 of Coix lacryma-jobi var. lacryma-jobi. Lineage (NCBI taxonomy): Eukaryota > Viridiplantae > Streptophyta > Magnoliopsida > Poales > Poaceae > Coix > Coix lacryma-jobi. The sequence continues at coordinate 37,646,749 of CM019826.1, forward strand.
TCTCCCGGACAGCTCCCCGTCGTCTTCACTATCAAGCTTCCGGCCGAACCGTCATGGGCCTTGATCCCTTCGGTACACAGTGGCGGCCACACCACAAACGCGGTTGGTGTGGTCTCGCAAGAGTACAAGCCCCTCCGATGTACATCAATGGTACGCGCAAGCACCGAGTACCACGAGGTATGCAAACCTCACTAAACACTAGGCCTAACACCTAGAGCAAGCGCAAAGTGGTGGTCTAACTAGTTTAAGCACTTCGCAAAACACCTACACTAATCACCTAGTATATCACTAAGCACTTTGGTGGCTAGAGCAACTAAATATGTGTCTATTCTCTTGGTATACTTCCTTGAGCTCCAACCTTATGTTTTTGGCCGGCCATGGGGGTATATATAGAGCCCCAAGCAAATATAGCCGTTGGACACCAAAGTTGGACTTTTCTGCGTAGCATCGGACGCTCCTGTCGGGAGCATCAGACGCGTGTCCGATGTCACATAACGGCTAGTTGCCGACCTGGCACTGAGTCACATTAGACTCTGACACTGTCCGAAGCTCCAGCATTTGATGCGTCCGATGTCTTCAGAGCCTCTCTAGAACCTCTCTGCATAAGCATCGGACGCAAGGGTCCTGTAGCTTCCGATGAGCATCGACGCGTCTGATGCACGCTGTGCAGGTTTGCACAGTGTTACCGTTGCTGTCACACCCTGAAATTTGCATTTCTTGAATTAGAGTTAAAATGATTTATTTATGAATTTTTGTGCTCATAAAATATAGAGAAATAAAACTTTTCTATAAATTAAAATTTATCCTAGGGTTTAGAAACATGTTTGTGCTCATGTTGGAGCATTTGAGTTTTTGTGATGTGTGGTTTTGGCTAAAATTCTATTTGAATTCAAAATGATTTGCAAACAATTTAAAAATGAATTTTCTTGAAAGGGGTTTGAAAATAAAGACTTTTTGTTTTTCAAAAAGTTTGGAAAAGTTAAAGTTTCAAAAACTTGTTGTTTCGTCTTGTTTTGCGAGTGAGTAAAGTTTTCCAAAAAAAAACTCGTTTACTAAGTCGTTTATTTCTTCTCCGCCTTATCCATATCTTCTCCTAAAATCAAATTCTTTGTTTCCTAGCTTAACCTTTCTGTTGGAGTCTCCCAAGAATCTTTTTTCTTCTGCTCTAAATTATTCCTTGGTGCTCATCATTCATCATCATATCTCCAAAATCTTCTCGAGAAGTTTTCCAGCTTTTCCGACACTTTTTCCTATTTTTTTGGGATTATAATCTAATTTTTAGATTTCCTAAAATATCTTTTCATGAGCTCCAAATATTTTATTTGAGTTCCTCATGTCTCCAAATGTCTCTGAGAATTTTTCCTGAATTTTCGGAGCCATTGGAGTAATTTTTCCTGACTTAAATATCAATTCTAGACTTTTCTAGAATTATTTTAATCTAGAAATTAAATAATTTCGAAATAATAAAATCTGTCTTTTTCCTCCTCCCTCCACAAAGCCCATGTGCAATATTTCTATTAAATTCCAAATATCAACGTCTTTATTTATTAATGGGCTTTTATATTTATTTAGGCCCATTAGTAAATGTGGAGGTGCAACGTCAATTAGCACCATATCGCTAGTTGACGCGGGGCATAGAGTTTTTCTCCCTATATATGTGTCCCATCCCTTGGCCAAAGCACACACAATAACGGAAGCCCCTAGTTTGGGAGTCCGAAAATTTTGTTTGCTCTGTCAACGGCCGCCAAATTCTTCCCCAACTCCGGTTATCGATTTTTGGCTCTCGTTCATCCTCCACAAAAGCAACCTGCAGTCAATATTCGTCGCCGACGTCCGTCAGCTCAAGTAAAATCTGATTTTCGTTTTTATATTTAATTTCGTAATTAAGTTCGCTGTATTTACAGAATTGCCACCTTAGTTATTTTAGCCATATCTTCTTCGTTTTAACTCCGATTTAATCCGTTCAACTTGCGTTAGATTCGTTTCGAAAAGATCTTTCAAACTATATAAATTGACTACTGTTTTCTGTAATTGAAATTTGAGTTAAATCTAATCTACTAATTAAGGTTTTGTAACTTGTTTAGATCATATCTTTCCCGTTTCAACTCCGATTAGCGTGATCTTCGCGTCTGTGTGATCGTAGCAAATCGTAGATCTTTTTCAAAACTTTTCATCTTGTTTTATTTACTGTTGGTGTATTGTTCTAATCATAGGCTATATTTGCTTTGCATGATTGCTTTTGGATGTATGTGTGTGTTCCGTGATCGTATGTCTAGTCGGTGAGTTATACGTTGGTGATCAAGAAGAAGTTCGTGATCAAGAGTTTAAGATCAAGAGTCAACCTTTGGAAATCTACAAGTCAACAGAAGAAGGATCTTGAGTTTAAGGCAAGTATAGCAATCGAGTGTTCTTTTCGCAATCACGATCATGTTACTTAATTAATGTATGCATCGAATGATAAAAATGACTTATTAGCAACTTAAGAAATTATCTGTACGAGCACCTTCGGGATTTACAGTACAACTGTTGGGGGTTATATGGCTCTGGCTTTAGCTCAGTATAAGGACATTTTCTAGCTTGTTAGAGGTTACCCTTGTGGCGCAAATGGGGGACAGCAGACTGTGGATCCCTGGGACTGGTTGTATCACACACAGACTGACTAATGAAACCTAGCGGCCCTAACTTGTTAGACGAACCTTTGAAAGGCTTCATCGTGAACCCTGCCGACTTTCCTTGGAAGTGAGTTAAGAGGCTGATCACCTCGGGCGAAAGGGCAATTCACGTCTCGCAGTGAAAGTGTACACCTTTGCGCAAAGTTTATTAAACTGATATATCAGCCTTGCTCAAGGACACGAGCGGCCTTGATGACTTTTACATTTATGACTTATGTTGGTTAACATGTTCATTATTTCCATTTTATGCTATTCATTATTTATGTTAGATTGATCATGAAACTTGGGATCTATATCACTTGTTGCTATACTTGTGGAGTTCGACATGGACTCACTCTTGCTTTTCCCCACACCTCAGAGAGTTAAGCTTTGGAGAAGCTTAGGCTTGTGGTCAACCAGTCAGTTGTTCCCTGTGAAGTGGTGTCTCCATCTGAAGATCGGAGTGTCTTTCCGTTGTCTGCTCTTTAAGGTTATGTTCTTTTGTTTTATATATACGTTATATAAGAGCATTGTCTTTCGATATTACCCTTTATTTATGGCTGGTGAGATTGACTTCCTTCCTGGCTCACATATGGTGTATACCTGGTTTTGTTCTTAAAACCGGGTGTGAAAAGTGGTATCGGAGCAATGCTGACTGTAGGACGCAAGCCTAGTTAAAAACTGGTCGTTTTAAGCTTTTGAAAATTGCTATAGAACCCTTGTTCTATCAACCTTGATATTTTCTCCTATTGTATTTTCTACCCTTGTTATTTGTCTCCTCCTTGATGTTTAATTTTAAAATCTTGTTCTCCCTTTCACTCCTTATCTTGATACTCTTAAAATCTTCCCTTACCACCTTCTTGCTTCGTCAAAAGTGGAGTTTAGGATCTTTGCCCTTTATACGAAGAGAACGATAGTAGCGCAAGTCGAGTCATTGTTTGAAGAGTGAACCTTTATTGCTCTGTTGAGTTGACATTATGATAATGTTTGTTTTGGATCTTTGTAATGAGTGCTAATGATTTTGTGGGTTTCCTCACAATCTCATTTAAGTTTAGTTAATAGGCTTAAGGTTTATGCATAGATAGTTGGGTTTTTGCTCTTCTCTTGTCTTCCCTATCCTGTCTTTTCGGAGCAGTCTGTCTTTATCAACTTATATCTCTGTTTTTGGATGTTCAAAAATCATGGAACAATTCTGGACATAAGTAGACTTCATGATCTTTCTCTGAGTGCAAGAATCACCCTGATAGCTGTTATGGTTTTGGAGTTATGAAATTCACAAGTTGATGCATCTGTGCTGTTGGAATCTGGAATAGTTTCTGTTGTCTGCTGTTTTCGACGACCTTAACTACAGAATCTGGAAAAGTGTTCTACATGAAAGTTGTAGAGGATTTCATAAGCTTTCCAGAAAGGTAAACTGCAACTTCATTGGATAAACAGAGCTCGAGTTATCTCTGGTTTACTGCACTGCTGTTTTGCTACTCGCGAGAAATTTCAGAATTGTTGTTCTTACCTTTACATATGAGTTTCTCTGGGATATCAGAAGTTGGTTATGCCTGTCAACATGCTGGAAATAATATGCAAGCTACCCTTATATATTCTCTAGTTTGTCCTTTCTTAAGGGGGTAGTGTTTTGATCAACAGATGTTGAAGTTGTGAGTTGTCTCTCATGGTACTTCATGAGTAAGATCATCTATCCTTGCTCATGTTGTTTTTTTGTTGGTCACCTGATGACAGGAAATGTGGCACACCATGAATTAGGATCCCTATATGCCACCTCTCTCTGATGATCACGAGTACAATGAAGCCGAGCACTATCAAAACAACAATGTTGAAGTTCGAGTTGGGAGTGATCCGAGTCAGAATCCACAACAACGAAAGCGAAAAAGGAAGGCCAAAAAGAAGCTTACTGAAGCAAGTAGAGCACAGCGCAATTATGTCAATGGAAGGTTGAGCAATATGGATATGGATAACATTCAAGGAGCTACAAAAATGGTTGGTGGTTACATTCAAGCGAGCACAACACAAGCTTTTGCTCTGTTTGATCCCAGTGCTTCGCACTCTTTCATCTCCGTCGAGTGGTTAGAGAGGAACAAGATGACGAAGTGTCCAACAAAGAGGCCCTTGATAGTTCATACCCCAGTTGGAGAAATACAGGCAGATCAGATATGCCCGAACGTCAGTCTCGTCATAAACAAGGAAAACTTTACCGTAATCTTCATTGTTTTGGAGTCACTCGATATTCCTATAGTTCTTGGTAATGGATGGTTGTGTGCGCACAAAGGAGTAATTCATGGTACTCAATGCAAAATATTTCTAACTGCACCGTCAGGGAAAAGAATTGAGTATCGTGGTTGTCAACTTCAATCTGAGAAAGCTGATGACTTGTACAATGGAGTACAGACTAAAGATGTTATCGTGGATAATGATGAGCATATAGATAAGGACACAGATGGGCAAACATCTTCAGTGGAAGTTGATACACCAGACCATCTGGCAAATGCAGGATATCCGGTCAAGATTCTAGAAACAGTTTGGAAAACTTTTAATGGAAGAAGGTTTAAAATGTGTAAGGTTCAGTGGAGTAACCTAAGTGAAGAAGAAGCAATGTGGGAAACTGAGGAACGACTGCAAATCAAGTTTCCATATCTCTTTGAGTTGTGAGCCAATCAAGTTAGCAATCAAGACAAGTTTGGGATAATCAAGTGTAATAATCTTTTAATGAAATCTTTGTACACAAGTTATGATCGTGAAACATCAGTGGTTTGATAAGTTTAGTATGAAAGTGTGAAGTGAAAGTGTTATCAAGATCTTTTCTCGTTTCTCTCCTGTGCTCTGAGTCTCTTCCGAATCTCGGACGAGATTCTCTTAAGGGGGGTAGATTTGTCACACCCTGAAATTTGCATTTCTTGAATTAGAGTTAAAATGATTTATTTATGAATTTTTGTGCTCATAAATATAGAGAAATAAAACTTTTCTATAAATTAAAATTTATCCTAGGGTTTAGAAACATGTTTGTGCATTCATGTTGGAGCATTTGAGTTTTTGTGATGTGTGGTTTTGGCTAAAATTCTATTTGAATTCAAAATGATTTGCAAACAATTTAAAAATGAATTTTCTTGAAAGGGGTTTGAAAATAAAGACTTTTTGTTTTTCAAAAAGTTTGGAAAAGTTAAAGTTTCAAAAACTTGTTGTTTCGTCTTGTTTTGCGAGTGAGTAAAGTTTTCCAAAAAAAAAACTCGTTTACTAAGTCGTTTATCTTTCTCCCGCCTTATCCATATCTTCTCCTAAAATCAAATTCTTTGTTTCCTAGCTTAACCTTTCTGTTGGAGTCTCCCAAGAATCTTTTTTCTTCTGCTCTAAATTATTCCTTGGTGCTCATCATCATCATCATATCTCCAAAATCTTCTCGAGAAGTTTTCCAGCTTTTCCGACACTTTTTCCTATTTTTTTGGGATTATAATCTAATTTTTAGATTTCCTAAAATATCTTTTCATGAGCTCCAAATATTTTATTTGAGTTCCTCATGTCTCCAAATGTCTCTGAGAATTTTCCTGAATTTCGGAGCCATTGGAGTAATTTTTTCCTGACTTAAATATCAATTCTAGACTTTTCTAGAATTATTTTAATCTAGAAATTAAATAATTTCGAAAATAATAAAATCTGTCTTTTTCCTCCCTCCCACAAAGCCCATGTAATAATTCTATTAAATTCCAAATATCAACGTCTTTATTTATTAATGGGCTTTTATATTTATTTAGGCCCATTAGTAAATGTGGAGGTGCAACGTCAATTAGCACCATATCGCTAGTTGACGCGGGGCATAGAGTTTTTCTCCCTATATATGTGTCCCATCCCTTGGCCAAAGCACACAATAACGGAAGCCCCTAGTTTGGGAGTCCGAAAATTTTGTTTGCTCTGTCAACGGCCGCCAAATTCTTCCCCAACTCCGGTTATCGATTTTTGGCTCTCGTTCATCCTCCACAAAAGCAACCTGCAGTCAATATTCGTCGCCGACGTCCGTCAGCTCAAGTAAAATCTGATTTTCGTTTTTATTTATTTAATTTCGTAATTAAGTTCGCTGTATTTACAGAATTGCCACCTTAGTTATTTTAGCCATATCTTCTTCGTTTTAACTCCGATTTAATCCGTTCAACTTGCGTTAGATTCGTTTCGAAAAGATCTTTCAAACTATATAAAATTGACTACTGTTTTCTGTAATTGAAATTTGAGTTAAATCTAATCTACTAATTAAGGTTTTGTAACTTGTTTAGATCATATCTTTCCGTTTCAACTCCGATTAGCGTGATCTTCGCGTCTGTGTGATCGTAGCAAATCGTAGATCTGTTTTCAAAACTTTTCATCTTGTTTTATTTACTGTTGGTGTATTGTTCTAATCATAGGCTATATTTGCTTTGCATGATTGCTTTTGGATGTATGTGTGGTGTTCCGTGATCGTATGTCTAGTCGGTGAGTTATACGTTGGTGATCAAGAAGAAGTTCGTGATCAAGAGTTTAAGATCAAGAGTCAACCTTTGAAAATCTACAAGTCAACAGAAGAAGGATCTTGAGTTTAAGGCAAGTATAGCAATCGAGTGTTCTTTTCGCAATCACGATCATGTTACTTAATTAATGTATGCATCGAATGATAAAAATGACTTATTAGCAACTTAAGAAATTATCTGTACGAGCACCTTCGGGATTTACAGTACAACTGTTGGGGGTTATATGGCTCTGGCTTTAGCTCAGTATAGGACATTTTCTAGCTTGTTAGAGGTTACCCTTGTGGCGCAAATGGGGGACAGCAGACTGTGGATCCCTGGGACTGGTTGTATCACACAGACTGACTAATGAAACCTAGCGGCCCTAACTTGTTAGACGAACCTTTGAAAGGCTTCATCGTGAACCCTGCCGACTTTCCTTGGAAGTGAGTTAAGAGGCTGATCACCTCGGGCGAAAGGGCAATTCACGTCTCGCAGTGAAAGTGTACACCTTTGCGCAAAGTTTATTAAACTGATATATCAGCCTTGCTCAAGGACACGAGCGGCCTTGATGACTTTTACATTTATGACTTATGTTGGTTAACATGTTCATTATTTACCATTTTATGCTATTCATTATTTATGTTACATTGATCATGAAACTTGGGATCTATATCACTTGTTGCTATACTTGTGGAGTTCGACATGGACTCACTCTTGCTTTTCCCCACACCTCAGAGAGTTAAGCTTTGGAGAAGCTTAGGCTTGTGGTCAACCAGTCAGTTGTTCCCTGTGAAGTGGTGTCTCCATCTGAAGATCGGAGTGTCTTTCCGCTGTCTGCTCTTTAAGGTTATGTTCTTTTGTTTTATATACGTTATATAAGAGCATTGTCTTTCAATATTACCCTTTATTTGTGGCTATATGTGAGATTTGACTTCCTGGGCTCACATATGGTGTATACCTGGTTTTGTTCTTAAAACCGGGTGTGACAGTCGCGTCCGATGTGCTCGGTCTCAATGTCCGATGCTTCTGCTGGCGCTACCTTGAGCTAGGGTTTGTCATCGGTGTGTCGGACGCCTGCGTAACCAGCGTCCGATGCAGCGTCTGATGTACCATTCTCTTCGATTCTTCATGATCTCTTGCGCCATCTTGGTCCCATCCTTTGTGCCTTGGACTTTGCTTGATCTTGTAGGTCTTCTACTAAGCTTCAAATGTCTCGCTTGAGGTGTTGATCATCGGATCACCATGATGCCTTCGTCCAAGTCACATTTGCACCCTATTGGACTATAAAACAAACACCTGCAAACATATTAGTCCAATTTGGTTATGTTGATCATCAAACACCAAAATCCAAAGTCAAATGGGTCGAGGTCCATTTTCCTTACAATCTCCCCATTTTGGTGATTGATGACAACACGACCAAAGCAAGTAAAGAATATATACAAAGATTAAAATGCAATCTACTTGCTAGGATGCAATGCAAAGATAAGATCATATGATTCTAAAAGATGCCAAATGAAACAACACTACTATAACATATCTTGCCCTTGCCATAGAGTCCCTTTGTGGCATTATGGATTTAAGTCTCCCCCTAACTCCATAATCCACTTCCTCCCTTTCTAGGACCATTCCAAAATAGGAAACCTTCCCACACAAAAGTTTTGAATTTTGGTTTGGGTTATTTTTTGTGTTGGGCTTGCTTTTGGTCCTTCAAATTCTCCCCCTTTGGAATCAAACACAAAAAAGGAAGACATTCGTGGCACAATGTGTGACACCCTGGTGTCAAGCACTGCATTAGGCACTGCAATTAGCCACTAAGAAAGCATAAGCAATGCATTGCATCATTTCATGTGTATAAGTATGCCTTTGATCTTTTGTTGTTTATTTGAAATTGGATTTCTATTTGACTTGATGCTTTGATTTGGTTTTATTCTTGCGGAGGATTTAAAAATGGTTTTCAGAAAAAGTGTTCTATATGAAAGTTGTAGAGAAAAATATTTTGAGCAACTTTTATATTTTGGTCAAACCTAGTTTGGAGTTTTTGAAACTGTTTTGAATGGTCAAAGTTTGAAAAAGGTTTGAGAAAAGAAAAGGAAAATGTTTTTCTTTTCCGCGCACCCTTCGGCCCATCCGGCCTTTCGGCCCACTTCCCCGCCTCGGCCCAGCGCTTGCCGCCTCGCCCGCGGCGCGCCCGCCCGCGCACGCGCGCCGGCCACCCGACACGGCCGCGCCGTACGCCGGCCGGCTTGCCGCGTGGCGCCCCTTCTCTGCGCCAAATCCACGCCGACCACTCCCTCTCCGATCTTCTCTCCACCGGAGCACGCCAGCGATCTTCGCCGGCCACTCCCGCGCATCCTCGACTGCCGAGCCGCCTCCGCCCGCCTCGCTGCCGAGCCGCCGTGGCCCCCGCCACGCCACGACCGCCGCCCCTCCGCTCCGCCGGGCAAAAGCCCGAGCGCCTCTCCCACTCCCTCACTCACTCGCACACTCACTTTCGCTTTCACTCCCCACTCTCACCGCGCACGAAGCGAACTGAGCACTCTCCGCTCGCTGCAACCACCGCCGCAAGGCCCCTTCCCAAATTCCAGTCACCACCTCCATCACCGGCCGATTAACCCCCGCCACTGCCCGCCTTCGTCTCGGACACACGGTGCGCACACCCCCCGCGCCATCCGCCGAGCTCCCACCGACGCCGAAGTCCGAAGAGCCCAGCAGCCGCGGAAGCTTCAGCCGCCGCTCGGAGCCCGGAGCCGTTCAGTCCTGACCCGAGCTCCACAGCCTGCCTCCCTTCTTCCTCCTCCAGCTTCGCCAAGCCAAGGCAAGGTGAGTGAGAACACCAACCAGCCCTAACGCTACCGTTCCCTATCCCTCTGTTCACACACGGCCGAGCGCTTGCCGCCATCGCGGACCTCACACGTGGCCAGCACGCACCAGCGCACCTCCGGCCAAACCATCACCCCTAGGACTCCCCTCTAGGTTCACTGAGTCTCACACGCCCGCCAGTTTAGCCGGCGACCGCCGGAAACGGCGTAGCCGCGCGATTGCCGCCGCCGTGCGTTGCCGCTCGCCGCCGGAACCCTACGCCGTGCGCTGGCCAAACCACCGGTACCGCCGGATGCGCCTCGTCGAGACGAGTCCGCAGGGCCCAGCCTCCCCGCCGGCGGCCCTCACCGACGGCGAGAAATCACCGGACCAATCCCTCCCCTGTTTCCGTCTCGTCCGAGCCCCGAGTCAGGCCTCGGACGGGCGCGCCTGTTTCCGTCTCGCCCGAGCCCGCAGCCAGGCCTCGGACGAGCGGCGTGTTCCGTCTCGCCCGAGCCCGCGAGCCAGGCCTCGGACGAGCGCGCGTTGTTCCGTCTCGCCCGAGCCCGCGAGCCAGGCCTCGGACGAGCGGCGTTTTCCGTCTCGCCCGAGCCCGCGAGCCAGGCCTCGGACGAGCGTGCGTTTTCCGTCTCGCCCGAGCCCGCGAGCCCGGCCTCGGACGAGCGTGGTTCTTCCGATTCGCCCGAGCCGAGCCTCGGCCGCGGTTTCGTCGAGCCAAGTTCGGCCGAATCGCTTTCCGCCGTGCGCCCGAGCCCGAATGGGTTCTGCTGACCCACGGTCCCGCGCGTCAGCCCCTTACGGTCCATAGACCGAGTTCTCGCAAGCCAGCCGGGAGAAGTTAAATGTTTTTTTTTCGGTTTAATTTCCAGAGATGCTTGTTATTTTTTGTAGCCTGTTTTATAATCCAAATGAAGTGCTTCCAGTTTTATTAGCTTTCTTATGAATAGATCTATCATGGGAAAATATGAATGTATTTTTGATAGCAGTTTATTTTACTGTTTTCATTTATTTCAGTTTATATGCTTTTGTTTAGATAAATGATTATAAGTGTTTTCTGGTTGAGATAATTCCTGAAAATTTTGTGTAAGTTTATTATACTGTTTGGCACCTGTGAAAAATATATGATGCACTGTTTATGTAGAAAAGTTACTGTTATAGTTAAAAGTCTCTTTTTGCTGATTTCTTAGAATAAGTGTTAAGGTGTTTTATATGTTGAAATAAAATATGGGAAAATTTGTACAGTCTTGGTGGTCATGAAGAGTCTGAGAAAAATATAAACTTGATCTGTTTTATGGAAAATTTGTAGTTGCTTTACAACTGGCTTTTCTGTATAGATCTTTAGAAATTCATGTAAGAAAATATATGATGGTTGGTCATGGAACTTTCTTGACAAATACGAAATGTGAAGTAGAATCTGGGAAAGATGTGAAAATGAGTTTAACACCCTTTTTCAGTAGGGTTGCAGTTCAAATGTTCTTTTCTGCCATAAAATTTTATTTTTGTGTAGGCCTGTATGTTCATGCTTCTAATGGTAATTTTTCTGTAGTAGCCTGGTTATGAGTAGCATAAGTCAGGAAAAATATGAAGTTTGCTGTTTGGCATTGTTTGAGTAAGGAGCTAGTTCAAAGCACCTTTATGGGCAGTTTGCTTGTCATTTTTGTATCTGCAGTTTCTGCAAGTTATTTTGGCCTGAAACTGTTCAGTAGAGTCCATTGGGTGTTGTTGACTTTCTGGAATTTTTGTGGATTTTTCTGAGTCTAGAAAAATGCACTTGCAGTTCAATCGGAATTTCTTTTGATCTAATTAAAAGTGGAAAAGGGTGATTATCGGATTTTGTCTTATGAATTGAATAGTGTTGACCCCAATGTCAAAAGTGGTTCAACAAGTTGGCTTTTGTTGGTTTGCAAGAGTTATTTCCGCATTTATTGAATTATAAATTCATCGCACGCAATAGGATCGACCTCGCCGGAGCTTCATCAAGAGCAGGAGCTAAACGCCGAGCCGGAGATCCAGGAGCTGCAGCAGCCAGAGCCAGAGGAAAGTCGACCCGTCCACGACACTAACCTGCCCGAGTGCCCCTCCCACGAGGCCTCGGTTTTCACTCAAGGCAAGCCCCGGAGCATTCTAAGTCTCCCAGTTTTTTGCAATAAATTTACTTGAGTCCTTTATATTGTGATGCATTAGGTATAGGAGTTGATTGGATCCTATTTGTTGCATTACCATTCCTTGATTATTGATTATTACCTGCCTTGTTATCCTGCTACTGCTAATATGTAGAATTGCTTAGCCTGCTTAATAAAAGTAGTAGTTAAGGATGTTTCCGTAATACCCTGATGGGTACTTACCGGATCACGGTTGGCTATATTTGCTATCGTGGAAAGAAACCTGAGTAGTAATGAAATACGGTCACTGGAAGGCAAGGCACAAGGGAAATTGGGGAAATCCGTCCATTGGATCGTGTGTAGGTTTGTATCGATGTTGGCCCTCGTTCATTTCGAACGCGCCCTTTTACTTAGGGATATGTCGGTGCCGTAATCATCGACCCCAAAGCCGGTTAGAAGCTGTTCGGGCCGGTCTCAACCCGTGTCGTGTCGTGCCCTCTAGTACGGAAGTTGCGATCTGCCGCGTGAGGCCATCGCCAGACTCTGATTGGGCGGTCCGTGCTTGAGCCGCGACGATTACCACCACGAACAAGCATCGAGCGGTTGCCCAATGCATGGACCCGACGGGGAAAGTGTGGGCTGGTATTAAAGGTCTTTCACCAGCTGGTTTGGAATTCGATTCGAGTCGCCGTCCCCCCGGTTAGTGGGAAACTATGGCGAGCTTCACCACGATACAAACTCCATGTGATGTTTTAAAGGTTCAACTAAAATGTGATAAGTCAACTGGATATGGTTATATTATTGTTTGTTAGATTCAAGTGAGTGCTCTAGTACAGGTAGTAACCTAGAACTAAGGAGTAGGTTTAAAAGTAACAACTCATCATAATCATTAATTATCCCTTATCTGAATTTGAGCCTTTCGCAACTAAAAGATCCAGCTCCACCTCAAAAGCCTTGCATTACCCTTGGAGTCTTTTATTTTCAGTTAGACGGGTAAGTCTAGCTGAGTACATCCCCGTACTCAGGGTTTATCCCGTTTGTTGCAGATGGCCAGGTCTACTTTGGCTATTGTAAGCACTGCCTCTACCCAGTGGAGGTGATGAGAGTAGGCCCAGGGCAGGGTCGTCAAGAAGCTTTCCTCCTTCTTTTGCCGGACTGAGACTACTGGTGGCACACTATCTAAAAAGGAGGAATGACTTGTGTTGAGTTGGTTTATCAAACAATGTTTTATTTGGACCACGTTTGTTGTGGTCGTGTTTTAAACTTATTCAAGCTTCCGCACTTTTAAACTCAATATTGTAATAAACTCTTTTAAATTCCGCACTCTGATGTTTAAATTCGATTTCGTTTCGCTGTGATGTATCTTACGAATGTAACCTTGAACGATGCGATCCTGTATGTTATGGTGTTAGAAATCCTTCGTGATTTCCGGACTACGGGGTTATATGGGTTCAAGTATGAGTCGAAGTCAGACGGATTTGGCTAAGATAATACTTGAGCTCTTATAATCAGGACGGTTCCGCCACAGCTGGTATCAGAGCATGGTTCAAGTGATTACCTCGTAAAGAGCTATTTTCGAACTAAAATGGGTATTTCAAAACTATTTTCAAAACTATTTTAATTACTAAGTGTGCCCAGTCTCGTCCTTAAGCCCTATACTAGGATTCAGGGGCTTAACTGCTAACAGAGGTTCAGTTTTGCTTCATCTGATCTTTATTTGCTGGTCATTTCTCGGAAAAGAGAATCGTCGATTGCAAAACATTCTAAAATTATTTTGTGAGTATGAGAGCATGAACCTTCCAAAACCGTCGGTCTAGGTGAGAGTTCTTATACCAAGTATGTGCGAGCTCCCCAGACACATCTGAGGGTATCAATGATTTTAAGGGTGATTTCTATTGGTGCATGGTGTTTTAGTATTGGCTTCTATGTATTTTTGCGCATATTGGCCAATACTCAGTTTGTTATCATTGGGAATTTTGTTGGGCTGAAATGAATCTTCTGCAGGTACACTAACTATGCGAACGAGTAGAACGTGTAGATAACGCATGAGAGATCGTTCTTCTTGCCACCGACTAGAACGTTAGGACTTACGAGTCATTAATAGTGAGTGAGAACGTAAGTACGATCATGCATCATGTTTAAATTCTTGCATTTACATTACCTCCCCTAATTAAAAGTGTCTCTTTTATAAAATTTGCCACTTAATATCTGTCTCACGAGAGTTCGAACCCTTTTTGCTTCTACAGATGGCCCGAACCAAGTTGACTGCTCGCAAGGCCACCGGAGGCAGAGGAGTTCCGCGTCACCGCTTGGCCACCAAGCTGACCCGGAGGACGTTCTTGTCCTACTTCGGGTTGCCGACTATCCTTTGGAGGATTTTGCAGGCCGTTGGCTACGAGGAAGGACAGGAGCCCAGATACTCGTGGCAGAAGGAGATTTACGGGCAGGATTCCTTGGTCATGGTGGAGATCATGGTCAAAGCTCTACCTCTAAGCCCCACTGGACAGGATGGACAGAGATCACCAGAGGCACGTGTGCCAAGGATGGAGCTAACAGGGCAGCATATCGTGTGCTGAAGGATATCATCGCCCGTTTCCCCCCCCCGACTTAGCCAGTGCGATGGCAGGAGTGTTTCCCCGTGGATCACTTTTTCCCATTGCGCTGGAAGCAGACTCCAGAGTCAGCCTTGACAGGGAGCCCTGAGGAGCGTTTCTACTGCGAGACACCTGCGATGAGCGCCACTGGAGCTCTGTTGGGTGTATGTGAGAGCTTGGAGCGCACTCTCGAGAGCGTGTCCTTCACTCTCACCGCCACCTATCAGAACAAGGATAGACTTCAGCAGGACTTGACGCCGAGGTGACTCGTCTGCAGGAGAGGATTCAGCAGCTCACGCTTGAGCGTGACGATGCCCCGCGCCACAGCAGCAGCACAGTCTACCGCCAGGACAGTCGCCGAGCAGATGTACCTGACCACCGCTCTTCAGAGAGATGAGGCCCGCACCGCACTTGACCACCTCAGAGAGGGAGCCCATCTTCTGGTTCAGCAGATCAACGCACAGCAGGTCTACATCGAGCAGCTCCATGAGGCCGTCCACGAGTTCCATCATCCGCACAGGAGGCAGCAGCACCAGCAGCTCCCGCAGCAGATGCCCCAGATCACCAGGACGGAGAGGTTCTTGGTCCCGACGCCCCACCAGAGGAGACACCTCAAGCAAGACATTGGAAGCTCATAGGAGACTCACAAATATTAAGTAAAGTCCAAGGTACAAGATTGGAACCAAGATGGCGCAACAAATCGCGAAGAATCAAAGAAAAGGACATCGATCGCCGGCTACGCAAGAATCAGATGCACCGATGGCAAACCCTAGCTCAGTGTTGACATTTCTTAGCGTCGCTACTAAGAATAGAGTTTGCATCTATCCCCCCGGCAATAGGCGCACAATAATGCTTGTTGACATTTCTTAGCGTCGCTACTAAGAATAGAGTTTGCATCTATCCCCGGCAACGGCGCCAGAAATGCTTGTTGATATTTCTTAGCGTCACTACTAAGAATAGAGTTTGAATCTATCCCCGACAACGGTGCTAGAAATGTTTGTTGGTATTTCTTATGTCTATTGGATAATTCCGCAAGCGCACAGAACATACCGTTGTAGGAAGAAATTAAATCTAGTAACCTCACATGGGTAGGGGAATTTGGGTCCATAGTAGCCACTAACACACTTGGCAATGACATGATCCAATGTGATGCACCGCATGATATGCACCCAAAACTTTGCCAAGTCTCCAAAATCCCCGTAGCCAATTTGGCTACTCACTTCCCTTTCGGGATCCAAACCTTTTTGGTGCTCTTCATGGTTGAGATAATGTCCTTAGGCACCCAAATGCATTTGGCCCCAATGTTGACTTGCTTGTTCACCTTGATGGCCACCACCTTGTCACTCTTCTTCTTCTTCTTCAAAAGGTAAGGTGTGGAGGCCTTCTTGTTCACCTTGTTGGTGTAGGTGTTGGAGAGCTTGCTTGTTTGCTTTTTCTTCTCCTTCTCCTTTTTCTCTCCCCTATGCTTCACCTTGCACTCATAGAACTTGTGGCCTTCCTTGTGGCAAACATAACAAACCGCGGTTTGCTCCTCATCAAGCTTCTTCACTCCCTTGATGGTGTTATCTTGATGAGTTCGGTTTTGCCTTGTCTTGCCTTTTGTTTGAGTCAAGTCCATGGTGAGGCGAGCCACTTCTTGCCTTAGTAGCTCATTCTCCACTGCAACTTTTTGTGTACATGTTTCTACAGTCACATCCTCAACACAAGCTTGTTTGCACATGGGTGAGTCTAAATCAAGTAAATCAATGCAAGAAGTAGAGACATCCTTTTGAGGCATATCAAAGATTGATTTTTCAATTTTAGGTGCCTCGGTGGGGTTTGCTCCGAGGGCTTCCAGATTAGCAACTTTATTAGTTATCTCATCACAATGTTTGCACATGATTTCCATTTTAGCAAGCAAACTTTTGTAAGCATCTTGTGTGCTAGCTAACTTTGCTTTTAGTTTCTCATGTTTCTTAACAAGTTGCTCATCATTATTGTGCTATAACTTATGCTTGCACTAGCATCTAGTTTTTCAATTTTACTAGATAGCTCAACATTGAGATTAGCAAAAGTTTCATATTGATCAACCAAAGTGTTATATGCTTGTTGATAACTATCTAGTTTTTCTTTCAAAGCATTTATTTTCTTTTGTTGACTAGTGCAAGCCTTAGCATAATTGAGATTATCTAGCACAAGTTGATCATAAGAAGGTAACTCATCATCACTATCACTAGAGATAGAATTTGTGTTACTGTAAGGAAAATGGACCTCGACCATGATCAACACAACCATATTGGTCTAATGTGTTTGCAAGTGTTTGTTTTGTAGTTCAATAGGATGCAAATGTGACTTGGACAAAAGGCTACGTGGTGATCCGATGATCAACACCTCAAGCAAGACATTGGAAGCTCATAGGAGACTCACAAAGATTAAGTAAAGTCCAAGGCACAAGATTGGAACCAAGATGGCGCAAGAAATCGCGAAGAATCAAAGAGAAAGGGACATCGATCGCTGGCTACGCAAGAATCGGATGCACCGATGGCAAACCCTAGCTCAGTGTTGACATTTCTTAGCATCGCTACTAAGAATAGAGTTTGCATCTATCCCCGGCAATGGCGCCAGAAATGCTTGTTGACATTTCTTAGCGTCGCTACTAAGAATAGAGTTTGAATCTATCCCCGGCAACGGTGCTAGAAATGTTTGTTGGTATTTCTTATGTCTATTGGATAATTCCGCAAGCGCACAGAACATACCGTTGTAGCATTTCACCCAGGAATATTCTAGGGTATCGTATTTATCCACAGGGAAGCAATGGTTAAAGAATGTGATAACTAACTATCATGTATCCACTAACTAATATACCAACTAAACCAGAGTGGGGGTAAGTGATATATATGATAAGAGCAGTGACACACAGGAGAGGTCACAAAGATAAAAGAGTAGTCTAGCGAGCGAGGAGAACAATGAGCGAGCCTAAGGTTTCCAGAGATCTATCTCTACTTGCATGGTTCTAACTTAGCAAGACAAGGTATATCAAGCAAGATCAAAGTTCATACACAATTGCACTTCGGGTCACTAAGCCACTTAGCAACAAAAAGGGATGAGAAGGGTGCTAAGCCGCCTAGCACAAGAAGACCTATGTTTTAATAACTTGCCCGCACGTGGTGGAATCAAATCCTAGATAGGTCTGTCACCCCTACTAGGTACCACAAACAAACCGTGGAGTAAGCCGCAGACACAGGCAAGCGTATAGTCTAGACACCACGTCTACACTACATCTCACTACTCTAATCCGACATCCGGTGGAACTGATTAGAGTACCGGGTTAGGGGCGGTGAACCAGTGCAAAGGTATATTACCCTTATCTCACTATCACATAACTATGACAATGCTAACAACCACTACAACATAACTAGCATGTTGCAATAAAGTAAAGCACTAAGGCAAAGTAGAGAAGATAACTATATTAAATAACTCAAGTCTTACAAGGAAAGAAAGGAATACTAGAACCATACCAGACCTCCCGGAAGACTAGAGCTGAAGACCAGAGACTCACTCTAACTCCAAGCACTACTACTAGTACTACATCTTGAGAGAGAGTGGAGAGCTCCTCCTTGTGGTGTGTTGAATGAGAGGGTGAAGGCCTCTATTTATAGTGGAGGTGGAGTAGGGGCTACTCCGGTGCCACGTCAGCGATCCGCGTGATCCTCCTCTCTTCACCCTTGGATCCACCGCCATGACAACCGACTTGGATGAATGGCTTCGATATTCTTCACGTGTGAAACATGCACTTTGCCACCGACTTGGATGAGGGTCACCATGGGGTCGGCCGACCCCTGTCCCTGACATGTGGGCCCGGGGTACATCTTCTAGAATGTGCTGATGTCACCCTGATGAATAGTTCTGCTGGGTCCCACCAAGGGGGTTCGGCCGACCCCCCTATGACAGGGCTGGCCCACCTTCTTCTCTCCCTTGGTGACCCCACATGTCATGGAGCAAGTCTTGTGAAGTTGGTTTCATTTGGTTTTCGGTGTGGACCCATGAATCCATGTGCTTCTCATCTTGCACCATTGAGCAAAAGCACATGCTTGATCCAATGGTTGATATTGGCTTGAACATGCTTCTCTTGGATCATGCCATGTCACCATGGCCGAGGTGGCCCAATGGTGGTGTCGGCCGACCCCCTTGGTGGGCCCACCTGGCCTCATTTTGTTCATTTTGCCTTCTCCTACAAGTTCACAAGCTAAGAGTACAAGTGGAACTTATTAGTGATAAATATGCTCATGATATGCTATTCTTCCTTGAAACTGAGGCTTGTTGACGGTATTTTGATAAGGTAAAACATGCTATAACTTCCGTCAACAAGATCCCCCAAACTTAACCTTTGCTCGTCCCGAGCAAACAATCAAACTTGGCCTCGGTGGATCAGTATTGTTGCTATGCATCACATTTCAAGAGTACCATGTGCACAACAAAGTTCTTCTCTTTGAATGGAAAAATTAGCTATGTAAATCACCCATATTACCTTAGTACTCTATGGGGCTTATGGCTTTTCCTTTGTCTTAGGTAGTTGAAAGATAAAACAGTTTGACTTGAGCACTAACTTTCTTTTTTTTAGCAAGTTTCATACCAGAGGTTTTGCAATATTTTTCAAAAGAAAGACTTAATGTCCTCATATGGTTCTCTCATGTCGCTCAAATGGTGTATGATTCCTCACCAAGGCATATGATAAGTGTTGCCTTCTTTATTTCATCCTACTTCTAAACAGGCTTATGTGTAGCTCAAGGTAGAGATGAAAGAAGATGGCATACTTACTTGCATTTTGTTGCGAAGTCAAAGCTCAGATCCTTGAAGAGAAGTGTCATACTCCCAGATCAAGATGTGCAAGTGTGTGGTGTATGGTGGACTAGATTGCTTCTTTATTTGATAAGATCTATCTCTCTATTTTCTTTTTCTTTTTCTCTCTTTTCTAATGAGACATGGCTAGCATTTTTTGTTTTTTTTCATGGACTTTCACTTGTCCATCTTTTTTTCATCTTTATTTTGCCTAGCCTTTTGAGTCTCATCTACTGAATAATTGAGAGAGATTTCCTAACACTTGGAGTATGAAGCAACCTATTTAGTGGAAATGAGAGGCATGTTTTTGCGTACTTCCAGTGTAGAAGCAGCATGTATATGAGGTGTGTACGTGATCTTGATCTTAGGAGCATGAAAAGTCTCTTAACAAGGGTCAACAAGACTCGACAACACTCAATACAAAGCAAATAGCCTATGTAGAAGGTTTGTAAACATGTAAAGCATATATGGCTGTGGTAGGAATTTATCACCATTGAGGAACAATTAAGATTTTGATCATTTTAAGAATAAATTCTCCGGTAATCTATCATGCTTAGAACAATATTATAGCAGCTCTTGTATCACTATATCATGTCTCTCAACAACTTAGACTTAGTTTTAGCACTTGCAACCCACAAAGTTTTCAGGTTCATGATGGTTTAAATGAGCTAAGTAATCCATACTTAGAGAAATACTAAGTTGTAAACTAGGCACTAGAGAAACATTAGCAAGGCAACTAGTCATCATTTTCAAGATAGGAAGGATGGGATGTTCATAAAGCAATATCAACAGGAGGTCTGTTTATTCTTTTATTCAAATTTTTGTTAGATGTAATAAAACAAAAGTAAAGGGATAAAAATACTTACCTTGGCAGGGGAGGGGCTCCTCCCCCAAGCTTGTTCTCGTCAATGCTCTTGTGTTGCCATAGTTAGTGGGGGAGGGGCTCCTCCCCCAAGCTTGCTCTTTTCAATGTGACATGGTGTTGATGTTATGACTTGGATTGCACCATGGCCTTACTTCTGTCACCATACCTGCACTTGTACACCTTTCCACACTCTCCATGTCAATGGTTAGTCCCCATGATTTATACAACCAATACCTCTCACACGGGAGTGGTTGTTTGGTTATACAATCATGGTGAAGCATAAACAAAGACTAGTTTGGTCCAATTTAAGCATGTGTGAATAAAGTGTCTTTATATTGTCAACCTTCTAGGTGTAGGTACATAGAGCACAAAGGCATAACTTGCAAGGATAGAGAACAAGAAGCTCTAGAGACAAGGAAAGACTGCTCCGAAGAGCCTATTTCATGGGAGACATCTTGTCACAGATTTATATGCAACTAAAGGCAAGACACATATTATTTTTAGCAGAGGACAAAACATTATTAGTTCACCATTTTTAAGGTGCTCACACAACTTTAGGCATAGATCATGAGCACCCAACAAAGCATGAGATACAAGGTAGGATTATGACTGTCAATGGAGTGGTGATATTCATAATTAAGTTGTCCAGTTTTAGCATTCTAGAGAGATTCTCAAACCATTTTCAAAGTCATTATCCATACCTTGCTTGTGTAGAGGGTTCAAATCATGACACATGTAGGTGAGTCCACGTGGCAGAACCTTCATTTGCATTGATTATGGTTGGGCTCAAGCATCATACCTTGGTGTCATGAGCTGATGCTCCATTTATGAGCCTTGTGAGACACTCTTTGTACATCTTGATGGACTTTTGCTTGCCACTTGTTGCACCTTCTTGAGTATATCATGATTCTATCGGCAAGGGCTCTTAGTTCTCAGAGCCAATGAGTAGGAATTTCTCCATTGATTCCAATCTCAAGTTTTGCTTCATCTCCAAGAATGATCTCATGACTTACCCACCAGAATTTTGAAGTTTTCCTGCATGGGTTAGTCCAAATGTACATCCAAATTCTATACAAGTATTTTTTTAGTTCAATAATCAAACTAGGCACCATCCTTAATTTGATTAAGGAAAGCTAGTTAACCTAAGCACCATGCTTAATTAAAAGCCTTTGGGAGTATACTCGCGAAGTAATCCCAAACCAAAGCATACATAGAATAGAAAAAGGAAACAAGAAGGACTATGAAAGATCCATTGAAAAAGGCATGTGAGCATAAAAGGTGAAACATACGATCTTTTTTTTATTTTTATGCAAAAATGAAAATGAGATGGATGAATGCAATTAAACAAACATGTTGTTATGGTTTTGGAAAGGAAATATAATCAATTCAAATGAATGATATGCATGAATTTGTAGGCATAGCCAAACAAAGCAATAGAAATATATGATGATTCAAGCAAACATGCAGTGGTATGAAATAAATAAAAAGATAACTCAAGTTTGTCTGTCGGCAGGGTCTCACATACCTTGGAAGACTCCCACAATCTGAGGCATGATTGCGAGTGCTTTTGTTCCATCACATCATGATTTCTTTTTTTTATGACGGCCTTCTCTTCATTTCTACACAGGGTTAGAATGTATACATATACTCACCTGTGAGATGGCAAGGTCAAGGTGTTGATGGTTCATGAATGATCATGCATCCTAGGCTCCTTGATTTTTTTGTATCTTGTCGAAAAACACCGGAAGGTCGAGACGGTTGATGTCCTGTTTATTCCACACTCAACAGAACAATGGTAATCCCACAATAGCCAGTGGTAACATAGATTAGTAGACATCAAAGTTAGTATCAAAATCTTTTGCCAATTGCTTCCCCCGCAACGGCGCCAGAAATGCTTGTTGACATTTCTTAGCGTCGCTACTAAGAATAGAGTTTGCATCTATCCCCGGCAACGGCGTCAGAAATGCTTGTTGACATTTCTTAGCGTCACTACTAAGAATAGAGTTTGAATATATCCCAGGCAACGGTGCTAGAAATGTTTGTTGGTATTTCTTATGTCTATTGGATAATTCCGCAAGAGCACAGAACATACCGTTGTAGGAAGAAATTAAATCTAGTAACCTCACATGGGTAGGGGAATTTGGGTCCATAGTAGCCACTAACACACTTGGCAATGACATGATCCAATGTGATGCACCGCATGATATGCACCCAAAACTTTGCCAAGTCTACAAAATCCCCGTAGCCAATTTGGCTACTCACTTCCCTTTCGGGATCCAAACCTTTTTGGTGCTCTTCATGGTTGAGATAATGTCCTTAGGCACCCAAATGCATTTGGCCCCAATGTTGACTTGCTTGTTCACCTTGATGGCCACCACCTTGTCACACTTCTTCTTCTTCTTCTTCTTCAAAAGGTAAGGTGTGGAGGCCTTCTTGTTCACCTTGTTGGTGTAGGTGTTGGAGAGCTTGCTTGTTTGCTTTTTCTTCTCCTTCTCCTTTTTCTCTCCCCTATGCTTCACCTTGCACTCATAGGACTTGTGGCCTTCCTTGTGGCAAACATAACAAACCGCGGTTTGCTCCTCATCAAGCTTCTTCACTCCCTTGATGGTGTTATCTTGATGAGTTCGGTTTTGCCTTGTCTTGCCTTTTGTTTGAGTCAAGTCCATGGTGAGGCGAGCCACTTCTTGCCTTAGTAGCTCATTCTCCACTGCAACTTTTTGTGTACATGTTTCTACAGTCACATCCTTAACACAAGCTTGTTTGCACATGGGTGAGTCTAAATCAAGTAAATCAATGCAAGAAGTAGAGACATCCTTTTTAGGCATATCAAAGATTGATTTTTCAATTTTAGGTGCCTCGGTGGGGTTTGCTCCGAGGGCTTCCAGATTAGCAACTTTATTAGTTAGCTCATCACAATGTTTGCACATGATTTCCATTTTAGCAAGCAAACTTTTGTAAGCATCTTGTGTGCTAGCTAACTTTGCTTTTAGTTTCTCATTTTTCTTAACAAGTTGCTCATCATTATTGTGCTATAACTTATGCTTGCACTAGCTTCGAGTTTTTCAATTTTACTAGATAGCTCAACATTGAGATTAGCAAAAGTTTCATATTGATCAACCAAAGTGTTATATGCTTGTTGATAACTATCTAGTTTTTCTTTCAAAGCATTTATTTTCTTTTGTTGACTAGTGCAAGCCTTAGCATAATTGAGATTATCTAGCACAAGTTGATCATAAGAAGGTAACTCATCATCACTATCACTAGAGATAGAATTTGTGTTACTGTAAGGAAAATGGACCTCGACCATGATCAACACAACCATATTGGTCTAATGTGTTTGCAAGTGTTTGTTTTGTAGTTCAATAGGATGCAAATGTGACTTGGACAAAAGGCTACGTGGTGATCCGATGATCAACACCTCAAGCAAGACATTGGAAGCTCATAGGAGACTCACAAAGATTAAGTAAAGTCCAAGGCACAAGATTGGAACCAAGATGGCGCAAGAAATCGCGAAGAATCAAAGAGAAAGGGACATCGATCGCTGGCTACGCAAGAATCAGATGCACCGATGGCAAACCCTAGCTCAGTGTTGACATTTCTTAGCGTCGCTACTAAGAATAGAGTTTGCATCTATCCCCGGCAATGGCGCCAGAAATGCTTGTTGACATTTCTTAGCGTCGCTACTAAGAATAGAGTTTGCATCTATCCCCGGCAACGGCGCCAGAAATGCTTGTTGACATTTCTTAGCGTCACTACTAAGAATAGAGTTTGAATCTATCCCCGGCAACGGTGCTAGAAATGTTTGTTGGTATTTCTTATGTCTATTGGATAATTCCGCAAGCGCACAGAACATACCGTTGTAGGAAGAAATTAAATCTAGTAACCTCACATGGGTAGGGGAATTTGGGTCCATAGTAGCCACTAACACACTTGGCAATGACATGATCCAATGTGATGCACCGCATGATATGCACCCAAAACTTTGCCAAGTCTCCAAAATCCCCGTAGCCAATTTGGCTACTCACTTCCCTTTCGGGATCCAAACCTTTTTGGTGCTCTTCATGGTTGAGATAATGTCCTTAGGCACCCAAATGCATTTGGCCCCAATGTTGACTTGCTTGTTCACCTTGATGGCCACCACCATGCCACTCTTCTTCTTCTTCTTCTTCAAAAGGTAAGGTGTGGAGGCCTTCTTGTTCACCTTGTTGGTGTAGGTGTTGGAGAGCTTGCTTGTTTGCTTTTTCTTCTCCTTCTCCTTTTTCTCTCCCCTATGCTTCACCTTGCACTCATAGAACTTGTGGCCTTCCTTGTGGCAAACATAACAAACCGCGGTTTGCTCCTCATCAAGCTTCTTCACTCCCTTGATGGTGTTATCTTGATGAGTTCGGTTTGGCCTTGTCTTGCCTTTTGTTTGAGTCAAGTCCATGGTGAGGCGAGCCACTTCTTGCCTTAGTAGCTCATTCTCCACTGCAACTTTTTGTGTACATGTTTCTACAGTCACATCCTCAACACAAGCTTGTTTGCACATGGGTGAGTCTAAATCAAGTAAATCAATGCAAGAAGTAGAGACATCCTTTTTAGGCATATCAAAGATTGATTTTTCAATTTTAGGTGCCTCGGTGGGGTTTGCTCCGAGGGCTTCCAGATTAGCAACTTTATTAGTTAGCTCATCACAATGTTTGCACATGATTTTCATTTTAGCAAGCAAACTTTTGTAAGCATCTTGTGTGCTAGCTAACTTTGCTTTTAGTTTCTCATTTTTCTTAACAAGTTGCTCATCATTATTGTGCTATAACTTATGCTTGCACTAGCATCTAGTTTTTCAATTTTACTAGATAGCTCAACATTGAGATTAGCAAAAGTTTCATATTGATCAACCAAAGTGTTATATGCTTGTTGATAACTATCTAGTTTTTCTTTCAAAGCATTTATTTTCTTTTGTTGACTAGTGCAAGCCTTAGCATAATTGAGATTATCTAGCACAAGTTGATCATAAGAAGGTAACTCATCATCACTATCACTAGAGATAGAATTTGTGTTACTGTAAGGAAAATGGACCTCGACCATGATCAACACAACCATATTGTCTAATGTGTTTGCAAGTGTTTGTTTTGTAGTTCAATAGGATGCAAATGTGACTTGGACAAAAGGCTACGTGGTGATCCTCTGATCAACACCTCAAGCAAGACATTGGAAGCTCATAGGAGACTCACAAAGATTAAGTAAAGTCCAAGGCACAAGATTGGAACCAAGATGGCGCAAGAAATCGCGAAGAATCAAAGAGAAAGGGACATCGATCGCTGGCTACGCAAGAATCGGATGCACCGATGGCAAACCCTAGCTCAGTGTTGACATTTCTTAGCGTCGCTACTAAGAATAGAGTTTGCATCTATCCCCGGCAATGGCGCCAGAAATGCTTGTTGACATTTCTTAGCGTCGCTACTAAGAATAGAGTTTGAATCTATCCCCGGCAACGGTGCTAGAAATGTTTGTTGGTATTTCTTATGTCTATTGGATAATTCCGCAAGCGCACAGAACATACCGTTGTAGCATTTCACCCAGGAGTATTCTAGGGTATCGTATTTATCCACAGGGAAGCAATGGTTAAAGAATGTGATAACTAACTATCATGTATCCACTAACTAATATACCAACTAAACCAGAGTGGGGGTAAGTGATATATATGATAAGTGCAGTGACACACAGGAGAGGTCACAAAGATAAAAGAGTAGTCTAGCAAGCGAGGAGAACAATGAGCGAGCCTAAGGTTTCCAGAGATCTATCTCTACTTGCATGGTTCTAACTTAGCAAGACAAGGTATATCAAGCAAGATCAAAGTTCATACACAATTGCACTTCGGGTCACTAAGCCACTTAGCAACAAAAAGGGATGAGAAGGGTGCTAAGCCGCCTAGCACAAGAAGACCTATGTTTTAATAACTTGCCCGCACGTGGTGGAATCAAATCCTAGATAGGTCTGTCACCCCTACTAGGTACCACAAACAAACCGTGGAGTAAGCCGCAGACACAGGCAAGCGTATAGTCTAGACACCACGTCTACACTACATCTCACTACTCTAATCCGACATCCGGTGGAACTGATTAGAGTACCGGGTTAGGGGCGGTGAACCAGCGCAAAGGTATATTACCCTTATCTCACTATCACATAACTATGACAATGCTAACAACCACTACAACATAACTAGCATGTTGCAATAAAGTAAAGCACTAAGGCAAAGTAGAGAAGATAACTATATTAAATAACTCAAGTCTTACAAGGAAAGAAAGGAATACTAGAACCATACCAGACCTCCCGGAAGACTAGAGCTGAAGACCAGAGACTCACTCTAACTCCAAGCACTACTACTAGTACTACATCTTGAGAGAGAGTGGAGAGCTCCTCCTTGTGGTGTGTTGAATGAGAGGGTGAAGGCCTCTATTTATAGTGGAGGTGGAGTAGGGGCTACTCCGGTGCCACGTCAGCGATCCGCGTGATCCTCCTCTCTTCACCCTTGGATCCACCGCCATGACAACCGACTTGGATGAATGGCTTCGATATTCTTCACGTGTGAAACATGCACTTTGCCACCGACTTGGATGAGGGTCACCATGGGGTCGGCCGACCCCTGTCCCTGACATGTGGGCCCGGGGTACATCTTCTAGAATGTGCTGATGTCACCCTGATGAATAGTTCTGCTGGGTCCCACCAAGGGGGTTCGGCCGACCCCCCTATGACAGGGCTGGCCCACCTTCTTCTCTCCCTTGGTGACCCCACATGTCATGGAGCAAGTCTTGTGAAGTTGGTTTCATTTGGTTTTCGGTGTGGACCCATGAATCCATGTGCTTCTCATCTTGCACCATTGAGCAAAAGCACATGCTTGATCCAATGGTTGATATTGGCTTGAACATGCTTCTCTTGGATCATGCCATGTCACCATGGCCGAGGTGGCCCAATGGTGGGGTCGACCGACCCCCTTGGTGGGCCCACTTGGCCTCATTTTGTTCATTTTGCCATCTCCTACAAGTTCACAAGCTAAGAGTACAAGTGGAACTTATTAGTGATAAATATGCTCATGATATGCTATTCTTCCTTGAAACTGAGGCCTGTTGATAGTATTTTGATAAGGTAAAACATGTTATAACTTCCGTCAACACTCAGGTTGGCGCCAGCAGAAGCATCGGACGCGCCGATGCTGCCACATCGGACGCTATGGTAACACTGTGCATCATGCACAACGTTACATCGGACGCTCAGGACCCTACGTCCGATGCCCATGCAGAGAGGTTCCAGAGAGGCTCTGAAGACATCGGACGTGTCAGATGGTCGAGCATCAGACGCTGAAGAATCCGTTGTGACTCAGTGTCAGGCTGGCAACTAGCCGTTAATGGAGCATCGGACGCGCGTCCGATGATCACGACTTCGGCGTCCGATGCTACGCTATGAAGTCCAAGTTATTCTCCAATGGCTCTATTTGGGTGGGGCTCTATATATACCCCCATGGCCGACCAAAAACATATGGTTGGAGCTCAAGGAAGTGTACCAAGTGCATAGACAAATATTTAGTTGCTCTAACCACCAAAGTGCTCAAGTGATATACTAGGTGATTAGTGTAGGTGCTTTGTGAAGTGCTTAAGCTAGTTAGACCATCGCTTTGTGCTTGCTCTAGGTGTTTGGCCTAGTGTTTAGTGAGGTTTGAACACCTCTTATCTACCGGTGCTTGCGCGCACCATTGTTGTACTCGGACGGGCTTATAGTCTTTCGAGACCACACCAACTGTGTTTGTGGTGTGGCCGCCACCGTGTAACGAAGGGAACAAGGCACGCGGCGGTTCAACCAGAAACTTGATAGTGAAGACGGCGGGGAGCATTCGAGAGAGGCCGTGCCACGAGTAGCTTAACCGGAGACCCATTTGGCGTGGGGAAGGCCCGGGGCTATCCACGGAGTTACCTGACCGGGAGCTTGGCTCTTGCGAGGGATTCCTTGCGAGGGGCTCCAACGAGGACTAGGGGGAAGCTTGCACGCTTCTCGATACCTCGGTAAAAATACTGGAGTCATCGACGGGAGTTTGCATCTCTACCACACTCTTTAGCTTCTGCATTTACTTGCTACCTTTGTTGTGTGTTTTACCTTTCCTAGCTTAGTTGATAGGCTAGTTGATAGGTTTGGATCATAGGTTGCAAAACTCTTTTGCGGTAGAGATAGCAAAACACCTAGCAAAACCTTAGTTGCACTCAAGATAGTTTACTTTGTTGCATAGGTTTTGATTAGGTGGAAATTAGAGGCCATAGTTTAGAGTAGAAGTTTTAAGTTGCGTAATTCACCCCCTTTTAGGCGTCACAGTCCTTTCAATTGGTATCAAAGCAGGTTGGCTCATTTGTGGACTCTTGGCTTCACCGCCTTCAAGCCGACGCCCCTAAGAGTGGTTGGGATGGATACCTCTATGCCTCCGCACTTTGACGACACTAACTCCCCCTACTATAGTGCTAGAATGGCTTGCTACCTAGAAGTGGTTGATCTAGGTGTTTGGAGAGTCACCCGCGATGGGATGAGACCCCCTAAGAATCCCACCAAGTTAACCGCAGGTGATGAAAAAGACATTCATCTTAATGCTAGAGGTAAAAATTGCTTGTTTGAATCTCTTAGCATGGATGTCTTTAACCAAGTTTTTACTTTACAAACATCTCATGAAATTTGGTTAAAGCTACATGAGCTCCATGATGGTACAAGTAATGTACATGAGCAAAAACATCACCTAGCTAAATCAAGTTATGATTCTTTTAAAATAAATGAAAATGAGCTTGTTCGTGA
The DNA here is from genome assembly GCA_009763385.1 of Coix lacryma-jobi var. lacryma-jobi. Lineage (NCBI taxonomy): Eukaryota > Viridiplantae > Streptophyta > Magnoliopsida > Poales > Poaceae > Coix > Coix lacryma-jobi. Next base: position 37,675,888 of record CM019826.1, read on the forward strand.
TATGTATTCTCGTTTGAATCTAATTATCAATGAGCTTAATTCTATTGGAATTACCAAGCTAGGTGATGTGGATATTGTGAGGATGATCATCTCCGTGCTAAGCACAAATATGCAACCATCATCACCATCCTCCACAACATGGAAGACTTGAGCACAATGACCCCGACCATTGTTATTGGCAAATTTGGTGGCATTTGAGATGTCACGCAAGATGGGTCAAGAAGAAGCCACTTCATTAAGCAAAGGCATAGCTCTCACATGTGATGAGCACAAGAAGATGAAGGGAAAGAAGCAAATTGAGACAAGCTCAAGCTCCTCAAGTGAAGATGAGGAAGAAGAGGATGATGATGAAGAATCAAGTGATGATGATCGAGCCTCCACCTCATCCGACTCCTCCTTAGATGAAGAAGAAACAATCAAGCGAATGAAAGGAGTGAAGAGGATGATCCACAAGCTCAATGTCAAGGGTGTGCCCATCACAATTGAAGATTGCCTCTTCACAAATCAAAGAAGAGAGCAAAGGAAAAATGGATGCTATAGATGTGGCAAGAGAGGACACTTTGTGAAGGATTGTCCATAACAGAAGCCCACAACCAAGGACAAGAAAAAGAAGGGATGCAAGGCCAAAGCCCTCACCACCATCAAGACATGGGATGATTCATCAAGTGATGATGAAGCCCAACACAAGAGGCATGGCCGCAAACACTCATCATCAAGCTCCTCACGTGTGTGCCTTATGGCACGAGGTAACACAAGTCCTATCTCTAGTGATAATGATAGTGATGATGAGCTACCTTATTATAATCAACTTGTGCAAGATAATCTCAACTATGCTAAGGCTTGCACTAGCCAACAAAAGAAAATTAATGCTTTAAAAGAAAAATTAGATAGTTCTCAACAAGCCTATAATGCTATGCTTGATCAATATGAAACTTTTTCAAACTTAAATGTTGAGCTATCTAATAAAATTGAGAAACTTGAGGCTAGTGTAAGCACATGTGGTAGCACAAGTAATGATGAGCAACTTGCTAAGAAAAAATGAAAAATTAAAAGCAAAGTTAGCTAGCACACAAGATGCTTACAAAAGTTTGCTTGCTAAAATGGAAATCATGTGCAAACATTGTGATGAGCTAACTAATAAAGTTGCTAATCTTGAAACCATCGGAGCAAACCCCACCGAGGAACCTAAAATTAAGAAATCAAATTTTGATATGCCTAAAAAGGATGCCTCTACTTCTTGCATTAATTTAGACTCACCCATGTGCAAACAAGCTTGTATTGAGAATGTGATTGTAGAAACATGTACACAAGAAGTTGCAATGGAGAATGAGCTACTAAAGCAAGAAGTGGCTCGCCTCACCATGGACTTGACTCAAGCAAGAGGCAAGACAAAGCAAACCCGAACTCATCAAGATAACACCATCAAGGGAGTGAAGAAGCTTGATGAGGAGCAAACTGTGGTTTGTTATGTGTGCCACAAGGAAGGCCACAAGTCCTATGAGTGCAAGGTGAAGCATGGGGTAGAGAAAAAGAAGAAAGAGAAAAACAAAAAGCAAAAAAGCAAGCTCTCCAACACTTACACCAACAAGGTGAACAAGAAGGCCTCCACACCTTATCTCTTGAAGAAGAAGAAGAAGAAGAAGAAGAAGAAGGATGACAAGGTGGTGGCCATCAAGGTGAACAAGCAAGCCAACAATGGGGCCAAACGCATTTGGGTGCCGAAAGACATTATCTCAACCATGAAGAGCACCAAAAAGGTTTGGGTCCCGAAAGGGAAGTGAGTAGTCAAGTGGACTACGGGGAATTTGGAGATTTGGAAAAGTTTTGGGTGCATATCATGGGGTGCATCACATTGGTTCATGTCATTGCCAAGTATGTTAGTGGCTACTATGGACCCAAATTCCCCTACCCATGTGAGGTAACTAGATTTAAATTCTTGCAAATCCTTTTTTTAGCATCTAGTTCCTTCCATTGCCTAGATTTGCATTTGTATTTGTCATGCATACACTAGGCTTATCATATGGTAGTTTTGCTCAGATCACTCTCATTCTTGGAGCAAACCTACATGGTTTAATTTGTTTAGGAGCACGGCACATAGCTTTTTTTACTTTGTATTTATCTTATATGTGCCAAAGTCCAAATAGTAGATAAACTACCCCGATTACCATCTTCAATTGATGCCACATTTTTAGTGATGTCATATTGCAAAATGGTAGTTTGACCTTACAAGTCAATGTGCATGTCTCCTACATGTATTTCAAACTTGTATGCACACTTTTAGGGGGAGTTTACTCTACAATTTGGAAGTTTTGAGACTAACACTACTTTCAAGTTTATCATGTGTGTAGTAGTCTCATTGCAAGGAAAATGGAGTCCCCGGAGACAAGCATCATGTGTGGCAATAATTCATTTGGTATCTACATATTGGTATTCCTAATCGATATCATTATGTTGATTTCATTTTGATACTCTTATATGCTTTCTTCGTACATTATATAAAGTAAACTCCTTTGTGCATTAATTTGCTGGTTATGCATATGCTTTGCCTTACACTATATGTATGCATACACTTAGGGGAGTTTAGTTTATATAATATGAGAGTCAAGTTTTGTGATCAATTCCACTCCACATAAAAAGGATCACAAAATTTGACCCTCCCTTGTGCTTCTAATGTCTTTCTTTTTGGTGTTTGATTCCAAAGGGGGAGAATTTGAAGGACCAAAAGCAAGCCTAATCTAAAACAAACAAAATAACCAAAATAAAAATTCAAAATCTTTCTATTGTTACTTATGGGATGGTCCGAGAAAGGGAGGAAGTGGATTATGGATTTAGGGGAGGCTTAAAACCATAATGCCACAAAGGGACTCTATGGCAAGGACAAGATATGTTATTAAGTTTTGCTTCAATGTGATATCTTTTAGTATCATATGATCTAGTCTTTGCATTGCATCCTAGCAAGTAGATTGCATTTTAAATTTCACATCTATTATTTGCTTGCTTTGGTCGTGTTGTCATCAATCACCAAAAAGGGGGAGATTGTAAGGAAAATGGACCTCGACCCATTTGACTTCGGATTTTGGTGTTTGATGATCAACACAACCATATTGGACTAATGTGTTTGCAAGTGTTTGTTTTGTAGTTCAATAGGATGCAAATGTGACTTGGACAAAAGGCTACATGGTGATCCGATGATCAACACCTCAAGCAAGACATTGGAAGCTCATAGGAGACTCACAAAGATCAAGCAAAGTCCAAGGCACAAGACTGGAACCAAGACGGCGCAAGAAATCATGAAGAATCAAAGAGAAAGGGACATCGGACGCTGCATCGGACGCTGGCTATGCAAGCGTCGGACGCACCGATGGCAAACCCTAGCTCAGGTTGGCACCAGCAGAAGCATCAGACGCGCCGATGCTGCCACATCGAACGCTACGGTAACATTGTGCATCATGCACAACGTTACATCGGACGCTCCAGGTGTACATCGGACGCTCAGGACCCTGCGTCTGATGCCCATGCAGAGAGGTTCCAGAGAGGCTCTGAAGACATCGGACGCTGATGGATCCGTCGTGTCTCAGTGCCAGGCTGGCAACTAGCCATTAATGGAGCATCGAACGCGCGTCCGATGCTACGCTATGAAGTCCAAGTTATTCTCCAACGGCTCTATTTGCGTGGGGCTCTATATATACCCCCATGGCCGGCCAAAAACATATGGTTGGAGCTCAAGGAAGTGTACCAAGGGCATAGACACATATTTAGTCGCTCTAACCACCAAAGTGCTCAAGTGATATACTAGGTGATTAGTGTAGGTGCTTTGCGAAGTGCATAAGCTAGTTAGACCACCGCTTTGCGCTTGCTCTAGGTGTTAGGCCTAGTGTTTAGTGAGGTTTGAACACCTCTTATCTATCGGTGCTTGCGCGCACCGTTGTTGTACTCGGAGGGGCTTATAGTCTTGCAAGACCACACCAACTGCGTTTGTGGTGTGGCCGCCACCGTGTACCGAAGGGAACAAAGCCTGCGGCGGTTCGGTCAGAAACTTGATAGTGAAGACGGCAGGGAGCATCCGAGAGAGGTCGTGCCACGAGTGGCTTAACCGGAGACCCACTTGTGCGTGGGGAAGGCCTGGGGCTATCCACGGAGTTACCTGACCAGGAGCTTAGCCCTTGCGAGGGATTCCTTGCGAGGGGCTCCAACAAGGTCTAGGGGGAAGCTTGCGCGCTTCTCGATACCTCGATAAAAATATCAGAGTCATCGATGGGAGTTTGCATCTCTACCACACTCTTTAGATTCCACATTTACTTGCTAACTTTGTTGTGTGCTTTACCTTTCCTAGCTTAGTTGATAGGTTTGGATCATAGGTTGCAAAACTCTTTTGCGGTAGAGATAGCAAAACACCTAGCAAAACCTTAGTTGCACTCAAGATAGTTTACTTTGTTGCGCATAGGTTTTGATTAGGTGGAATTAGAGGCCATAGTTTAGAGTAGAAGTTTTAAGTTGCCTAATTCACCCCCCTCTTAGGCATCACAGTCCTTTCCGTTACCTCGTGCCATAAGGCACACATGTGAGGAACTTGATGATGAGTGCTTGCGGTCACGCCTCTTGTGTTGGACTTCATCTTCACTTGATGAAGCATCCCAAGTCTCGATGGTGGTGAGGGCTTTGGCCTTGCATCCCTTCTTTTTCTTGTCCTTGGGTGTGGGCTTTTGTGTTGGACAATCCTCCACAAAATGCCCTCTCTTGTCGCATCGATAGCATCCATTCTTTCTTTGCTCTCTTCTTTGATTAGTGAAGATGCAATCTTCAATTGTGATGGGCACACCCTTAACATTGAGCCTACAGATCATCCTCTCCACCCCACATACTAGCTTGATTGTTTCTTCATCTAAGGAGGAGTTGGATGAGGTGGAGGCTTGATCATCATCACTTAATTCATCATCATCATCCTCTTCTTCTTCCTCATCTTCACTTGAGGAGCTTGAGCCTGAGCTTGTCTCAATTTGCTTCTTGCCCTTTATCTTCTTGTGCTCATCACATGTGAGAGTTATGCCTTTGCTTGATGAAGTGGCTTCTTCTTGACCCATCTTGCGTGACATCTCAAATGCCACTAATTTGCCAATGACAATGGTCGGGGTCATGGTGCTCAAGTCTTCCATGTTGTGGAGGATGGTGATGATGGTTGCATACATGTTCTTTGGTAGCACGAAGATGATCTTCCTCACAATATCCGCATCACCTAGCTTTGTAATTCCAATAGAATTGAGCTCATTGACAATTAGATTCAAACGAGAATACATATCACGAAGAAGCTCATTTTCATTCATTTTGAAAGAATCATAACTTGATTTAGCTAGGTGATGTTTTTGCTCTCGAACATTACTTGTGCCATCATGGAGCTCATGGAGTTTTAGCCAAATTTCGAGAGATGTTTGTAAAGTAAAAACTTGGTTAAACACATCCATGCTAAAAGATTCAAACAAGCAATTTTTAGCTCTAGCATTAAAATGAAGCAATTTTTCATCACCCACGGTAGGTTTCTCGGGATTCTTAAGGGGTTTCATCCCGTCCCGGGTGACTCTCCAAACACCTAGATCAACTGCTTCTAGGTAGCAAGCCATTCTAGCACTATAGTAGGGAAAGTTTGTGCCGTCAAAGTACGGAGGCCTAGAGGTATCTGTTGACGTAAAATTTTGGTCAATCACGCCAACACACTCGAGTGCACGGTCCTCAGAGGGCGTACGGAGCAAGGTCCTGACCTCCTGAACCTTCAGCAGATGGTGGTGCCGAATCTTAACAAGATCGACTTCGGGCATGCCAGTCAATTTGACCTGCAATTGACAAGGAGAGGAAAAAAGGTTGTCAAATTGTGGAACCTGCCGGTTTGGTGCCAGACAGTTCCAAATTGTACGGCTCTGATATAGTCATTTGTCTTTAGGACATTGACTACCAAGTCAACTCCCAGGAGATTGTATTAAAAGCATTGAAAAAGATATGAAGCATGACGGCTATGATATATGTAAAAGAGCATTTAGAATAGATGAACAGCCGATGAGCTTTAACATGTTAACGGAAGTATAAATCTATGTGTACATCCAAACGGTATGGAAACAACGTATCGGCTAATTGCACAGGCAGTTCTATGTAACATCCCAAAAATTTGCATCAATTTGAAATAGGCAATATGATTTAATTTATGCATTTTATGTGTTGCATAAAAACCTAGATAATAAGTTTTCGCAAAAGTTAAAATAAATTCTAGGCCAAAGACCATGATGATGCATACATGCTGGTGCATATTTTATTTTTGTGATGATTGGTTTTGGTTCAAAACTTGTTTGAATTCAAAGGGATTTCAAATTAGCTTTTGAAATCAGCTTATGAAAAATGGAAAACCATTTTCTTCTCCTCTCCTCTCCCTTTCTCCTTTTGGCCCGAACCAGCCCGGCCGGCCTGCTCCATTTTCTCGCCGGCCAGCTTTCCTCCCCACTCCGTCGCTCGCGTGGGCCGCCTGCCCAGCCCGACTCTTGCGCTTGCGCGCAGCGCTTCTTCCCTTCTCCTTCTTGGGCCAAATCCGCTCCGCCGGCCCAGCCGTCCGCTTGCCAGCCGCGCGCGCACTCTTCTCCCTCTCTCGCTGACTACGCAGGCCCACCCGTCAGTCGTTCTCCCTCATCCGCGCGCCCGCTTCTCTCGCTGACCCGTCGTCCCCTCTTGTCAGCTCGTTCCCCCCCTCCTGTGTTCGATCCGAACTCGAGCTCGAGCTCGAATCCATCTATGATACGCATCCTCGCTTGCCATATCGACCGAACCGACCCTCTATTAAGGTTCCCAAGAACCCGCCGCCTCTCCCCACGCAAACAGCTCACGCTCTCGTGCCCTAAACTGCTCCCGCGACAAGCTCCGCAAGCTGCAAGTCGCCGCCGCCGTCAATCTCGTTGTTGGTCGCTTCGCCGTCGTTTCAGGGTGCTCTCCAAGCTCCACGGTGCTTTCCCGAAGCTGCCAGTGCTTTTTCCCCTCTTTTTCCCCCTCGTGTTGGTGCCTTAATCGCTCGCCGTCATTTTTCAGAGAGCCGCCGCCGCCAAATCGAGCAATCCGCCGTCACAGAGACCTCACCGACGCCATCATCACCTCGGGTGAGTTCGCCTTGATCTCCTCTTTCGATTGGACCCACTCCCGAGGTCTCTACCGTACCGTAGCCCTAACCCGAGCCGCGCCGCCATTTTGCGGCCATGGCGCCGCCGTACTCCCTCTTCTCCGGCGACACAGCGCCGCCGACCCTTCCCCGATCTAATCTGGAGCATCCGTCTCCGATCCGACGCTCAGGAAAGGCCGATACCCCTTCGGTGTCGATCTTGCTAAAGAGTCCCCCGAGTTCTTAAGCCTAAACCCGCGGTCCTTTGGATCCTGTGCGTTGAGTCTGTGTTTTCTTCCTTATAAGCCCCTGCGTTTCTTCTTATTTGAGGCGCAGTCTAACCAATCTGCAGATTCGGTTTAAACTGATTTTAAATTCAAATTCGAGTTTGATTTATTTACAGTTTTGCCACCAGTTTCAAATGCTTATATCTTCTACGTTTTTAGTCTGTTTTAGCCCGTTCAAGTTGCGTTAGATTCGTTTTGAAAAGATCTATCTATCTGAATGAAAATATATAATGTTTTCTATAATTAAGTTTGAGTTAGGTTTAATCTACTAACTAAGGTTTTGTAACTTGTTTAGCTCATAACTTTCGCGTTATAATTCCGTTTTTCGTGATCTTCGCGTTTATGTGATCGTGATAGACCGTAGTTTCTGTTTTCAAACTTTTTATATTATTTTCTTGCTGTTGGTGTAATGTTCTAATTATAGTTTGTTTGCTTTGCATGATTGTTGTCCCGATGATTGTGTGTTGATGTGGTAATCGAGTATAGACGGTGAGACATACGCTGGTGATCAGGAACCCTTCTACGACAACCAAGAGCAACCAGAGTTCTCGGAATCAGGCAAGTATAGCATTGGATCCTCCTTGTTGACCTATTCACCATGAAACATCTAAATTCATACGCATGTGTCTAATGTTGATCTCCTATCTAGTTTACCCTAGTGTTTGACCCGTTACCTTGTTAACCTTGGGATGCTATGCATATGGGTAGAATTTTTGCTAGAGCTTTACTTAAACCAAACATGATCTAATAACGGTGAATAAAACTTGATCTTTTTAGCAACATGGTTTAGGACCTCCTGTCAGCAAAAGCTGGGACATACAGTGCAACCATGAGGGTTATATGGCTCTGACCTTAGCTCAGTATAAGGACCATTTCTAGCTTGTTAGTGGACACCTGTATAGGCGCGTTGGGTCTTGCTAAGCTAGATTTAGGGCGGCTACTTTCACCTTGCCTGCGTTGCCGTAAGGTTGGGAGACCCTTCTTCCCCTTGCCTTAAGACCTAGCGGCCCTAACTTGTTAGACGAACCTTTGAAAGGCTTTGCGTGTATCCTGCCCGCTCACCTCGGAAGTGTTATGGGAGTAATTAACCCGGGCATCTGGATATCACGACTCATCGGGTAAAGTGTACAACCTCTGCAGAGTGTAAAACTGATATATCAGCCGTGCTCACGGACACGAGCGGCCCAGAAAACTCACAGATTAGTTGTTATATGTTGTTTATTTATGTTGCTCATGTTGATTACCTTATTGCTATGTTTCAGTTATTATGATCATGTGGATTGGGTTTAAGCATTCATATATGTTTACCTTAATACTAAAATGTTGCCAATTAAAAGCTACTGCAGTTTAACCAGTGTCAGCCTTATTTGAGCCTCATGAACCCCATGTTACACTTGTTAAGTACGAGATGTACTTATGCTTGTTTATTTCTTTCTACTTGGATAAAAATCCCGGATGGGTAACAGATTGCTATGGTAATGATGACTTCCCTGAAGAGTTCTAGTCTTGCTGTCAACCAGTCATCTTCCCTGTGATGGAGCTACCGCGAGAGTTACTTTATTTATCCGCTGCTATGTAAAGACTTTGAATAATATTCGTTATGTAATAAACATATGTGATGGTACTTCTTAATTTGTGGCTTATGTGTGTGATTGATCTCTGGGCACACATGAGTTATTGCATTCAATTTTGTTCTTAAAATTGGGTGTGACATTCTATCTATTAACAGTGGAGTGTTTCCATGCAGCCATAATAACAAATAGATCGATAAAATAGTCTAAACATCAACAGTGGGGTGCCTCCATGCAGCCATAATGATGATCAAACTAGATCACGTCCAGTGCAACGAGCAGATACATTGATTCCAGGCAGTTTAAAAGCGCACATTATGAAGAAAGCATAACTGGATCGGCTATTTTAGCCAATGCAGGGTCCTTGAGGCACGAACAAGATCTATCCGTTAAAACCATGACTCAACTTAAGATCAAGCAAATCTAATCTATCATATATATCAGTGGGGTTCGAAAATATAGCCATAATAAACATGCAAAATCGAATCTACTGGTTCTTAGACCAAGATCATAGTTTTATCGGATATCTCGAACGCACAACACGTAACAACCAAGATTGACAAAATAGTCGATGAGAGCTTGAATCGGCTATTTTCTCTATTGTGAGCATGAAAAACCTCGGGATAGCCGAAACTAAGCGTCCTTCAAGCTTAAGCCACTTTGTCAATCTTGATTGGGCAAGATGTTGTTTGAAACATAAAGAAACGAACTAAAACATAAAACAACATCGATAACTTAATGAATCTATTAGCTTACCAAACTAATAGAGACGATAACTAGTCAAGATTGACTAAAGTAAGAGATTGATCAGAGTCAAGACAGTCTTACAAAAGACGAACTTGGACCGATAACTAGCCATGTCATAGCTTAACAAGAGTTTGGTCGATGCCAAATACAGCCTTATTGAACAATGACACGAGCCATTGGTGAAACTTACAAGCAAACCGGAGGTCGGTCGAAGCCGATGCAGCCTTGCCTGATTGAAGGTCTCGCCGAGATCTACGTTACTCCTACTCCTAGGGTTTTGGCCGGTGGCCGATGTGTTGATTGATTGGGTTCTTTTTACAAAATTGGGTTTCTAACTATTTATAACCCGGTTGACTCCTGTCCTAACACGACTAGGCTACATAATAGGTAAAATAAAAATGACTCGGACTTGAACTCCTTGGCCGAGTCCGACACGTCTTCGAAGCCCATCATGCTGGTCCACACGAATTCTTCTGGTCACGCTTGAACCAATATAAGCTTCTTAATTTTTTCTGGACGGTTCCTTCCTTAGTAAACCAGTCATTTGTGCTTACAAAATAATAATCTTTTCGGTCCAAAATCTGGTGTAAACAGTATCTATCCCAACCACTCTCAATAGCGTCGGCTCAACGGCGGTGAAGCCAAGGGTCCAAAAATGAGCCAACCGGCTTTGATACCAATTGAAAGGACCGTGACGCCTAAGAGGGGGGTGAATTAGGCAACTAAAAACTTTACTCTAACTATGGCCTCTAATTACCACTTAGTCAAAACTTATGCAAGAGAGTAAACTATAAAAGTGCAACTATGGTTTTCTAGGTGTGTTGTTATCTCTACCGCAAAAGAGTTATGCGACCTAGGTTCCAAACCTATCAACTAGCCTATCAACTAAGCTAGGAAAGGTAAAGCACATAATTAAGGTAGCAAGGTAAATGCAAAAGCTAAAGAGCAAGGTAGAGATGCAAACTCTCATCGATGACTCCAGTATTTTTACCGAGGTATCAAGAAGCACACAAGCTTCCCCCTAGTCCTCGTTGGAGCCCCTCGCGAGGAATCCCTCTCAAGGGCCAAGCTCCCAGTCGGGTAACTTCGTGGATAGCTCCGGGCCTTCCCCACGCGCAAGTGAGTCTCCGGTTAAGCCACTCGTGGCAAAGCCTCTCCCGGACCTCTCCCTGCCATCTTCACTATCAAGCTTCCGGCCGAACCGTCGTGGGCCTTGTTCCCTTCGGTACACGGTGGCGGCCACACCACAAACTTGGTGTGGTCTCGCAAGACTACAAACCCCTCCGATGTACATCAATGATACACGCAAGCACCGAGTAGCACAAGGTATGCAAACCTCACTAAACACTAGGCCTAACACCTAGAGCAAGCGCAAAGTGGTGGTCTAACTAGTTTAAGCACTTCGCAAAGCACCTACACTAATCACCTAGTATATCACTAAGCACTTTGGTGCCTAGAGCAACTAAATATGTGTTTATGCTCTTGGTATACTTCCTTGAGCTCCAACATTATATTTTTGGCCAGCTATAGGGGTATATATAGAGTCCCAAGCAAATAGAGTCATTGGACACCAAAGTTGGACTTTTCTGCGTAGCATCAAACGCTCCTGTCGGAAGCATCAGACACGCGTCCGATGTCACATAACGGCTAGTTGTCGACCTGGCACTGAGTCACATCGGACTCTGACAGCATCCGATGCTCCAGCATCTGACGCGTCTGATGTCTTCAGAGCCTCTCTGGAACCTCTCTGCATAAGCATCGAACGCAAGGGTCTTGTAGCGTCCGATGCATGCTGTGCAGGTTTGCACAGTGTTACCGTCGCGTCCGATGTGCTCAGTCTCAGCGTCTAATGCTTCTGTTGGCGCTACCTTGAGCTAAGGTTTGTCATCGGTGCGTCCGACGCCTGCGTAGCCAGCGTTCGATGTACCATTCTCTTCGATTCTTCACGATCTCTTGCACCATCTTGGTTCTATCCTTCGTGCCTTGGACTTTGCTTGATCTTGTAGGTCTTCTACTAAGCTTCAAATATCTTGCTTGAGGTGTTGATTATCGGATCACCCCGATGCCTTCGCCCAAGTCACATTTGCACCCTATTGGACTATAAAACAAACATTTGCAAATATATTAGTTCAATTTGGTTATGTTAATCATCAAACACCAAAATCCAAAGTCAAATGAGTCGAGATCCATTTTCCTTACAGCGTCCTCGTGTAACATCTCGCATTCTTCTAAACAAATTGCAGAGGCAAAAGGAAAAAGATTTTAGAAGAAGAATAGAGGAGCAAAAACATTAGCGAAGGATTGAAGAATAAAGATATGAAAGGGAACAAGCTGACCCAATGGTGTTCAAGCAAAAACATATTGTCCTTTATTTAGGCATTGCTGGAATGAAGGATTGAGACTACCAACAAGAGATAACTGTCCCAAATGTAGTGGTCAATACAAAGACTATAGACCATCTCGCTCTAACCGTCGGTCTGTTCATGAAAGACTTGGATACAACATTGAAAATCGGTGAGTTTTTAATCACAGTGTTCATGATCGACTAGGAAAGAGAGTAGTCGATCAGCACTGAGAAGAGTGTGAAGGAGAAAAACAGTATGTTTGGTAGGATGGCCAATGGTGTCCTGGTGGTCTCACAAAAAGCCAGAAGAGAAGGGTGCAGTGCTTGAGGAATAAGGAGATCGAGCAAGCTCAAAAGAATAGGAGACCTCAAGTATGGCGAGGCAAGAAAACATCTGATGTGAGCAAACCATCGGCTGCCATTAATATGACTTGCTTCCTTCCGATTGAATTCAGAGCACCAGAAAATCAAGAAGTCTACTCGGATTTTGATAAGACTGAATATGGTGAATTGACTGCTAAATTGGCACTGGCTAATCAGGCTGTGTTTGAAAAGGCGATAAACTTTCATGTGAGTTGCTTCTCCCTGAATCCTTCCTTATTTACATTTCCACTTCTACCCGGTACTGTTATTTCAAAGCAATACTCATTCATAAAGATTCCGGGTGCTAAGATTCCAAACTAAACTTCATAGTGGGGTTGGTAACCTCCTTTCTTTATAAAAAAGAAAAGAAAAGAAAAGAAAAGAGATGTAGGCTGGCAGCTCTATTCCAATTTTGAAGGTTGCTGAGCTTTTTGTACTGTTTGCTATAGTAATTCCATTAGGAGCAATTTCTGCGGTCTCATATTGAATGGAACTAGAATAGTGTGATCCTATCTCAATCAAACATTACATATATGGATGCTTGGTATTGAAATTGATTTTGTTTCTTGGCATTTTATTTCATTCACTGCATTAACCTGGTCACCTGGCCAGATGCAACTTGTTCAGTTTTCACATTGTTACCTGTATGCAATTAACACATCCTCGACCATCAATTGTTTTGCTACTGCAGCATATGCCACCCGAAGGCACTCGTGTCATTGGGCCCTTGCACTCCTGATGTATATGCTGATGGGTCTGCCATGACGTGGGCGAGCCACCCAAGTTCTAAGCTAAACATATATAGTCCAGAACAGGCAGAATAATTGCTGTTCTGAGACAGTCGTAGGCGCGGAATAATACACCCTAGCAGTGTACAGTGGTCAAAGCCAGATGCGGCAGGCCAAGGTGTGTTGCATACTAGAATGTGTTTGCCCGGTGTTTGTTGTGTAACGGTACTCAAAACACAGAGATGGTGGTGGGTGGGATCCAGTATAGACGCTTGTACTGTTTTTACGCAAGGGCGTGCAGAATTGGATTGCCTGCGGTATACCATGTCTCAGATTTTTGCATTGGGCGTTCATGCAGAATTAGGGCATCTCAGAACCAATAGAGGTGCTAAGTTTTGGTTCAGAAAAAAATGTATCAGAATATTATTCATTGCACAACAAATTGTGGTCGCAAACCAATGGAGGTCATATTTTGCAAGCTTTGGCAAAATCAAACAGTGACCTATCAAAATACCCTTTTTAACAGGATTTCTAACAACGGCCAGTAAATATCCCGTAAAAAGAAAAAGGCTTTAAAAAAAGAAATTAACATGCTAGAATAGAACATCATTATTCCTAAAACAATGTTGCTCTTTCTTACCCACTCACCGGTAAGATTTGGTCAGGGATGATACAAACACCGAAACGTGTCATACCGTAAATTCCTAGAACATTATTTGCAATAAAATGATTCATGAGGAGAAATTAAAAGAACAATTGAATGAATTAATGTCTGATGTACAAGATCTGATGGTACAAATGCTACAACTATGCTGCGACGAAAATACACAATGTGACAGTTTTCAGGAATGTGAATTGAACAAAGATACAAGAGGCACCACCGGTGACACATTGGTGGGAGGCCACAGGAAACAATGTAATGATCAATTGTGACACATATGTACTGATTTTCCTGATCGTGTGAGCATACAACGAATTCGCTTTGTCAGAAAGGTTTACTGTGCTTGCTGTTGTCTCTCTTGAGTTGTACTTTCAACTTTTTACCACCTAATTGGTATCCATTCATCACACTAATAGCTGCTTGTGCAGAAGTTGGAGAATCATAGCTTACAAAACCTATCCAGGAAAATAAGTTAGCAAACTAAGTTTGTAAGATGTCCTGTTATCAAAATTGAAACTAGGAAGAATCAATTACCAAAGCATTTACTAACACCAGTTGCCTTGTCTACAAAAACTTTAGCGCTCAGTACTCTACCAAAACTATGAAATGCATTGGCAAGATCATGGTCACCAAATTCTTGTGGAATGTGATATATGAACAAATTGGCTCCAGGAGGACCTGTACACACGAGTCATTTTTAAGAGAAATCTTTGAACATAATGCCTCTAAATACAAACTTGGGAATTCTTGTTAGAAACAAAACTAACTTAGAAGATAATAAACAACTAATTTTGTGAGTGTAGAAGACAAACCCTCTATCTGGGGACCAGGATTACTGCTGGGACTTGAAGACGGCGAATTAGCATTTGAATTTTGAACTTTAGTTGAACTGTGAGAATTTGAAAAGGGACGATGATTAATAGGACCACCAGGATACACTCCAGGATACTGCAAGCCAGGCAAAGGCGAATAGGGGCTTCCCAACTGTGCTGAATTAAATGATCTAGGAACTGAATTAGGGGAAAGTTCAGAATTAGCTCCACGGATCGAGCTTCCTTGATTAACAGGCTGAACCATATTCTGGAAGGGAGCTTGATTTTGCACAGGAGATAGAGGAGGGTATTGCATAAGCCCATAGGTTCCTTGTGGCTGCATAGAGCAATATAAGTACAATTATTTTCCACAATGCAAAACAAGTTAGTGTGGCACTCTACGGCATTGCTGGTGCTGCAAATAGTTTATTGATCAATGCATACTTTATAAAATCCAAGTAATCAAGTTTGTATAGCATTCCTTATGTTTTTTTGGTTAAATACTGCTACCACATTTCTGCCAAGCATGATAGTACCACATGAAAGATTGTCACAGAGCTGTCTCAAGCTGTTTGCTGTATGGTGTGCCAAGACCTAACCGAACCTAATTTTTTTTATACATAATATACCTGGTAGCCAAATCCATTGTACTGCGGCACATATCCCATCTGTAAAGCTCCAAACACTGAATTCTGCTGCATAGCATTTGCATTCAACATGTTAGAGGACTGGAATTGAGCTTTTTGTGCTTTTCGAGCTTGCCTTTCCTTTTCTGTGTCAGCCCATTTGACAACCAAGGGGACACTTGAACCCTAACAAAATTAGCAGGGAATGTTAGGTTTGTGTAACTGGTCATGAAATTTCAGAAGAACTGAAGTAATCATCATACAAGGCCAAGGTATCATATTATCATCAAATATAAGACAAAATGTCATAAGGAAATATCTTCTATTTAAGAAATAATGGCAAGCAACTACTCTCAAAACTGGAGTCTTGTGTTTGAATGATTTTACGTCACATGGATCTATCAAATTATGTTCAATTAACGAAAGCAAAGAATTCCAGAATTTCTTGCTACAATGTTGTGGAAAATAGTTCAGTACCATCACAATGATATGTAAATTGGAAGTACCATCCAATGTGTGACTGATAGGTGATGTTTGCAAATTACAATCATACTGAGCATCTTTTGTTTGAAACTTTTGAAACGCAATGATATTGAGTTCATATATCACTGGGCTACCGGCTACATAATCCTTTTAAGAGTAGTAGGGGTATGCGATATATTTTCCGGGAAGTGAAATAATATCAAGTTAAGGAGAAGATTCTTTTGGAATACTTTATTTCTACAAACCTCTATTTTGTGTGTTCCATTTAGAGCTTCTATAGCAGCCACAGCTTGCTCTTTTGTTTCATATTTTAGAAAGGCACAGCCAGCTGCAACATCCATAGTTGATAAGCAAGTTAGAAAGAAGAGAGAAGTGACTATGGCGATGCTTCATTCCAAATCTGAACCAAGATAACTTACCTTTGCTCGTTTGCTGTGAACCTCTCAAAATCTGCAAATCCTTGATATTCCCATATTTTGAAAATAGATCCGTCATTTCAGCATCTGTTACATTTTTTGGGAGCATTCCAACAAAGAGCTTGTGCTCTGCAAGAAACAGTATAACAAATGTCAATGAAAATTCTAAAAAACGAGCCAAAATCAACCTGCAAATACATTATAAATGATGATACGATTTCGAGGAGCCTCATACCCAATCTTTCCAACTCCCCATCAGCATATTTTACTTGCAATGGACTTGAGGCCTAATTTAAAACAGAGAAAAAATAGGAAAGAGAAAATGTTTAAGCTAGTCAGTCTCACAGAAATGAACATTCGAAAAAATATATTTAGTGCATTAGGAATATTAAAAACATTTCTTGAGGATTGATTGAAATTGTACATGGAGACTGCTTCAAACAATATCTAAAACATTTCATATTTTACTCATCATCAGAAACTATTGTCTTATATGTCACTGACAAGGCAAGATCCATTTGAGTTCATCCACGTTCCAAAAATTGGGCTTCTATCATGGACTCCCTCATGTATTCCATGGTTTAGGTCTGAAAGCTAATTCATGTATTAACAAACGTCTGCTAGTACTAGCAAGGTACAACAATACATGGGAATGATAGGATGTCCAGGATTGTAACATAACTATGTAAGCACTAGAATAGTCACTAGATTAGTTTGAAGACAGCTTCGAATGCAGAACATGCCAGCTTTTCAACTTATCAAACAACATTCCAAATGGTGCTACAGTTTCTGACATCAAAGAAGAAACTTACAGAGGGATCAGTTACTACTTAGTACTCACTACACTGTACCCAAGATTCCAGCAAAAATACATACCCCAGGCAGTGTACGCTTGTTGTGGTATGCAGTCACAGCCTTGTCAGCCTCCTCCCTTGATGGGCAGATCACGAAGCAGCAGCCTGGAAAGGTCCAATACAACTGAATCAAACCTCAATTAAGGAACAAAAAGGGTAGGACCTACCCATCTGTAGATACATTACACTACAGTCCAACAAGAACTAAACAAAAGGAAACAAAAAACTAAAGTAAAAAAAATATTCTCTAAGAGAAACCGGAAAACAAAAACTAATTTAGCAGCAAAGGGCATTCCTGTTGAATTTGCACATGAAGAACAACACAGGCTATCACTTGTACATGACTCCTTCAGGCCCGAAGGAGGAGAATGCTAAAACTATTAGAAACCAGAAGCATACTGAAGCAGTTCCTCCACACAAATTGAAACCAGTCACAATGAAGAAGCTCCACTCGCCTGAAGTGTAGAAAAGAACCAAACTCATACTAAAACACGGTCAATGGAGTTTTGAATGGTCGTATACCAATAAATTCTTGAACCAATAAAGTTCTTAAATAGACAAAAACAGCAAACATGTGTAAGAATCTATTGTCTCTAAATTTTATAGCCAAATCATACATAAAGAGGAGTATCTTCAGTTATCAGTTGGTCTGTACCAACACAGGCAGCCTATATTCGGGGCCAACTGAAACCAGCCAGCTCAAATCAAAGCCCAGGTCCAACTAAATTTCAAGCATTCAGCACAAAATTTTGCACCATGGGATAAACCAAATGGGAAGATGCGAAATCCAAAATAAGAAAACTCTGGATCTAACCGTGCAGATACATCAAAAGAGAAGGATAGAAACTGAAGATAAGAACACAGAAGAGTTCAATCCCAGCAGTCTTCCAAGCAAACAAAGCAACTTTCAACATATCAACGACTGCAAGATGATGTTCAAAGCATTCCTCCACCATATGGAGGTTGCAACGCACACAGAGAACAAGAGGTAACCAAGTGAACGCATCATGTCAACCATCGCACAGGGATCGCTGGTAAATCAGTCAAGTTCCCAGCGAATGACGAGATCCTCTAGTTTTAAGGCCTCGCAGGAACCCCCACGAACAGAAAAAACAGCAGCTCTAGCTCCGCATCAGCGGCATTGCCCCGAACAAGCTCAGCACCCACAAAGTCGAGCCCTCCGAAGCAAAGGAACCCTCCCGAGAGGCGGACCGGCCGGAGGGAGCACGCCTCCGTCTCCCCCTGTCCAGCTGTCCCAAGCGAAGCCACGCCCCAGATCCCGAGAACCCGTTGGCCCCGCCCCCACGCGGGGCGTCGCATTGCAGCCAGGGAGGGAGGGCGAAGGAATTCGGCAAACGAAGAGGCAGAAGGAGGGAGGCGTACGGATCCGGACCTCGCGAGAGCCTGGTGGCCCTGTCGCGGATGACGGTGACCTCGTCGACGAGGGCGACGCCGCGGAACAAGGCGGCGAGCTCGGGCTCCGACATCTGCTTGGGCACCTGCCCCACGAAGAGCTTGACGCTCTCCCTGCTGCGCCCCTCCACCCCGGCGCCACCTGACGCCGCGGCGGCCGCCGCCGCCGGCTGCTGCTGCTGGTCCCTGTCGCCGCCGTCCTCCGCCATTGGACCCGGCCGGGGTGGCTAGCTAGCTGGCTAGGGTTTGCGTGGGAGTCTCGGGTTGACGGGGTTGGTCTCCTCGGCGGAGGAGGGAGGGGGACGGAGACGGAGTCGGGAGGGAGAGGGACTAATAGCGAGTATAGTAAATAAATGGTGATTAAATTATTAGCGTGATGAAGTCGGAGCGTGGGGGAGACAAGCTGGTGCGATGTGCTTGTGCTTGCTTCATGTGATTTCCTTTCTCCTTTTGTCCCAACGGTTTTATTGCGCCCGTCGCGCGCGCGCGCGCTCTCTCTCTCTCTCTCATCGTTGTCCCAGCTCCTCTTGTCAGGGTTGTCTCGACGTTGGCGGCATGCACGAATGACTGTCTGGTTAAATCTGATTCGAGTCTATGAAGTTAAACCTTAATCTTCTTTAACCCTTATTTAGCTGCACACAAATAGTACACCTTAATCTATGTAGGTTAGATTAGATTAGAGTTCACCTCAATCATTTTTCAAACCACTTGGATTTAAGTGTATTTATATGCAGTCAAACAGGTTGAGGGTGTTTGTTTGAAAGAAGCGCATCGACATCTCACTGTATGAGAAGTCAGGTCATCCCATTAAATTTGAAAAATTAACAATTTCACCAAATACTCCAATCCGTTTGACAGCTCATAATGTTTACGGTCCTAGTAAAAAAAACACTGAAATCACTAAAATAGGGACCTGCAGAAATGATTCTCACTAGAAATGTTTGGACCATCCTTCTTAATTCATTACCTAAATGCAAAACGGCGAGACCTGCTGAAATGATTCTCACTAGAAATACTCGGAGCATCTTTCTCAATTAATTACCTGTATGTGAAACGGCCTTAGATCAGTCTCAGTGGAGTTTTATGGGAGGTTTTCATGCATATTAAATGAGATGTCACATCAACTTTTTGTATGAAACTAGGAGGAGAAAGAAAGGAAATGTTTTATTCCCACGAAACCTTTGAGTGTTCTGAAACGGTTTGAGTGTTCTGAAACGGTGAAACCCTATTGAGAGTGTCTCGAGAGAGGAAAAGAATAGAGAAAAAGGGATTATGGGACCACAAAGTACATGGAATTGTGCATTAAAACTGTACATTAAAGGAGAAATCTATTTCATCGGTGATTTCATTTATCTTGAAAACTGAGAGATGAAATTGTACATTGAGACTAGCCTTAGAGCGTTTTTGACTGATTTCCGTTTTTTTTATCTCCCCTCTGCATTAGCAACCATATTTTTCAGTTATTCTTTTTAAGTGTAGTTAATTAACATATATGTTGTATTTTAAGTTGATTTTTGCCTATAAAAAATCTAATGTTTTAAATATACATATTTGAAATCAAAATCCAGTCTACTAGTCAAAATGGTCTCACTAAATCATTTATCATGTCTTTCGCGGGAATACTCACAATAACTAAAAAGATTGAGCATAAGTGATCGCAAATAATGAGTGCTAGGTATAATTTGATTTCAGCTTAGGCATAATATTTTTATTTTTATGATGGAATAGTTGTAAGCCGGTAACATAACACGTGTGAAGTTATTGGATTGTTTGGTTAATGGTTTCTGTGGCTAATAAATTAAACCGGTTTATGTTATTTGGTTGTGAGAGAAAACAATATACCATACCTGATAAGCCGGTTTGATAGGTTCATGTGATTAATTTTTTTGAAAAATACCCACACATATGTAATCACAAATAATACACACTAGTGTTACATCTAACTTTAATATTATGATGCGATTTTTTTTTTTTTCAAAACGGAGTAGAATCAAACACAGGTACTCATTCGCGTGTATTTACAGTGCCGATGTCCATATCCAAGCTGAACACAGTCTAGCTAAAATATTACTAGGTGATTAGTGTAGGTGCTTTGCGAAGTGCTTAAGCTAGTTAGACCACCGCTTTACGTTTGCTCTAGGTGTTAGGTCTAGTGTTTAGTGAGATTTGTATACCTCTTACCTACCGGTGCTTGCGCGCACCGTTGTTGTACATCGGAGGGGCTTGTAGTCTTGCGAGACCACACCAACTGCGTTTGTGGTGTGGCCGCCACCGTGTAATGAAGAGAACAAGGCCCGCGGCGGTTCGGCCAGAAGCTTGATACTGAAGACGGCGGGGAGCATCCAGGAGAGGTTTTGCCACGAGTGGCTTAACCGGAGACCCACTTGCGTGTGGGGAAGGCCCGGAGCTATCCACGGAGTTACCCGACCGGGAGCTTGGGCCTTGCGAGGGGCTCCAACGAGGACTAGGGGGAAGCTTGCGCGCTTCTCGATACCTCGGTAAAAATACCGGACTCGTCAACGGGAGTTTGCTTCCGTACTTACTTTGCTACCTTGTTATGTGCTTAATCTTTCCTAGCTTAATTGATAGGCTAGTTGATAGGTTGTAAAAACCTTAGTTGCACTTTAAATAGTTTACCTTCTTGCATAGATTTTGACTAGGTGGAAATTAGAGTCCATAGTAAAATAGTCGTTCGATTGAGGTTTGGTTCCGGACGGATTGATATGACCTGGTTTAAATTTAGCTCATTTTTTATGCTCTAAGATCTGGATTTATTCTCAACCACTTAAGACTAGGAACAAAATAACCGGATCAAAGAAAATATCCTTGGTTCACTTATTCCCGACTTAGAATAATTCTGGACCTTATTCCAATCCGACAGAAAGGCCTAAAGAAAATGATATTTAGATAATAATAAGGTCAAAAGGCGGCAAATAGCAAACTGAAGAATAATTTCCTCTTAGGAACGGACGGCTCATTTCAGTCGGCGCACACGGACGCGGGACGCTGGCAACAAGGTGCCGCCCCTCCAGCGAATTCGAGTTGTTCGAGAGGACCCAAAAAAAAGAAAGAAGAGACAGAGATGCCAGGCAGAGAGCGGTAATCGTGAGCACCCCACGAGCTTCTAGGCTGGCTTCCAGGCCAGCACCACATGCCTCGAAGCCAGCCGCTGGACGCCTGGACCATCATGGCGGTCAACTCATAACCACCACCCAAGAGGCAAAGACATCCGTAATTGCCCCCTCTTCATTATTATAGCATCAAACCGTATCGTAGCCTATTTTTTTTTAAAAAAAAATTCTGAGAACAAGCCCGAAATCAATTAGCAAGATTAAAATAATATGGAAGCAGGGGATAATAATGACGTTTCACGACAACCTGAAATACTTGAGAGAATGTGCAGCACGAATTTACATCGTCTCGCTTAACCTGGAGGAAAGCAGTGTCTATTTGTGCTGGATCTAGAATCTACGGCATTGGATATGCACCAACAGCGGCCAAGATAAAGCTAACCAGAGGCTGTATGAACAAGAGTACTACGCTACCACGGGACGCTAGCGGAATCCACAGTTGAGGCAAAAGGACCAGCTCTCGTTCAGAGCGCGGCACATTTTCTCCATTTTCTTTTGGTCACTGCTGAGGAGGGTAAACGGGCGCTGAAGCAGCAAGACCCGGAGCCTGCTGTGGCTTGATCCCCCGAGTGTGCATGTACTGCAGGAACTGGCCGGGCAGTTCCTCCAGAAGAGATTGCACGACGGAGATCTCCCCACCTGTGCACAAGAACAGAGAATCGTCAGCGATGAAATCGAATTGGAGATGGCGACAGTTCTGTTCTATAGTTTGACAGTTGGGGCTGGTATGATGCAGACTGCTGCTCACCTTGAACTTCCCTCATGGGGACAAACTGGACGATGTCGCGTGTCGCGATCCTGCCAGCAGAGCTTTCCAGTCGCTTACCGTTGTCCGCGTCTAAGATCTGTCATGTACAATTGTTAAGTGGAGCAGAAAAGAAGATCATCACAGAACAACGTTGCAATCTAAGAGCCTGTGTTAAGTTTCAGACAAGAATAAAGTACATCATCATAACATAAGTGGACAAACTTTCTGGCAGATGCAAGTGACAGCATGCCTGCAGATTCATCGAATGCAGAGTACTACAGGTATAATTAAAAAAGTGCAAAGATATGCTGCGATGAACTGCCAGACTAAACTATCAAGGGCTCAGATGGACAATACAACATGCAACAGCTCAGCTTCATTTAGCAAACATGGTGAGGTGTCAAATCCTGTGTATGGAAGGAACTCACTTACAGCATAGTGAAAATGTGCATGCAGTTCATTCGGGCTAGAGCTGGCAGGTAAATAGTCAAACTACTCTCTAGTCTCTACTCCCTCCGTTTCAAATTATAAGACATTTTTGTTTTTTAGATACATTACTTTTACTATGTATCTAACATGGTTTTAAATAGCGAGCTAAAGCTAAAGTGTTTAGCGTTTTATAAACTGTAATTAGCAGACTTTAGCGGCAAAATAGCGGCAGAATTGTGCATGAACGCAAATAGCGGCACAATTTTTTTCAAGCTATTTCGGGTTATAGCGGCACAAATAGCGGGCTATTTAACTCCATGGTATCTAAACATAGTGTATATCTAAGTGCATAGCAAAAGCTGGTATAGTATATGTATCTAGAAAAACCAAAACGTCTTTATAATCTGGAATGGAGGGGGAGCTGCTCAAAAGAGGGGATTTCTGAGGTCAGCTCTTTACCTCCATTTGTTTGAAATCAGCGTTTCCAACGCCGACAATGAGAATAGACAATGGCAGGTCTGATGCCCTTACAATACAATCTTTTGTTTCTTGGATGTCAGTGAGAACTCCATCCTGCAAAAATGGTCAGATAAATGACATTTCGAATCAACAGAGGTTATGTGCAGATATTTGACTGCGTACCGTGATAATGAGAAGGACAAAATATTTATTGTTTGAATATTGAAGGGACTGGCTTGCAATTTCTGCAGCTTTGTTGATCACGGGCCCAAACATAGTCGGACCAGCAAGGGAAACACTGTAAAGAGAAGAGGCGTATGCTGACATGATGCCTTCAACTCCAACCACCTGTGTTCATAAATAAAACCTTAACATCAATGATGATTTGGAAATTTAAACACCATCATTAGGAGAATAAATAAAGATAGCATCAATATAAGCGATGTGAATGCTGCCAGTAGTATGATCACATGTTGCCCATTTTGTCTGCATATTCAGCAAAATTGCAAGGGCCACACATGATTTGGCAATCCCATGACTGCGCCTAACAAACATACTATATCTAAATCTACATACTGTATTACGATTATGGTTGACAAGGTAGAGGATAGAATATTACACAGAAATATGTCCGATGTGGTCAAAAGATATCTCAGCAGACATGAAGCTCACCTCACAGTCATTTGTAGCTGTACTCAAGTTAAAACAATGTGATATGTGACCTTGCGCCCTTGCTCCAAAACCCCAAGCAGGAAATCGCCTATCAGTGTCATAAAACTGCAGAACTTCGCCAACCCCCAGTATTGCCTGGTGTGGAATCCATTTAGCAGGGTAATGTTGCCTAAAAAAATTCAGCAAAAGATAGATCTAACCTGCTGATACGAATTAGGTCTGCCAGAGGGATCAATGTAGTGCAAGGACTGGGGTACACGGGGGTCTCCATTCGAAGCTGAAAAGAATGAAAACTCAGTCGCACATTTTAAGTATAAACAGAGTTACAGATATATTATAACATCAGCTGGCAAATCGAGCTAACCAGTAAAATCTATAGCCACCATGAAATTGAGCTCAAATCCACTGGAAATGTAGTCTAAGAAAGTATGCTGGACTGTTTCCTGCAACTTGTCCACAAACAATTGTCCTTTCATCTGACACCAGTAAGACATATGAAGAGAAGTTAGCTGAAGTGACTCTTTTCTTCAGTATATCCCATCATATAGGAAAAAAATCAAACCTTTCTTTGTCCCTTGTGGCTGTAAAAACTTGCTCCAGACTTTGAGGTATATAGATTTTCAAGCTGAGTAATAGTTGTCTGGAAGGCCCTGTTATCAGATCAGACAAACAAGGGCATACACATAACTCATATTAGAATGGACAGCAAAAGATAATAAATAATCCAATAGTCATTTACATACCCTATCAGTACATGGTCACCACTGGAATTAAAATCAAAACACTCAACTAGCAGTGGGTTATCCTGAAACATAGCACAAGAAAAAGGAAATCACAAGGTCAGCAATGAATAATGCATGTGCTAAGATATGCTAACAGAAATATCATATCTGTAAAATTTACTTGCCTTGCTTCCATACTGCTGTGATGTTAAAGCGATTGGCCTCCAAACAGGGTTCAAGTTGTCAGGTACTACTTCCGTTTTGCAGATTGGAATGGGACCAGCAGTCTCTACCAGTTTAGATATTCTTAAGAAGGGATCCTGTGTATGTGTAATAATATCAAGTAACACTTATGAGAACTATAATTATTAGCTTATAACATGACTGTAGTGAAGGAAGTTTATTTATCCATACACTTTTAGAGAACACATCTTTATTTTCCAAATTTACACAATGAACAGTCATCTCAACTGCCATTCTAGAGGAGTCACTTTCTTCAGCATGTACTGTCATTGTTCCATGAAGACCATGTCCACAATCACTCTGAAGATTCAATGTCAAGCTATGATTAAATTTTGTTACAATCTGCGAAAGGAACATAAAATAAATATCAGGCAATGCATTCTTGTGTCACTCTTAAAACTTACAAATATTTAGATAACTTTGCATAATACAGAAAATGCCAAAACAAATTATTCATGGTATTTGCAATCATCAAGATACTCAATGTTGTAACAACCTCTGATAAGTTGCAGCATGCTTCCCCCAGATAATCTTGCCGAGACAAATCCAACATCTGCATAGATCAACAAATGCATATTTTGTAAGTTGTATAGAAATTAATGACTATAGATCAAAGAAAATCTATTTAGTTCTGATATGGGCCAGGAATCATTTCCCAATGTTGGAGTATGAGTATATGGCCCATGAGGCCCATGTATGGAACCTATATTGCTACCCTCCTAGGGTTAGCCCATTCTAATCCAATTAATCATTCTAGCATGGTATCGAGCTAGGGTTTTCCTTCCCTCCCTTCCTCCCCTGCAGCAGCCGCCGCCCCCCACTGGCGCCGCCGGCACTGCCGCCGTCAGCCATGGCCGGCGTTCCCCCTTCTCCCCGTTCCTGAGTCTTCTTCCTCCCTCCCTCCCCTGCTACTCCGGCGCCGCCCCTCTTCTCCGCGCCGCGCTGGGCCACCCCCGCGACTTCGCCGCGCGCGCTGCCCTCCGGCGCCGCCCCTCTTCTCCGCGCCGCGCCGGGCCGCCCCCGCGAATTCGCCGCGCGCGCGCGGTCTTCCTGGCCGCGCCGAGCCGCTGGATCCGCGGCCAGGAGCTCCACCGCTGGATCCGCGAGCGCGACGGCCGGAGGAGACGCAGCGCCGCCAGGCTCCGCTCCGCCTGCGCCGGATCCGCGGCCAGGAGGCCGCTCCCCGTGCAACACCGCCGGTTCCGCGCGCGCCAAGGCCGCCGCCGCCTCTCCATGGCCGCCGGCCGGCCGACGTCGTCGCCTCCCCTCTCTTACTCCTCCTGGGACGCCGTCCTTCCCGGTGCCGCCCTGGCCGCGGCTGAGCGTGCCGCCGCCGCGGCTGCCGTCGCTGCGAGCGAGCCCGCCGCCCTGGGCGCGGGCGCGGGCGTTCCCGCCCTCTCCCAGCCGCCACGTGCCGCCGCCGCTGCCCTTCTTCCCGGCGCGGGCACGGCAGCTCCAGCCCTCAGCACGAGCGTGGCCTGCAGCCCCGGCGCGGGTTTCCCCAGCACGGGCGCGGCCTGCAGCCCCGGCGCGGGATTTCCTGGCGCAGGCGCAGCCTGCAGCCTCGGTGCGGGCTTCCCCAGCGCCTACAGCTCCGCCGCGGGCGCGATCCCGGTCCATCGGCTTCGCACAGCGGGCCCCGACTCCGCACCCGCCGCCTGGCCCACCACCGCGAGCTGGAGCACCGCCGCCCCATCTGCTCTAGGCGCCGCCGCCTGGGCCGCCACCCCTGGCTGGCCCGCACGCGCTGCCGCCCCGGACGCGGGCTGGGCAGCCGCCGCCGCTGCCTCCGCCGCGTGGCACGTTCATCCTGGCGCCACTGCTACTCCTACGCCGCCATTCTCTCCCCTTGGTCCTCCCTCTGAGCCGAGCGGCGGTGGAGGGGGCCATGGCGGCCGGCGTCGCCGCGGTGGCCGTCGCCGCAGTGGTTCACCATGGGGTCCACCTCCCGGTGTCTCGTCCGGATCTGCCGGTTGGGATCCGGCGGTCTGCGCCTCTCTCCACAACCCGTGGTCCCAGGCTTTCGGCGGTGCGCATCGCCCGTGGACAGTCACTGGAGCTCCTCCTGAGTGTCACATCGCATCCCCATGGCCTAGTCCTCCTGGTGCCTCGGCCGGGCCTGTCGGTTGGGACCCGATGACCTTGGCCTACTCTTTCAGCACCATGCCCTCGACACCGCCTGTCGGTCCCGCCTGGGTCACCGACTCGGGTGCCACCTACCACACTACTCCCGACCATCGTATACTCTCCTCCGTGTACTCACCCTCTTCCGCTCACCCTTCGTCCATCATGGTCGCGAATGGTTCGTGTCTTCCCGTCACATCTGTGGGTGCCGCCGGCGCCCATGGCTCCTTTCGCCTTCCTGATGTTCTTGTCGCACCCGGTATGGTTCACAACCTCCTCTCTATTCGGCGCTTCACGGCTGACAACTCCTGTT
Organism: Coix lacryma-jobi var. lacryma-jobi; assembly: GCA_009763385.1. Taxonomy (NCBI): domain Eukaryota; kingdom Viridiplantae; phylum Streptophyta; class Magnoliopsida; order Poales; family Poaceae; genus Coix; species Coix lacryma-jobi. The sequence goes on from CM019826.1 coordinate 37,703,160, forward strand.
CGGATGAGTTTGACCCCTCTGGCCTCACCGTGTGGGATTCGGCCTCCCGGCATCCTCTTCTCCGGTGTGACAGAGCAGGGCCTCTCTACACCCTTCGTTTCCCCAGTTTCGCTGCTTCTCCTTCGGCATCTGCCTTTACCACCACCACCTCCACCACTTGGCACCGGCGTCTCGGCCATCTTGGTCGTGATGCTCTGACGCAACTCAGTCGTAGTTCCGACATTCGGTGTCCCCGGACTCACGATGAGCACTTGTGTCATGCGTGCCAGTTGGGCCGTCATGTTCGGCTTCCTTTCCCTACCTCCTCCTCACATGCGGCTCGCATCTTTGATCTAAATCCATTGCGACTTGTGGACATCTCCTGTACTTAGCATGTCTGGCTATAAGTACTACTTGGTGGTGGTCGATGATTTCTCCCACTACTCTTGGACCTTTCCCTTTCGTGCCAAGTCGGATGCTTTTCCCACTCTTCTCCACTTTTTCGCTTGGGTGTCCACTCAGTTCGGCCTCACCATCAAGGCCGTCCAGTGCGACAATGGCCGTGAGTTCGATAACTCAACCTCACGTGCCTTCTTCCTCTCTCACGGTGTCCAGCTGCGCATGTCTTGTCCGTATACCTCCTCTCAGAACGGCAAGGCCGAGCGCATGATCCGCACCACCAATGACACCATGCGCACCCTTCTGCTTCAGGCATCCCTACCCGCTCGCTTCTGGGTCGAGAGTCTGCACACCTCCACCTATCTCCTTAACCGTCTTCCTTCCGCTGCTTGCCCAGCTCCTACACCTCACCACGCTCTGTTCGGTACCCCTCCTCGGTACGACCACCTTCGAGTCTTTGGTTGTGCGTGTTACCCTAACACCGCCGTCACTGCTCCACATTAGCTGCCCCCCCCCGGTCCACTCTCTGTGTCTTCCTCGGGTACTCCCCGGATCACAAGGGGTACCGGTGCTTTGACCTTACCTCCCGTCGGGTTCTCATCTCTCGCCATGTGGTGTTTGATGAGTCTGTCTTCCCCTACTCCGCTACCACCACCCCCACTTCCACCCCGGATCTTGACGTATCCTCGTTTCTCACTGACACGGTGGTCGAGCCACCTTTTCGGTTCTCTCCTGCAGGTACTGCTGCACCGTGCCCGTCCCCGGAGCCGTGCCCCAGCTCGCCGCCCGCCCGCGACCACCTCGGCCCTGCTCCTTGCCCGGGCCTGGAGGGGTCCTCGGCCCCCGTCGCTGTTCCTGACACGGGTCCCGAGCCGGTTGCTCATGCGCCACCTGGCCGCTTTGCTCAGCCGGCGCTGGTTTACCAGCGCCGCGGGACGGCCCCCGTCGCCGCTCCGGGTGCGGTTCCCGGGCCGTCGACTACAGCACCACCAGCACGCTACGCCCAGTCGGCGCTTGTCTACCAGCGCCGTGCACGGATGGCGCCGCCACCGCCACCGGCAGTGGCGGAGGACTCAATATGGCTTGGTAGGGCCTTAGCCATACCTTGATTTTAGTGCATCATTTTCTCCCCTCTTATATTTTAATTTTTTCTAATATTTTTTCTATATCTTTACCATAAATTGAGCCATAGAGCTCTATTGATAAAATTGTGCCACACCTTAATTTGTATTTGTCCTCCGCCACTGGCCACCGGTGACTCCTTCACCGGGGCCGTCGCCCTCACCCATAGCCTCCTCTCCGTCAGCGACACCGACACCACCGCCTCGGCCACCGGCTGCCCGTGTCACGACGTCGGTGTACCACCCGCCGCTCCTTCACCGACACCCGCGGCATGTTCACCCTATGGTGACGCGGCACGCGGCTGGTACCCTGCAGCGACGGGCCCTTGCGGCGGTGCCCGGGGACTCGCAGGTCTCTCCAGTACCTTCTTCCGTCCGTGAGGCCTTGTTGGATCCTCACTGGCGCTGTGCGATGGAGGAGTACGCGGCGCTCCTCGCCAACCAGACGTGGGAGCTGGTGCCCCGTCCCTCGGGTGCCAACGTTGTCACCGGCAAGTGGATCTGGACACACAAGCGTCGGGCTGATGGCACTTTGGAGCGGTACAAGGCTCGCTGGGTTCTTCGGGGTTTCACTCAGCGTCCTGTAGTTGACTATGATGAGACATTCAGCCCAGTGGTGAAGCCGGCCACCATCCGTACAGTGCTCTCTCTGGCTCTCACTCGCTCCTGGCCTGTGCATCAGTTGGATGTGAAGAATGCCTTTCTGCATGGTCTTCTCACAGAGACAGTGTACTGCAGTCAGCCGGCCGGGTTCGTTGACTCCTCTCGTCCTGACATGGTGTGCCGGCTCAACAGGTCTCTCTATGGCCTCAAGCAGGCTCCTCGGGCGTGGAATCATCGGTTTGCCACTTTTCTCCGGACACTGGGTTTTGTGGAGGCCAAGTCAGACACCTCTCTGTATATCTATCACCGTGGAGCTGAGACTGCGTATCTGCTGCTCTATGTGGATGACATTGTCCTCACAGCCTCCAGTGAGTCACTCCTTCGCCGGATTATCAGCTCTCTTCAGCAGGAGTTTGCTATGAAGGATCTGGGTGTGCTCCACCACTTCCTTGGGGTTACAGTTGAGCCTCATCCTGCCGGGGTCCTTCACCAGAGGCAGTACACTCGGGATATCTTGGAGCGCGCTGGGATGACTGATTGCAACCCCTGTGCCACTCCGGTTGACACACAGGGCAAGCTGTCTGAGTCTGAGGGCCCTCCAGTGGCAGATCCTACTGCATACCGGAGTCTTGCTAGTGCGCTTCAGTACCTCACCTTCACCAGGCCGGACATCACCTATGCTGTTCAGCAGATCTGTCTCCACATGCATGATCCCCGGGAGCCACATCTTACCGCTCTTAAGCGTCTCCTCCGCTACCTCCGCGGGACTGCTGACTACGGCCTCCTCCTCCACCGGCGGTCGTCCTCCACCGAGATGATTGTGTACACCGATGCTGACTGGGCTGGCTGTCCGGACACGCGCCGCTCCACCTCCGGCTACGCTGTCTTCTTGGGCGGCAACCTGGTGTCCTGGTCGTCCAAGCGCCAGCACGTGGCCTCCCGCTCCAGCGCCGAGGCGGAGTACCGCGCCGTCGCCAACGGCGTGGCTGAGGTTTCCTGGCTCCGGCAGCTTCTTGCCGAGCTCCAGAGCCCCCTTCGCCGGACCACGATGGTCTACTGCGACAACGTCAGCGCCGTGTACCTCTTCACCAACCCTGTTCAGCACCAGCGGACCAAGCATGTGGAGATCGACCTACACTTTGTCCGTGACCGAGTTGCCATCGGCGAGGTGCGCGTCCTTCATGTTCCGACCACCTCCCAGTTCGCCGACATCTTCACCAAGGGCCTCCCGTCCTCGAGCTTCGCCGAGTTTCGCTCCAGCCTCAACATCACCAGTGGCTAGTTGCGTCTGTGGGGTGACTCATGTGTGTTGTTTGTTTTCATGTCCAGTCTGTAACTCCGCTGCGCCGGTAGTTAAGACTGCGAGGGAGTGTTGGAGTATGAGTATATGGCCCATGTGGCAAGGCCCATGAGGCCCATGTATGGAACCTATATTGCTACCCTCCTAGGGTTAGCTCATTCTAATCCAATTAATCATTCTAGCACCCACTGTTACCTAATGATATATTTTTTTTTCACAAAATCATGCATACAAGATTGAGGTAAAATGGAACTTTTATTCTAGGATATTTTGCATTTGCTATTTTTTTCCCACAAACAGAACTTGAGAGAATTGTTCTGCCAGCTAATCACTACTAATCACTACTTTGAAGTGTAACGTAACGGCTCTAATCCCATGGCCCACTGATCACCGTCAACCACTGACAGTCGATCCGTACAGCCAAGTGATTAGGACCGGTTCCGCTACTGGGCTACATCAGTGCCCGTTGTCCGCAGGATCATCTCACAATTCAGTTACAATCTCTTTAACATTTTGACAAATAACATCGGAGTAAATAGCGGAAGACTTAGATAACAATAGTTTTACAAACCAGGGTTCAACATAAAATTAAAGTGAAGTTATTACAGACCATAGTTCAAATAGATAGAGTTGGCAGGGTAGCATATGACAACAACTAAAGGTAAAGATACATCACCCAGCCCGAGGGTGAATAATCACTCATCGGCCTCATCGGCCTCTTCCGGAACAACAGTCACACAGCAGGGTCCAAGGCATACTGAGGAATCTGCCGTACCTGCAACATGGGTAATAAAACCCTGAGTACAAAGGTACTCAACAAGACTTACCCGACTAAAGAAAAAGGGAGAAGACTCAGGAATGAAAGCTTAGGGTAGTCAAGGTAAGGCTTAAACAAGATCAAGTATTTTGCAGAATAGCATTTTGTAAATCTTATTTTATTTTGAAAGATTCAGTATTCCACAATTCTTCATCATTCATGATTCATTTTACATTTCAAAACATTCCTAGTTGAGAACCACTCTCCGTTGACAGTCAGTGGACCAAGTCTCCATAACCGAGGAGCAACGTTAATCCGGATAAAGAATACTCAGCTGAGGATCCCTATTCACACTGCATATGTAGCACCCAAGCTTGCATATGCCAACCCGTCTTCCACGATTCCTCCAAGATTGGGCCCGGTCCTACGCCACCCGGAAGTACAGTACACCACTCCAATCCGGGCCTCTAACCCACGTGGGTACATGCTACTTCCGCCATCTCTCCACTCCCAGTGCGCGGTTGTCGGTCCAATAATGGATTTCTCGGAGCCAGAGCTTTCCGTAGTATGTGAATAGTTACAAGTCTTGACCAGCAGGCCCCCATACGGATGGTCCCTACATTTTTCCGCCAGCGACAAGCACCTCGGGCCTCTAACCCAAGAGTACAGGTCCTGTCGGTTTTTCAACCCTGTCCCGGTCGGTGTCAACTGTTGAGTCCCGGACTACAACATGACGGCACCGTACGCAAGGACAACCTCTCCTTCCCGTTGACTAAGTACGGATCAGATACTTAGCCAACAGTGGGAGTAAAGCCAAAATTCCCATAAAGGTTTCTTTCAGTGATCACACTTTTGAAATTGGCATTTTTATTGCAAATCTATTTAATAGCATTGCTAAGCATTTTTCAAACACTTTTTGAAAAGCAGGTATCGGGTGTTTCAGTGGTCAAGGTGGGTAATGCATCAATTAGGATAGCACACAACTCTTATAAACCTAATGCAATAATTTAACTCAAAAGCATTTAAGGAAATCACTTTATAAATTCAAGGAAAGGTTGAATGCACCGGGGCTTGCCTTGGATGGCAAAAAGAGCAGACTCGGGGTTGGTGGTGTAGGTGCCGGAGCTTGGGGTTGCCTCGGGGACAGATCCTTCGGTGGCTACCTCGACTTCAGGTCCTTCTTCGTCAACTATACGGATGCAATGATGAATGCGCATGAGAATGATGATATGACTTATGGTGCAAGACAATTCCACTGATTCTAGAATACTTTTTAAGCAAGGCATGCTTAAATTCTAGGTTGAGCATAAAAGGTAATCATTTCTTCCTTAAGCAATATTGATTAACTAGCCCTTAATATAATTATCCTAAGCACCAACCAAACATAGCATCACAAACATCATAGACCAAAGGGTAGGGGTCTATGAACATCAATCAATCCAAAGATCACATCATCAACACTTATTACCAACCCTAATCCATCTTTTCTATTTTCTTAATTTATTTAAAAGGTCATTTTATGAAGTTGCTCCAAAAATTACCAAATTAATCACATAAGTTCATTATGGTGTAGATAGATGGCAAAACAAATTTCATAATTTTTGGAGGTCATTAAGGTGCTCAATTAAATCTAGACATTTAATTAACAGAAGGCACTATTCAAGAATTAAAATAAATGCTCAAAAATCAACTTGTTCCAAAAGACTTCAAAATTTTACCAGAGACTAAACATGGCATAAGAAGCTCACAAAAATTTGCCTCATGATTTTTGGAGTTATAAATTACTCTCCAAAAATACCAAAACCTTCATTTATTAATTAAAAGGGGAATTTTTCATTTTCAAATTTCTGCAGAAACGTCAAGTTTTATATTTTTATAAAATACTCCAGAGCATAAAGAGTCTACCACAAAAATTTCAGCATTTTTGGATGCACACAGAAAATACCACAAAAAAGAGAAATCAGAGCACTATTCACAACACTCAGAAAAAGAAAAGAGCACTGTGCTCCTTCTAGGCCGGCTCGGCGGAATGCGGGGCTCGGGCGAAACGGAGAAGTGAGCCTCGGTCCGAGGCCGGACTCGGGCGAGACGGAGAGCATGCGTCGCCGAGGCTTGGGCTCGGTCGAAGCGGAGGGTCATGCGCTCGCCGAGGCTTGGGCTCGATCGAAGCGGAGGGTCATGCGCTCGCCGAGGCTTGGGCTCGGGCGAAGCGGAGAAACAGGCCTCTGCCCGAGGCGTGACTTGGGGCTCGGGCGAAACGGAGTTGAAGCAGAGGCCGAAGGCTCGGATGCTTACCACGTGTCGGAGGCAGGGCTCGAGGGTGAGGCTCGACTCGTTCTCGAGGGTGAGGCTCGACTCGAGGGTGAGGCTCGACACGAAGGTGAGGCTCGACACGCTCGGGGAAGAAGATGACCGCGGCGGCGCTCCGGCGGTCCGGCGGTCCTGAGCAACAACAGCGACCGCAAGGGCCGGGTTAGAGTCGCACGGGGTCAAGGAACACAACACAGGGGTCGGTGAGAGATGATCATGGCCGGAGACGGCGAATTCCACGAACCCGAGTTCGCCGGGTTTCGGCCGGGGATGGGGACGGCGAGCTTACGCCGGGCAAACGGAGACGGGAAAGGTGAAATGGAAGGGTGGGAAAACTTCACGAGCTCAAGGCGGAGCTTTAGGGCTAGCTGGTGGAGAGGCGGAGTGACTGGAGAGTGCTGGTCACGGTGGCGGAGGTGGATGCGGAGGTCGAAGCTCCGGCGGCTTATATAGCCGCGGCTATGGGACGGTAGAGACTTCGGGGTTGCGCGGGTAAGGTTTGCGGGGGCGTGCGCACTCGATTGCGCTCTGGCGGATAAGCTGGCGCGCAGCCGGGGCTCGGGCGCAATGCTCGGCCGGCGATGGCCACGCGGCGGCGGCGGCTGGGCACTGTAGGGGCCGAGAGCGATGGTCAGCGCTCGCGTGCGGGCGCGGAGGGAACAGGGGAACAGCGGCGACAGGTTGGTGGCGCGTGGGGAGCAGCCGCCTGCGCTGCAGCCGCAGCGCCGGCGCCATGGCCGGGCCCCCCCCTGGCCTCTGGCTCTACGGGAAGAAGAACAGTGCTAGGGTCTAGGGTTTGACTTTTGGCCAGTTTCTGTATTTTGCAAATTACTCTCAAAAATTGAACTGTGCGACAAAAACTCAAAACACCAAAGTTGTTCAGGAAAGTGAGATCTACAACTTTGTCAAAATGAACATTTTCAAATTCCAAATAGTTTTTGAACTACATTCAAAAACAGAAAAGGGGACACTTTTCAAATTTGATTCAAATCAAAATTACTTTGGATTTCAAACTGAAACTTGAACTCCTTCCAATATGAAAGTTGTTCCATTTGACAAAACCTATAACTTTGCTAATATACACTTTTTCTGAAACTCAATAGTTTTTGAATAACTTTTTAAAACGGAAAAGGGGACAAAGTCTGGAATTTGAATGAATTTGAAATTACTGCAAACTTTATATAGAAACTTGGAAATCTGTAAATACCAAAGTTGTTCCTCTAGGTCAGATTCACAACTTTGTTTTTTGAACCAACTCAAAATTTTGAATTTTGAAAAAGTTATCAAAAAGGGGATAAATCCAGGATTTGGGATTTTAGGGTTTTGCAAAAGGAAAATCAAATCAAATCTGACTTTTGAACTTTGATCAAAGCAACAAACATCAGGGCACTGAATTTGAACAAGAATTACATAGAACTAGGCACAGAGGTGAAATTACCATTTTGCCCTTATAGGAAGAATGGGGCTAACAAGGGTTTTTGCAATAGAGGTACATCACACAAAATGATACACTAAGCAAATGCATACACATGAAATCATGATCAAGATGATTAATGATGCTAATGATGATATGTCAAGTTAATTACCTGCTTAAACACCAGAGGTGTTACAGCCTTCCCCCCTTAAAGAAATCTCGCCCCGAGATTCTGCGTCTTAAGAAAGGACAAAGAAGGGATAAAGGCAAAACTTTACATAGACAGGGATTCGAGAAAGTCGGGGTAGTTCTTTGCCAAGAAGTCTTCAGATTCCCAAGTAGCTTCTTCTTCAGAGTGTTGGTTCCACTGGATTTTGTACCACCTCGTGGTAGTTCTTCGAGTAACTCGATCCTTGTGATCCAACACGCGAACTGGATATTCCGAATAGGATAGATCAGGCTCTAGCTCGACACCTTCAACTTCCACGACATGTTCTGGTACTCGGAGGCACTTCTTGAGTTGGGAGACATGGAAAACATTGTGGACAGCAGAGAGATGATCGGGCAACTTCAGCTTGTAAGCTACCTTGCCACAACATTCCAAAATCTCAAACGGACCAATGTAGCGGGGTGCTAACTTTCCCCTGACTCCAAAACGAGTGACTCCTTTGGTTGGTGAGACCTTGAGATATACGTAATCTCCAACTTGAAACTTCAGAGGTCGACGTCTCTTGTCAGCATAACTCTTTTGTCGGGATTGGGCAATCTTCATGTTCTCTTGTATCTGCTTGACTTTCTCTTCCATATCTTTAACCAGGTCAACTCCAAAGAATTCTCTTTCTCCGGGCTCAGACCAACTGAGGGGTGTACGACAACGACGACCGTACAGTGCTTCAAATGGTGCCATTTTGATGCTTTCTTGATAACTGTTATTATATGAGAACTCTGCCAAGGGCAAACAGTCATCCCAAGTATCTGCGAAGGTGAGCGCACATGCTCTCAACATATCTTCTAACACTTGGTTGACTCGCTCAGTTTGTCCATCTGTTTGTGGATGATACGCTGTGCTGTATAAGAGTTGGGTTCCAAGTGAGGTATGGAACGCTTTCCAGAACTTCGCAACAAACTGGGTACCACGATCAGAGATAATGGTCTTGGGAATACCATGGAGCTTCACTATGTTGTTCTTGTACAAGGCGGCATACGTGGGGACGGCATAGCTGGTCTTGACTGGCAGAAAGTGAGCTTGTTTGGTGAGTCGGTCCACTATTACCCAAATGGAATCAAATCCTTTCTTAGTCTTGGGTAGTCCATTGATAAAATCCATGCTGATATCTTCCCACTTCCAGGCAGGTACAGATAAAGGCTGCAATTCTCCTCCAGGCTTCATGTGCACGGCTTTGACTTTCTGACAAGTATCACAGCGAGCGACATAGCGAGCGATCTCAATTTTCATCTTTGTCCACCAGAATCTCTGCCTTAGATCCTGGTACATCTTGTTGCTGCCGGGGTGGATGGAAAACCTAGACAGGTGTGCCTCATCAAGGATCAACTGTCTCAACTCAGGCACTTTGGGAACTACTAGACGGTTCTTGAACCAAACAACTCCTACATCATCGATCCTGAAACAATCAGCTTTTCCAGTCTGGACCTTTTTGATGATGTGCTTGATCCCAGGGTTATCCTTCTGTGCAGCGATGACTTGTTCCTTGACCGATGTTTCTATCCTGACATTGTTCAGGCTTCCTTGCGGAACTATCTCAATACCCATCCTTTCAAGAGCATGGCACAAGGAAAGATCATAGGGCTTCGTCGTCAGACAGTTGCAGTATGACTTGCGACTGAGGGCATCGGCAACTACATTTGCCTTACCAGGATGGTAATGCACTTCGATATCATAATCTTTAATCAACTCAAGCCATCTTCGCTGCCTCATGTTCAGCTCTTCTTGGGTGAATATATACTTCAGGCTCTTATGATCGGTGTACACATTGCAGGCACTGCCCAACAGATAATGACGCCATATCTTCAAAGCATGTACCACTGCTGCTAACTCAAGGTCATGGGTTGGATAATTCTCCTCATGTCGCTTAAGCTGACGTGAGGCATAAGCGATCACTCGACCTTCTTGCATCAAAACACAACCCAAACCAATACCAGATGCATCACAGTATACATCAAAGGGTTTCTCGATGTCTGGTTGAGCTAGGACTGGTGATGAAGTTAGCAGTTTCTTCAAGGCTTGAAAAGCTTGCTCACAGGCTGGTGACCAAACAAATTCCACGGAATTCTTCAACAACTCTGTGATAGGCTTGGCTATTCTGGAGAAATCTGGGATGAAACGACGATAGTATCCAGCCATTCCCATGAAGCTGCGAACTTCGCGGACAGTGGTAGGTGGCTTCCAATCCAAGATATCTGCCACTTTTTCAGGGTCAACTGACACACCTTCAGCGGACAGGACATGACCAAGGAATTGAATTCGGTCTAGCCAGAATTCACATTTACTGAACTTGGCATACAACTGGTGATCTCTGAGACGAGAGAGAACGACACGAAGATGCATGGCATGATCTTCAGGAGTTCTTGAATAAACAAGGATGTCGTCAATGAACACGACTACAAATTTATCGAGCTCTGGCATGAACACAGAGTTCATGAGATACATGAAATGAGCGGGGGCATTGGTCAAGCCAAAAGACATGACCAAGTACTCATATAGACCGTATCTGGTGGTGAAAGCTGTTTTGGGAATATCTTCGGGGCGAATTTTTATTTGATGATAGCCAGATCTGAGATCGATCTTGGAAAACACTCTGGCTCCAGATAACTGGTCAAACAGAAGATCAATGCGAGGCAAGGGATATTTATTTTTGATGGTGACCTCGTTGAGCGGGCGATAGTCAACGCATAGACGAAGGCTTTTGTCCTTCTTCTTCACAAAGATAGCAGGACAGCCCCAAGGAGATGAACTTGGGCGAATGAGACCCTTATCCAAGAGCTCTCGCAATTGGATCTTCAGCTCTGCCAACTCTCTGGGAGGCATTCGATAAGCTCTACGGGCTATAGGAGCAGTCCCGGGCTTTAGCTCTATGGCAAACTCAACATCACGGTCAGGAGGTAGACCAGGTAAATCTTCAGGAAAGACATCAGGGAACTCGCAGACCACGGGGATATCTCGGATCCCTTGATCATAGGTAGCATTTAGCTGAGTGGTAGCTGGTTTTGAAGGCATAGGAAGTTGGAGAAGGAGTTTGGAGGTACTGTTAGGAATATCCACTCTCACAACTCTATTCAAGATGTCTATTATGGCTTTATACTGACACATCCAATTCATGCCTAAGATGACATCTATCTCTTGATCGCGCAGTACTATCATGGTGGTAGGAAAGACATGTTTCCCCAACATTACTGGTATACTGCGGACCACTTCCTTAGTATTTATCCGCCCTCCAGGCGAAAGTATGCAGAAACTTTCTTTTAACTCCCCCATGGGCAACTCATGCTTGATGACAAAAGTGCGACTGATGAAGGAATGCGATGCACCAGAATCAAACAAGACGACTGCAGGATGATTGGCAACAGGGAACCTACCGAGCATGACGGGCTCTCCGTCTGGGATGTTACTGACGGTGGTGAAGTAGACTTGCCCGTGCTTCCTGACAAGCTTGCCCTTCTGGACGTGCTGCTGCGGTGCACGGTGCTGCTGCTGTGATCCTCCAGGGCCTTTCTGTGCATGCTGGGCATTCTTCTTGGGTCTAGGACAGTCGCGAGACCAGTGACCAACTTGGCCACAGTTGTAGCATGGATGGTTGTAAGCTGTTTGTGGGGTGGTGACACGAACACCGGGGGCGTTCGGCTGAGTGGCACTTTGCTGGTTGGCATTGTGGGTGGTGGCCGCGGTACGAACGACCACTTGCTGATGGGGGTATGGGGCACGGTTTTGGTGGTGGCTGGGGTGGTAGATGATTCTTGGGCGCTTATGGTTGCTGGAGAAACTGCTAGACCCAGCCTTCTTCTTCTTCTTCTCTTCCTGATACTGGCGGTTACTTTCCTCGTAAGCAACAGCACGGTCAACGACATCATGGTAGGATCCGTTTAGGTTGTTAGACAGACCTCTGCGAATCTTAGGGTGCAGACCCCTGAGAAAACAATCTCTCTTCTTTTCCTCTGTGTTGACATAGTCAGAGGCATACTGGCTGAGGTGGTTGAATTGTCCCACGTACTGCATGACGGTGGAATCTTTCTGTTGCAGGGCCAAGAACTGATCCAACTTCATTCTCATCAATCCCGAAGGGATGTGATGTGCTCTGAAAGCAGTGCGGAACTCTTCCCAGGTCAGCTGGTGATCTTCCGGCTGGGCCGCCAACAGGTTGGCGTACCAGGCACTTGCAGGACCACGGAGCTGCTGAGAAGCGAACCGAGGCTTCTGGATCTCCGTGCAGTGCAGAAGACTGAACTTCTGTTCCATGGTGCGTAACCAGTCGTCAGCCTCGAGGGGTTCATCGGCCTTTGTGAAGACCGGTGGTCGTGTTTCAGTGAAATCCACATAGGTTGTCTCTTGGTTGTTGCGGCGACCACGGTTACCGTTGTTCTGCTGCCCTTGATTCTGAGCCATCAGATTGGCAGCGGCTGCCAAGGCTGCAATGGCATCAGCTAGGGTAGCTGGCACAGGTGGAGGGTTTGGGATGTTGGCATCATCAGAACCTCCGGCTCCGGTACGGGTGTTCACAGGCATCTGTATAAGCAAGTCGGAACTCAGCATATATGGACAAGGGTTCTGAAACAACTTGATTGATAACTTCACTGATACAAAGATAGCTGACTTGATAAAGATGACAACAGACTGATAAGGTACGAAAAGAAAGATACATGCCAGACTTGGCAACAGACAGACTAACGCTCCCAAACCTAGACTAAGGTTTCAGGTAAGCAGATGGTACAGACACAAGGAGTCTAGTCATCATCGATGAAGATCAACTCTTCGTCATCATCATCATCCTCGATGATAAGCTCAGGCTCTTCCTCCTCATCTTCATCTTCAACGTGGACATCTTCAGCAGGTTCCACTTCCACGTTCTGATCGGGCTCGTGTTCCACTTCAGGTTCTTCCACGATTCCGTCTTCAGGGTCTTCCATAACCGGGGGTACCAAGGGATGGAGTTGATCATGCAGCTGATGCACTTCCTCATGAAGCATATCATTGTACTGCTCGATCTGGGCGGTGTATTGCTGAAGTCCATGGAGCTGGGCTCTGGCAACGTCCTCGCGGGTCCAAGCATCATTGCGCTGCTCGATAGCGCGAATCGTGTTCCGGTTAGCCTGTTCCAGGGAAGCTCGTGCCTCATAAAACTCCATGCGGGAAAGGTAGAAGTCATGCTCCATGTTCTCCATTTCAGCCTTCAGATTCTTGATTTCCTCCTTCAGCTGCTTGCGGGTGCGACGGGGAAAGCGACGACCATTGGAGGATTCTCCAGTCTCTTCTCCGGTGCGTGGCGCCAGCTGGTGACGCGGCACACCGTTTGGTCCAGTCGACTTGCGGGCAGTCCGCTTGATGATGGCCATATCTGGATAAGAGGTTATAGATGAGAAAGGCTAGCAAGAAAAAGGTATAGGCACACTAACCCAACAAACTCTTTTATATACTTAGGTGAATATGACATGATGCATGAATCGTTCCTACGGAACAAGGCAATGCAACTACTCAGGTAAGGTACATAGGGCTTTATACAAGTTGTCTTGCTACTAGTTGCCAAAGACAAGATGAGATGAGAGAAGCAATTTGGACTCAAAATAGTCAAGTTTAGTTTTGTTAAAAACATTTTGAAGTTTTCGCAAAAAGATTGCGACGTCATAGTGAGATGCTTTGATACCACTCTGTAACGTAACGGCTCTAATCCCATGGCCCACTGATCACCGTCAACCACTGACAGTCGATCCGTACAGCCAAGTGATTAGGACCGGTTCCGCTACTGGGCTACATCAGTGCCCGTTGTCCGCAGGATCATCTCACAATTCAGTTACAATCTCTTTAACATTTTGACAAATAACATCGGAGTAAATAGCGGAAGACTTAGATAACAATAGTTTTACAAACCAGGGTTCAACATAAAATTAAAGTGAAGTTATTACAGACCATAGTTCAAATAGATAGAGTTGGCAGGGTAGCATATGACAACAACTAAAGGTAAAGATACATCACCCAGCCCGAGGGTGAATAATCACTCATCGGCCTCATCGGCCTCTTCCGGAACAACAGTCACACAGCAGGGTCCAAGGCATACTGAGGAATCTGCCGTACCTGCAACATGGGTAATAAAACCCTGAGTACAAAGGTACTCAACAAGACTTACCCGACTAAAGAAAAAGGGAGAAGACTCAGGAATGAAAGCTTAGGGTAGTCAAGGTAAGGCTTAAACAAGATCAAGTATTTTGCAGAATAGCATTTTGTAAATCTTATTTTATTTTGAAAGATTCAGTATTCCACAATTCTTCATCATTCATGATTCATTTTACATTTCAAAACATTCCTAGTTGAGAACCACTCTCCGTTGACAGTCAGTGGACCAAGTCTCCATAACCGAGGAGCAACGTTAATCCGGATAAAGAATACTCAGCTGAGGATCCCTATTCACACTGCATATGTAGCACCCAAGCTTGCATATGCCAACCCGTCTTCCACGATTCCTCCAAGATTGGGCCCGGTCCTACGCCACCCGGAAGTACAGTACACCACTCCAATCCGGGCCTCTAACCCACGTGGGTACATGCTACTTCCGCCATCTCTCCACTCCCAGTGCGCGGTTGTCGGTCCAATAATGGATTTCTCGGAGCCAGAGCTTTCCGTAGTATGTGAATAGTTACAAGTCTTGACCAGCAGGCCCCCATACGGATGGTCCCTACATTTTTCCGCCAGCGACAAGCACCTCGGGCCTCTAACCCAAGAGTACAGGTCCTGTCGGTTTTTCAACCCTGTCCCGGTCGGTGTCAACTGTTGAGTCCCGGACTACAACATGACGGCACCGTACGCAAGGACAACCTCTCCTTCCCGTTGACTAAGTACGGATCAGATACTTAGCCAACAGTGGGAGTAAAGCCAAAATTCCCATAAAGGTTTCTTTCAGTGATCACACTTTTGAAATTGGCATTTTTATTGCAAATCTATTTAATAGCATTGCTAAGCATTTTTCAAACACTTTTTGAAAAGCAGGTATCGGGTGTTTCAGTGGTCAAGGTGGGTAATGCATCAATTAGGATAGCACACAACTCTTATAAACCTAATGCAATAATTTAACTCAAAAGCATTTAAGGAAATCACTTTATAAATTCAAGGAAAGGTTGAATGCACCGGGGCTTGCCTTGGATGGCAAAAAGAGCAGACTCGGGGTTGGTGGTGTAGGTGCCGGAGCTTGGGGTTGCCTCGGGGACAGATCCTTCGGTGGCTACCTCGACTTCAGGTCCTTCTTCGTCAACTATACGGATGCAATGATGAATGCGCATGAGAATGATGATATGACTTATGGTGCAAGACAATTCCACTGATTCTAGAATACTTTTTAAGCAAGGCATGCTTAAATTCTAGGTTGAGCATAAAAGGTAATCATTTCTTCCTTAAGCAATATTGATTAACTAGCCCTTAATATAATTATCCTAAGCACCAACCAAACATAGCATCACAAACATCATAGACCAAAGGGTAGGGGTCTATGAACATCAATCAATCCAAAGATCACATCATCAACACTTATTACCAACCCTAATCCATCTTTTCTATTTTCTTAATTTATTTAAAAGGTCATTTTATGAAGTTGCTCCAAAAATTACCAAATTAATCACATAAGTTCATTATGGTGTAGATAGATGGCAAAACAAATTTCATAATTTTTGGAGGTCATTAAGGTGCTCAATTAAATCTAGACATTTAATTAACAGAAGGCACTATTCAAGAATTAAAATAAATGCTCAAAAATCAACTTGTTCCAAAAGACTTCAAAATTTTACCAGAGACTAAACATGGCATAAGAAGCTCACAAAAATTTGCCTCATGATTTTTGGAGTTATAAATTACTCTCCAAAAATACCAAAACCTTCATTTATTAATTAAAAGGGGAATTTTTCATTTTCAAATTTCTGCAGAAACGTCAAGTTTTATATTTTTATAAAATACTCCAGAGCATAAAGAGTCTACCACAAAAATTTCAGCATTTTTGGATGCACACAGAAAATACCACAAAAAAGAGAAATCAGAGCACTATTCACAACACTCAGAAAAAGAAAAGAGCACTGTGCTCCTTCTAGGCCGGCTCGGCGGAATGCGGGGCTCGGGCGAAACGGAGAAGTGAGCCTCGGTCCGAGGCCGGACTCGGGCGAGACGGAGAGCATGCGTCGCCGAGGCTTGGGCTCGGTCGAAGCGGAGGGTCATGCGCTCGCCGAGGCTTGGGCTCGGTCGAAGCGGAGGGTCATGCGCTCGCCGAGGCTTGGGCTCGGGCGAAGCGGAGAAACAGGCCTCTGCCCGAGGCGTGACTTGGGGCTCGGGCGAAACGGAGTTGAAGCAGAGGCCGAAGGCTCGGATGCTTACCACGTGTCGGAGGCAGGGCTCGAGGGTGAGGCTCGACTCGTTCTCGAGGGTGAGGCTCGACTCGAGGGTGAGGCTCGACACGAAGGTGAGGCTCGACACGCTCGGGGAAGAAGATGACCGCGGCGGCGCTCCGGCGGTCCGGCGGTCCTGAGCAACAACAGCGACCGCAAGGGCCGGGTTAGAGTCGCACGGGGTCAAGGAACACAACACAGGGGTCGGTGAGAGATGATCATGGCCGGAGACGGCGAATTCCACGAACCCGAGTTCGCCGGGTTTCGGCCGGGGATGGGGACGGCGAGCTTACGCCGGGCAAACGGAGACGGGAAAGGTGAAATGGAAGGGTGGGAAAACTTCACGAGCTCAAGGCGGAGCTTTAGGGCTAGCTGGTGGAGAGGCGGAGTGACTGGAGAGTGCTGGTCACGGTGGCGGAGGTGGATGCGGAGGTCGAAGCTCCGGCGGCTTATATAGCCGCGGCTATGGGACGGTAGAGACTTCGGGGTTGCGCGGGTAAGGTTTGCGGGGGCGTGCGCACTCGATTGCGCTCTGGCGGATAAGCTGGCGCGCAGCCGGGGCTCGGGCGCAATGCTCGGCCGGCGATGGCCACGCGGCGGCGGCGGCTGGGCACTGTAGGGGCCGAGAGCGATGGTCAGCGCTCGCGTGCGGGCGCGGAGGGAACAGGGGAACAGCGGCGACAGGTTGGTGGCGCGTGGGGAGCAGCCGCCTGCGCTGCAGCCGCAGCGCCGGCGCCATGGCCGGGCCCCCCCCTGGCCTCTGGCTCTACGGGAAGAAGAACAGTGCTAGGGTCTAGGGTTTGACTTTTGGCCAGTTTCTGTATTTTGCAAATTACTCTCAAAAATTGAACTGTGCGACAAAAACTCAAAACACCAAAGTTGTTCAGGAAAGTGAGATCTACAACTTTGTCAAAATGAACATTTTCAAATTCCAAATAGTTTTTGAACTACATTCAAAAACAGAAAAGGGGACACTTTTCAAATTTGATTCAAATCAAAATTACTTTGGATTTCAAACTGAAACTTGAACTCCTTCCAATATGAAAGTTGTTCCATTTGACAAAACCTATAACTTTGCTAATATACACTTTTTCTGAAACTCAATAGTTTTTGAATAACTTTTTAAAACGGAAAAGGGGACAAAGTCTGGAATTTGAATGAATTTGAAATTACTGCAAACTTTATATAGAAACTTGGAAATCTGTAAATACCAAAGTTGTTCCTCTAGGTCAGATTCACAACTTTGTTTTTTGAACCAACTCAAAATTTTGAATTTTGAAAAAGTTATCAAAAAGGGGATAAATCCAGGATTTGGGATTTTAGGGTTTTGCAAAAGGAAAATCAAATCAAATCTGACTTTTGAACTTTGATCAAAGCAACAAACATCAGGGCACTGAATTTGAACAAGAATTACATAGAACTAGGCACAGAGGTGAAATTACCATTTTGCCCTTATAGGAAGAATGGGGCTAACAAGGGTTTTTGCAATAGAGGTACATCACACAAAATGATACACTAAGCAAATGCATACACATGAAATCATGATCAAGATGATTAATGATGCTAATGATGATATGTCAAGTTAATTACCTGCTTAAACACCAGAGGTGTTACATGAAGTAAATGATGCATCCATCTCCTATGAAGTACTCCCTCCATCCCAAAATAAATGTAATTGTAGGACTAGACACGGTTACCAATGCCCCAGTGAAATTACCAAAATGTCCTTATAAAATTGTAATCATTACACTTTGTAAAACGAAAAAGTACAAAAAGACGAATAAAGTTGGCTTGTCTTATATGTACAATAGCATTTATTTTGGGACAAATTGTAAACTAGAATTGCGTTTATTTTGGGACGGAGGGAGTAAATCTTTATTGTACGTGTGCAATATATAGAAAAACTGGTCAAAATATAGACATTGGCAAATGTGTCCATACATAGAATACTGTAACCATGTAAGAAAGATTTGTTGGCTGATTGAAACCAATATCTTGTCATTAAGTAATAATTTGAGAAGAGGCACAAAAAAATAATGAATTAAGGGTACACTATTAATACCTTCACTGGAGTGTTGTGGTACTTTGTGTCAACATCATATATCCTGAATCTACCATGAGTTGGAAAGCAGTAGCAGTTAGGAGGAGTTTCCTGTGAGTAATATCTACATTTCTATCATATGATACTCACATGAGTGGTTGCACAATCTCAAATTGGTAAGACATTGTAGCCTTTGTGATCCATGAGGGCTCCAGTGAATTTAAAATCACTTCAGTACGGCCAATCTCCTCTAGCTTTCCTTTTATGTTAGTGTAGACCACTAACATAGGATCACTCTACAGCAAACATATAATATATCACCTTTTGAAAAAAAAGTAGAGATGCAAAGTAAGCCAAGCAAAACTTAAGCAATCTATGTCCAGTTTCAATAATTATACACTGATATATTCTTATGTGAGTAAGGGAAGATAAGTGAGGGTTGTATACTCCAATTGTTTTTGGTAAAATACAGGCAAACAAGTATGAAATTAATATTACAATGACCATTTTAAAGAGTATCAACTTATAGTCCGCTCATTTTTCACAGCTCAACCAATCATTTGTAGCTAAGAATATTCAACAACACAAAAGCCAGAGATGGCCAATCATATTCCAAGGCTTGATGTAACTTATTTTTTTTTTAAGTAATGCTATTATGCCTCTGGAGAATGGGGTTAGTAATACCATGATGGAAATATTAAGATTAAAGTACTTGAGAATGCTAGGTTTCACCTTTGAAAAGGCATCAGTGTTCCGCAACTTCGATGCTGAAAATGACAGCTGCAATTAGAGGAAGAAAATAACATATCAGCCATCAGCACAAGAGAATAAGAGATTATCAGATTGACATCCACAGCTAACTCAGAAAAAAGTTACTAAGCTGTGCCATGTAGGCCTAACTGGTGACACAGAATTATATGTTAGTACACCATATTTCTAAGAAAATTAAGATCACTAAGGAACGCTTAAATCAAACCACCACACAAATCATAAATAGCTGTAAGTTATTGTATCCAAATATCATGGAGCATGCACTGGTCACAAGGGATGTGGTAACAAGATTTGCATGATGAATGTAGAATCAAGAAAGGTAATGCATGAGACAAGATATCTTCATGTGTATGTCAAATAGCAAAGTAAATTGTTTGGGACGATTTAGTTTTTTTTTTTTTTTTTTTTTTTTGAAATGTTAGTGGTTATGTGTCATAAAACAAAAGACCTTCTCCTTCCCCCACCCAGCTTCTACAGCGCACCCACTCCACTTAAAATGTATTTGACCTCACCTAATCCCCTTGCAGAAAAATACCTCCAGTATGGAAGTTTACAAAATCGTTACACTTGTTTCAGACACAATGTGATGTCAATCAACGTGAGGAACCAAAAGTGTAAACCTAATGTGAACTATCGCAGTTCATAAGATAATCATATGCATTTTCACAGTCCGCCTATCCATGTCATGGAAGAGCTGATAGACGCACGCAACTGCAGTACAGCGAGATCAATTTCTTCATATTCGGAGTCCAGAGCATTTCCCAGAACAAAGTTAGAACAAAATGGGCCATACGAAAACGCGTTGCCCGCTTGAGTCCGAGCAGTTTTGGTGAGCAAACCTACCAAAAGTGAGCACCGAAAAAACTGAATGGGGACACATTAACAAACCCCAAACCCCACCTACACAGTCCATCAGGAGTGGAACATAGAAGTTAAACCAACGCATTTGCGCAGCAACTAGGTAGTAGATTTCTGAAATCATGTGACCACAGTATGAGACAGGATCCTGATTACAAATCCCAAAATTCCGCCTAACAGGTTCGAAACGAGGGGCAACGGCGCAGCCACCAATTAAACGAAGCAACAAAATTCCAATCCCTCCCGAACCCAAAACCGCTATTCAATATTCACCACACCAAACCGCAATCCAACCGATTGCGCGCTTGTTTACCTCGATGGGTGTGTAGAGACCGCGGAGGCCGCGCGTCTGGAAGAAATAGTCGACCGCGTCGTTCGGCCCGCCCTGCTGCGCAGCCGCCGCCGCCGCGCCGCCCTGGTTCCTCCCGCCGCCACCGACGGCCTCCATGCCGCCGCGCACGTCGCCGGCCACGGAGAAGCACCCTCCCATCCCGATCGATCTCCTCCAACGTTTCCACTTGCGAATAGATTTGAGGCAAAGGCAACGGCACTAAGCTGTATTACAGTGAACTGAATAGCCAGCGGTATTCACCCGACGCGTTGGGGATATTTATAGGTTGAAAACCCCACCACGAGAGGTCGTCGCCTCGAGCCCTCGATCGAGACGGGAAAACCTTTTCTTCTCGGCTTTTTCCTTTTTTGTCGTTTTTTCTTAAAGAACTCTTTGGATTTTCCTGACTGGATGACGAACGCGGCTATTTTGCCGGGCTTGAGCGTCGTACGCGGAAACTTTACCAGCACAATATTTTTGTCAAACTTCTCGTTACGCGTGTTCTATCGAGTCACCTTCCTGGTAAAGCGGTAAAGTTACTGTTATAATTTGATTAGTTGCCAAAAAAATATAAAGATGAATAAAATATCGTGACACTAATTTAGTCTATTAAAAATAGATTAAGGGGGTAGAGTTTAGTCGACTAAACTCTAGGGGTGGGAACCAAACACCCCATAATTATAAGCTAATTACATCATCATACAGTACTTAACAAGTCGAAGACGAATTTATTAAACCAAATTAATTCATCATTAGCTAATGTTTACTGTAGCACTACATTGGGTGAGACAAGTACTTTACTTGAGTTTATCATACTTTTTGTGTTGGAAACACCATTGTCACACGGGTCTAACAAGAATATTGACTGTTGCCAAAGTTTGTGGAGTCACTTTCGATTGACGTATAAATATCTACAGATAGTTTTTTGAACCGCATGTTGTAAACGGTCAAGAGCCGGTCCGAATTGATCGGACTAACTAAGCTTAATAGATTCGTCTGGTAAATTAGTCTCTAGCTCACAAATTAATTTTATAATTAATCTATTTTTATTAAACTGAATTAAGATTGCAATATTTGATGTGATGAGACTAAAATATTTGCTATGAAAACAAACACGCCCAAGAAAAAGATCACTACCCATACATACATAACATCACATCATGATATATGTGGAATATATATAGAGAGAACTATACTATTTAGAGTGTAACGCTCTAAATAATATTGAACGGCTAATAGACAACCGCACACCGATTAATCTGAGGCAACTCTCTCTCTCAACTACATCGAACGACTAGTACTAGATTGATGAATCTGGATGGATTTTTTTTATAATTTTTTGATAAATCAAAGCTAGTTGCAATGGATTCAAACACTTTTCTTCAAGGCTATACAAATCTAACTAATTACCTCTTTACTCCAAAATTTTAAAGAACTAATTAGGGCCAATTGTATTATTGCTCTTGTTTTGAACTCTAACCATATGTTTGCCCCTATTTTTCAACTTTGCAGATTCGTTGTTGTTTTTGTTAAGATTAATTAGGATAATTAATAGAGTGATCAATTATTGTAATCCACGTAATTAGCAAATGCTAATTACGAGTCTAGTAGTGGTAACCGTACAGGCCCTTTGGGCATGAACAGGCACCGTTTCCTTTGTCTCTCTAACAAATGAAACTGCCTTCTGTATATATACACACACCAGCAGTGTCATCACAGTGTCATCACACCGAATACATTTTCATCTTACACGTTATCAGCACGCTCTCTGCCATCCCTGACACTACAGGCAGAAAAGAGGAAGGAGAGGAGAAGTTCGCCGGATTTTTCGCCGGAGTCACTGCACGACAGCCCAAGGTAGAAGATGACGACTCCCATACCTTCCATGAACGCCATGGTCGACGCCGTCACTGACGCCGTCAAGGCCGTCATCGTCCGCGGCAACACGCACCCTAAAGGCGTTCAGCGCTTCTTCCTTCAGGGCGCCATTCGCCGCATCCTCCGGGACATCCAGAACTGCCGCATAGCCCCTCGCCGTTCCTATGGCTGCGGCCCGAACGCCGGCGGCCGCCCTTCAACGCCGCGTCCGGCGTCCCGTTCGTCACGGCTGACGAACGTCGCCGGCCCCTGCCCTCGCCATGACCCGACGGTGCTCGTCCGTCGTGCCGGGACAACGTCGACGTACTTCTCGCCGATGTCATCGTTCCTGCCGAGGCCGCCTTTGTCGAAGTTGCTGCCCCCTCCGCCTCCACGGCCACTGTCAACACAGGCCGAGCCATGGAATGGAGGAGGCGGCATAGCCCGTCGTCGTGACGCCCCTGTGCTCCCCACCAACAACGCCGACACGGACGCGTGGCCACCGGGCTTCGCCTACGACCTCGACATCGTCCTTCCACGGCCACCCCCTTCGGTTCGTGCACGCACTTTCGCCGATGTGGCGGCCAACCGCCACCAGATCGAGCGCCTGCGCGCCCTCCCGCCGCACTCCGCCCTCGGGGCGGGCTTCGTCTCTGCCTCATCCGAGGGGGGGGGCTTCCTGCCTCTGAAGCGCCACCGGGGGGGTCGGTGGGGGCAGATCCACCACCCCCGGCTTGCAGCGACGGGGGAAATGGAGGGTCCACCTTGCCGGTCGTCCTCCATGGATGGATCAAGGACTTCAGTCCTGATCTGCCATGTGAGAAAAGGAGGAGGATAAGGAGGCATACGTCATAGGCAAGAGGAGGAGCAGGCATCGCGACAGTGGCTGTAACCCGGCGGTGGCGGTGGCTATGGTCCGGCGGCGGTTAGAGGCAGCGGCGGTTAGGGCACCAACAAACCCTAACCACCACCTTATATAGCCGCGGCGGCTCTTGCCAGGCCGGCCGGGCCGCTGGCCGCGGGCCTGGCAGGCCTGGCTGGTCGGCTGGGCCGCTGGCTGGGCCGTCTGCCTTTCTTTTTCGTTTTATATTTAGTTTTTATTTATTTCCTCATCAGCATTAGTCTAAATTAATTAGCTATAGTTTGCTAGTTTTTATTCCTGCAAAGAACATCAGTTTTATTTGTATGTTTCTTGTTGCTATGTACACTGCTGTATTTTGTCATTGTAAATATAATTTGTGGTTTAATTATATTATTTTTATGCAATGACTTTTCTATTATTTATGGAATATGTGGTACACCCAAACCCCGTTTGCACCACATATATTACATCTGTAATTTTGATGACTTGTTTGTCATATGTTGGTACACCAAAAATCCCGTTATGCACCAATATATTGGTTACATTTGTAATTTTATAATAGATTTGATATGTTGGTGCCCCAAACCACACTTTTGCACCACATACAGGTTAAATTTGCTAGTTGATCCAGTTGCAATTTAACTATGCCTTCCATAGAATTAAATTGTTTTAATCTCTATTGGATTCAAATTGCAATATAAATATCTTGTTTATTTTGGTTAATAAAACACAAGGTAATTGAGTCCTATGGCAAAGGCTGCGTTTAATTCATTAAGAATTATTCTGCCTAGAGACCGTGCCATAGCAGTGATTAAATCACCCGTTGCTAAGAGGTCTACGTCGTGTTTCTCTGAAACTTGAAGACTACCTACACCGTGTTTTACCAAAATAAAGGTTTTGGATTGTTATATCATCATATTATTTTGAGATTATACAAGGTAGTAGAGTCTTAAGCAAAGGCTGCATTTAATTCACTTGTGAATTATGTAGCCCAGAGACCGTGCTTAGGCAGCAATATATTTGCCTACTATAAAGATCTACTCTTTGTCTTTGACATAAAATCTGTCTTGGATATTATCAAAATTTTCTCATGATTTGGTTGTATGGTCTACACAATTATGTGATTACCTACAACAAATCCAAAATTATGATAAGATTTAATCATAAAAAATATTGCATTTTGTATTACAACATAACCATGCTGATTTTAATTTACCATTCGGTAAATTAATTTATCCATGGTTGTCCAGTAGGATCATGGCCACTAAAGAGTTCGAGGAACTTGCATTAGATGGTAGCAATTACCCTACATGGGCTTCTGATATCAAGATAGCGCTTGCATCTCGTACTCTTTTAGCTACAATTCAGGAACCTCAGGATGGGTTGCCCTGCAAGACAAACAAATCTATACTGCTTTAGCGTTGCTATGGTTTTATATTCATAAGGATCTCAAATCTAAATAGCTTATGATTGAAAATCCTTGTGAATTATGGCTCACTCTTAAAGAGCGATATGAACAGCAAAAAGAACTCATTTGGCCCGAGGCCAACCATAAATGGAATAACTTACGCCCCCAAGATTTTAAATCTGTGGCAGACTACAATCACGCTGTTCATAGAATTTGCTCTAAATTGAAGTTTTGCGAGAAAGAACCAACAGATGGTGATAAGATAGAGAAAACACTCTCTACTATGCTCCCATCTGACAGAGTATTGCAACCGCAATATAGGGTTCATAATTACTAGCTTTATTCCCAGCTTATTCATACATTGACTCAGGCAGAAAAACATGATGAACTTTTTCTGAAGAATCATCATAAGCGCCCTATTGGTTCGGCACCTCTGCCTGAGGTCCACAATATACAGAAAAATGCTAGGAATAAGAAAAAGTTCAATGGACCAAATCCAAAGAACAAAACTGGTAAACGCAAACACAACAGGAGGCAAAGACCTAATTCACATAAGGGGAAGAGAGACAATGCGGGATCCAAAAATGACAACAAGTGTCATAGATGTGGAGATTTCTCGTATTTTGCTAAGAATTGTCGTGCTTCTAAACATTTGGTTACTTTATACCAAAAGTCTTTAAAGGAGAGCAAGCCAGCAGGAGACACAAGATATGAGGCACACTTCAATCTTGCATCTGAGGCTGACAAAGAAAAGGGTTGTTCGCAACAAGCCCCAAATGAACAAGTGAACAACAAAGTTGTGAAAAATACAAAGAACCTTCCGCCAATGAACAACATACTCCTAGATTTTGGTTCTAGAGACATGTTTGGAGATTTAGAATAATCTCGGTTTTAGACTTGATATCTATATAAATATATGTTGTAATAATCTAAGTTTTACAAACTATAGTTGTTTGGGTTGTTTTAATTAGTGTGCTTGAGATTTGTATATAGTTACCATATATTGGCTATTAACTTGTACAATCTCTAAATATTGTAAATATCATACTCATATATTTGATATTCAGTATATTGTATGTATAACTCTATATGCTAGTATTTATTTACATTTACTTTACATATAGATGTCTGTTGAACTCAATCCAATGGAGGAAGAATTATGCATTGTGGACTCTGGTGCCACAAACTCTATACTTAGAGAGATTAAGTATTTCTAGACTCTTAAGAAAAGAGAAGGAAATATTTTGACCATTGTTGGTCATGATGCATTAATAGTTGGTTCAGAACGAGCCACTATTACTGTGTCAATGGGTACACAGATTACGATAAAGGATGCCTTGTTGTATCCTGAATTGACCCTGTTTACACCAGATTTTGAACTGAAAGGATTATTGTTTTGTGAGCGCAAACGGCTGATTTTGTTAGTAAAGAAATCGGCCAGAAAAAATAAAATAGATGCTTTGACCCGGACACAACCAAAGTTTGTGTGGACCAGACGTGACAAGCTTCAAAGACATATTGGGTTCCGCCGAAGAGGTTGAGTTCGGGTCATCTTTTGTTTTATCTCCATGTAACCTAGTCATGTTAGGACATGAGTCAACCGGATTATAAATAGCTAGAAACCCGGATTTTGTGAGGGGAATCCAATCAATCAACACATCAGCCACCGCCCAAAACCCTAGGAGTAGGAGTAACGTAGAACTCGACGGAACCTTCAACCAGGTAGGGCTGCATCGGTTTCGACCGACCTCAGATTTGCTTGTAAGTTTCACCAATGGCTCGTGTCATTATACAATAAGGCTGTATTTGGCATCGACCAAACTCTTGTTAAGCTATGACATGGCTAGTTATCAGTTTAAGATCGCCTTTTGTAAGACTGTCTTGACTCTGATCAATCTCTTGCTTTAGTCGATCTTGACTAGTTTTCGGCTCTAACCAATAGATTCATTAAGTTATCGATGTTGTTTATGTTTTAACATTTTTCTTTATGTTTAAACAATATCTTGCCCAATCAAGATTGACAAAGTAGCCTAAACCTAAAAGATGTCTAGTTTCGGCTATCCCAAGGCTTTGCACGCTCATAATGAAGGAAGTAGCCGATTCAAGCCTTTCATCGACTATTTTGTCAATCTTAATTGTTACATGTTGTGCGTTCTAGATATCCGATAAAACCACGTTTTTGATCTAAGAACAAGTAGATTTGATCTAGCATGTTTATTATGGCCGTATTTCTGAACCCCACTGATATACATGGTAGATTAGATTTGCTTGATCTTAAATCGAATCATGGTTCTAGCGGATAGATCTTGTTCGTGCCTCATGGACCCTGCATCGGCTAAAATAGCCGATCCAGTTACGCTTTCTTCATAATGTATGCTTTTAGGCTGCTTGGAATCAATGGATGTGCTTGTTGCATTGAACGTGATCTAGTTTGGTCATCATTATGGCTGCATGGAGACACCCCACTGTTGATGTTTAAGCTATTTTATCGATCTATTTGTTATTATGGCTGCATGGAAACACTCCACTGTTAACAGATAGAACTGCCTGTGCAATTAGTCAATACGTTGATTTCACGCCGCTTAGACGTACACATAGATCTTTATTTTCCTAATATATTTAAGCTTATCGGCTGTTTATCTGTCCTGAATTTTTCTTTACATATATCATAGCCGTTTTGCTTTATATCTTTATCAATCCCTTCATGCAATCTTTTGGGAGTTGACTTTGTAGTCAATATCCTATTAACAATGGCTATATCAGAGCCGTATAATTTGAAACTATCTGGCACCAAACCGGCAGGTTCCACAATTTGATAACTTTTTCTTCTTGTTGACTCTTGCTAACGTCGTCACTAGGAGTAGACTACGGAATCTATCCCTGGCAACGGCGCCAGAAAGGTTTGTTGATACTCTTTAATGTAAGAAGTATAACTAACTCGTATGACTATTGGTAGGTTCCGCAAGCGCACAGAATAAGTCTATTGTAGCACTTCACCCGGGAGTAACCGAGTATCGTATTTATTTCCACAGGGAAGCTACTATGGCAGAACTAACACTAGGACCGCTATGAACAACTAGTGATTCTAGCAGGGTTGATCAAAAAATATGAATGGGGGTTGGTTTCTACTACCACTAAAAAGAAAAGAAAGAAAGACTAAATACTACTAAACTAAATCGGCGGGGTCTGGCCGATGAACAGATTAATGTTTTCCTACACACTTACGAACACAACTAACTTAGCAATAAAGGTTTTATCTAGTTCTTCGAACCGTACACACCCTCTGGACTATTTACCTCAGACGTGCACAACGAGGTTTATGATTTAAGAACTAACCCAACTACGTGGTGGAATTCAAGGCTCCCAGGGCTGTCACCACCTGTTTGCTACCACAGCTATCCGGGGGGCTAGCCACAAACTAAGGTATAACTAGTCTAAGCACCGCGCTTACACTAATATATACTACTCTAATCTTGCGTCCAAAACTAGAGCACTGATTACTCAGCGAAGAACCCAAACTAGATGCAAACTAAATACTAAGTTATCTATGATCGAAAGCACTCAATAAGAACAATAAGTAAAGAACTTAAAGTAAATGCTGAAAGTAGAAGAACACTAAGATAAATGAAGAAAGACTTGGAATTATACCAGAGACTTGGAAGATCCTCTATTACAACTCCAGCTCTTCTCTTCTTCACTCTCGCTCTCACTCTAAGTCTCTCAACTAGAGTGTTCCTTCACCGGAGCTTCGCTTACAAGAGAGTGGGACTAATGAGGTGAGGTCTAAGTACAAATGAGCTCGGGGGGTCCTATTTATAGCCTAAGGGACCTAGGGGGGTACTTATGGACCTAGGGTTAGGTCAGGGGGGTGAGTGTGGTGGCGGGCGCCAGCCCTAGGTGGCGGCCGCCACTCCCCTGGCCGTTGGATCCACCGACCTTGCTTCAACGACATCCAGGAGCTCCAGGGAGGCGGTTCCAAGGTCAGTTGCATGTCCAAATAACCGTCACATGAGCAATTGGGTCATGATCCATGTGACATCCCTTCTTGGCCCTTGGATGCAATGACCTAAGTGATCAATGGTTGTAAATGAGTGTGGCATGCCTCCCCTGGATCAGTGACGTGGCAGGGGAGGAGTTTGGGCCTCACTCCCCTAGCGGCCGCCAGTGATGGGTGGCGGGCGCCACCCCACCTTGGCCCAAAGTGAGCCTAGGTGAGTGTGCTCACCTCCTGGTGGGTCCTCTTGGTCATTTTGCTCAAAAACCCTGCAATTTCCTACATTCAAATAAAACTCAAGGATAAGTGGAAATCGTTAGTTTATAAAAGGTTTTTGGTTGATTTTAGGCCCTTGTGTTGTGTTATATGACCTTGTTGATGCTAAGAATATGACACTTAGTGAGCGTCAACAAGCTCCCCCAAGCTTACCCCTTGCTCGTCCTCGAGCAAGCATGGACTTGAATAATCTTGGAAACTCTGTGTTTTTGTTGTGTATGCCCATATTATTTTCATCACCATGGAATTGGTAGCCTTCCCTGCACTCAAGATTAGAACAAAAGACCAGCAAGAAAGAAGGTTTGTCTTTCCCTTGCCTATTTTGCTAATCAAGATATGTGGAGTTTTTTGCAAGTTTTGTTCAAAAGAAAGCATGCTTAGTAACTTCTGTGGCTCACTCGATCACTCATATTTGTATGTGGAAATGGAAGAATTATCCTCTCACTAAGACTTTATGTGGGGTTTAATGGGTAGGATAAAAGTGAGCATGCAATGCTAGCATAATTTTGCTAAGTTAGACAAATGGAACAAAGGAGCAATAAGTCATAGGCTCAGACCAGGAATGTGCAAGTGTGTGGTATTTATTGTGGCTAATATTTTCATGGCACTTCTCCTTTCTATCTCATTTGTGGGATCATGGCTATGAATGAGAGCATTTTCTCTTTTGGATATTCTCTTCTTTCTAGAGCACTTGCTTTTTTTTAATGAATGATTATAGCCATGTCCCTGAGATTTCATTATGGAGCATGATATTTTGCCATGAAGTATTCCTAACAATGAATGAAAATAAAGGCATGTTGTGTGCGTATTCTCAGTGTAAGAATAGCACTATATAGGTGGGTGCAAGTGAATTCCTTGGTCTAAAAATATGACAAGTTTCTCTACCATGACTATCAACAAAAGTCTAACTAGCTCAACACTAACATGCAGCAAGTGGAAGCTCCTACTCTAAGAGTAAAAATTATTTGGCTTTGATAGGACTTTCTTTGCCACAGAAGTACTTAGAGCAAGTTTTTAATTTTTTTTTTCAAAATAATTTCTCCACAAACTTGACTTGCTCAAGTCAAAGTAGAAACTTACTTCCCCTTTACTTAGTCTAATGTTCATGTCTGAAGTTTAGTTCTAGCATACGTTCTCCCATGATAACTCTAATGCATGACATACATTATTTTTATTAGAAAGACTTACGATGAGAGCATTTCATTTATTGCTATTTATTTATTATTATTATTATTATTATTATTATTATTATTATTATTATTATTTTAAATTAAATTAACTAAGATAAAACTCAAATTTAAATTACTGAAATAAAAATAAAACTGACAGAAATAAAGATGGCAGTGATACTTACCTCGTTGACGGGGGTCCTCCCCCAAGCTAGCTTTTGGTGTGGTTGGGTTACATCCATCCTTGACGACGGTATATGTCGTCCCAGTTCTGCTGGTTCTGCTGCAGGAGAGAAGAAATATTACCCAGTTCTCCACCAGTTTCCTGGCGGAATTCCTAGAAATTTTGGTTTAAGTCGTTCAAGTCCTGACGGATTTCGGCGATATCCATGGTGAGTCTATTCATTTGGTGCTGAAGATATCTCATATCGCGCATCCACTCGTCCTGATGAAAGGACGAATGGCGAGCGGCCTGTGGCGAGATTCCCCTATGGAAGAACTCATCACCACAGCCATTGTACCGGGTGGATCCTCCCAAGGAGTGGGATGAACTCCCCAACTGAGATGAGTGAAAGGACGCCTCCTGGCCGTATTCCCACCGCGGATGTTGCGGTTGCTGCCAATTCGACCCTCCTGCTTGATGCTAAGAATATGACACTTAGTGAGCATCAACACTTCTCCTTGTCAATTGTAGGTCAAATTGACTGGCACGTCCGAGGTCAATCTCACCAAGATTTGGCACCGCCATTTGTTGAAGGTTTAGGAGGTCAGGACCTTGTTCCGTACGCCCTCTGAGGACCGTGCGTTCGAGTGTGTTGGCGCTACCAACCGGATTTTTGTGTCAACAGACCCGTACCCTTCTAAGTTTTAGAGACGTTCGTAAGAATGGTTTTCATGTGGAGACATATGAAGACAATAAAGAGGAGTATCTTCTTTTTACCAAACTTACTGGATTTGGCAAACGTATTTGCGAAAAAATTTCTTCACTCCAATATGGATTGTACTTTACATACATAAAACCTGTAGAACGTGTTGCCTATAAAATAATTTTCCGAGATGTCGATACATTCCGCAACTGGCATGATCGACTTAGGCATCCTGGAATAGGGATGATGAGGAAAATTATCGGTAATTCCACAGGTCATGATATGGATAACGCCAAATTTCCCCAAAATAAAGATTTTCGTTGCACTGCTTGTGCTACGGGGAAATTAATTTTAAGACCATCACATCTTAAAATTAGAGCTGAACCACTCAAATTCCTTGAAAGAATTCAAGGGAATATTTGTGGTCCGATTCAACCGTTATCGGGGCCGTTCAGGTATTTCATGGTTTTAATAGACGCATCTACAAGATGGTCTCATGTGTGTCTTTTATCGACAGACAACCATGCTTTTGCAGAAATAATGGCCCAACTTATCAAGTTGAAGGCACATTATCCTGAACATCGGATTCAATCAATCCGAATGGACAATGCTGCTGAATTCTCATCCCGTGCTTTTAATGATTATTGCATGGCTCTGAGAATTTAGATTCAGCATTTTGTTCCATATGTACATACTCAAAATGGTTTGGCTGAATCGTTGATTAAATAAATGAAGCTCATTGCAAGACCTATGTTGATGAATTGCAAATTGCCTACGTCGTGTTGGGGTCTCGCCGTCCAGCACGCTGCTGATCTAATTCAACTACGACCAACTGCATATCACAAAACCTCCCCATTGCAGTTAGTATGTGAGAATCCTCCGAGTATTTCCCATTTGCGTAAGTTTGGGTGCACTATATACGTACCCATCTCACCACCTCAACGAACATCGATGGGCCCTCACAGGAAACTGAGGATCTATATCGGATATTCATCTTCGTCCATCATTAAGTATTTAGAACCTCTAACAGGGGATCTATTTACAGCCCGGTTCACTGATTGTATTTTTAATGAGGATCATTTTCTGGCATTAGGGGGGAATTGTACCAAAAGGAATGCCAAGAAATTGATTGGGATGCAAAAGACATCTCATTCTCTGATCCACGTACTACAGAAACTGAACTACAAGTTCAAAGAATTATTGATTTGCAAAATATTGCAAACAATCTGCCAGACGCTTTCTCTGATTATAAAGGTGTCATAGAGTCTCTCCATCCTACAAGGAATGTGCCAAGAGTGGAGGTACCTAATAAAACCACTCAACCCCCTGTTGGCAAAAAGAGGGGGAGAAGCACTTCCAAGAGACAAGATGTGATTGCTAGCAAGCAAAAAAGACTGGTAATGCAACTCAACCTTTGGTTGAAAGACACCTAGAGGACATACAATGTCCTGTGGACAGAAGTGATCCATAATCTAGCTCAGTTATGCGCATAAACACTGAGGCTGGAATATCAGAAGACCCAAGATTCATCGTTTCGGGAAGTCATGATGAACCTTTAAGGGTAGAAGCATCGTAAGTCCATAATAGTCGACATATATTTCTCTAAAGAAATTGCGAATATCCTTCAAACTGATTCAGATCCTAAGTCTATGACTGAGTGCAAGAAGCGCTCGGACTGGGATAGTTGGAAAGTAGCAATTGAAATAGAGATTGCCTCGCTTTATAAAAGGGAAGTGTTTTCGGCTGTAATGCCAACACCTCATGGTATCCTTCCTGTAGGATATAAATGGGTTTTTGTCCATAAAAGGAACAAAAACAATGAAGTAGTGACATATAAAGCAAGGCTAGTGACACAAGATTTTACGCAAAGACCTGGCGTTGATTTCAACGAAACTTACTCTTCGGTAATGAGTGGAATAACATTCCGATACTTAATAGCATTGACAGTAGAAAATCGTCTATCTATGCAGTTGATGGACGTAGTGACCGCATATTTATATGAGTCATTAGATTCGAATATATACATGAAGGTTCCTGGCGGAATAAGTATACCGAATCCTAAGGCAAATCGCAACATGTATTGCGTCAAGTTGCAGAAGTCATTATATGTCTTTAAACAATCAGGCCGAATGTGGTACAATCGGTTAAGTGAATTCCATAAGTTGAAGGGATACACAAATAATGATGACTGTCCATGTGTCTTCATTAAGAAATCATCAACATGATTCTATATCATATCAGTTTACGTTGATGATCTCAATATCATTTGGCAACGAACCTGATATTAATGAAGCATGTTATCATTTACAGATGGAGTTTGAAATGAAGGATTTGGGTCAAACCAAATTTTGTTTGGGTTTACAACTAGAGCATTTACCTTCTGGTATATTCATATACCAAGCTGGCTATGTCCAGAAAGTACTGGAGAAATTCAATCTAGACAAATCATATCCAACAAAAACTCCGATGGTAGTAAGGTCCTTAGATGTGGAAAAGGATCCTTTTAGGCCTCGGGAAAAAGAAGAAGAGATATTGGGACCACATGTCCCATATCTAAGTGCCATTGGAGCACTAATGTATCTTGCAAATAACACCCGGCCGGATATTGCATTCGCGGTTAATTTACTAGCAATACATAGTGCTGTTCCTACCAAACATCATTGGGTAGGAGTTAAAACAGTTCTGAGGTATCTCAATGGCACAAGAGATCTTGGATTGTTCTATAGCAGAAATCAAGATCCAATTTTGTTAGGATATACAGACGCTGGTTATCTATCAGATCCCCACAATGGCAGATCACAAATAAGCTTTGTTTTCTTGCAAGGTGGCACAACGATATCTTGGAAGTCTTCAAAGTAGACATTAACGTCCACCTCCACCAATCACTCAGAAATTATTGCTTTATATGAAGCTTCACGCGAATGCGTTTGGCTTCGTAGAGTAATACACCACATAACTAAGTCATGTGGTATTGGTGCAGCTGAGACACCGAATATTATCTTTGAGGATAATTCGACATGTGTTACTCAGATGGAGTCCTATATTAAGAGTAATATGACAAAGCATATTATTCCCATGTTATTCTACCCCATGAACTCCAAAAGAATGGAGAAATAGAAATCTTGCAAATTAAATCTTGTGATAATCTTGCGGATTTATTCACAAAATCTCTACCATACTCCGCATTCCGAAAATGTGTTGATGGTATTGGTATGAGAAGGTTTAAGGATTTGTAAGAATCAGGGGGAGAATCTCTTTAAAATATAACTTACTTCATCATTACATTATACTCTTTTCCTTTATATGAGTTTTACTCTATTTGAGTTTTCTCACATAAAGTTTTTAATAAGGTAACTGTAACACATAGTAAGTGTCATATTATCTATTTTTTCTTACAGAGGTTTTTCAAAGATAATATATGACATATTGATCTCTGATCAAGTTGTTTTAGACTAAGTCTTTAGGATCACCTAAAGGGTCTATTAACATTTGGTTTATATATATCATGGTGTTTCTCCTTATTTTTCCTACTGAGTTTTAAGGAGTTTTGCCTGATATATCGATATAATTTGTATTTTTCCCATAAGATTTTTCCAAAGCTTCAAGACATTACCTGATGAACTAACAACGATGCCTACACAAGACAATTGATCAAGGGGGAGTGTTAAGATTAATTAGGATAATTAATAGAGTGATCAATTATTGTAATCCACGTAATTAGCACATGCTAATTACGAGTCTAGTAGTGGCAACCGTACAGGCCCTTTGGGCATGAACAGACACTGTTTCCTTTGTCTCTCTGACAAATGAAACTGCCTTCTGTATATATATATATGTACAAGCAGTTCATCACAGATAATCAATCGGTCATTACCGAATACATTTTCATCTTACAGTTTTTGAATCTGAAGCTTCGACTTGCCTCTATTCCGTGGAGGCGAGTTAACAATGTTAAGTGAAGGCTAAAAAGACACAAATACTCTAACCGTAGTTCGTTTCTTAGTAGCAACGGTAGGAGTATGATTAGGAATAACAACGAATAACTTTTTGTAGGCAAAACAAAAAAGCAATCCAAAAATAGGCTCATATAGTAATTATTTGACTTAAGCAAACTGTGATGACTTGATTTTAGCAAACCGTGAAGTTTGAGCTAATCACGTATCCGACTAGTAAATTTACGAAATAAGCATTTACCTGCACACTAATATAACCAAATTAGTGGTACTATATACGCTTTTTAATTCGCTGCGAACCATGATCATTTTGATGGAGCAGTAATTCTCTAAAATCAAGTAGTACTATATATTTTTTTTATTTTGATAGTTCTAAACCCACAACCATAAGTCCATAACAGCTAATTCTTTGCTGCCGTTAAAAAAATCAAACGCAAACTATGAACCACCAGATGTTACTCAATTAAACGTAATGTCTACAATTCACCCGTTTGGATGTTTGGAATTAAATTTATTTTAAGAATCATAATTTAGACATATATTAATTATATATTAATTAAGCTAATATGATTATATATGGATTATATTTGTATATTATTATTGTCTATACGACAGAGATACTCGTGTGTTGCATTTCTACCGTAGAGGTGTGACTTGAAGAGAGTGTTATAAGTCGTAAAGTAGAAATAGAGCAGGGTGATCTATAAAATCCATTTCCTTTTCACACCTTCTGAATTTGAGATAAGCTTATACGTTAACTTTGGAAAGCGGTGAAATATCAAATTTTAAGGCAAATAGCCTAGTTTATTGATTGAATTTCAATTCCTCTAAAATAAAGGGATCCAAATAGACCCTAACATATTTTACTCCTCAATTTGCCCGTAATGCTATAATTAAGGAAGTTAATGATTTGCGGATGGTTATGAAAGGAGCAAATTGTCTTCCGGCCTATAATGAAAGGAGCAAATTGTCTTCCGGACCGTTTACTATTCTTTTTCTGTTTTACTGTAATTCACATAAAATAGGTAGTAAAACCAAACAAATTACACAGTAATTTACATAACAAATAGTAATAATCAAACAATTTACACGAATTAAGTAGTAATTTCCATAACTGGACTATGAATGTTGTTGATCTATCGAGATTTTTCTCTCCTCCCAAACCATAAAAACAATCATATTAAAAGTAAAACAGTAAACATTGATAGGCAGTACTATAGCGTATAACATAACCTTGGAGACTTGGAGTTTAGTGTGGCAGAACCTCTCAATAATGTGACCTCACTTGCACACATCATCGTATTTGTCCCAAAGACATCTAACGACTATGATATGTTGTAACACCATGGGTTTTTATTAATTAAAATTTATTAGAATTTAATTAGGAAATAGAAAAAATCGTAGATGGAGAAAAAGGTTTTATTAAATTTTTGTTGCATTCATGCCATTGCATAGTTTTATTTGGATGAAAAAGAATTTATTAAAGACGAGTTTGAGGCGAATCGGTTTTGCTCTATTTAGAAAATAAATACAAGATTTACAAA
Source organism: Coix lacryma-jobi var. lacryma-jobi (assembly GCA_009763385.1). Taxonomy (NCBI): domain Eukaryota; kingdom Viridiplantae; phylum Streptophyta; class Magnoliopsida; order Poales; family Poaceae; genus Coix; species Coix lacryma-jobi. The sequence continues at coordinate 37,739,562 of CM019826.1, forward strand.
AACTTTATGAAAATAAACTCAAAGTTTTATTTTCAAAACCTAGGAAAATGTTTCTCAAATTTTACAACAATTATTTGATTTCAAACTAATTTAAATTTTGGTTTTCAAATGAATTTAGAAAAAGAAAAAGAAAGGAAAAGAACCAAACCCTTTCCCTCAGCCCAATTTTCCCCGGCCCGCTCCATTTCCCTCCCTCTCTCTTCGCACGCGGCCCAACCCCCCTCCCTCCATCACCCTCCGCTCAGGTCGGCCCAGCAGGCCAACTCTCCTCCCTTTTCTTCCCAGCGGGTCATTTCCCCTCTTCTTCCCTCCGCGTCCCGAGCCCAACCCCGGTCCAACTTCCTCCTCGCCCTCCGCTTCGCCCGCGAGAGCCGAAGCCGCCACCCATCTCCTCTCTCTCTGACTGCCAGGCGGACCCCACCGGCTCCTCCCCTACACTCGCTGACACGTGGGGCCCACTAAAGTCCTTGTTTGGTTTTGGATAATTGATGTCACCTAGGGTACTAACCTTTGTCATGAAGTGTTTATAAGCTAGGTTGGTACACACCAAGTGTGGGAGCTAGACGATGACCATTGTGTTGGAGGTGATGACCAAAAGATGGATCAAGTGCTCCACATTTGGAAAGAGAAGAAGAGAATCAAAACCCTATGGAGATCAAGGCAAAGGTATGAATAGGGATTTTGTTTTTGGCACTCAAGACACCTTAGAGGGTGTGAGTGTGTTTAGGATTGATAGCCGTACTATTAAGAGGGGACTATCTCGGTGATTGCGGTTATCAAGTGCCACTAGGTGAATTCATACATGCATATGCATTAGGACCTAGTGTGCTAACCTCTAATCCTTTGAAAACTGTTTGGAAAATGCTAACACACATGAACAAGGTGGTGTACACTTGGTGGTGTTGGCACATTTGCAAAGGAGAAGAAATCGGAGTTGAAAACATGGATTTCAGGTTTGACCGGACGCTGCAACAGTGACCGGACGCTGTTGCAACATGCGTCCGATCACTTTTGAAACAGTGAGCGGACGCTAGTGCAACATCTGACCGGACGCGCCTGTACCACTGTTCACGAGAGGCAACGAATGAAATGGAGTGATCAGACGCTGAGTGAGTCCGGTCAATAGTGACCGGATGCGTCCAGTCATTGAAAAACATCTCTGGAACCTCTCTATTCGCGACCGGACGCTGAGTGCAACATTGACCGAACGCTAGTGAAACATGCGTTCGGTCACTACTGAAACATCGACCGGACGCTAATGCAACAATGACCAGATGCGTCCGGTCGCTACGTAAACAGCCTATTCGAAGGGGTAACAGCTATATTTATTTGAGGGGGTATATAAATATGAGTTGGCCAAATTTGGGAGCTCTCTCTTGGCATTCTAACATCTTGGACTTCCCTTTGAGCTAAACATACTCCCTCTGACTCATCTCCTTGCTTGATAGCATGAATCAAAGTGAGATTGAGTCTTTCCAAGTGCATTTGCTTGTGTGTTTGCCTCTAGTGGCACTTGGGATCATTGTTGCTGCGGGTATTCTCGTTACTCTTGGTGGTTGCCGCCACCTAGACGGCTTGGAGCAGCGGTGGAGCTTTGGCACGAGTTGGTGATTGTTCGTGGCCATCTCCCGGTGATTTGTGAGGGGTATTGTGCCTTCCCCGATGAAGAGCCAAAAGGTAACTCTAGTGGATTGCGCGTGTCATTGAGTTACCTCCATTTGTGGGTCGGTTCTTGTGGCGCTCAAGTGTTGAGCTAGGTTTGTGAACACCTATTAGCCACCGAACAACCAAGTGGTTGGTCGACACAACGGGGACTAGCGTGCCGGCAACCACGTGAACCTCGGGAGAAAATCATTGTGTCTCTTGCCTCTTTGGACATCTCCTGGAGTTTCTTGGTATTCATATTGTGATTGATCATTTCTTGTCGACGTCGGTATATTTCTCTACCACTCGTATTACATTCTTTATTTCTTGTGTAGAGATAATTGTTGCTAGAAGTAGCTCTCTAATTAGAAGTAATTATTTCTTGCTAGCTCACTAGTTTAGAAAGTAGTGACATAGCTCTTGTGTGTCATAGTGATTATAATATACTAGAATTGCTTGGATAGGTGGCTTGCAACACTTGGTAGAGCTAGAGCAAAAAAGCTTCGCTTCATAATTGTCTAACTAGTTGCTCTAAGTGTTTTGTAGAAATTTTATTAGGCTATTGTTGACACTCCTTAATGGAATCACTCTAAGAATGAACCATATAAAATAATAATCTTGTGAAGGCACTAAAGAGTGTACGGGACACTACTAACTTCACTTAACATCAAGTTGTCATCCCCAACATGAAGCTAGCAATGTAATTATATCAGGGCATTGGATTTAAAGATAAATATTTACCCGCAAGTGCACAGATAAATATACCCGTTGTAGAAGCATTTCACCCAAGCTAGTCTCAGGTATCATTATTTATATTTAGCCTAGAGACTAATCAATTCAAAGTATGATGGTATTATACTAATGAGGACTTAACAACATTCATGATGGTACACACTTATAAAAAAGACTGATAACACACTTATTACTCCAAACAGGGATCAGATCATAGAGTAAATGATAATGATAAATGATAAATGATAACAGAGATAAGATCAATCAAAGATAATCCAAGAACAGTACTACCTAGCAAGTGATGATTAGAACAAGCATTAATAAGAAACATTCCTAAGTTATTCTAATTATAAGTCATAGCATACATTGATTAGTGCAAACATATTTGGCAATCATTGGCTAGGTCACATCATATTTATAATCAAGAGGCAACTCCATAGTAAAGGTGTCAAACATAGTAACCCCTAAACCATGAGTTAACTGAGCCATACTGAACACTACATTCGGGAGGTGGAATACAAAGGACTCAACAGGAATATCACACCCGCGATCTACCACTCTATCCGGAACATAGGACGCATTCGCAGATAAATAGTGTATAGGCACCACGCCTACACAGCATTTATCACCCACCCGTTGTACTTTAAGATGAGCGCTATACGAACATGAATATAAACATAAAGATGAACTATATATGCCAAACATATAATCAAAGCAGACTATAAGCAATATAATTAAGAATATAATAGTTGATGTCTTAGTCATATCAATTGTATTGCTATGTAGAGCATAAAGATAAACAATAAAGTTAATTAGATCATCGAGAAGAACTAAAGTACGAACTAGATCATGAACTAGAACAAGATTATGAACTAGAAGATGAACATGAACTAGACGATGAACTAGAACATAAACAATGATGACCAATGATGAACTAGAAGAGCAATTATGAAATAGATCCATAATGTTAATACAAGAGAGAAGATCTTGAGTTTACCGAGCCTTCTCGCGACTAGATCAGGAATCCAAGCGAAGCTTGCCTCATCTAATCCTATTCTATCTAACTATTCTAGGTTGATGTAGTTCTAGGGCTTCCGATTGATCTCCCTCTCTGATGAATGCCTGATGCTCTGATTGATGATGTCTGATGCCCTGGAGAGGGGGGTCTGGGGCTGTTTATATAGCCCTGGGCGATGAACCGTGGCCGTTGGATCAAACCGACTTAAGGTACGACTAAGATGCATCCTAGAGGTCAGTGGGAGAACCTTCCAGAAGATAGACTCCGTAGGCCCCAAGGGGGGACCGGTCGGTCCCTAGGTGGGACCGGTCGGTCCCACCTGTCATCCTCTCGCGGTGGTCGACCTCCTGGTGTCTTCTTGCGTCCTCTGGAGTCTTCTAGAAACTTCCTGACGTGGCGGTGGAGTTATCTCCCGTCGGTTTCCTTCTATGGGAAGCTATCGGTGTTGATTTCCTGGTTTAGTCCCTGCAGAATCATAGTTCACCAAAACTCCTAGAATATTGTCAATTAAAACCCTAAACCTTTGTTAGTGATCGAATTCTTGCCCTTTTCATATTTATTTATCCTTTAATTATGATAGATAACCAGTGTGAACAATTCCCCCAAGCTTACCTTTTGGTAGTCCCTTAGCAAATAATCATGATTAATCAGGAATTGCTACTATGCTTTTACATCTCAATGGTACATATGTTCAAACAAAAATCTTCCCTTGAATTAGAGTTAATTATTTGACTTTCTCATATTACCTTTAACTATGGAGCTTTTGCCTTCACCTGAATCTTTAAACAATTGAAAGATAGAACAATCAAGTTAAGCACTGAATCTCTAACTCTTTGATCAACCTTCATTCTGGAGTTTTTATATATTTTCAAAATAAAAATCAGAGATTCCACTGTATGACGCTCTCAAATCGCTCTTTTATATTTTATGATTCCTCACTGATGCATTTTCCTTCTTTTCTATGAATATATATATCTGGAGCTTTAAGAAGTGAAAAGCATATCTTACCAAGTCAAAGTTCAAAGTTAGGGAGAAAGATGTCATACTCATAGATCAAGAACTTAGAACATTTGAAATTTGTCATCTCTTGCTGACATATTGTAATTAGTGGGACCATGGGCTATCATTCTTTCTTTTTTTTCATATTTTTTTCATAACTTTTTTCTTTTGAGGTAGTCAGACACTTGTCCCTTTTTATTTCCTCCTTTTATACTTTTGCATAGTCCCAGGCCTCTAACACAATACTACTTCGGAAGAGTGAATCTTTTAATAAAACATTCTTGATCTCTAGAGCATGATAAATTTTTTAACCATAACTAAAACTTAGAACAAAGTAAGTAGCCTTATCTTAAGATCATATTAATGGCTCTGGGTAGGAATTCATGTGATGTCATATAGGATCTCATCATGTGTTTTTAATCTTTTCAAAGTGTAAATCTCCAGAACTCTAGTATCTCTAGGAATTAAATAAACAACAGCTCTAACCTTTTTATTTCATATCTCACAATTATCTAGACTTTAGATCAAGCATTTGCAATCCACAGGTTTCAAGTTCAGAGTTTATTCAGAACAACTTTGTCTAAAACTCAAAAAAATTTAAGTTCGAACAGTAGGTACTTAAAAAAGATTACGGCAGAGCAATTATTCATCATGAGCAAAATTAAGTTTATATCCACCTAGACATTTATTCATTATTTAATATCTTTATTTGGTTTTTTAATAGTTATTCATCTTTTTTTAGGGGTTTCTATATTTATTAACCTGATCTAACTAAACCGAATTAATAGTAATAGATAAAAAGCCGTGATACTTATCGTGATAACTGAGGGTGCTCTCCCCCAAGCTGGATCTTGACGTGGTCTTTTTCTAGAAGACGAGTAGACCATTAGTGGTTTCTTGAGTCCTTCTCTTCCTGCTGAATACAAAGATAGACAACACAACTAGTGGAACTTGATTAAGCGTTAGTGATAAATATTCCTCCATTTGTCTAGTTGTCTTAAAGCTCTTAAGATTATTTATGTTCTTCCTTTCCACTAAGCAGATTTTCAGCAGTGTTTCATAGAATCTCTTTTTAGATTTTTATTTTTACAGATGATGCAATGCAAAAATAAATATGCAAATGTATCATTTTTATGCCTCCACAGAAAGTGTACCACTCTCATGGGACTTACAGATTTTCGTATTTTTATTTTGTTTTCTAATGCAGATAGAATTGCTAAGAAGTAAATATGATACTAATAGTAAAATGATCATGCTAAATCTACTAATTATGCAATGATGAATTTAATGCTAATGAATATGGATAACTACCGAGTTACCTTTCGGCGAGGATTCGACGTTTATACTCTATCGAATAAGACTCCTTGTATGCTCTTTATTCTTCCTTGGGTGCATCAGCAGATCCTGAGGAGGACCCCGATGATTGCACGTCAGTAGAACTCTCTTTCTTTTTCCACACTTGTTTGACTGGTGGACTTGTCTCTTTTACTTCATCGTCCTTTATTTCCTTTAATGGGATGTCTTCACTCCTGGTGACTTCTCCTTCATAGTCAGTCCATCCATCCTTGATTGATCGATTCTTGTTGCGTTGGGATGTGCGGCGCCTCCTTCTTGAGTGGTTCTTCTTTTCCTGTACATTAGTGGTATAACTATTGAAGTAATAGTGTAGCTTCGCTCTTGGGAACTGGAAGTGGATCTCTCCAGATTTCATGTAGATGATGGCGCCAGTGGTATTGAGGAAGGGTCTTCCTAGGATGATATGAATATCGTCTTCTCTTCCCATGTCTAGTACTATGAAGTCGGTGGGAACATAGTGGTCTTCAATTTGGATCATCACGTCCTTTACTATTCCCTTCGGAAATCGATAAGTTTGGTCCGCCAGCTGCAGCTGCACATATGTTTGATACATAGGTCTATTTTTATATAAGTATTCATATGTTACCTTAGACATTATGTTAACACTTGATCCGATGTCGCAGAACGTCTTGTGGAATGTACTTTCCTCGATATTGCAATTGATGGTGGGTACGCCTGGGTCGTCTCTCTTGGCGAGGTATGGTGATGGAAGAAGGTGGTCATATTCTGTTTGGACAGAGTTCACCATCCACACTGTGTCTTGATGTGGTTGTGTAGCCTTGTTCTTTCTCCTTCTGTTCCTATTCTTCTTCACTGATGATATGGTGGTTGCATCTTCGTAGGGAATCTAAGGGTGGACTCGGGTAGTGAGTGTACGCCTCTTGAAGCTGAATCTTTCTTTATTGCCTGTGATTGTGAAACAGATCTTGGCGCTGTCCGCGTAGATGATGGCTTTGGTTGAGCTTAGGAATGGGCGTCCAAGAATAATGGGTGCTCTTTTGTCTCCACCTGTTTCGACGATCATAATGTCTACACACACATACGAGCGTCCCACTCATATACAGACATCTTCTAGAATTCCCAATGGGTAGCACAGTGTCTGATCTGCAAGCTGCAAACACATACTTGTATATAACAGAGGTGCACCATGAATTTGTTCGTATATTACCTTTGACATAATGTTGACGCTTGCTCCAAGGTCGCAGACTGCTTCTTCAAAACTGTGAGGTCCAATATGGATTGGAATCACAGGTCTTCCTGGATCTCCTTTCTTCGGGGCAATGAAGTCATCCATCCATTCCCTCGATGGTCTAGGTATGAGATGTCCTGCATCAAAAATGTCTACAAGATTTGCAGTTTCTAGCTCTTTTGGACTTCTGGGAATCTTACCTTTTTCAGCCATAGGGACTGAAGCTGCTAACTGAGACAACTGAGATTCTATCATCTTATTAAAGCTATGTTGATTTTTTATGGCAGAAGTAAAGCTATCCATTCTAGTATTAATATTTTCAAGCAGTTTATCGTTGGAAGCTATCTTCTTAGACATATTATCAATAATCTTGTTTTGATTAGATATCATCTCTCTCAAAGGTGGTTGGTTAAATGTATTACCTTGGTAGTTACCTGAGTAGTTACCTGAGTAATTAGGCTTTGATTGCTGGTTCCATCCTTGAGCTTGTTGAGGACGATAGTTGGTGTTGTTGTTGATGTACTTTGCATCCTCTTGAATCTCAGGGCAGTTGCTCCCTGAATGACCAGTGCCTCCACACTCTTCACATGTCATGCGAGATTCATAGATTTGCTTGACGTCTTCTTTCTTGGGAGTGTGTTCATCGAACTTCTTCATGAGTAAGTCAAGTTTGGCAAACAACATGTCTACTTCCTTTAGTTGATGTATTCCTCCCCTCTTGCGTGGTTGAGAGCGTTCCTCGTTCCATCCTTGGTTAGAGGCCATCTTCTCAATGAGTGTAGTAGCATTGTTGATAGTGAGTGATAAGAATGATCCTCCAGCAGCGACATCCACATTCTCACGGGTACTTGAAGTGAGCCTGTGGTAGAAGGTCTGCATGAGTAGCCAATTCTCCATCCCATGGTGAGGGCATTCTGATATGTAGTCTTGAAAGCGTTCCCAAGCCTCTGGGATTGATTCATCGTATTGTTGCTGGAAAGTTGAAATCTTGGCACGGAGGGCATTCGTCTTGCCCACTGGAAAGAACTTTGCTAGGAAGGCGGTTGAACAGATCGCTCACGAGGTGTTTTTGTCTTTGTTGGCGTAGAACCATTGTTTTGCTTTTCCCAAGAGTGAGAATGGGAACAAGCGAAGTAGAATGGCGTCCTTTTCAACTCCCTTGATGGTGAAAGTGCTACAAATCTCCAGAAAGTGTTGGAGATGAGCGCTTGCATCTTCATGTGCCTTTCCGCAAAACTGATTAGCTTGTACCATGTTGATCAAAGCTGGCTTGAGCTCAAATCTGTTGTCTCCTACATTGACTGTTGGTCCAGTCCTAATGTTGGCAGTGGTTTGTGCAGAGAACTCGTGGAGTGTCTTGTTGGCCATGGTGTCCAACACTGGTATTAAGCTTCTTCTTATCTGGCTAACTTCTGGAAGTGGTAGTGAGGGTCTCTCGAGTTTGCATCTTGTTTTCCTTAGTAAAGCTTCGGGATCCTCAATGTAGTTTTTCGGAAGTTGGAAACCAGTCATACATCACACCCTGCATAAGATAAAAAAGATAAACAAAGCCAAGGTAAGCCTGTTTGAGTAAAAGTAAACAATCAGTGCATTATCACATGTGTGTAAGTAAAATGATATGTTCTAGCTACCGTTTTAAAAAGCTGCTAATGCAATGTCCTATCAGTGTTCATAAAGATTTTAATAATTAACCCTAGGTACCATCCCTAATTGAATTGATGTGGTCCCCGGCAACGGCACTAGAAATGCTTGTTGACACTCCTTAATGGAATCACTCTAAGAATGAACCATATAAAATAATAATCTAGTGAAGGCACTAAAGAGTGTACGGGACACTACTAACTTCACTTAACGTCAAGTTGTCATCCCCAACATGAAGCTAGCAATGTAATTATATCAGGGCACTGGATTTAAAGATAAATATTTACCCACAAGCGCACAGATAAATATACCCGTTGTAGAAGCATTTCACCCAAGCTAGTCTCAGGTATCGTTATTTATATTTAGCCTAGAGACTAATCAATTCAAAGTATGAAGGTATTATACTAATGAGGACTTAACAACATTCATGATGGTACACACTAATAAAAAAGACTGATAACACACTTATTAGTCCAAACAGGGATCAGATCATAGAGTAAATGATAATGATAAATGATAAATGATAACAGAGATCAGATCAATCAAAGATAATCCTAGAACAGTACTACCTAGCAAGTGATGATTAGAACAGGCATTAATAAGAAACATTCCTAAGTTATTCTAATTATAAGTCATAGCATACATTGATTAGTGCAAACATATTTGGCAATCATTGGCTAGGTCACATCATATTTATAATCAAGAGGCAACTCCATAGTAAAGGTGTCAAACATAGTAACCCCTAAACCATGAGTTAACTGAGCCATACTGAACACTACATTCGGGAGGTGGAATACAAAGGACTCAACAGGAATATCACACCCGCGATCTACCACTCTATCCGGAACATAGGACGCATTCGCAGATAAATAGTGTATAGGCACCACGCCTACACAGCATTTATCACCCACCCGTTGTACTTTAAGATGAGCGCTATACGAACATGAATATAAACATAAAGATGAACTATATATGCCAAGTATATAATCAAAGCAGACTATAAGCAATATAATTAAGAATATAATAGTTGATGTCTTAGTCATATCAATTGTATTGCTATCTAGAGCATAAAGATAAACAATAAAGTGAATTAGATCATCGAGAAGAACTAAAGTACGAACTAGATCATGAACTAGAACAAGATTATGAACTAGAAGATGAACATGAACTAGACGATGAACTAGAACATAAACAATGATGACCAATGATGAACTAGAAGAGCAATTATGAAATAGATCCATAATGTTAATACAAGAGAGAAGATCTTGAGTTTACCGAGCCTTCTCGCGACTAGATCAGGAATCCAAGCGAAGCTTGCCTCATCTAATCCTATTCTATCTAACTATTCTAGGTGGATGTAGTTCTAGGGCTTCTGATTGATCTCCCTCTCTGATGAATGCCTGATGCTCTGATTGATGATGTCTGATGCCCTGGAGAGGGGGGTCTGGGGCTGTTTATATAGCCCTGGGCGATGAACCGTGGCCGTTGGATGAAACCGACTTAAGGTACGACTAAGATGCATCCTAGAGGTCGGTGGGAGAACCTTCCAGAAGATAGACTTCGTAGGCTCCAAGGGGGGACCGGTCGGTCCCTAGGTGGGATCGGTCGGTCCCACCTATCATCCTCTCGCGGTGGTCGACCTCCTGGTGTCTTCTTGCGTCCTCTGGAGTCTTCTAGAAACTTCTTGACGTGGCGGTGGAGTTATCTCCCATCGGTTTCCTTCTATGGGAAGCTATCGGTGTTGATTTCCTGGTTTAGTCCCTGCAGAATCATAGTTCACCAAAACTCGTGGAATATTATCAATTAAAACCCTAAACCTTTGTTGGTGATCAAATTCTTGCCCTTTTCATATTTATTTATCCTTTAATTATGATAGATAACCAGTGTCAACAGCTATTCACCCCCTCTAGCCATTTAGGACCTTTCAAGTGGTATTAGAGCCGTGGTCACCATTTGCATAAAGATTAACAACCTTCGGTGTTAAAAATGGCTCAAATTGTGTTCAACCATGTTGGGGGCAAACCACCGTTCTTTGAGGGCACATCTTTTGATTATTAGAAAATAAAGATGAGAATGTATTTGGGGTTCAATCAATGACAATGTGTGGGATGTGGTAGAAAATGAGTTTGTGATTCTTGATCCTATCAATCCAACACCAAATGACTCCATCAACAAGCAATGCAACACAATGGCACTCAACACCATATACAATGCCATTGATCCAAAGGTGTTTGAGCAAATCAAAGATCTTGACAATGCAAGTGAGGTGTGGACAAGACTAGAAGAAACATATGAGGGCACTTCAACGGTAAAGAGTGCTAAGTTGTACATGCTCAAGGACAAGCTCACCAACTTCAAGATGAAGGATGATGAATCAATTCCGGAAATGATCTCTAGATTGCAAGTCATCATCAATGATCTCAAGTCCTTGGGAGAAAGGGTACAAGATGAAGACTTCTCTCACCGGTTCTTGAGTTGCTTGCCTAAAAGATTCAAGACACTTCACACCATCATCTTTAGAGGGGGTTTGAAGAATGTGACTCCAAATGAGGTGCTTGGTGATGTCATGACCGAAGACCAATACAATGATGATAGTGAAGAAGCGGTCAAGGAAGAGGACAAGAAGAAGAAGAGTGTGGCATTCAAAGCCACTTCATCCAAGAGCAAGGGTAGGTCCAAGAAGGAAGAACCAAGTAGCAATGAAGAAGCTAGTGACATTGATGATGAAACTATGGCTCTCTTTGTGCGCAAGTTTGGCAAATTCATCAAGAAGAAGGGCTATGGTGCAAGAAAGAGAAGAGATTACAACAAGAATAAAGACTATGTGAGAAGATTCTACAAGTGCAAGAGCAAGGATCATGTTGTAGCGGATTGTCCCTATAATAGTGACAATGATGAAGATGAGAAGAAGAAAGATAGGAAGGAGAAGAAAGAGAAGAAAATGAGCTTCAAGAAGAAGAAAGGTGGCTCATATGTTATCACATGGGATAGTGATGCATCATCCAATAGCGAAGACTCAAGTGATGATGATAAAAAAAAGCACCAAGAAGAAGGCACTTGCAAGCATTGCAATCAACAACAAGCCTTCTCTATTTGACACTCCATCATGCTTCATGGCTAAGCCAACAAAGGTACAATCCGATGATGAGAGTGATAGTGAGAGTGATGAGGATGAGGAGCACTTTGTCACACCCGGTTTTAAGAACAAAACCAGGTATACACCATATGTGAGCCCAGGAAGTCAAATCTCACATATAGCCACAAATATAGGGTAATATCGAAAGACAATGCTCTTATATAACGTATATAAAACAAAAGAACATAACCTTAAAGAGCAGACAGCGGAAAGACACTCCGATCTTCAGATGGAGGCACCAACTTCACAGGGAACAACTGACTGGTTGACCACAAGCCTAAGCTTCTCCAAAGCTTAACACTCTGGGGTGTGGGGAAAAGCAAGAGTGAGTCCATGTTGAACTCCACAAGTATAGCAACAAGTGATATAGATCCCAAGTTTCATGATCAATGTAACATAAATAATGAATAGCATAAAACGGTAAATAATGAACATGTTAACCAACAAAAGTCATAAACGTAAAAGTCTTCAAGGCCGCTCGTGTCCTTGAGCAAGGCTGATATATCAGTTTAATAAACTTTGCGCAAAGGTGTACACTTTCACTGCGAGACGTGAATTGCCCTTTCGCCCGAGGGAGCCAGCCTCTTAACCCACTTCCAAGGAAGGTCGGCAGGGTTCACGATGAAGCCTTTCAAAGGTTCGTCTAACAAGTTAGGGCCGCTAGGTCTTAAGGCAAGGGGAAGAAGGGTCTCTCAACCTTGCGGCAACGCAGGCAAGGAGAAAGTAGCCGCCCTAAATCCAGCTCGTCAAGCGCCTTCGCGCCCTTTTGGGTAACCACTAACAAGCTAGAAAAGGTCCTCATACTGAGCTAAAGCCAGAGCCATATAACCCCCAACAGTTGCACTGTAAATCCCGAAGGTTCTTGTACAGATAATTTCTTAAGTTGCTAATAAGCCATTTTTATCATTCGATGCATACATTAATTAAGTAACATGATCGTGATTGCGAAAAGAACACTCGATTGCTATACTTGCCTTAAACTCAAGATCCTTCTTCTGTTGACTTACATACTTCCAAAGGTTGACTCTTGATCTTGAACTCTTGATCACGAACTTCTTCTTGATCACCAACGTACAACTCACCGACTGGACATACGATCACAGAACACCACACAAGCATCCAATAGCAGTCATGCAAAGCAAACATAGCCTATAATTAGAACAATACATCAATCATAAGAAAACAAGATAAAGAGTTTTGAAAACTGATCTACGGTTCGCTACGAACACACAGACGCGAAAATCACGCTAATCGGAGCTATAACGAGAAAGATATGAACTAAACAAGATTAAAGACACTAATTACTAGATTAGATTTAACTCAAATTTTAATTACAGAAAACAGTAGTGAAAGTTATATGGTTTGAAAGAACTTTTCGAAACGAATCTAACGCAACTTGAACGGACTAAATCGGAGTTAAAACGAAGAAGTTATAGGGGTTTAAAGTCAGTGGCAAAACTGTAAATAAATCAACTCGAATTTGCAGATTTAGAATAAATAAAATGAAATTCGAAAACTGGCTGGACTGCGCCTCATTATGGAGAAAGCGCAGGGGCTAGATTGAAAGTTTTCGTAGACTCAAAGAATAGTTGCCGATGGAGCGCGGGTTGAGGCTCTGAAAATTATAAGGGCCTTTTTGCAAAAATGCCATCGAAAGGGTATCGGCCTTTGATGGCCGTCGGATCTGAGATTGATGACTCTGATTAAGTCGGGAAGGGACATGCGGCATTGTTTGCCGGAGGGGACGAAGGCGCGGCGGCGCCATCGCCGGAGTTGGGCGGCGGGGGCTCAGTTTTGCGCTATGGTGTGGTAGAGACACCAATTCTTGGTCCAATCGACATGAGAGCTCAGAGCGGACTCACCAAGGTAGGATACGGCGCTGGAGCGGGCTCAGGGACGGCGAATTGCCGGAAGTGGCGAACGGTGATGCCCTGGATTCAATGGCGAGCTCGGATTAGCGCAATTTAAATAGAGAAAAGAGAGGTGGGGGGACGAGAGGGTTCGTGAAGCCAAACCAAATCTCTTCGAGGCCCCTGCGACGATCGTAGGTCTATGTAGAGCGGTGATGATGGCGGCGGATCTCGGCGACTTCGCGGAGCTCGCGGCTAGGGTTCTAGAGCACGGGATCGAGCGCTAGATGGATAAAAGGAGGCGGCGAGTACCCGGGAGTCTTACAGGAGCGCTGGATTGGGCAGCAAGGCAAGGAGGAGGCGTGGAGGAGGCGGAGACGGACTCAGCGGAGGAGTCTGCTGTGGTTACGGGAGGAGGAAGACGACTGACAAGGTGGGGTCGGCGCGTCAGCGAGAGAGGGGAGGTGTAGGAGTGCGCTTGCAGACGCTGGCAAGTGGGGCCAAGGAGTCGGCGACGGGAAGGAGGTCGCGCGCGGGCTGCTGTCAAGCTCGGAGCTGGGCCGGCAGAGGCCCATAGAGGGGAGGGAGCGCGGACGCCCATGGGAAAGGATGCAGGCCGGGGCAGCGGCCCATGCGGGAGAAAGGAGGGAGGAGGGGAAAAAGGAGTGAAGTCGGGCTGACACTAGGCCGGTTGGCCAGTTGGCTGGGCCTTCGGGCCAACGCGGAAGGAGGAGAAGGCCGGAGGAGGAGGGAAGCAGCCGGGCCACAGGAGCGGGCCGACTGGCTCCTTCAGGCTGAAAACGAGAGAGGGGTGAGGTGAGGGTTGCTTGTCTTTTCTTTTTATTTCAAAGCCTTTTCAAATCATTTTCAAACCAATTTGAATTCTTTTAAAACTTTTGATTTCAAACCTTTGATTTGGATCTTTAGGAGAAACAGAAAGTTTTGAAGCTTTAACTTTTCCAAACTTTTTGAAAACAAAAAGTCTTTATTTTCAAACCCCTTTCAAGAAAATTCATTTTCAAATTGTTTGCAAATCATTTTGAACTCAATTTGAATTTTAACCAAAACCACCCATCACAAAAACTCAAATGCTCCAACATGAATGCACAAACATGTTTCTAAACCCTAGGATAAATTTTAATTCATAGAAAAGTTTTTATTTCCCTATATTTTATGAGCACAAAAATTCATAAATAAAACATTTTAACTCTAATTTAAGAAATGCAAATTTCAGGGTGTGACAAATCTACCCCCCTTAAGAGAATCTCGTCCCGAGATTCGGAAGAGACTCAGAGCACATGAGAGAAACGAGAAAAGATCTTGATAACACTTTCGCTTCACACTTGTATACCAAGCTTATCAAACCACTGGTGTTTCATGATCATGACTTGTGTACAAAGATTCTATGAAAAGATTGTTACACTTGATTATCCCAAACTTGTCTTGATCGCTAACTTGATTGGTCTACAACTCAAAGAGATATGGAAACTTGATTTGCAGTCGTTCCTCAGTTTCCCACATTGCTTCTTCTTCACTTACGTTACTCCACTAAACCTTACACACTTTAAACATTCTTCCTCTAAAAGTTCTCCAAACTGTTTCTAGAATCTTGACCGGGTATCCTGCATTTGCCGGATGGTCTGGTGTATCCACTTCCACTGAAGATGTTTGCCCATCTGTGTTCTTATCTATATGCTTATCATTATCCACGATAGCATCTTTAGTCTGCACTCCATTGTACAAGTCATCAGCTTCCTCAGATTTAAGTTGACAACCGCGATACTCGATTCTTTTCCCTGACGGTGCAGTTGGAAACATTGTGCATTGAGTACCATGAATTACTCCTTTGTGCGCACACAACCATCCATTACCAAGAACCATAGGAATATTGAGTGACTACAAAACAATGAAGGTTACGGTAAAGTTTTCCTTGTTTATGTTGAGACTGACTTTCGGGCATATCTGATCTGCCTGTATTTCTCCAACTGCGGTATGAACTATCAAGGGCCTCTTTGTTGGACACTTCGCTATTTTGCTCGTCTATAACAACTTGTCGGAGATGAAAGAGTGCGAAGCACTGGGATCAAACAGAGCAAAAGCTTGTGTTGACCTCACTTGAATGTAACCACCAACCATTTTTGTAGCTCCTTGAATGTTATCTATATCCATATTGCTCAACCTTCCATTGACATAATTGCGCTGTGCTCTACTTGCTTCAGTAAGCTTCTTTTTGGCTTTCCTTTTTCGCTTTCGTTGTTGTGGATTCTGACTCGGATCATTCCCAACTCGAACTTCAACATTGTTGTTTTGACAGTGCTTGGCTTCATTGTACTCGTGATCATCAGTGAGAGGTGGCATGTAGGGATCATGATTCACGGTGTGCCACATTCCTTGTCACCACGTGACCAACAAAAACAACATGAGCAAGGATAGATGATCTTACTCATGAAGTACCATGAGAGTCAACTCACAACTTCAACATCTGTTGATCAAAACACTACCCCCCTTAAGAAAGGACAAAATAGAGACATATAAGGGTAGCTTGCATATTATTTCCAGCATGTTGACAGGCATAACCAACTTCTGATATCCCAGAGAAACTCATATGTAAAGGTAAGAACAAGAATTCTGAAATTTCTCGCGAGTAGCAAAACAGCAGTGCAGTAAAACAGCCATAACTCGAGATCTGTTTATCCAATGAAGTTGCAGTTTACCTTTCTGGAAAACTTATGAAATCCTCTACAACTTTCATGTAGAACAATTTTCCAGATTCGGTAGTTAAGGTCGTCGAAAACAGCATACAACAGTAACTGTTCCAGACTCCAGACAGCACGGATGTATCAACTTGTGAATTTCATAACTCCAAAACCATGACAGCTATCAGGGTGGTTCTTGTGCTCAGAGAAAGATCATGAAGTCTACTTGTGTCCAGAATTGTTCCATGATTTTTGAACATCCATAAGCAGAGATATAAGCTGATAAAGACAGATTGCTCTGGAAAGATAGGATAGAGGGAACAGAAGAAACAGAAACCCAACCTTCTATGCATAAACTTAACAACTAAACCTAAATGAGATTGTGAGGAAACCCACAAAATCATTGCACTCATTACAAAGATGCAAAACAAACATTATCATAAGGACAAGCAACAAACATCACAGGTTCACAAGCCACACATGGGCCAAGGACTTGACTTAACTTCGTTACTAACGTTTCATTACATAAGGGCTCAAGAACTACTAGAACACGATACATCTGCAAGAACATCAAGGGTAGCTTTTCTTGTACACTCTTTATTTGTCAACTGCTATCAGGGGAGTTCCTTTGCATCAGGCACTGACATCACTTGTTGATGGCTACTCTGTAGTGACTAGGCTTTGGCTATTTCCATGAGTCGACTGTTGATCTTTTTGGGCAAGATCTGACGTAATGTCCTTCCTGTTGGCAATGATAACATCTTCCTTTGGCTGGATCTGCTGTGGTAGAAGTGTTGTTTGATGTGCTGCCATCTTGCTGACTCAGAGGATTGACTTTTACCAGTTTACTCTGCTTCTTAACTCGCTTCAGTGGTTGGAATTCTTTGTAGGTGATTGTCCATCCATCTATGTAAACCTCACGTGGAAAGTTCTTCACTGGAGGTGTTTCTACATGCTTCTGATCTAGGCTCGTCTGACTAAAGGTTGAAACTGGATGTGATACTGGAGTAGAACTCAACTGTTGGTGACGTATCAACGGTGGCTCGAATGAATTTGCTTTCCTTTTCTTATCTTCCTTGACTTCACCACTTGGGTTCGCTTTGACCTCATCCTTGGTTGACTTCTCTAGAAGACAAGAATTCCCATAATGCTTGCAACAAAAACATCGATCCTGAACCTCTTGCACCTTACTACTGCTATCTCCCAACAGACCTGCTTCACATTCATTGGGTGATAATGGCATACCTTGATATTCAATCCTTTCGCCTGATGGTGTTCTTAAAAACACTGAACGTCGGGAATAAATGACCTCACTTTTACGACCCCTTAACCATCCATGTCCAAGGATAACATCGATTCCGGAAAGTTCCAAAACATTCAGCTTCACTATGAATTCACTCTCCCTTATCTGGACTCTAACATCTCGGCATACACGGTTTGTCTCAATTTCTCCAGTTGGTGTACGAACTACTATGAGCTTCTTTGTTGGCCATTCCCTTATCTTCAGGCGAGCTACAAACTTGACAGAGATGAATGAGTGCGAGGCACTAGGGTCAAAAAGAACCATGGCAGTTACCGAATTAACTGGGATCATGCCATACACTGCTTTCTTTGCTCCATGAATAGTGGTCATATCCACATGCCTCAACTTTCCATAAATGTAATCTTGCTCCACTTCAACACCTGGTAACTATTCTTTATGGCTTCCTTCCATGTTGGTTGGTCCGTGTGTTGCGTTTTGCTGTTGCGTCATTCTTCCCAGGTCTTAACTTTGCATAGCGATCAGCTTCCGTTTGTTAACTGCGGTCAGAGACGACATAGCTTGGTCAACGATCCGTCTACTTAGACAAAGGAAAGCTTTCAAAAGCAATTCAAGGCAAGGAGTGAAGGTGAGAGCAAAATTTAAAATTTGAGAAACAAGGAGGGGATAAATAACAAGGGTAGAAGATACAATAGGGAGAAAAATTATCAAGGTTGATAGAACAAGAGTTCTATAGCAGTTTTCAAACTTTAGAACGACCGGTTTCTAACTAGGCTTGCGTCCTACAGTCAGCATTGCTCCGATACCACTTTGTCACACCCGGTTTTAAGAACAAAACCAGGTATACACCATATGTGAGCCCAGGAAGTCAAATCTCACATATAGCCACAAATATAGGGTAATATCGAAAGACAATGCTCTTATATAACGTATATAAAACAAAAGAACATAACCTTAAAGAGCAGACAGCGGAAAGACACTCCGATCTTCAGATGGAGGCACCAACTTCATAGGGAACAACTGACTGGTTGACCACAAGCCTAAGCTTCTCCAAAGCTTAACACTCTGGGGTGTGGGGAAAAGCAAGAGTGAGTCCATGTTGAACTCCACAAGTATAGCAACAAGTGATATAGATCCCAAGTTTCATGATCAATGTAACATAAATAATGAATAGCATAAAACGGTAAATAATGAACATGTTAACCAACAAAAGTCATAAACGTAAAAGTCTTCAAGGCCGCTCGTGTCCTTGAGCAAGGCTGATATATCAGTTTAATAAACTTTGCGCAAAGGTGTACACTTTCACTGCGAGACGTGAATTGCCCTTTCGCCCGAGGGAGCCAGCCTCTTAACCCACTTCCAAGGAAGGTCGGCAGGGTTCACGATGAAGCCTTTCAAAGGTTCGTCTAACAAGTTAGGGCCGCTAGGTCTTAAGGCAAGGGGAAGAAGGGTCTCTCAACCTTGCGGCAACGCAGGCAAGGAGAAAGTAGCCGCCCTAAATCCAGCTCGTCAAGCGCCTTCGCGCCCTTTTGGGTAACCACTAACAAGCTAGAAAAGGTCCTCATACTGAGCTAAAGCCAGAGCCATATAACCCCCAACAGTTGCACTGTAAATCCCGAAGGTTCTTGTACAGATAATTTCTTAAGTTGCTAATAAGCCATTTTTATCATTCGATGCATACATTAATTAAGTAACATGATCGTGATTGCGAAAAGAACACTCGATTGCTATACTTGCCTTAAACTCAAGATCCTTCTTCTGTTGACTTACATACTTCCAAAGGTTGACTCTTGATCTTGAACTCTTGATCACGAACTTCTTCTTGATCACCAACGTACAACTCACCGACTGGACATACGATCACAGAACACCACACAAGCATCCAATAGCAGTCATGCAAAGCAAACATAGCCTATAATTAGAACAATACATCAATCATAAGAAAACAAGATAAAGAGTTTTGAAAACTGATCTACGGTTCGCTACGAACACACAGACGCGAAAATCACGCTAATCGGAGCTATAACGAGAAAGATATGAACTAAACAAGATTAAAGACACTAATTACTAGATTAGATTTAACTCAAATTTTAATTACAGAAAACAGTAGTGAAAGTTATATGGTTTGAAAGAACTTTTCGAAACGAATCTAACGCAACTTGAACGGACTAAATCGGAGTTAAAACGAAGAAGTTATAGGGGTTTAAAGTCAGTGGCAAAACTGTAAATAAATCAACTCGAATTTGCAGATTTAGAATAAATAAAATGAAATTCGAAAACTGGCTGGACTGCGCCTCATTATGGAGAAAGCGCAGGGGCTAGATTGAAAGTTTTCGTAGACTCAAAGAATAGTTGCCGATGGAGCGCGGGTTGAGGCTCTGAAAATTATAAGGGCCTTTTTGCAAAAATGCCATCGAAAGGGTATCGGCCTTTGATGGCCGTCGGATCTGAGATTGATGACTCTGATTAAGTCGGGAAGGGACATGCGGCATTGTTTGCCGGAGGGGACGAAGGCGCGGCGGCGCCATCGCCGGAGTTGGGCGGCGGGGGCTCAGTTTTGCGCTATGGTGTGGTAGAGACACCAATTCTTGGTCCAATCGACATGAGAGCTCAGAGCGGACTCACCAAGGTAGGATACGGCGCTGGAGCGGGCTCAGGGACGGCGAATTGCCGGAAGTGGCGAACGGTGATGCCCTGGATTCAATGGCGAGCTCGGATTAGCGCAATTTAAATAGAGAAAAGAGAGGTGGGGGGACGAGAGGGTTCGTGAAGCCAAACCAAATCTCTTCGAGGCCCCTGCGACGATCGTAGGTCTATGTAGAGCGGTGATGATGGCGGCGGATCTCGGCGACTTCGCGGAGCTCGCGGCTAGGGTTCTAGAGCACGGGATCGAGCGCTAGATGGATAAAAGGAGGCGGCGAGTACCCGGGAGTCTTACAGGAGCGCTGGATTGGGCAGCAAGGCAAGGAGGAGGCGTGGAGGAGGCGGAGACGGACTCAGCGGAGGAGTCTGCTGTGGTTACGGGAGGAGGAAGACGACTGACAAGGTGGGGTCGGCGCGTCAGCGAGAGAGGGGAGGTGTAGGAGTGCGCTTGCAGACGCTGGCAAGTGGGGCCAAGGAGTCGGCGACGGGAAGGAGGTCGCGCGCGGGCTGCTGTCAAGCTCGGAGCTGGGCCGGCAGAGGCCCATAGAGGGGAGGGAGCGCGGACGCCCATGGGAAAGGATGCAGGCCGGGGCAGCGGCCCATGCGGGAGAAAGGAGGGAGGAGGGGAAAAAGGAGTGAAGTCGGGCTGACACTAGGCCGGTTGGCCAGTTGGCTGGGCCTTCGGGCCAACGCGGAAGGAGGAGAAGGCCGGAGGAGGAGGGAAGCAGCCGGGCCACAGGAGCGGGCCGACTGGCTCCTTCAGGCTGAAAACGAGAGAGGGGTGAGGTGAGGGTTGCTTGTCTTTTCTTTTTATTTCAAAGCCTTTTCAAATCATTTTCAAACCAATTTGAATTCTTTTAAAACTTTTGATTTCAAACCTTTGATTTGGATCTTTAGGAGAAACAGAAAGTTTTGAAGCTTTAACTTTTCCAAACTTTTAAAAAACAAAAAGTCTTTATTTTCAAACCCCTTTCAAGAAAATTCATTTTCAAATTGTTTGCAAATCATTTTGAACTCAATTTGAATTTTAACCAAAACCACCCATCACAAAAACTCAAATGCTCCAACATGAATGCACAAACATGTTTCTAAACCCTAGGATAAATTTTAATTCATAGAAAAGTTTTTATTTCCCTATATTTTATGAGCACAAAAATTCATAAATAAAACATTTTAACTCTAATTTAAGAAATGCAAATTTCAGGGTGTGACAACTCGAAGGAGGACCTCATGGACATGTTGGAGCAAGCTCACACTTGCTTTGAGATGAAGAGGAAGGAGTGCAAGGAATTGCGCAAGAAGCTTAGTGCTCTTGAGTAATCCCTTGATGAGCTCAAGTCCACTCATGAGAGGCTAGAGGTAACCCATGAGAAGCTTGGCAAGGCTCACACCAATCTTGAAAAGGCTCACTCCTCCCTCCTTGATCAAGTCAAAGTTGAAGATGTTGTTCCAACATGTGACATAGGAGTAACTTGTGATATTCTCGATGAATCTTTCTATACTCCTATTGTTGTTGCTCCTACTAACCCTTCATGTAGCTCATCCACTACTACTTCTACTATGAGTGATGGTTTCACTTGTGATGCCTCACTAATGGTGGATAATGAGCCCTTGAAAAAGGAGGTCAATGAGCTCACTCGTGCCTTAGGCAATGGCTATGGTGGAGATGCTCGCTTGCTTAAGTGCTTGGGTAGCCAACGGTTCTCTCTTAACAAAGAGGGATTGGCTATACCCCCAAGAATGGCAAGGCGGCTTTTGTGACTCACAAGACTAGTTTTGTGAGAAGCAATGGTCAGTTTTGCAACAAATGCAAGCAATTTGGGTACATAGAGCAATATTGCAAGAACAAGAACAAGAATGCCAATGTATCCTCAATTCAATTTGATTCTTGTTATTTGCTTACCAAGGGTGTAAATGGTGTAAAGACTAAGTTTGTTTATTGGTGCTCCCATTGTTGGCCCAAAGAAGAAGGCCATTTGGGTGCCCAAGAGCTTAGTGACTAACCTTGGAGGACCCAAGCAAGTTTGGGTACCTAAGAAGAATTGATCCTTTTCTTGTAGGTCAATTATAAAGCCGGAGGAAGGCATTGGGTGCTTGATAGTGGGTGCACTCAACACATGATGTTCAATTCAATCAACAAGAATGATGACAATGAGATTGATAGTATTACATTTGATGATAATGGAAAAGGCAAGGTCAAGGGGCTTGGTAAGATTGCTATATCAAATGACATGAACATATCCAATGTATTGCTAGTAGAGAGCTTGAACTTCAATTTGCTATCCGTGGCTCAATTGTGTGATCTTGGATTCAAATGCATATTTGGTGTTGATGATGTAGAGATCATAAGTGTAGATGGCTCAAATTTGATCTTCAAAGGCTTTAGATATGAGAACCTATACTTGGTTGATTTCAATGCTAGTGAAGCTCAATTATCAACTTGTTTGTTCACCAAATCTTGCATGGGTTGGTTATGGCATAGAAGACTTGGTCATGTTGGATTGAAACAATTGAATAGATTGATTAAGCATGATCTAGTAAGAGGCTTGAAAGATGTGGTGTTTGAGAAGGATAAACTTTGTAGCTCTTGTCAAGCCGGAAAGCAAGTTGGAAACACTCACCCTAAAAAGAGCATGATGAGCACTAGTAAAGCATTTGAGTTGTTGCACATGGATCTATTTGGACCAACAACAAACACTAGCATTGGTGGCAACAAATATGGCTTTGTGATAGTGGATGATTTCATAAGATATACATGGGTGTTCTTTCTAAGTGACAAAAGTGATACATATGCTACATTCAAATCTTTTGTCAAGAGATGTCACAATGAGTTTGAAACAACCATCAAGAAAGTGAGAAGTGATAATGGTAGTGAATTTAGAAACACAAGAGTTGATGAGTTATGTGATGAATTTGGAATTAGACATCAATTATGGGCCAAGTACACTCCACAATCAAATGTTCTTGTTGAAAGGAACAATAGAACTCTCATTGATATGGCAAGGTCTATGCTTAGCGAGTACAATGTGAGTCATTCATTTTGGGCCGAAGCTATCAACACGACTTGCTATTGTAGCAACCGCCTATATTGTCACCCCATGATGGAGAAGACTCCCTATGAGCTATTGAATGGAAGAAAGCCCAACATTGCATATTTTAGAGTCTTTGGTTGCAAATGCTATATCTTGAAGAAAGGCACTAGATTGAGCAAATTTGAGAAGAAATGTGTTGAAGGCTTCTTACTTGGCTACTCCACTACAAGCAAAGCATATAGAGTTTGGAACTTGGCTAGTGGTACTCTTGAGGAAGTGCCTGATGTTGAGTTTGATGAAACAAATGGCTCTCAAGATGAAGAAGAAAATCTAGATGATGTGAGAGGAACTCAATTGGTCAATGCAATGAAGAATATGGATATTGGTGATATTCGGCCTAGGGAAGTGATTGATGTTGAAGATAACAAAGATCAAGTGCTCACTTCTCCAATTATGCAAGCTAGTGGTTCTCAATTGCAAGATCAACAACTGGCCAGTTCATCTCAACCAAATGATCAAGCAAGTACAAATAATCAAGTGCAAGTTCTCCAACCAACCAATGTTGCAAGAGATCATCCATTGGATCAAATCATTGGTGGAATTCAAAGTGGTGTGCAAAGTAGATCAAGATTGGCTTCATTTTGTGAAAATTACTCTTTTGTATCATCCATCGAGCCAACCAAGATTGAAGAAGCATTACAAGATGTTGATTGGGTCAATGTCATGCATGAAGAGCTCAACAATTTCACAAGAAATCAAGTATGGGAATTGGTAGAGAGGCCTAAGAACTACAATGTGATTGGCACTAGATGGGTCTTTCACAACAAACAAGATCAAGATGGCATTGTGGTGAGAAACAAAGCAAGATTAGTAGCACAAGGTTACACTCAAGTAGAGGGTCTTGACTTTGGTGAAACTTATGCACTGGTTGCAAGATTAGAAGCAATAAGAATCCTATTAGCTTTTGCTTGTTCCCACAACATCAAGTTATATCAAATGGATGTCAAGAGTGCATTTCTCAATGGCTACATCAATGAGTTAGTATATGTTGAGCAACCACCCGGTTTTGAAGATGACAAGAAGCTCAACCATGTTTACAAGCTCAAGAAGGCACTTTATTGTTTGAAACAAGCTCCAAGAGCATGGTATGAGAGATTAAGGGATTTTCTCCTCTCTAAAGGGTTCAAGATGGGAATGGTTGACACTACTCTTTTCACCAAGAAGATTGGTAAAGACTTGTTTGTGTTGCAAATCTATGTTGATGATATTATCTTTGGTTCAACCAATCAAGATTTTTGTGAAGAGTTTGGTGAATTGATGGCTAATGAGTTTGAGATATCCATGATTGGAGAGCTTAGCTACTTCCTTGGTCTACAAATAAATCAAGCAATTGAAGGAAGACACATTTGTTAGTCAAGGCAAGTATATAAAAGACATGATCAAGAAGTTTGGATTGCAAGATGCAAAAGCCATTAGCACGCTGAAGGGTCGAGATGGCGGACTAGAGGGGGGGTGAATAGTCCTTTTTAAAATTAATCGTACCGGCTAACCAAAATAGATCCAGAATTTAAAACTATCGATCTAGCCAAGACTACACCCCTCTACCTATACTCTATGACACCTTACAAAAGATCCTAAACAATGCAAATAAGGTGTCGGGCTAGTTAGAGCTCACCTAAACAATTCTAGCTTGCAAGGTTACACAAACCTAAGCAATTAGTACTCAATCAACCAGGGAGCTCCTACACAATCTAGTAAGCAAAGCACAAAGCTCCTAAGCTCACTAGCAATGCTCAATAACATGGCTACACAAGCCAAATTAGAGAGCTCAACTTAGCTACACAAACTAAGCAATGTGATTAGCAAGACTACAAGTCAACTAGTCACTCGTGGGATCCACTCTATGCTACACAAGCAAAGAATGTAACTAGCAAGCTACACAAGCTAACTAATTACAAGAGCAACTATTAAGCTGCACAAGCTAGATAGCTACACAAGAGCAACAACTAAACACTAGCACAAGTATGAGTAAGGAAATACAAGCTAGTGAATGGAGATAGCAAACCACCGAGAAGATGTAGACAATGTTGACATGGTGATTTTATCCCGAGGTTCACTTGGTTGCCACCAAGCTAGTCCCCATTGAGGCAAGCCCAAGGTTGTCGCCGATCCTCTTGCTAGTGGTGACCCACAAGTCACACTCTCCACTATGGAGTGCTCACCAAGAGCTCTAGCTTCCGATCCGGCCGGACCACTTGACGCTCTTCGCGCCTCGCTCAACTAGAGTTGCTCTTTGCGATCCCCACAGGGCGAGCACAATACCCCTCACAAAGCCTTCTCTGGAGCCACGCACAATCTTCACGCGGGCTTCACGATGGAGACTCGATCACCAAGCCATTTAGGAGGTGGCAACCTCCAAGAGTAATAAGCACCACCGGCTTGCAACACGATCACCTAGTGCCACTCGATGCAATCTCTCAATGCAACGCAGTAGCGATCACTCACTCGCTATCGATTCGCACACTAGCAAGCACAAGCGAGTTAGAGGGCTCCCAATTACATCCACACAAGCCACAAAGGCTCTAGAGTGCTCAGCGACCAGCCCAAGGCTGGTTACCAACAATATATATAGCCCCAAGGGCTAACTAGCTGTTATGCCCCTTCACTGGGCATTCTGCGCAAGCATCGGACGCGCCGGCGTCGGGGCCATCGGACGGTGCCCAGCATTCGATGCCCCAATGAGCACCACGTGCCCCCCTAATATGAAATAGATATGTTAGATCTCAATGGCTAGTTCATTTCCCGCGCCAGTTAAAGTGGCATCGGACGCGCCAATGCCAAGCATCGGACGCTCCCATGCCTCTGCTCGATTCTGCGCAACTCTGCTCTCACATCGGACGCACTGGGACCCAAACATCGGACGCACTGGGACCCAAACATCGGACGCTAAGGGCCAGCGTCCGATGACACACCAGAGAGGTTCCAGAACGCTCCTAACCACATCGGACGCAGGCCAGCGTCCGATGCTCCTTGCTAAACTTGCTCGTGCCATGTCACCTGCATCAGACTCTGAAACAGTGTTTTCCCAGCGTTCGATGCTCCTTCAGCAACTGTCCAGTGTCCAATTCCCCTTGGACTAGCGTCCGATGCTCCCCAGAGCACATACTTCATCTCCGAAAAGCGCTGAATCCTACTGAGCTTGCGACACCCACTTCTCTGTGCCTCCTTTCAACACAACTTTCTTCTCTAACAACTTCTCCTTTGCAAATGTGCCAACACCACCAAGTGTACAACACCATGTGCTTGTGTGTTAGCATTTTCACAATCATTTTCAAAGGATTTTTCACTTGTGCGAACACAAGATTGATATGTGCCCTTGTGGTTCCTTTCCTGAGTGATGAGCGAACGGTCAACAGGCAACATGTGTCGCTTGGTTGTGTTGATGTGCAGGTGTGGAGCTCGAAGATAGTGGTCGATGGCGAGGTGAAGGTCAAGTAGAGACATGTCGTGCCGATGAACCAGAATTGGTGAAGGGCGGATGTGAGGATTGGACCAACAGACTAGGAGGCCAGAGGACCAGCTATGGTAGCTGACACGTGGCATCGGCGAGCAGGAGCATATGGGGATGTGCGGTGCATCGGCCGAGTCAGGAGGAAGACGATGGTGTCGTGACACTTGGCGAGAGGCCGAGAAGGAAGGCGAAGGTGTTGTGCCCAGCGTGGAGGCTGGACATACATCGACATCGGTGCCGGTGGTCGGGGTGTGCGAACCACATCCCATCTACGACGCGGGTTTGGTAGTTGAGCCTCAAAAAACTACCCTCGACGGTTTCCGAGTTTGGGCCTCAAAACTCGGGGTGGAAAGTTTCTGAGTTTGGGCCTCAAAACTCGGGCTGAATGGTTTCCAGGTTTGGGCCTCAAAACCTGGGCTCGCGGGTTTCTGAGTTTGGGCCACAAAATTCAGCATGAGGACTGGTTTCCCAGTTTGAGCCTCAAAACCAAGGGGAGGTCCAAAAAGGACGGTCGACGCGTGGTGGCGCCGAGAGGCTTGCGTTGCGGTGAAGCTATCGGCAAGGAAGGCACAAGGCGGCGTCCTGAGGCTTGCGTCGAGGCGAAGCTAAGGATGAGGAAGGCGCGTGACCGTCAGATCAAGACTTGGTAGAGTTGGACCGGGATACCCCTAGGGTTGGCCTGTTCGCTCTTTGTATCTAGGGGTAGAAGGGGAATAAGTGTATTAGGCTATAAGTAGAGAGGCAACCCCTCCTTTCATTCAATCCTTGCAGCATTTCATTCTCTAGCCTTCTGCTTAGGTTTTCCTTCCACTGCTGCCTGTGATCCGCAGAGACAGTAATCATACCTCTGTGTATTTGCGATTTTGAGGAAACGAGACCGTAATCTCGTTGTCTCCTCGTGGGGATGAGTTTCGGCTGGAATTGAAATCGATTCACGTTTTGTTCTTGTGTTCTTCGTGTTGCGGTTTTTCCTCTCTCGGAGATTTGCCTCGTTCTCCCTCTTCGAGAAACAATTTGTGATACTGTTTGAATCAGATTGTTCTACGTCGTGAGTTCCTTCTTTCCACCGAAGGATTTCTCTTCTAACCTCACGAACACGTAGATCGGGTCAAAATCACGTTCGTTCTTCGTTCTTCCCCCTTTTCTAGTGTTCTTCGGATTTCTCTCGATTGACTTGGTTTGGTGCGATGACTTCTTAGGATTAGCACCCCAATACATAGAGGAACACTTGGGAGAAGTTTGGTTGCAGTCCTATTCGATTTGGTTGAGATCAATTCGATTTTGGTGTTGAGCCGTGCAGTTTTTGTGTTCACTGGACGCTCGCGGACTGTCCGGCCCCAGGCGTCGGACTGTCCGGGCATCGGGTCTCATCCAGGCAGACTTGCCCAGCTCGGCACTGTTCTCGGTCGTGTGACCGGTGGACAGTCTGGGACCAGGTCGCGGACAGTCCGGGACAGGACCAGAACTGTTCCAGATCAGTTCTATTTTGGGATTTTGGCCGGTGGACAGTCCGGACTCTCAGTGACGAACAGTCCGGCCTTCACTGGATAGCCCGGGAGCCTGATGGTGGACTGTCCAGGATCCGGCCGTTTGTTCAGTTTTGTTTCGTGGCTTTGGTACTTGGTTTTTAGGGTTCTCCGGTAGTTCTATTGTACCTCTAGGACATCTCCTAGGGTATCCACCTACTTGTAGGTTGTGAACTTACCGGTTGTTTGAGTCTTCGCTTTTGGGGTGATTTTCTGGGACAAGGTCCATCCATTTCACGAGTTGAAATTTGAGGCTCCCATTCACCCCCTCTGGTCGCCAACTCGGTCCTTCAATTGGTATCAGAGCCGGTTAAGGAATCTTCTCCACCTTAATCGGTTTTGGATCCTAAGGGCGACATGGATCGAGGGAACGACAAAGCTCCCTACTTCGATGGGACGAACTACCCCTATTGGGAGATTTGGATGCATGCTTATCTCAACAACATCGGATCTTCCGTCTGGGAGATATGTGAGAACGCTGAGTACGAGGTCCTTGCGGCTCGTGTGGGTCAGATCCAGATTGACCAGCACAAGGCAAACTCTAAGGCCCATAACGCTCTTTTGGCCAGCATCTCCCTTCCTGAGTTTGAGCGTGTCTCCGAGCTTGAGACGACATGAGAGATCTGGGTAAAGAAGATCCAGGTCAAGACCAGACTCTTCGAGACGTACAAGCGCAAGTACGAGAACTTTGTTCAGATAAAGGGAGAGACGATTGATGTTATGTTTGCTCATTTCCAGACGATTGTGAACAAGATGCGTGCCAATCGGGCCAACCTACCTTATGATGATCATGAGAGGGCACTCAAGTTGCTTTATGCCCTAGATCGGAAGGTATGGGAGGTGAAGGTGTCGACTATCATAGAGTCACCCAGCTATGACACCCTCACCATGGACGAGCTGTTCAGCAAGCTCAAGTCCACTGAGATCGATCACTTGACTTAGGCCAAGCTGAAGAACCCATCTTCACATTCCATGACTTTGGTCTCAGGCAAGGGTGGATCGACTCTCTATGCTGACATTTCACCTCCTCTCTCGGCAATCAACATGTTTACATACTTTCTCTTTATATTTGCCGAATGACTCTATAAACATGTTCAGCAGACAGCTTCTATAGCTGTATGCTGTTGTGAGTGGCTTCAGGGCCGTAAATATGGAACTGTCTGGTCTCACCTGACATGTTCCCGTTTTATTCTCACAAGTTTTATCCCTTGTTGGTTTTCAGGTCAAACCGACTGGCACGTCTGAAAGGTCCGAATGGCTAGAGGGGGGGGGGGGTGAATAGCCAATTCAAAAATCTAGAAACCTGAAACTCAAAGCTCAAAACAAGTATCAGATTGCACAGTCGGTACTACCGACTATAGGGGCCGGTACTACCGAGGTCGGTACTACCGACAACCTAAAAACTGCTACGAGATCGAGATAGAGAAGATGCAAAAGTGGATCTAGCACATACCAATATTTCCCTAGAAGATGTAGATGAAGTTTATACCTTATCCAAGAAGTGGCTCCTCCCAAAAGAGTAGATCGAGCCTTCCCACACCTAAGAACGAGAGAGGAGGGAGGAAGAACACGAGTGCAAACAAAATATCCAAGGATGCAAAATCAACAAGCACACGAGACACAAGATTTAATCCGAGGTTCGACCACTTCACTAAGAAGCGCCTACGTCCCCGTTGTTGAGGTGACCACGAAGGTCGGAGTCTCTTTCACCTCCTTGCCTCACTCAAGCAACCACAAAGGCTAGTTGAGTTTCTTCACTAAGAATCAGAGGGTAATACAAACACTTCGGAGTGCCCTCACAAATGAGTCAATCACAGGCAACAACCAAAGAACACCTAACCGGCTAGAGTTCCAAGAACTCAAGAGTAAAGAACACAAATCAAGCCGGAGAGATGTTGGATCCAAGTGCTCTTGACGTAGATCGATGTGTCTCACTCTCTAATCTCACTTCCCTAGCACAAAGCTTGCAAGAGTTTCACTCTAGAATCAAAGGGGGAGAGAGAGGAGGTTAGTCAACACTTGGGAGCTCTCTTTCTTGAGTTTGGGCGCAAAGAATGGGAGAGGTAACCGAAAGAAGCCGGCCGAGCGGCTATTTAAACAAGACATGCTGCGCTACGGTCGGTAGTACCGACCGTACTCAATACGACCGTTACAGCGACCGTTGACTAGAAGGAACAACCGACCCCTTGGTCGGTACCACCGCGGGCGGTAGTACCGAGGTTATGGCGGTACTACCGCCAGGCCAAATCGGTCGCGAACAGAGAGCTCTGCGAAAACAAGTTACTACCGACCTCGGTCGGTACCACCGCGCGCGGTACTACCGAGGTTATGACGGTACTACTGCCAGACCATTTTCAATTCTACACAGGGAGCTCTGCAAACTTGGTTACCACCGGCCTTGGGTCGGTAGCACCGGGGGCGGTACTACCGAGGATATGGCGGTACCACCGCTAGGTCAAAAACAACTCTACACAGAGAGGGTTGCAAAACCAGGTTACTACCGACCTTGCGTCGGTACCACCGCGGGCGGTAGTACCGAGGTTATGGCGGTACTACCGCTAGGTCATTTTTGACCAAATCCAGAGAGCCTTGCTCACAGCACCCTTGGGCGGTACTATCGACCCCCTTGGGCGGTAGTACTGACCATACCCAGAAAATCTCTATGTGTTCGCGAGTGCGAGGTGTCTCTCAAGCGCTAGAAGTTAGTCGTCATGAGCACTTTTCTCCACATCTAGCTAGCCTCAAGTGTGTCCCTCTTGATAGTCCGGCTTGCCTATTACTCAAGATCAAAGATAAAACTAAAGTCCCAACTTGAGCAATGGCATCTATTCCCTTCTCCATTCCACCGAAGACAGATCATTTAAACACTTGAGAGCTTGTGGCCGTCACCATCCAACATGGTCGCCAACTAGCTAGCTCCATCAAAGGCTTGGTCATAATCCTCTCATTAGCTACACACTTGCTTAGCAATAGGATTAGACCAAAATAGGTTTCATCAATTAACCAAAACCAAACTAGGGCTTTCAGTCTCCCCCTTTTTGGTAATTGATGACAACCTATACAAAGATATATAATTTAAATTTGAGTAACCATATTGATGGTATTAGCTCCCCTTACATATGTGCTATAGAGTTTGGTTCTAAAATTGGCACATATGTATGGATATGAAATATGGGCGAGCAACACTATCAATGATGATGCTAAGGCATAAGAATGGACCTTTGAAGCGTGATACCAATCAGAGTGCACATGTTATACCATCCTTAGCATCATTATTCACTAGACATACATCAAAACTCAAGAACCCCATGAGATCAACATTTATAATAAGATTCTTGAACCATTTGAAACAACAATATGTCTAGTTGCAATCCTATAGCTAATTAAACAATTCATCAATCAAGTCTTATCACTAGCATTCATCACATAAGCATGGAATGAATATCAATATAAATAGCTTATGCAATGCAACAAACATATGAATGTGCACATTTTAAATGCAACATACATGTTTATGAGCTTGCTCCCCCTATTTGTATGCGCAAATTTTAAGAGTTCAAGCTTCGAACCACTTGAAACTTTTATCCCCTTTGAACCACTTGAAACTTTTATCCCCTTTTTGTTTTTGTTACTCCCCCTTCCACTAGCATATATCCACTAGCATATATCTTTGTAGCACTTTCTTTCTCCCCCTTTGTCAACAATTATCATAAAGGTGGAACAAAATTTTAAAGGAAGAAGGCAACTATTAGCATGAGATACATGTGAGGAGATTGAACTAAGTCAAGTTGTGGCTTAATCTAGCTTATGAACAGAAGGTATTTAACATGGTTTGCTCTAGAGTAAGCTTCTTCACACATCTTACAATGGTTATCTTACTCACGTTGGTTAGACACATTTTGCTCACTTACTAGATCAAACACTAGAGTTACAAGCTCACAAACAAGTTATATGCTACCACTAGATCAAATCAAACATAGAAGTAATAGTGGTACCATATATACTTCAAAGTCAGTTGATTTACCATGAAAGAACCTAGATAAGCAATGTGATGGCTATATGAACTAGAGCACAACCTAATAAGAATGAATGCACATGCCAAACAATTTCACCTTTGCTTTGTCGGAGGAGAGGCATGTCATATGTGGAGGTGCATTCAACTCATGTTGGAGAAGTCTAGGATATTCAATTCATTCCTTAGCTTGCAAAACCTTCTCTCATCTAGTGGCTTGGTGAAGATATCGGCAAGTTGATCATCGGTGCCCACACTTTCAATAGATATGTCTTTCTTTGCTTGATGATCTCTAATGAAGTGATGCCTTATGTCAATGTGCTTTGTTCTTGAATGTTGAACCGGGTTGGTGGCTATTTTGACGGCGCTCTCATTATCACATAGCAATGGAACTTGTCCAAACTTGACTCCATAATCTTGCAATGTAGCTTTCATCCATAACAATTGTGCACAACAACTATTCGCGGATATGTATTCGGCTTCGGCGGTAGAGAGTGCAACACTATTTTGCTTCTTTGATGACCATGAGACAAGTGATCTTTCAAGCAATTGACAAGTGCTCGATGTGCTCTTCCTATCCACCTTGCATCCGGCATAGTCAGAATCCGAGTATCTAATTAATTCAAATTGAGAGCCCTTGGGATACCATAGTCCAACATTTGGAGTGTGCTTCAAATATCTCAATATTCTTTTGGTTGCCTTCAAATGACTTTTCCTTGGAGAAGCTTGGAACCTTGCACACATGCACACACTAAACATAACATCCGGTCTTGATGCGGTCACATAAAGTAAGCTTCCAATCATTGACCGATATAACTTTTGATCTACCATGTCACCACTAGAGTCACTATCCAAATGTCCATTTGTGCCCATTGGAGTGGTTATTGCTTTAGCTTCATCTAACCCAAACTTCTTGAGCATGTCCTTGATGTACTTGCCTTGACTAACGAAAGTGCCTTTCTTCATTTGCTTGATTTGTAGACCAAGGAAGTAACTAAGCTCTCTAATCATAGACATCTCAAATTCTTTAGCCATCATCTCCCCAAACTCTTCACAAAAGTCTTGGTTGGTTGATCCAAAGATAATGTCATCCACATAGATTTGCAACACAAACAAGCTACTTCCAATCTTCTTGGTGAAGAGAGTGGTGTCAACCTTTCCAATCTTGAACCCTTTTGCTAACAAGAAGTCCCTCAATCTTTCATACAAAGCTCTAGGTGCTTGCTTCAACCCATATAGTGCCTTCTTGAGCTTGTACACATGGTTGGGCTTCTTCAAGTCTTCAAACCCAGGAGGTTGCTCAACATACACTAACTCATTGATGAATCCATTGAGAAAAGCACTTTTCACATCCATTTGATAGAGCTTGATGTTGTGAGCACAAGCATATGCAAGAAGGATTCTAATGGCTTCCAATCTAGCAACCGGTGCAAAGGTTTCTCCAAAGTCAATGCCTTCCATTTGAGTGTATCCTTGTGCAACCAATCTTGCTTTGTTCCTTACAACAATGCCATCTTCATCTTGCTTGTTCCGGAAGACCCATCTTGTACCAATAACATTTGTGTTCTTTGGTCTTTCCACTAACTCCCAGACATCATTGCGGGTGAAGTTGTTCAACTCTTCATGCATTGCATTCACCCAATCAACATCCATTAAAGCTTCATCAATCTTGGTTGGCTCAATAGAGGATACAAATGAGTAGTGTTCACAAAATGAAGCCAATCTTGATCTTGTTTGCACACCTCTTCTTATGTCACCAATAATTTGATCTAAGGGATGATCTCTTGCAATGTGTGTTGGTTGTAGCACTTGTTGCAGTTGGACACTTGCACTTGCACTTGGATGAGCCACTTGAGAGCTACTAGCATCTTGTTGATCATGAGAACCACTAGAGCTTGCAACATCATTGCCATGCATGGTTGGAGGTGAGAGCACTTGATCTTTGTCATCTTCAATGTCAATCACTTGCTTTGGCCTAATATCACCAATGTCCATGTTCTTCAAAGCTTCGGCCAATTGTGTTCCTCTCACATCATCTAGATTATCTTGTTCTTCATGTGAGCCATTGGTTTCATCAAACTCAACATCATAGACTTGTTCAACGATTCTTGATGTGTTGTTCCACACTCTATAGGCTTTGCTTGTAGTGGAGTAACCAAGAAGTGTCCCTTCATCACATTTCCTCTCAAACTTTCCAAGTCTTGTGCCCTTCTTCAATATGTAGCATTTGCACCCAAAAACCCGAAAGTAAGCAATGTTGGGCTTTCTATCATTGAGGAGCTCATATGGAGTCTTCTTCAATAGAGGGTGACAATAGAGTCGGTTGCTATAATAGCAAGCTGTGTTGATTGCTTCGGCCCAAAAAGAATCACTCACATTGTATTCACTAAGCATAGATCTTGACATATCAATGAGTGTCCTATTCTTCCTTTCAACTATCCCATTGGATTGAGGTGTATACTTGGCCGAGAATTGATGTTTGATTCCAAACTCATCACATAACTCATCAACTCTTGTGTTTCTAAATTCACTTCCATTGTCACTTCTCACTTTCTTGATTCTTCTATCAAACTCATTTTGACTTCTCTTGACAAAGGTTTTGAATACCCCAAACACTTCACTTTTGTCAACAAGAAAGAAGACCCATGTGTATCTTGTATAGTCATCCACTATCACAAAGCCATACTTGTTTCCCCCAATACTTGCATATGTAGTTGGTCCAAACAAGTCCATGTGCAACAACTCAAGTGCATGTGTAGTGCTCATCATTCTTTTGTTTGGATGGGTGTTTCCAACTTGCTTTCCCATTTGGCATGCACTAAATAGCTTGTCCTTTTCAAAGTGAACATCTTTTAGCCCTCTCACCATGTCATGCTTCACTAGCCTCTTTAGTTGCTTCATTCCAACATGTCCCAAGCTCCTATGCCATAGCCAACCCATGCTTGATTTGGTGAATAAGCATGTTGTCAATTGAGCTTCACTAGCATCAAAGTCCACCAAATAGAGGTTGTCATATCTAAATCCTTTGAATATCACATCACTTCCATCAACACTCACAATCTCCACATCATCAACACCAAATATGCATTTGAATCCCAAATCACACAATTGTGCCACTGACAACAAGTTGAAGTTGAGAGATTCCACTAATAGCACATTGGAGATGCTCAAGTCATTTGATATTGCAATCTTTCCCAAGCCTTTGACCTTGCCTTTCTTGTTGTCACTAAATGTGATAGCATTTGCATGATCATTGCCACTAGTGTTGATGGATTTGAACATTCTACCATCTCCGGTCATGTGTTGAGTGCACCCACTATCAAGCACCCAATGCCTTCCTCCGGCTTTGTAATTAACCTACAAAAATGATCAATTCTTTTTAGGTACCCAAATCTTTTTGGGTCCTCCAAGGTTAGTAACCAAGCTCTTGGGCACCCAAATTGCCTTCCTCTTTGGGCCAACCATGGGTGCACCAATGTACTTAGCCTTCACACCATTAGTGCCCTTAGTAAGCATATAACAAGAATCAAAGCGAATAGATGTAACATGAGCATGCTTCTTGTTTTTATTCTTGTTAAAGCAATGTTGCTCTATATGCCCGGATTGCTTGCAACTATTGCAAAACCGACCGTTGCTCTTCACAAAATAAGTCTTGTGAGGAACAAAAGCCGCCTTGCCCTTCTTGGGGGTATAGCCAAGTCCCTCCTTATTGAGTGGAGACCTTTGGCTACCCAAGCACTTAAGCAAGCGGGCATCTCCACCATAGGCATTGCCTAAGGCATGAGTGAGCTCATTAACCTTGTTCTTAAGGTTCTTGTTTTCTACTACTAATGATGAGTTACATGTAGTAGAAGTAGACATTTTAATTAAGCTAGATGATGATGATGCATTGATAGGAGCAACAATAATAGGAGTGTAAAAAGATTCATCAAGTATATCACAAGTTACTCCTACATTGCATGTTTCTACAACATCCTCAATCTTACTTTGATCAAGGAGGGAGGAGTGGGCTTCCTTAAGCCTAGTGTGAGCTTGATCAAGCTTCTCATGGGCTTCCTCTAGCCTCTCATGAGTAGACTTGAGCTCATCAAAGGATTGCTCAAGAGCCTTGTTGGCCTTGCGCAATTCTTTGCACTCCTTCCTCTTAGTCTCAATGTAAGAGTGAGCATCTCGTAGCATGCTTATGAGGTCCTCCTTTGAGTACTCCTCATCATCATCACTCTCACTCTCACTCTCACTCTCATCGGATGATACCTTAGTGGCCTTAGCCATGAAGCATGTCGATGGAGCGTCGAAGATAGAAGGCTTGCTTGAGATAGCAAGACTAGCTATAGCCTTCTTCTTGGTGGTCTTCCTCTCATCATCACTAGAATCACCATCATCGCTTGAGGAAGCATCACTATCCCATGTCACAACATAGGATCCACCCTTCTTCTTTTCCTTCTTCTTCTTCTTCTTCTCCTTCTTCTCCTTCTTGTTCTTCTTATGATCATCTTCATCATCACTAGATTGTGGACAATCCGCAATGAAGTGATCTTTGCTCTTGCATCGATAGCATCTTCTAGTTGAGCTCTTGTATGAATCTCTTTTCTTTCTTGCCCCAAAACTCTTCTTCTTCATGAACTTGCCAAACTTCTTGACAAAGAGAGCTATATCTTCATCATCAAACTCATTGCCGCTTGTGCTAGCTTCATCATCACTTTCCTCCTTCTTTGCTTTGCCCTTGCTCTTGATCTTGGAGGATGACGCCTTGAACGCCACAGTCTTCTTCTTCTTCTCTTCCTCTTGGGCTCCCCCATCCCATTCCACACGGTATGTGTCTTGAGTGACCACATCACCTAGTACTTGGTTTGGGGTTACCGTATCCAACCCATCCCTCACAAGGATTGTCACCAAGGTATCAAACCTAGGTGGCAAGCATCTCAAGAACTTGTGAGAAAAGTCCTTGTCATCCACCTTCTCACCCAACGCCTTCAAATCATTGACGATGACTTGCAACCGGTGAAACATCTCCGGTATGCTTTCATCATCTTGCATCTTGAAGGTGGCAAGCTTGTCTTTTAGAATGTAAAGCTTGGCACTCTTCATGGCCTTGGTGCCCTCATAGGTATCCTCTAATCTTTCCCATATCTCACTTGCACGCTCGAGATTCTTGATTTGCTCAAAAACTTTGATGTCGAATGCTTCATAGAAAAGGTTGATTGCCACATCATTCCATTGAAGCTTCTCTTCTTCTCTTGAAGTTGGATCGGCGGAGTCAATCACAACAAAGTCATGCTCGATCACATCCCATATCTTCCTATTCATGCCCCTTGTGAACGCGCACATCTTCCGCTTCCAACAATCGAAGTTGGTGCCGTCAAAATGTGGTGGCTTCCCCATATAGTTGATTTGAGCCATTGCAACACCGGAGGTTGTAAATCCTCAAACAAACGGTGACTTGGCTCCGATACCACTTGAAAGGTCCGAATGGCTAGAGGGGGGGGGGGGTGAATAGCCAATTCAAAGATCTAGAAACCTGAAACTCAAAGCTCAAAACAAGTATCAGATTGCACAGTCGGTACTACCGACTATAGGGGCCGGTACTACCGAGGTCGGTACTACCGACAACCTAAAAACTGCTACGAGATCGAGATAGAGAAGATGCAAAAGTGGATCTAGCATATACCAATATTTCCCTAGAAGATGTAGATGAAGTTTATACCTTATCCAAGAAGTGGCTCCTCCCAAAAGAGTAGATCGAGCCTTCCCACACCTAAGAACGAGAGAGGAGGGAGGAAGAACGCGAAGAACACGAGTGCAAACAAAATATCCAAGGATGCAAAATCAACAAGCACACGAGACACAAGATTTAATCCGAGGTTCGACCACTTCACTAAGAAGCGCCTACGTCCCCGTTGTTGAGGTGACCACGAAGGTCGGAGTCTCTTTCACCTCCTTGCCTCACTCAAGCAACCACAAAGGCTAGTTGAGTTTCTTCACTAAGAATCAGAGGGTAATACAAACACTTCGGAGTGCCCTCACAAATGAGTCAATCACGGGCAACAACCGAAGAACACCTAACCGGCTAGAGTTCCAAGAACTCAAGAGTAAAGAACACAAATCAAGCCGGAGAGATGTTGGATCCAAGTGCTCTTGACGTAGATCGATGTGTCTCACTCTCTAATCTCACTTCCCTAGCTCAAAGCTTGCAAGAGATTCACTCTAGAATCAAATGGGGAGAGAGAGGAGGTTAGTCAACACTTGGGAGCTCTCTTTCTTAAGTTTGGGCGCAAAGAATGGGAGAGGTAACCGAAAGAAGCCGGCCGAGCGGCTATTTAAATAAGACATGCTGCGCCACGGTCGGTAGTACCGACCGTACTCAATACGACCATTACAGCGACCGTTGACCAAAAGGAACAACCGACCCCTTGGTCGGTACCACCGCGGGCGGTAGTATCGAGGTTATGACGGTACTACCGCCAGGCCAAATCGGCCGCGAACAGAGAGCTCTGCGAAAACAAGTTACTACCGACCTCGGTCGGTACCACCGCGCGCGGTACTACCGAGGTTTTGGCGGTACTACCGCCAGGCCATTTTCAATTCTACACAGGGAGCTCTGCAAACTTGGTTACCACCGGCCTTGGGTCGGTAGCACCGGGGGCGGTACTACCGAGGATATGGCGGTACCACCGCTAGGTCAAAAACAACTCTACATAGAGAGGGTTGCAAAACCAGGTTACTATCGACCTTGCGTCGGTACCACCACGGGCGGTAGTACCGAGGTTATGGCGGTACTACCGCTATGTCATTTTTGACCAAATCCAGAGAGCCTTGCTCACAGCACCCTTGGGCGGTACTACCGACCCCCTTGGGCGGTAGTACCGACCATACCCAGAAAACCTCTATGTGTTCGTGAGTGCGAGGTGTCTCTCAAGCGCTAGAAGTTAGTCGTCATGAGCACTTTTCTCCACATCTAGCTAGCCTCAAGTGTGTCCCTCTTGATAGTCCGGCTTGCCTATTACTCAAGATCAAAGATAAAACTAAAGTCCCAACTTGAGCAATGGCATCTATTCCCTTCTCCATTCCACCGAAGACAGATCATTTAAACACTTGAGAGCTTGTGGCCGTCACCATCCAACATGGTCGCCAACTAGCTAGCTCCATCAAAGGCTTGGTCATAATCCTCTCATTAGCTACACACATGCTTAGTAATAGGATTAGACCAAAATAGGTTTCATCAATTAACCAAAACCAAACTAGGGCTTTCAACGTCTCCGGATTTCAAACCGTCCGGGCACCCGATTGAAGCCACGCTTTTCGGCTTGCCGTGTGTTAGGCGCGGTGTGTCACGTTTTGTGCCAACACACTTTTTGGCACGCTCGGTGGGACATCTCTATTTCAAGATGCCTAAGATCAACGACGATCAAATTCTGGAAGTGACCATGGATGAGTTGCCATCAGACTCGAAGCTTTTCGTACATCAAGCTTGTGATGAGTTTCAGTGCAAGTGCTTGATGACTTTCTCCAAGAAGAAGAGCGGCAGGATCTTCCAGAAACAACCATTCCCAAGGGTTCTCCTTCCTCACCAATCCGACAGCACTGATGAGGAAGATATTCAGAAAATGACCCAAATAGTGTACAAAGCTGTATCAGAGGCCATGACCAATCATTAATCGGCTTTCTTGAATACCTTTCGCGCCGTTATGGTTGGTATTTTCGGCCCAGTAGTGGATAAACGCTTTGAAGAGGCCGCTGGTCCGATGCAAGGGCCACTATTATTCCCTGTGCCTCAGCCTCAGAGAAAAAATGCTGAAGACGGCGGATCTGGTACAAGTGCAAGTGGGATGATCCCGCATGAGACACAACAACCTCCCACAACTTATGGCCAGCTCACGTTCGGCACAACAGGAAAAGTCCCACAGTCTGCTTTTAGGGTGTCTCCCGCAACAAACAGGATACAAAAGAACATGTTTGGAGATGGATAGCAAGAGTTCATTGATTATAATGCAATTAATGCTTTTCCAAACCCATGCTATAAAAGTTCAGCAGGAGCACATATTGGGGGACAAGCACAAGCGGCTCCAGATTCAAGTGTTGATCTCATCATGCATAGGATGACCGATATGATGCAAAATCAATTCGGCCTGAAACCAAAGAATCAATCTTACGCTTACAAGTCTCCCTACCCAGAGTGGTACAACCGAGTAGCGCTTCCTCCAAGGGTGAAGCCTCCTACTGATTTTACCAAGTTTTCAGGCCAAGATGACACCAGTACTATAGAACACATCAGTCGTTACTTGATGCAACTCGGGGAGGCATCTGCGGATGAAGCTTGGAGGATTCGGTACTTCCCGTTGTCATTAACAGGACCAGCCTTCTCATGGTTCACCTCTCTGCCAGCAAATTCTATTAATACATGGGCAGAGCTAGAACAGAAGTTCCACGCGTATTTCTTTACGGGCACCAGTGAGAAGAAGTTGGTCGATCTCATGGGTCTGAAGATGAAACCTAACGAGACGCCGCAAGAATATTTGCGCAGATTCAGGGAGATCAAAAACCTTTGCTATTCCTTGAATTTACCAGATGATCAATTGCCAGGGATAGCCATAGCTGGCATGCTGCCGAATATCAAGGAGAAGCTATTCGACATGGAATTTGATGATCTCGGACAATTATCACAACGGTTGGCTATGATGAGTAGTCAAGCCCAAGGGTTTAGGAGGAATAATCAATTCCAGAAGGGTGATGTGGCTGCCGAGATGTATCAGGCTTTCTTAGAAGAAGCAGCTGAGTATGATGATGAAGATGACGTGGCTGCAGCTGAGATAGTCTGGGCTAAAGAGCCGACTCAAGTCAACCAGCGATGGCTGAGGCAGCAAAAAGGTACTTATGACTTTGATGTTTCCAAATCAGATAGATTATTTGAATACTTATTGAAGGAAGGACGTATCAAGTTGCCGGAAGGTCATCCCATGCTGCACCCTGAGGGGGTCAAGGACAAGAAGTATTGTGGTTTCCATAATACCAGGTCTCATTCTATAAACGATTGCCAAGTGTTCAGAGTATGGATCCAGAAAGCTATCCAGGAGGGACATCTGAGGTTCGATGGAAAGATGAAGGTTGATGATAACCCTTTTGGACAGAATACTGTATCTTTCTCTGTTAGTATGGTTAATACAGCTGACCCCAGGGGCAAAAGCAAGATGAAGGTGTTAACCTCTGATAGAGCGAGAGAAGCAGGTGCTGTTGACCCTGATCGGCAAATCACAAATGAAGAATTTCAGCAACAGACTCGTTTCCAGAATAGCCGAACTGAAGGAGGTGGAACCTCCAGGCCTAGGGTCACGACGCGTATTTTATTGAACAAATGGCGTCGGGAGCAGGAACGGTACCATAAACAAAGGTTTTATGAAGAACAGAAATTCATAAAGAAGCAACAGAGGTACGAAGAGGAGATATACCGCGAGGAACGAGAATATATGAGGGAGCAAGAGCAGTCTCATTGGGAATGCTCATTCTTCAAGTATTGTTGGAATGAAGGCTTGAAGCTGCCTGCTAAGAACAACTGCCCTGAATGCAGTGATCAATATTCTGAATATAGGCAGTCTCGAGTCAACCGTCGTTCGGTCCATGAAAGGCTTGGGGCACGAATCCCTGAGGATGATCGACACTTAAAAATAAGTAATTCCGAGGATCGACAAGGAAGAGGATTTGCCGATCGAAGTTGGGCCCGCACTGGAGAAGAAGAATACTGCGAGTATGTCTGGCAGAAAGGACAGTGGTGTCCACCAGGATTGAGAAAGAGCTAGAAAAGAAGGGTGCAGCGCCTAAGAAACAGAGAGTTAGCACAAGCAAGCTCCAAGACGAAACAAATTTGGCGTCCTAAAAAGAAGCCTGATGGGGGTGATCGTTCGGTTGATGCATGCATGGCTTTCTTTCTTCCATCAGAATTCATAGCTCCCAAAGATCAAGATGTCCAAGAGGAAGTGTATTCAGATTTCGACAAAGATGAATTCCAAGATTTGCTGGCTCATCTTGTTTTGGCTCAACGGGCAATTTTTGATAAACCAGCTAAGCATTGACATTTGAAGCCACTCTATATGAGGGGGTATGTTAATGGCAAGCCACTAACCAAAATGTTTATTGATGGAGGAGCTGCCATAAATATCATGGCGTATACTACCTTCAGAAAACTTGGGATGGCGAGTGAGGAACTATTGAAGACCGACGTGGTGTTGAGAGACTTTGTTGGTAATTCTTCTGATACTCGAGGAGCAGTTCATGTTGAGTTAATGATTGGGTCAAAGACTTTGATTACTACTTTCTTCGTCATTGATGGCAAGGGGGCATACAGTTTGCTTTTAGGAAGGGATTGGATACATGCAAACTGCTGTGTACCGTCAACTATGCACCAATTCCTCATCCAGTGGATTGGAGATGATATCGAAATTGTCTATGCTGATGATTCGGTGAGTGTTGCTACCGCAGAACCTATCTATTGGGAATACGATGGTGTTGAGTGCTTCTCTGGAAGAGTTTGGGAAGTAGGTCCTGTGAACGTTTTTGACAAGGACCAACAGCCGATTCAAACCATCAGCTCTCAGAGCAATTTTTGAATAAATAAACCGGTTGATGGTAATGGAGAAAAGTTGAGATCAAGTTTCGTGTCGGCTGATAGGGAATAAAGTATTGGTGATGAAGCCAAAAGAAGACCAATATATGCGAGTTTGATCCAGATTATAGATTGAAATTGATAGACCTTTGAAAGGGTTCTGCCTATTTCTCCGTTGCCAAAGCTAAAGAAAGATCAAGAATTCATGTAAGGTGACATACAACAGAAAGCT
The DNA here is from genome assembly GCA_009763385.1 of Coix lacryma-jobi var. lacryma-jobi. Lineage (NCBI taxonomy): Eukaryota > Viridiplantae > Streptophyta > Magnoliopsida > Poales > Poaceae > Coix > Coix lacryma-jobi. Next base: position 37,782,634 of record CM019826.1, read on the forward strand.
TTTGATGAGATTGAAGAATATGTGAAGGCACTTCCACAACTTGGTAATCGTTTCAAGTTGTACGTGGCGGCCGATAGCCGTACAGTAGGATCGACCCTTATGCTAAATTTAAAGAAAAAGATGAGTGATAGCTTGCCTTAGCCGAAAATGTTAGACCCAGAGACGGGTATTCGGCTATGAAGAGAATTTTTTTATATGTGTTGCTTATGAGCTGAGCTTCGGCACTACTTGTTAAATGCCGAACGCGTGGTAATTGTATGTGAAAAGGATTCAAGAATATTTGTATACAAAGATAGCCGATGTAAAGCATCGCCTTTAGCAAGAAAAAATATTCCAAGAATTTGAAATATAGTCGATATTATTTATATCGTCTTTAGGACAAGAATGTTCATGACCCTGGTAACCCTAGCATTTTTTAAGTTAGTAGGTTTATTGGGAAAAGAGAAAGGTGAAGTGCAGTAAGCAAGATGCCGAGTGACATGACATATAAAAAACGAGATCTAGTCGGCTAAGGTGACGTCATGCATTCGGGAAACGTTCCTCTGAAGAAATGTTGCAATCAAGGAAAAATCACTGAGGTAATTAGAGATGCGAGTGGAATTATTCAGAGAAGAACAAGTTCATCTGTTACAAACTTCATTCACAGACCTGTCCTAGTACAAACTACCCTTGGAATAATTTGTTCAGAATAGATTGCGGGTCAATAATCTCGGCAATAGCAGCGGCATGATCATCATTGTTGACGCTCACTAAGTGTCATATTCTTAGCATCAACAAGGTCATAAAATGCAACACAAGGGCCTAAAATCAACCAAAAACCTTTTATAAACTAACGATTTCCACTTGTCCTTGAGTTTTATTTGAATGTAGGAAATTGCAGGGTTTTTGAGCAAAATGACCAAATGGACCCACCAGGAAGCAAGCCCACTTGCCTGGGCCCACTTTGGGCCAAGGAGGGGTGGCGCCCGCCACCCCTAGCTGGCGGCCGCCAGGGGGAGAAGCCCAAACTCCCCCCTGCCACGTCACTGATCCAGGAGAAGCACCCCACACTCATTTGAAGCCGTTGCTCACCTAAGTCGGTTCATCCAAGGGCTAAGAAGCAACGTCACATGGATCATGGCCTAATTGACCATGTGACAGTTATTGGACAAACCCCAAACTGACTTGCAGGACCTCCTGGATGCCATTGGTGAAGAGGCGGTGGATCCAAGGGCCAGGGGGGTGGCGGCCGCCACCTAGGGCTGGCGCCCGCCACCACACTCACCCCCCTGACCTAACCCTAGGTCCATAAGTACCCCCTAGGTCCCTTAGGCTATAAATAGGACCCCCCGAGCTCATTTGTACTCAGACCTCACCTCATTAGTCCCACTCTCTTGTAAGCGAAGCTCTGGTGAAGGAACACTCTAGTTGAGAGACTTAGAGTGAGAGCGAGAGTGTAGAAGAGAAGAGCTGGAGTTGTAATAGAGGATCTTCCAAGTCTCTGGTATAATTCCAAGTCTTCCTTCATTTATCTTAGTGTTCTTCTACTTTCAGCATTTACTTTAAGTTCTTTACTTATTGTTCTTGTTGAGTGCTTTCGATCATAGATAACTTAGTATCTAGTTTGCATCTAGTTTGGGTTCTTCGCTGAGTAATCAGTGCTCTAGTTTTGGACGCAAGATTAGAGTAGTATATATTAGTGTAAGCGCGGTGCGTAGACTAGTTATACCTTAGTTTGTGGCTAGCCCCCCGGATAGCTGTGGTAGCAAACAGGTGGTGATAGCCCTGGGAGCCTTGAATTCCACCACGTAGTTGGGTTAGTTTTTAAATCATAAACCTCATTGTGCACGTCTGAGGTAAATAGTCCAGTGGGTGTGTACGGTTCGAAGAACTAGATAAAACCTTTATTGCTAAGTTAGTTGTGATCGTAAGTGTGTAGGAAAACATTAATCTGTTCATCGGCCAGACCCCGCCGATTTAGTAGTAGTTAGTCTTTCTTTCTTTTCTTTTTAGTAGTAGTAGAAACCAACCCCCATTCACACTTTTCGATCAACCCTGCTAGAATCACTAGTTGTTCATAGCGGTCCTAGTGTTAGTTCTGCCATAGTAGCTTCCCTGTGGATATAAATACGATACTCGGTTACTCCCGGGTGAATTGCTACAATAGACTTATTCTGTGCACTTGCGGAACCTACCAATAGTCATATGAATAGTTAGTTATACTTCTTACATTAAGAAGTATCAACAAACCTTTCTGGCGCCGTTGCCAGGGATAGATTCCATAGTCTACTCCTAGTGACGACGTTAGCAAGAGTCAACAATCATAATCTTCAATATCTTCCATTTCATCCAGGGATCCATCTGCGAAACCAACTGGTAAAGAGGAGTAATCCTCTTTGGTCCAAGAACTCATTGCCGCTAGCCCGAGGGAAACCCCAGCATGCACACCTTGGATGATAGCCTGATCTATGCGGCCATCCACAGCATCAAGACGAGCTTCGGCTGAGTCCCCATGAGCATCCACCTTGTTGGCGATTCTGTTCACCGCCATTTTCAGACGGTCATTCTCTGCAGAGAGAGCTGGCTAGAGGAAAAGGTGCATCAGGCAAGGTAGGCTCAACCAGAAGGAGGGAACCAAGGCTTCACTGACCTGTGATGATGTTGCAGAGTTGCTTCCGTTGGTCTGCCCATTCAGCTTCCTCAATGCCATGCTTCTTAGATACATCTTCCAATTCCTTCCGGGCCTTATCCCTCTCTTCACGATACCGGAGAGCATCCAAACGGGTGAGCCAAAATGAATTGTCAGACTCAGAAGAATCTGGTAACCCGGGAAAAGAATTGGGGAAAGCCATTGGAGTTGCTGTTTCTGGAAAGGGAGCCCGGTTTTGGCTAAAGAAAAACTTTGCCCTGGGAAGAGAATGAACGACAAATCAGAGACGGATGAACAAGAAGAGCTACCGCAAGGGGGCTGGAGACTAATTTTTACCCATGGCACCGGTGAGTTGATGCTCGGCTTCTTCCTGCTTCATCTCCGATGGGATGCCTGCCGTGGTCGCCGTCGCCTGCCATTGATGGAAACACAAGCAAAGGATTTTCTCTCTGGCTTGAGCTTGAAGCCGAGAAGTGGAGATTTTGCGAGTCAAACTGTTTGACTGAAGATAAGAGTGACAGCTTGTGTAGGGTCATATTTATAGAACCATAGCTTGCACACTGGAAGACCAAGCATCGGAATAGGGTTTTCACAGCTTATGGGCCGTTATTGGACCAGGCCGGATTTTTGACGATTAGAGGACGTCATGACTCCAGAATCGGGAAGCCGATAGGATTCAGCTAAGAGTTGTTCAGTTTCGGCTGATTGTTTGGGAACTCATGTTACCGTTTGGCACTTAGGATGGGAAGTTGAAAAATAGAAAATCCCTTAAGAAATACCAGGTTGAGGATTGAGGAAAGACTGAGACTTTGGGTCTGAAAATAACCGATTACAGCGATTGCCTATAAAACAGAGATGATCAACATGATTATTAGCAATAGCCAATGTAATGTACATCGCCGCTAGGGTAAAGATAAAATTAGTGGCTGATGCACAAACCAGAACACACATTGATCTCGAGGGATCAGTCACAGATTGATTTTGGGATCAAACCGAAAGACTTTTTATTTACAAAGAAAGGGGATGCAAGATTACAATAAGGATGGTCAGTTCGTCCACCCCATCCTACACCTAATCGGGAGAAAATGATCAAAAGAGTCGGCCAGATCTGTTCCGGCTTCCTTCATATCATCTACAGAGTGTTCTACCCTATCTTTGAGCTCTCGCTCACAGACATCAAATCTGCGGTAATCAACACCGGAATGAACTCGCACGACATTAAAGGCGAGTGCCGCACCGTACCCCATGTCGGCCCTAGAGATGTCAGGGAGGATTCGGTTGACTTCATTCACCCGCTTCAGAGGCGTCATGCCCGTCACATCAGCTGTGATGGCAAGCTTGGCGACGGCAGCTTCGAGGGCATGACGTTTGACCGCTAGAGCTAAAAAAAGGAAGAGTAAGTAAAAGCGGGAGGGGAGAACAAGGAAGGAAGTGATGAAAAATATTTACCGGCGGCCCGATTCCGAGCGACGTCACGCTCCCGAGAAATTCGGGTAATCTCCCGGTTCTTCCCCTCTAAATCAAATTGAAGGTCTATGACCTTCTGAGTCAAGTCCTCGGGGAGGTCATTGCCGATCCTCCTAAAACATAAACAACAATATGAGAACAACTGCTTCATTTTCGAAACAAAAAACAATGAAGAACAACCTCTTCTTGGAGGTGCTGGAAGCCCCAAGCTCGGAGCTATGTCGGCTCGCCTCGGAAGACATCTTCTGGTTGGATTGGGAGATGACAGGAGAAAGAAGGGTTTTCTGGTTTTGAGATCGAAGCAGGGGAGTTCAGAAATGCACAAGCCGAAACAGGGTGAAAGGAGACTTTAAAGAATCCTAAAGGTGCATCGGGAGATGGATCGACAAGTACAACAATTATGGCGTGTGAAGGTGGATGCTTCCGGAGGTTCCATGGCAGTATACAAGGGAAAGGAATTTTGGAATAAATATTTATCCCAAAATTAGGGGGCATGTGTTAACACCAGATTTTCGCACGCACAAGGGTATGACAGGTGGACCCAGCCAGCAGTGAAGAAAGGATTCGGCCAACGATCGGGCGACTATTTGGTCCTCAGAGTTTCGGTGAATGCCTGTGCGGTCGGCTGTTTTGCGAAGCGGCGGCTCCAGTCGGGAAATGGATATAGCAAGTAAAACCGGCTTGCACGAGAAGACACGTGACAATGGAGGACGCCGAGAAGAATAGGAATAAGATTTGTATCTTTCCAAATTTCATTGTGTAAGTCGTAATCGTCTAGGACTCATATTTCGTCCAGGGTATAAATATAAGCCCTCGACCATTGTAAAGGGAGTTCACAACCATATCAATACAAATCGGCCCTGTGCCACCTTCGAGTCCTTAGTCATGTCGTCGAGTTCTTCGAGAGTTATTCAAGCATATCTTTTCTTACATATGCGTTCGGCAATCAATGTGTTTACATGCTTTCTTTTTTATACTTGCTGAATGACTCTATAAACATGTTTGGCAGACAGCTTCTATAGCTATATGCCGTTGTGAGTGGCTTCAGGGCCGTAAATATGGAACTGTCTGGTCTCATCCGGCATGTTCCCGTTTTATTCTCACAAGTTTTATCCCTTGTTGGCTTTCAGGTCAAACCGACTGGCACGTCTCCGGATTTCAAACCGTCCGGGCACCCGATTGAAGCTACGCTTTTTGGCTTGCCATGTGTTAGGCGCGTTGTGTCACATTTTGCGCCAAAACTTTGTCTTCTTTGCTTTCAGTGACAGAGGAGCAGGTGGAGGCGTCGGGAGATGATGAGCTCACCCTCATCATCAGCCAGTTCTCGCGGTTCCACAACAACCGCTTGAATCACCGATGTGGTGGCGCATGTGAGGGCTGCTACGAGTGTGGGGACGCTGATCACTTCATTGCAAACTGCCCCAAGCGCAACAAAGGCTTCCCCGACAAGAACCAGAACTCCAAGCGCAAGGACAAGCGCAAGTACAAGGCCGGGAAGCCAAAGACCAAGGGCGGCTACCGCAAGAAGGATCTCAAGAAGGCGTATGACGTAGGCAAGCGTGCTTTCATCGCCTCCCTCAGCGACGTTGAGCGAAGCTTCGACGGCAACTCTAGCGATGACGAGTCTGAGCATAAGATGGAGGATCACTTCAACGTACTCTACTTCTTCGAGAGCTCCACTGATGGCTTCTGCACCATGGCTTTGGACGAGGGGGACCGCAAGTTCCAGGACGAGCACACCGACACCAACGAAGACGACGACGCTTCTGAGGTATCGAATTTTTTCCTTATCGAGCGCCTTTCCGGTGAGCATGACTCTTTGGCCGAGATAGTCCTGGCTCAGGACAAGCAGCTTAAGCGTGCCGCTAGAGAGCGCAACGAGTTTAAGGCTAAGCTAGGCGAAGCGCTTAAGGAGCTTGAGTTGGCTAGGTCGAAGGTGAGAGTGATCGAGGAGGATGAGTGTGACGAGTGCACTATGCACATGAAAAACTTTATCAACCTGCAGACCAAGTATGCCTCTTTGAACGAGGTTTATGATGAGTTGAAGAGTAGGCTAGACTTGGTGGGTGATTGTAAAGAGTGTCCCTCCCTGAAGAAGGAACTGGAGGAAGTGAAGGCGAGGCCTTCTTTGCTAGGTGCGTGCAAGTCTTGTCCAGGCTTGCAAACTGAGTTGGCAGAAGTGAGTGCCAAATTTGCTGAAGCCACGAAGGCCAGCTCAATTAGCACCTTTTCCGCTCAATGTGAGCGATGCGTGGGGATGGAGCTTGAGATTGCCAACTGTCGGCATGACAAGATGCAAACCGAGGAGGAAAACACATACCTTCGGTCCATCCTGAGTTGGGTTTCATGAAGCGAGCCACAGTTAGGCATGATGATCAGTTAGTTCAATAGGGGAACTAGCGGTCCGGGAGTAGGCTTTGCTTTAGGTGGGGATGGCGCTAGTGCCTTCGGCAAGATCGGTGAGTTTAGCGGAGTGAACTCGAGTGAGAAACCATCCGCTGTTACTAAGCTTACCAAGATCACCCCACCTGAGCCTCCCAAGCCTATCACCAAGGATGGCATCCTTGATGAACCTCCCAAGACTCCATCTCGCAAGCAAGTGTGGATTCCCAAACCTAACCATCTTAGGAACACACTTGACACCCTTTCTAGCATCTCTAGTGAAACCCTTCCGAAAGGCAAGCAGCCGACTAGAGTGAACAACCCCCACAACCAAAGAAACCAACAACCCAAGAGAGTGGTGAGGTTCGAGTGTGAGTACTATCACCGTGAGGGTCACTTAGCTGAGTTTTGCTTTCAGAGGAAGAGAGACGTTAGGAGGGAGTTGGAGCTGAACAATCAGGCCAAGCACCACCCTCTCTATGGTGTGCAAGGTCAGGGTGTTCAGAGACAGTAGGGTAGGCCTGGAGGTGCACCCCCTCAGGCAGCTAGGCCCCTGGCAGCCAGACCATGAGGTGGTGGTCGTGCCCGTCGCGGTTCCGGTCATCCTTAATATGATCGTGAGCCGGGTGTAAGAGGCTTTGCTGCACCGTCCCATAGCGAACCACCCTTTCAGCATGGTGGTGATTGCTATCCTCAAATGGGACATGGAGGTGTGTTTGGAGGTTTTCTGTTCCATAGCGGACCACCGTTTCAGTTTGGTGGTGATCGCTACCCACCCATGGGACAAGGTCAGTTTGGTGTTCCTCGTAACACTTTTTCTGGGCCTATGACACAACACTGGTATCCTTCTCAGTATACTAACCTCAGTGTTGTGCCATATGCTCACTTCCTACCTTTTTGTTGATGCAGGAACATCGGCTGGAGAACATGTGGCTCATGGATTCCAGGTGTTCGCGCCACATGACCGGAAAGAAAGAATGGTTCTCCAGCCTAGACCCCGTTGTGCATAAGGAGTACATCACCTTCGGGGATAGTGGTAGAGGTAAGTTCATTTCTCGTGGGTCAATTCGACTCAACGAAAACTTTGTTCTCAAGGATGTTGCTTTGGTTTTGAATTTGCACTTCAATTTATTTTCTGTTTTGCAACTTCTTGAGGACGGTTACGAAGTGCGCTTTAAGGCCAACTCGAGTAGAGTTTTGGATTCTTGGGGAGATCTTGTTTGTTGGATCGTCCCCTTTGGCTGTGTTTTTTGAGCTGTTTTTTCTCGTTCTTTCGGCTCTTCTAGATGTTTGGTGGCTGGTCCTTCTTCTGATTTGTGGAAGTGGCATAGGAGGCTCAGTCACTTGAGTTTTGACTTGCTTGCAAGACTTAGCTCACTTGGCCTAATCGAAGGATTGCCCAAGATTAAGTTTCAGAAGGACCTTATTTGCCACCCGTGTCGTCACGGGAAGATGGTTGCTACTTCTCACCCACCTGTTAATCAGGTGATGACCAAGCAACCCGGCGAGCTTTTACCCATGGACGCAGTTGGTCCAGCTCGGGTTTGCTCAGCGGGTGGGAAGTGGTATGTTCTAGTGATCGTGGACGATTTTTCGAGGTACTCTTGGGTGTTCTTCATGGAGGCGAAGGATGAGGCTTTCTCTTTTGCTCGAGATTAGATTTTGATGTTGAAAACTGAGTTTCCCCCCTGATACTATTAGAGCTATTCGTAGCGACAATGGTACTGAGTTTGTTAACTCACAGTTTACCTCTTTCTATTCTTCTCATGGTATTGAGCATCAATTGTCTTCTCCTTATGTCCCCCCAGCATAACGGTGTTGTGGAGCGCAAGAACCGGACCCTTGTTGAGATGGCCAGGACGGTGCTCGATGAGCATAGGACTCCTAGGCGTTTTTGGGCCGAGGCGATGAACACCGCTTGCCATGTTTCAAATCGCATCTTTCTTCTTGCTTTCATGAAAAAGACGTCTTATGAGTTGCGTTTTGGACGGGTACCCAAGGTGTCTCACTTTAGGGTGTTTGGGTGCAAGTACTTCATCCTGAAGCAAGGCAATTTAGATAAATTTGAATCTCGTTCTGCTGATGGTGTGTTTCTTGGTTATGCTTTGCATTCTCGCACTTATCGAGTTCTTAACCTTGAGACTAACCGGATAGTGGAGACCTGCGAGGTCACAATCGACGAGACTATGTCTTGTGTTTCTTCTACTTTTGATGTTGTAGGAGATCAGGATCTTGGAGAGATGATCTTTGTGGAAGAGGAGCAGGAAGATGCCGATTGGGGTGATCCCAAGCCAACTCCACTGGCTGCCCCCTTCGACCCTGCAATGACGACGTCTGCTCGAGGACCCGATCCCACTACTTCCACCACTTGGGGTCCTCTCGAGCCACCTCTCCAGCGAGCACCAGCTGCACCTGAGGGAGCGACAGCATCTAGCGTGGGGGAGGCGACTTCGGCGAGGCAGGCGCCCCGAATCGTTCAGTAGATCCACCCTCCGCAGCAGATGATCGGCGGTATCGACCAGCGAGTCACGCGGTCGCGAGCGTATGAAATTTCTCACTTTGCTCATTCTGCATTCGTTGCTTCTTTTGAGCCCAAAGATGTTGGACACTCTCTTTCTGATCCTAATTGGGTTAATGCCATGCATGAGGAGTTAGAGAACTTTGAGCGAAACCAAGTCCGGACCCTAGTTCCACCTCCACCAGAATGCCACCATATAGGTACCAAATGGGTTTTCAAGAACAAACAGGGTGAGGATGTGATGGTAGTGAGGAACAAGGCTAGACTAGTAGCCCAGGGTTTTTGCCAGAAAGAGGGGATAGATTTTGAGGAGACCTTTGCCCCTGTAGCTCATTTAGAAGCCATTAGGATCCTTCTACCCTTTGCTGCTTCGAAAGGTTTGAAGTTATACCAAATGGATGTCAAGAGTGCTTTCCTAAACGTGTATATAGAGGAAGAAGTTTATGTTAGGCAACCCTCTGGTTTCGAGAATCCCAAGTTTCCAAACCATGTGTTCAAACTTTCAAAAGCTTTATATGGTTCGAAACAAGCCCCGAGAGCATGGTATGAGCATTTGAAAACTTTTCTGCTTTCCAAGGGTTTTAAAATGGGACGATGAGCAGGGAGTTTGGGATGAGTATGATGAGTGAGTTGACCTTCTTCCTCGGGTTGCAAATCAAGCAAACCCGAGACGGGACGTTTGTGCATCAAGACAAATACACGAAGGACATCCTGAAGAAGTTCGACATGGGCGAGGCCAAGCCTCTTACAACGCCCATGGCGATGATGATTGTGATGGACGCGGATCAGAACGGAGAGCCCGTGGACCAGAAGGAGTACAGAAGCATGATCGGCTCACTTCTGTACTTGACGGCGACGAGGCCAGGCATACATTTTGCAGTGTGTCTGTGCGCTCATTTTCAGGCGTCCCCTCGGACTTCCCACAAGCAGGCGGTCAAGCACATCATGAGGTACCTCCGATTCGCCCCCTGAGTTCGGACTTTGGTACTCTTCTTCTTCGACCCTTTCGCTTTGTGGTTACTCCGATACGGATTTTGCCGGCTGTCGGCTTGAGCGCAAGTCTACTTCTGGGACTTTTCAATTTCTTGGCTCTTCACTTGTTTCGTGGTCTTCTCGCAAGCAGTCTAGCGTTGGCCAGTCTACTACCGAGGCCGAGTATGTCACTGCCGCTTCTTGTGCTTCACAGCTTTTATGGATGGTTGCTACATTGCATGATTTTGGTCTAGATTTCAGTCGGGTTCCTTTGCTTTGTGATAGTACTTCTGCCATTAGTGTAGCAAAGAATCCTGTTCTTCACTCCAAGACCAAACACATCGATGTTCGCTTTCACTTTTTTCGTGATCACTACGAGAAAGGCGACATTGATATTAGGCATGTAGACACCCAAAACCAGCTTGCAGATATTTTTACCAAACCTTTAGACCTCTCAACTTTTGCCAGGTTGTGAGGTGAGTTTGGTGTGTGTTTTCCCTTTTAGATGGGAAAACACGTTGCTTGTTGTATCATAAACTGACTCTCCGATACCTTTTTTTTTTGGTTGTTTTTGCTTTTGCTCCGATACTCTTAGTCTAGTTTTTCTGCTCTATTTCTTCTAGACTAATGTTTGCATACATCTCATCATGTACACTTTGCATTCTTGAGCTTCATGTCTATAATCGTTAGAATGAACTTATGCTCTGAATAGTTTTGCTTCGATGCTATATGATGATGCTTGTAGCTTAGGCTCTTTTTGATCACTGATACATGTTGTGAGCTGAGATATTTTTACAAATGGTGAATATGCTTAATCTCCTATACCTAAATAGGAGAACCCCACTACAATATTTTCCTCGCTTCTCATGAAGCCACGTCAGCATTGGCACACACCAACATAACACCATCCGTCATTCCGTGCAGCAAGTCTCTGATCCTCCAGAACACGAACGGTTCCCCCATGCCTCTCCCTCTTCTGTTTTCCGGCGTTCCATCTAATCTCCTCCCCACTGTCCCTTCCACTTCCCTAGCCCACAATCCCTCCACTAATGCTACTGCAACGTATTGCGCCATTCATGCGATCATGCTAGGCATTAATCCGATCCAACTGTTGCATGCAGAAGAAACTGCTCCATCATAGAGCCATTATGTCTCTCTTGCGCTTCACATCCAGATACCACCGCCTCCAATTCTTACACTCCCAACATGTGAAACGGACAATCCAGTATTCCTATAAAATAAAACCCGAGGCCGGCGATGCTCCGGGATAACCGGAGCTGGGAGATGCGTGTGCTGAGCGTGGGCATGCATGGCCGGCGAAGCGTGTGGGAGATCCATCACATAGCGCTCACCGTATACCTCTAGATGTCACCCACACTTCGGCAGGCGGCCAGGGAATTCGACCCCAACAAGTCGTCTCCTCTTCGCCGCTATGGGGCTGATGGCTATTCGATCTGCTCTGGAGTCTGGATCAGGATGTTGAGAAAAAAACTTCGATTTGACGCGGTAAATGAGTGGAGGTGAGTTGTCCACGTGTTGGCCGATTTCCATTTTTTATTATGGTATATAAACAACAGTTTTTGTTTACGAAGATGATTGGATCATGGATAAACGATAAAGTCCTGTTAGTCCGGCAGCCTCCACTAACCCCGGATTAGATGAGTTCGAGCGTCCGCCCTCTGCTCTTTGCCTCTCGGTTGACTCGTGATCCTGCAATCATGCTATTATTTTAAGCGGTACTATTTTTTCATGGCCTACTTAGTACCTAGATATATTGATAAGCTTTTGCCGTCGTATTTTTAAAACGTGGACCAATAAAATACTCCCTTCGTACCCATATTACTTGAGGTTTAGGACAAGATTGTGGTAACCAAGGAGTGATTAATTAGAGGGTATTTTTCCATCCTTGCCCCTATTAAATAGGGGTGCGGGTGCTATCCAAACAACAGCCTTCCGTAGTTCGTTTGGCGAGGACACCGCGGCCCGATACTGGAGGCCATGATTCGATCTCGCACAGTTGCAGGAATTTTTGATTCGCGCGCGCGTTGCTGCTCACTTTCTTTTGCCCGTGCGCGCTCGCGTTTTTGCGTTTGCTCGTGTGTTGGCGCTTCCACTGAGTCCATACAACATTGTTTCGTGTTTTTGGTCCATACAGCACGTCCTCGACTGAGTACGGCGTCGAAGGCCGACACATGCTTGACGTAGTCCGGTGCGACGTCGATGGAGTCCGGCACGAGCCCGACGGAGTTGGGCGCGACGTCGACGAAGTCCGGCAAGAGCTCGACGGGATACAGCACAACCTCAACGGAGTCCAGCGACATCTCCGATTCCAGCGTCATCTCAGACTCAGAGGCTATCGTCGTCGTTTTCGAGTTCGGCACGACCTCTGCGTCCAGCGCATCCTCCATGAAGCGAGCGACCTTCATGGCGCCGTACTCCTCCATGGCACGAGTGAGTAAGGAAGCGAAGCGAGGAATGGCGGCGAGGAACAGCGGCGAGGAATAGCCGGGCAACGAGGGAGGCTAGGTGCTGAGTAGATGGAGGTTAGCTCGTGTTGTGGTCGAGCGTGCGCTGAACGCGAGTGCCCAGATTGGGCGGCGACGAAGCTTCTCGAGACGTGGCGATTAATTGCGGAACTGAAGCTGATGAGTTTCGAGCGCAACGGTCAGCGATGAGTAGGGGTAATCGTGTCTATAATGGATTCCGCGGCCACACGATGTCTAGGTTTGTGAAAACAGGTCTTCACCCCAGAACGTCGAGTATTATAGGTATGGAGGGAGTAGTTGTTACTATATTATATATCCACACTAACTAAAATTTCATGGCAACACTCTATATGACATTGTTATTATATACTACTAATTCTCCGGCGTCAAATTCTTCTTATATATAAAACAACATAATTCCCACAACAACGCGCGGGGTATTATCTAGTAAACATAAAACTTGATATATGTTCACCATTGAGATTGACAACTAGCATGTTTAGAATGTGTTGAGGTCACTTGTGCTATTTCATATATGCTAGGTTGCTATGTCTCTAGTTCTGAGTCATTCACTTACTTGGTATGTTCATATTTTGCTAAATCTGAATCAAGTCTAAGTGAATTTGAAAAGATCGAGATGAGATTTCTTTGTCAGCACATCACGGTATCGAGATAGTTTCTTATTGCACATTTGAGTTAAACTTGAGCCATGTAGTGTAAGACCGAAACCGATGCTTCGAGCTTCTGATTGCTTATGTATAGGCTTAGCTCGGTTGAAAAGTTAGGCAATGACAAGCTTTCAACCTCTCGCAATCATATGCTAAAATCTGAACTTGTGTTAATAACCGCTGCTATTCTCTGTTAAAATCTGAAAAACACAAGTTTATGTTTCATTCTATAGCATGATGATTGAACTTTGCTAGGGGTATTTCACCTTGTATACATGTTTAGCACATGTTTGACTTCCTGTCTATACATGTTCAGTGCTATTTCTATGGTGAAACCCCTTTCTGAATGGCTAAAAACTGCTGACTAAGCTTATATGCTCATATTTCGTATCCTGTGATCAGTTTGAGCCTTTGCTAGCATGTTTGCTTATTGATAAGTTGACGGATCAACACTCTTTAGAGCATACTTTCACTCTAACGACTATATACTTGAAGCTGCTAACTTGCATTTTTGACTTATATGCATTTGCTTGCTCCGATAGGCATGGCCTAGCTCCGTTTCGCTTGTTTTTGAGCTTCTTTCCCACTCTTATTTGATTGCAAATTGCCCCCAAGGGCGAGAATTTTTGTTGTATGGTGACAATTTGCAACACTTTGTGCTTCACTTGTCACTTGTTGAGGGGAGCACTTCTGCCTTGCTCTTTTGTTTCGATTGGTTTGGAGCCTTCAGCTAGTTGCGTGGAGCCTCTGTGCCTCTATCTTGAGGAACTAGCTGGCTGTCGCAGTTATTGATGCTTTGATTGGTATAGAGCTTTCAGCTAGTGGTGTTGAGCCCTTTCTGCCTCTTCTTGAGGACTAGCTTGTTTCTGACTTGGTTGCGTCGAGCCATTGCCCATGTCTTTGGGGAGCAAGTCTTTGCTTCAGTGTGATCGAGTTTTGCTCTTTGTTGAGTTGTTGCTCTGATCTTTGGCTTGGTTGTGTCGAACCGTTGCCCATGTCTTTAGGGACCAAGCTGTGCTTATCTCGATTTGTCCTTCTTTGGCTTTTGTCTTGGCTTTTGGACATTTCGAGTGAGTTTCCTCTTCTATCTACTTCTATTTTCTTTTCTTCTTTGATTATGGATACTCTGTGTTGACGATGCACTCATCAAGGGGGAGATTGCAAACACAAGGTTGATATGTGCCCTTGTGGTTCCTTTCCTGAGTGATGAGCGATCGGTCAACATGCAATATGTGTCTCTTGGCTGTGTTGATGTGCAGGTGTGGAGCTCGGAAACAATGGTCGATGGCAAGGTGAAGGTCAAGTAGAGACATGTTGTGCCGACGGACCGGGAGCGGTGAAGGGCGGACGCGAGGCTTGGACCAACGAACGAGGAGGCCAGAGGACCAGCTGTAGTAGCTGGCACATGGCATCGGCGAGTAGGAGCACATGTGATGAGGACATCGCCACGCTGGACACACCGACGCCATGGTCTTCCCCAAGTTGCAATTCATCCCCAACTCAGCTACCACGTCACCCTCGGAATCCAGGAGCAGTCCCGGGTAAAATCAACGCCCCGGACGCATACAGACTCCGTTTTCGACGATCCAGATATGCTTGGAAAGATAATTTGATAAGCTAACCAATGACTCTAGTTTCACATCAAAATTCATTCGGAGTCAACGGAAATCGTCGAAACAAGTCAGCATCCAGAATTTGCTAGGGTCCTGCGACATAGTCTTTTCGTCCAATGGGTCGTGTATCGTCTTAGAGCCCATTAGGGGGGCGCGTCCAGCAGGGGCGACAACCTAAACACTATAGCTAGCCGCCGCCGCCGTCCTTAGGGTTTGGATTTTTTTAGAGTTTAGTTTTCCATCGAGGAACTGAATCATTCATTGTAACTATGGTGTCGAATCCTTTTAATGTGATCCAGGGCCCCCATTTTTTATCTCCTCCACTGTGTCGATTAGTCCTTTGGAACCGAGTTCTTGAACCCTCTACTGATATTCGCGTAATTCATATTTGCAATTTTAGATTGCATGTTTTTACCCTCTTGCTTGTGTTCTTTGATTCGCTTGCAGGAAAAGCCTTCTTGGCGAGGTCAATCAAGTTGTGCTTCGTTGATAACCAACGGAGCAGTGTTGTAAGGGTTGCAGGGTTAGAATCATGTCTGATTTGAAGCCAGATTGCCAACGTCAAGATCTCCACCAATCGAACTTACCAATTACCTCACGGAAGATCGGGCCTGTCCTTCATCAACATGGGGATGTGCGGTGCATCGGCCGAGTCAGGAGGAAGACGATGGCGTCGTGACACTTGGCGGGAGGCCGAGAAGAAAGGCGAAGGCGTTGTGCCCGGCGTGGAGGCTTGACATGCATTGGCATCAGTGCCGGTGGTCGGGGTGTGCGAACCACATCCCATCTACGGCGCGGGTTTGGTAGTTGAGCCTCAAAAAACTACCCTCGACGGTTTCTGAGTTTGGGCCTCAAAACTCGGGGTGGCGGGTTTCCGAGTTTGGGCCTCAAAACTCAGGTTGAACGGTTTCCAGGTTTGGGCCTCAAAACCTGGCTCACGGGTTTCTGAGTTTGGGCCACAAAACTCAGCCTGAGGACTGGTTTCCCGGTTTGAGCCTCAAAACCGGAGGGAGGTCCAAAAAGGACGGTCAACGCGTGGCAGCGCCGAGAGGCTTGCGTTACGGTGAAGCTATCGGCGAGGAAGGCGCGGCGGTCGACAGGACGACACATGGCAGTATCCTGATGCTTGAGTCGAGGCGAAGCTAAGGACGAGGAAGGCGCGTGGCCATCGAATCAAGACTCGGCAGAGTTGGACCGGGATACCCCTAGGGTTGACCTGTTCGCTCTTTGTATCTAGGGGTAGAAGGGGAATAAGTGTATTATGCTATAAGTAGAGAGGCAACCCCTCCTCTCATTCTATCCTTGCAGCATTTCATTCTCTTGCCTTCTGCTTAGGTTTTCCTTCCACTGCTGCCTGTGATCCACAGAGACAGTAATCATACCACTGTGTATTTGTGATTTTGAGGAAACGAGACCATAATCTCGTTGTCTCCTCGTGGGTTCGAGTTTCGGCTGGAATTGAAATCGATTCACGTTTTGTTCTTGTGTTCTTTGTGTTTTGGTTTTTCCTCTCTTGGAGATTTGCCTCATTCTCCCTCTCTGAGAAACGATTTGCGATTCCATTTGAATCAGATTGTTCTACATCGTGAGTTCCTTCTTTCCACCGAAGGATTTCTCTTCTAACCTCATGAGCACGTAGATTGGGTCGAAATCGCGTTCGTTCTTCGTTCTTCCCCCTTTTCTAGTGTTCTTTGGATTTCTCTCGATTGACTTGGTTTGGTGCGATGACTTCTTAGGATTAGCACCCCAATACATAGAGGAACACTTGGGAGAAGTTTGGTTGCAGTCCTGTTCGATTTGGTTGAGATCAATTCGATTTTGATGTTGAGCCGTGCAGTTTTTGTGTTCGCTCGACGCTCGCGGACTGTCCGGCCCCAGGTGGCGAACTGTCCGGGCATAGGGTCTCGTCTAGGCAGACTTGCCTAGCTCAGAACTGTTCTCGGTCGTGTGACCGGGGGACAGTTCGGGACCAGGTCACAGACAGTCCGGGACCAGGTCGCGGACAGTCCGGGACTGGACCAGAACTGTTCCAGATCAGTTCTGTTTTGAGATTTTGGCCGGCGGACAGTCCAGACTCTTAGTGGTGGATAGTCCGGCCTTCACTGGACAGTTCGGGAGCCTGACGGCGGACTGTCCTGGATCCTGCTGTTTGTTCAGTTTTGTTCCGTGGCTTTGGCACTTGGTTTTTGGGGTTCTCCGGTAGTTCCGCTGTACCTCTAGGACATCTCCTAGGGTATCCACCTACTCGTAGGTTGTGAACTCACCAGTTGTTTGAGTCTTCGCTTTTGGGGTGATTTTCTGGGAGAAGGGCCATCCATTTCACGAGTTGAAATTTGAGGCTCCTATTCACCCCCTCTGGTCGCTAACTCGGTCCTTCAACTTGCATTCACAACGCCACTCGATCCTAGCAACATCGCAATGTTAGATCGCTCAAGTGGCACTATATGACCGATATGCAAACAAGTTTGCTCCTCTTGATAGTACGACCATCTATCCTAAACCCAGTCATAAACTTCTCTACACACCTATGACCGGTGAAATGAAATGCCCTACAAATATACTTTTGCCTTGCGCATTCCATTCCATCTCCTTCGGTGTTGATGCAACACATGCACCAACCTATCATCAAATGAAATGATCCACTTCATATCATCACATGGCATCCATGGTCCATTGATCTTAACCTCACTTGCTCTTCACCATTGCTTCGGTCCTTCAGCGCCAAGTCTTTGCTCAAGCCTCCTGACACTCGGTCCCAACGGCTTCAAAGCCTCCAACTTGACCTTCACCTTCACAACCGGTCCATCAACGCCAAGTCTTTGCTCAAGCCTCCTGACACATGATCTTCACCATCTTAGCCACATGACTCTATGTCATGTCACATATGAAATAAGCTTATTTCAAAGCCAAGTCTTGCCCTGATCTTCACCATCTTAGCCACATGACTCTATGTCATGTCACATATGAAATAAGCTCCTTCATCACATGTGTACCTGTGGACTAATCTCCTGTGTATCTCACATAAACACAATTAGTCCACCTAAAGTTGTCACTCAATTACCAAAACCAAACTAGGACTTTTCAATCTCCCCCTTTTTTGGTAATTGATGACAACTCTATAATGATATGGAAATTAAGCTTATTCCAAGCTAGCACTTCACAAGAATGTAAATTGCTAACTTGGTTTGGATTCATGTTGCTTGCCCAAGCTATTTTACCATGTGTAAAGGATTTTGGACAAGTATCACAAACCCGAAATGATAGCATGTAACATCCCGAAAATTTGCATCGATTTGAAATAGGCAATATGATTTAAATTGTTGCATTTTTTTGTGTTGCATAAAAACCTAGATAATAAATTTTTTGCAAAAGCTAAAATAAATCCTAGGCCAAAGACCATGATGATGCATACATGCTGGTGCATATTATATTTTTGTGATGATTGGTTTTGGTTCAAAACTTGTTTGAATTCAAAGGGATTTCAAATTTTGCTTTTGGAAACATGTTTCTGAAAATGGAAAACCATTTCTTCTTCTCCCTCTCCCTTTCTCCTTTTGGCCCGAACCAGCCCGGCCGGCCTGCTTCCCCCCCTCTCCTTCTCGCGCTCGGCCCAACTCGGCCGACCCGTTCCCCCCCCGCGCGCGCAGCGCTGTCCCCCTTCTTCCTTGGGCCGCCGGCCTCGGCCCAGCCCCGCGCGCCGCAGCCGCAGCACGCCGCGACGCTCTCTCTCTCTCTGACAACTCGCCCCACCTGTCAGCCCTCTCTCCCTCCTCCGACTCCGGCTCGGCTATGCCCGCGCGCGACTCCGCCTCGCCCGTGCCCCCTCCCTGCCTTGCCGAGCACTCTAATCCCTCCTATAAAGCTCACCCGAACCCGCCGCCTTTCTCTTCTTTGCAAACCCGAGTTCTCGTGCCCTATCTTGCCCGCACCGAGAGCTCCGCGGCCGCCGAAGATCCGCCGCCGTCAACCCGACGCTTCAACGAGTTCCAACGCTCGCAAAGAGGTCCCTAGAGCTCCGTCTTGATCTCTCGAAGCTAGCCGAGCTTTTTCCCTTCTTTTCCCCCCTCGTTTTGGTGCCTTAATCCCTCGCCGTCGTTGCAGAACCCCGCCGTCCGCCTCACCGTGCAATCCGCCGTCACAGAGACCTCACCGACGCCATCATCACCTCGGGTGAGTTCGCCTTGATCTCCTCTTTCGATTGGACCCACTCCCGAGGTCTCTACCGTACCGTAGCCCTAACCCGAGCCGCGCCGCCGTTTTCCGGCCATGGCGCCGCCGTACTCCCTCTACTCCGGCGACACAGCGCCGCTGACCCTTCCCCGATCTAATCTGGAGCATCCGTCTCCGATCCAACGCTCAGGAAAGGCCGATACCCCTTCGGTGTCGATCTTGCTAAAGAGTCCCCCGAGTTCTTAAGCCTAAACCCGCGGTCCTTTGGATCCTGTGCGTTGAGTCTGTGTTTTCTTCCTTATAAGACCCTGCGTTTCTTATTATTTGAGGCGCAGTCCAACTAATCTGCAGATTCGGTTTAAACTGATTTTAAATTCAAATTCGAGTTTGATTTATTTACAGTTTTGCCACCAGTTTCAAATGCTTATATCTTCTACGTTTTTAGTCCATTTTAGCCCGTTCAAGTTGCGTTAGATTCGTTTTGAAAAGATCTATCTATCTGTACGAAAATATATACTGTTTTCTGTAATTAAAGTTTGAGTTAGGTTTAATCTACGAACTAAGGTTTTGTAACTTGTTTAGCTCATAACTTTCGCGTTATAATTCCGTTTTTCGTGATCTTCGCGTTTATGTGATCGTGATAGACCGTAGTTTCTGTTTTCAAACTTTTTATATTATTTTCTTTCTATTGGTGTAATGTTCTAATTATAGTTTGTTTGCTTTGCATGATTGTTGTCCCGATGATTGTGTGTTGATGTGGTAATCGAGTATAGACGGTGAGACATACGCTGGTGATCAGGAACCCTTCTACGACAACCAAGAGCAACCAGAGTTCTCGGAATCAGGCAAGTATAGCATGGGATCCTCCTTGTTGACCTATTCACCATGAAACATCTAAATTCATACGCATGTGTCTAATGTTGATCTCCTATCTAGTTTACCCTAGTGTTTGACCCGTTACCTTGTTAACCTTGGGATGCTATGCATATGGGTAGAATTTTTGCTAGAGCTTTACTTAAACCAAACATGATCTAATAACGGTGAATAAAACTTGATCTTTTTAGCAACATGGTTTAGGACCTCCTGTCAGCAAAAGCTGGGACATACAGTGCAACCATGAGGGTTATATGGCTCTGACCTTAGCTCAGTATAAGGACCATTTCTAGCTTGTTAGTGGACACCTGTATAGGCGCGTTGGGTCTTGCTGAGCTAGATTTAGGGCGGCTACTTTCACCTTGCCTGCGTTGCCGTAAGGTTGGGAGACCCTTCTTCCCCTTGCCTTAAGACCTAGCGGCCCTAACTTGTTAGACGAACCTTTGAAAGGCTTTGCGTGTATCCTGCCCGCTCACCTCGGAAGTGTTATGGGAGTAATTAACCCGGGCATCTGGATATCACGACTCATCGGGTAAAGTGTACAACCTCTGCAGAGTGTAAAACTGATATATCAGCCGTGCTCACGGACACGAGCGGCCCAGAAAACTCACAGATTAGTTGTTATATGTTGTTTATTTATGTTGCTCATGTTGATTACTTTATTGCTATGTTTCAGTTATTATGATCATGTGGATTGGGTTTAAGCATTCATATATGTTCACCTTAATATTAAAATGTTGCCAATTAAAAGCTACTGCAGTTTAACCAGTGTCAGCCTTATTTGAGCCTCATGAACCCCATGTTACACTTGTTAAGTACGAGATGTACTTATGCTTGTTTATTTCTTTCTACTTGGATAAAAATCCCGGATGGGTAACAGATTGCTATGGTAATGATGACTTCCCTGAAGAGTTCTAGTCTTGCTGTCAACCAGTCATCTTCCCTGTGATGGAGCTACCGCGAGAGTTACTTTATTTATCCGCTGCTATGTAAAGACTTTGAATAATATTCGTTATGTAATAAACATATGTGATGGTACTTCTTAATTTGTGGCTTATGTGTGTGATTGATCTCTGGGCACACATGAGTTATTGCATTCAATTTTGTTCTTAAAATTGGGTGTGACATAGTATTAGCTCCCCCTACATATGTGCTAGAGTGTTTGGAAATGAGGCTTGCACATATGCATAGATACCGAAGTGTGGGAGAGTAATTACTACCAAGAGGTGCTAAGGTGTATAGAATAACCTTTGAAGCGTGATATCGATGAAGTTCATAGTTGTACACCTTCTTTAGCACCAAGAGTAGCTAGACATCATAAAAACTAGAAAACCCTGTGAGATCAACATTAAAAGCAAGGGTCTAGTTTTGCATGAAAAGCACAAGTCTAGCTATCAACCTATGCATGCTAGTTATCCAATCATCAATTAAATCCTATAACTAGCATACACCACACAATCATGCATATAAAATTTAAAAACTTGAGCAATGGAAGCAAGCACATGATTATGCATATATCAAATGAAATCAACCAAGTTCATGAGCTTGCTCCCCCTACTTGTGTGCTCTCTTTGTCCAAGAATTTTTATCCTTTTCCATTGTTCAATCTTGCTCCCTCTTGATCCATGTCCATCTTCTTTTCTTCCCCTTTGTCCTTGACATATCACAATTGACATATCGCCACAATTTCTCCCCATATCATATCATATCTTTGGCACTTTCTCCCCCTTTGTCATCAATGACCATAAAAGGCATACTTCTTTTGATACAAAGGACTGCACTAGGGTAGATAGTTGAGACTTGAATCTTGCATTTTTTATGGACACCACCATATGTGTTGGAATGACACCATGTGTAGGATCTTTGACCTTGATACCAATAGGTGGGTCACCTCCCCTATGTCATAGCATGGGTCATCCAATTGATAATCTTGAGCTCTTGTTGGTGAGGGATGCTTTGCTTGATTTGATCACTTAAAGTTGAGAATCACTTGAAGTCTTGTAGGATACCACTTGAATGAAAGTTTAAACTTGATATCCATTTGCATTATTGTCTTCTTCTTGAACTCTTGTCATGAGCCTCTCATTTGTGACTTGAACTATTAAATTTGCACAAGATATCTAAGTCGGTTTGCTCTAGAGTAAGCTTCTTCACACATCTTTTAATGATTATCTTACTCACGTTGAATTAGACACTTGAATGCTCATATTCTAGATCAAGTACTTAGGTTCACTAGCTCATGAACAAACTCATATACTAACCACTAGATCATATAAACAATCAAGCAATAGTGGTAGGCTATGAATTTAAACTTTTCATTTGTTATGCATGATCCTATTAAGCAATTGTGGAATTTACATTCATCGGTTACTTTTTCAGTTAGATCAATGTATGCTGCTTTAATTAATAACGGGGTACAGGTGTCACAAGATATTTGGCAGATCATGGTTCCAATAAAGATTAAAATTTTTCTATGGTACTTAAAGAGAGGGGTTATTTTAACTAAGGACAATTTGACAAAGCGCAACTGGAATGGGGATGCGTCCTGCTACTTTTGTCACTCTTTAGAAACCAGTAAACACCTTTTTTTGGACTGTGTTTATGCTAAGTTCTTGTGGCGGGCTGTGTTCTTATTATTTGGGATTCCACCACCACAGTCATTACATGATTTGTTTTTTCTGTGGTCAAAAGGGGGGAATAAAAAACAAAACTTGTTGTTATTAACAGCAACATCTGCACTTTGTTGGGCAATTTGGCTAACAAGAAATGAGGTGATCTTTGACAGTTGCAGACCGAAATCTTTCTTGCAGGTTCTATTCAGGGGAACTCACTGGCTGCGCCAGTGGGCAAAGTTGCAGCGGCGTGAAGATATGAGGATGCAACTTCTCTCAGTAGGGCAGACTCTAGAAGTAGTAACTCTGCAATTTTTTAGTTCCAATGGATGACCTTCATCAAGTTCTATTGGTCTAGCGTAGTCAATTTTCTTCCTTTGGTGAATCATGTTTGTGTCTCCGTGTTTTGTTTAAATTTTGTTTGGTTGTCTTAAGAGACTGAGGATGAGTTCTGTAATAAGTGGCGTGATTCTATCCCTAGATAGATGAAGCCGGATTTTATATCCATTATCTAAAAAAATGCATGATCCTATTAAGCACGTACTATATGCACTAACCGCATACCAGTAATAAGGGATGAAATGATCATGCACATTACAATGATACCTTCACTATCTTGGAGTAGAGGATAGTCAATAGATTTCAATTAAGCTCCAAATAGCAATATGAAGTCCATTTATAAACTTGGTGAAGACCAATAGATACCAATTTGAATATCACTCTTTACCCATATGAATTGAGAACCACTAATGATTAAGTGCAATATCTTGTTGTGGTTGACTTGCTTATTCATTTGATCATAGCTTGCATATATGAATACCGCTCTTGATTTGCTTCTCTATCTTGGGTGTTGCTTGCTTTCTCTCTTAATCAATCTATTGATTGCTCCAACTAAGCATCTCCAGTGACACTTTAGATCACCACTTCCATATTAGCCTTCCAAGCCTCGCTTGGTTAACCTACAAAAGCGACAAGCCCCTACAAAAGGGAGAAGTGACCTCTCTCCAAAGAATCATCCTTGATACTTACTTGAATTGACTTTGTTTGATTTATCCACTTGAACTCTTCTTGAAATGTAACTTTTAATCCTTCTTTGAGTTCTTTTCTTTCTTCCATATGATCTTTAGTTGATACTAGAATTTGATCTTCATCTTCATCTTGATGTTGGTCTTGATCTTCAATTTGAGTACCAAATTGTGTGCCAAATGCACTGCTCAGTTGAATGACCTTGTACTCATTTTTATCATGCTTCTAGCTCATCTCAAAACCAAATATAGGTCCCTCAACCACTTATAAACATGATTCTAACTTGAGGGCCTTTCAATCAAAGTGACGTGTGATCTATCCAATAAATATCACTTTTATGGCAGATTCTGTCATCTTCAATGAAATGATCATATCTCACAATATATTGATCTAATTTCTATGAAATTTGGTGGAGATGTGCCTCACTATGTGCTCTAGTAACCATAAAAATTTGAGCTTCATTGGATTTCTAGATTGCTACCATATTTTAATTCTTTCACTTGCTGTCCATGCTGAAAACTGCTGCACTAGAGTTGACAAGATCCACTACCACACGGAGTTTCACTTATCCAATGAATTCCAATTTTCTACATCAACTAATACTATAAGTGTAGAGCATGCACACCAAATTTCAAGCCAATTCAACTAGATTTGATCATCCAAACATGGCTTTCTTCTCAGCTCACTCAGATTTTGCAACATTGGATAACTTTGAGCAATTGAGCTATACTCTACCAATTTGAATCAAACTTGAAGCTAACTTGTTTGAACACTCTCACAAGGCATATATCCATTCAATCCACTTACTAAAGGTCATCTTGTGAATATATCCAATCAAACTAACTCGAACTTGATTACTAAGCAATTTATCCATTCAATCATCTTATAGCAAGCAACATATGCATATATATCCAATTCAATTATCTCATATGCACCCAAATGAACATGATCAACAAGAGATATACCTTAGTAGCATATGATCATCCAATAGAAAGCTTCACAAAATATTAATCACCACAACTTGATCTTTTGCACTTGTATGTTATAGCACTTGGACTTCACTTATCTTGACTTGGCATTGGGTTTGGATAGCACTAAGCTTCATTCCTTGACTCAATCACATGATGAACAATATGAAATCAATTGAATCAAGTCTCCAATGCCATGGTACCTACATACATTCATCCACGGTTTGATGGTACCCAAACTTGTTTGGGTCCTCTCAAGTTAGGTGCAACATACTTTGGCATAGCCTTAGCATGAGTAGCGGGATGTTTTGCAATAGCAACCAATGAGGCACCATTGTCATCCTTTCTAAGCACAATATTATCATTATCAATTGAAATAGGCTTAGAAGTTTTACCTAGGGGACATGAATTTGCCATGTGTCCCCTTTCCCGGCATGAGTAGCAACTTCTCTTTGATTGAGCCTTTTCTTCCTTGCTCATGTGTTGCTTCTCATTGCCTTGCCTCTCATGAGTTGCTTGAGCCTTCTTCTCAAGCTTGTTAGGACACTTTGAGGCAAAGTGTCCCATATCACCACACTTGTAGCACTTGATGTGAGCCAAATCTTTCTTCTCATCTTGATTCTTGCTCGTCATCATCTTGGCATCTTGGATATGAGTTGGATGCCTTGCTCTTCCACCCCTTCTTGTTTTCTTCTTCTTGTTCATCAAGTCACCACCATCATCGTTGATCTTGACTTGATCTTGGGGCTTCTTTTCTTGCTCAACTTGTGGCTTTGGTTGAGGCTCATCTTGTTGCTTCACCAATTGCTTGGTTGGGCACATAGAGGTGAGATGTCCTCTAGTGAGGCACTTGAAGCATTTGACATGCTTGAGCCTCTCTTCTTCCTTCTTCAACTTGAGCTTTTCCTTGTTGGGGCAAGCATTTGCAAGATGTCCCATCTCATGGCACCGATAGCACATGAAATGAGATAGCTTCTCTTGTTCTTGCTTCTTCATTTCTCTTTCATACTTCTTTTTCCCCATCTCTTGCCTTTGATCTTGCTCTTGTTGAAGCCAATGCCACTCTTGTCACCATAGCTCTTTTGATTCATCATCATTTGCTCATATGTGACCTTTGATTCATACCACCTCTCTAACTTGTTGCTCAAATTCTTCACTTCACTTTTGAGCTCATTGTTCTCCTTCAAAAGGTTAGTCTCACAAGACATAGAAGTAGAACAAGCATCTATATGTGAAGAACATGGCATTGGTAGTAAATCATCACAAGAGGTGGATACATGCTTCTTCTCTACATCACATGGGTTAGCACAAATATGTGATTGATCATTTGACCCAAATGATGAGCTCTCACTAGTTTTAGTTTCTACATTAGAAAGCATCTTAGTGAGAAAAGCGTGGTCTTGTACCAAGTTGTCATGAGCAACACTAAGTTCCTCATGTGTCAATTTAAGCTCATCATGTGAACAAGTAGTAACATAAAGTAGATGCTTTTGTTGTTCACATGCATTCTTTAGAAATGAGTTTTCTTTTATCAATTTCATTGTTTTAGCCATCTCATTTTCTAAAGCTTTAGTGAGTCTACATACAAGCTCAAAATTTGGATCATCACAATCAACAACCACATTTGCAATTGATACCATAGTGTCACCGTGTGTCATGAAGCAATGTGGTGTAGTAGAAGAGCTTGTGGAGACATCACTCTCATAGCCATCATCATCATCATCATCATCAAGTGTGCATGAAGTAGCATCATCTTTTGCACCACTTGAGCTTTGGCTATGGTCACCATCATCTTTGTCGAGTGATCTTGTGGATTGATCATCATCATCATCACATGACCATGAGGTGGAGCAATCCTCCACAACCACCATGTTGCGATCATGCTCATCATCCTCATGTGCCTCCTCTTTGGGCTTACTAACATCATCATCATCATCATCATTTGAGACACTCCCATACTTGTCATTGAGATACTTCCACATGTTATGGTAGGACTCCATATCCATGATCTCTCTAAAGATATCATCATGCAAAGATCTAAAAATGATGTTAGTAGCTTGGTTCTCGAGATCTAGGCATTTCTCTTGTGCTTGAGTTAGATTGTTTTCATCCAACACATGAGAAAAGCCTACATCTACGATCCACCACATTTGAGGGCAAATAACTTGAAATTGCATATCATCCAAGTTTTCCATCGTGTAAAGTGAGTGCCATAAAAAAATGTGTGGACAATCAATGCCTAGCCCATAAGTCACCATCCTCTCGGGTCGGTAAAGACCACAAATGAGAGACCTGCTCTAATACCAATTGAAGGGTCGAGATGGCGGACTAGAGGGGGGTGAATAGTCCTTTTTAAAATTAATCATACCGGCTAACCGAAACAAATGCGGAATTTAAAACTATCGGTCTAGCCAAGACTACACCCCTCTACCTATACTCTATGACACCTTACAAAAGGTCCTAAACAATGCAAATAAGGTGTTGGGCTAGTTAGAGCTCACCTAAACAATTCTAGCTTGCAAGGTTACACAAACCTAAGCAACTAGTACTCAATCAACCGAGGAGCTCCTACACAATCTAGTAAGCAAAGCACAAAGCTCCTAAGCTCACTAGCAATGCTCAATAACAAGGCTACACAAGCCAAATTAGAGAGCTCAACTTAGCTACACAAACTAAGCAATGTGACTAGCAAGACTACAAGTCAACTAGTCACTCATGGGATCCACTCTATGCTACACAAGCAAATAATGTAACTAGCAAGCTACACAAGCTAACTAATTACAAGAGCAACTATTAAGCTACACAAGCTAGATAGCTACACAAGAGCAACAACTAAACACTAGCACAAGTATGAGTAAGGAAATACAAGCTAGTGAATGGAGATAGCAAACCACCAAGAAGATGTAGACAATGTTGACACGGTGATTTTATCCCGAGGTTCACTTGGTTGCCACCAAGCTAGTCCCCGTTGAGGCAAGCCCAAGGTTGCCGCCGATCCTCTTGCTAGTGGTGACCCACAAGTCACACCCTCCACTATGGAGTGCTCACCAAGAGCTCTAGCTTCCGATCCGGCCGGACCACTTGACTCTCTTCGCGCCTTGCTCAACTACAGTTTCTCTTTGCGATCCCCGCCGGGCGAGCACAATACCCCTCACAAAGCCTTCTACGGAGCCACGCACCATCTTCACGCGGGCTTCACGACGGAGACTCGATCACCAAGCCGTCTAGGAGGTGGCAACCTCCAAGAGTAATAAGCACCACCGGCTTGCAACACGATCACCTAGTGCCACTCGATGCAATCTCTCAATGCAACACAGTAGCGATCACTCACTCGCTATCGATTCGCACACTAGCAAGCACTAGCGAGTTAGTGGGCTCCCAAGCACATCCACACAAGCCACAAAGGCTCTAGAGTGCTCAACGACCAGCCCAAGGCCGGTTACCAACAATATATACAACCCCAAGGGCCAACTAGCCGTTAGGCCCCTTCACTGGGCATTCTGCGCAAGCATCGGACGCGCCAGCGTCGGGGCCATCGGACGCTGCCCAGCGTCCGATGCTCCGATGTGCACCACGTGTCCCCCTGATATGAAATAGATCCGTTAGATCCCAACAGCTAGTCCATTTCTCGCGCCAGTTAAAGTGGCATCGGACGCGCCGATGCCAAGCATCGGACGCTCCGGTGCCTCTGCTTGATTCTGCGCAACTCTGCTCTCACATCGGACGCACCGGGACCCAAACATCGGACGCTAAGGGCCAGCATCCGTTGACACACCAGAGAGGTTCCAGAACGCTCCCAACCACATCGGACGCGTCAGATGATTCTGCATCGGACGCATGATAGCATCCGATGCTCCCTGCTAAACTTGCTCTCGCCACGTCACCTGCTTCGGACTCTGAAACAGTGTTTTCCCAGCATCCGTTGCCAACGTCCGATGCTCCTTCAGCAACTGTCAGAAGTTAGGGTTTGCCATTGGACACTCGACCCAACATCCGATGCTCCCCAGAGCACATACTTCATCTCCGAAAAGCGCTGAATCCAGGGGGAGGAACTATCCACTAGTTTCTCCCACTTCTCTGTGCCTCCTTTCAACACAACTTTCTTCTCTAACAACTTCTCCTTTGCAAATGTGCCAACACCACCAAGTGTACAACACCATGTGCTTGTGTGTTAGCATTTTCACAATCATTTTCAAAGGATTTTTCATTTGCACTCACAACGCCACTCGATCCTAGCAACATCGCAATGTTAGATCGCTCAAGTGGCACTAGATGACCGATATGCAAACAAGTTTGCTCCTCTTGATAGTACGACCATCTATCCTAAACCCGATCATAAACTTCTCTACACACCTATGACCGGTGAAATGAAATGCCGTACAAATTTACCTTCGCCTTGCGCATTCCATTCCATCTCCTTCGGAGTTGATGCAACACATGCACCAACCTATCATCAAATGATATGATCCACTTCATATCATCACATGTCCTCCATGGTCCATTGATCTTGACATCACTTGGTCTCACCATTGCTTCGGTCCTTCAACGCCAAGTCTTTGCTCAAGCCTCCCGACACTCGGTACCAACAGCTTCAAAGCCTCCAACTTGCCCTTCACCTTCGCAATCGGTCCATTAAGCCAAGTCTTGCCTTGATCTTCACCATCTTAGCCTCATGACTCTATGTCATATCACATATGAAATAAGCTCCTTCATCACATGTGTACCTGTGGACTAATCTCCTGTGTATCTCACATAAACACAATTAGTCCACCTAAAGTTGTCACTCAATTACCAAAACCAAACTAGGACTTTTCACACGCCTATGGGGACAAATGGACAATTGGATAGTGATGCAAGTGGCAATATGGTGGATCAAAAATTGTATCGGTCTATGATTGGAAGCCTACTATATGTGACCATATCAAGACCGGATGTCATGTTTAGTGTATGCATGTGTGCAAGATTCCAAGCCTCACCAAGAGAGAGTCACTTGAAGGCAACCAAGAGAATATTGAGGTACTTGAAGCATACACAAGATGTTGGTTTGTGGTATCCAAAGGGGTCAAACTTTGAATTGATTGGATATTCGGACTCCGATTATGCGGGTTGCAAGGTTGATGGAAAGAGCACATCAGACACATGCCAATTGTTGGGAAGATCACTTGTGTCTTGGTCATCAAAGAAGCAAAACAGTGTGGCACTTTCAACCACCAAAGCTGAATACATATCCGCTGGTAGTTGTCGTGCTTAATTACTTTGGATGAAAGCAACTTTAGATGACTTTGGAATCAAATTCAAACAAGTGCCATTGCTATGTGACAATGAGAGTGCGGTGAAGCTCACAAACAACCCCGTGCAACATTCAAGAACAAAGCATATTGACATTAGGCACCACTTCATAAGAGACCATCAACAAAAGGGTGATATTTCAATTGAGAGTGTTGGTACGGATGATCAACTTGCCGACATATTCACCAAGCCACTTGATGAGAAGAGGTTTTGCAAGCTAAGGAATGAATTGAACATACTTGTGTTGACACCAGATTTTCGCACGCACAAGAATATGACAAGTGGACCCAGCAAGCAGTGGGGAATAGATTTCGGCAAGCGATCAGGCGGCTGCTTTGGTCCTCGGAGTTTCGGCGAATGCCTGTGCGGTCGGCTATTCTACAAGGCGGTGGCTCCATTCGGGAGATGGATGTTGCAACCAAAGCCGGCTTGCACGAGAAGACACGTGACAATGGAGGACGCCAAAAGGATTAGGAAGTAGAATTTGTATCTTTCCATATTTTATTATGTAAATCGTAATCGTTTAGGACTCGTATTTTTTCCAGGGTATAAATATAAATCCTCGACCATTGTAAAACTGTTCACAACCACATCAATACAAACCGGCCCCGTGCCATCTTCGAGTCCTTAGTCGTGTCGTCGAGTTCTTTGAGAGGAATCATCGATCTGTCGACCTCCGTAAGTACCGGCAACCTTGTTATCATGTCTAGTATCATGCGGTGGATTTAGATATGATGCAAGTAGTCTCGTATGTTAAGATTAGTATCGTGCGGCGGATTTAAGCTTATGACGGGAAGTTTTTGCTTGTGCCTTGTATCGTGCTGCGGATTAAGTCATGAGTAAAAATAGTTATCGGCTCTATTAGATTTGGCAGATCTAATAGATTCATTAAGTTATCATGTGTTATATGTTTTGTTTATTTAATTCTTGTAACACTCTTTTGCCCAATTTAGATTGATCTTTGTTCGGCCTTGTTCCACAAGTTTGCTTGTGCTTTTGCTAATCATAATATCATGATGGCCGGATCAACTTTCAATCCAGATTGTTACATGTCGCGGGTTCATGCATGTTAATTACGATTAGGCTTTGATAAAACTAGGTATCGTGCGGCAGATGCAGGTTTTAGATTAGTCTGATCGTGCTTGCCTGTTTGTTCCTTCTTCATGGACCCCAATTCGGCTGGTTTGCCGATTTTGGTTATGCTTACATGAGTAACGAGCTTTTATAGATCTGTTCAAATATATGCATGCTTTTAGCTTGTTATAATTAGATTGTATCATGCGCTGGATTAATCTAATTATAAGAAGTGGTGTAGACTTATAGCAAGTGGTATCATGCAGTGGATTAGCTTCGCTTGAGTTTATGCCTGACGGGTTTATGAAAACTAAACGTGCGACAGATTAGTTGGATTAGCCTATGCATGTGTTATTTGAATACATCTATTTTTGCAAGTTACCTGTTTATAACATCTTTAATTCATTCAAAGTATGTCTCTTTTTACATATGCATTCGCCAGTTAAATATGCTTTACGTACTCTGTTTTCGTACTTGCTGAATGATTTTACAAACATGCTTTGATAGACAACTTCTGTAGCTGTGTGCCGTCGTGATTGGCTTTCAAAGCCGTACATATGGAACTGTCTGGTATCACCCGACACGTTCCAGAGGTATTCTCACGTTTTTATCCCTTGTTGGTTTTTAGGTCAAACCGACTGGCACGTCTCCGGAATCAACATACTCCGGGCACCAGATTGAAGCCAGCTTTTTCGGCTTGCTGTGTGCTTGGCGCGAGGTGTCACGTTTCACATCAACACACTTTTTGGCAGGCCCGGTGGGACAACTTCGTTTCAAGATGCCTGGGATCAGCGATGATCAAATTCTGGATGTGATCATGGATGACTTGCCGCCAGAGTTGAAAAGTTTAGTACAACAGGCCTGTGATGAATTCCAGCGCAAATGCTTGGCATCTTTCTCCAAGAACAAGAGCGGCAAAGTCTTCCAGAAGCAAGAATTCCCAAAGATCATTCCTCATCACCGATCCGAGCCATCTGACAATGATGAAGAAGAAGCTATTCGGAAGATGACCGAATTAGTGTACAAAGCTGTATCAGAAGCCATGACCAATCATCAGACAGCTTTCTTGAATACTTTTCGTGCTGTCATGGTTAACATTTTTGGTCCAGCAGTGGATAAACGCTTTGAAGAAGCTGCTGGTCCAATGCAAGGACCGCTATTGTTCCCGGTGCCTCAATGTCGAAAGGTTGCCGAAGAGGGCGGAGCTGGCCCAAGCATAGGTGGGGTGGTTCCTCATGAGACGCAACAACCTCCCCAGACTTATGGCCAGGTCACGTTCGACACGACAGGGAACGTCCTGCAATCTGCTTCTAAAGTGTCTCCTGCAACAAACAAGATATAGAGGAATATGTTTGGAGATGGATATCAAGAGTTCATCGATTATTGCTCAATTAATGCTCTTCCAAATCCAGGCTACAAGAGTTCGACAAAACTACATCCTAGGGGGAAAGCACAAACAGCTCCTGATTCGAATATTTACCTCATCATGCATAGGATGGCTGATATGATGCAAAATCAATTCGACCTAAAGCCAAAGAGTCAGTCATATGCTTACAAGTCCCCTTACCCGGAATGGTACAATCGGGTAGCACTTCCTCCAAGAGTGAAGCCTCCCACTGATTTTACTAAGTTTTCAGGCCAGGACGACACCAGTACTATAGAGCACATTGGCCGCTATTTGATGCAACTTGGAGAGGCATCTACGGATGAAGCTTGGAGGATTCGGTACTTCCCATTGTCATTGACAGGACCAGCCTTCTCGTGGTTTGCTTCTCTGCCAGCAAATTCTATCAATACCTGGGCAGAGCTAGAACAGAAATTCCACTCATATTTCTTTACGGGTACCAGCGAGAAGAAGTTGGTCGATCTCATGAGCCTGAGGATGAAACCCGGCGAGACGCCACAAGAATATCTGTGCCGATTCAGGGAAACCAAGAATCTTTGCTATTCTCTGAATTTGCAGGATGACCAATTGCTGGGGATAGCCATAGCTGGTATGTTGCCGAGTATCAAAGAGAAACTATTCGGCATGGAGTTTGATGACCTCGGGCAATTATCACAGAGGTTGGCAACGATGAGTAGTCAAGCCCAGGGATTCAAGAGGAATAATCAATTCCAGAAGGGTGATGTGGCTGCCGAGATGTATCAGGCTTTCCTGGAAGAAGCAACTGAGTACAATGATGAAGATGAAATAGCTGCAGCCGAGATAGTCTGGGCTAAAGAGCCGACTCAAGTTAACCAGCGATGGCTAAGGCAACAAAAAGGTACTTACGAATTTGATGTGTCCAAGTCAGATAAATTATTTGAGTACTTGTTGAAGGAAGGACGCATCAAGTTACCAGAAGGTCACCCTATGCTGCATCCCGAAGGAGTCTGTTGATGGTCCTTAAACACCTGTTTTACCATCAACATTTGACCCTAAAATCCACCAAAAAGGCATGAAATGTAGTCAAATAGGTTTCAAACTAACCAAATTCCACATGTCCATAGAATTTTATTTGCATGCAGGATTTGAACCAAATTTGGACATAGGGACCCACCAGAGGCCAAGCCCACTCAGCAGGGCCCAAATGGGCCTAAGGGGGGTGGCGCCCGCCACCCCTAGGCAGCGCCCGCCACCTCTAAGTGGCGCCCGCCACTTGGGTTGGCCCAAGATCCACTCCCTGCCACGTCACCAATCCGTGTGACCTCCCCAAGGCCAAATCTTGGCCCTTGGTCACTAGGTCAGTGGCTTCGGATGGCTCAGGGAGGAGTGGCGTGGATCAAGGCTGAATGGCGGTTGCTAGGACATGCAACCGACCTCCAAACCGCGTTGGACAACCACCTGGATGCCGTTGAAGCCAAGGCGGTGCATCCAACGGTGAGGGAGGTGGCGGCCGCCACCTAGGGCTGGCGCCCG
This sequence comes from Coix lacryma-jobi var. lacryma-jobi, assembly GCA_009763385.1. Lineage (NCBI taxonomy): Eukaryota > Viridiplantae > Streptophyta > Magnoliopsida > Poales > Poaceae > Coix > Coix lacryma-jobi. Next base: position 37,816,280 of record CM019826.1, read on the forward strand.
CCAATAGGGTTAGCCCTAGGTCGGCTGGCTGCCCCTATAAGTACCCCCTCACTCCTCAAGACTATAAATACCCCCCTAGAGGCACCACTTCATTTGTACCATCATATCCCACACCAAGCAACACACAAGCAAGAGAAGCAGAGAGCAAGTTAGAAGCTCAAAGAGCTTAGGCAAGTAGGGTAGCTAGTAGAGAGAGTATAGCTTTAGTGCCCTCGCTACAGCGCAGCTCTTAGTTTAGCACAGCTTAGCCTAAGTCCTTGGCAGAATTAGCGTAGAGCTTGCTAAGAGAGAAGCGGGTGCGAGCGACTGGCATCGGAGGTCGGTTGATTTCCCGGCGTCTCTGGTCTGGTTTGCTCTCTTGTATCTCAGGTACATTTATCGCTATCTCAGTATTACTTTAAGCATTACTCTCAGTATTACTTTCAGTATTACTTTATCAAGTACCTTGAGTGTGACCTAGCTATCCTACAGTTCAATTCACTTAGCCATAGTAGTTAATCTCTAGTGTGCTTAGTGATTGATCTTTGCCAATAGGTTGCTTAGTTAGTTTAGTGTTTATCTTATTAAGTCAAGTGTTTGCTCTGACGTCGGCAAGGGTGTCTCTATTCAAAGCTAGGGTAGAGATAGTTAGAATATAGTTAAGCGTGGTGCTTAGTTATAGACTTACCTTCAGATACGGCTGGACCCCCGGATAGCTGTGGTAGCAAGCAGGTGGTGACAGCCCTGTGCGCCTTGAATTCCACCACGTAGTTGGCCCAGTTTAACAGTAAGGCTCGTTGTGCTAGCGTTCAACCTAAGTAAGTGGTAAAGGCTAGTACGCCTCGATACTTGACAAGATAGGAATAAAACTATACTCAACTTAGTTGCTTTATTGTCTTTTGCCTGCTTTGCTTCGTAACTATCTTACTTCGTAGTTATCTTGCTCTGTGGTTATCTAGGAGTAGTTAGTAGTTAGTAATTAGTTAGTTATCCTTAGTTATCCTATTCTATCTATCTAGTTATCCACCTTACCTTAGCCATCCATTTCATCCTTACCTATCCACCCATATATTCTTTCTAGCCTTTCATCTTCCCTTCTCCCCTTTTCCTTTTTCTCTTTTCTTCGACTCTCATCCCATCCTTGACTCAACTCATACACCACCCTAGCCTTCCCTTGGGATCAAATAAATCGACACCTGGTACTCCCAGGCGAAGTGCTACTACGATAGTTCTGTGCGCTTGCAGAATCTCCTCCTGGTAGATTGCATTCTCGCTAGCTAGCTCCTACTAGTGTCGGGACTGACAACCCCACTTGGCATTAGTAGATAGCTACTTTAGTTACCCTATCCTAGGTGTAGCTAAGAACTACCAACAAGCATTTCTGGCGCCGTTGCCGGGGAAGGCAATCGGTGTATCGGTTGAGTCCGTGTCGAATTTATCTTCGCTTAAGCTCCCGCTTAGCGAATCCCATCTTACCCCATTCTTTCTTTCCTTAACTATTCTTATCTTTTTCCTTCATCTTCTTCAACTTCTTTCTTTCTTATCTCATTCTATCTTCACGATGGCCAACAAGACCATTCATGAATTTTCTGCTCCTTCTGCCGCTAATGTAGCGATAGGACCAGACGTGATCGATGCCAACCTCAATTTTGAGTTGAAACCGGCTCTGATCACGATGGTCCAAGCTAGCCCGTTCTGTGGCAAGGCTCATGAGGATGCCAATGCTCACCTCCAACAATTTTTGGAGATTTGCGGCACCTTCACCATTAAGGGGATAACCCAAGAAGCCATCCGTCTTCGTCTCTTTCCTTTCTCTTTGCTAGGAAAAGCGAAGCAATGGTTCTATACCGATCGCAACGCTGTAGACACATGGGACAAGTGTTCCAATGCTTTTCTCGCCAAATTCTTTCCGATGGGCAAGACGAATGCTCTTCGCAACAAAATCTCCAGCCTTACGCAACAAGCCAAGGAATCTATTCCCGAGGCTTGGGAGAGGTTGCAGGTGTATGTCGCTGCTTGTCCGCACCACGGTATGGAGGACTGGCTATTGATCCAGAACTTCTACCATGGCCTAACCCCACTCTCTAGAAGCCATTTGGATGCCGCCGCCGGCCGTGCATTCTTTTCTCTGAATGTTGTAGATGCTAAGGCTCTCATAGAGAAGATGGTGTCAAACCAAGGATGGAATGACGAGAGACTGCAGCCCCGTAAGCGAGGTATGCATTCCCTTAAGGAGGCCGACATGATCGTGGCCAAGATGGACCTGCTAGCAAAGAAGCTGGACAGCTGTGAGAAGATGAACCAACAAGAGAGTGTCCAATCTCTGGAATCCTACATGACTTGTGAAATCTGTGGAGAAACCGGACATTCTGGGAACCACTGCCCTGAGCTACGTGAAGATTTGAACTTCATCAACAACAATAACAGTTTCCATCAACAGAATCAAGGATGGAATTAGCCTGCAAACTCTCAAGGTAACAATTCATTCCTCCGCTCTAATTTTCATAATTCTGATAGTCTCTCATTCTTGAAAAATTTAGTTTACTCACAAGGTAGAACTACTAATTTCTTGAATAAGAAATTAATGTCGAATGATAAAACCCTTGAGAATATAAATGCTTAATTGGAAGATTTCTCATCTGCTCTGAAAAATCAACTTAGCTTTAATAAGATGTTAGAAACCCAATTAGCTCAACTTGCTGCTATCATACCATCTTTTGAAACTGGCAAAATTCCTGCTAAACCTGACATGGAAACTGCTAATATGGTTGAAATAAAATATTTTAACTATTATGAAGATCAAACCATGACTGTTAAAAAGGGTGATCCTGGTAGTCCCATAATTAGATGCTCAATCTTTGGTGAAATCTTTAAAAATGCCATGTGTGATTTAGGATCGAGTGTGAACATTTTATCTAAAGATTTCTACGAAAACTCGTTCTTTCCACCCATGTCATCCACATCTGCCTATGTTGTGCTAGCTGATCAATCCACTTGCTATGTAGAAGGAATAGTTAATGATTTACCTGTTCATATTAGAGGCTCCTATGTTCCTGCTGATTTCATAATACTAGATATGGGAAATAGGAAAGATGTGCCTTTAATTTTGGGTAGACCCTTCTTGAACACTATTGATGCTTGCATATATGTGGAAAGTGGTAAAATACAAATGACATTAGGATGGAGGAAGGAAATATTCTCCTTTTCCCGTGGTCCCGCATATGGCGCTAACATGAAGGTAGCAAAACCCGTTCGTACCAAGAAGAGGCGCCCAAGAACAAGGTGGAACATAAAGAAAGAACCACCTCCTCCTGAGTTGTGTAATTCACAAAACAAAGGAGAGGTGCCAAAAGAAGAAGAACCAGATGGAGTACTAAGAGAAGAAGGGCCCAAGGAAGAAGATCCACCCGATAAGGATGAAACTCCATGGACCTAAGGTATGGTTTTACTTTTAATTTTCCCCTTCAAATTTCCCTTTTTCGAATAAATAACATATGTCATGCATGTAACTAAAAAAATCAGTTATCATTAGTTATATGCATAGGTATATGTTAACTTAGTTAGAACAATAAAATATCATAATAGGATAGTTTTCCTTTTTCACAACATTAGATAGTTTCCCTTTTAATAAAATGAGAACAAGAGCTCCGACTGAGACGAAGAAGATCTTTTCACCAAGCAAGAAGCCAGCTTGGGGGAGACTGCTGCTCCAATAAGGTATGTCTCAAAGCCTACACTTTACATTTAGTTCTTAAATTCTATATCTTTTGAATGTCACATGCTTGCCTAAATAACCACTCTATGAATAAAATTGATAAAATCTGCTTAAATAAGTTGAAACCTGAATAAGATTTGAAATATGTCATGCAAATGCTATTGTTATGGTTTGAATGACTAGTCTTATCTAAGTTGTAGCTTTTGTGGGTTGCACATGCTTTAACTGAAATCATGCTTAGTGAATAAAGTTAGTAAGAAATGGAGTAATTCTTTAAACTTGTTAAGGTGAAATTAGGACCTAATCTGGAGGATTTCTTTAAAAAAAATTATGAAAACCTTGCTAAAAGTTCCTCCTAGATTTTATCCCATCCCACCACGAGCCAAATATTTGTTAGTCATTAGTCAAAACTACAAAGAGATTTGTTTGTGTTGAGCTTTGTTAGACCTCATAGATCTTAGTAGAGAAGCTTATCATATCTTTTGAATCAAGATTCACGCACACCCACCATAATTTGCCTACTTTCCACTTTGGAAGTTTGCAACCACCAAATAAATTGCTTATTCTCTACACCGGAGATATGCAATACCCTGCCAAACTTCCCATTGCTAGCCTTATGCTTATTCCTACACTGGGAATAAGCATTTCTCCCTCTTCCCCTTTTTCATTTCAAAAATCCTTTCCTATAGATGTCTGGGGAAATCTAGAGCTAAAAGAGAAAAAAAAATGAGCAAAGTAGCTCAAGAAAGGACTATGTCCTGAAGAAAAAAAAGTGAGCAAAGTAGCTCAAGAGAGGACTATGTCCTAAGAAAATGTGAGGACACATCTTTTGTTTACTCACTATGTATCCAAAAAGAGAGAGAGAGAGAGAGAATTATCATTAGCTCTAGACCCCATAAATTAACTAGGAAGGATTACGAAATATCTCTCTATACACTTCCACATAACCACACATGCACATCTTGATCAATTTTTATGATTTGCTGCTCCTTATGATCTGAGTGTCTAGCTTAGCAATAAACATCAGGCAATTTGCTCATGGTTCTTAGCCCACCTATAACTCCACATATCATTCTTTAGAAATAGGAGAGGCTACATTTTGGCCTAAGTGAGGATTTAAACACCATTGAGTGATTGAGTGAATCTTGGAGGACTTAAGCAAGTTGTTATCTTTTGAAAACCTTGAAAAACCTCCAGACAGAATCCTAGTCAAACCTAAGCAAGATAAAAGTTTCCTATCTACTGCTTTATTTCACTCCCGCATGCTTGAAGTGAAAAGCTATAAGCCCCACATTGCTATGATTAATGATATATGCTAAGTTATTTCTCACTATACAATATGCACTTGCATACATCTTAAGTTGCTATCCATTTCATGCTCAATGCTTAAACCGCATTGTTGCTCGAGGACGAGCAACAGGTTAGCTTGGGGGAGCTTGTTGATGGTCCTTAAACACCTGTTTTACCATCAACATTTGACCCTAAAATCCACCAAAAAGGCATGAAATGTAGTCAAATAGGTTTCAAACTAACCAAATTCCACATGTCCATAGAATTTTATTTGAATGCAGGATTTGAACCAAATTTGGACATATGGACCCACCAGAGGCCAAGCCCACTCAGCAGGGCCCAAATGGGCCTAAGGGGGGTGGCGCCCGCCACCCCTAGGCAGCGCCCGCCACCTCTAAGTGGCGCCCGCCACTTGGGTTGGCCCAAGCTCCACTCCCTGCCACGTCACCGATCCGTGTGACCTCCCCAAGGCCAAATCTTGGCCCTTGGTCACTAGGCTAGTGGCATCAGATGGCTCAGGGAGGAGTGGCGTGGATCAAGGCTGAATGGCGGTTGCTAGGACATGCAACCGACCTCCAAACAGCCTTGGACAACCACCTGGATGCCGTTGAAGCCAAGGCGGTGCATCCAACGGTGAGGGAGTTGGCGGCCGCCACCTAGGGCTGGCGCCCGCTAATAGGGTTAGCCCTAGGTCGGCTGGCTGCTCCTATAAGTACCCCCCCTCACTCCTCAAGACTATAAATACCCCCCTGGAGGCACCACTTCATTTGTACCATCATATCCCACACCAAGCAACACACAAGCAAGAGAAGCAGAGAGCAAGTTAGAAGCTCAGAGAGCTTAGGCAAGTAGGGTAGCTAGTAGAGAGAGTATAGCTTTAGTGCCCTCGCTACAGTGCAGCTCTTAGTTTAGCACAGCTTAGCCTAAGTCCTTGGCAGAATTAGCGTAGAGCTTGCTAAGAGAGAAGCGGGTGCGAGCGACTGGCATCGGAGGTTGGTTGATTTCCCAGCGTCTCTGGTCTGGTTTGCTCTCTTGTATCTCAGGTACATTTATCGCTATCTCAGTATTACTTTAAGCATTACTCTCAGTATTACTTTCAGTATTACTTTATCAAGTACCTTGAGTGTGACCTAGCTATCCTACAGTTCAATTCACTTAGCCATAGTAGTGAATCTCTAGTGTGCTTAGTGATTGATCTTTGCCAATAGGTTGCTTAGTTAATTTAGTGTTTATCTTATTAAGTCAAGTGTTTGCTCTGACGTCCGCAAGGGTGTCTCTATTCAAAGCTAGGGTAGAGATAGTTAGAATATAGTTAAGCGTGGTGCTTAGTTATAGACTTACCTTCAGATACGGCTGGACCCCCGGATAGCTGTGGTAGCAAGCAGGTGGTGACAGCCCTGTGCGCCTTGAATTCCACCACGTAGTTGGCCCAGTTTAACAGTAAGGCTCGTTGTGCTAGCGTTCAACCTAAGTAAGTGGTAAAGGCTAGTACGCCTCGATACTTGACAAGATAGGAATAAAACTATACTCAACTTAGTTGCTTTATTGTCTTTTGCCTGCCTTGCTTCGTAACTATCTTACTTCTTAGTTATCTTGCTCTGTGGTTATCTAGGAGTAGTTAGTAGTTAGTAATTAGTTAGTTATCCTTAGTTATCCTATTCTATCTATCTAGTTATCCACCTTACCTTAGCCATCCATTTCATCCTTACCTATCCACCCATATATTCTTTCTAGCCTTTCATCTTCCCTTCTCCCCTTTTCCTTTTTCTCTTTTCTTCGACTCTCATCCCATCCTTGACTCAACTCATACACCACCCTAGCCTTCCCTTGGGATCAAATAAATCGACACCTGGTACTCCCAGGCGAAGTGCTACTACGATAGTTCTGTGCGCTTGCAGAGTCTCCTCCTGGTAGATTGCATTCTCGCTAGTTAGCTCCTACTAGTGTCGGGACTGACAACCCCGCTTGGCATTAGTAGATAGCTACTTTAGTTACCCTATCCTAGGTGTAGCTAAGAACTACCAATAGAGTCAAGGACAAGAAGTATTGTGGTTTCCATAATACTAGATCTCACTCCATAAACGATTGTCGAGTGTTAAGAGTGCGGATCCAGAAAGCTATCCATGATGGGCATCTGAGGTTCGATGGAAAGATGAAGGTTGATGATAGCCCTTTTGGACAGAACACTGTGTCCTTCTCTGTTAATATGGTCAATGCAGCTGATCCCAGGGGTAAGAGCAAAATGAAAGTGTTAACCTCTGATAGAGCGAGGGAAGCTGGTGCTGTTGACCCTGATCGGCAGATTACAAATAAAGAGCTTCAGCAAAGGGTTCGGTTCTAGAATAGCCGAGCTGAGACGGGTGAAACTTCCAGACCCAGGGTCATGACATGTATTCTGTTGAATAAATGGCGTCGGGAACAGGAACGGTACTAGAAGTAGAGATTTTATGAAGAACAGAAGTTCCTGGAGAGACAACGAAGGTACGAAGAAGAGATGTACCGAGAAGAATGAGAAGATGTGAGGGAGCAAGAACAATCTCGTTGGGAATGCTCGTTCTTCCAGTATTGTTGGAACAAAGGCTTGAAGCTGCCTGTTAAGAACAACTGCCCTGAGTGCAGTAATCAATACTCTGAGTATAGGCAGTCTCGAGTCAACCGCCGTTCTGTCCATGAAAGGCTTGGGGCACGAGTCCCTGAGGACGATCGGCGTTTAAAAATAAATAACTCTGAAGATCGGCAGGAAAGAGGATTTGCCAATCAAAGTTGGACTCACACTGGAGAAGAATAATACCGAGAGTATGTCTGGCAGAGAGGACAGTGGTGTCCACCAGGATTGAGAAAAAGCCAGAAAAGAAGGGTACAACGCCTGAGAAACAGAGAGTTAGAGCAGGCAAGTGCTAGGATAAAGCGAGTTTGGTGACCTAAAGAGAAGCCGAATGGAGGTGATCGTTCGGCTGATGCATGCATGGCTTTCTTTCTTCCATCAGAGTTTATAGCTCCCGAAGGTCAAGATGTCCAAAACGAGGTGTATTCAGATTCTGACGAAGATGAATTTGAGGACTTATTGGCTCATCTCGTCTTAGCTCAACGTGCAGTATTCGATACACCAGCTAAGCATCGACACTTGAAGCCATTGTATATGAGAGGCTATGTTAATGGCAAGCCATTGACTAAGATGTTCATTGATGGAGGGGCTGCCATAAATATCATGCCATATACCACATTCAGAAAGCTTGGGATGGCAAGTGAAGACTTATTGAAGACCGACATGGTGTTGAGAGACTTTGCTGGTAATTCCTCTGATACTCGGGGAGCAGTCCATGTTGAGTTAACGATCGGAACTAAAACCTTGATCACTACCTTCTTCGTCATTGATGGCAAGGGGGCATACAGTTTGCTATTAGGAAGAGATTGGATACATGCAAACTGCTGTCTACCATCAACTATGCACCAATTTCTCATCTAGTGGATTGGAGACGACATCGAAATTGTCCATGCTGATGATTCGGTGAGTGTTGCTTATACAGAGCCCATTTACTGGGAATATGATGGTGTCGAGTGCTTCTCTGGAAAAGCTTGGGAAGTAGGTCCTATGAATGTTTTCGACGAGGACCGACAGCCGATTCAGACAATTGGCTCTCAGAGCAATTTTTGAATGGATGATCCGACCGATGGTAATGGAGACCAAGTTTTACATCGGCTAACGAGGAATAAAGTGTTGGTAATGAAGCCGAAATAGGACCAATGTATGCAAGTTTGGGTCTCGAGCGTGTTTTGAAGTTGATGGATTTTTAAAGGACTCTGTTTATTTCTCCATTGCCAAGGCTCAAGAAAAGATCAGGAGGAATTTGTGCAAGGTGACGTACAACAAAAGCTTCGGATGAAATTGAAGGATATATGAAGGCGTTTCCACAACTTGGTGATCGTTTCAAGTTGTACGTGGCGGCCGATAGCCTTATAGCAGGATCGGCCCTTATTTTAAGTTTAAAGGGAAAAGATAAGTAGCAGCTAGCTTTATCCGAAAATGTTAAACCCGGAGAAGGGTATTTGGCTGTAGAGAAGTTTTGTTCATATATGCATCACTCGTGGACTAAGCTTCGGTACTACTTGTTGAAAGCCGAATGCGTGGTAGTCATATGTGGAATAAATTCAAGGATATTTATATACAGTCGATGTGAAAGAACATCGCCTTTAGCAGAGAAGATGTTCCAGAAATTTGAGTTATAGCCGATATTATTTATATCGCCTTTGCTGCAAGAGTGTTCATGACCCGGTGATCCTAGCGTTTTTCAAGTGGTAGGTTTATTGGGGGAAGAGAAAGGTGAAGTGCAGTAAATAAGATGCCGAGTGACATGACACATCAAAAAATGGATCTAGTCGGCTAAAATGACATCATACATTCGGCAAACGTTCTTTTGGAGGAATGTTGCAATCAGAAAAGATCATTGGATTCGAGGGATGCAAATAAACATTGCTCAGAGAAGAACAAGCTTCATTTATTCGATTACAAATCTGTCCTAGTACAAACTACTTTTGGAATGATTTGTTCAGAACAGACTGAGGATCAGTGATTTCAGCGAAGGGCAACGGCGTGATCATCATCTTCGAAGTCGTCCAGGGGCTCATCTGCGGAGCCGATTGGTGGGAAAGGATATTTTCCTTGAACCAAGAATTCATCACCGCTGACCCGAGGGAGATCTCAGTGTGCACACCTTGGATGATGGCCTGATCTATGTAGCCATCAGGGAGATCTCAGTGTGCACACCTTGGATGATGGTCTGATCTATGTAGCCATCTTCAGCATCAAGATGCATACCTTCGATGACGACCCGATCTGTGCGACCATCCGTAGCATCAAGATAGTCATTCTTCGCAGAAGGAGCCGACGAAAGAGGGGAGATGCGTCAGGCAGGCATGAGCTCAATCGAAAGAAGGGGGTCAAAGTGAGGCTTCATTAACCTCTGATAGCGTTGCAAATTTGTTTCCACTGGTATGTCTGTTCAGTTTCCTCAATATCATATCTCTTAAACAAGTCTTCTTGGGAAAGAACCTAAGCTTGGTTGGAGATAGGCCTTACCCCGAAAGGAAAGGAAGCAGTAAGTCAAGGATGGATGAACAAGAGAAGCTACCGCAAGGGGGCAAGAAATCAGTTTTTACCCATAACACCAGTGAGTTGATGTTTGGCTTCCTCCTGCCTCGCCCCGGTAGGGTGTCTGCTGTGATTGCTGTTGCCTGCTATTATTGGAAACACAGGTGAAAGATTTTTTCCCTGGCTTGAGCTTAAAAGCCGAGAAGTGGAAAGTTTGCAAGTCAAACTGATTGATTAGAATCAAGGGGGGTGGCCTGTCTAGGGTCATATTTATAGAGCTATGACTTACACACTGGAAAAACACGCGTTGAGTTAGGGTTTTGCAGTTTATGGGCCGTTATTGGGCCAGACCAAATCTTTGCTGACTTGGGGAACTCATGGAGCTGGTAAAATTCGGCTAAAGATGGTTGCTATGTGAAGTGTTCGATTTCAGCTGATTATTTGGGAACTCATGTTACCGATTGACACTGAGAGCAGAGAGCTGAAGATCGGAAAATCCTTTAAGAGATACTGCCTTGGTGTCATCGTGGATCGGAAAGCTAAGGGAAAGCCGGAACTTTGGATCTAAAATAACCGATTACAACAATTGTCCGCAAGGCGAAGGTATCTGATGCTATTATCAGCAATAGCCGATAAAGTAAACATCGCCGCTATAATGAAGATAAAATTAATGGCTGGTGCACGAAGCAAAACACGCATTGATCTTGAAAGATCAGTCACAGATTGGTCTCGAAGGAGCGAACAAAAGGACTTCTCATTTACAAAAGACAGGATGCAAGATTACAGTCAGGGAGATCAGTTCGTCCACTCCATCCTACGCCTAATCGGGAGAAAATGATCAAAAGTGTCGGCCAGATCTATTCTAGTTTCCTTCATGTCATCCACAGAATGTTCTACTCTATCTTCCAGTTCTAGCTTGCAGACATCAAATCTGCGGTAATCGGCACCAGAATGGATCCTCACGGCGTTGAGAGCGAGCGCCGCGCCGTACCCCATACCGGCCCTGGAGATGACAGGGATAATTCGGTTAATCTCATTCACCCGCTTCAGGGGCGTCGTACCCGCTACATTAGCCGTGATGGCGAGCTTCGTGATGGCGGCTTCAAGGGCATGGAGTTTGGCTGCCAAAGCTGAAAGGGGAAAGAGTGAATAAAGGCAGAAAAGGAAAATAGAAAAGGAAATGATGAGAAAATGCTTACCGATGGCTCGTTCCCGAGCGATGTCGCGCTCCCGAGAGATTCGGGTGATCTCCCGATACTTCCCCTCTAGGTCAAGTTGAAGATCTACGATCTTTTGAGTTAAGTCCTCAGAGAGGTCATCGCCAGTCCTCCTAAACAAGAGCAGCAATATGAGAACGGTTGTTTCATTTTCGGGACGAAAAGCGATAAGGACAAACCTTTTCCTAGAGGTGCTGGAAGCTCCGAACTTAGAGCTATGGTGGCTCGCCTCAGAAGACATTTCCTAGTTAATTAGAAGATAACGGGAGAAAGGAGGGTTTTCTGGTTTTGAGAATGGAGCAGAGGAATTCGGAAAACACAAACCGATACAGAGTGAAAGGAGACTTTAAAGAACCCCAAAGGTGCATCGGGAGATGGATCGGCAAGTGTCGCAATTATAACGTGTGAAGGTGGATGCTTCCGGAAACTCCACGACAATATACAAGAAAAAGGAATTTTGGAATAAATATTTATCCCAAAATTAGGGGGCATGTGTTGACACCAGATTTTCGCACGCACAAGAATATGACAAGTGGACCCATCAAGCAGTGGGGAATAGATTTCGGCAAGCGATCAGGCGGCTGCTTTGGTCTTCGGAATTTCGGCGAATGCCTGTGCGGTCGGCTATTCTACAAGGCGGTGGCTCCATTCGGGAGATGGATGTTGCAAGCAAAGCCGGCTTGCACGAGAAGACATGTGACAATGGAGGACGCCAAAAGGATTAGGAAGTAGAATTTGTATCTTTCTATATTTTATTATGTAAATCGTAATCGTTTAGGACTCGTATTTCATCCAGGGTATAAATATAAACCCTCGACTATTGTAAAACTATTCACAACCACATCAATACAAACCGGCCCCATGCCATCTTCGAGTCCTTAGTCGTGTCGTCGAGTTCTTCGAGAGGAATCATCGATCTGTCGACCTCCGTAAGTACCGGCAACCTTGTTATCATGTCTAGTATCATGCGGTGGATTTAGATATGATGCAAGTAGTCTCATATGTTAAGCTTAGTTTCGTGCGGCGGATTTAAGCTTATGACGGGAAGTTTTTGCTTGTGCCTTGTATCGTGCTGCGGATTAAGTCATGAGTAAAAATAGTTATCGGCTCTATTAGATTTGGCAGATCTAATAGATTCATTAAGTTATCATGTGTTATATGTTTTGTTTATTTAATTCTTGTAACACTCTTTTGCCCAATTTAGATTGATCTTTGTTCGGCCTTGTTCCACAAGTTTGCTTGTGCTTTTGCTAATCATAATATCATGATGGCCGGATCAACATTCAATCCAGATTGTTACATGTCGCGGGTTCATGCATGTTAATTACGATTAGGCTTTGATAAAACTTGGTATCGTGCGGCAGATGCAGGTTTTAGATTAGTCTGATCGTGCTTGCCTGTTTGTTCCTTCTTCATGGACCCCAATTCGGCTGGTTTGCCGATTTTGGTTATGCTTACATGAGTAACGAGCTTTTATAGATCTGTTCAAATATATGCATGCTTTTAGCTTGTTATAATTAGATTGTATCATGCGGTGGATTAATCTAATTATAAGAAGTGGTGTAGACTTATAGCAAGTGGTATCATGCGGTGGATTAGCTTCGCTTGAGTTTATGCCTGACGGGTTTATGAAAACTAAACGTGCGGCAGATTAGTTGGATTAGCCTATGCATGTGTTATTTGAATAGATCTATTTTTGCAAGTTACCTGTTTATAACATCTTTAATTCGTTCAAAGTATGTCTCTTTTTACATACGCATTCGGCAGTTAAATATGCTTTACGTACTCTATTTTCGTACTTGCCGAATGATTTTACAAACATGCTTTGACAGACAGCTTCTATAGCTGTGTGCCGTCGTGATTGGCTTTCAAAGCCGTACATATGGAACTGTCTGGTATCACCTGGCACGTTCCAGAGGTATTCTCACGTTTTTATCCCTTGTTGGTTTTCAGGTCAAACCGACTGGCACGTCTCCGGAATCAACATACTCCGGGCACCAGATTGAAGCCAGCTTTTCGGCTTGCTGTGTGCTTGGCGCGAGGTGTCACGTTTCGCGTCAACAACTTGACTTCTCAAATATGTGTTGATGCACCCCCACTTATATGACATGCCTCTCCTTCAACAAAGCAAGATAAAAGTTGATTGGCATATGCATCCATACGTTGCTAGGAACATGTTTAGTGCATCTAGTCATTCTTCACAATCATTAAGCTCATTCATGAAAATAAAATGATTTTGATGCTTATATGATGCCACTATTGTTTCTATGCTTGATATATGACCTAGTGGTAACATATGACATGTTTATGGGCTTGCAATCCTAGTGTTTAATCTAGAGAATGAGCAATGGAATGTTTAAACAACGTGAGTAAGATAACCTTTGCAAGATGTGTGAAGAAGCTTACTCTAGAGCAAACCGTGTTAAATGTTTCATGCAAATGATCTAGATTAAACCGAATATGAAAGGAAATAACTCTCTCCTAAACAATTTGAACCTTTTTATGCAAACCTTTTATGGAAATAGATGACAAAGGGGGATAGAAAAGTCACAAAGATCAAATGAAGGGGATCAAAAACTTTGAAAATGATTTTTGAGCACACAAGTAGGGGGAACAAGCTCATGAACTTGGTTGTTGCATTTGATTTGTGCATGTTCATATGCTTGCTTGCATTGCACAAGTTCCTAACTTGATATTCATGCTTGTGTGGTGTATGCTAGAAATAGATTTTGAATGATGATGTGCAAACTAGCATGCATAGGTGGTAGCTAGAGGTAATTTTTTTTACAAGTGGTACTAGAGCCTTTTATATAATGTTGATCTCATGAGGTATCTAGTGTTTTTGTAAAGTCTAGCTAACCATGGTGCTAAGGTGCGAACACAAGGTTGATATGTGCCCTTGTGGTTCCCTTCCTGAGTGATGAGCGATCGGTCAATGGGCAACATGTGTCTCATGGCTGTGTTGATGTGCAGGTGTGGAGCTCGGAGACAGTGGTCGATGGCGAGGTGAAGGTCAAGTAGAGACGTGCCGTGCCGATGGACTGAGAGCGGTGAAGGGCGGACAAGAGGCTTGGACCAACGAACCGGGAGGCCAGAGGACCAGCTGTGGTAGCTGGCACGTGACATCAGTGAAGTGGGAGCACATGGGGATGTGCAGTGCATCGGCCGAGTCAGGAGGAAGACGATGGCGTCGTGACACTTGGCGGGAGGCCGAGAAGGAAGGCGAAGGCATTGTGCCCGGCGTGGAGGCTGGACATGCATCAGCATTGGTGCTGGTGGTCGGGGTGTGCGAACCACATCCCATCTATGGCGCGGGTTTGGTAGTTGAGCCTCGAAAAACTACCCTCGACGGTTTCCGAGTTTGGGCCTCAAAACTCAGGGTGGTTGGTTTCCGAGTTTGAGCCTCAAAACTCGGGCTGGATGGTTTCCAGGTTTGGGCCTCAAAACCTGGGCTCGCGGGTTTCTGAGTTTGGGCCACAAAACTCAGCCTGAGGACTGGTTTCCTGGTTTCAGCCTCAAAACCGGGGGGAGGTCCAAAAAGGACGGTCGACGCATGGCGGCGCTGAGAGACTTGCGTTGCGGCGAAGCTATCGGCGAGGAAGGCGTGGCGGTCGACATGACGACATGTGGCAGCATCCTGAGGCTTGCGTCGAGGTGAAGCTACAGATGAGGAAGGCACGTGGCCGTTGGATCAAGACTTGGCAGAGTTGGACCGTGATACCCCTAGGGTTGGCCTGTTCACTCTTGTATCTAGGGGTAGAAGGGGAATAAGTGTATTAGGATATAAATAAGAGAGACAGCCCCTCCTCTCTCTCTATCCTTGCAGCTCTCATTCTCTAGCCTCCGCTTAGGTTTTCATTCATACCTCGCTGTCTGTGATCCGCAGATTGAACAACAATACCTCTGTGTACTAGAGATTTTGAGGAAGCGAGACCGTGATCTCGTTATTGTCTCGTGGGGTTCAAGACACGGCTGAATTCGGATCGATTCGTGTTTTGTTCTTGTTGACATGAAAATTTGGACAAGGTGCCAACACACTCGACCATGGTCCTCAGAAGCCGTGCAGAGCAAGGTCTTGACCTCCTGGACCTTCAATAGATGGCGGTGCCGAATCTTGGTGAGAACGACTCCTGACATGCCAGTCAATTTGACCCACAATTGACAAGGAAAAGAAAAAGGCGTCAAATTGTGGAACCTGCCGGTTTGATGCCAGACAATTCCAATTTGTATGGCTCCGATATAGCCATTGTCACAGGATATTGACTACAAAGTCAACTCCCAAGAAAAGATTGAAGCATTGATAATATTCAAAGCAAAACGACTATTATATATATAAAGAAAACATTTAGAAAAAGAACAACCGATAAGCTTAAACATGTGGAAAAATAAAGATCTATGTATATGTTTAAATGGCATGAAACCAATAGATTGGCTAATTGCATAAGCAATTCTATTTGTTAACAGTGGGGTGTTTCCATGCAGCCATAATAACAAATAGATCGATAAAGTAACTTGAACATCAACAATGGGGTGTTTCCATGCAGCCATAATGATGACCAAGCTAAATTACGTCTCATACAATAAGCAGATCCATAAGTTTTAAACCACTTAAAAGTATACATTATGAAGGAAGCATAACTGGATCGACTATTTTAGTCGGTACAGGGTCCATGAAGCACGAACAAGATCTATCTGTTAAAACCACGATCTAGCCTAAGATCAAGCAAGTTTAATCTATCATGCGTATCAGTGGGGTTTAGAAATATAGCCATAATAAACATGTTAGATCAAATCTACTTGTTTGTTAGATCAAACCACAATTTTATCGGATATCTCGAACGCACAACATGTAACAATCAAGATTGACAAAATAGTCGATGAGAAGCTTAGATCGGCTATTTTCCTTGGTGTAAGCGTATAAGGTCCTTGGATAGCCAGAACTAAACAACTTTTAAGCTTCAACTAATTTGTCAATCTTGATTGGGCAAGATATTGTTGAAACCAAAAGAAAACATTAAAAAGCACAAACAATTTCGATAACTTAATGAATCTATTAGATTGCCAAAACTAATAGAGCTGATAACTAGTCAAGATCGACTAAAGCAAGAGATTGATTAGAGTCAAGACAGTCTTACAAAAGATGAACTTAAACCGATAACTAACCCATGTCATAGCTAAACAAGAGTTTGGTCGATGCCAAATACAACCTTATTGAACAATAACATCAGCCATTGGTGAAACTTACAAGCAAATCGGAGTTCGGTCTGAGCCGATGCAGCCCTGCCTGATTGAAGATTCCGCCAAGTTCTACCTTACTCCTACTCCTAGGTTTTTGGCCGGTGGCTGATGTATTGATTGATTGTGTGTTTTTTACAAAAATCGGGTTTCTAGCTATTTATAACCCGGTAGACTCCTATTCTAACACGACTAGGATACTGTTTGCACCAGATTTTGGACCGAAAAAGATTATTTTGTAAACATAAATGGCTGATTTATTATGGAAAAAGATCGGCCTAAAAATAAAGAAGCTTATGTGGGTCAAGCATAACCAAAAGGATTCATATGGACTAGGGCGATGGGCATCGAAGACGTGTCAGGCTCAACCAAGGAGTTCAAGTACGAGTCATCATTATTTTTACCTATTATGTAACTTATTCGTGTTAGGTCAGGAGTCAATTAGGTTATAAATAGCTAGAAACCCAGATTTTGTAAGGGACATCCAATCAATCAATACATCGGCCCTCGGCCAAAACCCTAGGAGTAGGAGTAACGTAGATCTCGGCGAGACCTTCAATCAGGCAGGGCTGCATCGGCATCGATCGACCTTCGGTTTGCTTGTAAGTTTCACCAATGACTTGTGTCATCGTGTAATAAGGCTGCATTGGCATCGACCAAACTCTTGTTAAGCTATGGCATGGCTAGTTATCGGTCTAAGTTCATCTTTTGTGAGGCTGTCTTGACTCTGATCAATCTCTTGCTTTAGTCGATCTTGACTAGTTATCGACTCTACTGGATTGGCAAGCTAGTAGATTCATCAAGTTATCGATGTTGTTCTATGTTTTAATATGTTCATTTATGTTTTAAAAAGCATCTTGCCCAATCAAGATTGACAAAGTAGTTCAAGCCTAAAAGATGCTTCGTTTCGGTTGTTTTGAGATTTACACGCTCACAACAGAGAAAATAGCCGATTCAAGCCTTTCATCGACTATTTCGTCAATCTTGGTTGTTACATGTTGTGCGTTCGAGATATTCGATAAAGTCACGATCCGATCTAAGAGCAGATAGATTTGATCTAACATATCTATTATGGCTGTATTCCCGAACCCCACTGATATATATGATAGATTAAGTCTGTTTATCTTGGCTTAAATCATGGCTTTGACGGATAGATCTTGTTCGTGCCTCATGGACCCTGAATCGGTTAAAATAGCCGATCCAGTTATGCTTTCTTCATAATGTGTTCTTTTAAGTGGCTTGGAATTAACAGATCTACTTTTTGTACGAGACGTGATCTAGCTTGACCATCATCATGGCTACATGGAGACACCCCACTATTGATGTTTAAGTTATTTTATCGATCTATTTGTTATTATGGCTGTATGGAGACACCCCACTATTAATGAATAGAATTGCTCGTACAATTAGTCGATACGTTGGTTTCATGTCGCTTAAACATACATATAGATCTTTATTCTATTAACATCTTTCAAGCTTACCGGCTGTTTATTTATTATAAACGTTCTTTCATACATGTTATAGCTGTTATGCTTCATATTTTTCTCAATATCTTTTTTCATGCAAATGTCATGGGAGTGGACTTTGTAGTCAATATCCTAAAGACAAATGGCTATATCAGAGCCGTATAATTTGGAACTGTCTAGCATCAAACCGACAGGTTCCATGATTTAACGATCTCTTTCTTTTCCTTGTCAATTATAGGTCAAATTGACTGGCACGCCCTAGGTCGATTTTGCTGAGAATCGGCTCCATCACTTGCTGAAGGTCCAGGAGGTCAGGACCTGCTTCCATACTCCTCTGAGGACCGTGCGCACGAGTGTGTTGGCATTGACCGACCGAGATTTTGTGTCAACACATTCTTTTGGCACGCTCGATGGGACCAACCGTCTGAATCATGACGTTTGACAACGAAGAAGTACTGCACGTGAAAATGGAGGACCTCACAGAGGAAACTCAACGCTTAATAGACTAGACTATTGATCAGTATCGACATTTGTGCTTATTGAGCTACAGCAGGACCAGGGATAAGAAGATAGTTCAGAAAACTCACCTTCCAAGGGTGGTCATTGATGGTCATGTTGACCCAATGGTCCAGGTCCAACACAACGCCATGCAAGAAGTAATCGGCAAGGCAATGTTTGCCACCTTGACGAATCATAATGAGGTTTTTCTCAACAGCCTCACAATCGCCGTTAAAGAAGCTTTCAACGTGGGTGGTGACAGAAGGGGTCCAACATATACTATTGGAAACAGTCAAGGAGCTGGAACTTCTACTGGACCTCAAATCAATGGCCCAAATGGCAATGGAAGTCAGATGATGATTAACCCTGGAGGCATGACACCGCAGCCAGTGCAACAGCCGATTATGAGTAATAACATGTACTCATCGACTACAAAAATAGCTCCTCATGCAAGGCGCATCACGAGAGACTTCAATGCACCGCAGTATCAAGGGGGCGTAGCACCTGGTGATATACCTCAGGGATATCATTATGTCTCTGATTTCTATACTTTGGACGCTCAAGAGAACCCAGGATATGATGGTAATACCCTCGGGGGGCAGAACATCGGCTATCAAAAGCCGGTGAATCAAATTGATCAACTAATGAGTCGTGTAACCGACCTGGTTCAAAAGCAATTTGGCTTGACGCCAAAATCTACAGTGACTGGTTACAAAAAGCCATATCCAGAATGGTTTGATCAGGTTGTTCTTCCTCCGAGATATAGAATTCCTGATTTTGTCAAATTCACAGGAACCGGTTCAGTGACAGCCATGGAACATATAACCCAGTTCCTAATCTAGCTCGGAGAGATTGGTGATGAACAAGCACTCAAAGTCAGAATGTTCTCTCTCTCTCTATCTGGTTCGGCTTTTTCATGGTTTTCATCTCTGCCACCCAATTCCATTCAGAGTTGGGATGATTTGGAAGATAAATTTCATAAGTATTTTGGCTTTGGAGTATTAGAGAAAGGCTTAGTTGATTTAATTGATACGAGGCAAACGAATAATGAGTCTGGATGCTAGTATCTCCAAAGGTTCAGAGAGGTGAAGAATCAATGTTACTCTTTGACATTGCCAGATTCAGAGGTGGTCAACATTGCAATTCGAGGATTGATACCTGCTATCAGGGAGAGAATCGGCTTTGGTTGTAACAACATGGCCGATTTGGCTAAAAAGGTAGCAGGTATTGATTCCCAAAATCGGTACAATCAAGTCTTTAAACTTAAGAAAGCCTACAATGCAGAGAGTCATGTTTTCTTGCAAGAAGAAGACAATGATTCAGAAGATGAAAATGATGAAGAAGTGGCTGCTGTAGACTGGGTTTGGAGAAACAACGAATACATGCCTTGGGCAAAAGTTAAAAGTATCGAGAAAGATGTAAAATATAGCTTTGACGTCACTAAGGCCGACAAGATATTTGACTACTTACTGGATAAGGGTCAAATTAAATTGACTGGGAATCATGCTATCCCATCGGCCGAAGAGCTTAAAAATAAAAGGTACTGTAAATTTCATAATTTTGGTACCCATACTACTAATGATTGCCGAGTTTTCAGAGATATGATACAAAGGGCAATCGTTAAAGGGAGGATTGGCCTAGAAAAGGCCAAAGGCATGGGCATCAACGACCATCCTTTCCCACAAAACATGGTGGTTCCAGCACCTCAGAGTGAAATCAGGGTGTTGACTTCTGATAAAGCTAAGGCAGCTGGGACAGTTGATCCAAAGAAGCAACTAACAGCCAGAGAGTATCAGGAAATGAAAGGAGACAATGATCAACATGATCAACTTGAGACTTCAAGGGCTGGTGAAGCGAGGAGGCGTCCAACTGTCAGAATCTTATTAAATAAGTGGCAAAGTCAGAAGGAGAGGAGCCAAATGCAAAGAGAAAGGGATGAACAAGAATATCAAGAGTGGCTCGAAGAAGAAGAGTATATGAGATCTCGTGAAGAAAGAAAACACATCAGGGATGAAGAGAAGAATCATTGGTATTGTCCTTTCTTCAAGCATTGTTGGTATGAAGGCTTAAAACTTCCTACTCTTCGCAATTGTCCAGAATGCAGTGATCAATATCAAGAATATAGGCCGTCGAGAGACAACCGCCGATCTGTATATGAAAGATTAAGGTTTGAAAATACAGATCGGCGCATAAAATATAAAAGTGTTCATAGTCGGCTTGGAACAAGATTAGCCGATCATGATCATCCATGGCAGGAGAGACAATGGTGTCCTGGTGGCTTGACCAAAAGCCAGAAACGACGGGTTCAAAGGTTGAGAAACGATGAAGTCCAGAAGAAGAAACCCAAAGTCTGGAAAGTCAAGCAGATAGCCGATAAAGGTGAGTCATCGGCTAATATCGCTGCTCTATTCATGCTACCTGCTGAATTTAGATCCTCTGATCATGAAGAAGAATCTGATAATGAGGAAGTCGTTGCTCAGTGGATCTATCAAGCAGAAGATGCCACATTTCAAAGACCCGAGAAGCATTCTCGTTTAAAAGCTTTGTATTGGAAAGGGTTTGTCGTTGGAAGACCTTTGAACATGATGCTAGTTGATGGAGGGGCAGCCGTTAACTTGATGCCATATGCCACTTTTAGAAAGCTTGGTAAGACTACATAAGACTTGACTAAGACCGATATGAGGTTGACCGACTTTGCTGGCAACGTATCGGTTACTAAAGGTGCTATATGTGTTGAGTTGACAATTGGCAGCAAAAGTATGCCGACTACTTTCTTTGTAGTCGATGCAAAAGGATCCTATAGTGTGCTTCTTGGAAGGGATTGGATCCACGCCAATTGTTGCATTCCATCTACCATGCATTAGAATATGATTCAGTGGATCGGTGACATCGTGGAACTAGTGTCAGCCGATTCGACTGTTAGTATTGCTTATTCAGACCCTGATGTTTGGAACTTTGATAACATGGAGTGCTTTTCCGAAAGGATTCTTGAAGAGGAGTTTCTCAAAACAAATGACGAAAGTCAACAGCCGATCTAAGCAATCGGTTTTAAAAATGTTCTAGCAGGTTAACTTACTGATGATGATTCGCATCGACGCCGATAAGCTAAGGCCGATGGCGTGTCATTTAAGATTATTTCTTCTAGAGGTGGAACGAAAGATCAATTTGTTTGATTTTGTAGCCGATACTAAAGTATCAAAGGAAAAGCCTTGGAGAGCTCAAAGCAATGCGATACCGGGAATGTCAGGCAAATGATATTTAACAAAATTATTTTGCCTGACAATGCAGGGGCAGACTTGTTCTGTTTGTTCGGCTACCAGGCCGGATACACCAAAAGGAACATTAAAAACAACTTAATCCAGATGGAGTTTGTTCAGAAGATCTTTCAGGTGCGACACCTCCGTCACGGCAAGTCCCAGGGGCTGGAACTCCTCCATCAGCTCCCTGAAGTCTTCCCTCGTCCTGGCGTCGACAAAAGAGGGAGAAACTTCTCCAGAGATCTCAGCACCGCTGAGTTCGGCTCTGGCGAGGGCGAAGGTGGCGCCATGGCAGATGGCGTGGAGGGCCAGCTCCCTGACACGCGTCCCAACGTCATCCAGGCACGCCCGCAGATTGTCTCCCCGTGCGTTCATGAAGTCAGCAATTGTTGTGGCTCGCCCAGGGAGCCAATCGAGTTGCTGTTGGAGTTCTGCAATTAGATGGAAGAGACTAAATAGCCGATTCAATTGAATCAAGGAACAAATTGGCTAAACATTTAAACAAAACAGTTGCCAACTGATTCACTAGTATAGTTATGCAAAAGGTAATTGAAGTAATGAGTTGGAAAATTTGGAAAAATACCAGCAACCCTGGCATCGGACGCCTCTAAGTGCTCAAGAGCATTGTTGAGGCGAGCGCGGAGGACCTCTCGTTCCTCCACCAGGCAGGCGGTTCGACGACGCTCCTCCTCCAAGAGACGTCGGGTGTCGGCGACATTCCGGATGAAGGCCCATGCACCATCGTCCAATGCCAACTCATATTTTGACGGAGGTTGGCTGGGGCCTTGGCCGTCTGCCGGAGGAGGAGGACTGCGGAAAAAATTAGGGTTTTTCCTCGGGTAAATGAAGAATTTCGAAGCATAAAGAAGTGCTAAAGAGGAGAATCATTACCTGAGCACACGACAACGGGTCATCGGAGGGCCATCCACGGACTCCGATGCCTCCGCGGGGCGTTTGCCGCGGTTGTCTGCCAATGCTTCGACCGCCGAGTGGAGAAGAAAGCAGTTGGTGAATGAGGAGAGCAAAGGCCGAAGAGTAAGGCAATGAATGCGCAGTGTGTCCGAGAAGTCGACGTCTGGCATTTATGCATAAGACTCGAGAAGTTGAAAAGGCATCGGCTCGGGGGCACCCGATCTAGATCCTAAGGTGAATCGACTAAAATAGGTCGTGCTGGTACTAATCGGCTAAAA
Organism: Coix lacryma-jobi var. lacryma-jobi; assembly: GCA_009763385.1. Classification (NCBI taxonomy): domain Eukaryota; kingdom Viridiplantae; phylum Streptophyta; class Magnoliopsida; order Poales; family Poaceae; genus Coix; species Coix lacryma-jobi. The sequence continues at coordinate 37,839,216 of CM019826.1, forward strand.
GATAAGTTATCTGGGTAGCGTCGACTGAATAGCTGATAAAGCTACAGAGTGCCAAATAAGTAATGAAATGCCATGATGATAGTCGACTAATGAAGAATGTTTACACAGAAAAAGGGTTAAGAGTCAGGAATTACAGATAGACTAGATTACATGTTTAGTGCAGATTTTAATACACTCAGAGCATTCAAGCGGATGGCGTCTATATCGGCTATCTTTTTCTGATCCTCTTCAATGGAACCTGGGATTGGTTTCTTCTTGGCTTTAACATCCTGGAGCACGCCATGAAGAAGTGTTATCTTTTTCTTTTGTTCACGAAGAGCAACAGGAATGTTCTCCAGGCTATCTTTCTTCAACTTGATCTGTTCATCGATAACTTGAAGCTTGCTCAACAATTGATCCCTCTCGGCTTCTAGAGATGACAGGTTGCCGATGAGGACAGTGGAGTCTGAATTCAGTCGATCTATAGTGTCCTTTGCAGCAACCAAGTTAGAGATGCAACGTTGCTCACGTGTTGGCAGATGTACTTGAGCTTCACATGCTAAAAGTTTGGTTCTGGCTTCCATGAATTCTGGCCGAAGAAACTCTATATGAGCAACGGGAATCAGAGGTTTGTTGAGATCATCTAGTATGTCATCTTTGATCAAGTCAAAGATGTTTCTGATTCCTCTTGCATCATTCACCAGGTCGGCTATATTAGTCTCCAAAAGAGGAAGTAATGGTTGCAGCCGAGCCTTAGTTTCTTCGGAGAGTTTCTTGGAGTAATCTAGTACAGGTTCTTCCCCTTCATCCATATAATCTTCTAAATCAAAGGGGATGACAAGGGAAGAAGGTTCTCCTTGCTCCTACATAGATAAATGTATAGATAAATCACAAACAGGGAGATGTTGAAAGGAGTAGTGTTGATTAGAGTACCTGTCCAGAGGAGATGATTTGAAGCTCAGGGAGTACGTCTGAAAGAGAATTTTCTCAGCTCTCAAGAACATCCATCATAGAAAATCAAGCTGTCAGCTAAAAGGTATACCTGGTTGGGGGAATTCTTGATCGGAATCAGGAAGAGGAAGTGCTTCAGAATGTATACGATGGGTATCCACCTGCTCCTGAGGCAACTCAATATTATGAGTACCAGCTTGTTCCGAGGAATCAAAAAGATAGAAAGAGTCAAGGATTTTGTGATGAGAACAAGAAAAGACAAGTTTTTATTACCTTTGCATTGACGTTTTTAATCAAGGATTGGCTGCTTTCAGAGGTGTCTCTTTTCTTCTTCTTGGATATGACCTTAGCAGTTGGCTTGTCAGTTTTCTGTTTCTTGGAAGAGCCAGCTTCCTTTATAAAAGTGCTAAGGGTCTGATCATCTGAAGTGTTAGAAACTTTCCTCTTCATCAAAGTCTTGATTGTGGGAGCATTACAACCAATCCTTGGATTTGGACACCATATGTTGTAATCAATTTTTTGATGATTCAAGGTTACCAGATCCTGCAGGCATTTTACACATGATATCAGGGATAAACATATGATAAAGATATGAAATTTTAAGAACAAATTGAGTTATACCTCGTCAGTCGCCTGGAAATTTGAATCCAATCTCAAACAGTAAGTGGCCACAGCTTCGTTGAAAAGATGGATGCTCCATTGCTGCCACCAGTCCTAGAAAGAGACTAAAGAGAAGGGTCTGCAGTTCCATTCCTTGACCATCTTCAGGGAAACAGATTTTTCCAGTTGGACTATTCTGTCATACTCTAGAGCAGAGTCTACTGCTTCCCTTGGCCTAAGTTTGTCAGCAAAATAAAGAGATGGGGGCACTTGGCCAAAACCAAATTGTCTGGCTGCCATGACAGGATGATAAAATTCATAAGACATGGGAGGCTTTTCTCTACCATGCCTAATTTCGGTGGGCAGAAGGCAAGGCTTCATGATCTGGCACAAGATCTTCAGACCTTCATCGTCACATTCTCTTTGAAATCTGAAAGTATATGGACTCTCAAAATCTGTAATATCTGGATACTGAAACCAACCAAGAATGGAAGTGGGGAATCCTTTGTAGAAGGTCTTGAAAAAGAAGCTAACTGATTCATCAATAGATATCATAGCAGTAGCTTCTCCAAATGAGGTGCATCTTCTCATTTTTTCACCATCAGACAATGATTTTTCTTGATTGTCTGGATATAGTTTGGGGAAGGATAGAGTCTTTAAGTCCGGGGTTACCAATCTATGAAGATGAAGATTGAGCCAGAGTTGGAGTAGCCACCAAGGACCTGTTAGTGATGGGATATCTTCATTTTCCATCAAACTCTGGGATACTTTATTCAACATGCTATACAAAGCCCCCAAAAGGTACTTTCCCAGAGGTATATCTGAAGTCACAGGCAATTTTTCTGCCAAGGCTAAGAAATTGGAGGTTGGGCCACAACTCTGACCACAGAACAGATACTTTTCTAGCCACATATTCAGGAAGATAATATGCTCTCAGTCTGGAACACTGGATTGGGAGGTATTAAAAGTGGTAATATAGTTGGACCAACCACCAGGTTTTCCAAGCTTGATGGAGGGCTTAGTTTGGAGGTTATAAGGGTTGGTCGACCCAACGATGTTTAAGCCGGTGAGCATGTACACGTCGGCTAAAGTTGGGGTCATAGGGCCCTGTTTGAACATAAAAGTATTGAAGGTACCAGACCAAAAATAGCAGGCAGGCTTCAGTATTTGCTCATTCTTCTTCATATCAGCTAAGGATAGGGTGATGCACTGGTCTAAGCTGCGAAGGATCCAATCCGGCTTCTTTTTTGCCTCTACCTTAATTAACTAGTCTCTCCAACCTGGGATGATCGATGGCCAGTTCCTGAAGGGAGTTTTGCCCCAGTTCTTTGAAGCGAAGTCTGAATTCTTCAAGGGGACTCTCTGAGTTTCGGCAGTAATGACCTCGGTAGGGTCAAGATTGCCTACTGGGCCAAGAAAGAAATTATTTGGGTTGTCCTGAATTGGGATAAGGATCTGGTCGTGAAGCGCCTGAAAATTAAAATTTGAGGGAAACACGAAAAAGAGAAAATCATCGAGAAGGAGGATGATAAGGAACCTGAAATTTACCTCGGGGATGGAATCTTGGGTCGCCATTTGACTTCCAGGAACGCGAAATTTGAGTGCTCAAAGGATTTTTTGCTTGAATTGGATGGCGGCAGACTTCTTTGGAGGTTAGGGTTTGAGAACAGTCCTGAGAGAAAACAATAACGGTTGAGAGAAAAACTCGGCTGATCGGTTAAGGAGCAAGGTTAGTCGATCGGACCCTAAGGGAAAGAAAATGACATTTTTGGAATAAAATAAATTTCATCCCAAAATTGGGGGGCATGTGTTTGCACCAGATTTTGGACTGAAAAAGATTATTTTGTAAACATAAACGGCTGATTTATTATGGAAAAGATCGACCTAAAAATAAAGAAGCTTATGTGGGTCAAGCATAACCAAAAGGATTCATATGGACTAGCGCGATGGGCTTCGAAGACGTGTCGGGCTCAACCAAGGAGTTCAAGTCCAAGTCATCTTTATTTTTACCTATTATGTAACTTAGTCGTGTTAGGTCAGAAGTCAATCGGGTTATAAATAGCTAGAAACCCAGATTTTGTAAGGGACATCCAATCAATCAATACATCGGCCCTCGACCAAAACCCTAGGAGTAGGAGTAACGTAGATCTCGGCGAGACCTTCAACCAGGCAGGGCTGCATCGGCATCGACCGACCTCCGGTTTGCTTGTAAGTTTCACCAATGGCTTGTGTCATCGTGTAATAAGGCTGCATTGGCATCTACCAAACTCTTGTTAAGCTATGGTATGGCTAGTTATCGGTCTAAATTCGTCTTTTGTGAGGCTGTCTAGACTCTGATCAATCTCTTGCTTTAGTCGATCTTGACTAGTTATCGGCTCTACTGGATTGGCAAGCTGGTAGATTCATCAAGTTATCGATGTTGTTCTATGTTTTAATATGTTCATTTATGTTTTAAACAACATCTTGCCCAATCAAGATTGACAAAGTAGTTCAAGCCTAAAAGATGCTTCGTTTCGGTTGTTTTGAGATTTACACGCTCACAACAGAGAAAATAGCCGATTCAAGCCTTTCATCGACTATTTCGTCAATCTTGGTTGTTACATGTTGTGCGTTCGAGATATTCCATAAAGTCACGATCCGATCTAAGAGCAGATAGATTTGATCTAACATATCTATTACGGCTGTATTCCCGAACCCCACTGATATATATGATAGATTAAGTCTGTTTATCTTGGCTTAAATCATGGCTTTGACGGATAGATCTTGTTCGTGCCTCATGGACCCTGAATCGGTTAAAATAGCCGATCCAGTTATGCTTTCTTCATAATGTGTTCTTTTAAGTGGCTTCGAATTAACGGATCTACTTTTTGTACGAGACGTGATCTAGCTTGACCATCATCATGGCTGCATGGAGACACCCCACTGTTGATGTTTAAGTTATTTTATCGATCTATTTGTTATTATGGCTGTATGGAGACACCCCACTGTTAATGAATAGAATTGCTCGTACAATTAGTCGATACGTTGGTTTCATGTCGCTTAAACGTACATATAGATCTTTATTCTATTAACATCTTTCAAGCTTACCGGTTGTTTTTTATTATAAACGTTCTTTCATACATGTTATAGCTGTTATGCTTCATATTTTTCTCAATATCTTTTTTCATGCAAATATCATGGGAGTTTACTTTGTAGTCAATATCCTAAAGACAAATGGCTATATCAGAGCCGTATAATTTGGAACTGTCTGGCATCAAACCGGCAGGTTCCATGATTGAACGATCTCTTTCTTTTCCTTGTCAATTATAGGTCAAATTGACTGGCACGCCCTAGGTCAATTTTGCTGAGAATCGGCTCCATCACTTGCTGAAGGTCCAGGAGGTCAGGACCTGCTTCCGTACTCCTCTGAGGATCGTGCGCACGAGTGTGTTGGCATTGACCGACCGAGATTTTGTGTCAACAGATACATACTAATAAAATATCGATCCAGACCCGAACTCTTTTGCTGAGCCCGACACGTCTTCAAAGCCCTTCACTTCTGGCCCATATGAACTTTTTTGGTCGTGTCTGGATGCAAGCAGACTTCTTTTATTTTTCTGGCTGATTCTTTCTTTAATAAATCAGTCGTTTGTGCTTAAAAAATAGCAATCCCCTTTGGTCCAAAATCTGGTGTAAACACATGCCCCCAATTTTGGGATGAAATCATTTCATTCCGAAATTTGAGTATTTTTCTTTCTTCCTTCACCACCCTTTGACATTTCAAATGATTACGGCTCAAAAGATTCTTCATCGTACAATATCTCGATTGATCAATGTGAAACGACTACTCTTTCTCGGGAACCGCACCATGACTTAACACCTCACTCGATTACTATGTACACATAGTACGAAACGACGCCTTTTCGTCTTTGGAGATTGATTTTTTAGTATAAATCCCAACTCTGCCTCCACTTTCAACCGTACTCAGAGCATAATCATTTGCCATCTTCACCTTCCATTCCAATAGCCTATCCTCATTCATAAGAAAAACCCTCTTTGTCCTCTCCCTTACCAATGGCGAATCCCAACCACGGCAAGCGTCCAACAGAGGAGGAAGTGGATTCCTATCGTCGTCCTTAGCGCGGCGCTAGGTGTGTTTCTTCTTGCATTAGTCGACCTTGATATTTCCTCATCGGCTCTTTGAATCCGATCTGATATTTCTCATTTTTCATCCAGGACCGATGCAGGTACCTCCAACGCTGTTGTCGCCTTGGGACCTCCTCCAGGAATGGAGTCAGTATCGAAAACTCCCTCCTTCGGGAGTTCGGAGTCGACGGCCACCCGCCATTACCATCAAATGACGGAGATGCGGAACCTCCATTCTGAGGCCACCATCAAAAATTGCTTGCTCGAGGACCACATCGCCCAGCTTCAGAAGGCGCTGGAAGATGCAGAGGCGAAAGCCTCTCAGGCAGCTTAGCAGCGTGCTGAATCTGATGCACGCGTCGCCGGTAACCTTTCTTTTCACGAAGAAACTTTTCTTACTAAAGTTCTTTTCTTTAGCTTTTGATGTGTTCTCGATGTGTCATTCTGTCCATCTTGTAGACCGGACCGTGCGTCTGGAGGCCCTTCAGGATGCAGGGAATGAGGTGGTCGCCTCTGTGAACGCTGCTGGCAACACCGTTGTTGAGAGGGTAAACAACATCTCCGTAAGGGTGCATGAGGTTGCCCTCCACGGTGTCCGCCATGGCACTTGGAGTCGCCCAGGCCTACACCAGCCAAGATTTAGGTGACCTCGAGATCACCCTGGAAATCAGTCATGCCATGGAGGTGAACTTCAATGACGTCGACGGAGCAGCCGAGGAGATAGCAGAGGCCACCCCTTCTGTATTCATAGTGGATAAAGTCTTCGAGTAGATTGTTAGGATCAATCTCCTTGTAAGAAATCTGCTTGTGAATATAATGAAGCTTTTCTGTCTCTCTGTGACCAATCTGTGATTAGACCCATCGAGGTCTTCTAAATTCAGAAATTCACAATTTCATATTTTTGCACTAAAGGCGATGCTTCTCTTGCATCGGCTATTTACTCTGTTGCTGAAGGCGTTACAATACATATCGGCTATATTTTGGTCTGAAGGCGATACAGTCATATCGGCTATCAACTAAACTGATAAATCATAACAGATCCACCCAAATACTAGGATAATATCTCTTAAAATATTTCCCATTAACTGCTCTGAAATATTCAACCCCTTCTAAAGTTTCATAGAAATAAGCATTGCCAGGAGCACACCTTGTAATCCGATAAGGTCCCTCCCAATTTGGTGACCACTTGCCATATTTATTGTCCTTAGTTCCAATTGGTAAAATGACTTTCCAAACTAGATCTCCTTCATTGAACTTCTTCTGTCTGACCTTTCGATTATAATATTTAGCAACTCTTAGTTTCTGAGCTCTAATATTTTCCTGAGCTTTTAACCGATGAAAATTTAAATCATCAAGGTTGTCCATCATGAGATGTTTATATTCATCAGCTTTCAAATTATTCTGTTGTGATACTCTTCTGGACCCTATATTGATTTCCCAAGGTAACACAACTTCGTGACCATAGACTGTGACACCCTAAAATTTGCCAAATTTAAAAATAGGTGAAAATGTTTTATTTTGATTTTGGTGTGCATTTAATCTAGGATTAAATAATTTTCATAATATTAAAATTTGGATAGCAACATGATGTGGCATTCATGCTGGTGCACTTTGAATTTTTGAGATGAGTGGTTTTGTCAAAAAAAGGTTTTGAATTCAAAATTCATTTGAAAAGAGGCTGAAAATAAAAAAAAAGAAAAAGCTTTATTTTCTTTCTCCCCCTCTCCCTTGCTTCCGGCCCAAGCGACCTGGTGGCCCATCAGCCCAGCCGGCCAACTCCTCCCTTCCCTTCTCTTTTTCCCCAGTGGGACGGCGCTCCTCCCCTTCTCTTCGCCCGCGCGGCCCGCACGCCGGCCCATCCGCGCGCTCAAGCAATCCGGCCACCACCTCCCTCCCTCTCCCTCACTGACAGGCAGTCCCGCGTGTCAGCGTCTTCTTCCCCATCCTCCCGCTCCCTCTCTGCGCTCCCGAGCACAACCACCGCCCGAGCCGCTCCCCGCGTCGTGGGCGTGCGCCCGCTCCCACGACCCCGCTCCCCCTCGTCCATAAATCAGACAACAACGCCCCGCCCTCTCTTTCTTCCTCTCGTTCGCGCAGTGCCCTCACTACTCGAGCATAGCGCGCACACCCACGCTAGCTCCGCCGCCCGCCACCGTTGCTCCGCCGTTTCACCATTCCGCCGTCCGATTCAACGACCTCCGAGCTCCGCATTGAGGTGGTGAAGCCTCCGGACTCTTCCTCTCTTTCCCTTCGCCTCGGTTTTGCCTTAACCGCCGAAATCCTTTGAGCAGATTTCCCGCCGGCCGCCGCTCGTCGTCTCCCGCCGCCGCTGAGTCCTCCTCGCCGCTATTGAAGCCGTGGTGAGCTTCGCGATCCTCTCCTCTCTCTCCCCGTACCTTTCCTGAGGCAAGTGGTGGCCTGTAGGGCCAAAACCCTGTACGCCGCCGAGCTCCCGCGCTCCATCCATTCCGGCCGTGCGCACGACGTCGCGCGGAATGCCACGACGTCGCGGCGTGGGCGCGCCATCGGCTCGCCCCCGTGTGTGCAACCCTCTGTTCTAATCCGCGTCATCCGTGATCGATCCGATGGCCAGGGTTGGATGATACCCTTTCGAGGCAACTTTTGCATAAGAGTCCTTATAAATTCCAAGGCCTCAACCCGCGCTCTATTTCCTACTGTTCATCGAGCCTTTGCAAACTTCCAACCAGGCCCCTGCATTTCTGTTGAATTGAGGCGCAGTCCAGCCAACCGAGAATTTAATTTAAAATTCAATTTAAATTCTGATTTTAAATTCAAAAACAATTCCAGTTATTTACAAGTTTGCCACTGAGTTAAAATGCTTATAAAACCCACGTTTTAGCTCCTATTTGATCCGTTCAACTTGCGTTAGATTCATTTCGAAAAGTTCTTTCAAACTAAATAACTTTCAGTACTGTTTTCTGTAATTAAAATTTGATTTAAATCTAATCTATTAATTAGTGTCTTTAATCTTGTTTAGATCATATCTTTTCCGTTATAGTTCCGTTTAGCGTGACCTTCGCGTATGTGTGTTCGTAGCGAATCGTAGATCAGTTTTCAAAACTTTTTATATTGCTTTACTATGATTGATGTACTGTTCTAATCATAGGCTATGTTTGCTTTGCATGAATTACTTTTGGATGCATGTGTGGTGTTCCGTGATCGTATGTCCAGTCGGTGAGTTTTGCGTTGGTGATCTAGAAGAAGTTTGTGATCCAGAGATCGTGATCAAGAGTCAACCTTTGGAAGTATACAAGTCAACAGAAGAAGGATCTTGAGTTAAGGCAAGTATAGCAATCAGGTTTTCTCTTCGCAATCATGATCATGTTACTTAATTAATGTATGCATTGAATGATAAAAATGACTTATTAGCAACTTAAGAAATTATCTGTACAAGCACCTTCGGGTTTTACAGTGCAACTGATGGGGTTATATGACTCTGGCTTTGGCTCAGTATGAGGACCTTTTCTAGCTTGTTAGAGGTTACCCTTGTGGCGCAAGTGGGGGTTAGCAGACTAGGGATCCCTGCGGTTGGTTGAATCACCCAGACTGACTAATGAAACCTCGCGGCCCTAACTTGTTAGACGAACCTTTGAAAAGCTTCATCGTGAACCCTGCCGACTTTCCTTGGAAGTGAGTCAAGAGGCTGATCACCTCAGGCGAAAGGGCAATTCACGTCTCACAGGGAAAGTGTACACCTTTGCGCAAAGTTTATTAAACTGATATATCAGACTTGCTCAAGGACACGAGCGGCCTTGAAGACTTTTACATTAAGATTATGACTTTTGTTGGTTAACATGTTCATTATTTACCATTTTATGCTATTCATTATTTATGTTACATTGATCATGAGACTTGGGATCTATATCACTTGTTGCTATACTTGTGGAGTTCAACATGGACTCACTCTTGCTTTCCCCCACACCCCAGTCTCCCTCAGAGTCGCGCAGTGGAAGCGTGGTGATGACACAGATGAGTTTCCTAGAAGGCCGATGGAAGAGCTAGGCATAGCTTAGGCTTGTGGTCAACCAGTCAGTTGTTCCCTATGGAGTTGGTGTCTCCATCTGAAGATCAGAGTGTCTTTCCGCTGTCTGCTCCTTAAGGTTATGTTCTTTGTGTTCATACGTTATATATGAGCATTGTCTTTCGATATTACCCTTTATTTGTAGCTATATGTGAGATTTGACTTCCTGGGCTCACATATGGTGTATATCCGGTTTTGGTCTTAAAACCGGGTGTGACAAAGTGGTATCAAAGCAATGCTGACTGTAGGATGCAAGCCTAGTTAGAAACTAGTCGTTTTAAGCTTTTGAAAATTTCTATAGAACCCTTGTTCTACCCATCTTGGTATTTTCTTCTTTATTATATCTTCTACCCTTGTTATTCATCTCCTCCTTGATGCTTATTTTAAAATCTTGTTCCCATCCACACTCCTTGACTTGATACTCTTCTAGAATCTTCTCTTACCACCTTCTTCTTCGTCAAAAGTGAAGCTTAGAATCTTTGCCCTTTATATGAAGAGAACGATAGTAGCGCAAGTCAAGTCTTTGGCCCATGTGTGGCTTGTGAACCTGTGATGTTTGTTGTTTGTCCTTATGATAATGTTTGTTTTGCACCTTTGTAATGAGTACAATGATTTTGTGGGTTTCCTCACAATCTCATTTAGGTTTAGTTGATAGGTTTTATGCATAGAAGGTTGGGTTTCTGTTTCTTCTGTTCCCTCTATCCTGTCTTTTCGGAGCAGTCTGTCCTTGTCAGCTTATATCTCTGTTTATGGATGTTCAAAAAAATCATGGAACAATTCTGGACACATGTAGGCTTCATGATCTTTCTCTGAGCGCAAGAACCACCCTGATAGCTATTATGGTTTTGGAGTTATGAAATTCACAAGTTGATGCATCTGTGCTGTCTGGAATCTGGAATAGTTTCTGTTGTCTGCTGTTTTCGACGACCTTAACTACAGAATCTGGAAAAGGGTTCTACATGAAAGTTGTAGAGGATTTCATAACCTTTCCAGAAAGGTAAACCGCAACTTCATTGGATAAACAGAGCTCGAGTTATGGCTGTTTTACTGCACTGCTGTTTTGCTACTCGCGAGAAATTTCAGAATTCTTGTTCTTACCTTTACATATGAGTTTCTCTGGGATATCAGAAGTTGGTTATGGTTGTCAACATGCTAGAAATAATATGCAAGCTACCCTTTTGTGTTCTCTAGTTGGTCCTTTCTTATGGGGGTAGTGCTTTGATCAACAGATGTTGAAGTTGTGAGTTGTCTCTCATGGTACTTCATGAGTATGATCATCTATCCTTGCTCATGTTGCTTTTGTTGGTCACCTGATGACAGAAAATGTGGCACACCATGAATCAGGATCCCTATATGCCGCCTCTCGCTGATGATCACGAGTACAATGAAGCTGAGCGCTATCAAAACAACAATGTTGAAGTTCAAGTTGGGAATGATTCGAATTAGAATCCACAACAACGAAAGCGAAAAAGAAAAGCCAGAAAGAAGCTTACTGAAGCAAGTAGAGCACAACGCAATTATACCAATGGAAGGTTGAGCAATATGGATATGGATAACATTCAAGGTGCTACAAAAATGGTTGGTGGTTACATTCAAGTGAGCTCCACACAAGTTTTTGCTCTCTTTGATCCCAGTGCTTCGCACTCTTTCATCTTCGTCGAGTGTTTAGAGATGAACAAGATGACGAAGTGTCCAACAAAGAGGCCCTTGATAGTTCATACCCCAGTTGGAGAAATACAGGCAGATCAGATGTGCCCGAAAGTCAGTCTTGTCATAAACAAGGAAAACTTTACCGTAACCTTCATTGTTTTGGAGTCACTCAATATTCCTATGGTTCTTGGTAATGGATGATTGTGTGTGCACAAAGGAGTAATTCATGGTACTCAATGCACGATGCTGCGGATACATGGGTGTATGCCGAGTCTCTGTGTGATGAGTGATTGTCAACGGAGATGATGCGCATGTTCTTTGGCTTGTGTTGTGCAGGTGTCGAGCACGGAGACAGTGGTCGATGGCGGGTGAAGGTCAAGTTGCGACGTGCCGTGCCGACGGACCGGGCGCGATGAAGGATGGGCGTGCCGTGCGGCGGACGTGCCATGCCGATGTATCGGACGGTGAAGGGCGGACGTGGACTTGGACTAATGGACTGGAGGCCGGAGGATCAGCTGTGGTGGCTGGCAGCCTGCGACAGCGACAAGCGGAGAAGTGCGATCATGTCGGTGGAAGGGGTGCACAGGCGGTGCATCCCCTCTACGACGCCGGTTTGTTGGTAGAGCCCGGGAAAAACCAACGGTGGACGGTTTCCAGGTTTGGGCCTCAAAACCTGGGTGCTGGGTTTCCAGGTTGAGCCACAAAACCTGGGCGTGACGGTTTCCAGGTTGAGCCTCAAAACCTGGGCGTGGGCCGGTTTCCGAGTTTGGGCCTCAAAACTCGGGCGCTGCGGGTTTCCGAGTTTGGGCCACAAAACTCGGGCTGGAGGCTGGTTTCCCGGTTTGGGCCTCAAAACCGGGGGCTGATGGAAAAGGCTGGTTTCCCGGTTTGGGCCACAAAACCGGGGGTGCAGAGTGGTGGCGGCACGTGGCGGCGATCTGAAGGTTGCGTGGAGGCGACGCGGAAGACCGTGTGGGCGTGGCCGTCGGATCTACCTACCACCAGCGGGTGGACCAGATTAGCCTTAGGGTTTTCCTGGCCCGCTCTGTAATTAGAGTAGAGAGGGGTAGAGTAGGAAATAGACTTAGGCTAGGTTAGTATAAGTAGTCCAGGGGAGACACCCTCCTCCCTATCTCAGTTTTAGCTATTTCAGTTAGTGCCTTCATTTGCTAGGGTTTCCCACTCTCCCATCCCTGCTTTAGCTAGTTGAGATCCGCAGAGAGACTCCACTCTGTGTACTGTTGATTCGAGGAAGTGAGGCCGTATCCTCACTTTGGATCCCATCTCTTGGTGTCAATTCGCGTTTTGATTTCATGTTCATCATGTTCTTCGCGGATTGCTTTGTGCCTTGAGTTTTCCCGTCGCTTGATCTTTGTGCTCGGTTCATCTTTTGCGATTCCGTTTGAACTGAGTTGTTCTAGATTGTGAGGCACTTCTTTCCACCGAAAGAAATCATCTCTAACCTCACGGTCTAGGAGATCGATCAAGTTTTAGTTTCGGGTCTCTTTTTCTTCCTTCCCCCGAATTCCTTCGATTCACCGATTTGGAGTTAGGTTCGAGCCATGATCTCTTAGAGATAGCTCACTAACCTCCTTGTGACTCCTCAGATCGAATCCCAAGCCTAGAGCACTTGATTCGGAGGAGATCGGGTTGAATCGCCGGAGTTTCAGTGCAGTTTCGGGGTGACCGGACGCCGGTCACGACTTGACCGGACGCGTCCGGTCGTTGAAGGTTTGAGCGTGTTCTGGTTTTTGCTCTGACCGGACGCTGGAGTTTAGTGGTGACCGGACTCGCCCATAGTCCTGTTCACTACTCGAACGTGCTTGTGACCGGACGCACGGGGATCGACCGGACGCTCGCAGTCACTGCGTCCGGTCAGTTCCAGAGAGGTCCAAAACCGGTTTTTGGCTGACCAGACGCGTCCGGTCCCAGCTGACCGGACGCAGGCAGAGTCCGGTCGATCCAGTTTCGCGCCGTTTCGTTCGCGGTTCGTTCGTTCTTGATTGGACTCGAGTTTCGTCTTTTGCGTTGGCCTTCTAGGGTTGTCTAGTGTCCCGCTGTGCTTCGTGGAAGCATCCACCCTACATCTAGGGTCGTGGACATTAGCAAGCTCTAGGGTTCGCTTTTGGGGTTGAGTTTGGGACAGTGGCATCTAGTTTCCGAAAGGAAATTTTGAAGCTCCCATTCACCCCCCTCTGGTCGCTTTCGGGTAGCTTCTCGGTCCTTCAATTGGTATCGGAGCAGGTTAAGGATCTTCCACCTTAGCCGGTTCCAGATCCACCGAAGGCGACATGGATCGCGGCGTGGGCAAACCGCCGTTTTTCGATTGGACGAACTATGCGTATTGGAAGATACGTATGTCGGCCTATTTGCAGAGCTTGGGCGCTTCGATCTGGGATATTTGCAACTCCCCTGATTACGTGGTCTTGGCTGCTCGTGTGACTCAACAGCAGATCGATGAGCACGATGCCAATAGCCGAGCCCGTAATGCTCTTTTCTCTTGTTTGAGCATGGGTGAGTTTGATCGTGTTTCTCACCTCGCTACGGCTCGGGAGATCTGGGACACTCTCATGCGCTTTCATGAGGGCACCTCTCAAGTCAAAACCCGACTCTACGAGTCGTTCAAGCGAGAGTATGAGAACTTTAGACATCAACCTGGCGAGAGCATAGAAAGTTTATTCGCTCGCTTTCAGGTGATTGTCAACAGGATGAGGGCTAACAGAGAGCAGTTGCCATTTGACGATCATGAGCGTGTTTTGAAGCTTTTGCACACTCTTGACCGTTCGGTGTGGGACTCCAAGGTTCAGGCAATCATCGAATCGCCGAACTATGAGACCCTCACCTGCGACGAGCTCTTCAGTAAGCTCAAGTCCAGTGAGATTGATGCTATGGCGAGGGCTTCTTTTGAAAATCCTTCTCGCCCGTCCATGGCTTTGGTTTCCGGCTCTTCCTCTAACCCCTCAGCTGGCTTTGCGCTTTCTTCTCTCTTTTCTGTGACAGAGGACCAGCTGGAGTCTTTGGGAGATGACGAGTTGGCTTTGCTCGCCAACCGGTTCTCGCGGTTCCACAACAACCGCATGAACCGTCGTCGAGGAGGAGGACGCACGGGATGCTACGAGTGCGGCGACCCCAACCACTTCATCGCCGACTGCCCCAAGAAGAAGAACAAGCATCTGGGGAAGGGCGATCACGGCCACAGGCGCGACTCCAAGTACAAGGAGAAGCACGTTCCCCCAAGGCACAAGAAGCGGGGCGGCTTCGACAAAGAGTACATCAAGAAGAAGTACTTGGAGAAGCAGCAAGCTGAGCAGCGCGCATTCTTCGCCACGCTCAGCGACGTCGACGGCTCGGATGACGACTCCGCCAGCTCGAGCGATGACGAGTCCGAGAAGAAGAAGAGGATCGAGGACAAGCTGAACGGCCTCTGCTTCTTCGCCGACGACGACGGCTTCTGCACCATGGCGCTGGGCGATGAGGTCGACGGCGAGCCGGAGCGTACCCCTCGGAACGACGATGACGACGACACCTCCCACGTATCTCTCACCTACGACGAGCTTTCCTCCGAGGTTGAGAAGTTGACTGCTGCCCTCCTTAGCCAAGATAAGTTGCTTAGGCGTGCCGCTAGAGAGCGCAAGGAGTTTAGGCAGAAGTGGGAGGACACGGTGAAGGAGCTTGAGTTCGCTCGGTCCACCGTGGTAGTGTCGGAGGAGGCGGAGTGCGAGTCGTGCACCGCGCACATGACTGACCTTCTCACTCTGAGAGGTAAGTATGCTGCGTTGGTTGGAGAGGTGGATGAGCTCCGTGCTAGGCCGCAGCTGTTGGGTGCGTGCAAGACTTGTCCTGTCTTGCAATCTGAGTTGGCAGAGAAGAATGCCAAGATTGAGTCTTTAGTCAAGGCCAGCTCAGATAGCACTTGTGTCACGAGGTGTGCTTTGTGTGAGGGCCTGGAGATGGAGATTGCCAATGTGAAGCATGGCAAGATGCAAACCGAGGAAGAAAACACATACCTTCGGACCATCTTGTCATGGGTCTCCTGTAATGAGCCGCAGCTCGGGATGATGATCTCCCAATTCAAGCGAACTGCTGGGGCTCCTGGTGTAGGTTTTGCTCAGGGTGTTGATCTTTCTGCTTTTGGGAAGATTGGAGAGTCGAGTGGTTTGAATCCATGTGAGAAGCCTAACTCCACCACTACTCCCAAGCTTGCCAAACTTCCACCCAAAGAGCCTGCCAAGCCTACCACCAAAGATGGTGTGGTTGAGGAACCCCCGAGAGCTCCTCCCAAGAACCAAATTTGGGCACCCAAGCCAAACCACCTCAAGAACAAGCTTGATGCTATGCCACCCGTTAGAGAGGAGTGTTTGCCTCAGAAGGGCAAAGTGAACCACACCCACAGCCCTGGTCACCAACAACCCCCTTTGCGTGCGGTGAGGTACCAGTGTGATTTCTGTGGGAGGGATGGTCACTTGATCGAGTTCTGTTTCCGGCGCAAGCGAGAGGCGCGCCGTGCTCGGGAGATGGAGAACCCGGACATGTACCGTCCAGCTCATGGTGGACATGCTCCGAAGGGCAAGAGGAAAGCAGCTAGGTCTGGAGGTCAGGCTCCCAGGCCTAGGCAGGAAGTGAGAGCTCCTATGAGGGAGACTAGGCCTAGAGGTCCAACACCTCAGTTTGTTAGGCCTAGGCAGGAGAGAGCTCCGAGGAGAGACGCTAGAGCAGTTGAGCCCCAGGCTCCTAGGCGTAAACCTCGTAGAGAGCGTGCCCGACGGGGTCCTGCTTTTGCAGGTAACGGACCCCGTGGCGGAGGCTTTGTTGAGCGCTTTCCCCCACCGCAGTTTGGGTATCGCGGTGAGCGCTTCTTCCCCAGCGGACCACGTTTTTCTCAGCGTGGTGATCGCTTCCCTCGTAGACGTGCTAGGAATGGTTTTTCTGCTAACCGTTCTTTTGAGCAGCCGGCCCAACACTGGTATTACCCTTATTTCACTAACCCCAGTGTTGGACCGTATGCTCACCCTATGTCTTTCTATTGATGTAGGTAAGACGGTTGGAGGACGTTTGGTTGGTGGATTCCGGTTGTTCGAGGCACATGACCGGAAACACCAAGTGGTTCTCCAGCCTTAGCCCGGTCGCCGGAAAGGAGTACATAACCTTTGGCGATAATAGTAAAGGTAAGGTATTGTCTCGTGGAACTGTGCGGGTTAATGAGCACTTTGTGTTGCGCGATGTTGCTCTTGTTTCTAACCTGCATTTTAACTTGCTTTCTGTTTCGCAACTTTTTGATGATGACTATGAGATTTGTTTCAAACCGAACCTTAGTCGCATCTTAGATCCTCAGGGCGATCTTGTATGTCTGATTTCGCCCTTTGGGAAAGTCTTTTGTGCGAATTTCTCAGAATCGTTTGGTTCTTCTCGCTGTCTCTTGGCTAGTCCTTCTTCCTCCGATCTTTGGAAGTGGCATAGGAGGCTCGGTCACTTAAGCTTCGACTTGCTTGCAAGACTTAGCTCACTTGGCCTAATCCGAGGATTGCCCAAGCTTTCGATGGAAAAGGATCCAGTTTGCCATTCTTGCAGACATGGGAAGATGGTTGCCGCTCCCCACCATCCAGTGACTAAGGTCATGACCTCGCACCCCGGAGAGCTTTTACATATGGACCTTGTTGGTCCGGCTCGGGTGAGCTCGGTTGGTGGCAAGTGGTATGTTTTGGTTGTTGTTGATGACTTTTCGAGATATTCGTGGGTCTTCTTTTTGACTGAGAAGACTGAGACTTTCTCCTTCGCTCGCAATCTGATTTTGCGTCTTCAGAACGAGTTCCCTTTGAACTCGATGCGAGCTATTAGAAGTGATAATGGTTCCGAATTCAAAAATTCGGATTTTGAGAAGCTTTGTAACCGCCTTGGCTTGGAGCATCAGTTTTCTTCCCCCTACACACCGCCCCAAAATGGTGTTGTAGAGAGGAAAAATCGGACCCTTGTTGAGATGGCCAGGACGATGCTTGATGAGCATAGGACTCCTAGGCGCTATTGGGCCGAAGCTATGAACACTGCATGCTATATTTCCAATCGCATTTTTCTGAGAGCTTTCTTGAAAAAGACTTCTTATGAGTTGCGTTTTGGCAAACTGCCCAAGGTGAGTTATTTTCGAGTTTTTGGTTGCCATTGTTTTATACTCAAAAAGGGCAACTTGGACAAATTTGAATCTCGTTCTTCTGACGGTGTGTTTTTGGGTTATGGCGCTCACACTCGAGCTTATCGTGTACTTAACCTTGACACTAACCGAGTCATGGAGACATCCGATGTCACCTTCGACGAGACCATGGTTTGTCCTTCTTCTCGTTTTGAGCGTGCAGGTGATCATGAGGTTGGTGAGCCTCTTTTTGATGACGAGGACGAGGGTGCTGAAGGTATGGATGATCCAGCACCCCCTCCACCTGCCGCGCCACAAAGAGCGGCCTCGACGACGACTCACGGCCCCGACACCTCTTCTTCCTGGGGGCCGTGGGATCCGCCACCCCGAGCGGTACCATTTGTACCCGGGGAGGCACCAGCTGCTGTTGAGGGGGAGGCTACCTCAGCTCGGGAGGCGCCACGACATATCCAGCGCCAGCACCCGCCTCAGCAGATGATCGGCAACATCGACGAACGGGTCACTCGGTCCAGGTCACAGCAAATCTCGCACTTCGCTCATTCTGCTTTTGTTGCTAATTTTGAGCCCCGAGATGTTGGACACGCTTTGACGGATCCGGATTGGGTTAATGCCATGCATGAGGAGTTAGAAAATTTTGAGCGAAATCGGGTTTGGGTTCTAGTTCCACCTCCACCTGACTGTAAGCCTATTGGGACAAAATGGGTTTTCAAAAACAAGCAAGGAGAGGATGGCCACGTTGTTAGAAACAAGGCCCGGCTTGTAGCGAAAGGCTATAGTCAGAAGGAGGGGATAGATTATGAGGAGACGTTTGCTCCTGTAGCTCGTTTGGAGGCTATTAGGATACTCTTGGCTTTTGCTGCATCCAAAGGCTTCAAACTTTTTCAAATGGATGTCAAGAGTGCCTTCTTAAACGGCTACATAGAGGAGGAGGTTTATGTTGAGCAACCCCCCGGTTTTGAAAATCCCAAGTTTCCAAACCATGTCTTTAAACTTCATAAAGCTTTATATGGTTTGAAACAAGCCCCTAGAGCCTGGTATGATAGGTTGAAAACCTTTTTGCTTGCTAAGGGTTTTAAAATGGGATGTGTAGATAAAACGCTCTTTCTCCTCCGGCAAGGCAAAGACACACTCTTGGTCCAGATTTACGTGGATGATATCATTTTCGGTGGTTCTTCTCACGTTTTGGTTGCCAAGTTTGCAGATACTATGAGCAGGGAGTTCGAGATGAGCATGATGGGCGAGCTGACTTTCTTTCTCGGGTTGCAAATTAAGCAATCCCGAGAGGGGACGTTTGTGCACCAGGGCAAGTACACGAGGGACTTGCTGAAGCGGTTCGACATGGGCGAGGCCAAGCCTCTTCCGACGCCCATGTCGACGACGACTGCCCTGGATGCCGACACGGATGGAGAAGCAGTGGACCAGAAGGAGTACCGCAGCATGATTGGATCGCTGCTCTACCTGACGGCGACACGGCCGGACATTCAGTTCGCCGTGTGCTTGTGCGCGCGCTTTCAGGCTTCGCCACGCACTTCTCACCGTCAGGCGGTGAAGCGCATCTTCAGGTACCTTCGTTTCACGCCTGAGTTCGGGATTTGGTATTCTGCTTCCTCCACTCTCTCGCTTTGCGGTTATTCCGATGCCGATTTTGCTGGTTGTCGCATTGAGCGCAAGTCCACTTCTGGGACTTGCCAGTTTATTGGGTCTTCTCTTGTATCGTGGTCTTCTCGCAAGCAGTCTAGTGTCGCTCAGTCTACCACGGAGGCTGAATATGTTGCTGCGGCTAGCTGCTGTTCCCAGTTACTCTGGATGATGGCCACTTTGCGTGATTTTGGTTTGAGCTTTACTCGAGTGCCTTTGCTTTGTGACAGCACGAGTGCCATTAGCGTTGCTAAGAACCCCGTGCTTCACTCGAAAACCAAACACATTGATGTGCGCTTTCATTTCTTGCGAGACCACCAGGAGAAGGGTGATATCGACCTTCGCCATGTCGATACTCATCACCAATTGGCTGATATTTTCACCAAGCCTTTAGACGAATCAACCTTTAATAGGTTGAGGGGTGAGCTTGGTGTGTGTTTCCCCTTTTAGATGGGGGAAGCATTTTGAGATATACAGACTGACTCTTTTATTTTGAGGCTCTTTTCTTTTGAGTTTCTTGAGTCTTTCCAATTGGTATCTTCTTTCTTTCAGTTTTGTGTCGGGCATACGCATTTACATTCTGAAGCTTCATGTCTATATTCACTAGAATGTAATTATACTCTTGTTAGTATTGCTCCGATACTTATGATGATGCTTGTAGCTTATGCTCTTTCTGATCACTGTTACATGTTATGAGCGAGTTATTTTTGGAATGGTGAATTATGCCCAATATATATAAATCTGAAAATGTTCACCATTGAGATATGCAACTAGCATGTGTAGGGTGTGTTGAGTCCATTCCTGCTTTTCATATATGCTAGGTTGCTATGTCTCTAGTTCTGAGTCATTCACTTGCTTGGTTGTTCATAACTTGCTTAAAATCTGAACCAAGTATTGTTGAATTGAAAAGATCGAGATGGGATTGCTTGTCAACACCTCATGGTATTGAGACTGTTTCTCATTGCACTTTGAGTTAAACTTGAGCCATGTAGTGTATGACCGAAACCGTTGCTTTAAGCTTCTGATTGCTTCGGCATAGGCTTCGCACGGTTGAAAAGTTAGGCAATGACAAGCTTTCAACCTCTCGCAATCACATGCCAAAAATGAACTTGTGAATTCTTTTACCGCTGCAACTCCGATATGAATTTGAAATCACAAGTATATGCTTCATTCCTATGCATGATGATTGAACTTTGCTAGGGGTAGTTCACCTTGTATATATGCTTAGCACTTGTTTGGATTCCTTCTATACATGTCTAGTGCTATTTTGATGGTGACTATCCTTTTGGCTTAAAACTGCTCACATGCTCATATGCTTCATATTTCGTATAAGTGATCAGTTTGAGCCTTTGCTATTTGAGTGCTTAATTGAGATGTTGGAGCTATACTGATTAGAGCATCTTTGCACTCTTTTGTCTATATACTTGAAGCTCCTAACTTGCATTTTAACTTCATATGCATTTTGGAAGGAGATCTTGTGTTCAGGGGGAGTTTATGTGAAGGGAGTTGCTTCTCCGATACCTTTTGGCCTTGATAAGTGCATTTTCAACTAGGGGGAGAAATTTATGCAAATCATATGCTCCTGTGTTGATCAACTAAGGGGAGAATCATTCGTCCTAGTTGCTTGCATTTGTCGAGGGGGAGTTTGCTAGTTGTGTTGAGCCGTTGCCTCTGTCTTGAGGGACTAGCAAACGTTCCTAGCTTTTCATGAGCTTTCATAAGCTTTTTCATTTGGCTTTCAATTGGTATCGTCTGGTGTGCTTTCCCATTTGGTTTGGGTTGATTTCCAATTGGTTCGGAGTGATTTTCTTGCTAGTTGTGTTGAACCTCTGTGCCTCTATCTTGAGGGACTAGCACTTTGCTTCTGTTGTCCTCCGATCTTCAATTGGTATCTGCTAGCGGTGTTGAGCCTGTTCTACCTCTTCTTGAGGGCTAGCTTTGCTTTGCTTGGTTGCGTCGAGCCGTTGCCCATGTCTTTGGGGACCAAGTTTTTGCTTCATCCACTTGACCTTCTTTGGCTTTTGTTAGGCTTTTGGGTCATTTGGTTGGGTTTTCTCTTCTCACTCCTTCCTACCTCCTTCTTCTTATTCATGATTTGTTGTGGAGTTGACAATGCACTCATCAAGGGGGAGATTGCGGATACATGGGTGTATGCCGAGTCTCTGTGTGATGAGTGATTGTCAACGGAGATGATGCGCATGTTCTTTGGCTTGTGTTGTGCAGGTGTCGAGCACGGAGACAGTGGTCGATGGCGGGTGAAGGTCAAGTTGCGACGTGCCGTGCCGACGGACCGGGCGCGATGAAGGATGGGCGTGCCGTGCGGCGGACGTGCCATGCCGATGTATCGGACGGTGAAGGGCGGACGTGGACTTGGACTGATGGACTGGAGGCCGGAGGATCAGCTGTGGTGGCTGGCAGCCTGCGACAGCGACAAGCGGAGAAGTGCGATCATGTCGGTGGAAGGGGTGCACAGGCGGTGCATCCCCTCTACGACGCCGGTTTGTTGGTAGAGCCCGGGAAAAACCAACGGTGGACGGTTTCCAGGTTTGGGCCTCAAAACCTGGGTGCTGGGTTTCCAGGTTGAGCCACAAAACCTGGGCGTGACGGTTTCCAGGTTGAGCCTCAAAACCTGGGCGTGGGCCGGTTTCCGAGTTTGGGCCTCAAAACTCGGGCGCTGCGGGTTTCCGAGTTTGGGCCACAAAACTCGGGCTGGAGGCTGGTTTCCCGGTTTGGGCCTCAAAACCGGGGGCTGATGGAAAAGGCTGGTTTCCCGGTTTGGGCCACAAAACCGGGGGTGCAGAGTGGTGGCGGCACGTGGCGGCGATCTGAAGGTTGCGTGGAGGCGACGCGGAAGACCGTGCGGGCGTGGCCGTCGGATCTACCTACCACCAGCGGGTGGACCAGATTAGCCTTACGGTTTTCCTGGCCCGCTCTGTAATTAGAGTAGAGAGGGGTAGAGTAGGAAATAGACTTAGGCTAGGTTAGTATAAGTAGTCCAGGGGAGACACCCTCCTCCCTATCTCAGTTTTAGCTATTTCAGTTAGTGCCTTCATTTGCTAGGGTTTCCCACTCTCCCATCCCTGCTTTAGCTAGTTGAGATCCGCAGAGAGACTCCACTCTGTGTACTGTTGATTCGAGGAAGTGAGGCCGTATCCTCACTTTGGATCCCATCTCTTGGTGTCAATTCGCGTTTTGATTTCATGTTCATCATGTTCTTCGCGGATTGCTTTGTGCCTTGAGTTTTCCCGTCGCTTGATCTTTGTGCTCGGTTCATCTTTTGCGATTCCGTTTGAACTGAGTTGTTCTAGATTGTGAGGCACTTCTTTCCACCGAAAGAAATCATCTCTAACCTCACGGTCTAGGAGATCGATCAAGTTTTAGTTTCGGGTCTCTTTTTCTTCCTTCCCCCGAATTCCTTCGATTCACCGATTTGGAGTTAGGTTCGAGCCATGATCTCTTAGAGATAGCTCACTAACCTCCTTGTGACTCCTCAGATCGAATCCCAAGCCTAGAGCACTTGATTCGGAGGAGATCGGGTTGAATCGCCGGAGTTTCAGTGCAGTTTCGGGGTGACCGGACGCCGGTCACGACTTGACCGGACGCGTCCGGTCGTTGAAGGTTTGAGCGTGTTCTGGTTTTTGCTCTGACCGGACGCTGGAGTTTAGTGGTGACCGGACTCGCCCATAGTCCTGTTCACTACTCGAACGTGCTTGTGACCGGACGCACGGGGATCGACCGGACGCTCGCAGTCACTGCGTCCGATCAGTTCCAGAGAGGTCCAAAACCGGTTTTTGGCTGACCAGACGCGTCCGGTCCCAGCTGACCGGACGCAGGCAGAGTCCGGTCGATCCAGTTTCGCGCCGTTTCGTTCGCGGTTCGTTCGTTCTTGATTGGACTCGAGTTTCGTCTTTTGCGTTGGCCTTCTAGGGTTGTCTAGTGTCCCGCTGTGCTTCGTGGAAGCATCCAACCTACATCTAGGGTCGTGGACATTAGCAAGCTCTAGGGTTCGCTTTTGGGGTTGAGTTTGGGACAGTGGCATCTAGTTTCCGAAAGGAAATTTTGAAGCTCCCATTCACCCCCCTCTGGTCGCTTTCGGGTAGCTTCTCGGTCCTTCAGATGCTTCTAACTGCACCGTTAGGGAAAAGAATTGAGTATCACGGCTGTCAACTTCAATCTGAGAAAGCTGATGACTTGTACAATGGAGTACAGACTAAGGATGCTATCGTGGATAATGATGAGCATATAGCTAAGAACACAGATGGGCAAACATCTTCAGTGGAAGTCGATGCAACAAACCATCTGGCAAATGCAGGATATCCTGTCAAGATTCTAGAAACAACCTGGAGAACTTTTAATGGAAGAATGTTTAAAGTGTGTAAGGTTCAGTGGAGTAACCTAAGTGAAGAAGAAGCAATGTGGGAAACCGAGGAACAACTGCAGACCAAGTTTCCACATCTCTTTGAGTTGTAAGCCAATCCAGTTAGCGATCAAGACAAGTTTGGGATAATCAAGTGTAATAATCTTTTCATGGAATCTTTGTTCACAAGTTATGATCATAAAACATCAGTGGTTTGATAAGCTTGGTATACAAGTGTGAAGTGAAAGTGTTATCAAGATCTTTTCTCATTTCTCTCCTGTGCTCTAAGTCTCTCCCGAATCTCGGGATGAGATTCTCTTAAGGGGGGTAGATTTGTGACACCCTAAAATTTGCCAAATTTAAAAATAGGTGAAAATGTTTTATTTTGATTTTGGTGTGCATTTAATCTAGGATTAAATAATTTTCATAATATTAAAATTTGGATAGCAACATGATGTGGCATTCATGCTGGTGCACTTTGAATTTTTGAGATGAGTGGTTTTGTCAAAAAAAGGTTTTGAATTCAAAATTCATTTGAAAAGAGGTTGAAAATAAAAAAAGAAAAAGCTTTATTTTCTTTCTCCCCCTCTCCCTTGCTTCCGGCCCAAGCGGCCTGGTGGCCCATCAGCCCAGCCGGCCAACTCCTCCCTTCCCTTCTCTTTTTCCCAGTGGGCCGGCGCCAGGCCTGGATATCGAGCCAGCTCGGCTCGTTATGGCTCGGCTCGTTATAGCTCGGCTCGTTAGCAAGCTGGCTCGACTCGACTCGTTATACTAACGAGCTAGAAGAGCAGCTCGGCTCGGCTCGTTATAGAGCTCGAGCTGGCTCGTTTGGCTCGCGAGCCAAATCATAAAAACACAATTTCTCAAAGTACATATAAATTTAACAAAGAATAATATCTATATATAAAAACATAATTTACCTTATATATGTGAACAACACGTAAGAACAAATATGATTTCCATCACATTGTTGGACGCCTAGAGATTCTATAATAGCTAATTTGAGTTTATTGACTTGTGAATTAATTGGCTCGTACGAGCTAACGAGCAGCTCGCGAGCCAGCTCGAGCTGGCTCGTTATAAATCGAGCTGGCTCGTTATAAAACAAGCTGGCTCGTTATAAAACGAGTCGAGCTCGAGCCGAGCCATTAACGAGCGAGTCGAGCGAGCTAGCGAGTTTCGAGTTTTTGGTCCAGCCTTAGCCGGCGCTCCCCCCTTCTCTTCGCCCGCGCGGCCCGCAGGCCGGCCCATCCGCGTGCTCAAGCAATCCGGCCACCACCTCCCTCCCTCTCCCTCACTAACAGGCAGTCACGCGTGTCAGAGTCTTCTTCCTCGTCCTCCCGCTCCCTCTCTGCGCTCTCGAGCACAACCGCCGCTCGAGCCGCTCCCCGCGTCGTGGGCGTGCGCCCGCTCCCACAAGCCCGCTCCCCCTCGTCCATAAATCAGACAACAACGCCCCGCCCTCTCTTTCTTCCTCTCGTTCGCGCAGTGCCCTCACTGCTCGAGCATAGCGCGCACACCCACGCTTGCTCCGCCGCCCACCACCGTTGCTCCGCCGTTTCACCACTCCGCCGTCCGATTGAACGACATCCGAGCTCCGCATTGAGGTGGTGAAGCCTCCGGACTCTTCCTCTCTTTCCCTTGGCCTCGGTTTTGCCTTAACCGCCGAAATCCTTTGAGCAGATTTCCCGCCGGCCGCCGCTCGTCGTCTCCCGCCGCCGCTGAGTCCTCCTCGCCGGTATTGAAGCCGTGGTGAGCTTCGCGGTCCTCTCCTCTCTCTCCGCGTACCTTTCTTGAGGCAAGTGGTGGCCTGTAGGGCCGAAACCCTGTGCGCCGCCGAGCTCCCGCGCTCCATCCATGGCGGCTGTGCGCACGACGTCGCGCGGAATGCCGCGACGTCGCGTCGTGGGCGCGCCGTCGGCTCGCCCCCGTGTGTGCAACCCTCTGTTCTAATCCGCGTCATCCGTGATCGATCCGACGGCCAGGGTTGGATGATACCCATTCGAGGCAACTTTTGCATAAGAGTCCTTATAAATTCCAAGGCCTCAACCCGCGCTCTATTTCCTACTGTTCACCGAGCCTTTGCAAACTTCCGACCAGGCCCCTGCATTTCTGTTGAATTGAGACACAGTCCAGCCAACCGAGAATTTGATTTAAAATTCAATTTAAATTCTGATTTTAAATTCAAAAACAATTCCAGTTATTTACAAGTTTGCCACTGAGTTAAAATGCTTATAAAACCCATGTTTTAGCTCCGATTTGATCCGTTCAACTTGCGTTAGATTCGTTTCGAAAAGTTCTTTCAAACTAAATAACTTTTAGTACTGTTTTCTGTAATTAAAATTTGAGTTAAATCTAATCTATTAATTAGTGTCTTTAATCTTGTTTAGATCGTATCTTTTCCGTTATAGTTCCGTTTAGCGTGACCTTCGCGTATGTGTGTTCATAGCGAATCGTAGATCAGTTTTCAAAACTCTTTATATTGCTTTACTATGATTGATGTACTGTTCTAATCATAGGCTATGTTTGCTTTGCATGAATTGCTTTTGGATGCATGTGTGGTGTTCTGTGATTGTATGTCCAGTCGGTGAGTTTTGTGTTGGTGATCAAGAAGAAGTTTGTGATCCAGAGATCGTGATCAAGAGTCAACCTTTGGAAGTATACAAGTCAACAGTAGAAGGATCTTGAGTTAAGGCAAGTATAGCAATCAGGTTTTCTCTTCGCAATCATGATCATGTTACTTAATTAATGTATGCATTGAATGATAAAAATGACTTATTAGCAACTTAAGAAATTATCTGTACAAGCACCTTCGGTTTTACAGTGCAACTGATGGGGGTTATATGGCTCTGGCTTTAGCTCAGTATGAGGACCTTTTCTAGCTTGTTAGAGGTTACCCTTGTGGCGCAAGTGGGGGTTAGCAGACTGGGGATCCCTACGGTTGGTTGAATCACCCAGACTGACTAATGAAAGCTAGCGGCCCTAACTTGTTAGACGAACCTTTGAAAAGCTTCATCGTGAACCCTGCTGACTTTCCTTAGAAGTGAGTCAAGAGGCTGATCACCTCGGGCGAAAGGGCAATTCACGTCTCACAGGGAAAGTGTACACCTTTGCGCAAAGTTTATTAAACTGATATATCAGCCTTGCTCAAGGACACGAGCGGCCTTGAAGACTTTTACATTAAGATTATGACTTTTGTTGGTTAACATGTTCATTATTTACCATTTTATGCTATTCATTATTTATGTTACATTGATCATGAGACTTGGGATCTATATCACTTGTTGCTATACTTGTGGAGTTCAACATGGACTCACTCTTGCTTTCCCCCACACCCCAGTCTCCATCAGAGTCGCGCAGTGGAAGCGTGGTGATGACACAGATGAGTTTCCTAGAAGGCCGATGGAAGAGCTAGGCATAGCTTAGGCTTGTGGTCAACCAGTCAGTTGTTCCCTGTGGAGTTGGTGTCTCCATCTGAAGATCAGAGTGTCTTTCCGCTATCTGCTCCTTAAGGTTATGTTCTTTGTGTTCATACGTTATATATGAGCATTGTCTTTCGATATTACCCTTTATTTGTAGCTATATGTGAGATTTGACTTCCTGGGCTCACATATGGTGTATATCCGGTTTTGTTCTTAAAACCGGGTGTGACATAGACCAACTCATAAGGTGAACATATGGTTGCACCATGACAAGCCATTCTATAGGACCATAAAGTTTCACCGAGTATCGAGTGCCACTTCTTTGGATGCTCCTTGACCTTTTCTTAATAATTTTGATCAAAATTTGGTTAGAGGCCTCAACTTGACCATTGGCTTGTGCATAATATGGAGATGAGTTAATCAACTTGAAACTTGTGCTAGTAGCAAAATCTTCAAACTCCTTTGACGTAAACATTTTTTCCTTGATCTGTAGTAATGGTTTGAGGAACACCAAATCTATGGATGATATGTCCTTTGATAAACTCAATCACAATAACCGATGAAGCTCCCTTCAAAGGAATAGCTTCAACCCATTTGGTGAAATAATCAGTTGCTACCAACACAAATTTGTGGCCTTTGCTAGATGTCGGAAATATTTGGCCAATTAGATCTATTTCCCATCCTGTAAATGGCCATGGCTTTGTAATTGGATTCATAGCTGATGCTAGAGATTTTTGAACATTACCGAATCTCTGGCATTCTTGACACCCTTTATAATATTTAAAACAATCTTCCAACATGGTTGACCAAAAATATCATGTTCTCCTAATCATCCATTTCATTTTTTTCAGCAGACTGATGTGCACCACAAACTCCTTCATGGATTTCTCCCATCAGGACTTTGGATTTCTCTTGATTGATACACTTAAGGAGTATACCATCGACTGTCTTATGATAGAGCTCATCATCAAGAAGAACAAATTTCGTAGCCTTATATCTCAGCTTCCTAGACACCTGTCATGATGAGTCTTTCAAGTATTCAATAATTTCAACCCTCCAATCATCATCATCAGCAATCTCATCGGCTAATACCTCAACGATTTGTCGATATCCAGAAGCACTTTGAGCAAATCGATTAGCCTCTTGATTCTGACATCTAGGAATATGCTTTATGACAACAGAAGAGAAAGAATCAAGCAGCTCAAGACACTTTTCATAATGTTTCCTTAAGGCATCATCTTTGCATTTATATAGGCCGAGCAATTCATTAACTACTAATTGAGAATCACCAAAAATCTCAACAGCCTCGGCCCTTACCTCATATAGAAGATGAAGTCCTTTGAGAAGAGCTTCATACTCAGCTTGATTGTTGGTAGAGGTTGGATCAATAGGAAAGGCGTATTCAAAGCTATCCCCTTGTGGAGAAACAAGAACAATACCAATACCTCCACCTTGTTTGCAATTAGAACCATCAAAGAACAAAGCCCAAGGAGTAAAATATAAAGTCTTAATTTCTTGTTCATGATGATGAGTAACAAAATCGGCTATTACCTGACCTTTAACCACTTCAGCCGATTCATACTTTAGGTCAAATTCTGATAATGCAAGAATCCACTTGCCAATTCTTCCATTTAAAATAGGCATATACAACATGTGTTTTATCATGTCAAACCTCGACACCACCGTGCATTCAGAAGATAATAAGTAACGTCAAAGCTTCGTGCATGAAAAGTATAAACATAAGCACAATTTCTCAACGGGAGAATATCTTGTCTCTGGATGAAGCAATCTTCTGCTGAGATAGAACACTACTCTTTCCTTTCCTTCAAATTCTTGTATTAAGGCCGATCTAATTGTATGATCATCAACCGATACATACAATTTAAAAGGTTTGTTCCTTTGAGGAGGAATTAAAACTGGTGGAGACTTCATATACTCTTTGATTTCATCAAACACCTTTTGTTGTTCGCTTCCCCACTTAAACTCCTGGTCATCTTTTAATTTTAACAAAACTGAGAACGACAAAATCCTGGCTGACAAATTTGAAATAAACCTCCTGATGAAATTAATCTTGCCGATCAAAGATTGTAACTAAGTCTTTGTAGTCGGTGGTACCACGTTGTCAATTGCATCATAACTTTTCTGACTGACTTCAATCCCCTTTTCATGTACCATAAAACCCAAAAACTGTCCAGCCGATACTCCAAACGCGCACTTATGAGGATTCATTATTAATCCATGTTTTCTTGCACATTCCAGAGTATCCCTGAGATCTTTAAGATGTCCCTGATAATCCTTGGATTTCACAACCACATCATCAATATAGATTTCCACAATTTTTTCGATCAACTCATGAAAGATATAATTCATAGCTCTTTGATAGGTTGCACCGGCATTTTTAAGTCCAAAAGTCATGAATACCCACTCATAAAAACCTAGAGCACCCGGACACCTAAATGCAGTTTTATGTATATCTTCTTCTGCCATAAAAATCTGATTATAACCAGCGTTGCTATCCATAAAACTGAGTACTTTATGCCCCGCTGCTGCATCGACCAACATGTCTGCTACTGGCATTGGGTAGCCATCCATTGGAGTAGCTTTATTTAGATCTCTGAAATCAATGCAAACTCTCATCTTTCCGTTTTTCTTATACACAGGGACTACACTAGATATCCATTCAGCATATCTAGACTGCCGAATGAAGTTAGCTTCATAAAGCCGAGTGATTTCTGTTTTCACATCAGCCATTACCTCCGCTCTAATTCTTCTAGGAGCTTGTTTTACAGGCCGACTTCCATGCTTGATAGGTAACCGATGCTCAACCAATGATCGATCAAGGCTAGACATTTCAGAATAATCCCAAGCAAAACATTCTTTATATTCTTTTAACAAAGCAATAAGTTTTTGTCTAAACTTGGGATCCAGCCTAGCACTAATATACGTCAATATTGGTTTATCACCGTTCCCAATATCAACTGCTTCCAATTCGTCGGCTGATGTAAAACCTTTACCCATCTTGCCTTCGTCCTCATTGACTGAATAATCCATTAAATATATTTTTTTAACGCCGACTGCTTGGATCGGCTGTTGGCCATCATCAAACATCTTGATGAAACCTTCTTTGTGAACTTTCCCAGAGAAGCACTCCACATTGTCGAAGTTCCAATCGTTAGGATCAGAATATTCAATGCTCACAGTTGAATCGGCTGGTACCACTTCTATAGTGTCTCCGATCCACTGTATCACATTTTGGTGCATGGTAGATGGAACGCAACAATTAGCGTGGATCCAATCCCTTCCAAGAAGCACGCTATATGAACCCTTTGCATCGACTATAAAGAAAGTAGTAGGCAAACTTTTGCTGCCAACTGTCAACTCAACACATATAGCACCCTTAGTAGCTGATACATTCCCAGCGAAATCAGTTAACCTCATATCAGTCTGAGTTAGGTCTTCTGCAGTCTTTCCAAGTTTTCTGAAGGTGGCATATGGCATCAAATTAACAGCTGCACCTCCATCAACCAACATCCTGCTTAGAGGCCTTCCATCGACAAACCCCTTCAAATATAAAGCCTTTAGATGGGAATGTTTTTCAGGCTTCTGAAATGTAGCTCCTTTCGCTTGATAAATCCACTGAGCCACTGTCTCCTCATCATCAGATTCCTCTTCATGATCAGCAGATCTGAACTCAGCAGGTAACATGAATAGAGTAGATATATTAGCCGATGGTTCCCTCTTATCGGCTATCTGCTTCACCTGCCAGACTTTGGGTCTCTTCTTTTGAACTTCATCATTCCTTAACCTCTAAACCTGACGTTTCTGGCTTCTGGTCAAACCACCTAGACACCATTGTCCCTCTTGCCAAGGATGATCCTGATCGGCTAACCTTACCCCAAGCCGATCATGAACACTTTTCATTTTTTATGCGCCGATCTGTTCTCTCAAACCTTAATCTCTCGTGCACAGATCGGCGGTTGTCTCTCAACTGCCTATACTCCCAATATTGTTCACTGCATTCTGGGCAATTACGAAGAGTAGGAAGCTTTAAACCTTCATTCCAACAATATCTGAAGAAAGGGCAATCCCAATGATTTTTCTCTTCATCTCTGATACGCCTTTCTTCTTCTCGAGATCTTCTATATTCCTCCTCTTCAAGCCACTCTTGATATTCTTGTTCGTCTCTCTGCCTATGCATTTGATCTCTTTCCTTCTGACGTTTCCATTTGTTCAATAGAACTCTGACAGTCGGACGTCTCCTTGCTTCACCAGCTCTTGTAGTTTCAGGTAGATCATATTGATTAGTGTTTTTCTTTCCTTTTATCTCCTGATACTCCTTAGTTGTTAGTTGTTTCTTTGGATCGACTGTCCCAGCTGCTTTGGCTTTGTCAGAAGTTAACACTTTGATTTCACTTTGCAGTGCAGGAGCTACCATGTTCGCTGGAAAAGGATGGCCATTGATGCTCATACTCTTGGCTTTCTCTAAGCCAATCCTCCCCTTAGCAATGGCTCTCTGGATCATATCTCTGAAAACTCTACAATCGTTAGTAGTATGAGTACCAGAATTGTGGAATTTACAATACCTTTTATTTTTGAGCTCCTCAGCCAATGGAATATTGTGGTTTCCACTCAACTTGATTTGACCTTTCTCCAACAAATAATCGAATATCTTATCGGCTTTAATGATATCAAAGTTGTATTTCACATCTTTTTCACTGCTTTTAGCCTTTGCCCAAGGCATGTATTCACTGTTTTTCCAAGCCCAGTCAACAGTAGCTACTTCATCTTCACTTTCATCACTCATATCATCCTCTTCTTGTATAAAGAAGGAACTCTCTACGTTATAGGCTTTCTTGGGCTTAAAGACTTGATTGTATATGTTCTGGGCATCGATACTGGCCACCTTTTTGGCTAAATCAACCATACTGGTACAACCGAAACCAATCTTTTCTCTGATGGCTGGTACTAGCTCTCAAATTGCAATGCTAACTATCTTTGGATCAGATAATGTCAAAGAATATCATTGATTCTTCATATCTCTGAACCTCTGAAGATATTGGCATCCTGAAGGACCGAGAGTGTAACCAGAAAGCGACCAGAGGGGGGGGTGAATGGGAGCTTTAAATTTTCCTTTCAGAAACTTTAAGCCACTGTCCCAAAAATCAACCCCAAGAGCAAAACTAATGCGCGTGATGTCCACGACCCAAGAGAGTGAGTGGATGTTCCCTAGGAACACAACGGGACACCACAAAAGTTCCCTCGCCCAAGTTCACGCAGGTCAACTGGTGACAGGATGAACTTTGGGTAACCTCAACCTCCCCCGAGCAACGCGATGGGGATTCAGGCTATTTTGTAAAGCGAGAAGCCCAATTTCTGAAGAGCACAAAGTCATGAATCCAACGCAACGAGCGGATCTCAAATCAAAAGTCAGACGAGCAAACTGCGGACGAAAACGTGCAAACTGCAATTGACCGGACTCTGCCTGCGTCCGGTCGAGAGGCACCAGACGTGTCCGGTCACACAAAAGCCAAAATGGGACCTCTCTGTTTCTGACCGGACTCACTAAAGGGAAGCGTTCGGTCAGTAATCGAGCGACCGGTCACAAAAGCCAAGCCAGGTGAACAGTAGGATGGGTGCGTTCGGTCGACTGTGAGCAGAGCGTCCGGTCAAAGAGCGAAATTGAACAGTGAAGTGTTCAACGACCGGACTCACCCCCAGCGTCTGGTCAGCTCGAGCCGATCGTCCGGTCACCCCGAAAACCTGCTGTTCGTCCACCGATTCGACTCGATCTCACCCAAAACGAATCCTCTAGGGATCTAACTTGGTGAGAGGAGTCACAAGAAGGATAGTGAGCTATCTCTAAGAGATCATGGCTCGAACCTATCTCCAAATCGATGAACCGAAGAAAATCGGGGGAATGGAGAAAAACTTGACCCGAAACGAAAATCAACCGATCTACTAGCTCGTGAGGTTAGAGGTGAATTCCTTCGGTGGAAAGAAGTGCCTCACGATCTAGAGCAACTTGGTTCAAACGGATTTGCAAATGACACACCAAGCAAAGAGATCGATTGACGGGAGAAACGTGGAGAAAAGCAACCCGCGAAGAACAAGAACAAAACGCGAATCACAACCACGAATTTGCAACCGTGTGGCTACCACAAGCTACAACAGTGAGGTTACGGCCTCACTTCCTCAAAATCTCCAGTACACAGAGGTATGGTTCTCTGCGGATCTCAGCTAGCTACAGCAGGGGATTGGGAGAGCAGGAAACCCTAAGTGCAAAGAGTAAATGACTGAGATAAATGAGAAGGTGGGTGTCTCCCCCTACTTATCCTAATTCTAGCTTTTCCTAATTCCCACTCTACCCCTAACTACTTACAGAGCGAACCAGCTAAACCCTAAGGTTATTCTGGACCAACTCGATGGTAGGTGGATCCGACGGCCACGCCCGCACAACTCGTAGCGTTGCCTCGACGCAACCTCCCAATTGCCGCCACGTGCCGCCACCGCTCTGCTTGTCCTTTTCCTGGACGTCGCACCCCCAGTTTTGTGGCCCAAACCGGGAAACTAGCCTTCACGACCAACCCCCGGTTTTGAGGCCCAAACCGGGAAACCAGCCCACCAGCGCCTGAGTTTTGTGGCCCAAACTCAGCAAACCCGAAGCACCCAGGTTTGGAGGCCCAAACCTGGAAACCGTCCTCAGCCCGAGTTTTGTGGCCAAACTCGAAAACCATCAGCGCCTAGGTTTTGAGGCCCAAACCTAGAAACCGTCCACCCGATGGTTTTTCTCTGGCTCTACCACCAAACCGAAGCTATAGAGGGGATGCACCGCCCGTGCACCCCGTCCACCGACACATATCCCCAAGTCCATGACTCAGGCAACACATGACTGCAAGTCTTCGCTCGTCGCTGTCCCAGGCTGTCAGCCACCACATCTGATCCTCGGGCCACCGGTCCCTCAGTCCAAGCCTCACGTCCGCCCTTCGCCACTCTCGGTCCATCGGCACGGCATGTCTCTACTTGACCTTCACCTTGCCTCTGATCACTGTATCCGTGCTCGACACCTGCACAACACAAGCCAAAGAACATGCGCATCATCCCAGTTGACAATCACTCATCACTCAGAGACTCGGCATACACCCATGTATCCGCAATCTCCCCCTTGATGAGTGCATTGTCAACTACCAACACAAATCATAATGAAAGGAAGAAGGAAGAAAGAAGGAGAGAGAGAACTCAACCAAATGACCCAAAAGCACAGCAAAGCCGAAGAAGGTCAAGTGGAAAGAGCAAGACAACTTGGTCCCCAAAGACATGGGCAACGGCTCGACGCAACCAAGCAAAGCAAAGCTAGCCCTCAAGAAGAGGTAGAACAGGCTCAACACCGCTAGCAAATGCCAAATGAAAAACGAAGCAAAATGCTAGTCCCTCAAGATAGAGGCACAGAGGCTCAACACAACTAGCAAGAAAGCTCGACACCAATTGAAAATCTGAAAAGCGAATGCTAGTCCCTCAAGAAAGAGGCAAAGGCTCAACACAACTAGCAAAAACGCTTCTAACCAATTGGAAATTTCAAAAATTCATCATGAGCAAGCTTCCCCTTGCATGGTGCACACAACCGAGTCCTCTCCCCTTTGAACATGGGAGATATGATTTGTCCTAATTCTCCCCCTTTGTTGAAAATGCACCATCAAGCAAAAAGAACCGAAAGCAAATTTTCTCCCCCTCAGAAAATGCACCATCAAAAGTGCCAACAAGAGAAGTTCTTCCCCTTCCAACATGCATATGAGTCAAAATGCAAGTTAGCAGCTTCAGGAATATAGTCAAGAAAATGCAAAGATGCTCTAAACAGTATAGCTCCAATGACTCACTAGAAAGTATACAAGCTAGCGAAGGCTCAAGATGATCACCAAATATGAAATATGAACATATGAGCAAAGTGAGCAGTTTTTAGCCAAAAAGGTATTCACCATCAAAATAGCACAAGACATGTATAGACAGGAAATCCGACAAGTGCTAAACATGTATGCAAGGTGAACTACCCCTAGCAAAGTTCAGTCATCATGCTGTAGAATGAAACATAGACTTGTGTTTTCAAATTTTAATCGGAGTTGCAGCGATGAAATTACACAAGTTCAGAATTCAGCATATGACTGCGAGAGGTTGAAAGCTTGTCATTGCCTAACTTTCCAACTGTGCGAAGCCTATGCAGAAGCAATCAGAAGCTTAAAGCAACAGTTTCGGTCATACACTACACAACTCAAGTTTAACTCAAAGTGCAATGAGAAACAGTCTCGAAACTGTGATGTGTTGACAAGCAATCCCATCTCGATCTTTCCAATTCACTTAACTTGGTTCAGATTTTAAACAGAATATGAACATACCAAGCAAGTGAATGACTCAGAACTAGAGACATAGCAACCTAGCATATATGAAAAGCACGAGTGAATTCAACACATCCTACACATGCTAGTTGCATATCTCAATGGTGAACATTCTCAAGTTTTATGTTTGTTAAGCAGATTCACCATTCAAAAATAGCTCAGCTCACAGCATGTATCAGTGATCAGAAAGAGCATAAGCTACATAGCATCAACATAAGCATAAGAGCATACTAAACAGAGCATAGTCACATTCTCAAGAATATATACATGAAGCTCAGAATGTAATAGCGTATGCTGAAATGCAAAAGAAAAACGAAGACAAATGAAAAAGAGTCAGTCTATCGTACAAGAACCAAAATGTTTCCCCCATCTAAAAGGGGAAACACACACCAAGCTCACCTCTCAACCGATTAAAGGTTGATTGGTCCAACGGCTTGGTGAAAATATCAGCCAACTGATGATGAGTATCGACATGGCGAAGGTCGATATCACCCTTCTCATAATGGTCTTGCAGAAAATGAAAGCGCACATCAATGTGTTTGGTCTTCGAGTGAAGCACGGGGTTCTTAGTAATGCTAATAGCACTCGTGCCGTCACAAAGCAAAGGAACGCGAGAAAAGCTCAGACCAAAATCACGCAAAGTGGCCATCATCCAGAGTAACTGGGAACAGCAGCTAGCCGCAGCAACATACTCAGCCTCCGTGGTAGACTGGACGACACTAGACTGCTTGCAAGAAGACCACGATACAAGAGAAGAACCAATAAATTGACAAGTCCCAGAAGTGGACTTGCGCTCAATGCGACAACCAGCAAAATCGGCATCGGAATAACAACAAAGGGAAAGGGTGGAAGAAGCAGAATACCAAATCCCAAATTCAGGAGTGAAGCATAAGTACCTCATAATGCGCTTGACTGCCTGACGGTGAGAGGTGCACGACGAAGACTGAAATCGCGTGCAAAGACATACCGCGAACTGAATGTCCGGGCGTGTCGCCGTCAGGTACAGCAGCGACCCGATCATACTCCGGTACTCCTTCTGGTCCATTGCTTCTCCCTCCTTGTCCGCATCCAGGGCCGTCGTGGTCGACATGGGTGTTGGAAGAGGCTTGGCCTCACCCATATCGAATTTCTTCAGAATGTCCCGGGTGTACTTGCCCTGGTGCACGAACGTCCCTTCCCGGGATTGCTTGATTTGCAACCCGAGGAAAAACGTCAACTCGCCCATCATGCTCATCTCAAATTCCCTGCTCATAGTATTTGCAAACTTGGCAACCAAAGCGTGAGAAGAACCACCGAAAATGATATCATCCACGTAAATTTGGACCAAGAGAGTATGAGTGCCTTGCTTGAGGAGAAAGAGCGTTTTATCTACACATCCCATTTTAAAACCCTTAGCAAGCAAAAAGGTTTTACCAGGCTCTAGGGGCTTGTTTCAAACCATACAAAGCTTTGTGGAGTTTAAAGACATGGTTTGGAAACTTGGGATTTTCAAAACCAGGGGGTTGTCTAACATACACCTCCTCTTCTATGTAGCCGTTTAAGAAGGCACTCTTGACATCCATTTGAAAAAGTTTGAAACCTTTGGATGCAGCAAAAGCCAAGAGTATCCTAATTGCCTCCAAACGAGCTACAGGAGCAAACGTCTCCTCATAGTCTATCCCCTCCTTCTGACTATATCCCTAGGCTACGAGTCTGGCCTTGTTTCTCACAACATGGCCATCTTCTCCCTGTTTGTTTTTGAAAACCCATTTTGTCCCAATTGGGTGACACTCAGAAGGTGGAGACACTAGAACCCAAACCTGATTTATCTCAAAGTTCTCAAGCTCCTCATGCATGACATTGACCCAATCCGGATCCGTCAAAGCGTGTCCAACATCCCGGGGTTCAAAATCAGCAACAAATGCAGAATGAGCAAAGTGAGAGCTTTGCCTTGACTGGGTGACGCGTTCGTCGATGCTACCGATCATCTGCTGAGGTGGATGCTGGCACTGAATGTGTCGTGGCGCCTCCCTTGCCGAAGTGGCCTCCCCCTCAACAGCAGCTGGTGCCTCCTCGGGTACAAAAGGTACTGCTCGAGGTGGCGGATCCCACGGCCCCCAGGAGGAAGACGTGTCGGGGCCGTGAGTCGTCGTAGAAGCCGCTCTTTGCGGCACAGCAGGTGGAGGAGGTGCTGGGTCATCTATCCCTTCAGCACCTTCTTCTTCATCATCGAAAAGAGGCTCGCCAACCTCATGATCACCTGCACGCTCAAAGCAAGAGGAAGGACAAACCATGGTCTCATCGAAGGTGACATCTGATGTCTCCATGACTCGGTTAGTGTCAAGATTAAGTACACGATAAGCTCGAGTGTGAGTGCCATAACCCAAGAACACACCGTCAGAAGAACGAGACTCAAACTTGTCCAAGTTGCCCTTTTTGAGTATAAAACAATGGCAACCAAAAACACAAAAATAACTCACCTTGGGCAGTTTTCCAAAATGCAACTCATAAGAAGTCTTTTTCAAGAAAGCTCGGAGAAAAATGCGATTGGAAATGTAGCATGCAGTGCTCATAGCTTCGGCCCAATATCGCCTAGGAGTCCTATGCTCATCGGGCATCATCCTAGCCATCTCTACAAGGGTCCGATTTTTCCTCTCTACAACACCATTTTGGGGCGGTGTGTAGGGGGAAGAAAACTGATGCTCTAAACCCAAAGAGTTACAAAACTTCTCAAAATCCGAATTCTTGAATTCAGAACCATTATCACTCCTAATAGCTCGCATCGAGTTCAAAGGGAACTCGTTCTGAAGACGTAAAATCAGATTTTGAGCAACGGAGAAAGTCTCGGTTTTCTCAGCTAAAAAGAAAACCCACGAATGTCTCGAAAAGTCGTCAACAACAACAAACACATACCACTTCCCCCCAACCGAGCTCACCCGAGCCGGACCAACAAGGTCCATGTGCAAAAGCTCTCCAGGGCGCTTGGTCATGACCTGAGTCACTGGATGGTGGGAAGCGGCAACCATCTTCCCATGTCTACAAGAGTGACAAACAAGATCCTTCTCCATCGACAACTTGGGCAATCCTCGGATTAGGCCAAGTGAGCTAAGTCTTGCAAGCAAGTCGAAGCTCAAATGTCCTAGTCTCCTATGCCACTTCCAAAGATCGGAGGAGGAAGGTTCAGCCAAAAGACAACGAGAAACTCCAAACGACTCTGAGAAATTCGCACGAAAGACTTTTCCAAAGGGCGAAATCATACAAACAAGATTGCCCTGAGGATCCAAAATACGACTGAGATTCGGTTTAAAACGAATCTCATAGTCGTCGTCAAAGAGTTGCGAAACAGAAAGAAGGTTAAAATGCAAGTTAGAAACAAGAGCAACATCGTGCAACACAAAATGCTCATTAACTCACACCGACCCACGAGACAACACTTTACCTTTGCTATTGTCGCCGAAGGTGATAAACTCCTTTCCGGCGACTGGACTAAGACTAGAGAACCACTTGGCGTTTCCGGTCAAGTGCCTCGAGCAACCGGAATCCACCAACCACACGTTCTCCAATCGTTTTACCTACATCAATAAAAAGACATAGGGTGAGCATACGGTCCGACACTGGGGTTAGTGAAGTAAGGAGAATACAAGTGTTGGGCCGGCTGCTCAAAAGAACGATTAGCAGAAAAACCATTCCTAGCACACCTACGGAGAAAGCGATCACCACGTTTAGAAAAACGTGGTCCGCTAAGGGAGGAGCGTCCATCGCGATACTCAAAACGCGGTGGGGGAAAACGCTCTACAACAAAGCCACCTCCACGGGGTCCATAGCCTACAACTGCAGGCTCCCGCCGGGTACGTCCTCTCTGCTGCCTAGGCCTGGGAACTTGAGGTTCTGGACCTCTAGGCCTAGCAGCTCTCCTTGGAGCTCTCCTCTGAACATTCGGCACATGTATATCATGGAAAGGATGGTACATGTCTGGGTTGTTCATCTCCCTTGCACGACGCGCCTCTCTCTTGCGCCGAAAGCAAAACTCACTCAAGTGTCCATCTCTCCCACAATGCTCACAATGGTACCTGACCGCTCTCAAAGGGGGTTGTTGGTACTCACGGTAGTGGGTGTGGATCACTTTGCCCTTCTGTGGCATAAGCTCCTCCTGGATGGGTGGCATGGTGTCCAGCTTGTTCTTGAGGTGGTTTGGTTTGGGAGCCCATGTTTGTTTCTTGGGTGGAGCTCTTGGAGGCTCAACAAAGACCCCATCCTTGGTGTTAGGCTTGGGTGGCTCTTTGGGTGGAATCTTGGTAAGCTTGGGAGTAGTGGTGGAGTTGGGCTTCTCACATGGGTTAAGACCACTCGACTCTCCAATCTTTCCAAAAGATGAACCATCAACACCTGGAGCAAAACCTACACTAGGACCTCCAGCAGCTCGCTTGAATTGGGAGATCATCATCCCGAGCTGTGGCTCACCACTAGACACCCATGACAAGATGGTCCGAAGGTATGTGTTTTCCTCCTCGGTTTGCATCTTGTCATGCTTCACGTTTGCGATCTCCATCTCCAAACCCTCACAAAGAACACACCTAGCCACACATGTGCTACCTGAGTTGGCCTCTTCAAAAGACACAATCTTGGCATTCTTCTCTGCCAACTCAGATTGCAAGACAGGACAAGTCTTGCACGCACCTAACAGCAATGGTCTAGCCTTCAGCTCATCCACCTCTCCTACCAACGCCACATACTTACTTCTCAAAGTGAGAAGGTCAGTCATGTGCGTGGTGCACATCTCACACTCCTCCTCGATGACAACAACGGTGGACTTAACAGATTCAAGTTCCTTCACCGTATCCTCCCACTTCTGCCTAAACTCCTTGCGCTCTCTAGCAGCACGCCTAAGCAACTTGTCTTGACTAAGGAGAGCGGCAGTAAGTTTCTTGACCTCAACAGAAAGTTCGTTGGGGGTCAGAGATACCTGGGAGGTGTCGTCGTCGTCGTCATTCCGAGGAGTCTCCTCCAGCTCGTCGTCGACCTCCTTGCCGAGGGCCATGGTGCAGAAGCCGTCGTCGTCGGCGAAGAAGCAGAGACTGTTTAGCTTGTCCTCGATCCTCTTCTTCTTCTCGGACTTGTCATCGCTTGAGCAAGCGGAGTCGTCATCCGAGCCATCGACGTCGCTGAGCGTGGCGAAGAACGCACGCTGCTCAGCCTGGGCCTTCTCCAAGTACTTCTTCTTGATGTACTCCTTGTCAAAGCTGCCCCTCCGCTTGTGCCTCGCGGGGACGTACTTCTCCTTGCGCTTGCCGGAGTCGTACTTGTGCCCATGATCGCCCTTCCCAGATGTGTTCTTCTTCTTGGGACAGTTGGCGATGAAGTGGTCGGGATCACCGCACTCAAAGCATCCTGAGCGTCCTCCTCCGCGGCGACGGTTCATGCGGTTGTTGTGAAACCGCGAGAACCGGTTGGCGAGCATCGCCAACTCGTCATCCCCCAAAGACTCCAGCTGGTCCTCTGTGACAGAAAAGAGTGAAGAAAGTGCAAATCCTCCAGAGGGGTTAGCAGAAGAGCCAGAAACCAAAGCCATAGTTGGGCCAGAAGGATTTTCATAAGAAGCCCTCGACATGGCGTCAATCTCACTAGACTTGAGCTTTCTAAAGAGCTCGTCGCAAGTGAGGGTCTCATAGTTAGGCGATTCGATGATTGCCTGGACCTTTGAGTCCCACAGCGACCGATCAAGAGTGTGCAAAAGCTTCAAAGCCCTCTCATGATCGTCAAAAGGCAACAGCTCCTTGTTCGCTCTCATGTTGTTGACAATGACCTGAAAGCGAGTGAATAAACTCTCTATGCTCTCGTCAGGCATGTGTCGAAAGTTCTCGTACTCCCGCTTGTGCGACTCGTAGAGACGAGATTTGACTTGAGAGGTTCCCTCATGGAAGCGCATGAGGGTCGCCCAAATCTCACGAGCCGTGGGGAGGTGAGAAACACGATCAAACTCGGACATGCTCAAACAGGAGAAAAGAGCGTTACGCGCTCGGCTATTGGCATCGTGCTCATCCATCTAAAGCTGAGTAACACAAGTAGCCAAGACAACGTAATCATCCCTGTTGCAAATCTCCCAAACAGAAGAGCCCATGCTCTAGAGATAGGCCGACATGCGTATCTTCCAATACGCATAGTTCGTCCCATCGAAAAACGGCGGTTTGCCCACGCCGCGATCCATGTCGCCTTCTGTGGATCTGGAACCGGCTAAGGTAGAAGATCCTTAACCTGCTCCTATACCAATTGAAGGACCGAGAGTGTAACCAGAAAGCGACCAGAGGGGGGTGAATGGGAGCTTTAAATTTTCCTTTCAGAAACTTTAAGCCACTGTCCCAAAAATCAACCCCAAGAGCAAAACCGATGCGCGTGATGTCCACGACCCAAGAGAGTGGGTGGATGTTCCCTAGGAACATAGTGGGACACCACAAAAGTTCCCTCGCCCAAGTTCACGCAGGTCAACTGGTGACAGGATGAACTTTGGTTAACCTCAACCTCCCCCGAGCAACGCGAGGGGGATTCAGGCTATTTTGTAAAGTGAGAAGCCCAATTTCTGAGAGCACGAAGTCAGGAATCCAACGCAACAAGTGGATCTCAAATCGAAAGTCGGACGAGCAAACTGCGGACGAAAACGTGCAAACTACAATTGACCGGACTCTGCCTGCATCCGGTCGAGAGGCACCGGACGCGTCCGGTCACACAAAAGCCGAAATGGGACCTCTCTGTTTTTGACCGGACTCACTAAAGGGAAGCGTCCGATCGCAAAAGCCAAGCCAGGTGAATAGTAGGATGGGTGCGTCCGGTCGACTGTGAGCAGAGCGTCCGGTCAAAGAGCGAAACTGAACAATGAAGTGTTCAACGACCAGACTCACCCCCAGCGTCCGGTCAGCTCGAGCCGAGCGTCCGG
Organism: Coix lacryma-jobi var. lacryma-jobi; assembly: GCA_009763385.1. Classification (NCBI taxonomy): domain Eukaryota; kingdom Viridiplantae; phylum Streptophyta; class Magnoliopsida; order Poales; family Poaceae; genus Coix; species Coix lacryma-jobi. The sequence continues at coordinate 37,881,413 of CM019826.1, forward strand.
TCACCCCAAAAACCTGCTGTTCGTCCACCGATTCGACTCGATCTCACCCAAAATGAATCCTCTAGGGATCTAACTTGGTTAGAGGAGTCACAAGAAGGATAGTGAGCTATCTCTAAGAGATCATGGCTCGAACCTATCTCCAAATTGATGAATCGAAGAAAATCGGGGGAATGGAGAAAAACTTGACCCAAAACGAAAATCAATCGATCTACTAGCTCGTGAGGTTAGAGGTGAAATCTTTCGGTGGAAAGAAGTGCCTCACGATCTAGAGCAACTTGGTTCAAACGGATTTGCAAACGACACACCAAGCAAAGAGATCGATCGACGGGAGAAACGTGGAGAAAAGCAACCCGCGAAGAACAAGAACAAAACGTGAATCACAACCACGAATTTGCAACCGTGTGGCTACCACACGCTACAATAGTGAGGTTACGGCCTCACTTCCTCAAAATCTCCAGTACACAGAGGTATGGTTCTCTGCGGATCTCAGCTAGCTACAGCAGGGGATTGGGAGAGCAGGAAACCCTAAGTGCAAAGAGTAAATGACTGAGATAAATGGGAAGGTGGGTGTCTCCCCCTACTTATCCTAATTCTAGCTTTTCCTAATTCCCACTCTACCCCTAACTACTTACAGAGCGAACCAGCTAAACCCTAAGATTATTTTGGACCAACTCTATGGTAGGTGGATCCGACGGCCACGGCCGCACAACTCATAGCGTTGCCTCGACGCAACCTCCCGATTGCCGCCATGTGCCGCCATCGCTCTGCTTGTCCTTTTCCTGGACGTCGCACCCCCGGTTTTGTGGCCCAAACCGGGAAACCAGCCTTCACGACCAACCCCCGGTTTTGAGGCCCAAACTGGAAAACCAGCCCACCAGCACCTGAGTTTTGTGGCCCAAACTCAGCAAACCTGAAGCACCCAGGTTTTGAGGCCCAAACCTGGAAACCGTCCTCAGCCCGAGTTTTGTGGCCAAAATCGGAAACCATCAGCGCCCAGGTTTTGAGGCCCAAACCTGGAAACCGTCCACCCGATGGTTTTTCTCTGGCTCTACCACCAAACCGAAGCTGTAGAGGGGATGCACCGCCCGTGCACCCCGTCCACTGACACGTGTCCCCAAGTCCACGACTCTGGCAACACATGACCACAAGTCTTCGCTCGTCGCTGTCCCAGGCTGTCAGCCACCACAGCTGATCCTCGGGCCACCGGTTCCTCAGTCCAAGCCTCACGTCCGCCCTTCGCCACTCTCGGTCCATCGGCACGGCACGTCTCTACTTGACCTTCACCTTGCCTCTGATCACTGTATCCGTGCTCGACACCTGCACAACACAAGCCAAAGAACATGCGCATCATCCTAGTTCACAATCACTCGTCACTCAGAGACTCGGCATACACCCATGTATCCGCACATCCAAACTCATTATTTCCCTGCCTTATATCGACTAGGTCCACAACTCCCTTTTCCAAAACTCCAGAGTCAAAATATTTATGGAACTTGTTCTCCAAATCCTCCCAGCTCTGAATGGAGTTAGGTGGTAGAGATAAAAACCACGAAAAGGCCGAGCTAGACAGAGATAAAGGAAACATCCGGACTTTAAGTGCCGGCTCATCGTCAACCTCCCCAAGCTGGACTCGGAACTGAGTTATGTGCTCCATAGTTGTCACTGAGCCCGTTCCTGTGAATTTGATAAAATCAGGAACTCTGTACATCGGAGGGAAAACAACTTGATCATACCATTCTGGATATGGTTTCTTATAGCCGGTCAATGTATTCTTCGATGTTAAACCGAATTGCTTCTAAACCATATCAGTAACTCAATTCATCAGTTGATCCACTTGATTCACCGGCCCTTGATAGCCGATGTTCTGCCCTCCAAAAGTGTTATTTTGATACCCTGGATTTTCATGAGCATCTAAAGTATAAAAATCTGACATGTAGTGATATCCAGGAGGAACATCACTAGGTGGTACATTTCCTTGATAAGGTGGTGCATTGAAGTCTCTGGTAATCCTCCTTGCATGTGGAGCTATTTTTGTAGCCGATGAGTACATGTTGTTACTCATATTCGGTTGTTGCAATTGTTGCTGCGTCATGCCCCCCAGGCTAACTATCATTTGATTTCCATTGCCATTGGGACCGTTCATCTGCAGACCCCTAGAAGTTCCAGCTCCTTGACTGTTTCCAACTGAATACGCCAGACCTCCTCTATCGTTACTTAAGTTGAAAGCTTCTTTAATGGCATTTGAGAGGCTATTAAGGAATGTTTCATTATGATTCATCAGGGTGGCAGACATCATTTTGCCAATCACCTCTTGCATGGCATTGTGCTGTATTTGGATCATCGGATCAACGTGACCCTCTAGAACCACCCTTGGAAAATGAGACTTCTGGATGATTTTCTTATCTCTTGTCTTACTGAAACTCAACAAACACATGCTCCGATATTGCTCAACGGTTTGATCTATCAAGCGTTGGACTTCCTCTGGGAGTTCATCCATCGTCACGTTCAACACTTCATCATTGCTAATAGTCATGATCAAACGACTGTTGTCCAACCGGGCGTGCCAAAAGAATGTGTTGACACGAAAATTTGGACAAGGTGCCAACACACTCGACCACGGTCCTTAGAAGCCGTGCAGAGCAAGGTCTTGACCTCCTGGACCTTCAAGAGATGGCAGTGCCGAATCTTGGTGAGAACGACTCCTGACGTGCCAGTCAATTTGACCTGCAATTGACAAGAAAAAAAAAAGGCGGCAAATTGTGGAACCTGCCGGTTTGATGCCAGACAGTTCCAATTTGTATGGCTCCGATATAGCCATTGTCATAGGATATTGACTACAAAGTCAACTCCCAAGAAAAGATTGAAGCATTGATAATATTCAAAGCAAAATGACTATTATATATATAAAGAAAACATTTAGAAAAAGAACAGCCGATAAACTTAAACATGTGGGAAAATAAAGATCTTTGTATATGTTTAAACGGCATGAAACCAATAGATTGGCTAATTGCATAAGCAATTCTATTTGTTAACAGTGGGGTGTTTCCATGCAGCCATAATAGTAAATAGATCGATAAAGTAACTTTAACATCAATAGTGGGGTGTCTCCATGAAGCCATAATGATGACCAAGCTAAATTATGTCTGACACAATAAGCAGATCCATAAGTTTTAAACCACTTAAAAGTATACATTATGAAGGAAGCATAACTGGATCGGCTAATTTAGCCGATACAGGGTCCATGAAGCATGAACATGATCTATCCATTAAAACCACGGTCTAGCCTAATATCAAGCAAGTTTAATGTATCATGCGTATCAGTGGCGTTCGGAAATACAACCATAATAAACATGTCAGATCAAATCTACTTGTTTCTTCGCACAACATGTAACAATCAAGATTGACAAAATAGTCGATGAGAAACTTAGATCAACTATTTTCCTTGGTGTAAGCGTATAAGGTCCTTGGATAGCCAGAACTAAACAACTTTTAAGCTTAAACTAATTTGTCAATCTTGATTGGGCAAGATATTGTTGAAACCAAAAGAAAACATTAAAAAGCACAAACAATATCGATAACTTAATGAATCTATTAGATTGCCAAAACTAATAAAGCCGATAACTGGTCAAGATCGACTAAAGCAAGAGATTGATCAGAGTCAAGATAGTCTTACAAAAGACGAACTTAAACCGATAACTAACCCATGTCATAGCTAAACAAGAGTTTGGTCGATGCCAAATGCAGCCTTATTGAACAGTAACATGAGCCATTGGTGAAACTTACAAGGAAACCAGAGTTCGGTCTGAGCCGATGCAGCCCTGCCTGATTGAAGATTCCGTCGAGTTCTACCTTACTCCTACTCCTAGGTTTTTGGCCGGTGGCCGATGTATTGATTGATTGTGTGTTTTTTACAAAAATCAGGTTTCTAGCTATTTATAACCCGACAGACTCTTATTCTAACATGAGTAGGATACATACTAATAAAATATCGATCCAGACCCGAACTCTTTGGCTGAGCCTGACACGTCTTCAAAGCCCGTCACGTCTGGCCCATATGAAGTTTTCTGGTCGTGTCTGGATCCAAGCAGGCTTCTTTTATTTTTCAAGCCGATCAGCCGTTTGTGCTTAAAAAATAACAATCCCATTTGGTCCAAAATCTAGTGTAAACAGTTCTTGTGTTCTTCGCGTTTCGGTTTTTCCTCCCTCGAAGATTTGCCTCATTGTTCCTCTCCGTGGGATGATTTTTGATTCCACTTGAATCAGATTGTTCTATGTCGTGAGCTCCATCTTTTCACTGAAGTATTTCTCCTCTAACCTCACATGGACATAGATCAGGCTAAAATCATGTTTGTTCTTCGTTCTTCCCCCTTTTCTAGTATTCTTCGAATTTCTCTCGATTGACTTGGTTTGGTGCAATGATATCTTAGGATTAGCACCCCAATACACAGAGGAACACTTGGGAGAAGTTTTGGTTGTAGTCCCGTTTGATTTGGTTGTGATCAATTCGATTTTGGTGTTTAGCCGTGTAGTTTTTGTGTTCACTGGACGCTCGCGGACTGTCCGGCCCCAGGCGGCGGACTGCCCGGGCATCGGGTCTCGTCCAGGCAGACTTGCCCAGCTTGGCACTGTTCTCAGTCGTGTGACCAGCGGACACTCCGGGACTAGGTCGCGAACAGTCTGGGATAGGACCAGAACCGTTCCAGATCAGTTTTGTTTTGGGACTTTGGCCGACGGATAGTCCGGACTCCCAGTGGCGGACAGTCCGGCCTTCACCGGACAGTCCGGGAGCCTGATGGCGGACTGTCCGGGATCCTGTTGTTTGTGCAGTTTTGTTCTGTGGCTTTGACACTTGGTTTTCGGGGTTCTCCGGTAGTTCCGCTGTACCTCTAGGACATCTCCTAGGGTATCCATCTACTCGTATGTGCGGATACATGGGTGTATGCCGGATCTTGAGATGATGAGTGATTGTCAATTGGTATGATGCACTTGTTCTTTGGCTTGTGTTGTGCAGGTGTCGAGCTCGGAGACGGTGATCGAAGGCAAGGTGAAGGTCAAGTAGAGACGTGTCGTGCCGATGGACCCGGAGCAGTGAAGGGCAGACGTGAGGCTTGGACTGACGGTTCGGTGGCCTGAGGATCAGTTGTGGTGGCAGACAGCCTGGGACAGCGACAAGTGAAGACTTGCAGGTGGACGGGGTGCACGGGCGGTGCATCCCTCGATGACTTCGGTTTGGTAGTAGAGCCCCAGAAAAACCACCGGGGAGATGGTTTCCAGGTTTAGGCCTCAAAACCTGGGTGCTGGCCGGTTTCTGAGTTTGGGCCTCAAAACTCGGGCTGAGGACAGTTTCCAGGTTTGGGCCACAAAACCTGGGCGATGGCGGGTTTCTGAGTTTGGGCCACAAAACTCAGCCTGAGGATTGGTTTCCTGGTTTCGGCCTCAAAATCGGAGGGAGGTCCAGGAAAAAGGACAGGCGGCGAGTGGCGGCACGTGGCGGCATCAGGTGAGGTCGCGTCGAGGCGAAGCTACCGGATGTGCAGGCGTGGCCGTCGGATCGACTACACTTCGATTTGGATAGGAATACCCTTAGGGTTAGCCTGCTCGCTCATTAGCAGTAGTGGTAGAAGGGGAATAATTGTATCAGGCTATATTAGGAGAGGCAACCCCTCCCTCCAAACTATCTCAGTCATTTGCTATTATCTTCTAGGGTTTCTCGCTTCCCATTCCCTGCTGTAGCTACTAAGATCCACAGAGATGGCTAATCATACCTCTGTGTATTTGGATTTTGTGGAAACGGGACCAGATTCCCCTTGTCTCCTCGTGGCGACGAATTTCGGTTGGCAATTGAGATTGTGATTCGCGTTCTTGAGCTGTTCTTCGCGTTTTGCTTTTTGTCTCAATTTTCCCGTCGCTCGATCTCCCCCTATGTTGCGTATTTTTCGAATCCACTTGAATCAACTTGTTCTTTGAAGTGAGGAGAACATTTTCACCGAAGGAATTTAACCCAAACTTCACGAACAAGTAGATCGGGTCAATTTGAGTTTCGTAGCAACTTTTTCATTCTTGCACCAACCCTTTTGATTTCCTAGAGTTTGAGTTGATTTGAGCGGATGATTTCTTAGGAATAGTCTTCCAACTACCTAGTGATCATCTTCTCCAAGTTTGGAATCAAGGGATTTTGATTTGCATCGAATTTGGGGAGATTTGGAGAAGAGGCGATTGAAATCTTCCTCACTGGGTGCTCGCGGACAGTCCGTCGTGGGTGTCGCGGACAGTCCACGTGTCGGGGCTTAGCTAGATCAGTGGCTGCGCGTCTCGGCACCTTTGACTTGGGAGACCGGTGGACAGTCCGCCGTGCTAGGTCGCGGACAGTCCGGGCCTGAGCAGAGCAAGTTCAGCAAGATTGCTATCTTCTCCTTTTGACCGGTGGACAGTCCGCCGTTGTAACTCGCGGACAGTCCGGGAACGTCCAGGGAGCTTTCAGCAGCGTTGCGTTTTTGACATTTTGGCCGGCGGACAGTTCGCCACCAGACCGCGGACAGTCCGACACAGGGCAAACAGTCCGGGACCGTACCCGCGGACAGTCCGAGCCCCTGCTGAGTGTTGAGTTTTAGTGCGTTTGCTCTCCCGGCTTTTCCGTTTCATTTTCGGACTTCTCGTTTGCTTCTAGAGTTCACCAAGAAACCTCTCTAGGTATCTTTGCCACCCGTTGGTATAGGTATTTGTAGGATTTCCGACGTAGCCTTCCATCTACGTTCGGGTGTAGGTTTTTTTGGGTTTGAACATGACTCGGTGCTTGCGAGTTTTGGGTTGCTCTTGTTGGTGGTGCCTGGCTGTGATCCTAAGGATCATCCACCCTCTTTCTGAGGGGCGTGGGCATCATGTTCGTGTCCGAAGCTTTTGGGGTTGATTTGTTGGGACAAAGGCCAAAGTTTTGAAAGAAATTTTTAGGCTCCCATTCACCCCCCATCTAGTCACCTTTGGTAGCATTCTCGGTCCTTCAGTAGGTCGTGAACTCACCGGTTGTTTGAGTCTTCGCTGTTGGGGTGATTTTCTGGGATAAGGGTCATCCATTTCATGAGTTGAAATTTGAGGCTCCCATTGACCCCCCTCTGGTCGCTAACTCATTCCTTCAATTGGTATCGGAGCTGATTAAGGGATCTTCTCCACCTTAATCGGTTATGGATCCTAAGGGCGACATGGATCGAGGGAACAACAACGCTCCCTACTTTGATGGGACGAACTATCCCTATTGGAAGATTTGGATCTGTGGTTATCTCAACAGCTTCGGATCTTCCGTCTGGGAGATATGCGAGAACGCTGAGTACGAGGTCCTTGCAGCTCGTGTGGGTCAGATCCAGATTGACCAGCACGAGGCAAACTCTAAGGACCGTAACGCTCTTTTGGCCAGCATCTCCCTTTCTGAGTTCGAGCGTGTCTCCAAGCTTGAGACTGCACGAGAGATCTGGGTGAAGCTTCAAAGCTATCATGAGGGGACCGTCTAGGTCAAGACCAGACTCTTCGAGACATACAAGTGCGAGTACGAGAACTTTGTTCAGATGGAGGGAGAGACAATTGATGCTATGTTCACTTGTTTCCAGACGATTGTGGACAAGATGCATGCCAATCGGGCCAACCTACCTTACGATGATCATGAGAGGGCACTCAAGTTGCTTTATGCCCTAGATCGGAAGGTATGGGAGGTGAAGGTGTCGACTATCCTAGAGACACCCAGCTATGACACCCTCACCATGGACGAGCTGTTCAGCAAGCTCAAGTCCACCGAGATCGATCACTTGACTCAGGCCAAGCTGAAGAACCCATCTTCACATTCCATGGCTTTGGTCTCAGGCAAGGGTGGATCGACTCTCTCTACTGATGTTTCACCTCCTCTCTTTGCTATGTCGTCTTTGCTTTCAGTGATAGAGGAGCAGGTGGAGGCATTGGGAGACGATGAGCTCGCCCTCATCATCAGCTGATTCTCGCGGTTCCACAACAACTGCTTTAATCGCCGGCGTGGTGGCGCACATGAGGGCTGCTACGAGTGTGCGGACGCTAATCACTTCATTGTGAACTGCCCCAAGCGCAACAAAGGCTTCCCTGGCAAGAACCAGAACTCCAAGCACAAGGACAAGCGCGAGTACAACGCCGGGAAGCCAAAGACCAAGGGCGGCTACCGTAAGAAGGATCTCGAGAAGGCGTATGACGCAGGCAAGCGTGCCTTCATCGCCTCCCTCAGCGACGTCGAGAGAAGCTCCGACGGCAACTCCAGCGATGACGAGTCCGAGCATAAGATGGAGGATCGCTTCAATGGACTCTACTTCTTCGGGAGCTCCACCAACGGCTTCTGCACCATGGATTTGGATGAGGAGGACCGCAAGTGCCAGGACGAGCACGCCGACACCGACGATGACGACGACGCTTCTGAGGTATCAAATTCTTCCCTTGTCGAGCGTCTTTCCAGTGAGCGTGACTCTTTGGCCGAGATAGTCCTCGCTCAGAACAAGCAGCTTAAGCGTGCCGCTAGAGAGCGCAACGAGTTTAAGGCTAAGCTAGGCGAAGCGCTTAAGGAGCTTGAGTTGGCTAGGTCGGAGGTGAGAGTGACCAAAGAGGATGAGTGTGATGAGTGCACTACGCACATGACAAACTTTACCACCCTGCAGACCAAGTATGCCTCTTTGATCGAGGTGTATGATGAGTTGAAGATTAGGCTAGACTTGGTGGGTGATTGTAAAGAGTGGCCCTCCCTGAAGAAGGAATTGGAGGAAGTGAAGGCGAGGCCTTCTTTGCTAGGTGCATGCAAGTCTTGTCCAGGCTTGCAAACTGAGTTGGCAGAAGTGAGTGCCAAATTTGCTGAAGCCATGAAGGCCAGCTTAGTTAGCACCTTTTCCGCTCTATGTGAGCGATGTGTGGGGATGGAGCTTGAGATTGCCAACTGTCAGCATGACAGGATGCAAACCGAGGAGGAAAACACATACCTTCGGTCCATCCTGAGTTGGGTGTCATGCAGTGAGCCGCAGTTAGGTATGATGATCAGTCAGTTCAAGAGGGGAACTCGCGGTCTGGGAGTAGGCTTTGCTTTAGGTGGGGATGGCGCTAGTACCTTCGGCAAGATCGGTGAGTTTAGCGGAGGGAACTCGAGTGAGAAACCATCTGCTGTTACTAAGCTTACCAAGATCACCCCACCTGAGCCTCCCAAGCCTATCACCAAGGATGGCATCCTTGATGAACCTCCCAAGGCACCACCTCGCAAGCAAGTGTGGATCCCAAACCTAACCATCTTAGGAACACACTTGACACCCTTCCTAGCATCTCTAGTGAAACCCTTCCGAAAGGCAAGCAGCCGGCTAGAGTGAACAACCCCCACAACCATAGGAACCTACAACCCAAGAGAGTGGTGAGGTTCGAGTGTGAGTAATATAACCATGAGGGTCACTTAGCCAAGTTTTTCTTTTGGAGGAAGAGAGACGCTAGGAGGGAGTTGGAGCTGAACAACCAGGCCAGGCACCACCCTTTCCATGGTGTGCAAGGTCAGGGTGTTCAGAGAGCCTGGAGGTGCACCCCCTCAGGCAGCTAGGTCCCTGGCAGCCAGACCACGGGGTGGTGGTCATGCCCATCGTGGTTCTAGTCATCCTCAATACGATCGTGAGCCGAGTGTAAGAGGCTTTGCTGCACTGTCCCATAGCGGACCACCATTTCAGCTTGGTGGTGATCGCTACCTTTAGATGGGATGAGGAGGTGAGTTTGGAGGTTTTTCGTCCCATAGTGGACCACCCTTTCAGTTTGGTGGTGATCGATATCCACCCATGGGACGAGGTCAGTTTGATGTTCCTCCTAACACTTTTTCTGGGCCTATGACACAGCACTGGTATCCTTCTCAGTATACTAACCCCAGTGTTGTGCCATATCCTCATTTCCTGCCTTTCTATTGATGCAGCAACTTCGGCTGGAGAACATGTGGCTCATGGATTCCGGGTGTTCGCGCCACATGTCCGGAAATAAATAATGGTTCTCCAGCCTAGACCCCATTGTGCATAAGGAGTACATAACCTTCGGGGATAGTGGTAGAGGTAAGGTCGTTTGTCGTGGGTCAATTCGACTCAACAAAAACTTTGTTCTCAAGGATGTTGCTTTGGTTTTGAATTTGCACTTCAATTTTCTTTCTGTTTCGCAACATCTTGAGGACGATTACGAAGTGCGCTTTAAGGCCAACTCGAGTAGAGTTTTGGATTCTCGGGGAGATCTTGTTTGTTGGATCGTCCCCTTTAGCTATGTTTTCCGAGCCAATTTTCTCGTTCTTTCGGCTCTTCTAGATGTTTGGTGGCTGGTCCTTCTTCTGATTTGTGGAAGTGGCATAGGAGGCTCGGTCACTTGAGTTTTGACTTGCTTGCAGTACTTAGCTCACTTGGTCTAATCCAAGGATTGCCCAAGCTTAAGTTTAAGAAGGACCTTGTTTGCCACCCGTATCGTTATAGGAACATGGTTGCTGCTTCTCACCCACCTGTTAATCAGGTGATGACCAAGCAACCCGGTGAGCTTTTACACATGGACACAGTTGGTCCAGCTCGGGTTTGCTCAGCGGGTGGGAAGTGGTACGTTCTAGTGATCGTGGACGATTTTTCGAGATACTCTTGGGTGTTCTTCATGGAGGCTAAGGATGAGGCTTTTTCGTTTGCTCGAGACTTGATTTTGAGGTTGAAAACTGAGTTTCCCCCTGATACTATTAGAGCTATTCATAGCGATAATGGTACTGAGTTTGTTAACTCACAGTTTACCTCTTTTTGTTCTTCTCATGGAATTGAGCATCAGTTGTCCTCACCTTATGTCCCCTAGCAGAACGGTGTTGTTGAGCGCAAGAACCGGACCCTTGTTGAGATGGCTAGGACGATGCTCGATGAGCATAGGACTCCTATGCGTTTTTGGGCCGAGGCGATCAACACCGCTTGCCATGTTTCAAATCGCATCTTTCTTCGTGCTTTCATGAAAAAGACTTCTTATGAGTTGCGTTTTGGATGGGTACCCAAGGTGTCTCACTTTCGGGTGTTTGGGTGCAAGTGCTTTATCCCGAAACAAGGCAATTTGGATAAATTTGAATCTCGTTCTGCTGATGGTGCGTTTCTTGGTTATGCTTTGCACTCTCGCGCTTATCAAGTTCTTAACCTTGAGACTAACTGAATAGTGGAGACCTGCGAGGTCACATTCGACGAGACAATGCCTTGTGTTTCTTCTGCTTTTGATGTTGCAGCAGAACAGGAGCTGGGAGAGACCATCTTTGTGGAGAAGGAATAGGAAGATGCCGATTGGGGTAATCTCGAGCCAACTCCACTGGCTGCCCCTGTCGACCCTGCGACGACGACATCAGCTCGAGGACCCGATCCCACTACTTCCACTACTTGGGGTCCTCTCGAGCCACCTCTCCAGCAAGCACCTGCAACACCTGAGGGAGCAACAACATCTGGCGAAGGGGAGGCTACTTCGGCGAGGCAAGCACCCTGAAGTGTTCAACAGATCCACCCTCCGCAACAGATGATCGATAGTATCGACCAGCGAGTCACGCGGTCGCGAGCGTATGAGATCTCTCACTTTGCTCATTTTGCATTTGTTGCTTCTTTTGAGCCCAAAGATGTTGGACACACTCTTTCTGATCCTAACTGGGTAAATGCCATGCATGAGGAGTTAGAGAACTTTGAGTGAAACCAAGTTTGGACCCTAGTTCCACATCCACCAGAATGCCACCCTATAGGTACCAAATGGGTCTTCAAAAACAAACAGGGTGAGGATGGGATGTTAGTTAGGAACAAGGCTAGGTTAGTAGCCTAGGGCTTTTGCCAGAAAGAGGGGATAGACTATGAGGAGACCTTTATCCCTATAGCTCGTTTAGAAGCCATTAGGATCCTTCTAGCCTTTGCTGCTTCGAAGGGTTTTATGTTATACGAAATGGATGCCAAGAGTGCTTTCCTAAATGGGTATATAGAGGAAGAGGTCTATGTTAGGCAACCCCCGGGTTTTGAGAGTCCCAAGTTTCCAAACCGTGTCTTCAAACTTTCAAAAGCTTTATATGGTTTGAAACAAGCCCCGAGAGCGTGGTATGAACGTTTGAAAACCTTTTTGCTCTCCAAGGGTTTTAAAACGGGACAGGTAGATAAGACCCTTTTTCTCCTCAAGCAAGGCAATGACACCCTTTTAGTTCAGATTTACGTGGATGATATCATCTTTTGTGGCTCCTCTCATGCACTTGTTGCCAAGTTTGCAGATACTGTGAGCAGGGAGTTTGAGATGAGTATGATGGGTGAGTTGACCTTCTTTCTCGGGTTGCAAATCAAGCAAACCCGAGACGGGACGTTCGTGCATCAAGGCAAATACACGAAGGACATCCTGAAGAAGTTCAACATGGGCGAGGCCAAGCCTCTTACAACGCCCATGGCGACGACGATTGCGATGGACGCAGATCAGGACGGAGAGCCCATGGACCAGAAGAGTACAGGAGCATGATTGGCTCCCTCCTGTACTTGATGGCGACGAGGCTAGACATACACTTTGCAATGTGTTTGTGCGCTCATTTTCAGGCGTCACCTCGGACTTTCGACAAGCAAGCGGTCAAATGCATCATGAGGTACCTCCGATACACTCCTGAGTTCAGACTTTGGTACTCTTCTTCTTCGACCCTTTCGCTTTGTGGTTACTCCGATGCAGACTTTGCCGGCTGTCCGCTTGAGCGCAAGTCTACTTCTGGGACTTGTTAGTTTCTTGGCTCTTCGCTTGTTTTGTGCTCTTCTCGCAAGCAGTCTAGCATAGCCTAGTCCACTACCAAGGCCGAGTATGTCGCTGCCGCTTCTTGTGCTTCATAGCTTTTATGGATGGTTGCTACTTTGAGTGATTTTGGTCTAGATTTCAGTCGGGTTCCTTTGCTTTGTGACAACACTTCAGCCATTAGTGTAGCAAAGAACCATGTTCTTCACTCCAAGACCAAACACATCGATGTTCGCTTTCACTTTCTTCGTGATCACTACGAGAAAGGCGACATTGACCTTAGGCATGTAGACACCCATAACCAGCTTGCGGATATTTTCACCAAGCCTTTGGATCTCTCAACTTTTGCTAGGTTGAGAGGTGAGCTTGGTGTGTGTTTCCCCTTTTAGATGAGGGAAGCACTTTGCTTGTTGTAAAATAGACTGACTTCTCTGATACCCCTTTTTGTTTTGGGTTTTCTGTTCTAGTCTAGTTTTTCTGCTTTGATACTTCTAGACTAACTTCTGCATGCATCTTATCATGTATACATCTTGCATCTTCGAGCTTCATGTCTATAATCTTTAGAATGAAATTATGCTCTAAGTAGTTTTGCTCTGATGCTATATGATGATGCTTGTAGCTTAGGCTCCTGTTGATCACATTATACATGTTGTGAGCCAAACTGCTGTTTTATGAATAGTGAATATGCTTAATGAACATAAAACTTGATACTTGTTCACTATTGAGATTGGCAACTAGCATGTTTAGAATATGTTGAAGTCACATGTGCTATTTCATATATGCTAGGTTGCTATGTCTCTAGTTCTGAGTCATTCACTTGCTTGGTATGTTTATATTCTGCATAATTTGAACCAAGTCTAAGTGAAATTAAAAAGATCGAGATGGAATTGCTTTGTCAGCACATCACGGTATCGAGACAGTTTCTCATTGCACATTTGAGTTAAACTTGAGCCGTGTAGTGTAAGAATGAAACCGATGTTCAAGCTTCTGATTGCTTATGCATAGGCTTAGCTCGGTTGAAAACTAAGGCAATGACAAGCTTTCAACCTCTCGCAATCATATGCTAAAATCTGAACTTGTGTTAATCACCGCTGCAAATCTCCGATAAAATTTGACAAACACAAGTCTATGTTTCATTCTATAGCATGATGATTGAACTTTGCTAGGGGTAGTTCACCTTGTATACATGTTTAGCACTTGTTCGATTTCCTGTCTATACATGTTCAGTGCTATTTTTGATGGTGAATTCCTTTTCTGAATGGCTTAAAACTGCTCACTAAGTTTCTTTGTTCATATTCCGTGTTCTGTGATCAGTTTGCGCCTTTGCTAGCACTTATGCTTGTTGCTTAGTTGTCCGATCAGCACTCTTTAGAGCATTCTTTCACTCTAACAACTATATACCTGAAGCTGCTGACATGCATTTTAGGCTCATATGCATGGTTCTTGCTCCGATAGGCATGGCGTAGCTCCGTTTCGCTTATTTGAGCTCTTTTTCCCATCTTGATTGATTGCAAATTGCCCCCAAGGGGGAGAATTTTTGTTGTATGGTGACAATTTGCAACTTTGTGCTTCACTTGTTGAGGGGGAGTTCTTTTAGCGATGGGGAGCACTTCTGCTTTGCTCTTTTGTGTACCTGAGTTTCGATTGTTTCGATTGGTATGGAGTTTTCAGCTAGTTGTGTCGAGCCTCTGTGCCTTTATCTTGAGGGACTAGCAGTTTCACATTCTTATGCGCCTTCAGTTTCAGTTGGTGTGGAGCTTTCAGCTAGTGGTGTTGAGCCCTTTTCTGCCTCTTCTTGAGGACTAGCTTGATTTTGACTTGGTTGCGTCGGGCCCATGTCTTTGGGAACCAAGTCTTTCGCTCTGTGTGATCGAGTTTTGCTTCTTGTTGAGTTGTTGCTCCGATCCTTTGCTTGGTTGTGTTGAACCGTTGCCCATGTCTTTGGGGACCAAGCTTTGCTTATCTCGATTTGTCCTTCTTCGGCTTTTTGTCTTGGCTTTTGGACATCTCGAGTGAGTTTCTCCTTCAATCTACCTCAATTTTCTTTTCTCTTTGATTATGGTTACTATGTGTTGAAGATGCACTCGTCAAGGGGGAGATTGTGAACACAAGGTTGATATGTGCCCTTCTGGTTCCCTTCCTGAGTGATGAGCGATCGGTCAACGAGCAACATGTGTCTCTTGGCTGTGTTGATGTGCAGGTGTGGAGCTCGGAGATAGTGGTCGATGGCGAGGTGAAGGTCAAGTAGAGACGTGTCGTGCTGACGGACTGGGAGCGGTGAAGGGCGGACGTGAGGCTTGAACCAATGGACCGGGAGGCCAGAGGACCAGCTGTGGTAACAAGCACGTGGCATCAGTGAAGTGAGAGCACATGGGCATGTGCGGTGCATTGGTTGAGTCAGGAGGAAGATGATGGCGTCGTGACACTTGGCGGGAGGCCAAGAAGGAAGGTGAAGGCATTGTGCCCAGCGTGGAGGCTGGACATGCATCGGCATCAGTGCCGGTGGTCGGGGTGTGCGAACCACATCCCATCTATGACGCGGGTTTGGTAGTTTAGCCTCGAAAAACTACCCTCGACGGTTTCTAAGTTTGGGCCTCAAAACTCAGGGCAGTGGGTTTCCGAGTTTGGGACTCAAAACTTGGGCTGGATGGTTTCCAGGTTTGGGCCTCAAAACCTGGGTCCCGGGTTTCTGAGTTTGGGCCACAAAACTCAGCCTGAGGACTGGTTTCCCGGTTTCAGCCTCAAAACCGGGGGAGGTCCAAAAAGGACGGCCGACGCGTGGCGGAGCCGAGAGGCTTGCGTTGCGGTGAAGCTATCGGCGAGGAAGGCACGACGGTCGACAGGATGGCACGTGGCGGCATCCTGAGGCTTGCGTCGAGGCAAAGCTAAGGATGAGGAAGTCGCGTGGCCGTCGGATCAAGACTCGGCAGAGTTGGACCGGGATACCCCTAGGGTTGGCCTGTTCGCTCTTGTATCTAGGGGTAGAAGGAGAATAAGTGTATTAGGCTATAAATAAGAGAGGCAGCCCCTCCTCTCTCTCTATCCTTGCAGCTCTCATTGTCTATCCTCCGCTTAGGTTTTCAATCATACCTCACTGCCTGTGATCCGCAGAGTGAACAACAATACCTCTGTGTACTGGAGATTTTGAGGAAGCAAGACCGTAATCTCGTTATTTTTTCGTGGGTTCGAGACACGGCTGAATTCGGATCGATTCACATTTTGTTCTTGTGTTCTTCGCGTTTCGGTTTTTCCTCTCTCGGAGATTTGCCCCGTTCTCCCTCTCTGTGAGATGATTTTCAATTCCACTTGAATCAGATTGTTCTATGTCGCGAGCTCCTTCTTTCCACCGAAGGATTTCTCCTCTAACCTCACAAGGACATAGATGAGGCTGAAATCACGTTCGTTCTTCCCCCTTTTCTAGTGTTCTTTGGATTTCTCTCGATTGACTTGGTTTGGTGTGATGATTTCTTAGGATTAGCACCCCAATACATAGAGGAACACTTGGGAGAAGTTTTGGTTGCAGTCCCATTCGATTTGCTTGAGATCAATTCGATTTTGGTGTTGAGCCGTGCATTTTTTGTGTTCACTAGACGCTCACAGACTGTCCGGCCCCAGGCAGCGCCCTGCTCGGGCATCGGGTCTCGTCCAGGCAGACTTGCCCAGCCCGGCACTATTCTCGGTCATGTGACCGGCGGACAGTCCGGGACTAGGTCGCGGACAGTCCAGGACAGGACCAGAACTATTCCAGATCAGTTCTATTTTGGGACTTTGGCCGGGGGACAGTCCGAACTCCCAGTGGCGGACAATCCGGCCTTCACCGGACAGTCCAGGAGTCTGATGGCGGACTGTCCAGGATCCTGCTGTTTGTGCAGTTTTGTTCCGTGGCTTTGGCACTTGGTTTTCGCGGTTCTCCGGTAGTTCCGTTGTACCTCTAGGACATCTCCTAAGGTATCCATCTACTCATAGGTCATGAACTCACAAGTTGTTTGAGTCTTCGCTTTTGGGGTGATTTTCTAGGACAAGGGCCATCCATTTCACGAGTTGAAATTTGAGGCTCCCATTCACCCCCCCCTCTGGTCGCCAACTCGGTCCTTCATAAGGATGGCGTACATTGGCAACTCCGATTGGTATCACGCTTCAAAGGTCCATTCTTTACACCTTAGCATCATTTGATAGTATTACTCTCCCACATTTCATATCTATGCATATGTGCCAAACTTGAACCAAACACTATAGCACATATGTAGGGGGAGCTAATACTAACAAAGAGGTGACTCAAATTTTCAAATACATACCTTTGTGAAAGGTTGTCATCAATTACCAAAAAGGGGAGATTGAAAGTCCTTGTTTGGTTTTGGATAATTGATGTCACCTAGGGTACTAGCTTTTGTCATGAAGTGTTTATAAGCTAGGTTGGTACACACCAAGTGTGGGAGGTAGACGATGACCATTGTGTTGGAGGTCATGACCAAAAGATGGATCAAGTGCTCCACATTTGGAAAGAGAAGAAGAGAAAAGCAAAACCCTATGGAGATCAAGGCAAAGGTATAAATAGGGATTTTGTTTTTGGCACTCAAGACACCTTAGAGGGTGTGAGTGTGTTTAGGATTGATATACGTACTATTAAGAGGGGACTATCTCGGTGATTGCGGTTATCAAGTGCCACTAGGTGAATTCATACGTGCATACTACTCCGTATCGCAAATAGAAGTCGTTTAGGACAGCGACACAGTCTTCAAAGCATAACTTTGACCACTTGTTTCTTTAAAAATATTTGTTGTAAAGTAGTGTATATATATTTTTATGAAAGTACTTTTCAAGACAAAGTTATCTATATGATTTTTATATCTCTAAACTCAATAATTTAAAAGTTATTCATGATTTATATTCCCAATGTTTGACCGAACCCTTTTCCATAACGACTTCTAAATAGGATACAGAGGGAGTATGCATTAGGACCTAGTGTGCTAACCTCGAATCCTTTGAAAACTGTTTGGAGAATGCTAACACACATGAACAAGGTGGTGTACACTTGGTGGTGTTGGCGCATTTGCAAAGGAGAAGAAACCAGAGTTGAAAATGTGGATTTCAGGCTTGACCGGACGCTACAACAGCGACCGGACGTTGTTGCAACATGCGTTCGATCACTTCTGAAACAGTGACTGGACGCTAGTGCAACATCTGATAGGACGCGCCTGTACCACTGTTCACGAGAGGCAATAAATGAAACGGTGATGCTACCGCACGGACGTCCGGACCGTGCCACCCGTCCGGACGCACCTCCGACAAAAGATAGCGACCGACCCAATCTAGCTGGGACAAGTAAGCCGCACTCTGGAGGCCCGATCATTCCGCCACGCCGCGCCGCCCTGTCGGAACCGCGCCGCCGCGGCACCCCGTCACAACCGCGCCGCAGCGTCGCCTCCCAAACGCGCGGCTGCGACTCCCCTTCCCAACCGCGCTGCCGCGGCGCCCCATCGGATCCGCGCCACCACGACGCCCCTTCCCAAACGCACGATCGCGACTCCCCTTCCCAACCACACTGCCGCGGCGCCCCATCGGATCCGCGCCACCGCAACACCCCTTCCCAACCGCGCCGCCGTGGCGCCCCGTCCCAACCGCGTCGTCGAGCCTCGGCCCAAGCACGCCGAGCCGCGTCTCCATCTGCTGTAGCGCCGGCCACCCCACCCCCGCGCCGCGAGGTCAAGGAGACGTCCTGTCTCACCGTGTCCTTCTATGCTCCCCTGCGCTATGTCTCATCTACTCTCCCATATGGATTTCACCGATGGTCATCGTCCCCCTCCGATGGTTGAAGGCAGTGAAGCCGATTTGCGGTTTGAGGGGCGCAAGGATGGCTCAACCTTCAAAATTGGGGATTCCAGGGGCAAGGAGGTGGTGGAGACATACCCTTCTTCGTCAAGAGTTTTAGTAAGCTGTTTTGTTTTGCAATCTGTTCATAAGCAATAGTCAAACTTTTATTGAAACACTACTACAACACTACTGTACTTATTGATTACATCGTTGATTATACTTGCGGTACTTGATTATATGGCCTTTGGTCTTTCTCATACCTGTTATGAACAGAACTGAATCATTGAATCGGGTTTAAACAGAAGCAACTAGAGATAGTCCATTTTTTTTGTTGGAACAACATTGAATCAAAACTGAAATACTAACTGAAACACTGAATTTGGTGATACTGAAACACTGAATTATGTTATACTGAAACAACTTTATAACGCGCAGGTTGTGCGAAGAAACATTGATTTGAATGTTCAGATTGATGCAGTCTCAGGCGGAAATATGGTTGTTTCAGAAGTAAGTTTTTGTTGGCACTATAACTTGATAATCTACATTCGTTTCAACTGCAGGGATGCATAGTCTGACAAGACAATACATTTGCAATGCAGGGTTCCATCGGGCCTAATGTTCATGAAAGTATTTTCCATGGGGATATTGAGGTGGAGATTGCTGATGAAAATGAGTCAGTGTATCAAGAAGAAGAAGACGTTGTCAGCTCTCAGCAGGTGGTTCCATTTGAAGGAATGGAATTTGATACAGTAGAAGAAGCATACAGAGTGTACAACACCTATGTATTCAAGATGGGATTCACTATCAGAGTGGGTTCATCGAGAAAGAGCCAAGTGACCAAGGAGTTGATACGGAAGGAGTTTGAGTGCTCACATGGACGGATCACAGAAAAGGAAGACAATGCATCAAGCAATCAATCTTCAGTAGGAACGAATGCATCCAAGAAGAAAAGTGCAAATGCAGTGATGACTAGCGCAACAAGAAAGCGCAGCACCTTGAAGAAGGCTGATTGCAAAGCTCATATGGTTGTTGGTCTACGTGAGGGGAGGTGGAGGGTCATGGTGTTTCGTGAAGATCACACACACCCTTTGGTGAAGATAAAGGGCAGGGTGAGGCAGTTACGATCTCACAGGCAGATTTCATGGGCTGATTATGAGTTTCTCAAGACCCTGCATCATCGAAACATATCTACAATGCAAATCATGGCAGTTTTGGGAGACTGCCATGGAGGCCTTGCGAACCTCTCATTCAACAGCAAGGACGTCTCCAACTTGAGGACGCAGCTGAGGGCAGGAGTTCGATACAAAGATATGGACGCTGTACTGGATTACTTTCAGAAGTTGCAAGCTGAGAGCCCTAGTTTCTTCTACGCCCTGAAGCTAGATGCTGAGAACGCTGTGGGGGGTATATTTTGGGTGGATGGCAGATCTAGGGAGCTCTACAAGTCTTTCAAAGATTGCATATTCTTTGACACAACATTCTGCACAAACCGATACAACATGCCATTTGCACCGATTGTTCGCATCAGCAATCACACCCAGAGCATCCTGTTGGGGTGTGCTTTGCTTCCAGATGAGACTACTGAAACGTTCGTGTGGGTGTTGCAAACGCTCAAGGCTGCAATGGGTGGGATGGCACCGACTAACATCATGACTGACCAAGACAAGGCCATGAAAGCTGCGATTGCAGAGGTGTTCCCTGGTGCAACACACATGTGCTGCAAGTTTCATGTGCTGACAAAAGCCTGTGAGAAGTTTGCAATGTTGATCACGAATACCCCAGAATTTGCAGACGATTTCGACTATTGCATCAACTCCACCGAGTCACCAGAGGAGTTCGAGATGTTCTGGCACAACTTAGACGTGAAGTATGAGTTGCATGCTAATGAGCACTTCCAGAACATGACCTCAACTAGGACTATGTGGGCACCTGCATATTTCAAGAAGTGCTTCTTTCCTTTCACAAGCACAACTGAGAGATATGAGAGTATTAATGCACTGTTCAAGAAGATGATACACCCACAAGACTCAGTGCTGCAGTTTCTAACGCAGTATGAGTACATTATGGATACAAGGGTTGAAAAGGAATATCAAGAAGGAGCCAAAGCTGAAACAACAAATCCACCGCTGTGGGGGAGGTCTCGAATTGAGAAGCAGGCTTCAAAGTTCTATACTAGGCTGGTTTTCTTCAAGTTCCAAGAGCTCTCACTACTAGGGATGTGTTCATCTATGACGATTGACTCGCGACGTTTATGTTTTTCATCACAGAATGTGAGCTTTCTATGACGAAACGTATACCTTCGTCATAGGCCACAAGTGACACAGCTTTGGCATGACAAATAATGACGAAAATACTGGTATTGTCATAAAAGAAAAAAGTTAAATCGTCATTGATTGTTTTGTTCGTTTACCAACTCGAGTACTTGCGCCATGGTCCCACCAGCGGTCCAACATTGGGTCCCACCTCGATGACATGGCAGCGCGGTCCCCCCTAGATGACATCATGCGATCCCACCATCGGTCGAACAACGGGTCCCACACCTCGATGATGTGGCTGTGCGGTCCCACCTCGATGACGTGGCGGCGCGGTGCCACCAGCGGTCGAACAGCAGGTCCCACACACCTCGATGACGTGGAGGCGTGGTCCCACCCTGGTGACGTGGTGGCGTTGTCCCACCTCGATGACGTGGCCATGCGGGTCCGAAGCGGTCACAACAGATTTCCCCTTGTTTTTTTATTCGGCAAAAAATTAGCTCCAAGGGAGCTTTGAACCCGCGACCTGCTGCTTGCTAGAGATGTGCGTTACCACTAGACCAGCTGACCGTTTGTTGTTTGTTGTTCATGTTCTTTTATTTGTTCACTTACAATACGATAATTGAATATTGAATTGAATTCAGACTTAATGGGCCATGTACCCATGATCGCCTGGACTTCGCGATCGACACCTGGCCTGGACGTCACGATCGACCCTAGAGGCGTCCTCGGCGGCTGTTGGTCACCGTCAGAGAAGCAGCGACGGCCAAGGTGAGCATCAGCCCAGGCAGCGGCGTTCCGCGTGCGACTGAGCAGCAGCGTTCCGGCGTGCGACTGAGCAGTGGCATTGGGCACCGGTGGCGCGCGTGTGGGACTGAGCAGCAACGCCGGCGAGGGTGGGGCGTGGAGAGCACCAAGTGGTCCGCTAGCAGTGCAGGGCATGCGAGCAGAGTAGTGTCGTGTAGCTGCGTTGCGCGTGGAATGAGCAGCGGCGGCACGAGTAGCGCTGCCAGAGTACTAGGTTTGTTTCATGTGTTTTTGAATTTTGTTGAATTAACTGTAATTTGTGTATTAATTTTTGTACAAATTGTATTGTCGAAATAGATGGATAGAAGCTGGATTTATGGGACACAATTCACAACTGTATATACGAAAGGAGTTGAAGAGTTCATGAAATTTGATAGCGAAAGATACCCCGGAGACAGCCAGATACTTTGTCCGTGCCGCAAATGTCTTAATCAGAGTATGCGGCCTCAGGATGATGTAAGTGACCATATACACATTTATGGAATGCCAGCTACATACACGGGGTGGATTCACCATGGGTAATCGATACATGTTGTAGTAGTTGAGAATGTGGAGCAGGAGGTTGAAGAGAGTGATCATGACTTTGGGATACATGTGGATGTGCCTGATGATGATTATGACGAGGATCACGGAGTACCAGAGTTGATAGGGGATCTGTATGCTGTGGCAGAGGCTGATGGGGAACAACCAAGGTTTGCAAGAGTTCTTGAAGATGCGAAGAAGTCACTTAGCTCGGGATCTAGCCATTCAAAGTTCTCTTTTCTGGTGAGGATGTTGTATATCAAGTCTCGTTATCGAATCAGCAATACAACATTTTCGACAATAATGAAGTTGTTGTCATCTGGATTCCCTCAGAGTGAGTTGCCAAAATCATATGATGAGGCCAAGAAATATCTTGGAGAACTGGGGCTTGCATTCAATAACATTCATGTCTGCAAGAACAATTGTGTGTTATTTCAGAAGAAATAAGAAAAAGACAATTGTATGTTTTCCTTGTCGCCACACCTTCGTTATATACACATTTCACCACCTGCAACACATGGGAAATATTGTAGTGTTTCAGAAACTGCAAATCATGAAGAATTTATGTAACACAGATCCACCCAGAATTCATGTTTCAGTATAGTTTCTTCAGTGTTTCAGTACTATTCTAACACATGTTTCAGAATGCTAAACAGAGCATATGTGCAATTTCCAAGTAAAAAAAAGTTGATGCACACACCCAATTAAAAATGTGAATGCAACACAAGGCAGGT
Source organism: Coix lacryma-jobi var. lacryma-jobi (assembly GCA_009763385.1). Taxonomy (NCBI): domain Eukaryota; kingdom Viridiplantae; phylum Streptophyta; class Magnoliopsida; order Poales; family Poaceae; genus Coix; species Coix lacryma-jobi. Next base: position 37,904,286 of record CM019826.1, read on the forward strand.
CAGCAAGCTGAAACATGTTGACCGTTGGTATAAAAACAGAAAACACAAGTGGAATGAGAAAACATGTTGATAGTGTGGTATCCAACACTAGACAAAGCAGAGATGAACATACAAAATGTTTGAGCATATATAGGAGATAAGAAAAGAGAGATCCATGTGAGATGCAATAAAAGAGTAAAGGCATGAAACAATAGACTTGTATTAGTGAAGCAAAGAGAAACAGCATACTGAAACAAAGGAATTCTTGGTGATCATGACCAAAACTGAACACAATGTAAGTTTGCATATGGACAGCTGGACACTATTGATATGCGTATATGATATTGCTAATATGAATACTAAGTGATTGAAGAATTCAATTTTGTACTTGCAAGAATTTTACTTTTGTTTTAAGTCAGAGGAACGAATATATATTGCTATGATCAAAATGTCATGATCAATATTTATTGTGAGATCAAAATAGAACTTGGAAGGCATAGCAACATCACTAAAACAGCCTAATAAACAGCAGGTATGTATTATAATCACCATCATTTTTTTAAAAAAAAATACAACAAAGCACTACTAGTACTCTAAAATCACACAATAATCATACCTTGAGGCTTCGTCACCTTCTTCTTTGGAGATTTGTCCACAAACAACTTGGGTGGTGATTTGCTTCTAGATGGTTCAGCTCCTCCTTGTGCCCTTGAAGTGGAAATTTTCCTGACTGCAAGACGAGGAGCACGTCTCCCCCCAACATTAAACTTCTCATCACTGCTGCTTTCAGACTCATCATTCCTGGTCGGTGAAACAGTACGGCCTAATCTCATACGCATGACTGCAAACAATAGTGGACAAACAGAAGGGGTGTTATGAGGCTTAAGCATAACTATGAATTACTTGAACTTTTGCTACTGATAAAACTATTGGATTAAGTTTCACTAATTTACACAACAAGCACCAATTGGTTGATAAAGCTATACGGTGGCTATTTGAACAACATACATATACAATGCAGTCCAAGCAGTTTGAAGAGTGGTTGATTGAATTGATTTGGTGATCCCAAACAATTCCAGTTAAATTTTACACGAAACATATACATATCATAGTGATTAATCAACATCATGGTACTGAAACAAAGATCTAGGGTAGTGAAACAAAAATCTAGGGTACTGAAACAACCAACTGCTGTGGGAGAGAGTGGGAGAGAGTTGGGAGAGAGGCAGTAAACCGCCGTCGTACCTGCGCCGCTAGAGTTGGGGAGGCAACCGCCGTCGTTATTGCGAAGCATTGCAGTGGAGCAGCACCGCGCTGGAGAGAGGCACGCGGCGGGGGCAAACGATGACCCGTCCCAGTGGATAAGGGGCCGCGCTACAGGATGGCCCGCGCTGGAGGCGGACGCCGAGGATGAGGGCAGGTTGACGTTGGGTTGTCGCCGCAGGCCAACAACGGTGAGCCGTCCTCCGGGGCGTTGGAGGCAGCACGGTGGAGTACGGTCGAGGCGAGGTCGGAGCAGTGGACGCGGCGCGGGCCTAGGTTGAAGCGGCGGAGTCCGGTGCGGGCCGAGGTCAGGCGAGGTACGAGCTCTGGAGGCGGCACTTGCGGAGTAGAAGACGTGGACGCGCCGCGGGCGGAGGTCGGAGCGGCGGATGCGGCGTGGGTGGAGGTCGGAGCCAGCGTGCGCCTAGGTCGGAGCGGCGCGGGCGCCGAGCTCGGCGCTGGCCTAGGTCGGAGCAGCAGAGGCCGGCATGGGCCGAGCTCCTGGGGCGCTATGGAGATGGGGTCGAGGCACCGCGGGGAAGGCACGGTGGAGGTGGAGGCAGCACGGGCGGAGTCAGAGCGGCGGACGCGGCGCGGGCGAAGGTCGGAGGCCGCCGCGGGCCTAGGTCGGAGCGGCGGAGGACGGCCCGAGCCGAGCACCTAGGGCGCTGTGGAGACGGGGTCGGGGCGGCGCGGTGAAGGCACGATGGAGGTTGGGGGCGATTCCGACGAGCGACGGCGCTCTGAGAGATTCCAAAACGGGAAACCGCTCAGTGAGCAGAGAGAGGAAGGAGTTCACGGGCGGAGTGGTTGGGGGATTCTACCGTTGTTCGGACAATGGAGGCCGCGCAAGGCACCGAGGTTGGGCCGCTCAGGCCCAGTACACTCGTCCGGATGAGCCGGACATCTGAAGTGAAGCATTACTGTAAATGAAATGGAGTGATCGGACGCTGAGTGATTCCGGTCATTGAAAAACGTCTCTAGAACCTCTCTGTTCGTGACCGGACGCTGAGTGCAACATTCACCAGACGCTAGTGAAACATGCGTCCGGTCACAACTGAAACATCGACCGGATGCTAATGCAACAATGACCGGACGCATCCGGTCGCTACGTAAATAGCCTATTCGAAGGGGTAACGGCTATATTTGTTTGAGAGGTTATATAAATATGAGTCGGCTGGCTTTGGGAGCTCTCTCTTGGCATTCTAACATCTTGGACTTCCCTTTGAGCTAAACATACTCCCTCCCAATCATCTCCTTGCTTGATAGCGTGAATAAAAGTGAGATTGAGTGTTTCCAAGTGCATTTGCTTGTGTGTTTTCATCTAGTGGCCCTTGGGGATCGTTGTTGCTGTGGGTATTCTCGTTACTCTTGGTGGTTGCTGCCACCTAGATGGCTTGGAGCAGCGGTGGAGCTTTGGCACGAGTTGGTGATTGTTCGTGGCCATCTCCCGGTGATTTGTGAGGGGTATTGTGCCTTCCCCGGTGAAGAGACAAATGGTAACTATAGTGGATTGCGCGTGTCATTGAGTTACCTCCATTTGTGGGTCGGTTCTTGTGTCCCTCAAGTGTTGAGATAGGTTTGTGAACACCTATTAGCCACCGAACAACCAAGTGGTTGGTCCACACAATGGGGACTAGCGTGCCGGCAAGCACGTGAACCTTGGGAGAAAATCATTGTGTCTCTTTTCTCTTTGGACATCTCTCGGAATTTCTTGGTATTCATATTGTGATTGATCATCTCTTGCCGGCGTCGGTATATTTCTCTACCACTCGTATCACATTCTTTATTTCTTGTGTAGAGATAATTGTTGCTAGAAGTAGCTCTCTAATTAGAAGTAATTATTTCTTACTAGCTCACTAGTTTAGAAAGTAGTGACATAGCTCTTGTGTGCCATAGTGATTATAATATACTAGAATTCCTTGGATAGGTGGCTTGCAACACTTGGCATAACTAGAGCAAAAAGCTTCGCTTCATAATTGTCTAACTAGTTGCTCTAAGTGTTTTGTAGAAATTTTATTAGGCTATTCACCCCCCTCTAGCCATTTAGGACCATCCCCAACCTCCAGCTCCTATCTCTCTGGCATCGGCCCCATTAGACTCGGGCACTCGGTCGCCCGGACTCGCGACCCGCCACCTCTCCCCCTCCATAAATAGCGTCCATGCTCAGAGGGAGCTCTCCGCAACCGCCACGTCCTTCCTCCAGCACCCTCTCCAGCCCCAGCAACCACTCCCACCGCCGCCGCTGTTGTTGGCCTCAAACCCGAGCTCCCCACCATCCATCCTCCCTCTCTCTGCCCTATAAGAAGGGCACTAGCGCCGCACCCCCACACCGACCGCACCCCTCCCCTGCCTGAACCCTCTCCATCGCTCCAGTACCCACGCCACCACCGCCACCTCCATGACCGACGAGCTCGAGCTGGCCGATCTCCCCGCACAAGCCACCTCCGGCGCCCCTGCTTGGCTCTACGACATTGCAAGAGCACACCACGGTCACCCATCCTGTCCCCTACGTCGATCCGTGCCCATAACACCCCCACTGTGCTCGGTGGAATTTCAGTACCGCCAACACCTCTTTGCTCGTCGCCCACCGCCTCCGGCTCTCCTCAGCCACCCAAAAACTCCACTGGCGAATTCGCAGAATCATCCTCACCATCCTCCGCCGATCACCGGACTTCCCTGACTGCTGGAGCGCCCTACCCGGCCGATGCCGGTGAGGTGCCACTGTCGGAAGCTGTCCCCTACGTGCAGGGCCTCGGAGGATGTTGAGGCCATCGATCACAAGATGGGCGGCCCAGATTGAATCTTGTCAAAGTGGAGGCCACGTCATCATCTTCTGACCAATCCGTGTGCACCACGTAGCATTCAAAAGCCACGTCACCAGGTCAAGGTCCGGTCAACAACTTCTTTGCAATCTAGCCCCTGTACTCGTGCATAATTAATCTCCTGTTCGCTGAGTCTATGCAATCTTCTAAGCTAGCCCCTGGAGACTATGGTTAATTCTGTTTTGATCCCTAACAGAGAGGAGATGAGTTTTAATTTGTTTAAAAAGTGTTTAGATGCCACTAATGGTTAGTGATGCCATTATTTCCAGTTGATGATGTCCCTAACTTGTTTTGGTAACAAAATGAATGAAATAAAATAGTTTTATAAAATAAATTAATGGTGTTATAATTACATCTATGATGACATTAATATGTTTTGTTTATAAAGATAATTCTAAAAATGTCATCTTTGCAAATAAATCTTTTTAGCTCAAATAAAATGGTTTTTTGGTCCAAATAATTTATTTTAGTCAATGTTGACATTCGTTAGTGCAAATAAGAATATGAAAGATTCCGTAAGCGCACAGAACATCATTGTAGCATTTTACCGGGAGTATTCCAAGATCGTTATTTATATTTTACCACTGGGAAGCTAAGGTCAAGAATCTGATAATTCACTATCATGCATCTACTAACTCAGAGTACTAAATAGACTAGAGAAGGAGTAACTAATAAATGATATGATAATGAATGAAAGCACAATAAAGAGAATTTAATGATAAATGTATAGATAACTATAGTAGGAGGACAACGGGAGAGATCAAGGTTCCTATGTACTTCTCTATTACATGGGTTCTAAGGTAACAAGGATGAAAAGATATAGCAGTCATATAATAACACTTCGGGACATCAGAACACCAACCACAGAAAGGGATGAGAAGGGGGGATTGGGAAGCTCTGACTACGGTCCTACGAACATCAACCCGAACATGGTGGAATACGTCGGCGATCAGGGTTGTCACCACCTGGGGCTACCACAACTATCCGTGGGGTTGAGCGCAACCTCAGGTAACCTAAAGACTAAACACTAAGTCTAATCTATCGATTACTAGTCTAATTATGGCCTATAACTAGAGCACTCGATACGAGCGGAGATTCTATGCTAGAACATAACAACTATACTAATTATAATATGAAAGGCATAAAGTAAATAGAGAATATAAATATATTAAAGCATAAGTCTTACAAAGAAAAGATATAAAGACATACTAAAACTCTGAAGACTTCTCCGGAACCGAAGCGCAGCTCCGCTCTCCCTAACTCCCGACTAGAGCTGAGCTATTACATTGGAAAATCTAAACCTAATTACATAGAGAGGAGAGGTTGTCCTTCGAGGGACGCCTCTACAAATACTCCCTAATGATGTTGTGTTGCCTCAGGGGGTCCTGGGTTTATTATATAGGGGCTCCTGGCCTCCCCTCCACCTTGGGCAAGCGATGTGGGACTAAATCCTTCGCCATATGCACATGGGCCTTAATGGGCCAAAATGCGTTGGAGTGGTCGGTTGGAGTGCGCCATGCGAAGGGGGGCGAGTTTGGGCCCTACACCAGACCGGTCGGTCTAGGGGGGAGACCAGTCGGTCTGCCTCTATGATAGGTGGGCCCCGCCTTCCGTGGGTCGCCTTCTCGTGTCTTCTGGAAGGTTCCGAATTGTTCTAGAATCTTCGAAGTCGTATCTATCGAGGACTCTGTCGTCGGGACTCCAAATGTAGCAAACCATATGTCCGTTTTGATCATCTCGATGAGCTCTTCGCAATGGTGTGCTCTGTTTCATCACTTGAGATACTTTTATATGGTAAAAACATGGATGTCCTACAAAACAAGTGAGAGCACCAAAACTCGTGGAACTTGGTAGATTCAAACCCGACAACTATGTTTTGTGATTCATTTAGTGTCATTTCATGCAATAGTTGACGGTTAATTATGAGCATTAGTGAGCGTCAACACGTTCTCCCAAGCTTAACCTTTGCTAGTCCCTTAGCAAAGTCAAACTCAATAATGGATCAGGAGTTGCTGCAATATCTGCATTTCTAACAATTATACATGCATTCAAACAAAAGTTCTCATTTGGATTAGAAAAAGAGATCATATTATTCATCACGGGACTTACTACTTTACCTTGAATCTTGAGTAAATGGAAGATAGAATGATCAAATCAAGCACCATGTCTCTAGCTCTTTCACTTCACCATTATCCCGCAGTTTTTATGAATTTTCAAAAAGCTTAAGAACATATGTTGTCATATTAAACAATGGATCCAAAGAGAAAGTCAACCACACTATTGAATCGAGAAGTGCATGTGTATGGAGAATGGATGTGGATGCTCTTTTGGATATATCACTCCCTTTTGTCTATTAGAGACACATGGCTATCAGGCTAATTCTAATGGCGGGCACGTGCCCATTTTTTTTTAATATTCTTTTTTTGTTCGAGGTTCCGGACACTTGTCCCTTTCTATTTCCTCGGGATCTATATTTTTGAGGTTTCAGACACTTGTCCCTTTTTATTTCCTCAGATTTTTTTCTTTTTCAATAGCCACATGCTTCCAACAAACTTTTGAGAGGATAGCAACAGATAATCATGAGCATTTATGCGAAAGATGGATGAAATGTGTGAGTGATCTCAATTCAATAGTATGATAACTTCTCACAGGGTCAACAAAGCTTAATTTAACTCAATGCAATTATTGGTCATATTAATATTGGAAACTCTCTGAAACTCTAGTGTTGTTTAGAACAAGATAACAGTAGCTCAAATCATCACATATCATATCTGTCAATTACCTAGACTCTAGATCAAGCATTTGCTACCCATATATTTAATTTCATTTTAAGGCATCATTAATTTTTAAACTTAGGAGAACTCATGCATAAAGGCTAGGTACTAGAAAGAAATACAATAGAGCAACTATTCATCATTTCCATTTTAAGAAATTAGAGAGAGAATTCTTCAGATTAGACATGCTTTATTTATTTAATCTAACACACACTATATTATATTACTTAAAAATATTAAGATAGTAGTAAGACATACCTGAATTACGAAGATAACGAAGGTGCATCTCCCCCAAGCTAATCCCTTCGATCACATCGAGCCTTCATGTGCCCGAATATTTTTGTTCCTTTTCTTTTTAAGGGTGAGCCTTCATGTGCTCATATTTTTTTTTGTATTTTGAATTTATTTATAAAAAGAAAAACTTAAGAGGATAAAGATACGAACCTGAATACACGGGGGTGCTTTCCCCCAAGCTGAATGTTGACGTAGTCGTTCGATCTTGTAATGTAGCGGACTAGCGGTGAAAATATTCTTCCTCCATCAGAGCATTGATTGATGTTGATGGTTGTTGAAATAGTGCTCCAATAGTAGATGGAACATCCACTTGCTCGTCAGCTTTTCTTGGTGTTTCAAATCCTGTGAAACTCAAATAGACAACAAAACTTGTGGAACAGATTAAGCATTATTGGTTGGTCACTCAAGCCTTAGTTGTCCAGAGTTTCGGTAAGATCTCTTTCTCAATATTTTTATATTTTTTATGATAAAAGAGAAAATGCAACAAGATGAATGCATGTATATTTATTTTTTATTTTTTATGCCTCCACGGTGAATATTTCATGTGGGTTTTTACACACCACAAAATTATTCACATGGGGCTTCATGATTTATAATGTAGTACAATAAGTAAAATATTTTTATTTTCTTTTTTTTATGCAATGCTAATGCAGAAAAGTAAATATGCTATGGAGAAATAATGATGTAAAGTAAACATGCAAAAAGAGAAACTAATGTAGAAAAGATAAATATGGATAACTACCGATTTTACCTTTCGGCGAGGGTTCAATGTTTTAAGGCCTCTGAACCGGACTTCTCACCATGTTCATTCTTGAGGTGCGTCATTTGATCCCAATATGTAGACCTTGGTAACTACACCTCTTGATATGGTGACACCCATGTTCTTCGTTCGCCCAGCAATTTGAAGTGAAACATTGATTATGGAAGCTGGTAGCACCTTGCTCAGTGTGCATGTTCTTGTAGATCCAGGACCTTCACTCTGTAGAATTTGGGAGTTGACAAACCCCTTCATGTTTTGCTCAAGAGTGTGTCCTGCTCATAAAGACAAGGTAGAGATCAAGTGCATAGGCTCTGTTGGTGGAAAAACACCAACAGAACCAAAAGTTTTGTTCATTCCTCTCTAACCTTAGACACATTGCACAAGATAAACTTGTTGTTTGTGTTCTATTCAATCATAACATGAGTGATAAGATCAGAAGATGAGCATGAATGTAGCATCTTAAAAATATTTAACAGATCATATTACTTAACCCAAGGAAGGATAATCTATGTATAGTGTGTCGATCTTTTCATGATTGTGATATATCATCTTCCAAAGGTTGAATGCACAACATTTTAGCTCATTTAGTTAAGATAGTGAGATTAAGAGAGTAAAGCTAGGAACAAAGAGTAAAGAACTGAATTAGGTTGGAACAAGCAAGGTGTAACTTAAACATGTTTGGTTCTTTATTTATGCGCATACCATAATCAAGGAGAAGCTTTTAAAGTGATAGTTACTTACCTTGAGTTGTTACCTTTATCATTGAAGAGTGATGGTGTCAAACCACCTTATGGAAGCTTCTCTTGTTTATCTGGTTGTTGTTCATAAATGGCTTATCTTCTCTTGCCTATCTCACAGTGGACTAGCTGAGTCTTGTTCTCAACAGGTCCAGACAATGGAGACTTTGTCAGTTATTCTCTTGATTTGTAAGCTCAGGTACAATCTCTCCATGTTTGAATTCTTGCAGTGTAGTAGCTTCATCCTTCGTGATGTCCCCCTCAATTCTTGGCAGTTGGTTCTTCCTTCGTCGGTTGAGTCAACGTCTTCTCTTGGTTTCCTTCAGCTGCTCATAAATGGTGTAGTTGTTGATGAAGCAGCGAACCTTTTGATCAAAGATCCAAAAGTGGACGTCTCTAGGTCCGACATAGATGACCACATTGGTAGTGTTCAAGAACGATCTTCAAAGAATGAGTGATGGATCATATTATTCTTCTTGGCTGGGCAGTGTCTAGTGGCTTCTACTGATCAATGTGGTGAGTAGGAGGTCAAAGTGTCTTGAAGCTGGATTTCTCCTTCCTTCCCTTGATCATGAAACAAATCTAGACAACGGAATTGTGTCTCCCCCAAGCTGGCTTGTGAAGTAGGTGGATGCCCAAATTTGTTCAACAACATGTTCATGTGTTGAATTTGTAGACCTTGTTGTTGTTGAAGTCGTACCACCTCATCCCCCAAACTAGCTCTTGTGTTGCAATGATTAGAAGTGAGGAGAACTTTCACTGCTTGCCTTCAAAGTGAACCACCAATAGACTTCCTTTGGATGACACACAGATGCATGTTATAATGTAGTGGCATATCGTCACCCTGATATTTGTTGTTGGTTTCGGTGTTGATGTCTTCGACAATGATGAGCGTAGGCATAGATTGACCCATACGGGGTGAGTTGCATCCTGCTCGTCATTAGTGTCCTAGCTTAGGCCTTGGGATGGCTCAAAGCTTGGCTGCCCTCGACATCACTAGTGACTTGTCTGATGGTGAGTTTTGTCTATCCACGGGTTGGATTTTAGATCTTTAAGTTCACACCATGAACAAGCAAATCGCATCTCCTACAAAATGTTAGTGGACACATACCCAAAGGATTGCACTGAATTCGAAACATGGGTTGTTATCCACAACTTATGTGTTATTCATCCATGCTAATGAAAAGATGATTTTAGGATTACTTTAGCATAGAAAAGCATTTTATGTGTTGGCTACATTTTAACATGGTTCAAGGCAAAAGATAACTTGCAGTAGAAGATGAATTTAAATAAACTTTAATACTCACAGTTCTTTCATCCATGATGAATGAGCTGAGTCTTCTTTGTGCAGTTCATCATATGCCTTGCTTCATCTCTGATGTGAATTCATCTCAGGACTTTCCCAAAGTGTATTTATTGTTCTCTGCAGGGGTTAGTCCAACAAAATATCCAATGTCTATACAAGCTAATTTTAGATCAATAATCAAACCAAACTCCGTGTCTGATTTGATTAAGGTGGACTATTTAACCTAAGCACCATGCTTAATTTAAAAAGCCTATGAAAATACCCATATGAAGTACTTTCAAACCGAAAATATACTAGCATAGACATAGGTAGCATGAAAGCATAAAAGAGATTTATTCAAATAGAGATGACAGAGTATGATCACAGTGAGGAATATTTTTTTTCTCTCTTTTTTTTTAGATGAGGATGACATGAATGCATATAAGGAACTTGACATGAGAAAAGATAAATTAAATGAAGTGGATCAATGATTAAGTGTAAACATGCAGTGGTATGAAAGAAATTAAAAAGATAACTACTCATAAGTTTAAAGTCCATGAGCAAGACTGTCTCGCCTTGATCAAACTTACCATGACTCACAACTGGGACTTGTGAGTGACGCAGCGTAACTATCCGTCACATGGGATGAGAGTTGAATTGTTGTGACGACGACCTTTTCTCCAATCTACACATGGTTATAATAAATAATATATGTATACACAAACCTGTGAGATGGCAGGGCTCCAGAGTTAATGATGGATCTTGAATGTTCAGGCACCCTGGGTTCTTCATTCTTGTGGAAGCTCGCCATAAGGTCGAAACGGCATCTGATGTCCTGTCTATTCCACACTCAACAAAACAAGGGGTAATCCTACTAAAGCTAGTGGCACACTAAATTAGCAGACATCAAGATCATTATCAAAATCTTTACACCAATTGCTTCCCCGGCAACGGCGCCAAAAATGCTTGTTGACATTCGTTAGTGCAAATAAGAATATGAAAGATTCCGCAAGCGCACAGAACATCATTGTAGCATTTTACCGGGAGTATTCCAGGATCGTTATTTATATTTTACCAATGGGAAGCTAAGGTCAAGAATCCGATAATTCACTATCATGCATCTACAAACTTAGAGTACTAAATAGACTAGAGCAGGAGTAACTGATAAATGATATGATAATGAATGAAAGCACAATAAAGAGAATTTAATGATAAATGCATAGATAACTATAGTGGGAGGACAACGGGAGAGATCAAGGTTCCTATATACTTCTCTATTACTTGGGTTCTAAGGTAACAAGGATGAAAAGATATAGCAGTCATATAATAACACTTCGGGACATCAGAACACCAACCACAGAAAGGGATGAGAAGGGGGTTTGGGAAGCTCTGACTATGGTCCTATGAACATCAACCCGAACGTGGTGGAATACGTCGGCCATAAGGGCTGTCACCACCTGGGGCTACCACAACTATCTGTGGGGTTGAGCGCAACCTCTGGTAACCTATATACTAAACACCAAGTCTAATCTATCGATTACTACTCTAATTATGGCCTATAACTAGAGCACTTGATACGAGCGGAGATCCTATGCTAGAACATAACAACTATACTAATCATAATATGAAAGGCATAAAGTAAATAGAGAAGATAAATATATTAAAGCATAGGTCTTACAAAGAAAAGATATAAAGACATACCAAAACTCTGAAGAATCCTCCGGAACCAGAGCGCAGCTCCGCTCTCCCTAACTCCCGACTAGAGCTAAGCTATTACATTGGAAAATCTAAACCTAATTACATAGAGAGGAGAGGTTATCCTTTGAGGGACGCCTCTACAAATACTCCCTAATGATGTTGTGTTGCCTCAGGGGGGTCCTGGGTTTATTATATTGGGGCTCCTGGCCTCCCCTCCACCTTGGGCAAGCGATGTGGGACTAAATCCTTCGCCATATGCACATGGGCCTTAATGGGCCAAAACGCGTTGGAGAGGTCGGTTGGAGTGCGCCACGCGAAGGGGGGCGAGTTTTGGCCGTACACTAGACCGGTCTGTCCAGCGGGGAGACCGGTCGATCTGCCTCTATGACAGGTGGGCCGCTCCTTCCGTTGGTCGCCTTCTCGTGTCTTCTGGAAGGTTCTGGATTGTTCTAGAATCTTCCAAGTCGTATCTATCGACGACTCTCTCGTCGGGACTCCAAATGTAGCAAACCATATGTCCGTTTTGATCGTCTTGACGAGCTCTTCGCAATGGTGTGCTCTGTTTCATCACTTGAGATACTTTTATATGGTAAAAACATGGATGTCCTATAAAATAAGTGAGAGCACCAAAACTCGTGGAACTTGTTAGATTCAAACCCTACAACTATGCTTTGTGATTCATTTAGTGTCATTTCATGCAATAGTTGACGGTTAATTATGAGCATTAGTGAGCGTCAACTCGTTCCCCTAAGCTTAACCTTTACTAGTCCCTTGGCAAAGTCAAACTCAACAATGGATCAGGAGTTGCTGCAATATCTCCATTTCTAACAAGTACACATGCATTCAAACAAAAGTTCTCATTTGGATTAGAAAAAGATATCATATTATTCATCACGGGGCTTATTACTTTACCTTGAATCTTGAGTAAATGGAAGATAGAATGATCAAATCAAGCACTATGTCTCTAGCTCTTTCACTTCACCATTATCCCGGAGTTTTTATGAATTTTCAAAAAGCTTAAGAACATATGTTGTCAAATTAAACATTGGATCTAAAGAGAAAGTCAACCACACCACTGAATCGAGAAGTGCATGTGTATGGAGAATGGATGCGGATGCTCTTTTGAATATATCACTCCCTTTTGTCTATTAGAGACACATGGCTATCAAGCTAATTCTACTAGCGGGCATGTGCCCATTTTTTTTGATATTCTCTTTTTTCGAGGTTCCGGACACTTGTCCCTTTTTATTTCCTCGGGATCTATCTTTTTGAGGTTTCGGACACTTGTCCCTTTTTATTTCCTCAGATTTTTTTTCTTTTTTTTTTCAATAGCCACATGCTTCCAACAAACTTTTGAGAGGATAGCAACAGATAATCATGAGCATTTATGCGAAAGATGGATGAAATGTGTGAGTGATCTCAATTCAATAGTATGATAACTTCTCACAGGGTCAACAAAGCTTAATTTAACTCAATGCAATTATTGGTCATATTAATATTGGAAACTCTCTGAAACTCTAGTGTTGTTTAGAACAAGATAACAGTAGCTCAAATCATCACATATCATATCTATCAATTACCTAGACTCTAGATCAAGCATTTGCTACCCATATATTTAATTTCATTTTAAGGCTTCATTAATTTTTAAACTTAGGAGAACTCATGCATAAAGGCTAGGTACTAGAAAGAAATACAATAGAGCAACTATTCATCATTTCCATTTTAAGAAATTAGAGAGAGAATTCTTAAGATTAGACATGCTTTATTTATTTAATCTAACACACACTATAATATATTACTTAAAAATATTAAGATAGTAGTAAGACATACCTGAATTACGAAGATACTGGAGGTGCATCTCCCCCAAGCTAATCCCTTTGATCACATCGAGCCTTCATGTGCCCGAATATTTTTGTTCCTTTTCTTTTTAAGGGTCACTATGCCAGAAAAGCTTATCAGTGACGCCTCGATTTGTGACCCAGAAACAATACGCGTCACAGATAAGTTAATAGTGACGCGGGTTCTTGAGACGTGTCACTGATTAGCGTTTGGCCATGCCCCAGGACCAATACGCGTCACTAATAACAGGGTATTAGTGACTCTTGAACAGAATACGCGTCACTAATAAAAATTATGACGCGTGTTGTTAAGACGTGTCACTGATAAATCGACTTATCAGTGACGCGGGTTAAGAATATGGGTCACAGATAAGTGTTGTGACACGTGTTCCCAGGACGTGTCACTGATAGTTATACATATCAGTGACTCTTGATCATAACAAGAGTCACAGATAAAAAATGTGACGCATATTTTTAGATGCGTCACTGATATGTGCGCATATCTGTGACTCGTTTTCTTAAACCGCGTCATAGATAACTAGCACCAAACTTAATGTATTTTGAATCACGCACACAAGCGACCAGAAGGTAATTAAAAACCGGCAATAAATCATGGAATTCCCAACGCCCCACCTCACCGCGGACTCCCCCCAATACGATCCAACCCAACCCCTATCTGGCGGCGGCGGCACGGTTCCGGTGTGTTGCTCTCCGTTTCGTGGGGACCGATCCTGCCATCTCCTCGCCCGCTCCCCCCCAAATCGCATTGTGGATTTCCGGATGCTGGATTTTATCCCCATGTTTTTTTCTTCTTCTTAACGGGTTCTTCGATCAGGGGGCGCACGATCGGATCAGCGCAGGCTCGGCTTCCCCTTAAGTGGCGCAGATTCGTGTCCGATCGGCGGGCGGCAGCGGCGGCGGAGGCGCCTCGGTGTGATCTGCTACGACCGGCTTCATCCTGGTATGGGGAGGCAGTTTTTTCCCTCTCTCTCTCTCCAATCGAATTGACTGTTCCTCGCTTTTATCTCGTCGACTGGGGATTGAATTCACGGTAGATGTCTCTGATGTACCCATTCCCTCACAGCTTCTATTCGCTTGGCAGGGAGGGGAGGAGTGGAATGGACGGGGAAGCGTTCCGGGTGGGAGGTGGCCACTTTGCGGCCGCATACGCCTCCGGCGCCGCCATGGAGGATCCGAATCAGAGCCCTACCGGTGGCCATCGCCACGGCTTGCCCCCGACGCTGCCTCCTCTCGGTGGTCCGCGTGCACGAGACGAAACTCAACTGCCTCTTGCTCACCGCCGCCGCTGTTGGCTCAGCTCTCGATGAGTGTATCTGATGGTATGTCGCCCTCTTCTTCTCTTCCCTCATCTCATGGCTCCTCTCCTAGATCCTTGCAGTAGTGTTCGCGATGGTGGCCAGGAGGTGAGCTCCAGTGTGGTTCTGCAGGTACTTCATTTTGGTGAGCTCCACCATAACTACGATCGCGGTCTCGCCGCCTTGTCTGATGCTTGAACCCAGTGCTTCGTGCCACCTACCATTCATCTACGATGCCCTGTGTGATGTGACTGCTGCTCGGTTTTCCTTCTTCTTTGCGTTCTAGCACCGTCGCTTCCCTCTGAGGGCCGACCGGAGAAAAGATCTTGTGTCATTGTTGAGGTAACCTGCTATCTCCTAATCTCCTTTCTCTAGCTGTCTCTCGCTTTTTCTAACTCTGAAGCTCGGATCTCCTAGCTCAAACGTTTGTGGCGGCAGAGTAGAAGGGACGCCTGGCTGTGCTCTTCTATGCGGTGGTGCTAGGCTGCTTGCGTCTCTGATTGGGGTTGCTCGAATTTGCCTGCCTCCGATCTACACCCTTGGTCGTGTCCGCGCCTCTGATTGGGGTGCTCCGATCTCTCCGGCATGTCCTCTGCTTCTTGGTATGTATTTCCCCCGTGCCTTTCCCGTTTCTTGTCTCACGTGTACTTGTTTTTAGTGGATGGATGCGTGTAGTGTAGGTGCAGCTTGTTCTCATTCTTGTTTGGTTCCACCGTATAGGTTACCTTTCTTCAATTCGTGGTTATCAATGTGCACGGCCAAAACACAGTGTTGGCACAAAATGCGTCACATCGTGCCTCACACACAGAAAGCTGAAAAGCGTAGCTTCAATTGGGTGCCCGGACGGTTTGGAATCCGAGGACGTGCCAGTTGCGGATACATGGGTGTATGCCAACTCTCTGAGTGATGAGTGATTGTCAACTGGGATAATGCGCATGTTCTTTTGAAGGACCAAAAATGCTAAAGCAAGGTGACCAGAGGGGGTGAATGGGAGCCTAAAATTTCTGCTCAGAAATTACGGCCTTTGTCCCAACAAAATCAACCCCAAAAGCTTCGGACTCAAACACGATGCCCACGACCCTCAGAAAAAAGGTGGATGATCCCTAAGATCACAGCGAGGCACCGCACAAGGGAGAAAACCAAAACTCCCAAACCTCCGAGTCAAGTTCGTGCCTAAAAGACCACTCCCAAACATAGATAGAGGACTACGTCGGGATTCCTCCAAATACCGATGCTAATGCGTAGCAATGATATGTAGAGAGGTTCCTAGGTGAACTCTAGGAGCAAACGAGAAGTCCGAAAACAAAACAGAAAAGCCGGGAGGGCCAACGCACTAAAACTACACAAACTTGCAGATTCCCGGACAGTCCGCCGTCAGGCTCCCGGACTGTCCGGTGAAGGCCGGACTGTCCGCCACACGGGGGCCGGACTGTCCGCCACATGGGGGCCGGACTGTCCGCCGGCAAAAGGACTCAAATCGAACTGTTCTGCAACAGCCCTGGACGAGTCCCGGACAGTCCGCGGTTTGCACGCCGGACTGTCCGCGGTTCACATGAATAGTGAACACAGAGCGTCCGATGCCTGCCCGTAGCAGCGTCCGATGAAGACCCCGGACTGTCCGCGGGTCCTGGCGGACTGTCCGCCGGCTAAGAAGCAGAAACAGCAAAGCTGCTGCAAAGACCCTGCTCGGGCCCGGACTGTCCGCGCCCAACACTGGCGGACTGTCCGCCGGTCACCCGAGGGGAAAAGCACCGAGGAAACCAGCCACTGCTCCGGCTGAACCCGCGATGCGCGGACTGTTCGCGGACAATATGGCAGAAAGCGCAAAAACAGCACGAGTCAAACCCAAAATCGATTGGATCTTCACCAAATCGAACAAGGCTGCAAACTAACTTCACCCAAGTGTTCTCCTATGTGTTGGGAAGCTAATCCTACGATATCATCGCTTCAACCCAACTAATCCATGAGAAATCCGAAGAACACTAGAAAAGGGGAAGAACGAAGAACGAAAACGATTTTGACCCGATCTACTTGTTCGTGAGGGTAGAGATGAATTCCTTTGGTGGAAACGTTCTCCTCACATCAAAGAACAAGTTGATTCAAACGGAATCGCAAGAGACGCAGCGTAGAGGGAGATCGGGGGAGGGGAAAATCGTGGAGAAAAGAAGAACGCGAAGAACAAATTCAAAACGCGAATTCAACCACGAATTTGATCCTTGGATTCAGAGGAATGGATGATTCATTAATCACTTGGTGTCGGGCTACAAGCCAATCCTAGCAACACAAAGCTTGGATGGCAAAAATCTCAAGAACAAGAGCCAACTCTCCCTAACCCTAGCCTACTCTCACAGGAACAAAATGAGAGAGACACCACCTAGAATTCCCCAAGGATGCGGCTGCCCTAGCAGCCCCCCTCATATATATAGGCGCACGTCCAAAGACCAAAACGCCCTTACCTTAAGCACTCAACCCAAATACCCCCCAGGGGTAAAACCGTCCAGACTTGACAGTTTCCATCCGACGGCCACGCCCGCACATCTGGTAGCTTCGCCTCAACGCGACCTCACCCGATGCCGCCACGTGCCGTCACCGTCGATCGCCGCGCCTTCTCACCGATAGCTTCGTCGCAACGCAAGCCTCTCGGTGCCGCCACGCGTCGACCGTCCTTTTGGACCTTCCCCCAGTTTTGAGGCCCAAACCGGGAAACCTGCCAGCCCAGGTTTTGAGGCCCAAACCTGGAAACCGTCCACCTCGAGTTTTGAGGCCCAAACTCGGAAACCCGCGCGACCAGGTTTTGAGGCCCAAACCTGGAAACCGTCCTCGCCGAGTTTTGAGGCCCAAACTCGGAAACCGACCACCCGAGTTTTGAGGCCCAAACTCGGAAACCGTCGATGGTAGCTTTTTGAGGCTCAACTACCGAACCCGCACCGTAGAAGGGATGTGGTTCGCACACCCCGACCACCAGCACCGATGCCGATGCATGTCCAGCCTCCATGCCGGGCACAACGCCTCCGCCATCCTCCTTGACTTGGCCGACGGCACTTGCGCCGCATGCAAGCCCGTGTCCGACCTCCCGCCAAGTGTCACGACGCCAACGTCTTCCTTCCGACTCGGCCGATGCATCGCACATCCCCATGTGCTCTCGCTCGCCGATGCCATGTGCCAGCTACCACAGCTGGTCCTCTGGCCCTCTGGTCCGTCAGTCCAAGCCTCACGTCCGCCCTTCACCGCTCTAGGTACATCGGCATGGCACGTCCGCCGCACGGCACGCCCATCCTTCACTGCTCCCGGTCCGTCGGCACGACACGTCTCTACTTGACCTTCGCCTCGCCATAGACCACTGTATCCGAGCTCCACACCTGCACATCAACACAGCCAAGAGACACATGTCGCACACGCACACCAACACAGAAACACCACAACTCAACGCCACCGGTTAGTCATAAACATTAAGCGCATAGCGACATATGGACTAAACCAGGTAAAATCCTCAAACCTTTCTCATCAAAGTCAATCATTCATCATATATGTTCTCAATCTCCCCCTTGATGAATGCATTGACTAACAATAAAACCAAAAAGGAAGGGTTTGAAGGCAAGCCTCATCCAAGTGCCCAAAAGCCAAACAAAAGCGAACACAAGGCTACTTGAGATGAGGAAGGGTCATGAAAACTCCAAATAAAAGCTCTCGGTCCCGAAAGAAATGGGAAAAGCGGGCAAAGCCTCCACACAACCGAAGAGTCAAGATAAACAAGAGTTTCATGAAACCCAAAAGGCACTCGAAAACCAATCTCACATAAATTGTCAAACAATCATCACACAAGAGACCAATGTACTTATCCACTTGGGTTTGGGTCAATTTCTCCCCCTTTTTCTCTCTTTTTCTTTCTCCCCCTTGATGATTGAATTGACAAAAGCTAGGCACAAGAGATGGTTTGAGATACCAAAACCGAAAACTTGGTCCCCAAAGACATGGGCAACGGCTCAACGCAACCAAGCAAAGGATCGGAGTAGTAACTCATCAAAGAGCAAAACTCGATCACATAGAGCAAAAGACTTGGTTCCCAAAGACATGGGCAACGGCTCGACGCAACCAAGTCAAAAATGAGCTAGCCCTCAAGAAGAGGCAGAAAATGGCTCAACACCACTAGCTCAAGGCTCAATACCAATCGAGGCTGAATCAATGCATAAGAATGCAAAACTGATCACAAAACAGCCAAGAATTGGTGAAAACAGCTAGTTCCTCAAGACAGAGGCACATAGGCTCGACACAACTAGATGAAGGGTCCATACCAATCGAAAATACCAAGCAAAAACTGCTAGTCCCTCTAGACAGAGGCAAAAATAGCTCAACACGACTAGCAGACTCGATACCGACTGAGAAAACCACAAGAGAAGCTCAACACTAAATGGAGCACAAACACTCGGAGCACGCAGAGAAGCAGCAAGACAAAAGCGACTCCCCCTGAAAGCAAGCCTACATACAAAGGCTATGCAACAAAGCTCATGACACCAATTGCATTCCATACCAAAAGATGGATAACAATTGAGACACCTAAAAGAGCTATACTGAGTGAAGAAGGACATAAAAGAGAACTAAACTCCCCCTAGCTCAAAGCTCTCCCCAAAATGCATGACTCTCCCCTTTTTGCCAACACTCAAGTTCCCCCTTGCAAACAGCTTCTCCCCCTTGACAAAAGGGAACATGCTGAGGGGTTTTGACATTTTTCAAAACAAATTTGACACAAACACAAGACAAGTCATCAACCAAAAGCATATGGGGGCCATAAGAAGCAGTGAAAGTGACCACAAAGAGAATCTGAGCTGGGGGTATGTACACTAAGCTAAAAATGCATGATATGCACAATGCAACAGCTTCAAGTGTATAACAATCAGAATGAAAAGATGCTCAGAAGGGTGCTGCCCTGAAAGTGTAGCAACCAATACAAATGCTAGCAAAGGCTCAAACTGATCAAATGAATACAAAATATGAACAATTAAGCATATGAGCAGTTTTAAGCCATTTGAAAAGGAGTTCACCACTAAAATAGCACTTAGCATGAATAGACAGGAAATCAAGCAAGTGCTAACTCAAGTATAAAAGGTGAACTACCCCTAGCAAAGTTCAATCATCATGCAATAGAATGAAGCATAGACTTGTGTTATTTTTAAATTTTATCGGAGATTGCAGCGGTATTAACACAAGTTCATATTAAAGCATGTGATTGCGAGAGGTTGAAAGCATGGTCATTGCCTAACTTTTCAACCGGGCTAAGCCTATGCAACAAAAGCAATCAGAAGCTTAAAGCACCGGTTTCGGTCTTACACTACACGGCTTGAGTTTAACTCAATTGTGCAATGAGAAACAGTCTCGATACCCTGAGGTGCTGACACATGCAATCCCATCTCGATCTTTTCAATTCACTTAGACTTGGATCAAATTTTAGCACAAGGTAAATATGAACAATCCAAGCAAGTGAATGACTCAGTGCACGAGACATAGCAACCTAGCATACAAAAGATAGCACAAGTGATCTCAACACATCCTACCATGCTAGTTGCCAATCTCAATGGTGAACAAATTAAAGGTTTCATAGTTGATTAATCAAGTTCACCATTTGCAAAAATAGCTTAGCTCATAACATGTATCAAGTGATCAAAAAGAGCCTAAGCTACAAGCACCATCATGAATAAACAAGACATACCAAAAAGAGCATAGTCTCATTCTCATTGCTCCAAACATGAAGCTCTAAGATGCACTGGAACACATGATGAAATGCATGCAAAAGCTAGTCTATCAAAGACAAAGCAAAACTAGCCTAAAAAGAAAAAACCCAAAACAAAAGGGTATCGGAGAAGTCCAACTAAGGTACAACAAGCAAAATGCTTCCCCAACTAAAAGGGAAACACACACCAGACTCATAAGAGAAGAGCCAAGAAACGCTCAAGCGATAGCCAGCAAAATCCACATCGAAAAGACCACACAGTAGAAAGAGGTCAAGGAAGAAGAGTACCAAAAACCGAACTCAGAAGTGTGTCGGAGGTACCTTATGAAGCGCATGACCGCCTGCTGGTGTGATACCCGAGGGGACGCCTGAACTTGCTGAAATCTTCGGGGCATCTGCCTCGCCGAAGTCGTCTCCCCCTCACCTGATGCTGTCGCTCCCCCAGGTGCTGCTAGTGCTCGCTGGAGAGCTGCTCGAATGGAACCCCATGGGATCGGGTCCATGAGCCGACATGCTCTCTCCAGGCTCCTATTCTCCTGCACACTCAAAGGCAGAAGAAACACAAGACGTTGTCTCGTCCAGTGTGACCTCAAGGTCTCCACGAAAATGGTTAGTCACATAATAAGCATGAGGTGAACACTCAACAAAAGAGGCCAACCTATGAATGATACCGCAAGGAGATATGAATCCAAACTAGACAAGACTACCATGCAACAGGATAAAGCACTATGGAGCAAAATGCAGCCTAAAGACATGATTAACCCAAACATAGCCTAGGTCTCAACACATGCTACAATGCAAGATAATGATAGCAATAGATCCAAAAGCATGTAACATGATAAAATTGAGGAAAGGCTAGTGCTCAAACTAATCATATCAACAGGATACATGTAGCTAACCAAAACTAGCACCTAAAAAGTGACACCTAATGAACATCATACCTATACATGTAAAGCTCATGGAGGAATAAGGTAAAGTATGGCATAATGTTCATGAGGATCACAGACTAGCATGAAAAGTGGATTAACCACCAAAGTTATATACAAAGCTAGCATGACATGATATACAAGATAGCACATGCTAGACTAAAGCACAACATGATACAAAAGAAAATGTACATGTAACAACTATACAAGTGAGCACATAAAAGACCATCTCATACCACAAGGCATAGAACATGGATGTACAAGGTATGAGTGTAAAAGAATGCTCACCGAGTAGCAAAAGCCTCTTTGGAGGCAAATCTAGGCGGGGTGTAGAGAACCATCAAATCTTGATCACATCTAAAAGATCAAGCTCCATCATGCGCATGTTCTCCACCCCGCATCCTCATATCTACACACAAGAGGACAAAGTAACCCGAGTCTTGGATCCCGAAGGGTTAGCAAGCATGTACTTGGGAATCCAGGACTTGGTCACAAATCTCAACTTATCATGTGGGTTAGCATGATGCAAGTGTTGGTTCAAATGCCATTGTGAAACACCCTTGGAAGCATTCCTCAAAAGGACAACTCGAGGAGAAGAACGAGTCGTACCACGGGAAAAGAGGCAAACATCTTCCAAGGTTTTTGTAGAAGAACCAATAGAAGCACCATGAAAAGCATGACGTGGACCAAGAGAAGAAGCTCCAGAAGCATGTCCACGAGCATGACCTATCCCACTAGAAAAGGAGTTATAAAACCCATCAACAAATAGGGGCTTCTTACTAGGAGCACAAGCGTTCATGCCATGAGAAGGGCTATGAACCACCAAGTTCCTAGAAGAGCGAGCTTGGTGCAAGCGTTTGGCACGTCGATAGCAAAAGCTTTCTTGATGCCCATCTTTCTCACAAAAAAAGCAATGGTACAAAGGCCTATTGAAAGGCACACCATTCTCTGACAAGTGAGATGTCCCTTGGGACTTGGAACAAGAAGCATCAACGTTCAACTTGGTGCCAATACTAGGAGCACACGTGCCATGGGAAAGGCTACGCGGCTTCCTAAAAGCCTTAGCTCGAATACGTCGCTCGTGTTTGACACGACGGAAACAAAAATCGAGCGAATGTCCATCCTTCTTGCAAAAGGTGCAATGGTAAACCGGATTGGGAGCACGAGTCCCAAAAATATGAGAAGCACCCTTGTCAAGAGAAGTCCCTTGGACATCACTCGAAGAAACAGCAAGGTTGGGAGTAGCTATGAAAGAGCTATCCGAAACCTTGGCACAAGTGCTATCGTCAAAAGACTCACGCGCAACATAAGAACTCAACTTCGGTTGAAAAGATGCAGACTTGGAAACATCAACATCGGAGTTGCAAGAAGTGCGTGACTCAAAAGACTTAGCACAAAGGCTCTTGCACCTTTTGGCTAAAACCTCATTCTCAAACATGAGGCGATCACAAGTACCACAAGGAGTGTTTTTCAGATTTTCCATCTCCTCTTTTATGCACTCGGCATATGTGGTACGCAAGAGCTCAACTTCCCTCTCAAGGTTGGCACTCATATCATTGTGCTCAACCAACTTAGCGCTCATATCATCGCGCATTTGCTTCAAAACCAAAACTTCTTTTTCTAAATCCATGCATGATGTGCAAATGAAATTGGTGGAAGAAACATCACCATTCACATTAAGCAAAGAATCATGAATAGCACAAGAAGTAGGGCAAGCATTTTCATTCAAAGAGCATGAGCTACAAGGCCTATAATTTATTTCAACAATTTCAGCCCTAGCATGCTCAAGTTCAGCTACACATGTGATGTGAGTCAATTTTAGTTCATCAATTTCAGTACACAAAGACTCACAAGAAATACATGGTAACAAAGCATTTGACTTTAGCAAGGCTATTTCAGATTTAGCACATTCAAGATCCTTGCACAAGTCAATGCAAACTAAGCATGGTTCGGAAGCATTGGATTTCAACAAATCAATCTCAGATTTTAAGCTAGCAAGAGAAAAGCCTAGCTCATCATTCTTCCTAACCAAGTCACTACAAGAGGTGCAAGGCAAAGAGGCACTAGACTTCAAACTAGCATTGGAGCATTTCAACTTTTTGACCTTTCTACGCAAGGTACTACAAAGCTCAACAAAACTAGAACGAGCCTCATATAGGTTGTGCAAGGTCACAAGTCCATGAGCAAGTGTACCTCTCTTGGCCTTGCCAAGTTGATGTAGGAGATCCTCCGATGAAAGCTCATCATGTCGCAGAAGGTTCAGCAGATCGTTCACCTCGCGATCCCTCTCATCAACTGCACTCCTCCTTCTTCCCAAGATGTCGTCCTTGGAAACATTCAAACCAAAAGACAAAGACATAGTAGAAGAAGAACTTGGTGCCACTTCTAAAAGCATCGTTAGTGTTAGCAAAGCAAAAAGCTCAACACCTCAACAAACCACGTCGGAAGCCAAACCACTCTAAAAAGGTCGCCTTCACGGATCCGGAACCGGTTAAGGTAGAGAGATCCTTAACCTGCTCCGATACCAATTGAAGGACCGAAAATGCTAGAGCAAGGCGACCAGAGGGGGGTGAATGGGAGCCTAAAATTTCTTCTCAGAAATTACGGCCTTTGTCCCAACAAAATCAACCCCAAAAGCTTCGGACTCAAACACGATGCCCACGACCCTCAGAAAGAAGGTGGATGATCCCTAAGATCACAGCGAGGCACCGCACAAGGGAGCAAACCAAAACGCCCAAAACTCCGAGTCAAGTTCGTGCCTAAAAGACCACTCCCAAACGTAGATAGAGGACTACGTCGGGATTCCTCCAAATACCGATGCTAGCGCGTAGCAAAGATATGTAGAGAGGTTCCTAGGTGAACTCTAGGAGCAAACGAGAAGTCCGAAAACAAAACGGAAAAGCCGGGAGGGCCAACGCACTAAAACTGCACAAACTTGCAGACTCCCGGACAGTACGCCGTCAGGCTCCCGGACTATCCGGTGAAGGCCGGACTGTCCGCCACACGGGGGCCGGACTGTCCGCCGGCAAAAGGACTCAAATCGAACTGTTCTGCAACAGCCCTGGATGAGTCCCGGACAGTCCGCGGTTTGCACGCCGGACTGTCCGCGGTTCACGTGAACAGTGAACAGAGAGCATCCGATGCCTGCCCGTAGCAGCGTCCGATGAAGACCCCGGACTGTCCGCGGGTCCTGGCGGACTGTCCGCCGGCTAAGAAGCAAAAACAGCAAAGCTGCTGCAAAGACCCTGCTCAGGCCCGGACTGTCCACGCCCAACACTGGCGGACTGTCCGCCGGTCACCCGAGGGGAAAAGCACCAAGGAAACCAGTCACTGCTCTGGCTGAACCCGCGATGCGCGGACTGTCCGCGGACAATATGGTGGACTGTCCGCGACCTCCCAGAAAGCGCAAAAACAGCTCGGGTCAAACCCAAAATCGATTGGATCTTCACCAAATCGAACAAGGCTGCAAACTAACTTCACCCAAGTGTTCTCCTATGTGTTGGGAAGCTAATCCTAGGATATCATCGCTTCAACCCAACTAATCCACGAGAAATCCGAAGAACACTAGAAAAGGGGAAGAACGAAGAACGAAAATGATTTCGACCCGATCTACTTGTTCGTGAGGGTAGAGATGAATTCCTTCGGTGGAAACGTTCTCCTCACATCAAAGAACAAGTTGATTCAAACGGAATCGCAAGAGACGCAGCGTAGAGGGAGATCGGGGGAGGGGAAAATCGTGGAGAAAAGAAGAACGCGGAGAACAAATTCAAAACGCGAATTCAACCACGAATTTGATCCTTGGATTCAGAGGAATGGATGATTCATTAATCACTTGGTGTCGGGCTACAAGCCAATCCTAGCAACACAAAGCTTGGATGGCAAAAAGCTCAAGAAAAAGAGCCAACTCTCCCTAACCCTAGCCTACTCTCACAGGAACAAAATGAGAGAGACACCACCTAGAATTCCCCAAGGATGCGGCTGCCCTAGCAGCCCCCCTCATATATATAGGCACATGTCCGAAGACCAAAACGCCCTTACATTAAGCACTCAACCCAAATACCCCCCCGGGGTAAAACCGTCCAGACTTGACAGTTTCCATCCGACGGCCACGCCCGCACATCTGGTAGCTTCGCCTCGACGCGACCTCACCCGATGCCGCCACGTGCCGTCACCGTCGACCGCCGCGCCTTCTCACCGATAGCTTCGTCGCAACGCAAGCCTCTCGGTGCCGCCACGCGTCGACCGTCCTTTTGGACCTTCCCCCGGTTTTGAGGCCCAAACCGGGAAACCTGCCAGCCCAGGTTTTGAGGCCCAAACCTGGAAACCGTCCACCCCTAGTTTTGAGGCCCAAACTCGGAAACCCGCGCGCCCAGGTTTTGAGGCCCAAACCTGGAAACCGTCCTCACTGAGTTTTGAGGCCCAAACTCGGAAACCGGCCACCCGAGTTTTGAGGCCCAAACTCGGAAACCGTCGATGGTAGCTTTTTGAGGCTCAGCTACCGAACCCGCACCGTAGACGGGATGTGGTTCGCACACCCCGACCACCGGCACCGATGTCGATGCATGTCCAGCCTCCACGCCGGGCACAACGCCTCCGCCATCCTCCTTGACTCGGCCGACGGCACTTGCGCCGCACGCAAGCCCGTGTCCGACCTCCCGCCAAGTGTCATGACGCCAACGTCTTCCTCCCGACTCTGCCGATGCATCGCACATCCCCATGTGCTCTCGCTCGCTGATGCCATGTGCTAGCTACCACAGCTGGTCCTCTGGCCCTCTGGTCCGTTAGTCCAAGCCTCACGTCCGCCCTTCTCCGCTCTGGGTACATCGGCATGGCACGTCCGCCGCACGGCACGCCCATCCTTCACCGCTCCCGGTCCGTCGGCACGACATGTCTCTACTTGACCTTCACCTCGCCATAGACCACTGTATCTGAGCTCCACACCTGCACATCAACACAGCCAAGAGACACATGTCGCACACGCACACCAACACAGAAACACCACAACTCAACGCCACCGGTTAGTCATAAACATTAAGCGCATAGCGACATATGGACTAAACCGGGTAAAATCCTCAAACCTTCCTCATCAAAGTCAATCATTCATCATATATGTTCTCATCTTTGGCTTGTGTTGTGTAGGTGTCGAGCACGGATACAGTGATCAAAGGTAAGGTGAAGGTCAAGTAGAGACGTGCCGTGCCGATGGACCGAGAGTGGCGAAGGGCGGACGTGAGGCTTGGACTGAGGGACCGGTGGCCCGAGGATCAGCTGTGGTGGCTGACAGCCTGGGACAGCGACGACGAGCGAAGACTTGCGGGCACGGTGTTGCTTGGGTCGAGGACCTGGGGACATGTGTCGGTGGACGGGGTGCACGGGCGGTGCATCCCCTCTACGGCTCGGTTTGGTGGTTGAGCCACAAAAAACCACCAAGTGGACGGTTTCCAGGTTTGGGCCTCAAAACCTGGGCGCTGATGGTTTCCGAGTTTGGGCCACAAAACTCGGGCTGAGGACGGTTTCTAGGTTTGGGCCTCAAAACCTCGGTGCTGCGGGGTTCTGAGTTTGGGCCACAAAACTCAGGCGATGGACGGCTGGTTTCCCGATTTTGGCCTCAAAACCGGGGGTTGGTCGTGAAGGCTGGTTTCCCAGTTTGGGCCACAAAACCAGGGGCGAAGTCCGGGAAAAGGACGAGCGGAGCGGTGGCGGCACGTGGCGGCAATCGGTGATGTTGCATCGAGGCAACGCTACCAGTTGTGCGGGCGTGGCCATCGGATCACCAGCATCTTTGAGTTGGTCCAGAATAACCCTAGGGTTTAGCTCGTTCCCTCTGTAATTAGTGAGGGGTAGAGTAGGAATTAGAATTAGGATAAGTAGAGGGAGACACCCTCCTCCCATTCCATCTCAACCATTTTGCTCTTTGCCTTCTAGGTTTTCCTACTCTCCCAATCCCCTGTTGTAGCAACTGAGATCCGCAGAGAACCATACTTCTGTGTACTGGAGATTTTGAGGAAGTGAGACGGTAATCTCACTGTTGTAGCGTGTGGTAGCCACACGGTTGCAGATCGATGACTTGATTCGCGTTTTGTTCGTGTTCTTCGTGTTCTTCGTTTCTCCGCGATTTTCCCGTCACTCGATCTCCCTCTCTATTGCGTCTTTGCGAAATCCGTTTGAATCAACTTGTTCTTTATAGTGAGGAGATCATTTCCATCGAAGGATTTCATCTAACTCCTCATGAACAAGTAGATCGGGTTGATTTCGTTTTCGTGGTGCTTTTTCGTTCATACACCTTCCCCTTCGATTTCCCGTTGATTGAATCCATTTGAGCGGATGATTTCTTGGGGATAGTCTTCCAACTACCTCGTGATCATCTTTTCCAAGTTTGGGAACAAGGGATTTGGGTTTGATTCGAATTTGGGAGGATTTGAGTTGAGGGCAACCAAAATCGCCCTCTCTGGTCGACCGCGGACAGTCCGCCATCTGACCGGGCGTCTGGGATCAGCTGGATCAGTGGCTGTGTTCTTCGGCCATTTTGGTTTTGAGTGACCGGTGGACAGTCCGCAGTACTCACTCACAGACAGTCCGGGAACGTCCAGGGGACTTGCAGCAACTGTGCTGTTTCAGGGATTTTGCCGGCGGACAGTCCGCCATCCCCCCGCGGACAGTCCGTGGTTGAGCCGGACAGTCCGGGACCGTACCGGCGGACAGTCCGGGAGTCGGCTGCTTGTTGAGTTTTAGTGTGTTTTCTCTCCTGACTTCTTTGCTTGGTTTTCGGACCTCTCGGTTGGCTTCCTAGTTCACCTAGGAACCTCTCTAAGTATCCTTGCTACTTGTTGGCATCGGTATTTGGGGATTTCCCGACGTAGCCTTCAATCTACGTTTGGGACTCGGTTTCTAAGGATCGTACTTGTGCCGGTGCTTTTGGCTTTTGGTTTGCTATCGCTTTGTGGTGCTCCACTGTGATCCTAGGGATCATCCACCCTCTTCCAAGGGTCGTGGGCATCATGGTTTCGATCGAAGTTTTTGGGGGTTGATTTGTGGGGACAAAGGCCAAAGTTTCGAGAGAAATTTTTGAGCTCCCATTCACCCCCCCTTTGGTCGCCTTGCTATTGCATTCTCGGTCCTTCAATTGGTATCGGAGCGGGTTAAGGATCTTCCACCTTAGCCGGTTCCAGATCCACCGAAGGCGACATGGATCGCGGCGTGGGCAAACCGCCGTTTTCGATGGGACGAACTATGCGTATTGGAAGATACGCATGTCGGCCTATCTGCAGAGTTTGGGTGCTTCCATCTGGGATATTTGCAACTCTGCCGATTACGTGGTCTTGGCTGCTCGTGCTACTCAGCATTAGTTTGATGAGCACGATGCCAATAGTCGAGCCCGTAATGCTCTTTTCTCATGTCTGAGCATGAGTGAGTTTGATCGCTTTTCTCACCTCGCTACGGCTCGGGAGATTTGGGCTACCCTCATGCGTTTCCATGAGGGAACCACTCAAGTCAAAACCCACCTCTACGAGTCGTTCAAGCGAGAGTATGAGAACTTTCGACACATGCCTGGCGAGAGCATAGAAAGTTTATTCGCTCGCTTTCAGGTGATTGTCAACAGGATGAGGGCTAACAAGGAGCTGTTGCCTTTCGACGATCATGAGAGAGCTCTCAAGCTACTCCATACTCTTGATCGATCGGTGTGGGATTCCAAGGTTCAGGCGATCATCGAATCGCCTAACTATGAGACCCTCACGTGCGAGAGCTCTTCAGTAAGCTCAAGTCCAGTGAGATCGATGCCATGGCGAGGGATTCTTATGAGAATCCTTCTGGCCCGTCGATGGCTTTGCTTTCTGGCTCTTCTGCTAACCCCTCTGGAGGCTTTGCACTTTCCTCTCTTCTTTCTGTCACAGAGGAGCAGTTGGAGTTCATGGGGGATGACAAGTTGGCTTTGCTCGCCAACCGGTTCTCGCGGTTTCACAACAACCGCATGAACCGTCGCCGCGGAGGAGGACGCTCAGGATGCTTTGAGTGCGGCGACCCCAACCACTTCATCGCCAATTGCCCGAAGAAGAACAAGCAGACCTTCGACAAGGCGGATCATGGGCACAAGTACGACTCCGGTAAGCGCAAGGAGAAGTACGTCCCCGTGAAGCACAAGCGGAAGGGCGGCTTCAACAAGGAGTACATCAAGACCAAGTACTTGGAGAAGGCCCAGGCTGAGCAGCGTGCTTTCTTCGCCACGCTCAGCGACGTCGATGACTCGGATGACGACTCCGCTTCCTCAAGCGACGACGAGTCCGAGAAGAAGAAGAGGATCGAGGACAAGCTCAACGGCCTCTGCTTCTTCGCCGACGACGAGGGCTTCTGCACCATGGCCCTCGGCAAGGAGGTTGACGGCGAGCTGGAGGAGATCCCTCGGAACGATGACGACGACACCTCCCAGGTATCTCTTACCCCCGATGAGCTTTCTGCTGAGGTCGAGAAGCTTACTGTCGCCCTTCTTAGCCAAAATAAATTGCTTAGGCGCGCTGCTGGAGAGCGGAAGGAGTTCAAGCAGAAGTGGGAGGATAGGGTGAAGGAGCTTGAATTTGCCAAGTCCACCGTAGTTGTTTCTGAGGAGGTTGAGTGTGAGATGTGCACCACGCACATGACTGACCTTCTCACTTTGAGAGGTAAGTATGTTGCGTTGGTAGGAGAAGTGGATGAGCTGAAGCCTAGATCCTTGCTGTTGGGTGCGTGCAAGTCCTGTGCGGGCTTGCAATCCGAGTTGGCAGAGAAGAATGCCAAGATTGTGTCTCTTGAGAAGGCCCGCTCGGATAGCACGTGCGTGACTAGGTGCGTTCTTTGTGAAGGTTTGGAGATGGAGATTGCGAATGTGAAGCATGACAAGATGCAAACCGAGGAGGAAAACACATACCTTTGGACCATCTTGTCATGGGTGTCGAGTGGTGAGCCGCAGCTTGGGATGATGATCTCCCAGTTCAAGCGTGCTGCTGGAGGTCCTGGTGTAGGCTTTGCTCAGGGTGTTGATGTTTCATCTTTCGGGAAGATTGGAGAGTCGAGTGGTCTGAACCCGTGTGAGAAGCCCAACTCCACCACTACTCCCAAGCTTACCAAGTTTCCACCCAGAGATCCTCTAAAGCCTAACACCAAGGATGGTGTATTTGTGGAACCTCCGAGAGCTCCACCCAAGAAACAATTATGGGCTCCAAAACCAAACCACCTCAAGAACAAGCTAGACACCATGCCACCCATCCAAGAGGAGCTTATGCCACAGAAGGGCAAAGTGAACCATACCCACTACCGTGAGTACCAACAACCCCCTATGAGAGCGGTGAGGTACCATTGTGAGCATTGTGGGAGAGATGGACACTTGAGTGAGTTTTGCTTTCGGCGCAAGAGAGAGGCGCGCCGTGCAAAGGAGATGAACAACACAGACATGTACTATCCTTTCCATGATGTACATGTGCCGAATGTTCAGAGGCGTGCTGCTAGGCCTAGAGGTCCAAAACATCAAGTTCCTAGGCCTAGGCCGCGAGGAGGTTGTGCCCGGTGGGTGCCTGCAGTTGTAGGCTATGGACCCCGTGGCAGTGACTTTGTAGTTGAGCGTTTTCCACCACCGCGTTTTGAGTATCGCGATGGATGCTCCTCCCTTAGCGGACCACATTTTCCTCTACGTGGTGATCGCTCTTCCCGTAGGCGTGCTAGGAATGGTTTTTCTGCTAACCGTTCTTTTGAGCAGCCGGCCCAACACTGGTATTCTTCCTACTTCACTAACCCCAGTGTTGGACCGTACGCTCACCCTATGTCTTTTTATTGATGTAGGTAAAACGATTGAAGAACATTTGGTTGGTGGATTCCGGTTGCTCGAGGCACATGACCGGAAATGCTAAGTGGTTCTCCAGTCTTAGTCTAGTCGCCGGAAAGGAGTTTATCACCTTCGGCAACAATAGCAAAGGTAAAGTGTTGTCTCATGGGTCGGTGCGAGTTAATGAGCACTCTATGTTGCGCGATGTTGCTCTTGTTTCTAGCTTGCATTTTAACCTTCTTTCTGTTTCACAACTCTTTGATGACGACTATGAGATTCGTTTTAAGCCGAATCTCAGTCGTATTTTGGATCCTCAGGGCAATCTTGTTTGTGTGATTTCGCCCTTTGGGAAAGTCTTTCGTGCGGATTTCTCGGAGTCGTTTGGAATTTCTCGATGTCTTTTGGCTGGACCTTCCTCCTCTGATCTTTGGAAGTGGCATAGTAGACTTGGTCACCTGAGCTTCGACTTGCTTGCAAGGCTTAGTTCACTTGGCCTAATCCGAGGATTGCCCTAGTTATCCATGGAGAAGGATCTTGTTTGCCATTCTTGTAGACATGGGAAGATGGTAGCTGCTCCCCACCATCCAGTGACTCAGGTCATGACCAAGCGCCCTAGAGAGCTTTTGCACATGGACCTTGTTGGTCCGGCTCGGGTGAGCTCGGTTGGGGGGAAGTGGTATGTGCTTGTTGTTGTTGATGACTTTTCGAGATACTCCTGGGTCTTCTTTTTAGTAGAGAAGACCAAGACTTTCTCCTTTGCTCGCAATCTGATTTTGCGTCTTCAGAACGAGTTCCCTTTGAACTCGATGCGAGCTATTAGGAGTGATAATGGTTCCGAATTCAAGAATTTGGATTTCGAGAAGTTTTGTAACTCTTTGGGTTTAGAGCATCAGTTTTCTTCTCCCTACACACCGCCACAGAATGGTGTTGTAGAGAGGAAGAATCGGACCCTTGTAGAGATGGACAGGACGATGCTCGATAAGCATAGGACTCCTAGGCGATATTGGGCCGAAGCTATGAGCACTGCATGCTACATTTCCAATCGCATTTTTCTCCGAGCTTTCTTGAAAAAGACTTCCTATGAGTTGTGTTTTGGAAGACAGCCCAAGGTGAGTTATTTTAGAGTCTTCGGTTGCCATTGTTTTATACTCAAAAAGGGCAACTTGGACAAATTTGAGTCTCGTTCTTCTAACGGTGTATTTTTGGGTTATGGCACTCATACTCGTGCATATCGTGTACTTAACCTTGATACTAACCGAGTCATGGAGACATCTGATGTCACCTTCGACGAGACCATGGTTTGTCCTTCTTCTCGTTTTGAGCGTGCAGGTGATCATGAGGTTGGCGAGCCTCTTTTTGATGATGAGGAAGAAGGTGCTGAAGGGATGGACGACCCAGCACCTCCTCCACCTGCTGTGCCACTAAGAGCGGCTTCTACTATGACTCATGGCCCTGATCCCTCTTCTTCGACTTGGGGGTCGTGGGATCCGCCACCCCGAGCGGTACCTTTTGTACCCGGGGAGGCACCAGCTGCTGTTGAGGGGGAGATCACTTCTGCTCGGGAGGCACCATGACATATCCAGCGCCAACACCCGCCTCAACAGATGATCGGCAGCATCGGCGAACGTGTCACTCGGTCAAGGTCACAACAAATCTCTCACTTTGCTCATTCTGCATTTGTTGCTGATTTTGAACCCTGAGATGTTGGACACGCTTTATCTGATCCAGATTGGGTCAATGCCATATTGCATGAGGAGTTAGAAAACTTTGAAAGAAATCGGGTTTGGGTTCTTGTTCGTCCTCCTCCTGAGTGTCATCCTATTGGGACAAAATGGGTTTTCAAAAACAAACAAGAGAGGATGGCAATGTTGTGAGAAACAAGGCCAGACTAGTAGCCTAGGGGTATAGTCCGAAGGATGGGGATAGGACTATGAGGAGACTTTGCTCCTGTAGCTCGTTTGGAGGCGATTAGGATACTCTTGCTTTTGCTGCATCCAAAGGGTTTAAACTTTTTCAAATGGATGCCAAGAGTGCCTTCTTAACGGCTACATAGAAGAGGAAGTGTATGTGAGACAACCTCCGGTTTCAAAAATCCCAAGTTTCCAAACCATGTTTTTAAACTTCACAAAGCTTTGTATGGTTTGAAACAAACCCCTAGAGCTTGGTATGATAGGTTGAAAACCTTTTTGCTTGCTAAGGGTTTTAAAATGGGATGTGTGGATAAAACGCTCTTTCTCCTCAGCAAGGCAATGACACACTCTTGGTCCAGATTTATGTGGATGATATCATTTTCGGTGGTTCTTCTCACGCTTTGGTGCCAAGTTTGCAGACACTATGAGCAGGGAGTTTGAGATGAGCATGATGGGCGAAGGTTGACGTTTTTCCTCGGGTTGCAAATCAAGCAATCCCGAGAGGGAACGTTCGTGCACCAGGGCAAGTACACCAAGGACATCCTGAAGAAGTTCGACATGGGTGAGGTCAAGCCTCTTCCAACACCCATGCCGACCACTGCGGCCCTGATGCGGGATGTGGATGGAGAAGCTGTGGACCAGAAGGAGTACTGGAGTATGATGGGTCGCTGCTGCATACCTGACGGCGACACGCCCGGACATCCAGTTCGCAGTGTGTCTGTGCGCGCGATTTCAGTCGTCGCCGCGCACTTCTCACCGTCAGGTGGTCAAGCGCATTATGAGGTACTTATGCTTCACTCCAGAGTTTGGGATTTGGTATTCTACTTCCTCCACCCTCTCCCTTTGCGGTTATTCTGATGCATATTTTGCTGGTTGCTGTATTGATCGCAAGTCCACTTCAGGGACTTGTCAGTTTATTGGTTCTTCTCTTGTATCGTGGTCTTCTCGCAAGCAGTCTAGTGTTGCGCAGTCTACCACGGAGGCTGAGTATGTTTGCTGCTGCTAGTTGCTGTTCCCAGTTGCTTTGGATGATGGCCCTTTGCGTGATTTTGGTCTGAGCTTTTCTCGCGTTCCTTTGCTTTGTGATAGCACGAGTGCTATTAGTGTTGCTAAGAACCCCGTGCTGCACTCTAGGACCAAACACATTGATGTGCGCTTTCATTTTTGCGAGACCACTATGAGAGGGTGATATCGACCTTCGCCATGTCGATACTCATCATCAGTTGGCTGATATTTTCACCAAGCCTTTGGACCATCAACTTTTGCTAGGTTGAGAGGTGAGCTTGGTGTGTGTTTCCCCTTAGATGGGGGGAAACATTTTGACTCGTGTAATATAATCTGACTTTGTGTTTTTATTTGGTTTCTTCATGCATCTTTGCATTTCATCTTGCATATTTACTTTCAGAGCTTCATGAATATAATCTTTAGAATGTGGCTATGCTCTGTCTAGTATTTGCTCCGATGCTTTATCTTGTAGCTTATGCTCTTTTTGATCACTAATGCATATTGTGAGCTGAGCTATTTTTGAATGGTGAACCTGCTTAATGTACATAAAACTTGAAACTGTTCACCATTTAGATATGCAACTAGCATGTGTAGGATGTGTAGAATTCACTCGTGCTTTTCATCTATGCTAGGTTGCTATGTCTCTAGTTCTGAGGTCATTCACTTGCTTGGTATGCTCATATTCCGAGATAAAATTTGAACCAAGTTAAGTGAATTGGAAAGATCGAGACGGGACTGCTTGTCAGCACATCATAGTTTCGAGACTGTTTCTCATTGCACTTTGAGTTAAACTTGAGCTGTGAAGTGTATGACCGAAACTGTTGCTTTCAGCACATCACAGTTTTGGTCTTGTTTTCAACTTCATTATCAATAGTTACCTCTTCTAACTCATCAACCAATATGAAACTTCATCTTAATCCTCCTCCGTTACCATCAATTGGATTATTCAAAAATTGCTCTCAGAGCCGATCGCTTGAAGCCGGCATCACTTGCCATATTTGTTTCCCTAATAGAATCATCACCTTGCAAGATAGCCGATCGTATAGACACTTGCCGAAACCCCGAGAACTTAACCGACCGCTTGGTCGTCTACCGAATGCCCTTCTCATTGCCGGCTGGGTCCACTTGTCATCTTTCTTATGCGTGCGAAATTCTGGTGTTAACACATGCCCCCTAATTTTGGGATAAATATTTATTCCAAAATTCCTTTCTCCTGTATACTGACGTGGAACCTCCGGAAGCATCCACCTTCGCGTATCATAATTGCCTTACCTGCCGATTCACCTCCCGATGCACTCTTTGGGGTCTTTAAGTCACCCTTCACTTCATTTCGGCTTACTCTCTCAAGCTCCCCTGTTTCCAGTCTCAAAAACAAGAAAACCCTTTTTTCCTCCTATCATCACCCAATCCAACCCGTAGGATGTCTTCTGTGGCGAGCAATCATAGCTCCGATCTTGGCATCTTTAGCACTTCCAGGAGAAGGTTGCTCTCTTCTATTTTATTTCAAAATGAAGCAACCGTTCTTATTTTGTTACCTTTGTTCAGGAGGGTCGGTGATGATCTCCCCGAGGACTTGACGCAACAGATCATAGATCATCTTGATTTAGAAGAGAAGAATCAAGAGATTTCTCAAGTTTCTCGGGAGCGTGACGTTGCTCGGAATCGGGCCGCCGGTGAATATTTTTTCATAATTTCTGTTTTTGTTTTCCCCCTCTTGCCTTTACTTACTCTTTTCCTTTTCAGCTCTGGAGGCCAAGCTTCACGCTCTTGAAGCTGCTATCGCCAATCTCGCCATTACGGCCAATGCACCGGGTACGACGCCCCTGAGGCGGGTGAACGAAGTCAACCGAATCATCCCCGATATCTCCAGAGCTGGTATGGGATATGGTGCGACGCTTGCTTTCAATGCTGTACGGATTCATTCCGGCGCCGATTACCGTAATTTTGATGTTTGTGAGCGGGGACTAGAGTATAGGGTAGCACACTCTGTAGATGACATGAAGGAAGCTGGAACAGATCTGGCTGATTCCTTCGACCATGTTCTCCCGATTAGACAGAGGATAGGATGGACGAACTGGTCTTTATTGTAATCTTGTATCCCCCTTTTGTAAAAAAAGTCTTTCTGTTTGATGCCTGAAACCAACTTGTGACTGATCCTTCGAGATCAATGCGTACTCTGCTTTGCGTATTAGTCACTGACTTTTATTTTGCTTTAACGGCGATGTTTATCACATCGGCTATCACTGACAATCATGTTAATCATCTCTGTCCCGTAAGTGGTTGCTATAACCTTTAAGGGATTTACCATTTTCGATTTCTTTGAATACTTCTCCATTAAAGCTTCATTGCCTGGAATAAAATATAGTCTTTCCAGTTTCAAAGACCATCTGCCAGACTTACTGTCTTTGGCGTTAATCGGTAATATTAGTTTCCAGACAATTCAACCGAAATTGAGCTCCTTGTGCAGCAACAATCCTTAGCCGAATCCATCGGTTTCCCGATTCTGGAGTCATGATCTCCTCAAACCAGCAAAAATCCGGCCTGGCCCAACAACGGCCCATAAATCGCTAAAACCCTACTTCAATGCATCGGCTTCTTAGTGTGCAAGTCACGGTTCCATAAATATGACCCTACGCAGGCCATCGCCCTCAACTTCCAATTGAACTCCACTTCTTGGCTCTTAGCTCAAACCAGAGAGAAAGAATCCTTGCCTACATTTTCATCAATGGCGGGTGATTGTGATCATAGCAAACGCCCTACCAGAGATGAAGCGGAAAGAAGCCAAGTACCAATTTGTCAGCGTTATGGGTAAAAATTGGTCCTCTGCCCCCTTGCAGTAGCTTTCTTGTTCATCCATTCCTGATTTAGTATTCACTTTCCTTCCAGGATAAGGGCTTTCTTTAGCCACACCCGGACCCCTTTTCCACAAACGGTAGTTCCAATGGCTTCTCCCAACCCCCTTTTTGAGTCAGCAGACCCCTCTGAATCTGATGACTTGCCTCAGTATACCTGTCCAGACGCTCTTTGGTACCGTAAGGAGAGGGATAAAGCCCATAAGGTGTTGGAAGATGCATCTAAGAAGTACGGCATTGAATGGGAGGACCAACGGAAGCAGCTTTGTAATGCTATTACAGGTTAGCGAAATCTTTGCCCAACTTTCCTTCTTTCGATTAAGCTCGCTTGCCTTACACATCTTTTCTCCCTGCCAACTCTTTCTGCAGAAAATGACCGTCTGATGGCGACGGCGAACAGAGTTGCCGATAAGGTGAATGCCCATGGGAACTCAACTGAGGCGCGTCTTGATGCTACGGATGGCCGCATAGATCAGGCCATCATCCAAGGTGTGCACCTTGGTGTTTCTCTTGGGCTAGCAGCAATGAGCTCTTGGACCAACGAGGATTACTCTTTTCTACCAGTTGGCTTTGCAGGCGGATGCCTAGATGAAATCGAAGGTATCAAAGTCTATGATGATCATGCCGCTACTCTCGCCGAAGTCACCAATCTACAGTCCATTCTGAACAAATTGTTCCAGGAATAGTTTGTACTAGGATGGATCTGCAAAATGAATAAACAAAGCTATTTTTCTTTGAGTGATGTCTTATTTGCATTTCCTGATTATCTCAGTGGCATCTCTGATTGCAACATTTCTTCAGAAAAACACTTGTCGAACGTATGACGTCATCTTAGCTGACTAGATCTCGTTTTGACATGTCATATCACTCGGCATCTTGTTTACTGCACTTCAGCTTTCTCTCCTCCAGATAAACCTGCTAACTTCAAAATGCTAGGGTCACCAGAGTCATGAACATTTTTGTACTAAAGGCGATATAAACAATATCGGCTATATTTTCAAACTCTTGAAGCATTTTTCTGCTAAAGGCGATGCTTTACATCGGCTATCATTTGCATACAAATATTCTTGAATCCACTCATGTACCGACTATCTTATCATATCAAATTCAAAAACTTATAAAGCATTCCGCATTTAACAAGTAGTGCCGAAGCTTGGTACATGGGTAATACACATACGAACAAGAATTCCCTCGTAGCCGAATACCTCATCTCTGGGTCTAATGTCTTTCGGCCAAAGTAAGCTATCACTTTATATTTTCCTTCAAATTCTCATATAAGGGCCGATACTATTTTAGGCTATCGGCCGCCACGTACAACTTGAAAGATTTACCAAGCTGTGGAAGTACCAACACTGGTGATGCCTTCATGTATTCTTTAATCCCACCAAAAGCTTTCTGTTGCACGTCACTCCATACGAATTTCTTGATTTTCCTTGAGCTTCAGTAATGGAGGAAAAGGCAAATTCTCTCAGAAGGTTTATCAATTTTGACGTGCACTTTGGATCCAAATCTGCACTGACATATATCGGTCTTGTTTTCAGCTTCATTATCAATAGTTACCTCTTCTAACTCATCAACCGATATGAAACTTTGTCTTAATCCTCCTCCGTTACCATCAATTGGATTATTCAAAAATTGCTCTGAGAGCCGATCGCTTGAATCGGCTGTTGGTCTTTGTCAAAAACATTCACAGGACCTACTTCCCAAACTCTTCCAGAGAAGCACTCGACACCATCATATTCCCAATAGATGCGTTCTGCAGTAGCAACATTCACTGAATCATCAGCATGGACAATTTTGACGTCATCTCCGATCCACTGGATGAGGATTTGATGCATAGTTGACGGAACACAGCAGTTTGCATGTATCCAATCCCTTCCTAAAAGCAAACTATATGCCCCCTTGCCGTCGATGACGAAGAAGGTAGTAATCAAGGTTTTTGACCCGATCATCAATTCAACATGAACTGCTCCTCGAGTATCAGAAGAATTGCCAGCAAAGTCCCTCAGCACCATGTCAGTCTTCAATAAATCTTCACTTGCCATCCCAAGTTTCTTGAAGGTAGTATATGGCATAATATTTATGGCAGCTCCTCCATCAATAAACATTTTGGTTAGTGGCTTGCCATTAACATACCCCCTCATATAAAGTGACTTCAAATGTCGATGCTTAGCCGGTTTATCAAAAACTGCCCGTTGAGCCAAAACGAGCTGAGCCATCAGATCATGGAATTCGTCTTCGTCAAAATCCGAATATACTTCTTCTTGGACGTTTTGATATCCAGGAGCTATGAATTCCGATGGGAGAAAGAATGCCATGCACGCATCAGTCGAACGATCATCTTCATCAGTCCTTTCCTTAGGACGCCAAATTTGTTTTGTTTTGGTGCCTGTTTGCGCTAATTCTCTGTTCCTTAGGCGCTGCACTCTCCTTTTCTGGCTCTTCCTCAATCCTGGTGGACACCACTGTCCTTTCTGCCAAATATATTCACGATACTCTTCTTCTTCAGTGCGAGCTCATCTTCGATCGGCAAAACTTCTCCCTTGCCGATTCTCGGAATCACCTATTTTTAAGCGCCGATCGTCCTTAGGGATTCGCATCCCAAGCCTTTCATGGACCGAACGGTGGTTGACTTGAGATTGCCTGTATTCAGAATATTGATCATTGCACTCAGGGCAATTGTTTTTTACAGGCAGTTTCAAGCCTTCATTCCAACAATATTTGAAGAATGAACACTCCCAATGAGACTGTTCTTGCTCCCTCATATATTCTTGTTCCTCTCGGTACATCTCCTCCTCGTACCTCTGTTCCTTTTCTATGAATTTTCGTTCCTCATAAAACCTCTGCTTCTGGTACCGCTCCTGCTCCCGACGCCATTTGTTTAGCAAAATATGTGTTGTGACTCTGGGCCTGGAAGCTTCACCCTTTTCAGTTCTGCTATTCTGGAAGCGAACTCGTTGCCGAAATTCTTCATTTGTGATTTGCCGATTGGGGTCAACAGTACCGGCCTTTCTAGCTCTATCAGAGGTTAACACCTTCATCTTGCTCTTGCCCCTAAAGTTATCTGTATTGACCATGTTAACAGAGAAAGACACGGTATTCTGTCCAAAAGGGTTACCATCAATTTTCATCTTTCCGTCGAACTTTAAATGCCCTTCCTGGATAGCCTTTTGGATCCGTACTCTTAACACTCGGCAATCATTTATAGAGTGAGATCTAGTATTATGGAAACCACAATATTTTTTGTCTTTCACCCCTTCAGGATGCAACATGGGATGGCCTTCTGGAAACTTGATGCATCCTTCCTTCAATAACAACTCAAATAGCTTATCTGATTTGGAAACATCAAAATCGTAGGTACCTTTTTGTTGCCTCAACCAGCTATCTCATCTTCATCATCATATTCTGTTGCTTCCTCTAAAAAAGCTTGATACATCTCGCTAGCCACATCACCTTTCTGGAACTGGTTGTTTCTCCTAAACCCCTGAGCCTGACTGTTCATCATTGCCAATCGTTGTGATAACTGCCCAAGATCATCAAACTCCATGCCGAACAGCTTTTCCCTGATATTCGGCAACATACCAGCTATTGCTATTCTTGGCAATTAATCATCTAGCAAATTCAAGGAATAGCAGAGATTTTTAGTGTCCCTGAATCTGCGCAAATATTCTTGGGGAGTCTCATTAACTTTCATTCTCAGACTCATGAGATCGACCAACTTCTTCTCATTGGTACCGGTAAAGAAATACGCGTGGAACTTCTGTTCTAGCTCTGCCCATGTATTAATAGAGTTGCTGGCAGAGGATGAGAAGAGACATGGATGGTCCCGTTATGGTGACAATGGGAAGTATCGAATTCTCCAAGCCTCATCTGCAGATGCTTCTCCGAGCTGCATCAACTAACGGCTGATGTGTTCAACCGTACTGGTGTCATCTTGGCCTGAGAACTTAGTAAGATCAGTAGGAGGTTTCACCCTTGGAGGAAGTGCCACTCGGTTGTACCACTCCGGGTAAGGAGACTTGTAAGCATAAGACTGATTCTTTGGCTTCAGGCCGAATTGATTCTGCATCAAGTCAGCCATCCTATGCATGATGAGGTCGACGCCTGAGTCTGGAGCAGCCTATGCCTGGCCCCCAAGAAATGCCCTTGCTGAATTCTTATAGCCTGGATTCGGGAAAGCATCAATCGCACTGTAATCCACGAACTCCTGATACTCATCTCCATACATGTTCTTCTACAACCTATTCATTGCTGGAGATACTCTGAAAGCAGATGGGGGAACGTTTCCAGTTGTGCCGAATGCAAGCTGGCCCTGAGTTGTGGGAGGTTGCTGCTCTTGATGAAGGATCATCCCACTTTTGCTTGAACCAACTCCGTTGTCTTCAGCAGTTTTCTTTTGATGCTGGGGAACGGGGAATAACAGTGGCCTCTGCATCAGACCGGCGGCTTCCTCAAAACGCTTATTTATCGCCGGGCCAAAAATACTAACCATGACTGCACGAAAAGTATTTAAGAAAGCTGACTGATGATTAGTCATGGCTTCCGACACAACCTTGTACATAAGCTCGGACATTTTTCGAATATCTTCCTCATCAGTGCTATCAGATTGATGGGGAAGGAGAACCCTCGGGAGTGACTGCTTCTGGAAGACCTTGTTGCTCTTGTTCTTGGAGAAGGACATCAAGCATTTGCGTTGTTGAAACTCATCGCATGCTTGTTGTACAAATCTCTTAATGTTTGGTGGTCTTATATGTGTGGTGTGTGAATTTGTGTTAGATTGAATTGTAGTGTCTTGAAAGTGTGTGGGTCCCACCGGGT
This sequence comes from Coix lacryma-jobi var. lacryma-jobi, assembly GCA_009763385.1. Taxonomy (NCBI): domain Eukaryota; kingdom Viridiplantae; phylum Streptophyta; class Magnoliopsida; order Poales; family Poaceae; genus Coix; species Coix lacryma-jobi. Next base: position 37,946,081 of record CM019826.1, read on the forward strand.
GTGCCAAAAGTGTGTTGGCACAAAATGCGTCGCACCGTGCCTCACACACAGCAAGCCAAAAAGCGTAGCTTCAATTGGGTGCCCGGACGGTTTGGAATCCGGGGACGTGGCAGTCGGTTTGACCTGAAAACCAACAAGTGATAAAATTGTGAGAATAAAACTGGAACATGCCGGATGAGACCAAACAGTTCCACATTTACGGCTCTGAAGCCACTCACAACGACATATAGCTATAGAAGCTATCTGTCAACAAGTTTTAAAGATCATTTGGATAACTCCAAACTCAAGCATATGTAAATAATCAGTTGTCGAATGTACATTCATAAAAGACATGCTTAAACAAAAGATAAGTTATAAAATAATGTATAACCAAGCTCGGCAAACCAGCTGAATTAGGGTCCATGAAGAAGGAACATGCAAACAAAAACGATTAAACTAATCTAAAACCTGCATCTGCCGCACGATACCTAGTTTTATCAAAGCCTAAACATGATTGATATGTATGAACCCGCAACACGTAACAATCTAGATTAGAAATTATTTCGGCCATCGTGGTTGTTCGATTATCAGAAGAAACAAGTAAAAACTTGTAAAGCAAGGCCGAACAAAAATCAATCTATATTGGGCAAAAGAGTGTTGTAAAACTTAATTAAATAAATCATGCAAGACATGGTAACTTAATGAATCTACTAGATTTTGCCAAATCTAATAGAGCCGATAACTATCTTGCTTTTGCTAAACGTATCAATAAACGCCTGCCGCACGGTATTTATTCATAAGCAAAGCACAAGCGAAGACTTCTTGATCATTAGCAAAGGTCCGCCGCACGGCCATTGCAAACAAACAAGACTACTTGCATCACATCTAAATCCACCGCATGATACTAGACATGATAACAAGGTTGTCGGGACTTACGGAGGTCGACGGATCGATGATTCCTCTCGAAGAACTCGACGACACGACAAAGGACTCGAAGATGGCACGGGGCCGATTTGTATTGATGTGGTTGTGAACAATTTTACAATGGTCGGGGGTTTGTATTTATACCCTGGGCGAAATATGAGTCCTAAGAGGTTACGATTTACACAATAAAACTTGGAAAATACGCGTCCTATCCCTATTCTTCTCCCGGTGCTTTCCATTGTCCCGTGTCTTCTCGTGCAAGCCAGCTTCACTTGCCATATTTGTTTCCCGAATAGAATCATCACCTTGCAAGATAGCCGACCGTATAGACACTTGCTGAAACCCCGAGAACATAACCGACCGCTTGGTCATCTACCGAATGCCCTTCTCATTGCCGGCTGGGTCCACATGTCATCTTTCTTATGCGTGCGAAATTCTGGTGTTAACACACAGTTATAGGCTAAAGCAGTCAATTTATGCACCCAAAAACGCATAGTTACAGCCGACAGCTAGACATAAACTTCTTTTTAAGAATGCCTTTAGTTTTGTTGTTATTTCCTTTGATTACGTTACAATTACATGTGAATTGCTCTGCAAAATTCGGATCACCTAAACATTTTGCTGCATTTCTGCATACTTTGGGTAGCAGCAAGAGTTCAAGGAAACACTTCAGTGGATGCATTTTCTTTGTCATTATTATATACGTTTGACTTGGAAGTGATAGATGGTGGTCTCATTCATCTCGAAAAACTTAACACATAACAGGTCAAGGAAACGCTTCAGTGGATTGCTTTGTACTCTGCCGCTCAAACTGCTACCTTGGTTTGCCTAGTGAAAAAAATAAAGGATACGTCAAATTATAGATACAGTAGTATCATGGATCCAAGAGGATGCAAGTTACCTTGACCTATCATGGAATTTTTACTTAGTTATTACACTTCACATTCACTTTTTGAAGTTAATACTGAAATGGATCAAAATGGTAAGCTATCGCCGTCCACAATCATTCAAGTGTTTAATATATTGCTAGCATCTAAATTAGTCTTGTGCAATATGTTGAATCCTAATTAATTAAGTGTACATGTGCTGCTGTTCAACTTTATATATTTATGATTTTAGTATCATAATTTTAATGTAGCAAAACACTTAGTATATTTGAATGTTGATAACTTGGTAGACTCAACAAATGAGAGTTGTTTTGGTGCTTGGACCACTTCATAATGCCTAGTAATAGTTAATTAGCTGAATCCAAGTGATTATTGATGTGATTTTTTTTTTCTTTTTTGATGAATTAGTATAGCTCTCTGTTCAATCAAGGTAGCATCCAGGGAAAGTAGAAAAAAAGAAGGCTCATCACAATTATTGGTTACATGTGTGCTGGTTATCCAAGCTAAGTGTCAGGTGCTTAATTAAAATGTTGATCATCTACCAATTAACATAATGATCATCTGTTGATCAACAATGTAGCTGGATGGTTCACTCACATGTTGGCCGCCTGCACATGCATGGTGATGGCTGTTAATAGAAAAAACCCACCAGACAACCAAGATAGATACACACAACATGTTCATTAATAGAAAAGGTTCTTTTTTGCTTAACACAATCATATAAAAAATGTACAGGTTGCATCCATCTACGTGAATCATCTCATATCAAGTACCCTGAACCTAGCTAAATATTGCTAATCTAGGCTACACTGAATGTACATAAGGTATTTTTAGTAGGTAGGATTCTAGAACTTTTTAGGTAATGATACCAAAACAAAAAATTAATATTATAGCTTACACTTGATCAGTTCAGTAGAAACGTTAAGGATTGTCTATATATGTGACAGTTTGTATGCCTCTTTTTTATAGGTGATTGTCTAAATGTCGGCACGGTCTCTGTTGTGGTTCTGTACCTACTCGTAGATTTGCTTCGACTGTAATTTCTTCTCATAGATTTGCTTCGACCGTAATTTCTTCTCGGGTGCTTCTAATCGTGCTTCTAATCTTGGACTTGGATTTTTAGACAACCTGGATTAAATTCATGTGTATGCTATGGCCAGTGCTTTACTGTTGCTCCCCCAGCTTGTAATACTCAGTGTACTCAATGTATTTATTCCTAAGAGCAATCCTTATATTATGTATTATCTACTTATGTATTGTGGAGTAACATCTCCTTGAGTTTATAATAAAGAATTTGATTGCTGAAACTGATGGAACATGGCTCTTGCATATAGAACCCTGGTAGTAGATTTCTTTTTTTTGTTTCTCTAAATTGTTATCAGTGACGCGTATAGCCAGGATGTGTCGCTGATGAGATCTACTCTAGTGACACATTTTAGGCTATACACGTCACCGGTAACTCTTATCAGTGACGCGTTTTTAGCCATATGCGTCACTGTTAACTGTTATCAGTGACGCATTTTTAGCTATACACGTCACTAGTCACTCTTATTAGTGACGTGGTTTTAGCTATACGCGTCACTGTTAATTGTTATCAGTGACGCAATTTTATCTATGCGCGTCACTGTTAACAATTATCAATAATTATCAGTGACACGTTTTTAGCTATACGCGTCACTGTTAACTCTTATCAGTGACGCGTATTTACTGATTTTCCCTTATCACAGACGCAACATTAGTGACGCGGATTTTATGCGTCACTGATAGCTCTCTACACGCGTCACTAATAATGTTTTCTGGCATAGTGGGTGAGCCTTCATGTGCTCATATTTTTTTATATTTTGAATTTATTTATAAAAAGAAAAACTTAAGAGGATAAAGATACTTACCTGAATACACGGGGGTGCTTTCCCCCAAGCTGAATGTTGACGTAGTCGTTCGATCTTGTAATGTAGCGGACTAGCGGTGAAAATGTTCTTCCTCCATCAGAGCATTGATTGATATTGATGGTTGTTGAAATAGTGCTCCAATAGTGGATGGAACATCCACTTGCTCGTTAGCTTTTCTTGGTCATTCAAATCCTGTAAAACGGACTTGGAGGCGGCTTTGTAAAGGCCTTGTAGTGCGATCTCGCTATGCACCTTGGCAGTGTTTAGCGTGACGGGAGAATGCACGACTCATGGGTAACGATGTGCAAACTCTGCAGAGTATAAAACTGATATATCAGTTGTGCTCATGGTCACGAGCGGCTTGTACTTCGTCGGGATTAGGTGGTTGGTTTGGTTTCTGGTTCGGGTCACTTGATGGACTTCAGGTGTGGTTTGCCTGATGGACTTCAGGTGTGGGTTGTGCTTGGTGTACTCCAAGTGTGGTTGCTTGGTGGATTCTATGTGTCGGTTACTCGGTGGATCTCCAAGTGTGGTTTTCGCTCGGTGGACTCTGAGTTTTGTTACGTTTACTTTGGAGACTGTGGTTATAACCTAGTAAATAGGTGTAGGATTAATAAGAATAATAGGGCTGTGTCGCTTTAGGTGCTCGTGTCAAACTAACGCCAACCTTTGATATTGGCCCCATGGCATATATTTTCTACACTTGCGGAGTACATTTGAATGTACTCACCCTTCCTCTTTGTCCCTCCTGCTACCCCACCCAGACGCCGGAGGCTACGACGATGAGGAGCAGGAGTACCCAGAGGACGGTGGCTTCGACCCAAATGACTTGTACTAGGATGGTGCTACCCCCGGTCGACGTTCCTGTGGAGATGACGTCCAGTTTTCGCGGTCTTCGTCAGAGTCTTCACTAGAGTTTATTTATGAGAGTCTGTACTTTTCTTTTGTACCTGAGGGTCATTTTTGTAATAAAGTTCTATATATTAATAAAACATTGTTTTTGATATTACTATGATGTCGATATATGTATGAAAATTGATCCTAGCATACATATATTGTGCCCCCAATTTTGTTCTTAAAATTGGGGTGCGACACATGTGTACCATATTACTGGAATGATCTGTCGGGTTTCCTCGAGGGAACCTTGAATCATCTACTTTTATTTCCCAGCAGTATCACCATGCAAAGTCATAACAGAGATATAATTTTTTATACAACATACAACGGAGAAAACAGTGAAAAGATTAATTATACATATTTTACAGACTAGTGTTCACAAATATTACAAACCGAATATAAAGTGTTATTACAGACCATAAAAGGTAGAGTATCTCGCAAACTGATATACAAACCAGCAAAAGTCTGACCTCGCCCATGGGCTGCAGATTTTACTCATCTTCCTCAGCAGGGAAGACGGTCATACAACACGGACCAAAGGACATTTGTCCAGAGGAATCACCTGCAATAGGGGTTGATAAACCCTGAGTATGGGAGTATTCAACAAGACTTAACTGACAAAAGGAGGGGTGAAGACTTAGGAATGCAGGCTAGAGGGGTTCAAGGTAAGGCTTTAGCAAGAATCAATATTTCTTTGTAGAAAAGAACTCTAATAGTAATTCCTACCTTTCATCTTTTAACTTGTCCATTGTTGCTTATTCTCTAGTGAACCAATCTAACTCAATCACTTCTTAATCACACCATTAACCTGCTAATGTTGGATTTATTAGCTACGTTGAGCGTGCAAGAAATAAGTCTCCTTTTCTCGTGGAACAAACAACGATTTGAACCGCTTAATCTACCCAGTTGGAGCTTTGAAAGGACCTTGATGTCGCCTAGGAGGCCTAGAGGGGGTGAATAGGCCTACAAAAATTCAGCTCAAATAGAAATTAAATATAAGGGCGTCACTGCCTCCCTGTGACCGTTAGTCCAAATTTGTCCAAACTTTAAGACTGAGTACTAGAGATATCGAGTGAGAAACCTGCAAAATTTTAGCTCGAGATTCAATCAGATTTGAGGACAACACTATCGCTCTACTAGGGCGGCACTGTCGCTCTTCAAAATATAAACAAACAGAAATAAAACTTTGCAGGTAGAAACTAGATACTCTAAGCAGCTTAACCCTGCAACAGAAAAATAAGATACAGCTAGAAGACTGTATACCAGAGAAACCTAACCAAATGAAGATTGAGCTCAAATCCTAGAATCACAACTCAACAATAAGAACTATAGGAATATAAATTAGCACACAAGACACTATGATTTATCTCGTGGTTCAGCTCACCACTAAGGCTTGCTTATGTCCACGTTGTTGAGGTATACACACAAGGATTGGCTCGCCACCAAGGCTTGCCTTTCCCTCGTTCTCAAATCAAGAGAATGAACTCTTGAGGTGAGGGGTGATTTTTTAGCTACAAGAGATGATTACAATCTTCCCGCTGCTCACCACAAGCACGAGAGCTTGTCGGGCGACGCCTAGCCGTCTAAGAGGCTTCACCTCCAAGAGTAATGAATGCACAATGAAGATTGACGAAGCCCGATATACCTTGAGCATGTTACTTAAACCATGTGACTTGAACCATTTCACCATATGTGAGTTCAACTTCATGGCTTCAAATCACTTCCACTAATGATTTGATCCTCAACACAATATGACTCCTCATAGCTTGATTAGTACCTCGACTCAATGCAAGTACTCTCTTCTTCACTTTAGCCATAATACCTCGGTCTCCTTGACCTATGTTGACACCTCGGGTGGCACGCAGAAGAAACCGCAAGCGCACGGCAGTCAGTTGTAGCTTTTCACCTCAGAGTATTCCGGGGTATCGAATCCACGAGGAACGCGAAGTGATTTTGAGAAAACTAGGGGGGTAAGGATATCTAGGATAGATGAAAGGAACGAGCACTATCTACTGGGGTAGATCCTAGTTCTATTAGACTTCTAGTGATTTAAGTTCTTTACTAGTGTACTGTGGGCGTACTAGCCTTTACCACTGACTTAGGTTGAACGCTAGCTAAATGAGCCCTACTGTTAAACTAGACCAACTACGTGGTGGAATTCAAGGCGCACAGGGCTGTCACCACCTGCTTGCTACCACAGCTATCCGGGGCCTAGCCGTATTCACTGGCAATATATAGCCTAAGTACCACACTTAATCTATATACTACTACTACTAGCCCTGTACTAGAACTAGAGCACTTGAAACTAATATCAAGCAATGAAACAAACACACAAGTACTGAAAATAAATACTTGAAGATAAAATAGATATTAAGTTACCAAAGTTGAAGCGCAGAGCAGAGAGAAGCAGAGGTCTCCGACAACTCCGGAACTCTCCAGACTTCTACTCTTCTCCTCTCTAGCTCCTCTTCTAGAGAGGCACTCACACTCTCTCTAATCTCTCTAGCATAGCAACTGTGCTAATCTAACCAAATGGTGAGGAATGGTGTGAGGCTCCCCGAATGAGAGCTCTAGGGGCCTATTTATAATGCTAGGAAGCTAGGGGGTACTAATAGAGTGAGGGGGAGGTCGGTTAGGGTTTAGGGGGTGGCGCCCGCCACCAAACCCTGGCGCCCGCCACCTCTCTGTCGTCCATTGCAACCGTTATTCATCCAACGGTCTTCATTTGCTCTCCCAAGTCGGTTTGAGGGTCGGTTAGGGTTTAGACACGTGTCCAAAGCCCACTATCCAGGTGATACTCTTCTTAGCCCTTGGATCAAACCGCCTTAGTGTGCAATGGCCAAGATTTGAGCTTGAGGTGATTCCCACGGATTGATGACGTGGCTTGGGCCACTTTTGGCATGAATGACCTAGCGGCCGCCACCTTACTCAGGCCCAAATGGGCCAGAGTGGCTTGGCATTGCTCCTGGTGCTCTTATTTGGCCCAAATTCCATTATTTCCTACATTAAGATAAGAAACTATGCACATGTGGAAATAGGTTAGTTATAAACCAAATCTTCTACCTTTATGTTGTTTTACCTTGGTTTTGGGTGAAATGTTGATGGTGAAATGATGCTTTAAGCACCATCAACAAGCTCCCCCACACTAACCTCTTGCTCGTCCCGAGCAAGCATGGACTTTAAGAATTGAAACAATTTATTGAACTAAGCATTCACACAAGATGTTCAACTACCTATACTCATGTTAGTAACCTTTCCAAGTGGCTAATAAATCATACCTATGGCGGTTGAAGGATAGAATAGCTTGCAAGCAAGAGAAACACACTTTCTTTTTTTTACATACCTTGGGGTTTCAGAATATTTTCAAAAAGAAAATCATGGTTCATTGAATCTCTCTTTAAATCTCAAGACACTCATGGTGTATATCCTCACTTTATGGCAAAAGAAAATGCTAGAGTCTATCCTATGGTTTATGTGGAGTTTATAGGGAAAGGAAGGAATGTAAGGCACTTCTATCTCTCTTTTATTGCTAAGTCAAGTTTAGGATCATGGGAGAGTATAGTCATGCACTAGCCAAGGTATAGGGTGGACTAACTCAACTCCTTTGTTCCTTTTGAAACTCTTCTCTTACCAAGGATCATGGCTATATGCAACCCTCTCTTTTTTTGAATACTTGGACACTTGTCCTTTTGAGAGCATTTGCTCTTTTTTTTGAATACTTGGACACTTGTCCTTTTGAGAGCATTTGCTCTTTTTTTTAGATACTATATAGCCATGTCCTTTGAAGGAATGAGGAAATTTATTCTTTCTTTTAGAACAAAATTTTGGAGGAGAACTACATGAGTATACTCTCAGTGTGAGAGTTGTCTCAAAAAGGCATGGTTTGCCTTGGCTTTTAGAGCATGACTAAACTTTTCTACCTAGATCAGCTATTCTTGACAAAGCTCAAAGATTGTTTTAGAAGGCTTTATGGGCTGTTTTCCTATACTCTAATATTTTGGCTTTGGTAGGTGGATAGGAAAGAAAGATCATGAACCATGATAATTTTGGTTTTCAAAATAAAAACTCCCAGGGTTGTAGCAGAGTACTAATGCAATTTCAATTACTACTTCTATATCTTATCAAACAACAACCTAGGTTGACTTCCCTATCAAAATGAGTAGGCTACTACACATGAATAAAAGGTAGAACAACATGTCGTGTAAACACTCAATTCAAAAGAAATTGTTTCAGCATTTTTTTATTTCCTAGCTGCATTTTTAGTTCAAACCGAGACATCCAGTGATCCAAATTGTACAGAATTTAAAACATAGGTTTAGGGGTTCACCGGGGGTGTTTCGGTGCAGAGTGGCCTGGCGGCCGCCAGTAATAAGTGGCGGCCGCCATGGGCTTTGGCCCATGCAGCTTGCAAAACGCATGGAAGCTATCTTGCTAAGAACAGGTTACTGTTTTGAACATTCTAGCACGTTTTACAGAGGTGTTTAGAGAGGGGATTTCCCCCACACTAGGAGTTTTGGTACTTTTTACTTGATGAAGGAAAAATAAGGATGTCTTTTTATTCATTATAGAAACTTCCTAAACAAATATTAAAATTTAAACAAACTGAAATTTAAATCAAGCAAAATTAAACTTAAACTAAATCAATCTAACTAGACACCCTAAATCTAATCTAATCAAGTGAAAAAGCCTCGTAGAGATCCTCGAAGCCCGTCTCTTTGAAGAGACGCTTGATCTTCGAGGTGCAGCACTTGCGGAGGATGGTGAACTGATCCTCCATATCCATTCGCTAGAGGGCTATCTCTGCGACTTGATCCTCCAAGGCGCTCTTCTCCTTGCGCAGCTTCTTCACTTCGGCGACGAGTTTTTCGAGGGTTAACCCCTCCTCACCACCGCTGTGCTCCATCTCGCCGGGGACTCCTGCCGACGATGGGTTGAGACGGCGGCGCACGGATGGCTCGGAGAGTGACCCATTGGAGTCATGAGTGCTCGCCTCACGCTCACGCAGCCTCTTCTCATAATGCCCATCGGGCATCCTCACGCCATACACCTCTAGTTTAGCCCTCTTAGGATTGGGGCTGTAACTACGGGTGCGGCTATCCGAGCCAAAGCTGACCCGGGATTTCACCCTTGACGGAGTGGGCGTCTCATCACCCCTGGTTTTGACGGCCGGAGACTTCCTCGGGGTGATCTCCCCTGTGGTCGGCCTAGTGGGCGTCCTCAACTTTTTCCCGGGTGGCGTCACCGGAGGAGGATGAAGACGGAGCGGAGGCGAGTCCAGGGGGCGCTTCACCCCTGGCGGCCGCCCAGCAGGGGTGGCGCCCGCCATTGGAGTTGTGGCTGGTGCCTTCCCTGCATCCTCCGGTGGTGTCCCCTTGACATAAGTGCCGTCAGGCAGCACCATTGCTAAAGGAGGTACGTCAAGTACCTCCATGTCGTCGTCGATCAACGACCGGATGATGGCTTTGGTGGAGGATGAGATGGATCCTTGAGGGTTGTAGGACATGGATTTCCATGGAGACGACATGGTTTTGGAGGAGGCTTGGCTAGGCTTCGTGAATAGATGGAGGGAGAAGGAGTTCTTCTTTTAAGAAGGGGGAGAAGTGGAGGGATAAGCCTATGAACTAACACGTCCTCATCTCCTCCTTCTTTCACTCTCCCGAGCTCGAGATTAGCTGCCACGTGGAGGGGGGCCTCTAAACCACCGCCTAGTGTGGCGGGCACCAGGGTTTGGTGGCGGCCGCCACTCCTCCTTCACCGGGCATCGAGCGGGAGAAGGTAAGCCTCCTGAAATTCAAAGTTCCAAGGTCGAATTGGCTTGGTTGGGCCTAAAGAGGCCTTTCTCGGGGTTTTGGATGGACTAGGTGCATGAAATGGACAAGGGGTAAATTGGGTCCATCCATTAATTGTCATGGGCTTGAGCTACTTCAAAGTTAATTATATCAATTTCGTTTAGCTCATTTTTATCAAAGTCATAGAATATTTTTAATCTTTGTCCATTGACTTTGAAGATTTGCCCATCGCCACTTTCTAATGTGACGGCTCCATGTGAAGAGGTTGCAACAACCTTGAAGGGTCCTTCCCATTTGCTTCGAAGTTTACCATGTCCGAAAAGTCAAACACGGGAGTTAAAGAGTAAAACTTTATCTCCTACTTCGAACTCTTTCTTTTTGATCCGTTTATCGTGCCATCTCTTAGTCTTCTCTTTATAGAGCTTGGCACTATGATAGGCTTTCTCTCGCCATTCTTCTAGTTTGGAAATTTGCATCTTCCTATTTTGGCCAGCTTGGTCAAGGTCCATGTTCCATTTCTTGATGGCCCAATGAGCTTTGAACTCAAGTTCAACAGGAAGATGACAAGTTTTCCCATAAACTAGTTGGTATGGGGACATTCCAATCGGGGTCTTATAGGCGGTCCGATAGGCCCACAGAGCTTCGGGTAACTTATGTTTCCATCCCTTTCCCATTTCTTCTACCGTCTTTTGCAAGATATTCTTTATTTGTTTATTGGACGTTTTGGCCTGTCCACTTGTTTGGGGGTGGTATGCAGTGGCTACATTATGTTGGACTCCTTGACTAGCTAAGAAATGTCAGAAGCTCTTATCTATGAAATGAGGGCCTCCGTCACTAATGACTAGTCTAGGAACTCCAAAACGAGGAAAGATGTTTTCTTTGAACATTTTCTTCGAATGTTTAGCATCTGCCGCTCGACAGGGTATGGCTTCTACCCATTTCGAGACATAATCCACTGCCACAAGAATGTACTCGGCGCATAGGATTTAGGAAAGGGGCCCATGAAATCTATACCCCAAACATCGAACAACTCAACTTGGAGATTGTTCACGAGAGGCATAGCATCTCGGGCATTAATGTTACCATGCTTTTGGCAACGAGGACAACGTCTCACAAAATTCTTTGTGTCCTCGTACATGGATGGCCAATAAAAACCACTTTGCCAATTTTAGCATGTGTCCGAAAAGCTCCATAGTGTCCTCCATATTCAGCGGGAGTGACATCTATCTATGATTTTTGTTGCTTCTTCTATGGGGACACATTTTCTCAAGAGTCCATCTGCACAGACCTTATAGAGATATGGTTCATCCCATAGGTGTGTTCTGCTTTGATATAGCAGTTTCTTTCTATTCTCCCCGGCGGGACATAGCCGGCGACTATAAAATTCACGATGTTTGCATACCAAGGGTTGGTATATGTGACTTTTAAAAGGGTATCATCGCGAAGAAAGTCATTTATTGGGAGATTGTCCGAATTATTGACTTGTAGTCTAGACAAGTGATCAGCTACTGAATTCTCTACTCCTTTCTTGTCTCTTATTTCCAGGTCAAATTCTTGAAGGAGTAGGATCCAGCGGATCAACCTTGGCTTAGCATCTTTCTTAGTGAAGAGATATTTCAGAGCAGAGTGATCGGTATATAAACGATCACCTTAGCTCCCACTAAGTAAGATCTAAACTTGTCTATGGCAAAGACTACAGCCAAAAGTTCCTTTTCTGTGGTTGCATAGTTTAGCTGGGGGTCAGTCAGGGTTACTAGCATAAGAAATAGCATAATGCTTCTTATCTTTAGTTTGACCAAGGACGGCTCCCACAGCATAATCACTAGCATCACACATGATTTCGAACGGCAAATTCCAATCTGGGGGTTGGATGATTGGTGCGAAGTTAGAGCCTTTTTCAAAATATTGAAAGCTTGTAGACAATCCTCGTCAAATTTGAACGGGACGTCTTTTGCTAACAGGCTCGTTAAGGGTCTAGCGACTTGTGAGAAATCCTTAATAAACCTTCTATAAAAACCGGCATGGCCCAAGAAGCTTCGGATTTCTCTCACATTAGTGGGTGGTGGCAATTGTTCAATTATATTGATTTGGCTTTATCCACTTCTATCCCACGTTCTGAAATTCGATGGCCTAGGACAATTCCTTCCCGCACCATGAAGTGACACTTTTCCCTTAAGAACTAGGTCCTTCTCTTCACAGCGTTGGAGGACTTTGTCTAAATTGGCTAGGCAATCGTCAAAGGTTTTCCCATAGACCGAAAAGTCATCCATGAATACCTCCATGATTTGTTCAATCATGTCGGAAAAGATGGACATCATACACCGTTGGAAAGATGCCGGCGCATTGCAAAGTCCAAAGGACATGCGTCTATAGGCATAAGTTCCATACGGGCATGTGAAAGTGGTCTTACTTTGGTCATCTGGATGGATTGGAATTTGGTGATAACCAGAATATCCATCCAGGAAGCAAAAGAAGGAATGGTTTGCCAATCTCTCTAGCATCTCATCTATAAAAGGAAGTGGGAAATGATCTCTTTGTGGCTTTATTCAGCTTCCTATAGTCTATACACATCCTCCATCCAGTGACAGTGCGTTGAGGGATTAACTCATTTTTCTCATTCTTAACGACTGTCATGCCTCCTTTCTTTGGAACTACTTGCACGGGACTTACCCATTCACTATAAGGAACTGGGTAAATAATTCCCGCGTGCAAGAGTTTCAGAACCTCCTTTTTCACGACTTCACGCATAGCGTTATTAAGTCGTCTTTGTGGCTCTCTTGAAGAGGGTATCTCAGGATCGAGAGGGATACGATGGGTGCAGAGATTTGGACTAATTCCTTCAAATCTTGAAGTGAATAGCCAAAGACAGATCGGTGTTTTTCTAAGACAAGGTCAACCTACGGACTTCCTCTTCAGATAGCTTACTGCTAATGATTACGGGAGTCTCGGGGTCATTGTTTAGAAAAATGTATCTCAGGCCTTCAGGCAGAGGTTTTAGCTCTATGGAAGGTCGAGATGGCTTTTCCGATTCGTCTAAGCAAAACGGTTCATCTGTCTCGGCTTCTTCTTGACAAAGAACTCAGAATCTTCTTCAAAATCAGGCTGAGCCAACTCATAAAGAGTAGAGGTTCTAGCTTGATCGAGAAGATCTGGTTCTGGTGGTTGTTCGGCAATAGAATTTAATGCACGAACGAAAGGTACTGAGTACTCTTTTCCACCGATTTGAGCATTAAAGTGCTCTTGACATGGTCCTTGCAAGGCAAGTATGGACCACGGTTGTCCTAAGAAGACGTCAAAAAGGACTACATCGAAAATGTAGAAATCTAAGACCATGTCCGCTCCATCTACTTGGATGGGGACCATCTTTAGGATTCCTTCACTTTCCAAGATGTCACCATTTGGGTCTCTTAAACACCGTTTAGTTGGTTTGTCGTTGAAGGTCGGGGAATGTTCTGGATACGTAATTACTAGCAAGAACATTAATTCCCACGACAGGGTCGTAAAAGGCAAAGGCCTTTCTCCCCTAATTCGACAATCTATTATGCTAGGTACTTTATCTATGCGAGGGATGTTTTCTGATACTTCGGCTTCCATTGTCCATTCATGACTCATGACAGCTGAAAGTTCCAAAAGACGCTCTCGGCTATAGATTCCATCAGAGACTCAGGAAGTGGTTTGTCGGATGGGAGAGCTTGAACGGAGTAGTTCATAGCATTTCCGTAATCCTCAAACACATCATCCTCTATCTCGCCCAAAATTCCGGAAGAATTTCTCTCCCAGATGTGGACGGAATAGGCTCCGCTAAGTCCAGCGAGCTAGACTCGGGCTCTTCTTGTTGTTCTATAGTCGAAACTTGGGTTTCTACGACTTCTTCCTCAGGGATTTCATCGGAAACTCCAGTATAAGGAATATTCTCGAGAATTCTATCAAGAACCTCCTTTCCACGTCGTGGAGAAAGATGAAGAAATGCTCCACCTGATGAATGATCAAGGTGAAGAGCGCTCTCTTTCTCTAAACCGACATAAAAATGCTGAAGGAGCACTGGATCGGGTATGGCTAAATCGGGTCCTGAATTGATTAAACCAATAAAACGGTCCCAAGCCTCCCCTAATGTCTCCTTATCATTTTGTCTAAAGGTCAACACTTCTACTCGTAGTCGTACCACTCGGTGGACAGGGAAAACGTCAAGATAAACTTGGTCCGTAAAGTTCCCCAGTCTCCTCTGGCACTTCCCACGGTTCGAGCGTGCCATGTTTTAGCTGCTCCCGTCAAAGTGAACGGAAATAGCTTCCACTTGACAGTGTCAGGTGAAATGCCCGAAATGTTCAAGCATGCACAGACTTGCTCAAACTCACGTAGATGTGTGTAAGGATTTTCTGATCCCATAAACATGCTCTCCTGAACTTTGTTAATAAAGTCAGGGTGCAATTCGTAACTATCGGCATATATAGGTTGTGATGATAAATGGGGCTCTAATCGTGAACTCTTAGGAGCTGCGAATTGTAATAGATTGGTTCTCCATGCGGAGAGGGTAAAGATGATCCTAATTCTAGTCTCAAAAATCAGCTACTGTTCCTCGGCAACGGCGCCAGAAAAGCTTGTTGACACCTCGGGTGGCACGCAGAAGAAACCGCAAGCGCACGGCTGTCAGTTGTAGCTTTTCACCTCAGAGTATTCCGGGGTATCGAATCCACGAGGAACGCAAAGTGATTTTGAGAAAACTAGGGGGGTAAGGATATCTAGGATAGATGAAGGGAACGAGCACTATCTACTGGGGTAGATCCTAGTTCTATTAGACTTCTAGTGATTTAAGTTCTTTACTAGTGTACTGTGGGCGTACTAGCCTTTACCACTGACTTAGGTTGAACGCTAGCACAACGAGCCCTACTGTTAAACTAGACCAACTACGTGGTGGAATTCAAGGCGCACAGGGCTGTCACCACCTGCTTGCTACCACAGCTGTCCGGGGGCCTAGCCGTATTCACTGGCAATATATAGCCTAAGTACCACACTTAATCTATATACTACTACTACTAGCCCTGTACTAGAACTAGAGCACTTGAATCTAATATCAAGCAATGAAACAAACACACAAGTACTGAAAATAAATACTTGAAGATAAAATAGATACTAAGTTACCAAAGTTGAAGCGCAGAGCAGAGAGAAGCAGAGGTCTCGGACAACTCTGAAACTCTCCAGACTTCTACTCTTCTCCTCTCTAGCTCCTCTTCTAGTGAGGCACTCACACTCTCTCTAATCTCTCTAGCATAGCAAGTGTGCTAATCTAACCAAATGGTGAGGAATGGTGTGAGGCTCCCCGAATGAGAGCTCTAGGGGCCTATTTATAATGCTAGGAAGCTAGGGGGGTACTTATAGAGTGAGGGGGAGGTCGGTTAGGTTTTATGGGGTGGCGCCCGCCACCAAACCCGAGCGCTCGCCACCTCTCTACCGTCCATTGCAACCGCCATTCATCCAACGGTCTTCATTTGCTCTCCCAAGTCGGTTTGAGGGCCGGTTAGGGTTTAGAAACTTGTCCAAAGCCCACTATCCAGGTGATACTCTTCTTAGCTCTTGGATCAAACCGCCTTAGTGTGCAATGGCCAAGATTTGAGCTTGAGGTGATTCCCACGGATCGATGACGTGGCTTGGGCCACTTTTGGCACGAATGACCTGGCGGTCACCAGGAATAGGTGGCGGCCGCCACCTTACTCAGGCCCAAATGGGCCAGAGTGGCTTGGCATTGCTCCTGGTGCTCTTGTTTGGCCCAAATTCCATTATTTCCTGCATTAAGATAAAAAACTATGCACATGTGGAAATAGGTTAGTTATAAACCAAATCTTCTACCTTTTATGTTGTTTTACCTTGGTTTTGGGTGAAATGTTGATTGTGAAATGATGCTTTAAGCACCATCAACAACCTACACCTTTGCTTAGTACCTCAAAGCCCTTTCCTTTCTATCTTCACCATATCAATCCATACTCAAGTTACATCATATTAAGCATCCATTGAAAATCATTTCTTCAATATTGTGATCCTTGCTTGAATATCTTCTAGATATATATGTTGAGGTCAATCAAGCTTCACATAGAGTGTCATATATGAATCAACATCAATATGGTCAAGCCAATTCACGGTTCCTCAAATCCTCTTCATTTTGGCTTGACACCTTTAATGCTTTAATATATATCTTCATACTTCTAGCTTGATCAAATAAATGCAAAGTGATTCTCCAAATATTTATCCATACAAGCAATCCAATGTAGAGATGACATATCCAATATTAGTTAAGTCCTTGTCATTTGACCTTTACTTGGCATTTACTCACTTATGCATTCTTGATTAATTCTTCAACCTTGATCAAAGCTAGTTCACTACCAAACTCTTCTTGTTCATGAAAAGCAACCCAATATTGAGACCAATCCAAATCATCAACTCATGTCTCATTTGTCATGTCAAATGTGTTTGCTTTTTCATGATACTATGATATCCCACAACATAAATGAAGGACTGTAAATGGCGACTAGAGGGGGGGTGAATGAGAGCCTCAAATTTCTTCTCGAGAAATCGACGACCACTATCCTAGAAAGTCACCCAAACGCAAAGGCAGGAGAGAGCGGCGAGTTCACAACCCAACATCTAGGTGGATACCTTAGAAGATGTCCTAGAGGTACAACAGAATTGTCGGAGGAACCTCACGAACAAGCACCCAACAAACGAGGCAAAATTGCACAAACAGCAGGATGCCAGATTGTCTGGGAACAGGTCTCAAATTGTCCGAGAATGACTGCCGGACTATCCAGGGTCTGCCCCGGACTGTCCGCAGGCAAAATCCCAGAAATGCAACTGTTTTGGACAGGC
Source organism: Coix lacryma-jobi var. lacryma-jobi (assembly GCA_009763385.1). Classification (NCBI taxonomy): domain Eukaryota; kingdom Viridiplantae; phylum Streptophyta; class Magnoliopsida; order Poales; family Poaceae; genus Coix; species Coix lacryma-jobi. Next base: position 37,963,304 of record CM019826.1, read on the forward strand.
CCTGGACTCCTGGACTGTCCGCTGTCAGGTCGCGAACTGTCCGTGGTCAACCTGACAGTGAATAGTAGCGCGCTGCACTGAACTGAACCTGACCAGTCCTGATCCCCGGACTGTCCGTAGTCAGGGCCTAGACTGGCCATGGATGAACAGACTGCACAAAAATAGCTCAGGTCAAAACCAAAATCGATTGGATCTCAACCAAATCGAAAGGGGTTGCAACCAAACTTCTCCCAAGTGATCCTATACTTGTTGGTGACCTAATCCTAGGAAATCATCGCTCGAATCCAACTCAATCAAGAGATATCCTAGATCACAAGAAAAGGGGAAGAAAGGAAGAACAAAAATGATTTCAGTCTGATCTATGTGCTCGTGAGGTTTCGGCATAAATCCTTCGGTACAAAGATTACACTCACGTCCTAGCACAAGATGATTCAAGAGAAATCGAAAACCATCCCTCGGATTGGAAGAACGACCAAAATCTCCAAAGGAGAGAAGAGAGAAACGCGAAGAACATGTTCCAAAGTGTGAATTCGATCTCAATATCAGCTATAACTCATCCCCACGAAGAGACAAAGGGATTACGATCCCTTTTCCTAAAATCACAAATACACAAAGGAATTGTGGCGTCTCTGCGGATCGCAAGCAGCTAGAGGAAGGAACCCTAACAGAGAAATGTAGAGTCTATAAATGAAATGGCTGAAGGACCGAGAAAGCACTAGCAAGGCGACCAGAGGGGGGGGGGGGTGAATGGGAGCTCAAAAATTTCTCTCGAAGCTTTGGCCAAATGTCCCAAAATCAACCCCAAGAAGCTAGGACCGAAACCGTGATGCCCACGACCCTTGGAAGAGGGTGGATGATCCCTAGGATCACAGCGAGGCACCACAAGGAAATGGCAAACCAAACGCCGAAAGAGCGGAGACAAGTTCGACCCTCAAAAACCAAGTCCCGAACGTAGATAGACAACTACGTCGAGAAATCTCCAAATACTGATGCTAACTAGTAGCAAAGATACCTAGAGATGTTCCTTGGTCAACTCTAGGGCCAAACGAGAAGTTCTGAAACCAAACGAGGAAGCCGGGAGAGCAAACACACAAAACTGGAAGCTTCAGGCAAGTCCCGGACTGTCCGGCCCTGGGGTCCCGGACTGTCCGCGGTACTACCGGACTGTCCGCGAGCAAGTGGCGGACTGTCCGCCGACAAAACTCGCCAAACAGCGGAGCTGCTGAAGTCCCCTGCTCAAGTCCCGGACTGTCCGCGACAATCACCTGCGGACTGTCCGCCGGTCAAGAAGGAACCAAACAGCCGAGGAACGCAGCCACTAACTCGGCTTGCCCCCGACGCGCGGACTGTCCGCGCCTTGAGTGGCGGACTGTCCGCGGTCACTCAGGGAGGGCGATTTCAATCGCCCTTGTATCAAAACTTCCCAAATCCGATCCAACTCAAAATCCCACGTTCCCAAATTTGGAGAAGATGATCACGAGGTAGTTAGGAGACTATCCCCAAGAAATCATCCGCTCAAATCGATTCAATCACCGGGAAATCGAAGGGGGGAGGAGGATGAACCGAAAAGCGCCACGAAAACGAAATCAACTCGATCTACTTGTTCGTAAGGAGTTAGATAAATTCATTCGGTGGAAATGTTCTCCTTTCAAATACGAACAAGTTGATTCAAACGGATTTCGCAAAGATGCACGAGGGAGGGAGAACGAGTGACGGGAAAATCACGGAGAAACGAAGAACGCGAAGAACACGGACAAAATGTGAATCCACACATCGATCTGCAACCGTGTGGCTACCACACGCTACAACAATGAGGTTACGGCCTCACTTCCTCAAAATCTCCAGTACACAGAGGTATGGTTCTCTGCGGATCTCAGCTAGCTACAGCAGGGGATTGGGAGAGCAGGAAGCCCTAGAAGCAAGAGCAAAAATGAACTAAGATAAATGGGGAGGAGGGTGTCTCCCCCTACTTAACCTATTCCTAATTCCTACTCTATTCCTATTCTACCCCTCACTACTTACAGAGCGAACCAGCTAAACCCTAAGGTTATTCTGGACCAACTCGGTGGTAGGTAGATCCGACGGCCACGCCCGCACAACTCGTAGCGTTGCCTCGATGCAACCTCCCGATTGCCGCCACGTGCCGCCACCGCTCCGCGTCCTTTTCCTGAACGTCGCACCCCCGGTTTTGAGGCCCAAACCGGGAAACCAGCCTTCACAGCCAACCCCCGGTTTTGAGGCCCAAACCGAGAAACCGACCCACCAACGCCTGAGTTTTGTGGCCCAAACTCAGCAAACCCGCAGCGCCCAGGTTTTGAGGCCCAAACCTGGAAACTGTCCTCAGCCCAAGTTTTGTGGACAAATTCGGAAACCCTCAGCACCCAGGTTTTGAGGCCCAAACCTGGAAACCGTCCACCCAATGGTTTTTCTCTGGCTCTACCACCAAACTGACGTCATAGAAAGGATGCACCGCCCGTGCACCCCGTCCACCGACACGTGTCCCCAAGTCCACGACTCAGGCAACACATGACCACAAGTCTTCGCTCGTCGCTGTCCCAGGCTGCCAGCCACCACAGCCGATCCTCGGGCCACCGGTCCCTCAGTCCAAGCCTCACGTCCGCCCTTCGCCACTCTCGGTCCATCGGCATGGCACGTCTCTACTTGACCTTCACCTTGCCTCTGATCACTGTATCCGTGCTCGACACCTGCACAACACAAGCCAAAGAACATGCGCATCATCCCAGTTGACAATCACTCATCACTTAGAGACTCGGCATACACCCATGTATCCGCAATCTCCCCCTTGATGAGTGCATTGTCAACTACCAACACAAATCATAATGGAAGCAGAAGAAGGAAGCAGGAGAAAGAGAGAGAACTCAACCAAATGACCCAAAAGCATAGCAAAGCCGAAGAAGGTCAAGTGGAAAGAGCGAAACAACTTGGTTCCCAAAGACATGGGCAACGACTCGACGCAACCAAGCGAAGCAAAGCTAGCCCTCAAGAAGAGGTAGAACAGGCTCAACACCGCTAGCAAATACCAATTAAAAAATTGAAGCAAAATGCTAGTCCCTCAAAATAGAGGCACAGAGGCTCAACACAACTAGCAAAGAAAGCTCGATACCAATGCCTTACGGACAACAGGAAGTAGCAAAAACAAAAACTCCCCCTTGAATAGTGCAAGCAACCAGGAAAGCTCCCCCTTAGTTCAAACGGAGGGTAATGATTTGCAATTTCTCCCCCTTAGTTGAAAATGCACTTATCAAGAAACCAGGCACCCCCTCAGACAATGCACCATCAAAAAGTGCCAACACACAGATTTCTCCCCTTCCAAATGCATATGAGTCAAAATGCAAGTTAGGAGCTTCAGGAGTATACTCAAAAGAGTGCAAAAATGCTCTACATAGTTCTGATCCGATGACAGAATGCTAGCGAAGGCTCAAACTGATCACTAAGTCTGAAATGAGAGCAAAAAGAGCAGTTTGTAGCTAAAAACATATTCACCATTAAAATAGCACAAACATGTATAGACATGAAGTCAAACAAGTGCTAAACTTGTATACAAGGTGAACTACCCCTAGCACAGTTCAAACATCATGCTGATACCAATTGAAAAATGAAGTATACACTTGTGATTTCAAATTTTTAATCGGAGTTGCAGCGTTGAAATTACACAAGTTCAGAAATCAGCATGTGACTGCGAGAGGTAGATTGCTTGTTATTGCCTAACTTTCCAACTGTGAGAAGCCTATGCAAAAGCAATCAGAAGCTTAAGGCAACAGTTTCGGTCATACACTACACAGCTCAAGTTTAACTCAAAGTGCAATGAGAAACAGTCTCGAAACTGTGAGGTGCTAACAAGCAAACCCATCTCGATCTTTTCAATTCACTTAACTTGGTTCAGATTTTAAACAGAATATGACATACCAAGCAAGTGAATGACTCAACACTAGAGACATAGCAACCTAGCATATATGAAAAGCACATGTGACTTCAACACATTCTACACATGCTAGTTGCATATCTCAATGGTGAACATTTTCAAGTTTTAAGTTCATTAATCAAATTCACCATTCAAAAATAGCTCAGCTCACAGTATGTATCAGTGATCAGAAAGAGCATAAGCTACAGCATCAACATAAGCATCGGAGCATACTACATAGAGCAGAGTTACATTCTAATGAATATATAAATGAAGCTCAGAATGTAAATGCGTATGCTAAAATGCAAAAGGAAACAAAAGCAAACGAAAAAGAGTCAGTCTATTATACAAGAGTCAAAAATGTTTCCCCCATCTAAAAGGGGAAACACACACCAAGCTCACGTCTCAACCGATTAAAAGTTGATTGGTCCAAAGGCTTGGTGAAAATATCAGCCAACTGATGATGAGTATCGACATGGCGAAGGTCGATATCACCCTTCTCATAGTGGTCTTGCAGAAAATGAAAGCGCACATCATTGTGTTTGGTCTTCGAGTGAAGCACGGGGTTCTTAGCAATGCTAATGGCACTCGTGCTGTCACAAAGCAAAGGGACGCGAGAAAAGCTCAGACCAAAATCACGCAAAGTGGCCATCATCCAGAGTAATTGGGAACAACAGCTAGCCGCAGCAACATACTCAGCCTCCGTGGTAGACTGGGCGACACTAGACTGCTTGCGAGAGGACCACGAAACAAGAGAAGAACCAATGAACTGGCAAGTCCCAAAAGTGGACTTGCGCTCAATCCGGCAACCAGCAAAATCAGCATCAGAATAACCGCAAAGGGAAAGGTTGGAGGAAGCAGAATACAAAATCCCGAATTCTGGAGTGAAGGATAAGTACCTCATAATGCGCTTGACCGCCTGACGGTGAGAGGTGCGCGGTGAAGACTGAAAACGCGCGCAAAGACACACCGCGAACTGGATGTCCGGGCGTGTCGCCGTCAGGTACAGCAGCGACCCGATCATACTCCGGTACTCCTTCTGGTCCACTGCTTCTCCCTCCTTGTCCGCATCCAGGGCCGTCGTGGTCGCCATGGGTGTTGGAAGAGGCTTGGCCTCACCCATGTCGAATTTCTTCATAATGTCCCAGGTGTACTTGCCCTGGTGCACGAACGTCCCTTCCCGGGATTGCTTGATTTGCAACCCGAGGAAAAACGTCAACTCGCCCATCATGCTCATCTCGAACTCCCTGCTCATAGTGTCTGCAAACTTGGCAACCAAAGCGTGAGAAGAACCACCGAAAATGATATCATCCACGTAAATTTGGACCAAGAGAGTATTAGTGCCTTGCTTGAGGAGAAAGAGCGTTTTATCTACACATCCCATTTTAAAACCCTTAGCAAGCAAAAAGGTTTTCAACCTATCATACCAGGCTCTATGGGCTTGTTTCAAACCATACAAAGCTTTGTGAAGTTTAATGACATGGTTTGGAAACTTGGGATTTTTGAAACCGAGGGGTTGTCTAACATACACGTCCTCTTCTATGTAGCCATTTAAGAAGGCACTCTTGAGATCCATTTGAAAAAGTTTGAAACCTTTGGATGCAGCAAAAGCCAAGAGTATCCTAATAGCCTCCAAACGCGCTACAGGTGCAAACGTCTCCTCATAGTCTATCCCCTCCTTCTGACTATATCCATGGGCTACGAGTCTGGCCTTATTTCTCACAACATGGCCATCTTCTCCCTGTTTGTTTTTGAAAACCCATTTTGTCCCAATAGGATGACACTCAGAAGGTGGAGACACTAGAACCCAAACCTGATTTCTCTCAAAGTTTTCCAACTCCTCATGCATGGCATTGACCCAATTCGGATATGTCAAAACGTGTCCAACATCTCGGGGCTCAAAATCAGCAACAAAAGCAGAATGAGCAAAGTGAGAGATTTTCCTTGACCGGGTGATGCGTTCGTCGATGCTGCCGATCATCTGCTGAGGCGGGTGCTGGCGTTGAATGTGTCGTGGCGCCTCCCTTGCCGAAGTGGCCGCCTCCTCAACAGCAGCTGGTGCCTCCCCGGGTACAAAGGGTACCGCTCAGGGTGGCGGATCCCATGGCCCCCAGGAAGAAGAAGTGTCAGGGCCGTGAGTCGTCGTAGAGGCCGCTCTTGGTGGCACAGCAGGTGGAGGGGGTGCTGGATCATCCATACCTTCAGCACCCTCATCCTCGTCATCAAAAAGAGGTTCACCGACCTTGTGATCACCTGCACGCTCAAAACGAGAAGAAGGACAAACCATGGTCTCGTCGAAGGTGACATCGGATGTCTCCATGACTCGGTTAGTGTCAAGGTTAAGTACACGATAAGCTCGAGTATGAGTGCCATAACCCAAAAACACACCGTCAGAAGAGCGAGACTCAAATTTGTCCAGGTTGCCCTTTTTGAGTATAAAACAATGGCAACCAAAAACTCTAAAATAACTCACCTTGGGGAGTTTTCCAAAATGCAACTCATAAGAAGTCTTTTTCAAAAAAGCTCGGAGAAAAATGCGATTGGAAATGTAGCATGCAGTGCTCATAGCTTCCGTCCAATATCTCCTAGGAGTCCTATGCTCATCGAGCATCGTCCTGGCCATCTCTACAAGGGTCCGAGTCTTCCTCTCTACAACACCATTCTGTGGTGGTGTTTAGGGGGAATAAAACTAATGCTCTAAACCCAAAGAGTTACAAAACTTCTCAAAATCCGAATTCTTGAATTCGGAACCATTATCACTCCTAATAGCTCGCATCGAGTTCAAAGGGAACTCGTTCTAAAGATGCAAAATCAGATTGCGAGCAAAGGAGAAAGTCTCGGTCTTCTCAGCTAAAAAGAAGACCCACGAATATCTCGAAAAGTCATCAACAACAACAAGCACATACCACTTCCCCCCAACCGAGCTCACCCGAGCCGGACCAACAAGGTCCATGTGCAAAAGCTCTCCAGGGCGCTTGGTCATGACCTGAGTCACTGGATGGTGGGGAGCGGCAACCATCTTCCCATGTCTACAAGAGTGGCAAACAAGATCCTTCTCCATGGATAAATTGGGCAATCCTCGGATTAGGCCAAGTGAACTGAGTCTTGCAAGCAAGTCGAAGCTCAAATGTCCTAGTCTCCTATGCCACTTCCAAAGGTCAGAAGAAGAAGGTCCAACCACAAGACAACGAGAAATGCCAAAAGACTCCGAGAAATCCGCACGAAAGACTTTCCCAAAGGGCGGAATCACACAAACAAGATTGCCCTGAGGGTCCAAAATACGACTGAGATTCAGCTTAAAATGAATCTCATAGTCGTCATCAAAGAGTTGCGAAATAGAAAGAAGGTTAAAATGCAAGTTAGAAACAAGAGCAACATCGCGCAACACAAAGTGCTCATTAACTCGCACAGACCCACGAGACAGCACCTTACCTTTGCTGTTGTCGCCGAAGGTGATATACTCCTTTCCGGCGACCGGACTAAGACTGGAGAACCACTTGGCGTTTCCGGTCATGTGCCTCGAACACCCAGAATCCACTAACCAAACGTTCTCCAATCGTTTTACCTACATCAATAAAAAGACATAGGGTGAGCATACGGGCCAACACTGGGGTTAGTGAAGTAAGGGGAATACCAGTGTTGGGCCGGCTGCTCAAAAGAACGGTTAGCGAAAAAACCATTCCTAGCACACCTACGAAGGAAGTGATCACCACGTTTAGAAGAACGTGGTCAGCTAGGGAAGGAGCGCTCACCGCGATACTCAAAACGCGGTGGGGGAAAACGCTCAACTACAAAGCCACCGCCACGGGGTCCATGGCCTACAACAGCAGGCTCCCGCCGGGCACGCTCTCTACGAGGCCTAGGCCTAGGAACTTGAGGCACAACACCTCTTGGCCTAGCATCTCTCCTCGGAGCTCTCCTCTGCCTAGGCCTGGAAACTTGAGATTCTGGACCTCTGGGCCTAGCAACTCTCCTTGGAGCTCCCTTCTGAACATTCGGCACGTGTACATCATGGAAGGGATGGTACATGTCCGGGTTGTTCATCTCCCTAGCACGGCGCGCCTCTCTCTTGCGCCGAAAGCAGAACTCACTCAAGTGTCTATCTCTCCCACAATGCTCACAATGGTACCTCACCACTCTCAAACGGGGTTGTTGGTACACATGGTTGTGAGTTTGGATCACTTTGCCCTTCTGTGGCAAACACTCCTCCTGAATGGGTGGCATGGTGTCCAGCTTGTTCTTTAGGTGGTTGGGTTTGGGAGCCCACACTTGGTTCTTGGGAGGAGCTCTCGGAGGTTCCTCAAACACCCCATCCTTGGTGTTAGGCTTGAGAGGCTCTTTAGGTGCAAGCTTGGTAAGTTTGGGAGTAGTGGTGGAGTTGGGCTTCTCATTCGGGTTCAAACCACTCGACTCTCCAATCTTCCCAAAAGCAGAAAGATCAACACCCGGAGCAAAACCTACACCCGGACCTTCAGCAGCTCGCTTGAATTGGGAGATCATCATCCCGAGCTGCGGCTCCCCACAAGACACCCATGACAAGATGGTCCGAAGGTATGTGTTTTCTTCCTCGGTTTGCATCTTGTCATGCTTCACATTGGCTATCTCCATCTCCAGGCCCTCACAAAGAACACACCTAGCCACACATGTGCTACCTGAGTTGGCCTCTTCAAGAGACACAATCTTGGCATTCTTCTCTGCCAACTCAGATTGCAAGACAGGACTAGTCTTGCACGCACCCAACAGCGAGGGTCTAGCCTTCAGCTCATCCACCTCTCCTACCAACGCAACATACTTGCTTCTCAAAGTGAGAAGGTCAGTCATGTGCGTGGTGCACATCTCGCACTCCACCTCCTCCGAAATGACCACGGTGGACTTAGCAAACTCTAGCTCCCTCACCGTGTCCTCCCACTTCTGCCTAAACTCCTTGCGCTCTCTAGAGACACGCCTAAGCAGCTTATCCTGACTAAGCAAGGCGGCAGTAAGCTTCTCGACCTCAGCAGAAAGCTCGTCATGAGTGAGGGATACCTGGGAGGTGTCGTCGTCATCGTCGTTCCGAGGAGAGTTCACCAGCTCGCCGTCGACCTCCTTGCCGAGGGCCATGGTGCAGAGGCCATCGTCGTCGGTGAAGAAGCAGAGACCGTTCAGCTTGTCCTCGATCCTCTTCTTCTTCTCGGACTCGTCGTCGCTTGAGCAAGCGGAGTCGTCATCCGAGCCGTCGACGTCGCTGAGCATGGCGAAGAACGCACGCTGCTCAGCCTGGGCCTTCTCCAAGTACTTCTTCTTGATGTACTCCTTGTCGAAGCCGCCCCTCCACTTGTGCCTTGCGGGGACGTACTTCTCCTTGCGCTTGCCGGAGTCATACTTGTGCCCATGATCGCCCTTCCCAGATGAGTGCTTCTTCTTGGGACAGTTGGCGATGAACTGGTCGGGGTCGCCGCACTCATAGCATCCTGAGCGTCCTCCTCCGCGGCGACGGTTCATGCGGTTGTTGTGGAACCGCGAGAACCAGTTGGCGAGCATTGCCAACTCGTCATCCCCCAAAGACTCCAGCTGATCCTCTGTGACAGAAAAGAGAGAAGATAGTGCAAAACCTCCAGAGGGGTTAGCGGAAGAGCCAGAAACCAAAGCCATCGACGGGCCAGAAGGATTTTCATAAGAAGCCCTCGCCATGGCGTCAATCTCACTGGACTTGAGCTTACTGAAGAGCTCGTCGCACATGAGGGTCTCATAGTTAGGTGATTCGATGATCGCCTGAACTTTGGAGTCCCACACCGACCGATCAAGAGTATGCAAAAGCTTCAAAGCCCTCTCATGATCGTCGAAAGGCAACAGCTCCTTGTTAGCCCTCATCCTGTTGACAATCACCTGAAAGCGAGCGAATAAACTCTCTATGCTCTCGCCAGGCATATGTCGAAAGTTCTCATACTCTCGCTTGAACGACTCGTAGAGTCCGGTTTTGACTTGAGAGGTTCCCTCATGGAAACGCATGAGGGTAGCCCAAATCTCCCGAGCTGTAGCGAGGTGAGAAACGCGATCAAACTCACTCATGCTCAAGCATGAGAAAAGAGCATTACGTGCTCGGCTATTGGCATCGTGCTCATCGATCTGAAGCTGAGAGACACGAGCAGCCAAGACCACGTAATCGGCAGAGTTGCAAATATCCCAAATGGAAGCGCCCAAACTCTGCAGATAGGCCGACATGCGTATCTTCCAATACGCATAGTTCGTCCCATCGAAAAACGGCGGTTTGCCCACGCCGCGATCCATGTCGCCTTCTGCGGATCTGGAACCGGCTAAGGTGGAAGATCCTTAACCCTCTCCGATACCAATTGATGGACCGACAAAGCACTAGCAAGGCGACCAGAGGGGGGGGTGAATGGGATCTCAAAAATTTCTCTCGAAGCTTTGGCCAAATGTCCCAAATTCAACCCCAAGAAGCTAGGAACGAAACCGTGATGCCCACGACCCTTGGAAGAGGGTGGATGATCCCTAGGATCACAGCGAGGCACCACAAGGAAATGGCAAACCAAACGCCGAAAGAGCGAAGACAAGTTCGACCCTCAAAAACCAAGTCCCGAACGTAGATACACAGCTACGTTGAGAAATCTCCAAATACCGATGCTAACTAGTAGCAAAGATACCTAGAGATGTTCCTTGGTCAACTCTAGGGCCAAACGAGAAGTCCTGAAACCAAACGAGGAAGCCGGGAGAGCAAACGCACAAAACCGGAAGCTTCAGGCAAGTCCCGGACTGTCCGGCCCTGGGGTCTCGGACTATCCGCGGTACTGCCGGACTGTCCGCGAGCAAGTGGCGGACTGTCCGCCGGCAAAACTCGCCAAACAGCGAAGGTGCTGAAGTCCCCTGCTCAAGTCCCGGACTATCCGCGACAATCACCTGCGGACTGTCCGCCGGTCAAGAAGGAACCAAACAGCCGAGGAACGCAGCCACTGACTCGGCTTGCCCCCGACGCGCGGACTGTCTGCGCCCTGAGTGGCGGACTGTCCGCGGTCACTCAGGGAGGGCGATTTCAATCGCCCTTGTATCAAAACTTCCCAAATCTGATCCAACTCAAAATCCCACGTTCCCAAATTTGGAGAAGATGATCACGAGGTAGTTAGGAGACTATCCTCAAGAAATCATCCGCTCAAATCGATTCAATCACCGGGAAATCGAAGGGGGGAGGAGGATGAACCGAAAAGCGCCACAAAAACAAAATCAACCCGATCTACTTGTTCGTAAGGAGTTAGATAAATTCCTTCAGTGGAAATGTTCTCCTTTCAAATACGAACAAGTTGATTCAAACGGATTTCGCAAAGACGCACGAGGGAGGGAGAACGAGTGATGGGAAAATCGCGGAGAAACGAAGAACGCGAAGAACACGAACAAAATGCGAATCAACACATCGATCTGCAACCGTGTGGCTACCACACGCTACTACAGTGAGGTTACGGCCTCACTTCCTCAAAATCTCCAAAACACAGAGGTATGGTTCTCTGCGGATCTCAGCTAGCTACAGCAGGGGATTGGGAGAGCAGGAAACCCTAGAAGCAAGAGAAAAAATGAACTGAGATAAATGGGGAGGAGGGTGTCTCCCCCTACTTAACCTATTCTTAATTCCTACTCTATTCCTATTCTACCCCTCACTACTTACAGAGCGAACCACCTAAACCCTAAGGTTATTCTGGACCATCTCGGTGGTAGGTAGATCCGACGGCCACGCCCGCACAACTCGTAGCGTTGCCTCGACGCAACCTCCCGATTGCCGCCATGTGCCGCCACCGCTCCGCGTCCTTTTCCTGGACGTCGCACCCTCGGTTTTGAGGCCCAAACCGGGAAACCAGCCTTCACAGCCAACCCCCGGTTTTGAGGCCCAAACCGGGAAACCGGCCCACCAACGCCTGAGTTTTGTGGCCCAAACTCAGCAAACCCGCAGCGCCCAGGTTTTGAGGCCCAAACCTGGAAACCATCCTCAGCCCAAGTTTTGTGGCCAAACTCGGAAACCCTCAGCACCCAGGTTTTGAGGCCCAAACCTGGAAACCGTCCACCCGATGGTTTTCCTCTGGCTCTACCACCAAACCGACGTCGTAGAAAGGATGCACCGCCCGTGCACCCCGTCCACCGACACGTGTCCCCAAGTCCACGACTCAGGCAACACATGACCACAAGTCTTCGCTCGTCGCTGTCCCAGGCTGCTAGCCACCACAGCCGATCCTCGGGCCACCGGTCCCTCAGTCCAAGCCTCACGTCCGCCCTTCGCCACTCTCGGTCCATCGGCACGGCACGTCTCTACTTGACCTTCACCTTGCCTCTGATCACTGTATCCATGCTCGACACCTGCACAACACAAGCCAAAGAACATGCGCATCATCCCAGTTGACAATCACTCATCACTCAGAGACTCGGCATACACCCATGTATCCGCAATGGCAACAATTGCGATAGCGAGGATGGAGGGCTGCCATCCTTATTTATAGTCCTAATACATTAGTCCCCTTCTACCCCTAGATACAAGAGCAAACTAGCTAAGCCTAGGGGTATTCTAGTCAAACTCTGTTTAGGCTTCATCCGATGGCCATGCGCCTTCTCATCTTTCGCTTTGCCTCGACGCAAGCTCCAGGATGTCGCCATGTGTCGTCACGTCAACCTCCGCGCCTTCTCACTGCTAGCTTCACCTCGACACAAGCCTCGTAGTGCCGCCATGCGTCGACCCGTTCCGCATAGGAACCTCTGCAGGGTTTCGAGGCCCAAACCGACAAACTCGTCATCCTGAGTTTTGTGGCCCAAACTCAGAAACCCACGAGCCTAGGTTTTGAAGGCCAAACCTAGAAACCGTCCACCCCGAGTTTTAAGGCCCAAACTCGAAAACCGTTGAGGGTAGTTTTCTGAGGCTCAACTACCAAACCCGCGCCATAGACGGAGCATGGGTCTCACGGCCCGACCACCGACACCGATGTTGATGCTTGTCCAGCCTCACGCCAAGCACAATGCCTTCGCCTTCCTCCTTGACTCGGCAGATGACACTTGCATCTCCCATGCAAGCCCGTGTCCGACCTCCCGCCAAGTGCCACGACACCATTGTCTTACTCTCGACTTGGCTGATGCCATCGCACATCCCCATGTGCTCTTGCTTGCTGAAGCCAAGCGCCAGCTACCGCAGCTGGTCCACCGGCCCTCCGGTCCATCGATCCAAGCCTTGCATCCAACCTGCACCGCTCCCAGTCTGTCGGCATCGCACTCCTCTACTTGACCTTCACCTCACCATCGACCACTGCCTCTAAGCTCCACACCTGCACAACAACACAGCCAAGAACACATGTTGCCACTCACCCCTCCTGGTGAGCCTGTTGATCAATCACTCATCACAAAGGGCTAAACCACAAGGGCACATAAAAAACTTGAGTTCGCAATAAAAGCCATTTCATCAATTCATTTGCATTGTTGTCTTTTGCTTGAACTAGATTGTTTCCATAATCTTCCAATACAACAATACACAATTTTGGCCTTCATTTCAACACTATGTGGAATACCATCAAGTTTGATTTTCTTATTGAACCTTTTATACACTTAGCAAACTGTCGGTGTTTGTTAACCGGCAACTCGTCTTGAGTAATCTCAGACGATTTGTTCGGTGGGGATCGGCGTTCGTAGGACTCGGCGAGTACACAGGGACAACGATTTATACTAGTTCAGGCCGCTAGATAGCGTAATACCTTACGTCCAGTGCGGCGTATGCCTTATGTATGATTATGATCCAATGTGTCTTTTTGGAGCCCGCACCTGCTTCCCCTTATATATCCGGGTGAAGCATAGCGCAGACCGAGTCCTAGTCGGTTACAACAGAGGAGTCCTATTCTAATTACAAGACTTCCTTTAAGAACTCGACTAAGTTACAATGAGAGTCCAAATCCGAGTACACTTCGTAACAAATCTTCGGATCTCACGTGCCGCCCGGCATTAGTCGGAGTAATCATCAACTGATGCTATCTCAGACATCCTGGTCCGTCAAGCCCCCGAGCTCTTCGTCATTTCTTCACGACATTATCTTCTAGTTTCTTCTTGAGAATCTCCGAGTAATGTCTTGAGAAATCTTGAAGTGCTCCGAAGTTAAAGAATTTCCATGGCGTGCACTTTTTCCAAAAAGTGCACCCATAGGGTGTAGCCCCCGAGCCTCTTGTTATTTATAATAACTTTGAGGATCTTTGAAGCCTTTTCTGAGTGATTCTCGAATAAGAAAAAACATTTTCTTTATAGATTATACCCTGCAGCCCCCGAGCCTAAGTTCTGAGTACTAAAGTAGTCGGTGCTTGGGATCTTCTAAATACAGGACCGGGTAATCCATAAAGGTTTTAAGGAGTCGGAACATGCCACCAATTCTTTGCCTACTACATCTGAGTAATAGATATTCAGCTTCAGGTGGCAAATGTTTTCAACAAACATCCCTTATCACCCCCCACTGAATTAAAATATACTGTGAAGTCAGCAATAACCGCTCAATGACTGTTCCAGCTGTACGCGTTAATGATTTTTGTTTTGTTCTGCAACTGCAAACTTTGTCGTCTTCCTCTTGAAGTGCGCATGAGAATCAATCACCAGTGCCAGGCTTCACATGTGGCACAGTGCATAGGTTGAATTATTGGTCCGTCAATCGCTTTTGTCCATGAACATAGTCTATAGACCAAGAGGATCCGTCTATAAATACCCTGCCTGGAAAGCGAAAGACTCATATCCCTTTGAGTGTAGAACTTCTCTTAGTTCCATAAATATTGTAGCATCAGTAGTTGAGATGGCCGAGCCCCCAGGTGTCTTCCTTCTGTAAAATAGATGAGGTGCCCAGAAGAACTCTTGTGAAAAGACCATTCGCCAGGGTGGTTTCCAAGTGGTCACGAGCAGAGGGATACAAAGGTGCGCCTAAAAGAACTCTTGTGACTACCACTCGTAGATAACCTTGGAGTCACAGGTTGTCAAAAGGGCGGCGAGGGTGATGGTCTTCCCCGGAGTTCCTTGAGCATTGGGGTGGTGCCTGAGACCCACCTTGGGAGGCACTGAAAAGGCTCATGTGTCTACCCAAGGTTCTGTGTCTGCTTTACTGCGTCTCACTGAACCCAGTCCTTGGTGCAATAAGCATCAAGGCTCTGTACCTTGATGACACTAGAGTAGCGTTTTACATCCTGATTGTACTTGTGCTGGTAATTATTGTATCTCAAGATGTTGCCATGTATCTCTATTTTAATTCTGAGTAATAATAAATAAGGTCCGGGTACTTGGAATATTTTCCGAGTCCTCTGTCTTGTTCTCTGAGTACTAAATGTGTCTTGTGAAAGAAGGAAGCTTGTCTATTTGTTGTATGCCTGTTCACAGTTGCTGACGCCGTCCGAAACGTTCTCCCAGCCGTTAGGGTTTTGAACGGTTTCATAATGCCGTCTAGAAAAGATGAACGGTTACTGAAACATATCTATAATAAGCCGCCGTCGAGCCTGTATTTTCCTCATGCTTTCATCAGACCATTGCTTGCAGAGCTAGAAATCCTCTAGCCAAATCCTCAGTTGATGCGCAAAAAATCTCTCGTCACCAACATGGTTCCCAAAAAGCAAACTGCGGCGAAGAAGAAGAAGCCTAGGATATCACCACTACTGGGAGACCGCGTCATCCTTGCCCGCCTACTGATGTCTTGGCATGGAAAATGCCTAATACCAGGCAGACGGAGCTGGCGTACTTGGCGCAGCTAGGACTTCTCCGAGCACAGTCGCTTGATGGATGGAGGGTACCGACGGATCATCGCGCTCCCGCCCCCAACCCCCCGGAGATAGTCATGTTCAAGTCCTTTGTAGAGCGGGGATTGGGACTTCCGGCGTCTGATTTCCTACAAGGGTTGCTCCATTACTATGGTTTGACTCTCAACCATATCACTCCCAACGCCTGCTTCCACATTGCAATTTTTACTCATTTGTGTGAAGCTTTTCTGGGTATCTGCCCTTCCTTTACTCTCTTTCGCTATTTCTTCTGGGTAAAGTGTCAACCCAGCGATGCTAGCGTAGAAGTAGTCGGAGGGGCTAGCATCCATCTTAGACTAGAGGTAGCTAGTCAATACATAGTTGTAGAGTTGTCGGAGTCTGTCCGGGATTGGGATGTCGAGTGGTTTTATATGGCCAACCCTCTGCTAGCCCTTCGCCGTCATGATGGATGGCCTCCACGGATGTGCCGGGAATGGAAGGACAAGATTACTGCCATTGAGGTATATGCTATCCAACCCTTCATTGATATGATAGAAGGGTTGAAGCTTGGCGGATTGAACGGGTACACCGTCGTCCAAGACTTCGTCGCAGGTCGCATCCATCCTCTTCAACAGCGAGCCAACTTTGGCTTTGAGTACCTGGGTGCGAAGGACCCGGGTCGTCATGACTCCGAGCAATTGCCTGATCATGAGATCCTGAGAAGGGTGCCCCGACTGCTCAAGAGCCGTGAACACCTTGTTCCGGTGATGACGACATTCTCTGCCATCAACCCGCCTCCTCAGGTGAAGAGTTGTCTTGTCTTTAGGATTCTTAGTAGATGTCGTTCTGACTTGACTGATTTTTCTTCTTTATAGAGCCAGGGGAGGGATAACAATGATTGTCCGCCCCTGCCTCCGGCGACTGAAGAAGGCGGAGGCATCGCTCTCGGGGGTCCTATCAGAAGTGAGGACCTCCCAAACAAGTCGAGCTCTCCTGGTGACTTTGACTGGCTTGACTCAGATTCAACTAATTCTGATATCATGCTCATAGATCCGGAAGCCGAAAGTAGCCGGAAGAGGTCTCTGACTCCACTGCAAGAAGCCGGAGAACCTGTCCCAAAGAAGGCTCGCACTAGTAATCGCCGTGCTTGTCGAAAAATTCTTTTATCACAAGAGTTGTCTGAAAAGCACTATAATCTGGGTGCTCCTGGTAAGGGGAAACCTGAGTACTTTGTAGTCCTTTTGGATTTTGATAAACTCTTGTCTTATAAGTGTCTATGTCCCATATGCTGAAACGACCCAAGGGGCTTCAAGTGGTGCAATCCCTGAGGAAGCTCCGGTTCCGGATCCACTACTGAAGCAGCCTCTCTTGAAGTTGCCGGGGACATTGAAGCTCATGCAGTAAGTTACAATAGTTTACTGTCAAAGTACTTGCATATTTTTGGAACTAACATGAGTATTTGTCTGTTGTAGAAAAATGAAGCCGTCTGCAGCGGCCTCGAGTATCGTCCCTGATCCTCAGGCGGTAGAGGAGTCGGAGGCGCCAGACAAAGATGAATCTAGCGTTCTGTCGTCCTTTAGCCAGGTAGATCCGCTGCCCAGCTCCTCTCCGTCCAAGTCGCATGCTAAAGGGGCACCTGATGCAAATGTTCTCCCATTGCCTCAGGTTGGTGTGCCCTTCTCCATTTTTCGTTCTCCTGCTCAGTTGGAGTTTGACCGGGTACTCAATGACTAGTTTTTCCGCACACGACAGCCGGATGAACCATCCCTGGAGATGGTTTTGGCGGATATCCGTGCAGAAGCTTCAACTCGTCAACAGGGAGGGTCTGTAGATGCGCCCGAGTCCTCGCGCCAGAGAGCGACTCTCGACGTATCCGGGTATAATCAGGACCTCACCCGGTTGAAGGAGCTGAGCGATCAAGTGAGAGCTCCAGTTGAAGCTCTTCACTAATTTGTTGAGGTAAGATTCTCAATTTCTTCTTATTGTACTGTAGTCGCATCCGAGTACTCACAGTAGTGTTTTTATGTAGGCCTTTGACTTCAAGGTTAGGGATCAGGTCACCCAGATTCGCCAGGAGATGTCCCGTGAGAACCAAGAGCTCCGGGACTACATTGCCCAGGACTAGATTAGTCAAAAAGTAGCCACCCAGCTTTTACATAACCGCATCAATGAACTCCAGGGCAGCCTCAAGGAAGTGGTAGCGGAGCGTGATGCTGCAAACGACCGTGAGGTTGGGCTGATAGCTAAGACCGCCTCTATGGAGCAGAAGATGAAGGAGGTGAAGAAGGCTTCCAAAAAGCAGCTTGAGGGTAAACTTTGAAGTTTTCCGTGCCAGTCGGTTCTATAGTGTCAATCTGATTGTATGATAACCGACTTATATTTATGCAGATGCGAATAAGCTGGCTTCTGGGTGGCAGAACGCATTCAACCGGAAACAGGCAGAGCTTGAGGAGGTATTTGCTAATGCGCAAAGTACTCTTCAGGAAGCCAAATTGATGCGTGAGGGTGCTGACCGAGACCTTCTGCAGGCTTTGAAGTCTACCAAGGTGTCACGGGAAGCCCTCGAGTCTTCGCAAGCTTCCTTGAAGGCCTTGGAGCATGCCGTCGAGCCCATCCTGAACATGATTCCGGTACCAGAAGAAGTCGAGGAGACTTTGATTGATCGGGCCAAGGCTGTGCCTGGGCGGCTGGCTCAATATATCAAGGATATGTCAATTTCTGTGGTGCAAGGTCTGATGGCGACGCTGCGGTTGCATCTGTCGTCTTTCGACTTATCTGCTCTGATGACCCTCCCTGAAGGCAAAGGCGACGAGGACCTTGCAGCGATGCAAGAGGAGGTGAAGACCGCGGCGGAGGAGTACTCACAGATTCTAGATCTTGTAGAGTAATTTAGTCTCCTTCATTGTTGAACTGCCGCTTGTATTCCCTGAAACACTTATTATCAAGTATAAAGAATCATAGTATCAGCTACTTTTGAGTCTTGTGCAATTCAAATATAATCGACTCGGTATTGCAAGAGATTCCTTGTCAATAGGTCGTTTTTGTTTGATGTGGATGTGTGACCAGGCGTCTGACTAGACGGGTCTATCCAAGTGCTCTCTAGCACTTTGATTTGGGTCGTGTGACTTCGTTTCTCTAACGATCATATTTAGAGAACTTGGTCTTGCCCGAGTACTACTCTTAGTACCCTTGTTCAAGGGATAAAGTTGATCAAGCACCTCTTGGAGGACCGTGATAATGGTTCCTTCAGGGTGAATCATATCCTCTTGGTACTCGCAGCTTGAGTGCGATAGTGGATGGACCTCTGTCCAACAAATATTTAACAAGGTGAGTATTACCCGACCTTGTTATGCCTTATAGGAACTAGTGTCTACTTTTGTAGATGCCATATTCGTTATAGGCTGATAGACGGGTGTTATGTCGTACTACCTTGTGAGTTGTATTGAGCTCGAAGCTCGTAACTCGAGTATGGTTACCTCTGAACCAATCCATCCGAGTAATATTAAATATTAGTTGGTGGAGAGCCCTGCCATTGCAGAGACTTTTTGCGACTGAATAGTCGTGATGAAATGTATGGAAAGCCTGGATAATTTGAAGGTTCTTATTTTCTGATGAACTCCAAACTTTATTAATATCCGACTGATAAATGCAATTGCCCTGAGTCAGGTTTGTAGCATAGTCCCTAGGTATGGAATTTCTTCAAGTGCTCAATATTCCATGAATTTGGCAGTGGAGATCCATCTTCAGTGACTAGCTCAAATGACCCGGGTCTTGTTACTTTGGATACAATGTAAGGTCCTTCCCATGGACTCATAAGCTTGTGGCGCCCTGTAGTATTCTGAATTTTCTTCAGGACCAGGTCACCTACTTGAAAAGTGCAGTGATGAACGTTCTTGTCGTAGTAGCGCCTCATCCCTTGAAGGTACCTTGCTGACTGAAAGAGTGCGGTTAATCGGGCTTCTTCGAGGCTGTCGACTTCTAGCCGCCTGGTGTCATCGGTTTCGCCTTCGTTATACTGCTCTGTTCGTGGGGCGTTCCAGATTAAGTCAGCCGGGAGGATTGCTTCAGTGCCATATACCAGGAAGAAAGGAGTTTGGCCTGTTGCCCGACTTCGTTGTCTCCGCAGCCCCCAGACTACCTTAGGCAATTCTTCAACCCACTTTCTGCCGTGATCTTTTAGGAGGTCAAATAGTCTTGGTTTTAATACTGCAAGAATCAGGGCGTTTGCTCGTTCAACTTGGCCGTTGGACTGTGGATGAGCTACTGATGCATAGTCTATCTTGATTCCGTAGTCGCTGGCCCATGACTTGAATTCAGTAGCCGTGAAAGGGGACCCAAGATCGGTGATGATTCTGTGCGGCATCCTAAAGCGGTGAAAGATGCTCTGCATAAATTGTACTGACTTGGATGCATTGAATTTGACCAAGGGCATGTACTCAATCCACTTTGTGAATTTGTTGATTGCGACGTAGATGTATTCGAATCCGCCTGGAGCACGCTTGAGAGGACCAACCATGTCGAGTCCCCAGCATGAAAAAGGCCATGACGGAGGGATACAGATTAATTCATGTGCAGGTACGTGCTGCTGCTTGGCAAAGAACTGGCATGATTGACAGCGGCGGACTAAGTCTTCTGCATCTTTCAAGGCTGAGGGCCAATAGTACCCTGATCTGAAGATTTTTCCAACTAGTGTCCTTGAAGCTGCGTGGTTACCGCAACACCCAGAGTGAACTTCATTTAAGATTTCCCTGCCATCTTCTGGTGAGATGCATTTGAGGAGGATTCCTGACAAAGCTCCGCGTCGATATAGCTTGTCCCCGACTAAAACATAGTTTTTGCTACGTCTGGTGTTGACGGAAGTTATAGCATGTTTTACCTTATCAAAATACCGTCAACAGGCCTCGGTTTCAAGGAAGAATAGCATATCATGAGCATATTTATCACTAATAAGTTCCACTTGTACTCTTAGCTTGTGAACTCGTAGGAGATGCCAAAATGAACAAAATGAGGCCAGGTGGGCCCACCAAGGGGGTCGGGCGACCCCACCTTTGGGCCACCTCGGCCATGGTGACATGGCATGATCCAAGAGAAGCATGTTCAAGCCAATATCAACCATTGGATCAAGCATGTGCTTTTGCTCAATGGTGCAAGATGAGAAGCACATGGATTCATGGGTCCACACCGAAAACCAAATGCAACCAACTTCACAAGACTTGCTCCATGACATGTGGGGTCACCAAGGGAGAGAAGAAGGTGGGCCAGCACTATCATAGGGGGGTCGGCCGACCCCCCCTTCGTGGGACCCAACAACACTATTCATCAGGATGACATCAGCACCTTCTAGAAGGTGTACCCCGGGCCCACATGTCAGAGACAGGGGTCGGCCGACCCCATGGTGACCCTCATGCAAGTCGGTGGCAAAGTGCATGTTTCACACATGAAGAATATTCAAGCCATTCATCCAAGTCGGTTGTCACGGCGGTGGATCCAAGGGTGAAGAGAGGTGGATCACGCGGATCGCTGACGTGGCACTGGAGTAGCCCCTACTCCACCTCCACTATAAATAGAGGCCTCCACCCTCTCATTCAACACATCTCACATAGTTTACACATCTCCACTCTCAAGTGAGATCAAGCAAGAGTAGTAGTAGTTAGTCTAGAGTGGGAATTAGAGTCGAGTCGGGCGAAGCTCGGGTCTCCAGAGTCGTCTTCTGGGAGTCTGGTATAGCCCTTGTATCTTTCTTCTTTTGTAAGACTTTATTTATTTAATATATTATTCTTTCTTTACTTTACTTTGCCTTTACTTAAGTATTTACTCTCCAAGTATTTATTTAAGTGTTTACTTAGTGCAAGTCTATATTTATATAGTCTTGTTGTGTGCTTATCTTAGTTCTATAGTTGTCTTAGTTAGATTGATTTCCTTTAAATAGCTTCTTGTGTGTGCGTCATCGTCCTATCTTAGGATAGGGGCTTTAGCTATTTTGATGGATAGCTAAAGGTGTAGATAAGTGTGAGCGTGGTGCTCATACTTCATCTTATCTTTGGCTACCGCTGGCTTGCACGGACAGTAGGGGTGCATGGGCAAAAGGTGACAGATTTTGCCTGGCTACCTAGATCCCCTCACGTGAACTCAGGCTAGTTCTTAAAAGGTAAGGCGTCCATAAGCCAAATATCCGCTTGACTACTGGGTTAGGTGAACAACCTTCTATTGCTTTACTCTCTCGTTTATCCCTCTCACACAAGTAGCAAGGCATCAATCTAGTCAAATCATCTATTTAATTAGGATTAGTTCATAGGAGTAAAGGTAGAAACATAGGAGTACTTTATACTCACTTGTTGTCCTCCCACCTAGCTAACTCTACTAAAGCTATCTTTCATATCATATACTCTTTGCTTAATTTATTTATCTTATCTATCTATCCTCCATTATATCCACTTATACCCTTTTGCTTCTCTAATTGATAATAGATTATAGTAAGACTAAAGGATCTATCTTTCCTCTCTCTACATGTTTCCTAGCTTCCTTTCCTTTGGGATAAAATAAATAACGATACCTTGGAATACTCCCGGGTGAAGTGCTACATCGGTATTTTCTGTGCGCTTGCGAAACTATCCAATAGTCAATAGTTTTACCAACAAGCATTTCTGGCGCCGTTGCTGGGGTTAGGCTCCATAGTCTAGTTCTAGTGGTTGCGCTAAGAAGTGTCAACAAGCGTTTCTGGCGCCGTTGCCGGGGATAGATTAAAACTCTATTCTTAGTAGCGACGCTAAGAAATACCAACAAGCATTTTTGGCGCTGTTGCCGGGGAAAGCAACCGCCTAGGAGTTTAGAGAGAGTGAATCCGGAGTCTGCTATATATTAGTTATCAATTAGTATAGGGGCTAACCCCTCACCTGTCTAGTTTCTTTTCGTTATCGTGAAAGTAGTAGGTGTATGAGCGGTTTCCAACTGCCGTGAAACCTCGTTGAAGATCCCGAGCAGTTGTTGAGGAGGACTAGACTTCGTCAAGTTCCACCTCAGAGGTTCATCTCGAACCAGAATCCGTTCGAGGAGGAAGTTTCTGCACCAGCTAGAAGAGAAGCCATGGCCCAAAAGACCATCTCCGAGTACTCTGCGCCGTTGGCCGACAATGTCGCCACGGGTCCGCAGCTTAACTTGGGGATGCGACTTTCGAGCTCAAGCCGGCTCTCATCAACATGGTGCAAGCCAATCCATTCTGTGGGAAGCCGCATGAGGATGCCAACGCCCATCTCCAACACTTCTTGGAGGTATGTGGTACCTTCACTATGAAGAATGTGTCTGCAGACGCCATCCGTCTTCGTCTTTTCCCGTTCTTGTTATTGGGAAAGGCGAAGCAATGGTTCTACGCCAACAAGAGTGAAGCCAACACTTGGGAGGAGTGCGCCAATGCGTTTCTCAAGAAGTTCTTCCCGATGGGCAAGACCAGCGCCCTTCGTGGAAAGATTTCCAGCTTGCAGCAACAAGCTGATGAGACGATTCCTAAAGCATGGGAACGTCTACAAGAGTACATTCACGCCTGTCCTCATCATGGGATAGAGGAGTGGCTCATTATCAATGGTTTCTACCATGGCCTGACCGGTATGGCCCGTAGTCACCTAGATGCAGCCGTTGGAGGGGCATTCTTACAACACAATGTGAGAGATGCCAAGGACCTCATAGAGAAGATGGTTACCAACCAAGGTTGGAATGAGGAACGTCTTCAGCCGAAGAAGAGAGGTGTTCATGCTCTCAATGAGGTGGACATGCTCTGTGCGAAGATGGACCTCCTGATGAAGAAAGTAGAAGAAAGTTCTAAGAGGGAACAAGAGGTCGTTCAACCTTATGCAACCGCACGAGCCGTCGAAGCCGACCAATGGTGTGAGGTATGCGGAGGCAATGACCATTCGGGAAATAATTGTCCTGAGACGAAGGAGGAAGTGAGCTTCATCAACAACGCCAACAACAACGGGTACCGGCCCCAACAACAACAACAAGGATGGAACTCGCGCCCCTTCTACCAAAATCAAGGTAATGGTTATAGCAATAATTTCAATAATTCTTATAATAACCAACCTTCTTTAAGAGATCTTGTCTTAGGCCAATCTAAAATAAATGATAGTATTAATAAAAAGATGATGGCTAATGATAAGACTCTTGAAAATATAAATGAGAAAATGGATAGCTTTAATTCTGCTATGAAAAATCAATTGAGTTTTAATAAAATGCTAGAAACACAATTAGCTCAATTAGCAACAGCTGTCCCATCCTACGAGCAAGGTAAGATCCCAGGGAAACCTGAGGATCCAATAGAGGGTGTTAAATTAGTCAATACGAGGTACGGTAAGCCTCCGCTCTGGTCAAACTGGGGTTATCTACTTGATCCACCCTTCATCACCAAGAAGGAAGATCCAGGCCTGCCGACCATCACCTGCCAGATTGGACCACAAGTCTTCCACGACGCCTTCTGTTACCTTGGATCGAGTGTCAACATCATGTCCAAGGTAACATATGATAACTAACTAGGGGGGGCCTTTGCTCCCTACATTTGTTCGTTTGCAGCTGGCCGATCAAACGCTACGGTTCCCCGAGGGACTAGCAACGGACATCCTCATCAAAGTCCAAAACAGCTACATCCCCGTCGATTTCCTTATATTGGACATGGGATCCGATGTAGACGTCGCGATCATCCTAGGAAGGCTGTTCCTTAATACGGTTAACGCCGTCATTCACGTGGGATCCGGCCAACTTCACCTCCAATTCCCGGAATATAAGGTAAAGTGTCCATTCAACGGTTATAAAACTAACATGCAGGTGAAGGACAAAAAACCTCGAGACAACAAACATCGTCATCATCACCCACACCGTAGGAATAAGAAAAAGAGCGAGTCGGCCAACAAGGCCGAAGTAAAAGAAGAACTCACCGACGAGGTGCAACCACGGTCTCCATCTCCAGGACCAACCGAAGCACCCAATGAATGACAAGATGGAGAGGTCCTGCTCTACGGACCTAAAACATGGAGCCCTCGCTGATAAGGTAAATCAGTAGTTATCTCATATTTAATTTTTTTATGCATTTCATTTTTTTGCATTCAATTGCATACTTAGTTAATCCTGCATATTTCATTTCGACAACATAAATTTTCGTGCTAGTAACACCTTGACAATAACTTGCAACACTTTTGAGCCGTGGGACCACCCCAAGGTGGGGTCGGCCGACCCCACTAGTGGGCCCACTGACACATGTTCTATCTTGGCTTAGTACCCTGAGTATGACACAACACTTTGGTGCTCAAGGAGCATCCAAGGTGGGATCGGCCGATCCCACCATGGTGCCCTCCTGCACCCTGCTGCATTCCACTCAATATGTTCATAAACATCATGCATATCAACAAAGCCAACATCTAAAAAGAAATGGTCCTTTGCTTTACTCTTTAAGCATGAGATGTTCCTCTTTATGTTGGATGCTCATGGGGACCACAACAACCAGCCAAAGGCATGTCTTAGTGCTCTCATGGTCCATGGGGATCACTTTAGACATGTCTCCACTTTGGCCATTCATCTTTTCTCTTTCACCAAACACTAGGCAAGGGAATCTCTGAAATTTGTGTCAACTTTGGACCAAACATAGTTGCATATTTACTAGACACATAATGACACAAAGTTTAAAGATTGAGGGGACATGTAGGGGGGTCGGTCGACCCATGTGTTGGCCCATCCTGAAAATGTATTTACTCACTTTATACATGTCCCCTGGCTAAAGCAAAAGCAAAGTTGAAAGTGTCAAGGAGGGGGATCGGCCGATCCATGTTGTGGGAGACACCAAAATGCCCTTCTCCCCCTATA
The DNA here is from genome assembly GCA_009763385.1 of Coix lacryma-jobi var. lacryma-jobi. NCBI lineage: Eukaryota > Viridiplantae > Streptophyta > Magnoliopsida > Poales > Poaceae > Coix > Coix lacryma-jobi. Next base: position 37,988,780 of record CM019826.1, read on the forward strand.
TATACCCTTGCATTGTGAGCTCAACTCCACACCAAAACCACCAGAACCATCTCGAGCTCACAAGTTCTTCCTTTCCTTCCTTAGTTGCAAGTTCATTCTCAAGTTTAGTTTAGTAGCAGCCATCCAAAAACCAAAAACCCAAAAATAGTCCCTATTTCATAGTAGTGGTAGAAGCTTGGTAGCTTATCTTGTAGTAAGATGAAGAAGTTGTTTGCCTCCCGTTTCAAAAAGTCCAACAAGTGTGAGAGTTCTTCCCAAGAACCTCACCATGCTAGTGCTCATGAGAGGAGAGAGGTGGAAAGAAGTGAGCTAGTACCCTTCATTCCCCTAGCTAGAGTAATGGAGACCGAGAGTGGCCTTAGGCTAAATGCTGAAGAGATGGGGAAATTCTTTACTCTTAGTGAGTGTAGTTTCTCACACACAAGTATCATTGATCCGGCCCTCTTGCAAGAAAAAGGTATGGATTCAGAATTTTATGCTATTTTCAATACCATTGGTTGGGGAGGATTCTTTGAAATTCTTGAATTTGGCATAGAGAACCTAACCATTGAGTTTTTATGCACGCTAAAAGTGAATAATGATGGGATAGCATTTCGAATGTTTGGGATGGAATATGACCTGACTTGGAGCACATTAAACACTGCTTTAGGATTTGATCACTCTTGCCATCTTGATGTAGACCATGCTTTTCATTATGACAAGAATGCTTTCTGGTATGCCATTACTGGCTCTAGTGATTGTTCCAACCCCTCACCACACAAAATTCATAACCCAACCTTACGTTTCATGCACTACTGGCTGTTCACCACTCTTTTCCCTCGCATGAGAGGAGCTTTGGTAAGTGATGATGAGCTGAAACTACTCTATGCCATGGTTAGCAAAGTTAAAGTTTCACCTGTTAAAATGCTAGTGAACTATTGGTTTAGCTACATAAAGCCTAGGAAACCCATATACTTCACATCGTTCATCACATGTATAGCCGAAGCTTTGGGTGCACTAGAATCCCAAACTTTTGAGTACATTAAAACCGTGAGAGATGTTCTGGAAGAAAATGTATTTATTGGCTGCGATGTACTCAAAAGGGGTCCCAAGGGTGAACTAATAATGATTTATCCAGGCCATACAGTCGAAATCACTCTCCCTTGTGAGGGACTTCGATTGTATGCGCTTCGTATGCTAACCTTTGATTTGGACCTCGAGGAAAGAGCCCCAAAAGTTGCAGGTACTAGCAGGAGGACAAGGAGAGCGTCTCGTGCTACTCGAATGGAACAAGGTGGACCTTCACATCAGGCTGAAGAAGTTGAGGAGGGAGATGAGGCAGCTCCTATGGACATTTCAGGACCCTTGGGGAGGCCTCCTCGCTCACAGGACACTCCTCGCTCTCAAGACACTCCTCGCCCACGGGGTAGAGGAAGGCAACATCAAAGGACGCCGATGGATGAGCTCATCGACAACATGGGTGCGATGAACATCGAAAAAGAGGCAACATTGCTTCTTGCACAACAAAACGCCCAACTCCTGCGGGCCATTCAAGAAGAAGAAGCACGACGTTAGGCCGGGTGGTACCAACATTATCCACCACCACAGTAGGCAAGAACCAAGCTTGGGGGAGATCCTCTCCCCCACCTAGGTAAGTCCTATATCTTAAGTTATTTACGTTTCAATTATGTTTTCTCATTGCATTTTAAAAAAATACCAAAAATATTTGCTTAGTATTCCCCTTAACACATATGTCTCATATATGTCTATCTTCCCCATGGAAATGATGACCAGTTGCCTTGCTAATGTTTCTCTAGTGCCTAGTTTACAACTTAGTATTTCTCTAAGTATGGATTACTTAGCTCATTTAAACCATCATGAACCTGAAAACTTTGTGGGTTGCAAGTGCTAGAACTAAGTCTAAGTTGTTGGGAGACATGATATAGTGAGACAAGAGCTGCTATAATATTATTCTAAGCATGATAGATTACCGGAGAATTTATTCTTAAAATGATCAAAATCTTAATTGTTCCTCAATGGTGATAAATTCCTACCACAACCATATATGCTTTACATGTTTACAAACCTTCTACATAGGCTATTTGCTTTTCATTGAGTGTTGTCAAGTCTTGTTGACCCTTGTTAAGAGACTTTTCATGCTCCTAAGATCAAGATCATGTACACACCTCATTTACATGATGCTTCTACACTGGAAGTACGCAAAAACATGCCTCTCATTTCCACCAAATAGGTTGCTTCATACTCCAAGTGTTAGGAAATCTCTCTCAATTATTTAGTAGATGAGACTCAAAAGGCTAGGCAAAATAAAGATGAAAAAAAAGAGATGGACAAGTGAAAGTCCATGAAAAAAACAAAAAAAAGAAAAAAAATGCTAGCCATGTCTCATTAGAAAAGAGAGAAAAAGAAAAAGAAAATAGAGAGATAGATCTTATCAAATAAAGAAGAAATCTAGTCCATCATGCACCACACACTTGCACATCTTGATCTGGGAGTATGACACTTCTCTTCAAGGATCCGAGCTTTGACTTCGCAACAAAATGCAAGTAAGTATGCCATCTTCTTTCATCTCTAACTTGAGCTACACATAAGCCTGTTTAAAAGTAGGATGAAATAAAGAAGGCAACACTTATCATATGCCTTGGTGAGGAATGATACACCATTTGAGCAACATGAGAGAACCATATGAGGAACATTAAGTCTTTATTTTGAAAAATATTGCAAAACCTCCGGTATGAAACTTGCTAAAAACAAGAAAGTTAGTGCTCAAGTCAAACTGTTCTATCTTTCAACCACCTAAGACAAAGGAAAAGCCATAAGCCCCATAGAGTACTAAGGTAATATGGGTGATTTACATAGCTAATTTTTCCATTCAAAGAGAAGAACTTTGTTGTGCACATGGAACTCTTGAAATATGATGCATAGTAACAATACTGATTCACCGAGGCCAAGTTTGATTGTTTGCTCGGGACGGGCAAAGGTTAAGCTTGGGGGATCTTGTTGACGGAAGTTATAGCATGTTTTACCTTATCAAAATACCGTCAACAGGCCTTAGTTTCAAGGAAGAATAACATATCATGAGCATATTTATCACTAATAAGTTCCACTTGTACTCTTAGCTTGTGAACTCGTAGGAGATGCCAAAATGAACAAAATGAGGCCAGGTGGGCCCACCAAGGGGGTCGGCCGACCCCACCATTGGGCCACCTCGGCCATGGTGACCTGGCATGATCCAAGAGAAGCATGTTCAAGCCAATATCAACCATTGGATCAAGCATGTGCTTTTGCTCAATGGTGCAAGATGAGAAGCACATGGATTCATGGGTCCACTCCGAAAACCAAATGCAACCAATTTCACAAGACTTGCTCCATGACATGTGGGGTCACCAAGGGAGAGAAGAAGGTGGGCCAGCCCTGTCATAGGGGGGTCAGCCGATTCCCCTTGGTGGGACCCAACAACACTATTCATCAGGATGACATCAGCACCTTCTAGAAGGTGTACCCCGGGCCCACATGTCAGGGACAGGGGTCGGCCGACCCCATGGTGACCCTCATCCAAGTCGGTGGCAAAGTGCATGTTTCACACGTGAAGAATATCCAAGCCATTCATCCAAGTCGGTTGTCATGGCGGTGGATCCAATGGTGAAGAGAGGTGGATCACGTGGATCGCAGACGTGGCACCAGAGTAGCCCCTACTCCACCTCCACTATAAATAGAGGCCTCCACCCTCTCATTCAACACATCTCACATAGTTTACACATCTCCACTCTCAAGTGAGATCAAGCAAGAGTAGTGGTAGTTAGTCTAGAGTGGGAGTTAGAGTCGAGTCGGGCGAAGCTCAGGTCTCCGGAGTCGTCTTCTGGGAGTCTGGTATAGCCCTTGTATCTTTCTTCTTTTGTAAGACTTTATTTATTTAATATATTATTCTTTCTTTACTTTACTTTGCATTTACTTAAGTATTTACTTGTCAAGTATTTATTTAAGTATTTACTTAGTGCAAGTCTATATTTATATAGTCCTGTTGTGTGCTTATCTTAGTTCTATAGTTGTCTTAGTTAGATTGATTTCCTTTAATAGCTTCTTGTGTGTGCGTCATCGTCCTATCTTAGGATAGGGGCTTTAGCTATTTTGATCGATAGCTAAAGGTGTAGATAAGTGTGAGCGTGGTGCTCATACTTCATCTTATCTTTGACTACCGCTGGCTTGCACGGACAGTAGGGGCGCATGGGCAAAAGGTGACAGATTTTGCCTAGCTACCTAGATCCCCTCACGTGAACTCAGGTTAGTTCTTAAAAGGTAAGGCGTCCATAAGCCAAATATCCACTTGAGTACTGGGTTAGGTGAACAACCTTCTATCGCTTTACTCTCTCGTTTATCCCTCGCACACAAGTAGCAAGGCATCAATCTAGTCAAGTCATCTATTTAATTAGGATTAGTTCATAGGAGTAAAGGTAGAAACATAGGAGTACTTTATACTCACTCGTTGTCCTCCCACCTAGCTAACTCTACTAAAGCTATCTTTCATATCATATACTCTTTGCTTAATTTATTTATCTTATCTATCTATCCTCCATTATATCCACTTATACCCTTTTGCTTCTCTAATTGATAATAGATTATAGTAAGACTAAAGGATCTATCTTTCCTCTCTCTACATGTTTCCTAGCTTGCTTTCCTTTGGGATAAAATAAATAACGATACCTTGGAATACTCCCGGGTGAAGTGCTACATCGGTATTTTCTGTGCGCTTGCGGAACTATCCAATAGTCAATAGTTTTACCAACAAGCAATTCGGGCGCCGTTGCTGGGGTTAGGCTCCATAGTCTAGTTCTAGTGGTTGCGCTAAGAAGTGTCAACAAGCGTTTCTGGCGCCGTTGCCGGGGATAGATTAAAACTCTATTCTTAGTAGCGATGCTAAGAAATACCAACATCTGGTGACTTGCTCTGCGGCAGTTTTGTCACTTGGCAGTTTATGCTCTTTGAAGAAGTCAATGAAGACTTGTGTCCAGTCGGGTGCTAGAGTTAGAACCTGGATGGATGGTGCTGACTCAACCACTTCCTTCTCTTGGATTGGCGGCTTGGATAATTCATGTATGAAGGTACCACTAGGGACCATGGCTCTATCAGATCCTAATTTTGCTAGGAGGTCTGCTGCCACATTGAGATCCTGGGAAATATGAATGAGTTCTAGGCCAGAAAAGTGTTTTTCCAGCTTGCGGACTTCCGCGCAATAGGCGTTCATTGTTTCTTTTGTGCAATCCCAGTCTTTGTTGACTTGGTGAATTACTACGGAAGAATCGCCGTAGACTAGGAGTCGCCTGATGCCTAGTGCGACTGCCAGCTTGAGTCCATGGAGTAGTGCTTCATATTCTGCTTCGTTGTTGGTGGCGGGCCATAATGTCTGCAGAACGTACTTGAGCTGTTCTCCGGCGGGTGATACTAGAAGTACTCCGGCTCCTGCTCCTCCGAGTTTTAGGGACCCGTCGAAGTACATCTTCCAGTGATCAGGAATAGCGTTGTCTTGGATCTGCTCTATCTCTGTCCACTCGGCGACGAAATCAGCTAGAGCTTGTGACTTGATTGCTTTCCTCGGAGTGAACTTGATGTTGAGTGCCCCCAATTCGACTGCCCACTTGGAAATTCTCCCAGTGGCGTCACAATTATGGAGGATTTCTCCCAGAGGAAAATCCGTGACGACTGTAATCTCATGAGCCTTGAAGTAATGCCGAGCTTTCTTGAAGATATGAGTAGAGCGTAGAGTAATTTCTGTACTTGTGGGTATCTAACCTTCGAATCGGGGAGTACCTCGCTAATGTAGTACACTGGTCGCTGGGTGTGGTAGATGTGCTTGTCATCTTTGCGCTCAACCACGATCGCTGTGCTTACGACGTGTGTGGTAGCTGCGATATAAAGCATCATCGGCTCCCTGGGTTCTGGTGGTGTCAGTATAGGTGAATTGGTTAGGTATCCTTTGAGTTGTTCAAAGGCCCTGTCCGCTTCTTCCGTCCACTGAAATTTATCGCCATCCTTGAGTAATTGGAAGAAAGGTAATCCCTTTTCTCCTAGCCGTGAGATAAATCGATTTAGTGCGGCCATGCACCCGATGAGCTTCTGAACATCTCTGACTGAGGTAGGTGGTTTCATGTTGATGATAGCCATGATTTGTTTTTGGCTAGCCTCGATGCCCCGATGGCTAACAAGAAAACCGAGTAATTGGCCCGAAGGTACTCCAAAGACGCATTTTGTGGGATTGAGTCTCCATTGGTATGCGCGTAGTCGGTTGAAAGTTTCCTCTAGGTCTGATATAAGAGTAGTCGGATCTTTTGTCTTTATGACCACATCATCGACATAAGCTTCTGTGTTGCGGCCAATCTGGTCACCCAAACAATCTTGGATAGCTCGTTGATAAGTGGCTCCTGCATTCTTCAACCCAAAGGACATGGTTTTGTAACAGTAGGCGCCGAAAGGAGTTATAAACGATGTCTTGGGTTGGTCTTCTTCCTTGAGGGCAATCTGATGGTACCCGGAGTAGCAATCCAAAAAGGACAATAGAGCGAAGCCTGCGGTGGCGTCAACTATTTGATCTATCCTTGGTTATCCGAAAGGATCTTTTGGACAGTGTTTGTTGAGGTCTGTGTAGTCGACACACATGCGCCACTCGGCAGAGTTCTTCTTCTTGACTAGCACTGGGTTAGCTAACCACTCGGGGTGGAGGATTTCTCTGATGAATCCGGCTGTGAGTAGTTTGGCTATTTCCTTCTTGATTGCCTCTTTTTTCTCTCGTGAGAATCGTCGTAGTCTTTGCTTGATAGGTCTAGAGCCTTCTTTTAACTCCAATTTGTGCTCAGCCAAGTTCCTTGGGACTCCCGGCATGTCAGCCGGTTTCCAAGCAAATATATCTTTGTTTGCTCTAAGGAACTTGGTGAGCGCGAATTCCTATTCTTTGGATAGATGACCGCTGATAACTGCCGTCTTGGAGGGATCGCCGGTTTCTAGGTCGATGATTTTTGTAAAGACTTCTGTTGATGGTTGGATAGTACCCGCCTTCTTGGTTGGGATTTCTGAATCTCCAGGCTTGGTATTATGCACCATTTGAGCGAGTTCTTGTAACTCCCGGGTGAGTTGAGCCTTTTCAGCGATTTGGACAGTCTCTGTGTCACAATCAAATGATCGCTTTAAGTCACCTCTGAAAGTTAGGATTCCTTTAGGACCCGGCATCTTCAGGAGAAGGTACGGGTAGTGAGGTACTGCCATAAACTTGGCGATGGCTGGTCGTCCAAATATGGCGTGGTATGATGACTCGAAGTCGGCTACCTCGAAGCTGATGTACTCAGTCCGGTAATTGATCTGAGTTCCAAAAGTTATGGGTAATATGATTCTTCCGAGTGGTACAGCCGCCTTTCCGGGTACTATGCCGTAGAAGGGGGCACTTGATGGTGTGAGCTGTGTTGCGAGATCCAGATTCATCTTGCGTAGGGTGCTTGCAAAGATGACGTTAAGTCCTGCCCCTCCGTCGATGAGTACTCTGCTCAATCTAAACTCGGCGACCATGGGATCCAGGACTAGCGGGTAGTGCCCTGCATTGGAGACGTTGGTCCATTGGTCCGCTCGGGAGAAGCTGATCGGATGCTCGGACCAGTCAAGGTATCTAGGAGTCGCTGGTTCGGTAGACATGATCTCCCGTAGGGAAAGCTTCTGGAGCCTCTTGCTGTCGCTAGTAGTTACTCCCCCGAAAATGACATTGATAGTCCCTTTGGGGTGTTGGAAACCACCGGTGTCTTGCGGAGGGTCCTCAGCTGTCTTCTTGCCTTTGTCCTTCTTGTTTTTGTTGAAGTCGGAGTTCAAGCCTCGCTCCTTGAGTTGTCGACAGTGCCTTGCCTGTTGTCCGGCTTTCGGATGAAAGGGGCACGGTCCGTCGAGTAAGTCATCAAAAGTGAATGGCTTGTTCCCCTTCTTCTAAGGCTCCATGGCAGCAACAGTATTGTCTCCTGCCCTTTTCCGGGTGTTTTGCTGTGGTGCCTGGTTGCCTCTTTGGTTGTTCCCTCGATCACCTTGCGTGTTTCTATCGGGGAAACGTTCCTGTGTACGTTCTTTTGTCGCCATCATGGAGTTTACGGCCCGATGGAACTCGTCAGCGGTGGTCGGGTCCTGCTTGATGAAATCTTTGTAATTGTACCTTTCGCAAATGCCGTTGCCAAAGAGGTCAATTGCTTCTCTGTCTGTGATGTCGGATACTGTGGAGTGGATCTCTGAGAAGCGCCTATAGTATTCCTGCATTGATTCCTTTTTCTGTTGCTTATAGGTTCTGAGCTTAGTCCGGGGATCTGATCTCTCTGGGACACCCGCGAAGTTTTCAATGAAGATACGATGGAGTTGTTCCCAGGAGTCGATGGACTCGGGTTTAAGCCTGTCGAACTAAGCAAGCGGCATTGTTTCTAAAGCCATTGGGAGATAGAGTGCTTTGACGTCGTTGCTTCCACCGGCCAACTCAACTGCTTCAGCATACTGTTGATGGTCCTTAAACACCTATTTTACCATCAACATTTTACCCTAAAATTCACCAAAAAGGCAAGAAATGTAGTCAAATAGGTTTCAAACTAACCAAATTCCACATGTCCATAGATTTTTATTTGAATGCAGGAATTTGGACCAAATTTGGACATTTGAACCACCAGAGGCCAAACCCACTCAGTAGGGCCCAATTGGGCCTTTGGGGGGTGGCGCCCGCCCCCCTAGGTGGCGCCCGCCACTTGGGTTGGCCCAAACCATCCCCCCTGCCACGTCACTGATCCGTGTGACCACCCCAAGGCCAAATCTTGGCCCTTGGTCACTAGGTCGGTTTGATCAGAGGGCTACGGAGGGGAGTGGCGTGGATCATGACCTAAGTCGGTTGCTAGGACATGCAACCAATCTCCAAACCGCCTTGGACAACCACCTGGAGGCCGTAGCATCAGTGATGATGCATCCAACGGCCAGGGGACTGGCGGCCGCCAGTAGGGGGTGGCGCCCGCCACCTGACCTAACCCTAGGTCGGTTGGCTGCCCCCTATAAGTACCCCCTCACTCCACAAGGCTATAAATACCCCCAGAGGCATCACTTCATTCATATCCCAGATATCCCAGTACCATCAAGTACCAAGCAACACACAAGCAGAGCTTAGGCAAGTAGGTTAGCTAGTAGAGAGAGTATAGCTCTAGTGCCCTCGCTACATCGCGGCTCTTAGTTTAGCACAGCTCAGCCTAAGTTCTTGGTAAAAGGAGCGTAGAGCTTGCTAAGAGAGAAGCGGGTGCGAGCGACTGGCATCGGAGGTCGGTTGATTTCCCGGCGTCTCTGGTCTGGTTTGCTCTCTTGTATCTCAGATACATTTATCTTTATCTCAGTATTAGTTTAAGCATTACTTTCAGTATTACTTTATCAAGTACCTTGAGTGTGACCTAGCTATCCTACAGTTCAATTCACTTAGTCATAGTAGTTAATCTCTAGTGTGCTTAGTGATTGATCTTTGCCAATAGGTTGCTTAGTTAGTTTAGTGTTTATCTTACTAAGTCAAGGATTTGCTCTGACGTCAGCAAGGGTGTCTCTATTCAAAGCTAGGATAGAGATAGTTAGAATATAGTTAAGCGTGGTGCTTAGTTATAGACTTACCTTCAGATACGGCTGGACCCCCGGATAGCTGTGGTAGCAAGCAGGTGGTGACAGCCCTGTGCGCCTTGAATTCCACCACGTAGTTGGCCCAGTTTAACAGTAAGGTTCGTTGTGCTAGCGTTCAATCTAAGTAAGTGGTAAAGGCTAGTACGCCTCGATTCTTGACAAGATAGGAATAAAACTATACTTAACTTAGTTGCTTTATTGACTTTTGCCTGCCTTGCTTCGTAACTATCTTGCTTCGTAGTTATCTTGGTCTGTGTTTATCTAGGAGTAGTTAGTAGTTAGTAGTTAGTAATATCTTAGTTATCCTTTAGTTACCCCTTAACTACCTATCCACCCACCTTACCTTAGCCATCCATATCATCCTTACCTATCCATCCATACATTCTTTCTAGCCTTCCATCCTTTCTCTTCCCTTTCCCCTTTTCTTATTTCTTCGACTCTCATCCCCTCCTTGACTCGACTCATACACCACCCTAGCCTTCCCTTGGGATCAAATAAATCGACACCTGGTACTCCCAGGAGAAGTGCTACTACGATAGTTCTGTGTGCTTGCAGAATCTCCTCCTGGTAGATTGCATTCTCGCTAGCTAGCTCCTACTAGTGTCGGGACTGACAACCCCGCTTGGCATTAGTAGATAGCTACTTTAGTTACCCTATCCTAGGTGTAGCTAAGAACTACCAACAAGCATTTCTGGCGCCGTTGCCGGGGATAGATTCCATAGTCTACTCCTAGTAACGACGTTATCAAGTGTCAACAAGCATTTCTAGCGCCGTTGCCGGGGAAGGCAATCGGTGTATCGATTGAGTCCGTGTCGAATTTATCTTCGCTTAAGCTCCCGCTTAGCGAATCCCATCTTACCCCATTCTTTCTTTCCTTAGTCCTTCTTATCTTTTTCCTTCATCTTCTTCAACTTCTTTCTTTCTTATCTCGTTCTATCTTCACTATGGCCAATAAGACCATTCGTGAGTTTTCTGCTCCTTCTGCCGCTGATGTAGCGATAGGACCCGACGTGATCGATGCCAACCTCAATTTTGAGTTGAAACCGACTCAGATCACGATGATCCAAGCTAGCCCGTTCTGTGGCAAAGCCCATGAGGATGCCAATGCTCATCTCCAACAATTCTTGGAGATTTGCGGCACCTTCACCATTAAGGGGATAACCCAAGAAGCCATCCGTCTTCGTCTCTTTTTTTTCTCTTTGCTAGGAAAAGCGAAGCAATGGTTCTATACCAGTCGCAACGCTGTAGACACATGGGACAAATGTTCCAATGCTTTTCTCGCCAAATTCTTTCCTATGGGCAAGACGAATGCTCTGCGCAACAAAATCTTCAGCTTTACGCAACAAGCCGAGGAATCTATTCCCGAGGCTTGGGAGAGGTTGCAAGAGTATGTCGCTGCTTGTCCACAGCACGGTATGGAGGACTGGCTATTGATCCAGAACTTCTACCATGGCCTAACCCCTATCTCTAGAAGGCATTTGGATGCCGCCGCCGGCGGTGCATTCTTTTCTCTGAATGTTGCATATGCTAAGGCTCTCATAGAGAAGATGGTGTCGAACCAAGGATGGAATGACGAAAGACTACAGCCCCGTAAGCGAGGTATGCATTCCCTTAAGGAGGCCAACATGATCGTGGCCAAGATGGACCTGCTGGCAAAGAAGCTGGACAGCTGTGAGAAGATGAACCAACAGGAGAGTTCCAATCTCTGGAATCCTACATGACTTGTGAAGTCTGTGGAGAAACCGGACATTCTGGGAGCCACTGCCCCGAGCTACATGAAGATTTGAACTTCATCAACAACAATAACGGTTTCCCTCAACAGAATCAAGGATGGAATCAGCTTGCAAACTCTCAAGGTAACAATTCATTCCCCCGCTCTAATTTTCATAATTCTGATAGTCTCTCATTCTTGAAAAAATTACTTTACTCACAAGGTAGAACTATAGATTTCTTGAATAAGAAATTAATGTCGAATGATAAAACCCTTGAGAATATAAATGCTAAATTGGAAGATTTCTCATCTGCTCTGAAAAATCAATTAAGCTTTAATAAGATGTTAGAAACCCAATTAGCTCAACTTGCTGCTATCATACCATCTTTTGAATCTTGCAAAATTCCTGCTAAATCTGACATGGAAACTGCAAATATGGTTGAAATATAATATTTTAACTATTATGAAGATCAAACCATGACTGTTAAAAAGGGTGATCCTGGTAGTCCCATAATTAGATGCTCAATCTTTGGTGAAGTCTTTAAAAATGCCATGTGTGATTTAGGATCGAGTGTGAACATTCTATCTAAAGATTTTATGAAAACTCGTTCTTTCCACCCATGTCATCCACATCTGCCTATGTCGTGCTAGCTGATCAATCCACTTGCTATGTAGAAGGAATAGTTAATGATTTACCTGTTCATATTAGAGGTGCCTATGTTCCTGCTGATTTCATAATACTAGATATGGGAAATAGGAAAGATGTGCCTCTAATCTTAGGTAGACCCTTCTTGAATACTGTTAATGCTTGCATATATGTGGGGAGTGGCAAAATACAAATGACATTAGGAGGGAGGAAGGAAATATTCTCCTTCTCCCAAGGCCCCGCATATGCCGCTAACATGCAGGAAGCAAAATCCATTCGTACCAAGAAGAGACGCCCAAGAACAAGGTGGAGCAGAAAGAAAGAACCACCTCCTGAGTTGTGTGATTCACATGACAAAGGAGAGGTGCCAAAAGAAGAAGAACTCGATGGAGTACTAAGAGAAGAAGTGCCCAAGGAAGGAGATCCACCCGATAAGGATGAAACTCCATGGACCTAAGGTATGGTTTTACTTTTAATTTTTATTTCCCTTCAAATTTCCCTTTTTCAAATAAACAACATATGTCATGCATGCAACTAAATATATATATATATATATCACCAGTTATCGTTAGTTATATGCATAGGTATATGTTAACTTAGCTAGAATAATAAAATAGGATAGTTTCCCTTTTCACAACATTAGATAGTTTCTCTTTTAATAAAATGAGAACAAGAGCTCCGACCGAGAAAGAAGAAGACCATTCACCAAGCAAGAAGCCAGCTTGGGGGAGACTCCCGCTTCGATAAGGTATGTCTCAAGCCTACACTTTACATTCAGTTCTTAAATTTTATATCTTTTTAATGTCACATGCTTGCCTAAATAACCACTCCATGAATAAAATTGATAAAATCTGCTTAAACAAGTTGAAACCTGAATAAGATTTGAAATATGTCATGCAAATGCTATTGTTATAGTTTGAATGACTAGTCTTATCTAAGTTGTAGCTTTTGTGGGTTGCACATGTTTTAACTGAAATCATGCTTAGTGAGTAAAGTTAGTAAGAAATGGAGTAATTCTTTAAACTTGCTAAGGTGAAATTAGGACCTAATCTGGAGGATTTCTTTTAAAAATCATGAAAACCTTGCTAAAAGTTCCTCCTGGATTTTATCCCATCCCACCAGCAGCCAAATATTTGTTAGTCATTAGTCAAAACCACAAAGAGCTTTGTCTGTGTTGAGCTTTGTTAGACCTCATAGATCTTAGTAGAGAAGCTTATCATATGTTTTGAATCAAGATTCACACACCCACCAGAAATTGTCTACTTTCCACTTTGGAAGTTTGCAACAACCAAATAAATTGCTTATTCTCTACACCGGAGATATGCAATACCCTGCCAAACATCCCATTGCTAGCCTTATGCTTATTCCTACACTGGGAATAAGCATTTCTCCCTCTTCCCCCTTTTTCATTTCTGAAATCCTTTCCTATAGATGTCTGGGGAAATCTAGAGCTAAAAAAAAGAGAGAGAAAGAGAGAGAAAAATGAGCAAAGTAGCTCAAGAAAGGACTATGTCCTAAGAAAAAAAATGAGCAAAGTAGCTCAAAAGAGGACTATGTCCTAAGAAAATGTGAGGACACATCCTTTGTCTACTCACTATGTATCCAAAAAAAAGAGAGAATTATCATTAGCTCTAGACCCCAGAAATTAACTAGGAAGGATTACGAAATATCTCTCTATACACTTCCACATAACCACACATGCACATCTTGATCAATTTTTATGATTTGCTGCTCCTTATGATCTGAGTGTCTAGCTTAGCAATAAACATCAAGCAATTTGCTCATGGTTCTTAGCCTACCTATAACTCCACATATCATTCTTTTGAAATAGGAGAGGCTACATTTTGGCCTAAGTGAGGATTTAAACACCATTGAGTGATTGAGTGAATCTTGGAGGACTTAAGTAAGTTGTTATCTTTTGAAAACCATGAAAAACCTCCAGACAGAATCCTAGTCAAACCTAAGCAAGATAAAAGTTTCCAATCTACTGCTTTATTTCACTCTTGCATGTTTGAAGTGAAAAGCTATAAGCCCCACATTGCTATGATTAATGATATATGCTAAGTTATTTCTCACTATACAATATGCACTTGCAGACATCTTAAGTTGCAATCCATTTTATGCTCAATGCTTAAACCGCATTGTTGCTCGAGGACGAGCAACAGGTTAGCTTGGGGGAGCTTATTGATGGTCCTTAAACACCTGTTTTACCATCAACATTTTACCCTAAAATTCACCAAAAAGGCATGAAATGTAGTCAAATAGGTTTCAAACTAACCAAATTCCACATGTCCATAGATTTTTATTTGAATGCAGGAATTTGGACCAAATTTGGACATTTGAACCACCAGAGGCCAAACCCACTCAGCAGGGCCCAATTGGGCCTTAGGGGGGTGGCGCCCGCCACTTGGGTTGGCCCAAACCATCCCCCTGCCACGTCACTGATCCATGTGGCCACCCCAAGGCCAAATCTTGGCCCTTGGTCACTAGGTCGGTTTGATCGGAGGGCTACGGAGGGGAGTGGCGTGGATCATGAACTAAGTCGGTTGCTAGGACATGCAACCGACCTCCAAACCGCCTTGGACAACCACCTGGAGGCTGTAGGATCGGTGATGATGCATCCAACGGCCAGGGGACTGGCGGCCGCCAGTAGGGGGTGGCGCCCGCCACCTGACCTAACCCTAGGTTGGTTGGCTGCCCCCTATAAGTGCCCCCCTCACTCCACAAGGCTATAAATACCCCCCGGAGGCATCACTTCATTCATATCCCAGATATCCCAGTACCATCAAGTTCCAAGCAACACACAAGCAGAGCTTAGGCAAGTAGGTTAGCTAGTAGAGAGAGTATAGCTCTAGTGCCCTCGCTACAGCGCGGCTCTTAGTTTAGCAGAGCTCAGCCTAAGTTCTTGGTAAAAGGAGCGTAGAGCTTGCTAAGAGAGAAGCGGGTGCGAGCGACTGGCATCGGAGGTCGGTTGATTTCCCGGCGTCTGTGGTCTGGTTTGCTCTCTTGTATCTCAGGTACATTTATCTTTATCTCAGTATTAATTTAAGCATTACTTTCAGTATTACTTTCAGTATTACTTTATTAAGTACCTTGAGTGTGACCTAGCTATCCTACAGTTCAATTCACTTAGCCATAGTAGTTAATCTCTAGTGTGCTTAGTGATTGATCTTTGCCAATAGGTTGCTTAGTTAGTTTAGTGTTTATCTTATTAAGTTAAGTATTTGCTCTGATGTCCGCAAGGGTGTCTCTATTCAAAGCTAGGATAGAGATAGTTAGAATATAGTTAAGCGTGGTGCTTAGTTATAGACTTACCTTCAGATACGGCTGGACCCCCGGATAGCTGTGATAGCAAGCAGGTGGTGACAGCCCTGTGCGCCTTGAATTCCACCACGTAGTTGGCCCAGTTTAACAGTAAGGCTCAGTGTGCTAGCGTTCAACCTAAGTAAGTGGTAAAGGCTAGTACACCTCGATTCTTGACAAGATAGGAATAAAATTATACTTAACTTAGTTGCTTTATTTACTTTTGCCTGCCTTGCTTCGTAACTATCTTGCTTCGTAGTTATCTTGCTCTGTGGTTATCTAGGAGTAGTTAGTAGTTAGTAGTTAGTAATATCTTAGTTATCCTTTAGTTACCCCTTAACTACCTATCCACCCACCTTACCTTAGCCATCCATATCATCCTTACCTATCCACCCATACATTCTTTCTAGCCTTCCATCTTTTCTCTTCCCTTTCCCCTTTTCTTATTTCTTCGACTCTCATCCCCTCCTTGACTCGACTCATACACCACCCTAGCCTTCCCTTGGGATCAAATAAATCGACACCTGGTACTCCTAGGCAAAGTGCTACTATGATAGTTCTGTGCGCTTGCAGAATCTCCTCCTGGTAGATTGCATTCTCGCTAGCTAGCTCCTACTAGTGTCGGGACTGACAACCCCACTTGGAATTAGTAGATAGCTACTTTAGTTACCCTATCCTAGGTGTAGCTAAGAACTACCAACAAGCATTTCTGGCGCTGTTGCTGGGGATAGATTCCATAGTCTACTCCTAGTAACGGCGTTAGCAAGTGTTAACACATATAGCCTGAGCCATCATTTATGTTCTGTCTTCCTGTCGTACTTTGAATTGTTCCCGGGTTTGAATTTTCGCGGGAACAAGACTGCTCGGAGCCTTTGGGAAAAGCAGGGGAAACGATCGACTGTGTCGGATGTTGCGTCCGCGATTCCTCTGTATGAAGATTCAGCTCCTCCCTCAGCTTGATCAGGTACTCGGTGGCCCAGATGACTCCTTGCTGGGATTCGACCGAGTCGCTCTTGAACAGGCCGCCTCTGGCTTGGGTGAGATGAAGCTTGCTCATCGGCTAGGGACTCAAGATTCTGTCCTCGGAGTTGAAGCGCGGTAGATTGAAGCATGACTAACCGTCGTTCTTCGTCGGGGGTGCGGTTGGCCTTGGCCCCCATCTCCGTAGCAAAAGCCAAGATGTTTTGGTACGGAGTCTGGAAGACTTTATGGCCGGCTACCCTCATAAACTCAGGCTCGAGGTTACGGGAGCAATCGGCTCATCGACGATTGTGCTCGTTTTGTGACTGATACTCCTGGTCACGTTGAGCGCGAGCTTGATTTTCCGCGTCCTCCTCTAGACGCCTCCGAGTATTATACTCCTCGAGTTGTACGTTGTAGCGGTCTACGTCTTCCTTGCGATGAGTTGCTCGCCTTCTGCGAGCTTCTTTAGCTTGATTCCTCCTGATTCTCTCAGCCTTCATTGACTCGGTTTCTCTGAGTCCTTCTGGGTCATTATCAGATATCATACTCAGAGTTTCATCATCCTGGAAGACATCTAGGGGGGTTGGAGGTCGTAGGGATGATTGATGCCCCGCCATGAAGACTTCACGAGTGTAGCCCTGGTTTGTTGATCCTGGCGTAACCGATTCCAAAGTACAAGTGCTGGAGATTAGTTCTGTTGAGGTGTCGTGCTCCTCAAAGGGGAGCTGATGTCCGTGCTGGTATGGAAGTTGCTGGTCGATTGTGCCAATCAGTCTAGCCGGAGCGGACTGAATTGGCCAATGGACAATGTTACCCTCCTTAGTAGAGCTGAAGACGAGTCCTTGTTGAGCTCCTGTCAGAGGTATCTGTTGATACTCTTTGAATTTTGCATCAATCAAGTCTTGAAAGTTTTCAGCAGAATTCCGCATGCCAAAGGTAGTGCCGTGAGTAGCATCCGGGTCCTTTTCCTCGGGACTTGAGTTTGAGTAGGAGTCGAATGCCTCTAGTTGGTCTTCGGAATCTTGCGGATCCTGAATTGCGAGATCCGCTAAGTTCTGGGTGATATCATTCATCTTTGGCATGACTTGCGCTTCTGATTCCATGTGAAGTTGCCGATGTAGCTTTCCTTGATCATCCACAACGCACGTCCATGAGCCAAAAACGAAAATTGCCCCTGCCGAGAACATGTTGTCATGGTTCGCCAGGCTCTTGGTCGTCGAATCACCGAAAGCCCCTACCTGGCGCGCCAGCTGTCGGTGTTTGTTAACCGGCAACTCGTCTTGAGTAATCTCAGACGATTTGTTCGGTGGGGATCAGCGTTCGTAGGACTCGGCGAGTACACAGGGACAGCGATTTATACTCGTTCAGGCCGGTAGATAGCGTAATACCTTACGTCCAGTGCGGCGTATGCCTTGTGTATGATTATGATCCAATGTGTCTTTTTGGAGCCCGCACCTGCTTCCCCTTATATATCCGGGTGAAGCATAGCGCAGACCGAGTCCTAGTCGGTTACAACAGAGGAGTCCTATTCTAATTACAAGACTTCCTTTAAGAACTCGACTATGTTACAACGAGAGTCCTAATCCGAGTACACTTCGTAACAAATCTTCGGATCTCACGTGCCGCCCGGGATTAGTCGGAGTAATCATCCACTGATGCTATCTCAGACATCCTGGTCCGTCACAAACTTATTAGACCTTTAAATATGTTGTCACTCAATTCACTAAAACCCACTAAGGGCTAGATGCACTTACAGGCTTCCCATTCGCACGACATATGCAAGACTCAACTTACACATATCAACCTGTCTCACAGATCCTCTTTTACCGAACTGGGTTCGTGGCACCCGAGAGTTTGGTACTCCACCATCCAACCCATTGACAGGTGGGTATACGCTACTCCCCCATCTCTCCACTCCCAGTGCACGAGTAGCCATTCCAATAAAAGAATAAACGAAGTAGGGATTACCAGAGCATGCGACTAGTACTATAACAAAGTCTTGCTCCAAGAGCCAACAACAGACGGGTCCTAAGCGACACAAACGAAAACACTACATCAGAGATCCATTCCCGATGCAACAGTTACCCGCCCAGTCTCAAATTGATCATTCTTCCTTCAACCGAAGAATGTTTCCATATTTTCATCATTATTTTGAATAAAAGCCTATCTAAGTAAGCAAGGCTAAACTCATCTACGCATTTTCAAATGACTAGTTAACAAGGATGGTGTAAAGGACAACAAGATAGGTAATGCATCAAGTAGGTAACACTCAACTCCTATTACTTAATGCTACAATTTATAATCATAAGTTATATAAACTTTGTAAATAACAAGGAATGGTTGAATGCATCTAGGGCTTGCCTTGTTCCGCTGGTTCCTGAGGTTCCTCTAAAGTGCCATAAATATCAAACCCTACCTCGAAGGGTTAGGTTGTGTTCACATGAACTATCTCCAAATGTGACGCTTCAGCTTCGGTCTCTACACGTAGCAATTGCAAACACAAGGTTGATATGTGCCCTTGTGGTTTCATCCTGAGTGATGAGCGATCGGTCAACAGGCTCACCAGGAGGGGTGAGTGTCAACATGTGTCTCTTGGCTGTGTTGATGTGCAGGTGTGGAGCTCGAAGATAGTGGTCAATGGCGAGGTGAAGGTCAAGTAGAGACGGGTCGTGCCGATGGACCGGGAGTGGTGAAGGGCGAACGTGAGGCTTGGACCGATGGACCAGAAGGCCGGAGGACCAGCTGTGGTAGCTGGCACTTGGCTTCGATGAGCGAGAGCATATGGTGATGTGTGATGGCATCGGCTGAGTCGGGAGGAAGACGATGGCATCGTGGCACTTGGCGGGAGGTCGGACACGGGCTTGAGTGTGGCGCCAGTGTCGTCGGCCAAGTCAAGGAGAAAGGCGAAGGCCTTTGTGCCTGACATGGAGGCTGGACATGCATCGACGTCGGTGCCGGTGATCGGGGTGTGCAAACCACACTCCGTCTACGGCGCGGGTTCGGTAGTTGAGCCTCAGAAAGCTACCATCGACAGTTTTCGAGTTTGGGCCTCATAACTCAGGGTTGCAGGTTTCCGAGTTTGGGCCTCAAAACTTGGGGTGGACGGTTTCTAGGTTTGGGCCTCAAAATCTAGGCTGGTGGGTTTACCGGTTTGGGCCTCAAAACCAGGTGGAGGTTCCTATGCGGAATGGTCGACGTGTGGCGGCACCGAGAGGCTTGCGTTGTGGCGAAGCTATCAGTGAGGAAGGCACGGTAGTCGATGGGATGGCACGTGGCGGCATCCTGGGGCTTGCGTCGAGGCGAAGCGAAGGATGAGAAGGCGCGGCCATCGCATGAAGACCTGACGGAGTTGGACTGGAATACCCCTAGGGTTAGCCTGTTCGCTCTATGTATCTAGGGGTAGAAGGGGAATAATGTATTAGGCCATACATAGAGAGGCAGCCCCTCCTCTCATTCTATCCTTGCAGCATTTCATTATCACAGACTCCATTAGGTTTTCCTCCCTCTAGCTGCTTGTGATCCGCAGAGTGCTACAATACCTCTGTGTACTTGGTGATTTTGAGGAAACGGGACCATAATCCTGTTGTCTCCTCGTGGGGACGAGTTCTGGCTGAAATCGAGATTGAATTCACGTTTTGTCTTGTGTTGTTCACATTTCGTTCTTTGCCTCCTCGGTGATTTGCTTTGTTCTTTCAATCCGAGGGATGGTTTTCGATTTCTTTTGAATCACTTCATGCTAGGACGAGAGTGTCATCTTTCCAACGAAGGATTTCCTCCCAAACCTATCGAGCACATAGATCGGGCTGATTTTGCGTTCGTTCTCCTCTCTTCCCCCTTTTATAGTGTTCTTCAGATTACTCTCGATTCAGTTGGTTTGGAGCTGATTTCAGTCTGATTTCATAGGATTAGCTCCCTAACACGTAGAGGAACACTTGGGAGAAGTTTGATTGAAGCCCCGTTCGATTTGGTGGAGATTGAATCAATTTTGGTTTTGACCCGAGCTGTTTTTAGGCTTTCTGGGCATTCACGGACTGTCCGGCCCCTGGCGACGGACTGTCCGAGGATCGGGCTTCCACCAGGCAGAACTACTCAACTCGGCACTGTTCCTGGTCAAGTGACCGACGGACAGTCCGGGACTTGGTCGCGGATAGTCCGGGACTTGCACAGGGCTATTTCCAAACAGTTGGTTTTTGGGATCTTTGCCTGCGGACAGTACGGCACCCAGGCGTGGATGGTCCGACCTTCAACCATAGATAGTCCGGGACTCTGACCGCGGACAGTCTGGGAACCTGCTGAAGGTTCAGTTTTCTCATGTTGCTTTGGCACATGGTTTTTGAGGTTCTTCGGTAGTTCCGCTGTACATCTAGGACATCTCCTAGGGTATCCACCTACTCGTAGGTCGTGAACTACCCTGTCATTTGAGTCTTTGTCTTTTGGGGTGATTTTCAGGGACAAGGCCATCTATTTCTCGAGAAGAAATTTGAGGCTCCCATTCACCCCCTCTGGTCGCCAATTCGGTCCTTCAATTGGTATCAGAGCCGGTTAAGGATCTTTCATACCTTAATCGGTTTTGGATCCTAAGGGCGACATGGATCGAGGAATGGCAAGGCTCCCTTTTTCGATGGGACAAACTATCCCTATTGGAAGATTCGGATGCATGCCTTTCTCAGCAGCATCGACTCTTCCATCTGGGAGATATGTGAGAATGCCGAGTACGAGTTGCTTGTGGCTCGCGTGGGTTAGATCCAGATTGACCAGCACAACGCGAACGCAAAGTCTTGTAATGCGCCTTTGGCCAACATCTCCCTTCCTGAGTTCAAGCGTGTTTCTGAGCTTGAGACGGCACGAGAGATCTGGGTGAAGCTTCAGAGCTATCACGAGGGGGCCGTTCAGGTCAAGACCTAACTCTTCGAGACGTACAAGCGAGAGTACGAGAACTTTACTCAGTTGGAGGGAGAGACAATTGAAAGCATGTTCGCTTGTTTCCAAATGATTATGAACAAGATGCATGCTAATCGGGCCAACCTACCTTATGATGATCATGAGAGGGCACGCAATTTGCTATATGCCCTAGATCGGAGGGTATGGGAGGTGAAGGTGTCGACTATCATTGAGTCGCCAAACTATGACACCCTTACCGTGGACGAGCTGTTTAGCAAGCTCAAGTCCACCGAGATCGATCACCTGACTCAGGCCAAGCTGAAGAACACATCTTCACATACCATGGCATTGGTCTCATGCAGGGGTGGATCGACTCTTTCCGCTGACACTTCACCCTCTTCGTTTGCTTTGTCTTCTATGCTTACAGTGACAGAGGAGCAGGTGGAGGTGTTAGGCGATGACGAGCTCGCCCTCATCATCAGCCGGTTCTCACGGTTTCACAACAACTATTTGAATCGCCAACATGGTGGCACACGTGAGGGCTGCTACGGGTGTGATGACCCCGATCACTTTGTCGTGAGCTGCCCCAAGCGCGACAAGAGCTTCCCCGACAAGAACAACAACCCCAGGCGCAAGGACAAGCGCGAGTACAATGCCGGGAAGAAGGAGACCAAGGGCGGTTACCACAAGAAGGATCTCGAGAAGGCGTATGACGCAGGCAAGCATGCCTTCATTGCCTCCCTCAGCGACGTCAAGAGAAGCCTCGACGACAACTCCAGCGATGACGAGTCTGAGTACAAGACGGAGGAACGCTTCAACAGACTCTGCTTCTTCGGCAGCTCCACCGACGGCTTCTGCACCATGGCCCTGGACGAGGAGGACCGCAAGTGCCAGGACAAGCACGTCGACGCTGACACCGCCGACGATGTATCTTCTGAGGTATAGACTTCTTCCATTGTCGATCGTCTTTATGTCAAGCTAGATTCCATGGCCGCGATAGTTCTCACTCAGGACAAGCAGCTTAAGCGTGCCGCTAGAGAGCGCAATGAGTTTAAGGCCAAGCTAGGCGAGGCGCTTAAGGAGCTTTAGTGTGCTAGGTGAGGGTGACCGATGAGGAGGAGTGTGAGGAGTGCATGATGCACATGACAAACTTTGCCACCCTGCAAACCAAGTATGCCTCTTTGATTGAAGTGTATGATGAGCTAAAGAGTAGGCTAGACTTGGTGGGTGATTGCAAAGAGTGTCCCTCTTTGAAGAAGGTGTTGGAGGAGGTGAAGGCGAGGCCTTCCTTGTTGGGTGCGTGCAAGTCTTGTCTAGGTTTGCGAACTGAGTTGGCAGAAGTTAGTGCCAAGCTTGATGAAGCCTTGAAGGCCAGCTCAGTTAGCACCGTTTCCGCTCAGTGTGAGCGATGTGTGGGGTTGGAGCTTGATATTGCCAACTGTCGGCTTGACAGGATGCAAACCGAGGAGGAAAACACATACCTTCGGTCCATCCTGAGTTGGGTGTCATGCAGTGAGCCGCAGTTGGGCATGATGATCAGTCAATTCAAGAGGGGAACTGGCAGTCCGGGAGTAGGCGTTGTTTCAGGTGGGATGGGCGCTAGTGCTTTCGACAAGATCGGTGAGTTTAACGGAGTGATCCCGAGTGAGAAACCATCCGCTATCCCTAAGCTTACCAAGATCACCCCACCTGAGCCTCCCAAGCCTACCACCAAGGATGGTATCCTTGATGAACCTCCCAAGGCTCCACCTCGCAAGCAAGTGTGGATTCCCAAACCTAACCATCTTAGGAACACACTTGACACCCTTCCTAACGTCTCTAGTGATCCCCTTCCGAGAGGCAAGCAGCCAGCTAGACTGTGCAACCCCCGCAACCAAACAAACCAACAACCCAATAGAGTGGTGAGGTTTGAGTGCGAGTACTGCCACCGTGAGGGTCACCTAGCCGAGTTTTGCTTTCGGAGGAAGAAAGACGCTAGGAGGGAGTTGCAGTTGAACAACCAGGCCAGGCACCACCCTTTCCATGGTGTGCAAGGTTAGGGAGTTTAGAGGTAGAGGGCTAGGCCTAGAGGTGTACCCCCTCAGGTAGCTAGGCCCCAGGCAGCTAGACCACGGGGTGGTGGTCGTGCCCGTCGCGGTTCCGGACGTCTTCAATACGATCGTGAGTCGGGTGTAAGAGGCTTTGCTGCACCGTCCCATAGCAAACCACCTTTTCAGTATGTTGGTGATCGCTATCCTCAGATGGGACGAGGAGGTGAGTTTGGAGGTTTTCCGTTCCATAGCGGACCACCCTTTCAGTTTGGTGGTGATCGCTATTCCCCCATGGGATGAGGTCAGTTTGATGTTGCTCCTAACACTTTTTATGGGCCTATGACACAACACTGGTATCCTTCTCAGTATACTAACCCTAGTGTTGTGCCATACGCTCATTTCCTGCCCTTCTATTGATGCAGGAACTTCGGTTGGAGAACATGTGGCTCATGGATTCCGGGTGTTTGCGCCACATGACCAGAAACAAGGAATGGTTCTCCAGCCTGAACCTCGTGCCCCATAAGGAGTACATCACATTTGGGGATAGTGGTAGAGGTAAGGTTGTCTCTCGTGGGTCGATTCGACTTAACGAGAACTTTGTTCTCAAGGATGTTGCTTTGGTTTTGAATTTGCACTTCAACTTGCTTTCTATTTTGCAACTTCTTGAGGACGGTTATGAAGTGCGCTTTAAGACCGGTTTGAGCAGAGTTTTGGATTCTCGAGGCGATCTTGTTTGTTGGATCATCCCCTTTGTTCGTGTCTTCCGAGCTGACTTTTCTCACTCTTTCGGCTCTTCTAGATGTTTGGTGGTTGGTTCTTCTTCTGATTTGTAGAAGTGGCATAGGAGGCTTGGTCACTTGAGTTTTGACTTGCTTGCAAGACTCAGCTCTCTTAGCCTAATCCAAGGATTGCCCAAGCTTAAGTTTTAGAAGGACCTTGTTTGTCACCCCTGTCATCACAGGAAGATGGTTGTTGCTTCTCATCCACCTGTGAATTAGGTGATGACAAAGCGACCCGACGAGCTTTTACACAAGGACACTGTTGGTCCAGCTCGGGTTTGCTCAGCGGGTGGGAAGTGGTATGTTCTAGTGATCGTGGATGACTTTTCGAGGTACTCTTGGTTGTTCTTCATGGAGGGTAAGGATGAGGCATTCTCTTTTGCTCGAGATTTGATTTTGAGGTTGAAACCTGAGTTTCCCCCCATACTATTAGAGTTATTCGTAGCGATAATGGTACTGAGTTTGATAACTCTTAGTTTGCCTCTTTCTGTTCTTCATCTAGACTTGAGCATCAGTTTTCTTCTCCTTACGTCCCCCAGCAGAACGGCGTTGTTGAGCGCAAGAACCGGACCCTTGTTGAGATGGCCAGGATGATGCTCGATGAGCATAGGACTCCTATGCGTTTTTGGGTTGTGGCAATCAACACCGCTTGCCATGTTTCAAATCACATCTTTCTTCGTGCTTTCATGAAAAAGACTTCTTATGAGTTGTGATTTGGATGGGTACCCAAGGTGTCTCATTTTAGGGTGTTTGGGCGCAAGTGCTTTATCCTGAAGCAAGACAATTTGGATAAATTTGAATCTCGTTCTGTTGATGGTGTGTTTCTTGGTTATGCTTTGCATTCTCGTGCTTATCAAGTTCTTAACCTTGAGACTAACCGGATAGTGGAGACCTATGAGGTCACATTCGACGAGACTATGCCTTGTGTTTCTTCTGCTTTTTATGTTGTAGGAGATCAGGAGGTTGGAGGAACGATCTTTGTGGAGGAGGAGCAGGAAGATGCCGATTGGGGGTGATCCCGAGCCAACTCCACTAGCTGCCCCTGTAGACCCTGCGATGATGACTTTAGCTCGACCTGATCCTACTACTTCCACTACTTGGGGTCCTCTTGAGCCACCTCTCCAGCGAGCACCAGCTGCACTTGAGGGAGCGACAACATCTAGCGAGGGGGAGGCGACTTCGGCGAGGCAGGCGCCTCGAAGCATTCAGCAGATCCACCCTCCGCAGCAGATGATTGGTGGTATCGACCAGCAAGTCACGCGGTCGCGAACATATGAGATCTCACACTTTGCTCAATCTGCATTCGTTGCTTCTTTTGAGCCCAAAGATATTGGGCACGCTCTTTCTGATTCTAACTGGGTTAATGCCATGCATGAGGAGTTAGAAAACTTTGAGCGAAACCAAGTCTGGACCCTAGTTCCACCTCCACCAGAATGGCACCCTATAAGTACCAAATGGGTTTTCAAGAACAAACAGGGTGAGGATGGTATGGTAGTGAGGAACAAAGCTAGGTTAGTAGCCCAGGGTTTTTGGCAGAAACAGGGGATAGACTATGAGGAGACCTTTGCCCTTGTAGCTCGTTTAGAAGCCATTAGGATCCGTCTAGCCTTTGCTGCTTCGAAGGGTTTTAAGCTCTACCAGATGGATGTCAAGAGTGCTTTCTTAAATAGGTATATAGAGGAAGAGGTCTATGTTAGGCAACCCCCAGGTTTCGAGAGTCCCAAGTTTCCAAACCATGTGTTCAAACTTTCCAAAGCTTTATATGGTTTGAAACAAGCCCCGAGAGCATGGTATGAGCGTTTGAAAACTTTTCTGCTTTCTAAGGGTTTTAAAATGGGATGGGTGTTGGTAGTTCTTAGCTTCACTAAAGATAGAGCTAGGCAACTATCCCCGGTAACGGCCCAAAAATGCTTGTTGACACTTGCTAACGTCGTTACTAGGAGGAGACTATGGAGTCTATCCCCGGCAACGGCGCCAGAAATGTTTGAAGCAAGACCGGTCACTATACCTAAAGGAATGAAGCTAAAGCAGCTATCTACTAATGCCAAGCGGGGTTGTCAATCCCGACAGTAGTAGGAGCTAGCTAGAGAGATTGCAATCTACCAAGGGGAGATTCTGCAAGCGCACAGAACTATCGTAGTAGCACTTCGCCTGGGAGTACCAGGTGTCGATTTATTTGATCCCAAGGGAAGGCTAGGGTGGTGTATGAGTCAAGTCAAGGAAGGGATGAGAGTCGAAGAAAAGAGAAATGGGAAAAGGGGAGAATGGAAAAGAGAGGATGGAAGGCTAGAAAGAATGTATGGGTGGATAGGTAAGGATGATATGGATGGCTAAGGTACGGTGGGTGGATAAGTAGTTAAGGGGTAACTAAAGGATAACTAAGATATTACTAACTACTAACTACTCCTAGATAACCACAGAGCAAGATAACTACGAAGCAAGATAGTTACGAAGCAAGGAAGGCAAAAGTCAATAAAGCAACAAAGTTAAGTAAAGTTTTATTCCTATCTTATCAAGTATCGAGGCGTACTAGCCTTTACCACTTACTTAGGTTGAACGCTAGCACAACGAGCCTTACTGTTAAACTGGGCCAACTACGTGGTGGAATTCAAGGCGCACAGGGCTGTTACCACCTGCTTGCTACCACAGCTATCTGGGGGTCCAGCCGTATCTGAAGGTAAGTCTATAACTAAGCACCACGCTTAACTATATTCTAACTATCTCTATCCTAGATTTGAATAGAGACACCCTTGCGGACGACAGAGCAAATACTTGACTTAATAAGATAAACACTAAACTAACTAAGCAACCTATTGGCAAAGATCAATCACTAAGCACACTAGAGATTAACTACTATGGCTAAGTGAATTGAACTGTAGGATAGCTAGGTCACACTCAAGGTACTTGATAAAGTAATACTGAAAGTAATGGTTAAAGTAATACTGAGATAAAGATAAATGTACCTGAGATACAAGAGAGCAAACCAGACCAGAGACGCCGGGAAATCAACCGACCTCCGATGCCAGTCGCTCGCACCCGCTTCTCTCTTAGCAAGCTCTACGCTCCTTTTACCAAGAACTTAGGCTGAGCTGTGCTAAACTAAGAGCCGCGCTATAGCGAGGGCACTAGAGCTATACTCTCTCTACTAGCTAACCTACTTGCCTAAGCTCTATGAGCTTCTAACCTAACTCACACTTGCTTCTCTTGCTTGTGTGTTGCTTTCTCTGAGATATCTAGGATATGAATGAAGTGATGCCTCAGGGGGGTATTTATAGCCTTGTGGAGTGAGGGGGGTACTTATAGGGGGCAGCCAACCGACCTAGGATTAGGTCAGGTGGCGAGCGCCACCCCCTACTTGCGGCCGCCAGTCCCCTGGCCATTGGATCCATCATCACTGATCCTACAACCTCCAGGTGGTTGTCCAAGGTGGTTTGGAGGTCGGTTGCATGTCCTAGCAACCGACTTAGGTCATGATCCACGCCACTCCCCTCCGTAGCCCTCTGATCAAACCAACCTAGTTACCAAGGGCCAAGATTTGGCCTTGGGGTGGTCACATGGATCAGTGACGTGGCAGGGGGATGGTTTGGGCCAACCCAAGTGGCGGGCGCCACCTAGGGGTGGCGGGCGCCACCCCCCTAAGGCCCAATTGGGCCCTGCTGAGTGGGTTTGACCTCTGGTGGTTCAAATGTCCAAATTTGGTCCAAATTCCTGCATTCAAATAAAAATCTATGGACATGTGGAATTTGGTTAGTTTGAAACCTATTTGACTACATTTCATGCCTTTTTGGTGAATTTTAGGGTAAAATGTTGATGGTAAAACAGGTTTTTAAGGACCATCAACAAGCTCCCCCAAGCTAACCTGTTGCTCGTCCTCGAGCAACAATGCGGTTTAAGCATTGAGCATGAAAAAGATAGCAACTTAAGATGTATGCAAGTGCATATTGTATAGTGAGAATTAACTTAGCATATATCATTAATCATAGCAATGTGGGGCTTATAGCTTTTCACTTCAAACATGCAAGAGTGAAATAAAGCAGTAGATAGGAAACTTTTATCTTGCTTAGGTTTGACTAGGATTCTGTCTAGAGGTTTTTCAAGGTTTTCAAAAGATAACAACTTGCTTAAGTCCTCCAAGATTCGCTCAATCACTCAATGGTGTTTAAATCCTCACTTAGGCCAAAATGTAGCCTCTCCTATTTCTAAAGAATGATATGTGGAGTTATAGGTAGGCTAAGAACCATGAGCAAATTGCCTGATGTTTATTGCTAAGCTAGACACTCAGATCATAAGGAGCAACAAATCATAAAAATTGATCAAGATGTGCTTGTGTGGTTATGTGGAAGTGTATAGAGAGATATTTCATAATCCTTCCTAGTTAATTTATGGGGTCTAGAGCTAATGATAATTCTCTCTCTCTTTTTTTTGGATACATAGTGAGTAGACAAAAGATGTGTCCTCACATTTTCTTAGGACATAGTCCTCTTTTGAGCTACTTTGCTCACTTCTTTTTTTTTCAGGACATAGTCCTTTCTTGAGCTACTTTGCTCATTTTTCTCTCTCTCTCTTTAGCTCTAGATTTCCCCAGATATCTATAGGAAAGGATTTCAGAAATGAAAAAGGGGGAAGAGGGAGAAATGCTTATTCCCAGTGTAGGAATAGCATAAGGCTAGCAATGGGATTTTTGGCAAGGTTTTGCATATCTCCGGTGTAGAGAATAAGCAATTTATTTGGTGGTTGCAAACTTCCAAAGTGGAGAGTAGGCAATTTATGGTGGGTGTGTGTGAATCTTGATTCAAAAGATATGATAAGCTTCTCTACTAAGATCTATGAGGTCTAACAAAGCTCAACACAGACAAAGCTCTTTGTGGTTTTGACTAATGACTAACAAATATTTGGCTGGTGGTGGGATGGGATAAAATCCAGGAGGAACTTTTAGCAAGGTTTTCATGATTTTTAAAAGAAATCCTCCAAATTAGGTCCTAATTTCACTTTAGCAAGTTTAAAGAATTACTCCATTTCTTACTAACTTTATTCACTAAGCATGATTTCAGTTAAAACATGTGCAACCCACAAAAGCTACAACTTAGATAAGACTAGTCATTGAAACCATAACAATAGCATTTGCATGACATATTTAAAATCTTATTCAGGTTTCAACTTGTTTAAGCAGATTTTATCAATTTTATTCATGGAGTGGTTATTTAGGCAAGCATGTGACATTCAAAAGATATAAAATTTAAGAACTGAATGTAAAGTGTAGGCTTTGAGACATACCTTATCGAAGCGGGAGTCTCCCCCAAGCTGGCTTCTTGCTTGGTGAATGGTCTTCTTCTTTCTCGGTCGGAGCTCTTGTTCTCATTTTATTAAAAGGGAAACTATCTAATGTTGTGAAAAGGGAAACTATCCTATTTTATTATACTAGCTAAGTTAACATATACCTATGCATATAACTAATGATAAATGGTGATATTTTTTTAGTTGCATGCATGACATATGTTATTTATTTGAAAAATGGAAATTTGAAGGGAAAAATTAAAAGTAAAACCATACCTTAGGTCCATGGAGTTTCATCCTTATCGGGTGGATCTTTTTCCTTGGGCACTTCTTCTCTTAGTACTCCATCGGGTTCTTCTTTTGGCATCTCTCCTTTGTCATGTGAATCACACAACTCAGGAGGTGGTTCTTTCTTTCTGCTCCACCTTGTTCTTGGGCGTCTCTTCTTGGTACGAATGGATTTTGCTTCCTGCATGTTAGCGGCATATGCGGGGCCTCGGGAGAAGGAGAATATTTCCTTCCTCCCTCCTAATGTCATTTGTATTTTGCCACTCCTGTGACACCCTAAAAATCGTTTTTCGGAAATAAGGAGTTAATATGATTTTACTTATTTATTTTTCATGAAACATATAGGCCAAATAATAATTTTTGGTGAAGTAATAAAATATCTCGTGGCGTAGAAACATTTTTGTTGCTTTCATGCTGGAGCATAATATTTTGCTTGAGTGTAGGAATAGTGTTGAATGGTTCAAATTCAAATTTGATTTGAATTTGAGCAAGTTTTTCAAAAGGAAATAAAAGAAAAAGGCTTTTCTTTTTCACACTCTCCCTTTCCACTCTTTTGGCCCAGCCAGGCAAGGCGGCCCAGCCCGCCACGCCTTTCTCCCTCCCTCTCCCCACCTCTCCGCGCTCGGGCCTTGGCCTGCTCCGGCGCAGCGCCTTCGCCCGCTGCCACCCCGGCCCCACCTGTCAGCGTTAGACCCTTCCCCTACCTCGCGACGGCTCGCGCCCGCGCCGCCGCCGCCTGCTCCTCTCCTGCAACGGCCGCGCGAGTGGCATTCAAGGCCACTCAGGCTTCCATCAAGCCCCGGTGGAGCTCCCCGACCCTTCGCCGCCTCCTCCGAACCCTATAAAGCCGTGGCCGAAGCCCTGACTCCCTCCCCTCGCCACTTCCCGCACCCACCCTCTCTGCCGCCGCCTGCGAGGCCCCGCCGGCCGTCCTAGCTCTCCATCGAGCACCCGCAGGTGACGCCGCGACCGTCCGAACCAACCCCGAGCTCTCCCCTTTCTGTTTCGCGCAAACCCGAGCTCACCGAGTCCTTTCCCTTTCTTGCAGAGCGCCGCCGCCGTCGATCTCGCCGTAGTAAGCTCCTCCGCCATGGCCAAGGTCGCCAGCAAGCTCGTCTTCGCCCCCGCTTCGCTCCGGTGTAACCCGCGTAGCCAATCGAGGCCGGGAGCGCCGGGACGGCGAGCTCCCGAGCCGCTTCCATGGCGCGCCGCTGTTGTCCGGCGTCCGCACCGCCGCTCACGCCGCCGCGTCCACCCTGCGTCGTCCGATCTGAGCCGTGCGGCTCAGATTAGAGCGTAACCCCGAAGGGGTATGCGCTAGGTCTACGGGCCGTAGACCGCTACCCCGCGTGCGGTCCACCGGCCGCGTGGTGGACCGGGCCAACCTGCGCGCGACGCGTGGCGCTGTGTCAGCGCCAGCGCGGCAGCCGCTGCCACTTTTGCAGATAGGCCCTCGAGCTTTTCGAAAATCAACCCGCAGTCCGATGTAGTTCAAAATTTTTAGTTTTAAGTCATGTTTTCTTTCGGTTTAGCCCCTGGAGTTCCCGGTTATAGTGCCCGCCGTCCAGAGGACGCGTTTTCGCGTGTTAGCCCCCGCCGGCTGTGTTCAATAGCGTATAGGTCCTCGGTTTTCGCGAGTTAGCCCTCGGAAAATGATTTTTATTTATAAAAATGCCCCTGAAACTTGTTTTCTTTATAACTTTCTCGTTTTAGGTCCGATTAGAGTGATCTTTATGTTCATTTGATCGTATCGACGAGTAGAATAGTTTTATATATGTTTCTCTAACTGTTTTTGATGCTTGGTTTACTGTTCTAATAAAAGTATATTTTATTTGCATGTAATGACTGTTTGGATGCTATGATTGGTGATTATATACCGAGTCCAGACGTTGACGTGTTTGAGGAGCAAGTTTCGCCGGAGCAGTACCAGGACCAAGCGTGTGACCAAGGCAAGTACAACCCACGGTTTCCTTGTTACCTACTTAATGCAAGATCCAGTAATCATTATGCATGTGTCTAATATGATGAACCATAGGTCCATACTAGTTTCCTTGAACTATATACCTTGTACCTATGGGAGGGTTTTGCATAATATGACTAGAAATGCTACGCGCTATATATTGCTAATTGATTAATACTGATTAATGACTATGGAACAATGTTAAAAGAGGCTTTTTAACCACATTTAGGCCACTGGAGCCTGGTGTTGCTCAGTGACCCACCCCAGGGACTATCTTTTAAAGCGGCCACCCGGGAGATCCCGTGCAACCTTGGGAATTATATGGCTCGGATCTTAGTTGTGTAACTAGACTTTCTCTAGCTTGTAGTAGTTACCGAAAGGCGCTAGAGGGGGGAACTGGGTTAAAGAATGGCTTCCTTGCCTGTCAAGATGTGTACTGGTCGGCTGTCAGGTGTGCCATCTTGAAGGGATCCTCCATTCGCCTGGAAGCCGAAACCTTGCGGCTACTACTTGTTAGAGTGGCTAGTGAAAGACTACGTAGTGAAACCCTGCCGTACTTCCATAGAGGAGGTAATATGGGACTGGCTCTCCCCGGCATATGGGAATCACGGCCTAAGGTGAAAGTGTACAACCTCTGCAGAGTGTAAATCTGATATATCAGCCGTGCTCACGGATACGAGCGGCTCGGATCCTTTATAAGTGGTTCATGGTGGGGTATGTTGGTGGTTTGTGGCTTACCTCTTGTTAACATAATAATGATCATACTTTTTGGGACAACAGGGATCATACACTTAGTAATGAAAGGATAATATTAAAATATGACCAAGCTAAAATGCTAACCGCAGTTAACCAGGTCAACCTTTTGAGCCCTTGCATTCCCCGTAGTTGTACTTGCTGAGCATGGTGAGCTGACGCTTGTCATTGGTTCACATAAAAATCACGGATGGGTACCAGATGGAGAGTACGAGGAGTATCCAGAAGATGTGCCAGACTTCTGAGGATGGCGTACCCCCAGTCGGTATCCCTGTGGAGTGAAGTCTATGTCTACGTCTATGCTACCGTTGTAATAATGGGCCGTTGGCCGATGTGATGAACAATCTCGTGTGATGTAATAAGTTATTATACATTGTTCGTGCTGTAATGATATACATTTTGTGGTATATGTGGATTTGGGACCCCCTAGGCCCACATATGCTTTACCTCGGTTTTATTCGTAAATCTGGGTGTTACAAATTGGTATCAAAGCCGAACTGACTGTACGACGCTACCCTAGATAGACTGGACACCCCTTTTTCTTAGGAGTAATTCCAAAATTTTATTGCTTTTTGTAATTTATAAAATTCCTAGTACTCCTCTATCTTTCATAAAACTTTTTACTGTATATGACTCGTATTTAAAATTTGTAGATGGCACGGACCAAGCAGACCGCTCGCAAGAGCACTGGAGGACGTGCACCCAGCAGCGCCGAGTACCGCCGCCTGTTCCGTCAGCAGAGGCGGGAGGCCAAGGAGGAGCCTGAGCCGGAGCAGCAGGCTACAGGTGGAGACCCCAGCGATGACTCCGGAGACTCTTCCGACGATCACTCCTCCGACCACTCCGACGACCACTCCAGCTCTGACTCCAGCGACTCGCACGGCGACAGCGATGACAGTGGTTCGAGGACTCCCGAGTACCACGTCCAGGACAAGGATCCCACCTGGATCCGGAAGACCCGCACCACCGAGGAGGGCGACGACTTCTACCACCCCAAGCTTCTGAAGCTCGTCGACCTGCACTACGGGCCTCGTCGTACCACGGTGGAGTACCGCAGCCGGTCGTACACCCAACCAGAGCACACCGGCTACTGGGTCACGAAGGCGTTCGTGAAGATTTGGGATGAGGAGGACAAGACTTGGGTTGTTCGTGACATCATCTGCGCTCTGAGCCCGACCCTCGCCCGTGAGTTCGGCGTGGAGGATGCAGCTAGGCAGGCTTGCCTTGTCTTCCGCGACCGGTTGTTTCCGACCATCCAGCAGGACGACGACCGCTACTTCCCTCGACGCCGTATCATGGACGACGGCTGTGATGTTGCAAGGGTGCAGCAGCACGAGAGTGCTAGGTTGATTGCGACAGTACCCTTGGTGGTCGCTCTCAACATAGCCCTGGATCATGCTATGATGGATCAGAGGACTCTATGGATTGAGACGGAGAGGTTGCAGCGTCGGATCGACTCCCTCGAGCGCCAGGTGCGACGTGGAGTCCAGCCGCAGGACACCCTGCCAGCCACCACAGCGAGGGACCCTGCTATCGTCGTTCAACGCAAGAGGCACCATCCGAGTTGCACCTGCACCCGCACGAGCTACGACCCATAGGCGCCCCATCCTAGATCAGACCAGATCGACAGTTACGCAAGTTTGAGTCAGTGTTGAGTCAGTGTCATGTTGTCGAGTCTTGGATGAACTTTGAGTTTAATAATATGTTTTAATGCTTGTGATGTTGATCATGTAATGATTTGGATCTTTGCATGATTGAAGATGAGTGTGGGGCATGTCCACACCATCTTAGTACTCTTAATGTGGTTATAATAATAATAATAACGTTGGGGTTCTATATCATCTTTTCTCGGATCAGTTTTCTTGAGCAGTTTTCTTTTGTTATCTCTATCTCTGTCAGTGCTTTATCATACAGTACAAAAGAGCTTATGAGACCTATACATATGTTACAGATGGTTGACACCAGGAGAACCCCTGGAGCAGGAAACCCACCACCACCACCTCCCAATGTGTCAATAGAACAACTCCTGGCTGTGCAGACACAGCTCATGCAACAGATGACCAATGCCATCTAGAACAACCAGAATCATCCACCCCCACCTCCACCTCAAGTTCGAGATAAGCAAGGCGAGTTCATGAAGGGACATCCGCCTACCTTCGATCACTCCCCTGATCCACTTCAGGCCGATGACTGGCTCCGGGCAGTTGGACGCCAGTTGGAGATCACGCAATGCAACGACCGCGAGAAGGTCTTGTATGCGTCTGGGCAACTCCAAGGAGCAGCTCTTGATTGGTGGGAGACTTACCAACAAGCACACCCCAACCCCAACCAGATCACGTGGCAAGAGTTCCGCGACAGTTTCCGCACGCATCATGTGCCGGCGGGAACAGTACGTTTGAAGAGAAAGGAGTTCTTAGGTCTAAAGCAAGGAAGCATGTCTGTTAGTGAGTATAAGGACAAGTTTACACAGTTCTCCCGCTATGCACCACGGGACATTGAAGAAGACCTTGATAAGCAGGAGCTTTTCATGGAAGGCTTGAATGATGGAATCCAGTATCAGCTACTCTCTCACACCTTCGCCAACTTTCAGCAGATGGTTGATAAGGCGTTGGTAATTGAAGGAAAGAGGCATGATATGGACGCCAAGAAGAGAAAGTTCCAGAACCAGCAGTCCGAAAGCACCAGCCGTCCGGGCTTTTCTACGGGGTACGACAACCAGCAGAGGCAGTATGGGCAGTTAGGCAACGACCAACGCAACCAGAACCAGCAGAGGACCCTCAGCAGTCCCATCAAAACCAGAATCGTGCACAGACCCCTCGCCAAGGACAGACTGGTGGAACACCGGTGAAGAACTCTCCCAACACACCGGCCACTCCAACAAACAACAAGTGCTTCGTCTGTGGTGACGTTGAGCATCTCTCCTATCATTGTCCCAAGAAGACGGGACAGGGATCCCAAAACAACCAGAAGCTCAACACCCACACGCCAAGCCTTCAAGGTCAGCAGAACTATGCTCGTGGCAAAGTGAACCATGTGACCACAGAGTCAGCTCAGGGCGCCCCGGATGTTGTGATCGATATGTTCCCAGTTAACTCCCACTCTGCTTTAGTTTTGTTCAATTCCGGAGCATCGCATTCTTTTATATCTGCACACTTTGTGAAGAGGCATACTCTACTCATGCATACCATGGACAAGGCCATGCTTGTTAGTTCACCAGGTGGTGAAATGAGAGCAAGCTTGCGCTACCCAAAAGTTAAGGTTAACATAAGGGGGGTAGACTTCTTATCCGATCTGATGGTGTTAAACACATATGGGGTCGATGTCATTCTGGGTATGGATTGGTTGACAAAGCATGATGCAGTCATTCACTGTGCAACAAGAACTATACAGCTGAAAACTTCAGAAGGAGAAGTAATAGAGTGCAAGGCAGTGTCACCTACTCTTGAAGTGTGCCAAGTGAATTAGATTAAGAGATCAACGACTGATGATATTCCAATAGTCAGAGAGTTCCCGGATGTTTTTCCCGACGATCTGCCAGGTATGCCACCTGAACGTGAAATTGAATTTATAATAGATCTCTTACCTGGCACTGCACCAATAGTAAAGAGACCTTATAGAATGGGTGTTAATGAGTTAGAAGAGCTAAAAAAACAAATAGGAGAGTTACAGGATAAGGGTTATGTTCGACCTAGTTCCTCACCTTGGGGAGCACCTGTGTTGTTCGTAGAAAAGAAAGATGGAACTCAAAGGATGTGCATAGATTACAGATCCTTGAATGAAGTGACCATAAAGAATAAGTATCCTTTGCCTCAGATTGATGACTTGTTTGATCAGTTAAGAGGAGCATGTGTTTTCTCTAAGATAGATCTCCGATCTGGATATCACCAGTTGAGAATTCGAGCATCAGATATACCAAAGACTGCTTTCACCACTCGTTATGGTTTGTATGAGTTCACAGTAATGTCTTTTGGTTTGACCAATGCACCGTCTTACTTCATGTACTTAATGAACAATGTATTCATGGAGTATCTAGACAAGTTTGTTGTGGTTTTCATAGATGACATTTTGGTCTATTCCAAGAACGAAGAGGAACACGAGGAACATCTGAGGCTAGTGTTGCAAAAGCTCAGGGAGAATGAGTTATATGCCAAGTTGAGCAAGTGTGAATTCTGGTTAAAGGAAGTATCCTTTCTTGGGCATGTTATCTCTAATGGTGGAGTAGCAGTGGACCCGAAGAAAGTTCAAGATGTGTTGAGTTGGAATCCACCCAAGGATGTCAATGAGATTCGTAGTTTTCTAGGTATGGCCGGATACTACCGAAGATTCATAGAAGGGTTTTCCAAGCTTGTCAAGCCAATGACTGCTTTGCTTGAGAAAAATGCCAAGTTTGTCTGGTCAGAGAAATGTCAGGAAAATTTCAAAGAATTAAAGAAGAGGTTGACAACCGCACCAGTGTTAGTTCTGCCAGATCTCACCAGAAGTTTCTTGATATATTGTGATGCATCTAGGCAAGGTCTGGGATGTGTTCTCATGCAAGATGGCAAGGTAGTAGCATACGCGTCACGTCAGCTAAGAAAGCATGAACTCAACTATCCGACTCATGATCTAGAACTGGCAGCAGTTGTGCATGCTTTGAAAATATGGAGACACTATCTGATAGGTCACAAGTGTGAGATTTACACTGATCATAAGAGCTTAAAGTATATCTTTACTCAGTCAGATCTGAATTTAAGGCAAAGAAGATGGTTGGAATTGATCAAGGATTATGATCTCGAAGTACACTATCATCCAGGAAAAGCAAATGTTGTCGCAGACGCTCTCAGTCGAAGAAGCTATGCAAATATGGTTAGAGCATCTCAGTTTCCGGCAAAGTTAGCAGAAGAGTTTGCGAAGTTAAACCTAGCAATCGTTGCACACACAGTGGAGTTAGAAGTGGAACCTGTTCTTGAACAAGAAATCCGTAAGGGTCAGTTGAAAGATGAAGATATCATAGCCATTGCAGAACGCATAGTGGTTGGCAACGCACCTGGTTTCAGAATGGATGAACAAGGGACTGTGTGGCATGGTAAGAGAATATGTGTGCCGGATATCAAATCAATCAAGGACATGATTCTTAGTGAAGCCCACAACTCAGCATACTCAATTCATCCAGGCAGTACAAAGATGTATCTAGATCTGAGAGAAAAGTATTGGTGGTGTGGTATGAAAAGGGAAATAGCTGAATATGTTGCAATTTGTGATACGTGTCAGAGAGTTAAAGCAGAACATCAAAGACCCACAGGACTGCTTCAACCCATGAAAATTCCAGAATGGAAGTGGGAAGAAGTGGGAATGGACTTCATAGTGGGTTTACCCCGTACTCAGAAAGGTTATGATTCAATATGGGTTATAGTGGATCGGTTGACTAAAGTGGCACATTTCCTTCCTGTCAAAACCACTTACACAGGAGCTAAGCTAGCAGAGCTATATATGGAAAGAATAGTATGTTTACATGGGGTTCCTAAAAAGATTGTGTCAGATAGAGGGACTTAGTTCACCTCTCAGTTTTGGCAGAAGTTACATGAATCACTGGGAACCAAGCTCAACTTCAGCTCAGCATATCATCCGCAGACTGATGGGCAGACAGAAAGAATGAATCAAATTCTCGAGGATATGTTACGGGCATGTGCAGTTCAGTATGGAATTAGCTGGGACAAGAGTTTGGCTTATGCAGAATTTTCGTATAATAACAGCTACCAGAAGAGTTTAAAGATGTCACCTTTTGAGGCATTATACGGAAGGCAGTGTCGAACTCCTTTGTTCTGGAACCAAACGGGTGAAAGTCAAGTTTTCGGACCGGAAGTCTTGAAAGAGGCAGAAAATCAAGTTCATATAATCAGGCAAAATCTTAAAATAGCTCAGTCAAGGCAGAAAAGTTATGCAGATAACAGAAGACGAAATCTGGAGTTTGAAATCAGGAATTATGTTTATCTAAAGGTTTCACCTATGAGAGGAACCAAGAGGTTCCATGCCAAAGGCAAGTTAGCACCCAGATATGTGGGACCGTTCAGAATCTCAGATAGAAGAGGTGAAGTGGCATATCAGCTTGAGTTGCCAGAAAGTCTTTCAGGGGTACACAATGTGTTTCATGTATCGCAGTTAAAGAAATGTTTGCGAGTACCTGAAGAACAGTTACCTCTGGAAGAGTTGGACATCAAGGGAGATCTCACCTATGCAAAATATCCTATCAAAATCTTGGATACCGCAGAGAGAATTACTCGGAGCAAGATTATCAAGATGTGTAAGGTTCAGTGGAATCGGCACTCTAAGGATAAGGCCACTTGGGAAAGAGAAGAGGACTTAAGATTAGAGTATCCCAATCTTTTTCAATCTTCCGAATCTCGAGGACGAGATTCATCCTAAGGGGGTAGGTTTGTGACACCCTAAAAATCATTTTTCGGAAATAAGGAGTTAATATGATTTTACTTATTTATTTTTCATGAAACATATAGGCCAAATAATAATTTTTGGTGAAGTAATAAAATATCTCGTGGCGTAGAAACATTTTTGTTGCATTCATGCTAGAGCATAATATTTTGCTTGAGTGTAGGAATAGTGTTGAGTGGTTCAAATTCAAATTTGATTTGAATTTGAGCAAGTTTTTCAAAAGGAAATAAAAGAAAAAGGCTTTTCTTTTTCACCCTCTCCCTTTCCACTATTTTGGCCCAGCCAGGCAAGGCGGCCCAGCGCGCCACGCCTTTCTCCCTCCCTCTCCCCACCTCTCCCCGCTCGGGCCTTGGCCTGCTCCGGCCCAGCGCCCCGGCCTGCTCCCTCTCTCTCTCTCGCGCGCGCGCCCCGCAGCGCCGCGGCCCGGTCGCCTTCGCAGCCCAGCTCACTCGCGTCGCGGCCCACTCGCCCGCGCAGCGCGCAAGCGCCCGCCGCGTCCCCGCCTTCGCCTGCTGCCACCCCGGCCCCACCTGTCAGTGTCAGACCCTTCCCCTACCTCGCGACGGCTCGCGCCCGCGCCGCCGCCGCCTGCTCCTCTCCTGCAACGGCCGCGCGAGTGGCATTTAAGGCCACTCAGGCTTCCATCAAGCCCCGGTGGAGCTCCCCGACCCTTCGCCGCCTCCTCCGAACCCTATAAAGCCGTGGCCGAAGCCCTGACTCCCTCCCCTCGCCACTTCCCGCACCCACCCTCTCTGCCGCCGCCTGCGAGGCCCCGCCGGCCGTCCTAGCTCTCCATCGAGCACCCGCAGGTGACGCCGCGACCGTCCGAACCAACCCCGAGCTCTCCCCTTTCTGTTTCGCGCAAACCCGAGCTCACCGAGTCCTTTCCCTTTCTTGCAGAGCGCCGCCGCCGTCGATCTCGCCGTGGTAAGCTCCTCCGCCGCGGCCAAGGTCGCCAGCAAGCTCGTCTTCGCCCCCGCTTCGCTCCGGTGTAACCCGCGTAGCCAATCGAGGCCGGGAGCGCCGGGACGGCGAGCTCCCGAGCCGCTTCCATGGCGCGCCGCCGTTCTCCGGCGTCCGCACCGCCGCTCACGCCGCCGCGTCCACCCTGCGCCGTCCGATCTGAGCCGTGCGGCTCAGATTAGAGCGTAACCCCGAAGGGGTATGCGCCAGGTCTACGCGTGGCGCCGTGTCGGCGCCAGCGCGGCAGCCGCTGCCGCTTTTGCAGATAGGCCCCCGAGCTTTTCGAAAATCAACCCGCAGTCCGATGCAGTTCAAAATATTTAGTTTTAAGTCCTGTTTTCTTTCGGTTGAGCCCCTGGAGTTCTCGGTTATAGTGCCCGCCGTCCAGAGGACGTGTTTTCGCGTGTTAGCCCCCGCCGGCTGTGTTCAATAGCGTATAGGTCCTCAGTTTTCGCGAGTTAGCCCTCGGAAAATGATTTTTATTTATAAAAATGCCCCTGAAACTTGTTTTCTTTATAACTTTCTCGTTTTAGGTCCGATTAGAGTGATCTTTATGTTCATTTGATCGTATCGATGAGTAGAATAGTTTTATAGATGTTTCTCTAACTGTTTTTGATGCTTGGTGTACTGTTCTAATAAAAGTATATTTTATTTGCATGTAATGACTGTTTGGATGCTATGATTGGTGATTATATACCGAGTCCAGACGGTGACGTGTTTGAGTAGCAAGTTTCGCCGGAGCAGTACCAGGACCAAGCGTGTGACCAAGGCAAGTACAACCCACGGTATCCTTGTTACCTACTTAATGCAAGATCCAGTAATCATTATGCATGTGTCTAATATGATGAACCATAGGTCCATACTAGTTTCCTTGAACTATATAAATTGTACCTATGGGAGGGTTTTGCATAATATGACTAGAAATGCTACACGCTATATATTGCTAATTGATTAATACTGATTAATGACTATGGAACAATATTAAAAGAGGCTTTTTAACCACATTTAGGGCACTGGAGCCTGGTGTTCCTCAGTGACCCACCCTAGGGACTATCTTTTAAAGCGGCCACCCGGGAGATCCCGTGCAACCTAGGGAATTATATGGCTCTGATCTTAGTTGTGTAACTAGACTTTCTCTAGCTTGTAGTAGTTACCGAAAGGCGCTAGAGGGGGGAACTGGGTTAAAGAATGGTTCCTTGCCTGTCAAGATGTGTACTGGTCGGCTGTCAGGTGTGCCATCTTGAAGGGGGCCTCCATTCGCCTGGAAGCCGAAACCTTGTGGCTACTACTTGTTAGATTAGCTAGTGAAAGACTACGTAGTGAAACCCTGCCGTACTTCCATAGAGGAGGTAATGTGGGACTGGCTCTCCCCGGCATATGGGAATCACGACCTAAGGTGAAAGTGTACAACCTCTGCAGAGTGTAAACCTGATATATCAGTCGTGCTCACGGATACGAGCTGCTCGGATCCTTTATAAGTGG
Source organism: Coix lacryma-jobi var. lacryma-jobi (assembly GCA_009763385.1). Taxonomy (NCBI): domain Eukaryota; kingdom Viridiplantae; phylum Streptophyta; class Magnoliopsida; order Poales; family Poaceae; genus Coix; species Coix lacryma-jobi. The sequence continues at coordinate 38,029,887 of CM019826.1, forward strand.
TTCATGGTGGGGTATGTTGGTGGTTTGTGGCTTACCTCTTGTTAACATAATAATGATCATACTTTTTGGGACAACAGGGATCATACACTTAGTAATGAAAGGATAATATTAAAATATGACCAAGCTAAAATGCTAACCGCAGTTAACCAGGTCAACCTTTTGAGCCCTTGCATTCCCCGTAGTTGTACTTGCTGAGCATGGTGAGCTGACGCTTGTCGTTGGTTCACATAAAAATCTCGGATGGGTACCAGATGAAGGAGAGTACGAGGAGTATCTAGAAGATGTGCCAGACTTCTGAGGATGGCGTACCCCCAGTCGGTGTCCCTGTGGAGTGAAGTCTATGTCTACGTCTACGCTACCATTGTAATAATGGGCCGTTGGCCGATGTGATGAACAATCTCGTGTGATGTAATAAGTTATTATACGTTGTTCGTGCTATAATGATATACATTTTGTGGTATATGTGGATTTGGGACCCCCTGGGCCCACATATGCTTTACCTCGGTTTTATTCGTAAATCCGGGTGTTACAACTCCCCACATATATGCAAGCATTAATAGTATTCAAGAAGGGTCTACCTAAGATTAGAGGCACATCTTTCTTATTTCCCATATCTAGTACTATGAAATCAGCAGGAACATAGGAACCTCTAATATGAACAGGTAAATCATTAACTATTCCTTCTACCTAGCAAGTGGATTGATCAGCTAGCACGACATAGGTAGATGTGGATGACATGGGTGGAAACAACGAGTTTTCATAAAAATCTTTAGATAGAATGTTCACACTCGATCCTAAATCACACATGGCATTTTTAAAGACTTCACCAAAGATTGAGCATCTAATTTTGGGACTACCAGGATCACCCTTTTTAACAGTCATGGTTTGATCTTCATAATAGTTAAAATATTTTATTTCAACCATATTTGCAGTTTCCATGTCAGGTTTAGCAGGAATTTTGCCAGTTTCAAAAGATGCTATGATAGCAGCAAGTTGAGCTAATTGGGTTTCTAACATCTTATTAAAGCTAAGTTGATTTTTCAGAGCAGATGAGAAATCTTCTAATTTAGCATTTATATTCTCAAGGGTCTTATCATTCGACATTAATTTCTTATTCAAGAAATCAGTAGTTCTACCTTGTGAGTAAATTAAATTTTTCAAGAAAGAGAGACTATTAGAATTATGAAAATTCGAGCGGGGGAATGAATTGTTACCTTGAGAGTTTGCAGGCTGATTCCATCCTTCATTCTGTTGACGGAAACCGTTATTGTTGTTGATGAAGTTCAAATCTTCATGTAGCTCGGGGCAGTGGCTCCCAGAATGTCCGGTTTCTCCACAGACTTCACAAGTCATGTAGAATTCTAGAGATTGGACACTCTCTTGTTGGTTCATCTTATCACAGCTGTCCAGCTTCTTTGCCAGCAGGTCCATCTTGGTCACGATCATGTCGGCCTCCTTAAGGGAATGCATACCTCGCTTGTGGGGCTGCAGTCTCTCGTCATTCCATCCTTGGTTCGACACCATCTTCTCTATGAGAGCCTTAGCATCTGCAACATTCAGAGAAAAGAATGCACCGCCGGCGGCGGCATCCAAATGGCTTCTAGAGAGAGGGGTTAGGCCATGGTAGAAGTTCTGGATCAATAGCCAGTCCTCCATATCGTGGTGCAGACAAGCAGTAACATACTCTTGCAACCTCTCCCAAGCCTTGGGAATAGATTCCTCGGCTTGTTGCGTAAAGCTGGAGATTTTGTTCCACAGAGCATTCGTCTTGCCCAACGGAAAGAATTTGGCGAGAAAAGCATCGGAACACTTGTCCCATGTGTCTACAGCATTGCGATTGGTATAGAACCATTGCTTTTCCTAGCAAAGAGAAAGAAAAGAGATGAAGACGGATGGCTTCTTGGGTTATCCCCTTAATGGTGAAGGTGCCGCAAATCTCCAAGAATTGTTGGAGATGAGCATTGGCATCCTCATGGCCTTTGCCACAGAACGGGCTAGCTTGGACCATCATGATCAGAGCCGGTTTCAACTCAAAATTGAGGTTGGCATCGATCACGTCTGGTCCTATCGCTACATCAGCGGCAGAAGGAGCAGAAAACTCATGAATGGTCTTATTGGCCATCGTGAAGATAGAACGAGATAAGAAAGAAAGAAGTTGAAGAAGATGAAGGAAAAAGATAAGAAGGACTAAGGAAAGAAAGAATGGGGTAAGATGGGATTCGCTAAGCGGGAGCTTAAGCGAAGATAAATTCGACACGGACTCAACCGATACACCAATTGCCTTCCCCAACAAGGGCGCCAGAAATGCTTGTTGGTAGTTCTTAGCTTCACTAAAGATAGAGCTAGGCAACTATCCCCGGTAACGGCCCAGAAATGCTTGTTGACACTTGCTAACGTCGTTACTAGGAGGAGACTATGGAGTATATCCCCGGCAATGGCGCCAGAAATGTTTGAAGCAAGACCGGTCACTATACCTAAAGGAATGAAGCTAAAGCAACTATCTACTAATGCCAAGCGGGGTTGTCAATCCCGACACTAGTAGGAGCTAGCTAGAGAGATTGCAATCTACCAAGGGGAGATTCTGCAAGCGCACAGAACTATCATAGTAGCACTTCGCCTAGGAGTACCAGGTGTCGATTTATTTGATCCCAAGGGAAGGCTAGGGTGGTGTATGAGTCGAGTCAAGGAAGGGATGAGAGTCGAAGAAAAGAGAAATGGGAAAAGGGGAGAATGGAAAAGAGAGGATGGAAGGCTAGAAAGAATGTATGGGTGGATAGGTAAGGATGATATGGATGGCTAAGGTAAGGTGGGTGGATAGGTAGTTAAGGGGTAACTAAAGGATAACTAAGATATTACTAACTTCTAACTACTAACTACTCCTAGATAACCACAGAGCAAGATAACTACGAAGCAAGATAGTTACAAAGCAAGGAAGGCAAAAGTCAATAAAGCAATTAAGTTAAGTAAAGTTTTATTCCTATCTTATCAAGTATCGAGGCGTACTAGCCTTTACCACTTACTTAGGTTGAACGCTAGCACACTGAGCCTTACTGTTAAACTGGGCCAACTACGTGGTGGAATTCAAGGCGCACAGGGCTGTCACCACCTGCTTGCTACCACAGCTATCCGAGGGTCCAGCCGTATCTGAAGGTAAGTCTATAACTAAGCACCACGCTTAACTATATTCTAACTATCTCTATCCTAGCTTTGAATAGAGACACCCTTGCGGACGTCAGAGCAAATACTTGACTTAATAAGATAAACACTAAACTAACTAAGCAACCTATTGGCAAAGATCAATCACTAAGCACACTAGAGATTAACTACTATGGCTAAGTGAATTGAACTGTAGGATAGCTAGGTCACACTCAAGGTACTTGATAAAGTAATACTGAAAGTAATGCTTAAAGTAATACTAAGATAAAGATAAATGTACCTGAGATATAAGAGAGCAAACCAGACTAGAGACGCCGGGAAATCAACCGACCTCCGATGCCAGTCGCTCGCACCCGCTTCTCTCTTAGCAAGCTCTACGCTCCTTTTACCAAGAACTTAGGCTGAGCTGTGCTAAACTAAGAGCCGCGCTGTAGCGAGGGCACTAGAGCTATACTCTCTCTACTAGCTAACCTACTTGTCTAAGCTCTCTGAGCTTCTAACCTAACTCTCACATGCTTCTCTTGCTTGTGTGTTGCTTTCTCTGGGATATCTGGGATATGAATGAAGTGATGCCTCAGGGGGGTATTTATAGCCTTGTGGAGTGAGGGGGGTACTTATAGGGGGCAGCCAACCGACCTAGGGTTAGGTCAGGTGGCGGGCGCCACCCCCTACTGGCGGCCGCCAGTCCCCTGGCCGTTGGATGCATCATCACTGATCCTACGGCCTCCAGGTGGTTGTCCAAGGCGGTTTGGAGGTCGGTTGCATGTCCTAGCAACCGACTTAGGTCATGATCTACGCCACTCCCCTCTGTAGCCCTCCGATCAAACCGACCTAGTGACCAAGGGCTAAGATTTGGCCTTGGGGTGGTCACATGGATCAGTGACGTGGCAGGGGGATAGTTTGGGCCAACCCAAGTGGCGGGCGCCACCCCCCTAAGGCCCAATTGGGCCCTACTGAGTTGGTTTGGCCTCTGGTGGTTCAAATGTCCAAATTTGGTCCAAATTCCTGTATTCAAATAAAAATCTATGGACATGTGAAATTTGGTTAGTTTGAAACCTATTTGACTACATTTCATGCCTTTTTGGTGAATTTTAGGGTAAAATGTTGATGGTAAAACAGGTGTTTAAGGACCATCAACAATGGGTAGATAAGACTCTGTTTCTCCTCAAGCAAGGCAATGACACGCTTTTAGTTCAGATTTACATAGATGATATCATCTTTGGTGGCTGCTCTCACGCACTTGTTGCCAAGTTTGCAAATACTATGAGCAGGGACTTTGAGATGAGCATGATGGGTGAGTTGACCTTCCTCAGGTTGCAAATCAAGCAAATCTGAGAGAAAGACGTTCGTGCATCAAGGCAAGTACACAAAGGACATCCTGAAGAAGTTCAACATGGGCGAGGCCAAACCTCTCACAATGCCCATGGCAACGACTATTGCGATGGATGCGGATGAGAACGGAGAGCCCGTGAACCAGAAGGAGTACAGGAGCATGATCGGCTCACTCCTGTACTTGACGGCGACCAGGCCAGACATACACTTCACAGTGTGTCTGTGCGCTCGCTTTCAGGCGTCCCCTCGGACTTCCCACAAGCAGGCGGTCAAGCGCATCATGAGGTACCTCCGATACACTCCTGAGTTCAGACTTTGGTACTCTTCTTCTTCGACCCTTTCGCTTTGTGGTTACTTCGATGCGGATTTGTCGGCTGTCGGCTTGAGCGCAAGTCCACTTCCGGGACTCGTCAGTTTCTTGGCTCTTCGCTTGTTTCATGGTGTTCTCGCAAGCAGTCTAGCGTAGCCCAGTCTACCACCGAGGCCGAGTATGTCGCTGCCGCTTCTTGTGCTTCACAACTTTTGTGGATGGTTGCTACTCTGCGTGATTTTGGTCTTGATTTCAGTCGGGTTCCTTTGCTTTGTGACAGCACGAGTGCTATTAGTGTAGCAAAAACCCTGTTCTTCACTCCAAGACCAAACACATCAATGTTCACTTTCAGTTTCTTCGTGATCACTACGAGAAAGGCGACATTGACCTTAGGCATGTAGACACCCACAACTAGCTTGCGGATATTTTAACCAAGCCTTTGGATCTCTCAACTTTTGCAAGGTTGAGAGGTGAGCTTGGTGTGTGTTTCCCTTTTAGATGGCGGAAGCACTTTGCGTGTTGTATCATATGTTGACTTCTCCTATACCCTTTTGTTTTGGGTTTGGGTTTAGTTTTGTTTTGCTCTGATACTTTTAGGCTAGTTTTTGCTTTGTTTTCGATAGACTAGCTTTGGCATGTTTTTCATCATGTACATCTTGCATTTTCGAGCTTCATGTCTATAATCTTTAGAATGAAATTATGCTCTGAATAGTTCTGCTTCGATGATATATGATGATGCTTGTAGCTTAGGCTCTTTTTGATCACATGATACATGTTGTGAGCTAAGCTATTTTTATTGAATGGTGAACTATTGACACTTACTACCGTCGCCACCAAAGTCGCCCTTGGCAACGGCACTAGTAATGCTAAGGTATGTTATCAGAACACTAGAGATAAATCTACAAGCGCACAGATTAGATACCGCACTTCACCGGATGTAGACCTAGTTTTATATCGAACCCAAAGGAACGGGGTGATTGTCTTAAGTCTATTGCCTAAACCCTAATATAAAAGATAAAGGGAAAACTAGGGTTCCCAGCTCTAACCTCAGGAAGCTATGCGATTATTACTCTACTGTGGATTACGTTGGGAGACCACAACCAAAGTATGGCAATTCCCAAGTAATATACTCCTGCTAGCCCTATAGATGGGAGGTAGACTATGGAAGATTCAACAGGCCTATAAGAGTCACACCCGCGAGCTACCACCGATCCGGAATATAGGGTACACTATGCAACTAATCGAGTCTAAGCACAACGCTTACACGACGACAACTCCTCTAATTCTAGAGCGACTAGATTAGAGTACTCTAATTAGAATTAGTACTTTAATTAGAGATGCAAGCTAGAAGAATAATAAGAACAAGAACGCGTACTGATAATTAGAAGTTGAAGGCCGAAGAATATCCTGATCCAAGCTCTTGGTGAACTTGAATCTGCAGGTACAAGCTGAAAAAGTAGATCCGACAGGCCGAAGCTCCTTCTAATCTCCCTCTAATACCTCTCTCTCTCTCTCTTCTAATCCTACAGAAGACTAGATCTAATCCCTAATTAGAGGGCTACTAATCTTCTAATTGCTAGATGGCTCTAATCCTCTCCCGATGAATATGACTGGAGTTTCTGTCTTGGATCTGATCTGAATGAGGATTTCGTCAGGGAGGGGGGGTCTGAGGTTTCTTATATAGCTCTGGGGATGAATCGTGACCTTCCGATCAAACCGACCTTGAACAACGGTTAAGATGCGTCAAGGAGGTCGATTAGGGCACGCTCCACGAAGATGGGCCGAGGGGAGCCCTAGCCCAAGTCGGCCGGCCTAGGGGTGGGGCCGGCCGGCCCCACCTGGAAGCCGCCAGGCGCCGTCTTCGCCGAGTTGTCTTCTGGAAGCCTCCTGGTTGCCCTAGCGCGACTTTCAATTTGGTTGCGCAATCCATCGTGTTGGAGAAGGAACCTATCTCTTTCCATCTGCTGGAAAACACCCTAGAGAACTGGAATTCACCATAGCTGTTGGATCTTTCAATTCAGCCCTTGAATTATGTTGCTTGGTGATCACTCCAAGTTGCTTCTAGAAGCTTCCAAGTTGTAACCAATGAGGACTCTTCCGTCGGGACTCCATTTGTGATAAACCATATGTCCGTTTCGATTGCCTCGACGAGCTCTTCGTAATGGTGTAGTCTGATTTGTCATTTGGGGTACTTTTATGTAGTGAAATGTTGGTATTCCTGCAAAACAAGTGAAAACAACATAACTCGTGGAACTCGTTAGAATCAAACCCTATTCCTAGGTTGATGGTCATGTTTATTCTCTTTTAGGTGACTTATTGACGGTATAAGATATGAGTTAGTGACCGTCAACAAGCTCCCCCACACTAGATCTTTACTCGTCCCTAAGGAAAGTATAGCTTCACATTCACTGTTCATAGGAAAACCTACACTGTTGGGATTAGTAGTGTTGAAAACATATTTTATTACCTTTACCCCTTCAGTTTTGACAGTTTGGAGAGTTTTGTAAGATTTTCCGAAAAGAATGTAGCTTTCCTTCTCCTCCTTGTGATACTCTCAATGTCGCTCAAAGTTTGTATCTCCTCACATGAGGCATTGCCTTCTTTTCAAGATTATTAATTATATCTAGAGCTTTAAAAAGTGTGTAGCACTTATGCTATGATTATGTTACTAAGTCAACACTTTAGAGCTAGAGAGAGAAGTGTCATACCCCTTAATCAAGATTTTATTTTTGATAACACTTGTCCTCTCTTGTTTGGTATTTTTCTTAAGAGACACCATGAGCTATAAGGCTAATTCTACTGTTGAGCATGTGCCCATTTTTTTTAATAAGCGAGGTTCCGGACACTTGTCCCTTTTTATTTCGTCGTGATCAATCTTTTTGAGGTTTCGGGCACTTGCCCCTTTTTATTTCCTCGGATATATATATTTTGCACAGCTCATGTCTCTTTTACAAAAATACTTCTCAAGAGGGACTTAACCTTTTTAAACGATCTTGATTTTAGGAATATGATGAATCTCTCAACCAAAGCCATAAAAGTTAACTTAGCATCATTACAAAGGTAAGTAGCTAGAGTAACAAAATGGTGTCATGATTATTAAGGTTTTAGGAGGAAATATGTTTTATCACTGAGGAGAAGAATTGCTATTTAATTTTAAGTATTTGAAATAAATTCTCCAAAGACAAGACTTGTAGAGTCAGGTATTATGATAAATAATTAATTATTCCCAATAGTAACAAGAGATTCTAAGAATAGATCATGTGAGCTATCTCAAGTTATTATCAAGTTTAATTCGGGACTCATCTTAAATCTTGTTTCAAGTGGTTTTCAATTTTCAATTCGGAAATAGAGGGTAATATGAAGATAGAGAGGGTGTGATACGTACTAGACCTGTAGACGAACGAGAGTGGTTCATCATATGTGGTCTTGTTGAGTGATTCTTGTTTTCCTGCGATTCTTCGGTCGATCTTCCATTTATTAGTTAGGTCTTTCCCCCACACTTGTTCATGTTATACCTTTATGCACAACATGTGGAGACAAGACACATATCCAAAACAAAAGTATAGAGAGAATAGATAACTAAAACAAAACTTTATTGATAACTTATAGTGGGTTAATTCGAATGGTACCATTACAATTCTGCGAGTTTAGAAAAATACCATTACTATTTGTGATATTGAAAGCGTAACATTACAATTTCACAGGTCTTTCAAATATACCACTACTTACACTTTTGACTCATTTGTCTGATTTTTTAGACCAAATTGCCCTCCTCTTCCTCCTTGCTTCCTCTTCCATTTGACTCGCGCATGGTGCACTGTAGCAGTAACGAGAACGTGACGGGCTGCTAGTCAACATATATAGCATGTGCAGCCATTACATGTGAGATGTACGCAGGTGGCAGACACGGTGGCGTGGTTGAGCTGCAGGTCGGCGTTCACGAGAACACCACCTGCAGAGGCAGCAGCAAGCAGTATGGCAACTAGGGAGGCGAGCAGCTAGGCACGGGAGCCAGCCGGCCGGTGCGCACGTGACAAGCGCGGCCGTGGTCAGCAGCCAAGGCGTCACACCATTGTGCGTGCGTGGCCAAGCTCGATGGCCATGGCTGGCGCACAGTGAGCACGACAAGCATATGATGGTAAAGCTGCAATGGTGGGCTCGCAAGCAAGGTGCTTAGAGGCCAGGTCGGTGTTGCGCTCCATGCCCACAACCATGCAGAGTGGTATCTAGCTCGTAAGAGAGAAAGAGAGGAGGAGGAAGAGGAGGGCAATTTGGTCTAAAAATTCAGACAAACAAGTCAAAGGGGTAAGTAGTGGTATATTTCAAAGACCGGTGAAATTATAATGGTACGCTTCCAATATCATGAATAGTAATGATATTTTTCTAAACTCGCAGAATTATAATGGTACTGTTCAAATTAACCCTAACATGTAGGGCACTTTATTACACAAGCAAGCAAAATAACTAAACGATTGAAATTAAACAAACTAAACACTCTTTAAAGAAACTTTAAGACCCTTAACTCTAACACTTGTGCCTTATCATAATACTATTAATAAACTCTCTCACTCTAATTGAGGTGATTAGCTACGGTCCGTGATATGATGTTTACACGAGACTTTAAACCGCTTTGCTTAATCTCCTGTCTATCCATTCTTCTAACCAGGCCGTCACAAATCTTTGTCACACAGGCTAGGTCTTGCTTAAGCTGAGTGTTAGCTTTGGCAAGGGCATCCACCTGCTTACTAACTCTAATGTAGTCATCGATGAGGTCATCCACCTGCTCCTCCAACTTTGTCATGGGTTCTCTCTTGCGTTTAGCCTTGGAAGAAGAGGCTTCGGATGGGGATTTCTCCTTACGAGGCACCACCTGGACCTATCCGGGGTCAGCTCGGACTCCAGTAATGGTGCAGCGATATGTGGATGTGTACTTCATACAAGTTACATCTCCAAACTTGTTCGTCTTCAACCTCGTGAGCTGCTCATTAGGTCCTAGGGGCAGAAGATTGACTTCCTTGGAGACGCAGAATTTCTTGAGCTCTCCTTGACGTGATCCTCCCTCCATGGCTTGGGCGTAGAAGGATTGGTGTTGAGGCTCCTTGCCCTTCGGCGGCATCGAGGCTAGGGATGTTAGCTCGTCAACGGGCACGATCTCCTTCTCGGGCACAACGGCGAGGTCTTTCTTAGGAGCGACGACGAGGGCCATCGACTCGTTAGAAGGGAGAGGCTCATTGAGGTTGATCCCGCGATTGCCGGCCATTGAAACAAGGAGAGCTTGAACTGCTGCTTTGGATGAAAATAGTTTGGATGGTATGGCTCTGGGCTAGCAGGGGTCTGGTTTTAAAGTCCTGGATCAACTAGAAGGAGGCTAATTGTTGACACTGGCAATCTATCAAAATTAAAGGATAAATAAATATGAAAAGGGCATGAACTCAATCACCAACAAAGGTTTAGGGTTTCAACTGACAATATTCCACGAGTTTTGGTGAACTATGATTCTGCAGGGACTAAACCAGGAAATCAGCACTGATAGCTTCCCCTAGAAGGAAACCGACGCGAGATAACGCAACCGACACGTCAGGAATATTCCAGAAGGTTCTAGAGGACACCAAAGGACACCACGAGGTGGGACACCTCGAGACCGGTCGGTCTCCCCCCGGGCCCGCTGGCTTCCGTCTTCTGCAAGCTTCCTCCACTGACCTCTAGGATGCATCTCAGCCGTACCTTAAGTCGGTTTGATCCAACAGCCGCGGTTGATCCCTCAGGGCTATATAAGCAGCCCCAGACCCCCCTCTCCAGGCATCTCCCTCTTCATTATTCATCTCCACATCAGAAATTAGGGTTCCAATGTAGAAGTAGAGGTCCCTCTAGATGAATCTCTTCTAGTTCATCTAGAATTAGATCTAGTTCATCTAGTTGTAATCAAGAGTTAGCTTTCAAGTAGAAGACTAGATACCCCTCTAGTAGGATTAGAACCTAGTCTTATTCTAGAACTAGAAGAGAGCGAGAGAGGAAGAGATCAAGAGGAAGCTTCGGCCTGTCGGATCAACTTCTTCATCTTGTACCTGTGGATTCAAGTTCTTCATCGACTTGCTTCAACGATTGTTTCGGTAATCAACATCTATATTTAAGTTTGAGCCATTGTTCTTATTGTTCTTAAGGTTTATGACTCTCTTTTGAGTACTTTAATTCTAGTCGCTCTAGAGTTAGAGTAGTTGGATAGTATAAGCGTAGTGCTTAGACTTGATAGCTCATATTTACCTCCTATAACGCCGGTAGTAGTGGTAGTTCGCAAGGGTGACTCTTATAGCCTTGTTGATTCTTCTATAGTCCACTTACCCGTGTGTAGGCTCGGTAGGATTATACATTTGCATAAAAGAATCATACTCTGTTGTGACCTTTTATGGCAACTTCCCCATTAAGAATAGTAAACATATCACTCTTAAGTTGGATTTAGATAACCTTAGTGATCCCCTCTATACTTTTAGTTTCTCTGTCCTTGTTAGTTACTCAGGGGTTATACACTTGAGACTCATCGCTATCCGTTCCTTTGGGTTCGATATTAAAACTGGGTTACTCCGGTGAAGTGCTACATCGGTAGATTTTATCTGTGCGCTTGCGGATAAAGTAGAGTGTGCATTAATTTATACCAACAAGCATTTCTGGCGCCGTTGCCGGGGAACGGTAGATCATTTTACGTCTTAAGTTTAACCTTGTAATCATACTCTTATCTTTTCCTTTTTTGTCCTAGTCTTTTCATCATTTTTGTTTTCATTCTTATGAATGTTGTTTTTGAATTCCACTCTTATCTATCACTACCCCATGAGCAAGCTATAGCTAGTAGAATCCTTATACCCCATCATAATACCTGGTTATGAGCTATGCCTACCTTTCTGCTGCACTGTCCTTGTAATGAGCATAGAAATATAATTATGAAAATATTCCTTCGGGTATTCTTGTCACTAACCTTCCCAAGTTTGGAGCAGAAAGGAACGAAGGAACAACAAACATAAGGTATGTCCCACCAATCATCATGCAACATTGAATTACATTCATCCAATCTTGATTTACAAAATCCAAGCTTGGGGAATAGACTTTCTAAGAATATTTCTTGCCATGTTGCTATGTTGGTTGTCCCTACCTTTAAGATATGCTCATACACTCATTATGCTCTTTCATCACCATCTGAATAAATCTCTATAATACTTTCATGCTACCCTCATTCGCTATATTATATGTTTAGGTTTGGAGTACTTTCATACTATCTCTTAAATTAAGCATGGTGCCTAGTTTAGGAGTGGTGATCTTGCTTTCAAAGGCTTTTAATTTAAGCAATTAAGTTAAAATGCCTTCCTAGATCAAATTAGACATGGTGTATAGGTTGATTTTTGAGCCGATAGTATGCTATAGTGGATGTTGGATATTTTGTTGGACTAACCACTGCAGGGAAACTTTCAATATCAATTTGGGAAAGTCCGGAGATGAAGAGACACATGAACTTTAACAACTTTGCACAATGAAGACTCAGCTCATTCATCAGGGATGAAAGAACTGTGAGTATCAAAGTTTATTTATTTTGTCTTCTACTGCAAGTTATCCTTTGCCTTGAATCATGTTAAAGTGCAGCCAACACATACTAGTCTATGCTAAAGTAATCCTAAAAACATCTCCTTATTAGCATAGATGCAAAATACATATGTTATGGACAACAACCCATGCTTCAAATTCTTGCAATCCTTCGGGTATATATCCACTAACATTATGCAGGAGAGAGATTTTGTTCATCCATGGTTTGGTCTGAACATTGAAGATCCAAAACCCAAACCATAGACATACAAACCAACTCTCAGATCACAAATGGTGCTAGCCTAGCTTTGAGTCTTGCTTCAGCACTGATGACAAACAGGATGCAACTTACCTCGTATGAAACAACCTATGCTTGCAACCATCAATGCCCAAGACATCAAGACAAGAAGTGGAAAGTTATTTTCTCTTCTAATCAAGACCTAGTTTGGGAGACAAGATGGTACCACTACAACAATAGCAAGATCTACAAGTCAAACACATGAACATATTGTTGGAAGTCCATCTACAGCACAAGCCAGCCTGGGAGAGACAATTCTGTTGTCTAGATGTGTTTCACAATCAAAGGGAGGAAGGAGAAACCCAACTGCAAGACATATTGATCTTCTACCCACCACTTTGATCAATACAAACCACTAGATGCTATCTCCATCGAGAAGAAGAATATGATCCACTACTCATTCTTGGAAGATCGTTCTTGAACACCATCAATGTTATCACCTTTGCCGGACTTGGAGAAGTCAACTTTTGGATCTTTCGCTGCATCTTCAACATCTACATTACTTATGAACAGCCAAAGAGAACCAAGAGAAGACCTCAAAGGAAGAACCAACTGCCAAGAATTGAGGAGGGCATCATTAAGGATGAAGCCACTGCACCATAAGAGTTAGAAGATGAAGATATTACCTGAGCTAGCGAATCAAGAAGAACAGCCAATAAGATCTCCATCATCTAGACACTGTTGAGAAGACAAGTCTCAGTTGTGGCATTACAAGACAAAGACTCTCATGGAGGCACTCGAGTAGCAGCTCTAAATTCAAGTCTCTTGCCAACCCAATGATTAAAAGGAAAATAAAAAGGTTGACAAGAGAAGAATGCAGAACTGTCCCTATATCCTCATAGTACAGATTTAATACAAGAAAGAGAGAGGATCCTAGGCAGCATACTCGAGGAACAAAGCGCCTTCACTGATAAGTCAACACATAGAGAAGGAAGATCGATACCTCTAAAGATGATTCCACTGTGATCTTCCTCCTCTCAAGCACACTGTAAGACGAGCAAGAGAAGACAAGCCAGCTAGACAAGAGAAGCTTCCACAAGGTGGTTCGACACATCACTCTTCAATAACAAAGTAATATTTCAAGGCAAGTAACCATCACTTTAAAAGCTTCTTCTTGATTCTAGTATGAACATAAATAAAGAACTAAACATGTTTAAGTTGCACCTCACTTGATCCAACCTAATCAACTCAACATGTTCAGTCCTTTGATCTTTGTTTCTAGCTTTACTCTCTTGTATCTCACTGTCTTAACTAAATAAGCTAAAATGTTGTGCATCCAACCTTTGGAAGATGATATATCTTAATTATGAAAAGATTGACACTTTATGCTTAGATTATCCTTCCTTTGGTTAAGTAATCTGATCTGTTAAATATTTTAAGATGCTACTTTTATGCTCATCCTCTGATCCTATCACTCATGTTAAGATTGAATAGAACATGTAAACAACAAGTTTGTCTTGTGCAATGTGCCTAAGGGGAATAAACAAAACTTTTGGTTCTGTTGGTGTTTTTCCACCAACAGAGCCTATGCACCTGATCTCTACCTTGTCTTTATGAACAGGACACACTCTTGAGCAAAACATGGAGAAGTTTATCACTCCTAAATTCTACAGAGTGAAGGTCCTAGAACTACAAGAACATGCGCACTGAGCAAGATGCTGCCAGCTTCCATAATTAATGCTTCACTTCAAACTGCTGGACGAACGAAGAACATGAGTGACACCATATCAAGAGGCATAAAACAAGAAGGAATGATGGAAGACGTCGTAGTCAGAATTAGAGGTCACTAAGTCCCCACAGACTTCTTGATCCTCGACATGGGAGAAGATGATGATGTCCACCTCATCCTAGGAAGATCATTCCTCTACACTACAAGTGCAATCACCTACAAGAGGAAATCCATTTTCACTTTCCTGGAGAAAAGGCACGATACAACTTCATCAACTACATACCCAATGAAGCACCCAAGAAGAATAGAAGTGAAAGACGTCGCTCTCAAAGCCAAAGAAGACAAACTATCAAGAATAGAGAGGCCAATCATGAAGAAGAAGCTATCGACACTGTCCGAGAAAAGAAAGGAGAGAAACCTCAAGACAGTGAACCACAGGAAGTGAAGACTCAGACCAAGAAAGTATGGGAGAAAATATCTGCACCTAAGAGGTACAATCAATAACAACTTTGCAAACGTCTGGCATACCTTGGAGGTCTGAACCAAGGGAAGGTCCGGTTCGTCGGACTTAAATATCCGAACCTTCGCCAAAAGGTAAGAATCGGTTGTTATCTTTATATTTACTTTGCTGCATATTTCTCATATTTAATCCATAACCATTTCTTGCATCATCATATTTAATTCACAACACATTTTAATTTCTGCATTACATTAGAAAACAAAATAAAAATATTTCACTGCATCATAAGGCCCCATGTGAAAAATTCTATGGCGTGTAAAAACCCACAGGAATGTTCACCGTGGTGGCATAAAAATAATAAAAATAAATATGAATGCATTCATCTTGTTGTACTTTCTCTTGCATCATAAAAATATAAAATACAAAAATATCAAGAGACAGATCTCACTAAAATTCTAGACAGCTAAGGCTTGAGTGGCTAACCACTAATGCTTAATCTGTTCCACAAGTTTTGTTGTCTATTTGAGTTTCATAGGATTTGAAAGGCCAAGAAAAGCTGACGAACAAGTGAGTGTTCCATCCACTGTTGGAGCACTATCTCAACAAACATCAACATCAACCAAAGCTCTAATAGAGGAAGGACATATGCACTGCCAGTCCGCTACATTGCAAGATCGAACGACTACGTCACATTCAGCTTGGGGGAAGGCACCCCCATGTATCCACGTAAGTATCTCTATCCTCTTAAGTTTTTCATTCTATAAACAAATTCAAAACACCAAAAATATGTGAGCACATGATGGCTCACCCTTAAAAAGAAAAGAACAAAAATATGTGGGCACATGAAGGCTCACCATTAATTAAAAAAGAGACAAAAATATATGAGCACATGAAGGCTCAACACTATTAAGGGAAACAGCTTGGGGGAGACGCACCCCCGTTATCTTCGCGACTCAGGTATGTCTTTATTATTACTACTACTACTATTAGCTTTTATATCTTAAAGTGTGTTAGATTAAATAAATAAAATAGTGTGTCTAGTTTGTTTTAAGAAGTTGATGACTAAAGAAGAACCCTCTCTCTAATCTTTTGCATGGAAATGATGAATAGTTGCTCTAGTACCTAGCCTTTAAAGCATGAGTTCTCCTCATTAATAATGATGCCTTAAAATAAAATTAAATACATGGTTGGCAAATACTTAATCTAAGGTCTAGGTAATTGAGATATGACATGTGATGATCTGAGCTGCTATTATCTTATTCTAAACAACACTAGAGTTCCGGAGATTTCTAAATATTAATATGACTAATAATTGCATTGAGTTAAATTAAGCTTTGTGACCCTGTAAGATGTTATCTTGCCATTGAATTAAGATCACTTACACATTTCATCCATCTTTTACATAAATGCTCATATTTATCTGTTGCTACCGTCTCAGAAGTTTGTTGGGAGCATATGGCTATTAAAAAAAAGAAAAAAAAGAGAAAGGAAAAAAAAGAGATCTGAGGAAATAAAAAGGGACAAATGTCCGAAACCTCAAAAAGAGATCCCGAGGAAATAAAAAGGGACAAGTGTCCGGAACCTCAAAAAGAAAAAAAAGAGAAGAAAAAAATGTCAGAAAAAATGGGCACGTGCCCGACAGTAGAATTAGCCTGATAGCCATATGTCTCTGATAAACAGAAGAGAGTGAATATAGTCAAAAGAGCATCCGACTCCATTTTTCTATACACATGCACTTCTTGATTCAATGGTTGGTTGACTTTCTCTTTGGATCCATTGTTTAATTTAACAACATATGTATTAATGCTTTTGAAAATTAATTAAAACTCCGGGATAAAGGTGAAGTGAAAGAACTAGAGACATAGTGCTTGATTTGATCGTGCAATCTCTCAATTATTCAAGATGTAAGGTAAAAGTAATAAGCCCTATGAAGAATAACATGATATGTTTCGGAGAATTTTTGTTTTACAGCAGGTGTACTTGTTGGAAGTGAAGATATAGTAGCAACTCCTGATCCATTGTTAAGTTTTGGTTTTGCTAAGGGACTAGCAAAGGGTAAGCTTGGGGGAACTTGTTGACGCTGGTTATCTATCAAAATTAAAGGATAAATAAATATAAAAAGGGCATGAATTCAATCACCAACAAAGGTTTAGGGTTTCAACTGACAATATTCCACGAGTTTTGGTGAACTATGATTCTGCAGGGACTAAACCAGGAAATCAGCACTGATAGCTTCCCCTAGAAGGAAACCGACGCGAGATAACACAACCGGCACGTCAGTAATATTCCAGAAGGTTCTCGAGGACACCAAAGGACACCACGAGGCGGAACACCTCGAGAGGCCGCCAGGTGGGACCGACCGGTCCCACCCTTAGACCGGTCGGTCTCCCCCCGGGCCCGCTGGCTTCCGTCTTCTGCAAGCTTCCTCCACCGACCTCTAGGATGCATCTCAGTCGTACCTTAAGTCGGTTTGATCCAACGGCCGCGGTTGATCCCTCAGGGCTATATAAGCAGCCCCAGACCCCCCTCTCCAGGCATCTCTCTCTTCATTATTCATCTCCACATCAGAAATTAGGGTTCCAATGTAGAAGTAGAGGTCCCTCTAGATGAATCCCAATGTAGAAGTAGAGGTCCCTCTAGAGAATTAGATCTAGTTCATCTAGTTGTAATCAAGAGTTAGCTTTCAAGTAGAAGACTAGATACCCCTCTAGTAAGATTAGAACCTAGTCTTATTCTAGAACTAGAAGAGAGAGAGAGAGAGGAAGAGATCAAGAGGAAGCTCTGGCCTGTCGGATCAACTTCTTCATCTTGTACCTGTGGATTCAAGTTCTTCATCGACTTGCTTCAACGATTGTTTCGGTAATCAACATCTATATTTAAGTTTGAGCCATTGTTCTTATTGTTCTTAAGGTTTATGACTCTCTTTTGAGTACTTTAATTCTAGTCGCTCTAGAGTTAGAGTAGTTGGATAGTATAAGCATAGTGCTTAGACTTGATAGCTCATATTTACCTCCTATAACGCTGGTAGTAGTGGTAGTTCGCAAGGGTGACTCTTATAGCCTTGTTGATTCTTCTATAGTCCACTTACCCGTGTGTAGGCTCGGTAGGATTATACATTTGCATAAAAGAATCATACTCTGTTGTGACCTTTTATGGCAACTTCCCCATTAAGAATAATAAACATATCACTCTTAAGTTGGATTTAGATAACCTTAGTGATCCCCTATATACTTTTAGTTTCTCTGTCCTTGTTAGTTACTCAGGGGTTATACACTTGAGACTCATCGCTATCCGTTCCTTTGGGTTCGATATTAAAACTGGGTTACTCCAGTGAAGTGCTACATCGGTAGATTTTATCTGTGCGCTTGCGGATAAAGTAGAGTGTGCATTAATTTATACCAACACTAATCCATGCTCCGAGGTTCTAGTAACGAAACAGATTGGGAAGTTACGAAAAAGGAATAAGGGAGGCTTTAGAAAGGAAAGGGAAGCGACGGGACCTGATTGGACACCAGGCCAGGCTGGCCGGCCTAGGGGTGGGGCCGGTCGGCCCCCCTTCTCTCCGGAAGGCGGTCCGCTTTTTTTGTGGCTCTCTTTTATACTTTCATAAACCCTATTTACTACCTTTTCTGTTATGAAACCTTTCGGAGGCGGCGGAAGATCAAATTAATGGAAAGTGAGGAACTAGATCACATCCAACTCCTCGGAACTCTTTTCAAGTTCTAGAAAAATCTTAAGGCGATGACCATTTACTTTAAATAACGTACCTTCATCATTTTGAATTGTTACCACTCCATGGGACGAAGTGCTAATCACCGTGAATGGTCCTTCTCATTTGCTTCATAGCTTTCCATGACCGAATAGCTTAACCCTAGAATTAAAAAGTAATACCTTATCTCCCGGAGTGAAGTTCTTCGTCTTGATCCTCTTGTCATGCCACCTTTTGGTTCTCTCTTTGTAGATCTTGGCATTATGGTATGCTTTTTCACGCCATTCATCTAGTTCTGAGAGTTGCATCTTTCTTTTGATTCCTGCTGCTTCCAAGTCCATGTTCCATCTTTTATCGCCCAGTGAGCTTTGAATTCTAGCTCAACAGGCAAGTGACAAGTTTTCCCGTAGACGAGTTGATATGGTGACATTCCCAACGGTGTCTTGTAGGCCGTACGGTAGGCCCACAATGCATCTGGTAGTCTGTCTCTCCACTTTGTTCCCATCTTGTTGACTGTCTTCTGCAGAATGTTCTTGATTTGCTTGTTTGATGTTTCTGCTTGGCCACTTGTCTGAGGGTGATAGGGGGTAGCGATGTTGTGACGGATCCCATGTTTTGACAGGTATGCACGGAAGTGCTTGTCAATGAAATGAGAACCTCCATCACTAATCACCATTCTTGGAACTCCGAATCTTGGAAATATCACTTCCATGAACATTCTCTTGGAGCTTCTGGCATCTGCTGCTTTACATGGTAGGGCTTCGACCCATTTGGAAACGTAGTCGACTACCATTAAGATGTACTCACTGTTCTTGGATTTTGGATATGGTCCCATGAAATCAATTCCCCAACAGTCAAAGAGCTCGATCTGGAGATTGTTAGTGAGTGGCATGGCATCTCTTGAATTAATATTGTCATGCCTCTGACATGCTCCACATCTCCGGATTAAATCTTTTGTGTCGTCATACATGGTTGGCCAGAAAAATCCACTTTGCCAGATCTTGGAATGCGTACGGAATGCTCCATAGTGTCCTCCATAGGGTGATGAGTGGCATCTTTCAATGATCTTGATTCCTTCTTCAGATGGTACACATCTTCTGAGTAGCCCGTCAGAGCACACTCTGAAGAGGTACGGATCATCCCATAGGTGAACACAACTCTCATAGACGAGCTTCATCTTATCTTTGCCTGGTGGTACGTACCCTGAAACCATAAAATTGACAATATCTGCATACCAGGGGTCAGATCTAGAGACTAGATAAAGTGTATCGTCCCTGAGTGAATCGTTGATAGGTAGTTCTTGTGGATTCTCAAATTGCATTCTTGACAAGTGATCAGCAACAAAATTCTCTACTCCCTTTTTACCTTTTATTTCTAAATCAAATTTTTGGAGTAATAGAATCCATCTTATCAAGCGAGGTTTAGCATCTTTCTTAGTGAGCAATTATTTAAGAGCAGCATGATCAGTGCAAATAATAATTTTAGCTCTAGCTAAGTAAGATCTAAATTGATCAATGGCAAAAACAACAGCTAGCAATTCTTTTTCAGTTGTTGCATAATTAAGTTGTGGTCCAGTCAAAGTTTTACTAGCATATGCAATTGCGTGATGCTTCTTATCTTTACATTGTCCTAGCACAGCACCTACTGCATAATCACTTGCATCACACATGATCTCAAAAAGGTAAAGACCAATCAGGTGGTTGAATGATCGGTGTAGAAATAAGTGCTTTCTTTAGGGTTTCAAAAGATTTTAAGCATGCATCATCAAATTCATAGGGTGCAACCTTAGCCAAAAGATTAGTAAGTGGTCTAGCAATGTGTGTAAAATCTTTTATAAACCTACGATAAAACCAGCATGGCCAAGAAAACGTCGTATCCCTTTAATATTAATAGGAGGAGGTAGTTGTTCAATTACTTCAATTTTAGCTTTGTCTACCTCAATTCCACGTTCATAAATTAAATGACCAAGCACTATGCCCTCTCTAACCATAAAATAACATTTTTCCCAATTAAGGACTAAGTGCTTTTCCTCACAATTTTGCAAAACCTTGTCTAAATTTTCTAAACAATGATCAAAAGTTTTTCCATAAACAGAAAAATCATCCATGAACACTTCCATGATTTCTTCAATCATATCAGAAAATATAGACACCGTGCATCTTTGAAAAGAAGCAAGGGCATTACATAATCCAAAAGACATTCTACGATAAGCATAAGTTCCATATGGACATGTAAAGGTGGTTTTGTTTTGATCATTAGGATGGATTGGAATATGATGATATCCAGAGTATCCGTCAAGAAAGCAAAAGGAGTGATTAGCCAACCGCTCTAACATTTCATCAATGAAGGGCAGCGGAAAGTGATCTTTCTTTGTTGCCTTGTTGAGTTTTCTGTAATCAATACACATTCTCCATCCAGTCACAGTTCTTTGTGGAATTAATTCGTTCTTTTCATTTCTAACAACAGCCATGCCACCCTTTTTAGGCACAACTTGCACAGGGCTTACCCACTCACTATGTGGCACAGGATAAATAATCCCGGCGTGTAACAACTTTAAGACCTCTTTCTTAACTACTTCTCTCATCGCATTATTAAGCCTACATTAGGGTTCTCTAGAAGGTAAAGCATCGGGATCTGTAGGAATGCGATGGGTGCAAAGAGCAAGGTTGATCCCCTTGAGATCTTGGAGTGAATAGCCAAAGGCAGATCCATGATTCTCTAGAACAGTGATCAAGCGGAGTGTTTCTTCTAGAGAAAGTTTATCGCTTATAATCACAGGAGTGTTTGGATCATTGTTAAGAAAAACATAGCGAAGACCAGAAGGTAGAGGTTTTAACTCTATAGGAGGTTTAGGAGGTTCTTCGAAAGGGTCTAGAGGTGTTGGAGTTTTAGAATGATCATCCTCTTCCGCTATGAAAAACTTAGCATCATCTTCAAGATTAAGTTCTATGAAAGTTTCAAGAGATGCTACCTTGACCTCTTCTACAGGGTCTAACTCTGGACAAGGTTCACTTCCAGTGTTTAGGGTATGAGTGATAGATACGGGTAGTGAAAGATTTTTCCCTAGACAAAAGTTTCATGTCCCTGTCATTCCTTCGTGTATAAGTCTTTCAATTGGTTGTCCTATCAACTGGTCAAACTCATGGATATCAAAGATATAAAAGCTTAAGTGCACTAGAGTTTCTTTTACCCAGATAGGCAGGACATACAAGATTCCTAAACTAGGAAGAACATGTCCTGAAAGGCTTTTAAGGCATTTAGTTGTTGGGGTTAGTGGCATGTCTTCTAAAAAGTCACGTGCAAAGGTTGTAGACATGATATTAACACCGACAACAGGATTATAAAGAGCATGAAAAGGGTCTCTGTGGATTTGATAGAGGATAGAAGTAGAAGGGTGAATCTAAACGAATTATATCAGAGGAGGACTCTGACTCTTCTAACCACTCATGGCTTACCATAGACACTAGCTCTTTCGTAGTCTTTTTAAAGAAAGCTTTATCAGTCAAATCTGTAGGTTTTTCAGGAAGTTTTAGACTATGAGGCTTTCTTGTCGTGTTATACTTTGAGGTATCACCAAACTCGGTGAAATACTCATCCTCAAATTTGAAGAAGATCTCTGAGATCGGAGTTTCCTCCTTATCAGGATCTGAGATAGTTGATGCTAAAGATTTCGGCAGAGTTTCGGGTTCAACTATCTGGGTTTGTTTCTCTTTTAAGAACTCTATAGACTTAGCTTCGGGAGCGGATTGAGCTATCTTTTGCAGAAGCTCTCTTGCCGCAGGAGCAGATGTGCAGAGAAATGATCCATTTGCAACTACGTTAAGAAAACAAGAAGTTTTCCTATTTAGACCCATATAAAAGTGTTGAAGAAGAACAGGGTCTGGTATTGACAGAGATGGACAAGAGTGAACAAGATTTTCAAAATGTTCCCAAGCAGTTATTAGAGATTCATCGTCTTCTTGTATAAAAGATAGGACTTCTAATCTAAGACAAACGATTTTGGAAATTGGAAAGAAATCTAAGCAAAAATTAGAGCAAAGATTTTTCCAATCCCCATCTGTACTCGGTGCGGTTCTACTATACCAGGTTTTAGCTTTCCCTCTCAAAGAGAAAGGAAAAAGCTTCCATCTAAGGGTTTCATCGGACATGCCTTTGATATAAAGACATGAACATGTCTGTTCGAACTCGTTAAGGTGAGTGTACGGATTCTCATCTTCCTTGCCTGAAAAGGATCTGTATCAAACACGGGCGTAGCTCATAGCCATCGGATAGGATAGGTCTAGATGATTCTGGTGGTTCTGAGGCTACTACTTTAGGAAAATGGCATAGGCTAATAGGAGTGGAATCTCTTGAACCTAGAGGAGATTCGAAGAAATCCATGTATAAAAAGAAAAGACAAAAGATAAAAGATAAAAGTATGATACAAGTTTAAGCAGACTTTAAGATCAACTCTCGACCGTTCCCCGGCAACGGCTCCAGAAATGCTTGTTGACACTTACTATGGTCACCACCAAAGTTGCCCTTGGCAACGACACTAGTAATGCTAAGGTATGTTATCAGAAAACTAGAGATAAATCTGCAAGCACACAAATTAGATACCGCACTTCACCGGATGTAGACCCAGTTTTATATCGAACCCAAAGGAACGGGGTGATTGTCTTAAGTCTATTGCTTAAACCCCGAGCACTAGCAAAAGCGAGAATATAAAAGATAAAGGGAAAACTAGGGTTCCCAGCTCTAACCTCAGGAAGCTATGCGATTATTACTCTACTGTGGATTACGTTGGGTGACCACAACCAGAGTATGGCAATTCCCAAGTAATATACTCTTGCTAGCCCTATAGACAGGAGGTGGACTATGGAAGATTCAACAGGCCTATAAGAGTCACACCCGCGAGCTACCATTGATTCAGAATATAGGGTACACTATGCAAGTAATCGAGTCTAAGCACCACGCTTACAAGACGACAACTCCTCTAATTCTAGAGCGACTAGATTAGAGTACTCTAATTAGAATTAGTACTTTAATTAGAGATGCAAGCCAGAAGAATAATAAGAACAAGAACTCTTACTGATAATTAGAAGTTCAAGACCGAAGAATATCCTGATCCAACCTCTTGACGAACTTGAATCCGCAGGTACAAGCTAAAGAAGTAGATCCAACAGGCCGGAGCTCCTTCTAATCTCCCTCAAATACCTCTCTCTCTCTCTTCTAATCCTACAGAAGACTAGATCTAATCCCTAATTAGAGGGCTACTAATCTTCTAATTGCTAGATGGCTCTAATCCTCTCCCGATGAATATGACTGGAGTTTCTGTCTTGGATCTGATCTGAATGAGTATTTCTTCAGGGAGGGGGGTCTGAGGTTTCTTATATAGCCCTGGGGGATGAACCGTGACCTTCCAATCAAACCGACCTTGAACAACGGTTGAGATGCGTCGAGGAGGTCGTTTAGGGCACGCTCCACGAAGATGGGCCGAGGGGAGCCCTGGCCTAGGCCGGCCTAGGGGTGGGGCCGGCCAGCCCCACCTGCTAGCCGCCAGGCGCCGTCTTCGCTGAGTTGTCTTCTGGAAGCCTCCCGGTTGCCCTAGCGCGACTTTCAATCTTGTTGCGCAATCCATCGTGTTGGAGAAGGAACCTATCTCTTTCCATCTGCTAGAAAACACCCTGGAGAACTGGAATTCACCATAGCTGTTGGATCTGTCAGTTGAGCCCTTGAATTATGTTGCTTGGTGATCACTCCAAGTTGCTTCTAGAAGCTTCCAAGTTGTAACCAATGAGGACTCTTCCGTCGGGACTCCATTTGTGGTAAACCATATGTCCATTTCGATCGTCTCGATGAGCTGTTCATAATGGTGTAGTCTAATTCATCACTTGGGATACTTTTATGTAGTGAAATGTTGGTATTCCTGCAAAACAAGTGAAAACGACGCAACTCGTAACTCGTTAGAATCAAACCCTATTCCTAGGTTGATGGTCACATTTATTCTCTTTTTGCTGACTTATTGATAGTATAAGATATGAGTTAGTGACCATCAACATGAACCTGCTTAATTTGAACTTAAAACTTGAAACATGTTCACCATTGAGACTGGCACTAGCATGTTTAGAATGTGTTGAAGTCACTTGTGCTATTTCATATATGCTAGGTTGCTATGTCTCTTGCTTTGAGTCATTCACTTGCTTGGTATGTTCATATTCTGCTAAAATTAAACCAAGTCTAAGTGAATATGAAAAGATCGAGATGAGATTGCTTTGTCAACACATCACGGTATCGAGACTGTTTCTCATTGCACGTTTTGAGTTAAACTTGAGTCGTTGAGTGTAAGATCGAAACTGATGCTTTAAGCTTCCGATTGCTTTATGCATAGGCTTAGTTCGGTTGAAAAGTTAGGCAATGACAAGCTTTCAACCTCTCGCAATCACATGCTAAATCTGAACTTGTGTTAGTAACCGCTGCATATCTCTGATAAAATTTGATCAACACAAGTCTATGTTTCATTCTATAGCATGATGATTGAACTTTGCTAGGGGTAATTCACCTTTCATACATGTTTAGCACTTTATTGACTTCCTGTCTATACATGTTCAGTGCTATTTTGATGGTGAATCCCTTCTCTGAATGGCTTAAAAATTGCTCACTAGCTTATTTGTTCATATTTCGTATTCTGTGATCCGTTTGAGCCTTTGCTAGCACTTATTCTTCTTGCTAAGTTATCGGATCAGCACTCTTTAGAGCATCTTTTCAATCTATTGACTATATACCTGAAGCTGTTGACTTGCATTTTAGGATAATGTGCATGTGTCTTTCTTCGATAGGCATGGCCTAGCTCCGATTCGCTTGTTTGAGCTTCACTTCGTATCTTGGTCAGTTGCAATTGTCCCCAAGGGGGATAACTTTTACTGTATGGTGACAATTTTGCAACTCTTTGTACTTCACTTGTTGAGGGGGAGTTCTTTTAGCAAAGGGGAGTCATTTGCTTCTTGTGCTCCGATCGCTTCTTGCTGATTTTCACTTGTGTTGGCGAGTTTTTGATTGGTATGGAGTTTTTCTGCTAGTTGTGTTGAGCCTCTGTGCCTCTATCTTGAGTGACTAGCAGCCTTTGTTGGATTACGTGTCTTCAGTTGGCATGGAGTTTTTCAGCTAGTGGTGTTGAGCGCCTTTCTGCCTCTTCTTGAGGACTAGCTAGCTTTTGACTTGGTTGCATCGAGCCGTTGCCCATGTCTTTGGGAACCGAGTCTTTTCCTTTGAGATTGAGTTTTGCTCTACTCTGAGTTATTGCTCTGATCCTTTGCTTGGTTGCGTCAAGCTGTTGCCCATGTCTTTGGGGACCAAGCTTTGCTTATCTCGATTTCTCCTTCTTCGGCTTTTATCTAGGCTTTTGGGACATTTTGAGTCAGCTTCCTTTTCTATCTACTTCTATTTTTTTTATTACTGGTTAATCTGTGTTGACGATGCACTCATCAAGGGGGAGATTGCGAACACAAGGCTGATATGTGCCCTTGTGGTTCCATCCTAAGTGATGAGCGATCAGTCAATAGGCTCACCGGGAGGCGTAAGTGGCAACATGTGTCTCTTGGCTGTGTTGATGTGCAGGTGTGGAGCTCGGAGACAGTGGTCGATGGCGAGGTGAAGGTCAAGTAGAGACGGGTCGTGCCGATGGACCGGGAGTGGTGAAGGGAGGACGTGAGGCTTGGACCGACGGACCGGAGGGCCGGAGGACCAGCTGTGGTAGCTGGCACTTGGCTTCGATGAGCGAGAGCACATGGTGATGTGCGATGGCATCAGCCGAGTCGGGAGGAAGACGATGGCGTCGTGGCACTTGGCAGGAGGTCGGACATGGGCTTGCGTGCGGCGCAAGTGCCGTCGGCCAAGTCAAGGAGGAAGGCGAAGGCGTTGTGCCCGGCGTGGAGGCTGGACATGCATCGGCATCGGTGCCGATTGTTGGGGTGTGCGAACCACACTTCGTCTATGGCGCGGGTTCGGTAGTTGAGCCTCAGAAAGCTACCATCGATGGTTTCTGAGTTTGGGCCTCAAAACTCGGGGTTGCGGATTTCCGAGTTTGGACCTCAAAACTCGGGGTGGACAGTTTCCTGGTTTGGGCCTCAAAACCTGGGTTGGCGGGTTTACTGGTTTGGGCCTCAGAACTGGGTGGAGGTTCCTATGCGGAACGGTCGACGCGTGGCGGCACCGAGAGGCTTGCGTTGCGGCGAAGCTATCGGTGAGGAAGGCGCGGTGGTTGATGGGACGACACGTGGCAGCATCCTGGGGCTTGCGTCGAGGCGAAGTGAAGGATGAGAAGGCGTGTGTACATCGGATGAAGACTTGACGGAGTTGGACTGGAATACCCCTAGGGTTAGCCTGTTCGCTCTATGTATCTAGGGGTAGAAGGGGAATAATGTATTAGGATATATATAGAGAGGCATGCCCTCCTCTCATTCTATCCTTGCATCATTCCATTATCACAAACTCCATTAGGTTTTCCTTCGTCTAGCTGCTTGTGATCCGCAGAGTGCTACAATACCTCTGTATACTTGGTGATTTTGAGGAAACGGGACCGTAATCCCGTTGACTCCTCGTGGGGATGAGTTTCGGTTGAAATCGAGATCGAATTCGCGTTTCTTTCTTTGCCTCCTCGGTGATTTGCTTCGTTCTTTCAATCCGAGGGATGGTTTTTGATTTTGTTTGAATCACTTCGTGCCAGACGAGAGTGTCATCTTTCCACCGAAGGATTTCCGCCCAAACCTCTCAAGCACATAGATCGGGTTGATTTCACGTTCGTTCTCCTCTCTTCCCCTTTTCTAGTGTTCTTTGAATTACTCTCAATTGAGTTGGTTTGGAGCGATGATTTCCTAGGATTAGCTCCCCAACACGTTGAGGAACACTTGAGAGAAGTTTGATTGAAGCCCCGTTCGATTTGGTGGAGATTGAATCGATTTTGGTTTTGACACGAGCTGTTTTTAGGCTTTCTGGGCATTCGCGGACTATCCGGGGATCGGGCTTTGACCAGGCAGAATTGCGCAGCTCAGCACTGTTCCCGATCAAGTGACCGGCGGACAGTCCGGGACTTGGTCGCGGACAGTCCGGGACTTGGACAAGGCTATTTCCAAATAGTTGGTTTTTGGGATTTTTGCCGGCGGACAGTCCGACAACCAGGCGCGGACAGTCCGACCTTCAACCACAAACAGTCCGGGACTTTGACCGCGGATAGTCCGGGAACCTGCTGAAGGTTCAGTTTTCTCACGTTGCTTTGGCACTTGGTTTTTGAGGTTCTCCGGTTGTTCCGCTGTACCTCTAGGACATCTCCTAGGGTATCCACCTACTCGTAGGTCGTGAAGTACCCTGTCGTTTGAGTCTTTGTCTTTTGGGGTGATTTTCAGGGACAAGGGCCATCTATTTCTCGAGAAGAAATTTGAGGCTCCCATTCACCCCCCTCTGGTCGCCAATTCGGTCCTTCAGCAATAACATATGCTTATGATGATGATGATCCTCCTCTAGCTGATAGGTGGGGCCCTTATCGGCGCTGCCCTCTTCCATTGGATCTCCCCTCCTCCCACCATCATTGGAGCCGTGACGGAGCCCTGTCTGCTCACGCGCTGCTTGCACCATGCGAACCCAGCGCACCTCCTCCCACCGCATCCACTGCGCCACACTAGCGCAAGTCCCTCTATTCGTCGCCGCTCAGCTGCTCGACGTGGTCGTGCCCTCATCCGCCATTGATGGTCGTGTGAGCTACACTATGACCGAGCTTTCCCCTTCGCCATCCTCTATAAAGCTTCCCTAACTAAACAAGTGTGTGTCACACTTGCTCAATAGCTCCCCATGAACCCTCCCTCTCCCTAGCACTCAATTCACCATTGTGCCAAAGTTCCTCATCCCCCTCACTGTGCCTGCCACCTCTGCACCAAATCTCGGCGACAAGAACCCCATTGTCAGATCTGCGGTGAGCTCCTGTATGTTTTGGGCCCCTTCTTGCCATCCTCTCATTTCTTAGGAGCATCGTTGAGGCTGCCCATGGCGTCGGCCATCGAGCATTTTCCCTCCCCTTTTCTCTGGGCCGTTTGATCATAGCCGAGCAGCTCAGATTAGTAGGAGCCCCGAAGGGGTATACGCCGAGTCCATGGCATGGTGAACTTTGTTCACCGCAACTGCGCCACAGTGTCCACAACTCAGTAATGCACTGCACCACTCATAGAATGTTACATGTCATGTAGACAACCAACGCTGATCAACTGTGGCCATTTTTCAAAAACACCCATGAGTTTATTATAAATAAACCCACAATCCACCCTGCCTATTCCATGAGCTTTGCTAATCTTCCTAGCTAACCCCTGTCTTCCCGGATAATTGAGGCCTAGTCCAAACGTCGTTTATTTTCAGTTTTGATTTATTTTTAAATGTAAAATGAGTTCAAATTAATTATAGTTTTGCCACTGAACTTCAAAAGCCCATAACTTTCAAGTAGCATTAGATTCGTATCGCAAGCTTTATGTGTTAGTATACTTTATAGCTTGTTTTCATACTATTTGGTGTATTGTTTCTTATTATGTTTTGTGAGCCATATTTGATGTTTGTCAGCAGACGGTGTTGATTGCGAGCACTTCCAAGACTAGAAATTTGAGATCTCGTACCAAGCCCAGTCCTTAACCGTACTTGCTCCTATATTTGTTTTCCCTTTTGAGTTACTGTAGTTAGATCATAAGTTGCATGCAATGTCTTAATTGGAATCCTATGTTAAGATTTACAAGCACTTGTTATATTCTCCTTGTAACCAAGTTTGGAAATGGGTAGATGTCATGCTTAGCATTGCAGTCATGGGTTTGGATGGTTATATATGTTAATCTCGATTAATGATCTATGCAACATGTGGGTTGTTAACCTTTTTAGCAACATGGTGATATTAGAAAATCTGGTAGGATGGACCATTTAGTTGAGGTTGGTTTATGCCATGGAATTGTAGCTGATGTTGGTGGTTTGAGATTGTGCTAGTATCCTGGCTGGATCCCAAGGATTGTTTTTTGGAGCATGTAACCCAGCTTGACAACAGAACCATGAGGTCCGGATGGGCTAGACTGGATTAATTAATTAGTTTCCTCTAAGTTTTGTTTTAGACGGGGTTGGTTTGTGTGGAACAAGAGGGGGCTTCTGTAGTGGTGTTGGTACCCACTATTAGCGGTGAAACCTTAGTTTACGTGTGAGATAGTATTGGAGGAGCTTTTGTAAAGGCCTTGCAGTATGACCCTGCTGGGCACCTAGACAGTATTTAGCGTGATAGGGAAAGCACGACTCCTGGATAAAGATGTGCAACCTCCGTCGTGTGCTCACGTTCACTAGCAGTTTGGACTTCTCGTAAATAGGTGCTAAGGATTTAAGGTAATAGGTGTGTCGCTTAGATGGTGGTGTCAAACACAGTTAGCCTATCAGCCTCATATCATATTATTTCCAACACTTGCAGAGTATATTTCGATGTACTCACCATTCCTTTTTGCCCCTGCTACCCCACCTAGACGCTAGAGATGACGAGGAGGAGTACGTAGAAGACGGTGGCTTCGACCCCGATGACTTGTACTAGGTTGGTGGTGCCCCCGGTCGACCTTCCTGTGAAGATGGTGTCTCGTTCCGCTAGATTTAATAAGAGATAATGTACTTTTCTTTTGGACCCAAGGGTCATTTGTAATAATGTTTTCAATATGTAATCAACATTGATTTTGATACCATTATGACATTGATATATGTATGACAAATGATCCTGACATACATATATTGTGCGTTCAATTTTGTCTTAAAATCGTGTGTGACAACTACCTAGCAAATCAGGGCCCAAAACATGAGGAAAAGAAGACCAAACTCAAACCAAACTATCTCCAAATGAGGCCAAACTTTGTAGGGGTACACTAGACACCCTAGAGGGCCACCAAAACAAAAATTGGACCGAACAAAGCACCCTAGGGTGCGGCCACACCACTGGTACAGCCGCACCATGGCTAGCACATTTCGGGCCCATCTTTCGTGTGGAGAACGTTGCCGCCTTGCCCATGTCAGTTTTTGTGGTCGCTACCAGGTTTAATGTATTGAAAAGGAGGTTTGGAGGTTAGTTTGGTGCCTTCCATGTGCGGAGAAAGCATCTCCACTTCTTCAAGTTTCCTAGCACTATAAAATTCCCCCCTCTCCTCATTTGTAATTCACAAACATGCACCATCAAGGAGCCTCTCTACCTCATATTTTTCCAAAATGTAATAGTAGATTGGTGTCAGTTGGGAGTCACAGAGAGATGCTAGAGCTCCTAACGAGTCTTCAGGTCTGGTATAATCTTGTATCGCTCCTTTGTAAGACTCAGTTATTTAATATATTAATCTTCTCTATTTTCTAAAAGGTCTATCATGGTTACCTAGTTCATTCCTTAATAGTTTAATTAAGCAAGGTTAATTATAATCGTGCCATGCCTTGGCATAGGACCTCCATTCGATCGAGTGCTCTAGTTTTTACGTGATACTAGAGTAGTAATCAATAGTTTAAACGTGGTGTCTAGACTTCAAGGTTGTGCCAAACCCTATTGATAGTTGTTGTAGGCCTTGAGGTGATAGCTCCGACCAGACCTTTGTATTCCACCATGTTACGGTTGATGTTTTCGTAGAGCTTTTGGCAGTTTGACCCTGATCAGCTCTTCTCAGTCTTTTTGAGGATAAGAAAGATACTGCTGCTCCAAAGTGCTCTGGCATGATCATTATGTTTATACTTTATTTAGTTGTAATCCCTTCGGTCAGATCTAAAATAGAGCCACAGTAATGGAGAAGTAAATAGGAACCTTGTGCGTTGCTGATGACCTTTCAGCTTAGCCTTTCTACTCTTTATCTTATTATAGAGTTCTCTTGTGTGTCAATATACAAAACTCATATCTTTTATTACTTACCCCCATATTAGTCTAGTCATTATACTAAGTTAGTAGATACATGATTGTCAATTATCAAGTTCTTTAACCTGCTTCCCTAAAAATAAATAAAATACTTTAGAATACTCCTGAGTGAAAGCTACAATAGTATCCGTACGCTTGCGGATTTGTCTGTTTGCGTTAATAGTTACCAACTGGCTTTCTAGTGCCATTGTTTGGGATGGACTCCATACCTAATAATGTCGCTAAGAAACACCAGCAACCGCTGCATTCGGTGGCGGAGTCACGTACGGTGATTTGGGAAATCTACCTGTTTAGAGTTGAGAATCTGGAGAAGTATTAAACTACACCTTTAATTACAATTCTTCATCATATAAGTAAAAATCATATAAGTAAATTTGTCTTGAAAAAATACTTTCATAAAAATATACATATACCACTTTACAACAAATATTTTTAAAGAAACAAGTGGTCAAAGTTATACTTTGGAGACCGTGTCGCTGTCCTAAACGACATCTAAAAGCGATACAGAGGAAGTACAATTTTGTTAGTTCATTTGCACCTTAATGTTGCTTACTTCTCGTATATCACTAGCCATATTATGGTCACTCATCTTGGACTCTAGAAGCCTCATATGTTGGTCTAACTCACTCCAAATAACCAAAATAGAACTAAACCCCCCTTACAATATCTCATTAACAAACACATGGGCTACCATGGGCCAAATTCCAAACTAAACTGGGTGTTACACTAGTACTCTCTCTTTATATTTTAATTTTATCCTATATCAAACTATCTTAAGTTTGATCAAATCTATACAAAAATGTGCTAACATTTATGACATTCAATAGGTAACAATATAAATATATTGTGCGACGAATTTAACAATACTTATTTAATAATAAGAACGTTAGTATTCTAGTGTATAACTTTGGTCAACCACTAAATAGTTTTGGTTAGGATAAAACTAAAACATGGCAGTAACAAGATATGCACATCATCACTTGCACCTGTCACGTACATTCCACCACTGCATCATGCTGAAATTAAAGGAGTAGGAAAGGGGTGAAATGAAATATATGACATAAAGAGGAACCTGTATGTAAAGTAGTTTCTTGGTTCTAAATTATAAATTATTCTAATATTTTTATACAGTTAGACCATCTCAAATTTAACCAAAATTATATAATAAAAATAATAATATTTATAATATTCAGAATTATTTTAAATTTTTTTATAATTTTAATCAAACTTAAGATGTTTTTACTCTCTAACATAAATAAAGTAACCTATAATTTGAAATAGAGGAGTAGAAAATATAATTTGGGGTGGCCCACCCACCTCAACGTTGCGGCCTGATTGACGGCGTCTGGGCCTCTGCTGCTTACACGACGACGACGGCAACGAGTGCGCATGCGGCGCCGTTTGATGCAGTCTAGCAACGCGAAGCATGTGCCGCAACCTGGACTGCACATGGTTGTAGATGCTGCAAGCAAATAACGCATGGTTGATCGAGCGTCACACACAAAAGGTTAGTTTTGAGTTATGATAACTATACTATATATTATTTTTATCTGAGTAATTTACTATATAACATTATTATAATAACAAATATCATCATCGATTACAGTAACACATGTATCATAAATATTTATTCATTTTACCGTAAATCTATTCTATAATATAACTAACCACATGTTAACCTGACCGTGTACTCTACTCACATAGCGGGCCGGCTTATCATAACTTGTCGTACCTGAGCCTGTGCCTGTTGCAGGATGCAAAAAACACCAAGATGCCATTGAGTATGCCCCTGATGGCGCGGAAGATCTACACACCAATAGGCCGTGCCAGTTGTTAACGTGCATATAGCATACTGATCGTACGTGCAGCTACATGCATGCATGTGGAAGCTAGCTAGTACATTGTACGTACGTACTCCGATCCGTATACCTGCGAGAAGAGATCGTTCCAGAGCGTCTTATTAATCTGCGACATGTCGAAGCCGCTCTGCTGCGCCTCCGACATGTGGTTGAGCTCGAAGATGCTGCTCATGGTCTCCCATATGTCCTTTGAGAAGTTGTAGGTGGCCGAGAGCAGCGAGCCCGCGCATCCCGCCAGCGCCGCCGCTCCTCTCAGCGGCAGCAGCGCCACCTGCAGCAGCGGCCACAGGCAGCCCACCAGGTTGTCCAGGACCAGGTCGAAGGGCGCCCACAGCACCTCGGCCAGGTCCACCAGCAGCGCCCACGCCGGCGCCAGGCCCACGCCAAGCAGGCCCCACAGCTCGGCGCAGGACGCCAGCAGGGGCCCCGCGGCATCGGCCAGCGGCGCCGCCACGGTGCGGACCAGCGCGCGCGCCGCCCGCAGCAGCGCCAGGAGGCTCTGCATGCACTTGCGCAGGTTGCGCAGGAAGAGGATGGTGCCCAGGTACTGGATCCTGGTCACCATGTCCCACGTCTCGATCCAGCCGAAGAGCGGCCCGCAGATGCGCGCCGCCGCCGACTTGAGCAGCGGCACGTTCTTGTACAGGTCGTAGAAGCCGATGAGCACGGTGACGAGCGACGCCAGGAGGTAGAGGCTCCGCACCAGCGGCCGCATCCACGGGCGGTACAGCTGGCACAGCAACGGGTACGACTGGAAGAAGATGACCCAGGACGGCAGGCCCGACTCCAGCAGCGTCAGCAGCCGGATGTCCGACATGATGATCTGCCGCAGCATCAGCGGCAGCAGGCTGTCCCTGAACCGGAACAGGATCAGCGTGTCGCTGTACTGCGCCGGGGCCACTAACGGGACCTCCGCTACGGCGGCGGCGGCGGCGCGCGCCCACCTGCGGGCGGCCCTGGCCCTGGCCCGAGCCGACGTCGGGGTCGGGGTCGGGGATCGGGCGCCGCTACTGCTGCAAGTTGCAGCGGCGGCGGCGGCGCCGTCCAGGTCGTCGTCGTCGTCGTCCTCGAAGACGGCCGTGAGGGAGGAGGAGGAGGAGGAGCACGTCCGGCGCAGCGCGCTGCTGCACTCCTCCAGCTCCTCGCTGGGGTCGGAGTGCGTGTGCAGCGCGGAGAGGTAGCCCCGCAGAGCGCGCGCCTCGGAGGCGCGGCCGAGGAACCACAGGTGCGTGCAGCTGGCCGCCTGCTCCGCGCTGTAGAACTCCCACTTCTTCATGTAGCGCGCCTCCAGCGCCAGGGACGTGTCGGTCAGCAGCTCGTTCAGGTAGTTGATGCCGTGCACGTCGCGCCACGACACCTCGAACACCAGGAAGCCGTGCAGCGCCCGGCTCAGGTCCGCTGCCACCGCGAACCACCGCCGCATCGTGTCGGAGCTGTCTCCCGCGGCAGCAGTGGCGGCGGCGGCGGCGGCTGCCTCAGCCGCCGCCTGCATTTCCTGCTGCTTGTGATGAAGCAGCGCCCGCGAATTCGCAAACGGAGACATCCTGTACTGCAATGAAACTACCAGGGACGGATCAGAACGACACAGCTCCTCGCTATATATAGAGAGAGATCGCAGCCGGCCGGCCGGTATGCAGTATGTACCTTGGTGACCATGAACTGCCACAGCCTCGCGGAACGAGACTGCTTCGTCGTCAGCCAAGGCTGGTTGTCCACGAGAATGAACACCTTCTTGCTCAGCGGAGCGAAGTAGAGGAACGCCCGCGAGATGTAGGATTGAATGTCCCTGCAGTAACCAGTATTATATTAATCATTGGTACTCTTTTTATTCCAAATTATCTAGATATATAGTAAAATAGATAAAATAAAAAATTAAACGACTTATAATTTAGAACGGAGATAGAGTAATCACACACTTTTCTGTATATTAAATGTGTGCTTTTTTCGTTATTTTTTGAGACGGAAAACTAGATCCGTTGGATCTTTATCATCCAGCTACTAATTACGTCATCTTCTTCTAACGCGCGCGTGAGGCTGCAATGCTCGCCACGCTAAAATCTTGTGGTCATGGCCACAGTCACCGGGAACGTGGTACGGTGCCACGTACCTACTCGGAGCGTGTGTTCTCGTATCGGGAACGTGGAACATTTTTGTCGCCACAGAGAAAAATCCTTTATAAAGAAGCGTTCCACGTGCCACATGCCGTGTTCCTGCTACCTACGTTGTGTTGCGGGAACTTTTGCGTTGTCGCCCCTCTCCGTCTTTGGCCTAACCGTGCCGTTGACATCCACCTGCAGCCGGCCGGGGCCATCCCATGTCCGTCTCCTCTACCTGACCAGACTGAATCCGATGACTAACCCTCGTCAATCCTCTTCAACTCCCTTGGTTTAATTTGCATTAGAATCCAACAAGGCCTAAGTGTGGGGATATGGACCTCAGGATACCACACGATGATACATGGGTCTCACCACTGGAGTCGTCTGGCCCACATGATTAAGACGTGTGGCGCACGACATGCACCGCACGACAGTTATAATCTAGATACAATACCAACTCGGATACTTATCATGTAACATTGTCCCTTCGGAATATATAAGGAGGGGCAGGGGTCCTCCGAGAGGACAGGTCACAGGTCATAAGCCACAAGCTAGATCCAATCAATACAACTCGACGCAGGACGTAGGGTATTACACTTACTTAGCGGCCCGAACCTAGATAAACCTCTATATTCATCTAGTTCTGTCTTGCGTCAACGTCTGGATCGTCGTCTTGCGCATCTTCCCCTCTAATCTACCACCTTGGGCATACCCCTAGGTGGACTATCGGCGATATTTCATCGACAGTGGCGCCCACCGTGGGGCGTGTGCGTACAGATGCCATGACGACTCAGATGGTTTCCTTCCTCGTTTCCACGACTCTTCCAGAGGCTTCAGGTTCGTCGTCGGGTCGTTCTCCTGGACCACCGACGTCGACGGCGCCGCCAGGGGCGTGGAGGCAGTGCAGGCTTTTCCCTGTGCCGAACGGATCTGCTTCCATCACTTCAGTGTCGGTGAGACTAGCCTCGACATCTCTTCGAGGTCATCTTCCCCGGCGCTCCGACCACGCTTCCCTGCTATCGGGGACGGCGTGTCGACAACACCGATCTGATCGAATCCATCGATCGGGTCACGACAGGCATCAGTGACACTCTCGCTCTCGTAGATCTGATCAGAAATCGATCTCCGAGCACGACATCGCCGTACCTCTCGTTCTGGCCTCCAACGGCGTCACAGTGATGATCGCTGTAATAAGCAGCGCTATGACGACCACAACTGACACTATGACAACCAGTAGGAAAGATCGAGGGCTAGACAATTCCATCACCGTCGACAAGAAGACATTGTTGGCTTGGCTGATCAACTACGATGTGGATTATGAGAAGCTGCTCGACGACCCGTGCCCTCTGCTCGCTCTAATCATCTACGAGCCAGAAGCGAGCCATCACGTCGTCGACGAGCCAAAAGCGAGCCATCACGCCATCGACGAGCCAACGAGCCAAAAGCGAGCCAACGAGCCAAAGCGAGCCATCGTCGAGCCACCGACAAGCCGACGTCGAGTCATCGACGAGCCACCAACGAGCCGATGAGCCATCACATCATCATCATCGTCTCACCACCATCCTCGCCGACCGCTCGTTGTTGACTCATCGTCGTCCTCGACGCCTCTCGTCTTCTGCTCCGTTCGGACGACAATCAAGCTAAGTATTATCTTTCACATCAATCAAATATTCCTTCGATCGTCATATACCTCTAGATATCGTGTGCCTTCGTGGTCACACTAAATTTTATCATGTGCCTCCATGGTCACATTATTCTTTACAACGGCTCTTCGTTATTTTTCACCATATATACCATCCTG